>JAWNPI010000103.1:0-1252500 GCA_035047625.1 Drosophila mettleri | reverse complement strand
GCTGTGATAAGCAGCTGGAGAAGAAATCCATGGAGATGAAGACTGTGAGTGAGACGGGGACACGGGCGCATGTCTGTCCTGGCCATGAGATTGGGTTCTCGGTGGAGCAGACAGTCGAAGCGCTGGATATACCTGCCGAGAATATATCCACACTGCTCTGCTACATGGAGCTGGAGCCACGCTGGGCCATGAATGTGCTTAGCTCGGCGTATATCATGGCCAAGGTGATATCCTACGGCGGTCCCAAGTTTCTAAAGTAAGTTAGCGTTACACATTATATATGGTCTCAAATATATCTTTATCTGTGCGCAGACACGCCGCCAAAGAGTGTCCTCCCTTAGCCATGGCCATTGCGCTGCAGATCAAAAACAAGACTTTCAAGGAGGATGCCAACATAATAGAATTCTCCGTCGTTGACATTGCGGCCGGCATCGGGTGGAACAGCGGCGTGGTCAAGTATCAGTTAAAGAACCTGGAATGGATGCAGGGTATGTAGCAGTCTATACTCTATCTAATTCAAGTTGCTCTAATATTATATTTTGTTCATTTTCTAGTCAATGGCTATCCAAAGCGTTCGCCCATCTCAGTTAATTTCTTTGATCTGGGCTTTCGCATCAAGGCGCCGGGTGACTTCACAGAAGCCGAAATTGATGATGCCCTCGACACGTTGTACACTCGATCAGTTAAGCAGGAGCGCACTCAGCTCATCCAGTTACAGTATGTCTCACAGGGTCTGTCTGCCGTGGCCTATAGCTCATGTGGCCAATGCTGCAGTGTGGATTTTCCTCAGGATCGCTCTATCCAGCTGAAGGGCATTGTACGCAATTACTTCCGCACCGATTATCCCCAAGACTTGGAGCTAGAAATTCAAGTAAGTCAAAGGTTTTCAAAAAAAAAGGTCCATTGTAAATATTGAATATTCTCATAGCCAAGCAACGTGCCGGACGACCATATTATAGCTGATGTGCATGCCTTGATCAACATGTATCCCGACAATACGTTTAGTGGGCGCAACATAGCTCGTCTGTTCCATGGCATATCTAGTCCAAATTATCCAGCCGTCATGTGGGGCCGTTGCAAGTATTGGCGTGCACACACCAAGGTTGATTTCAATCATATTCTCAAGTTAGCCAACATGGAAATCGTAAAGCGACGAATCTGATAAACATGTTTCGAGACTTAGTATTTATCTTAATGTTTATATTGTATGTGTTGCCTTCCTAAATGATAACAAAATAAATAAAAAAGTTCTGTGTTCGCATAATACTTTGCACAATTCAGTTGAGTTCTTTAAAAGTGAACGAAGAATAGAGAAGGTAAACAAACTGAACGAAGCAATGAGAAATCAAACAAACTGAACGAAGCTCACCGCTCAGCTCAAATATAAAAGGGCACGCAATCGAGCTGCTCATAACGTTAATCGATAGAGATACAGTTTACTCATTGACACAAAAAATGGTGAGGATGAGAAGAGAAGAAATCGGCCTATTGGTGATTTTTGGGCACTGCTACTTGTGCTTGCATACATATATATTTACATATATAAATACACACGGATTTCTGTGAGTGGAGAGAGCATAACATAATGTTAAGGTTGAGATCACTTTGATCAAGCTTTAGAAGAATTTGCACTCATTCATTTATTGTGTGCTTTTACTAACATTGACATTATACATTAAAAATACAGCTGAAATAATTGCATATAGATATATGAATATATATATATATATATATCAGCATCTCGCTAATTAATATATGTCTGCTGGTCAAGCATTTTCACAATTCGACCTACCTCAGACGTAAAAAGAAATGATGTAGGCCAGCTGGCTTCCAGTGACTTCCAAATATCCTTGATTCAGTCATAACAAGGTTATAGTCCTATTAAGCCAGACATGCAAGAGCTTCCAGTTGACTTATAATCATTGGTTATGCCATGCCATTGATATTGTCCTGGTTAAAAGCTTACAGTTGAACCTAATCTTGGAGTAGTAACTCCTGGGAAACTATAAAATTTCAGATTCGACTGCTACAAAGGTATGTATATGTGTGCATTTCGGGCTAAGATTAGTTACAGCACAGTCGCTTATATTTTCTGCATTTTTTTAAATAAAAAAAAAAATATATATTGGCGAGGTATCAAACGGTATCGCAATTGCTGAAAAATACCAGGCGAACATAAATGAGTAGTAGGGCGCGAATTTTAGTTAAAATTAAGTTGACGTTGACCTTGAATTCAAAGTGAGAGTGAGAGGGAGAGAGAAGAGAGAGAATTAACATAAACAAGTACGTTGTTCATCTCACTCTCTCATTCAATGTTAAATGCTAAGTTAATTTTAACATTTAGTTCTCATCCTACTTCTCATTTCTGTTCGCCTGTTAGTTTTCACGAAGCGTGTAGCAGTTCCGCTTACATTTTTCTGCATTTCTGTAAAGAAA
This sequence comes from Drosophila mettleri, assembly GCA_035047625.1. Classification (NCBI taxonomy): domain Eukaryota; kingdom Metazoa; phylum Arthropoda; class Insecta; order Diptera; family Drosophilidae; genus Drosophila; species Drosophila mettleri. The sequence continues at coordinate 1,250,064 of JAWNPI010000103.1, read as the reverse complement.
AAATATCGTGGCAAGGCTTCAAACGGCATCGCGAATGCTGAAAAATACCAGGCGAACATAATTGAGTAGTATGGCGCGAAATGTTACTCAATATAAAGTTGACGTTGACCTTGAATTGAGAGTGAGAGGAATAGTGAGAGGGAGAGGGACAATAGGAGTGAGAGGGAGAGTATGAGTGATAGGCATAAGGAGAAGGAGAGTGAGAGGGACAATGAGAGTGAGCGGCAAAGGGACAGTTAATTAATTATATATACACACGTATTTCTATAGCGGAGAGAGCGTAATATAATGATGTTAAGACCCTAAGAGTAAGGGACATCTGAAAATGGGAAGCTGACTCGGAAAAAAATTTGTACTCATTTATTAATGCTTTTACTGAGTAAATTCTGTATTAAATCTATTCGCTTAATATCTGAAGAATAAAACGAAAAAAAAAAATGAATTATTAAATGTATTGGTTCATATGAACCATTCGTTTTATACTAAAAATCGTATTACAAGCGATATTTCTTAACCCACACATCTCTAACCGGCAAAGTGTTGCTGTTGCTCGCGCATTTTGTTTGCTAAATCAACAGTTTGAGGTGAAGGTACTTGTGTTTTAAAAATAAATAAAACATCTGTGCAACCAATCGAAATATATCAAAAAGGATTAAATGCGGAAGCATAATATACTATATTTATAATCTCAACATGCTTTGTTTCCATTCGTGATTTTAGCTACGCTTCAATTTAAATTTCAATAGACAGACTACAAAATCAAGCACTCAATAAAATTGATAGCGCTTATCACAAGTAGAGCCGCTACCCTCTTTCAATTGATAATTATTTAGTTGTGCTTCCGTCTTTCGGTTCCAAAAAATTTGACTGCGTGGCTGTAAAGTGCGTGTTTGTTCTCTCTTTCTGTGTATGTGTGGGTGTGTGTGTGTCTCTAAGTGGGTGTAGCTAAAGCCGGAGGCATAGCGTGTCAAATTTCAGTAAATTTAATTAGTATTATATTTATCTTTTACAGTTAAGCATCATCATTCAGTGGCATTATGTTTAGTTACGGATGTTTGGCTCTCTTGTTGTTGCTGGCGACTACGGTCGTCAAGGCAGATGACAATGAGTCCTGTTACTCATTTGCTGGTGGCTCGGTTTATCCCGCTGGCGAGCATAAGGGTGACCATCAATTGCAATATACAAAGGCTGTCAGTGAGTAAGGAGTAGTCTGAACTTTTATTTGTGATTACATTTATTTATTGACAGTTTCCAAGCCTGCGCCACTGTTCGAGGCCACCGCCGTGGTCAACAAGGAGATTGTACAGCTCTCGCTCTCACAGTACCTGGGCAAATATGTCGTGCTGCTTTTTTACCCATTGGACTTGTAAGTTATATATGTAGTTATGTACCTAATTATACTTAAACTATGCAATTATTTGCAGTACATTTGTTTGCCCGACTGAAATAATTGCGTTTTCGGATCGCATCGCTGAGTTCCGCAAAATAAATACAGAAGTGATTGCTGCCAGCGTTGACTCGCACTTCACTCATCTGGCGTGGATAAATACGCCGCGCAAGGAGGGCGGCTTGGGTAATGTTAAGATTCCCCTGCTCTCTGACTTAACGCATAAGATAAGCAAGGACTACGGTGTGTATCTGGAAGAAGTTGGCCACACACTGCGTGGGCTCTTTATCATTGATCAGCGTGGCGTCTTGCGCCAGATCACAATGAATGATCTACCGGTAGGCCGGTCTGTGGATGAGACAATACGTCTGGTGCAGGCCTTCCAGTACACCGATACGCACGGTGAGGTTTGCCCAGCCGGTTGGAAGCCAGGCGCTGATACGGTAAGAAATCGTATGAATCACGAATGGCTTTTTACTTACTTCATTGAAATGTGTTTGCAGATTGTGCCCAATCCGGAGGAGAAAACAAAGTACTTTTCTAAGAATAATTAACCAACTAGTACTTATCTACACTGCCCACCACAAATATATTCAAATGTAAATGACTGAGAGGATCAAATTTTTGTACACATTTCCCGTTTATATATTTGTACATACATTCCGGGCACTTGTACATAAATGAAAATGAAACATTATTTGCTGTATGCTTGAAATTTTTTAATAGGGCTTTCAAAAGGATTCTGGTTACATACCGCCAATGGACTGTTCGATAAAATGGAGATATAGGGTCAGATTGATTTTAGGGCAATAGAGACTTACCACTAAGAATATGCCGCCTAGGATTAGAGCCTTATGTATCACATTTAAGCTAGCAGGGAAAGTGGCAACAAAATAAGATGTCTCCGTAAAAAGAGACAGCAATACTGGAAATTCCCTGGTTATTTTTCCAATCAAATGGTCTTCTTTGTCCCATATCTATAAGGCAGATCATAATTATACACAAATACACTTGGTATATTATAAAAGTATATACCGTCATGTTGACTTTCCCTATGTCTCCTAAAGCACTGGGACCGTCGACGTAAAGCACATCGGAGCCATCAGCGCCTTGAATAACAAATTCCGAATATTTATATGAAACCACCTTCAGCATTTTGCCAATATAACGTCCAGGTGGGGCATAAACCTTTATGCATGAGTCACAGCAAGAAAAACAGGAAAATAATTGGCAACTAAAAGGATGCTCCAAAGTCATTATAATCTTTCCCGAGCTGTCCGCAATGTCAATGTGGTATGGATGCCTTCTTGATAATATATATTTAAGCATTGACGGCTTCTCGCGACCCGCATATACATTCTGGCCCTGTGAGTTTTTGATCTTGAAATTAAAGTATCGAGACGAATAAACATCAAATGGCATTAATCGCTGGGAAACAAATATCTTATCCAAAGTGGATAATAATTCGAGACCATGAGGTGTGTGGCTGACCGCTGGAGCAACCATCCACACATCCTTGTCTAAGTACAAAAGTAATTGTTATTAATCATGACAAAAAAAAAATGGTATATTTTTCATACCCTTTTCATTTGAATCTTTCTTACTGGATGATGGCTTCTCTCCGACTGCTTTTGACACTTCTTTCATTTCCATAGTGATTAGCAATATGAGTGAAAAATGCACCGAAAATAAATTGTTTTGATATTCCAAATTTAATTTAATTGTGACATAAATTTAACGTCATAGTTGACTTTTCCATAAACAAAATTGATCTCTTCATAAGTTTTTTTTTTTTTTTTGCGTTCCCTTTGCATGTTCTAATTTTCGCAAATTTGTATTTTACTTTGCTTCGCATTTGAAAAAATCTGTTATATACGATCAATGGTAAGTAATATAATTATCGGACAAAATTGTCTCTCATTGCTCTTATTCTTGCTTGTTGATTATAAATAAACTCAATATGGCATACGACAAAAGGCAAAAGCTCTACTGAAATCAGTCATAAATGTAATTCGAAAGCTGGTCACTCTAATATTCACAGTGCTGACACTCCGAACAGCTGTACGATAATTTTTTATAAGAGAATCATAGGAATTGCGTTTTTTTACAAACATGAATACACACATACATCCACACACACACACACACACACAAATATATATATATATACATATAAATAGAATTCATCATACGCCCTTCCTTTCTTCTTTATTGTTGTAGAAGCAATATATTACCGGATCGCCCACATATGTACACATATCTACATACATATATACAAATTTTAAGATTGAAAGGTTTTCAAAACATTTCAGATTTAATAATTTAAGTCAAGGATTAGTTTCTGTTATCTTTTTAATTGATTATGTTTAAAGAAGTTGTAGTTTGTTTAACGAATTGTTTTGTATTTTTGTTTTTTTTTATTGTAATCATAGTTACTGCATTGCAATGCATGATTTCTGTAGGTGTGTGGATTGCATTTTAATTACATAAATTTTATTTTGTTTTGGCGCGCTAAACGTAAAGCTTAAATGTAAACCTATTTTTTTTGCTGGTGTGTATTTTTTTTGTTTGTTTTGCATAAACAATGAAAACGTAAATGAAATACTTAATAAAAAAGATCGCATGAAACAATGAAGGTGTAGTGTAAATGTGTTTGTATGTGTGTGAGTGTTGGTTGATGCTGGAGCTCCAGTTCGCATCCAGAGCTAAGCCAAACAAATCCAACTCCAACTCAACGGCAGCCAAATTAGGAAACGTAAAATAAACTGTAATTAAATCGATTCTATCATTAGTTTGCATTATATCGCTCCAACCAACCACAAGCAAAACATTGAAAAATAGTTATGAAATACAACCGGAAGGTGTGGCAACCCTGTGTTTTGGTGGGTTTTACTTACCCATCGCAATTTGAGCCTGGTTACTTTCTTCTATTTGTTGTTAATGGACAGACGTTCGACGCTGGCGAGCAGCTCGTCTGCCGTCTGTGATACGACCTGCTCCTGATCGTCGCTGGTGCTTAGATTTTGTAGGCGCTTCTCGAGCGCTGACAGGTCCTCCAGCTCTTGCTGCTGCTTGACCATGTAGCGCAATATGAGCGTGGTCAGCATGCACATATCCTCCAGAATCGTTGCTGTCTCAGGTGTGGGATGATCGTAGCGATTGCGCAGCAGCCGCAATTTAGCCTCCGCTAGCTCCAGCGGCGACTTGCCACTCCGATCATACATATGAACGCTGGCGCCGCCCTGCAGCAGGATACGTACAACCACATTGAAGTTATTTGAACTGGCCGAAATGACCGCCAAGTGGAGCGGCGTATTGCCCAGTGAGTCGACCACATTCGGATTTGCTCCATATTTCAGCAACTGTTGCACAATGCGTATATAGCCACGACAGGCAGCTAAATGCAGTGGGCTACGATTAAATTCATCGGCGGCATTTGGATTGCCACCCGACTCCAGAATCCGATTGAGCAAATCAATATTGCAGGTTGATGCGGCGGTGCGCAATCTGCGATTGTTTGACTCTGTCAATATATTGTTGTAGCTGCAGTACATCAAACGCTTCATACGGGGACGCATCTTAAAGCTCTTGCTGCTCGATGGCAGAGTGCTTGGATGTATCAAGCTCGGCAGATAGTCAACGTTGAGCGGCAATGGCGGCAGGTGGGGCAGTGCAAAATGCTCTCGCTCTCCCCCTCCGACTCCACCACTACCACCACGACTATCTCTGCTCAGCTGGAATGTGTTCGCATTTGGATTCAGATTAGGCCATTCGCCGTGTGTGTTTGGCGACGATGTCGGCGTTGGTGGCATCACTGGTGGCGGCGGTGTTATCATAATCCCCTTCGATACGGGCATACTAGGCATGGACATTATACTGGGCAGCTCAGGTTCTTGTTCGATTGCTACTGCCGCTGGCACTGGCACTGTCACTGGCACTTCTTTGCCCGTGTCCACACGGTCATTGGACATGGCCGTCGTCTGTGCGAGCGTGCGTGCGCGTATTTCTATTTACAAATTTATTGCGTAGCTTTCGCGCCTGCACATATAATAATTTTTATCTTTTTCTTCACGCGCTTCTTACTTTTGTCTGTATTGTTTGTATTTTTCTCGATTTTTTTCCTGTTTACATTTTGCGTGAGATGCTGCCAACTTGTTATGGTTGGTGCTGTCAGCGCTTGCTCATCAGGTGGCAACGCTGCACTTTTCGTGAGTATCGCATAAATACAAAAAGCTTTTGTCAGTTGGGAGATTAAATGGGTACGAAAATGTATTTATTTTATGCATATTTATTTTGTAACTTATTGAGTAGTAAGCAAAGGAAATTTATGAATATTTATTTATTTTTTAAGTTTTTGAATCAAATAAATTATATTTAATATATATAAATATTCTGTATATTTTTTATTCCGTTCTTGTTATGCACATATGTGTAGAAATCTCAATAATATTTTTTCAATAATATACACTCCATATTATTACATCAAAAACATTTATTCAAAATTCGTGCTCATGAATTTCCAAAAGCTATCGAAGCGGCACGGAATGTTTAAATATACAATATTAATTTCAATTAGCAAATACACATACATACATACATACAATAAATACGCATATTAAAAATACAGTTTTGGACACAAGGTTCAACATCTATAGATTTCTTAAACAATAACACAATATTTCAAACTGTTTACGCTTCGTATGGAAATCCTATTGTAGAATTTTATTTGTTTATAAATTTTGCGTCTGGGTCAGTGTGCTAAGAGTGGGGCGTTAGTTGTGTGTGTGGGTGGAATAGTGATTTAGACCGCGGGAAAAGATGCTGGGAAAGTTTCTAAAATCATATTAAGTAGATAAACGTTATTGGTAAAATGTAAGCTTTTGAAGCCAAATGCCAATTTTAGCGGTCTAAATCCGTCTTACGCGCTATTTGAGGAAATTGATCATCTCAATGATTTTGTTGCGGTTGGTGTGCATGTAGGCTTTGGTGTGCCATAGCATATTGATAAGCTTCTGATCGTTCTTCTCATCCATGGCAATGTCCTCACTCAGCTGCGGATTGAACCTAAAATAGGGTATGCCAATCGTGCTGCACCAGGCGCGAGCACGATCAACGACACGTCCATCTGAGCAAGTAGCTTGGTCCACAAGTAAATTACCTGCAAGCATTAAACAATCAATTAATAAACTATACTAATCTATAATTTAACTTGTCTCTTACCAATCGTAGATATGCCGTAGGCCAATTTAGCCGTATCCCAGATGCTGTCCGGCCGGAAGACATCAATATCCTTGAGTTCTGTAACGGGTATGTGACCAGTTCCAAGAGAAACGACCACCGAAACGGGCACAGCTTCTGCTTCGCGTCCAGCGCTACGCAGTGCCATGTTATATTCATGGATCTCTGTCATGGCATCCAGGGTTGGATTATTGGCGATAAGTCCGCCGTCCAAAAAGCGACCGAATGCGCGGAAATATGAGGGAGCTGCTCCCGTTGCACGAGCGGCACGCCAAACCAGCTGATCCTCAGGCTGTGGCGGCGGTATGCGTCGATTGCCTGGAAAAGTTCAGCAAACAAAACCCAATTACGTTGGAGTTAAGTCATGGTTATAGTTTGCTCTTACTTATGGAAGTCACAATGCCTAATATATCACTGGCGCTGGTATAGTTGCGGAACAGATGAAGATCGACGGGCTTACGATCTGCCATTACACCAGTCACCATAATTTTGGGATGCTTAATATCTGTCATGACATTAAACTCGCCCAGATTATCCTTCAGAATAGCCTCGAAGAATTCGCTGTTGTAGGGACGTGAGCCCACAAAGCACTGCTCCTTCATGCGCAGATAGAGACCCATGCACTGCCGCATGGTCTTGCCACAGCCCAGACCCAGGGCCAGAATGCCGCCAGTGCTGGTACCGGCAATCCAGTCGAACATGTGTATGATGGGCGTGCGCGACAGTTTCTCCACCTCGAGTAGCATCTGGACGAGCACTAGGCCGCGAATGCCACCGCCATCCAAGCACAGCAGACGACCCCGTCCATAGGGCTTATCGCCCACCTCTCGCGCAATGGGCGATGTGGGAGATGGCAACGGTTCGGGACTAGCTATGCCTGATGGTGGTGTAGCCGGTTCACTAGCTAGTCTACTGGACGAGTTCTCCTTCTTCATCTCATCTGCATTCACCTTAGTGGTAAACATTCCCAAGAGAGCGTCCATAATACTCTGACCCTTCTGCTCTTTCTCCGTATCAACAACAACGGGCATTCTGTACGGAAGGCACGAGTGATTAACAAAATTACGCAAAGCATAAGTTCTGTTTGCTTACTGCGGGGTCTGCTGTTTCTCGATGATTCCATTGGCTGCGGCGCCCAGAAAGCCACTGACCACTTGACGACTGGTGGTGGCCAGCATATTTTCGATGTGCTCTCTCTGCTCCACAGATTCTGGTGCCTCTGGCGGAATGCCATTGTAGGAGCCTTTGGGATTACAGCCGGGTGGACATTTTGAGTTCGAATCCGAGCAGCGTTTGGCGCCCACCGAATGCAATATGTATAATATCTCATCGTCCTTGTTACCGGCGGCATCGTTGCCAACCATATGACGTGGCGTCTTTCCGGACTTATTCTTTAGGTTGATGTCGCAGCCAAAGACCACCAGACACTGGACAATGGGCACTAGTTTCTTCTCGATGGCTATATGCAGCGCAGCATTACCTTCATTGTCCAGCACATCGATATCCGCATCGTGTGCCAGCAGCGTCACCACACACTCGAAACGATTGCGAGCCACCATAACATGCAAAGCGGTGCGTCCATCGAAATTCGTAGCATTCACATCGCAGCCCTCCATAATGAGAGCGTGCAAAGTTTCCCGAGAAGAGCACCAATGCAATGGTGTCCCACCATACTTCATATCTTGTGTGTAGAGCTTGCTGGCGTTGGTGCGTAGGAACGAGGCTACTGAAGTCGGCGTCGATGTCTTGTACAGTTTACTTATATTTTTGGCATTCAGATTGACATCGGCGCCTGCCAGCAACAGAGCCTTCACATTCTCCGGCTTGTCTGTTAGACACGCCAAATGCAAGGGCGTGCAACCTTCCGAATTCAGGTGGTTGAGATTCACAGTACTGTTTTCTGTGAGTAGCTGCAATACAGAAACAGTTGAGAACATGGTGAAAATAGTCCTTGACCGCAACTCACATTGATGATTTCTTTGGAGGTGCTGGCGGCATAGTGAAACACCGAATTGCTATTTATATCCAAGTGCTCGATTTTGCTGAATGGCAGCAACAGTTTCACCATTTCTATGTGACCCTGCTTGATGGCCAGCTGAAACGGCGACATGAGTGTGGTATGGTCTGCCGTGTCGATGCACTGCAGCACCTTAGGATTGCTTATATATTCAATCAGATTGAAGTACGCCACTAAATGGGCCAACGTCCACGAAGGATTCTCAGAGAGAGCATCGCAGACCTTCTGCAGGCCATTCACATTGTAATACTGCAAGCAGAGAATAATTAATAAGATGCTGATGGAACTCAGATGTTGCAATGGCCACACTCACTTCCTTGACAACGCTCACAAAGATAGGCAGGCGCTGCATGAAGGTGTTGAACTTCTCTTCCGCCTCCTGCTGTGCGGGCGAACGGTAGAGACTGAAGGAGCTGGTGTTCGAATCGGAGGTGGGACGCTGCAGCACAATCTCGTAGACAGCGCGCTTATCGTTGCTGTTGTAGGGCGGTGCAAACAGAACCATTGCATCATCCCTCGCCATAACCTGTAGTGTACCCAACGATTCGCTCTTGATTTCAACAACTTTATTTGGGGGAGCATCGCCGCCCAGCAGCCGCTGTAGCACTGTAGATTGAAAATGCAATTAGGTATGTGGTAGAGCTTCATTTAAGACAAAAGGTGAACAGGACGACATAAAACAACAATAACAATAACAACACCAATAAAGAAGAACGAACATAGAACATTAAGATGCAAATACCAAAGCCAGAAGCGAGTGCTCCAAAAGCCATCCAAGCCATGGCTTCCGTATAAATCAGCTGGTATATGATGCGTATTTAAACTTTGGAATCTTTCTTGATTGTGATGTTATTTAGATGGAGGGCAAAATGTCAGTGCGATTTGAGATTTGAGTGAGTAAGCGATGAATCTACAGAAAATATACATAGGTATTATCAATGTCAATTTTCAGCTTTTATATGTGTTATTGTTGCGTAGAAGATTTTTGTCTGCCAGCAAAAAGGCGAGACCAAGTGAGGGGGACACGGAACAAAAGTGAAATGTTGCCAACAAATCAATAACAACATTCGATTCCCTACACAAATAATCGCAATTAATTAGGCCAGGCTGTAATGCCAAATTTAATTGCATTGGGCTATGCTCTAATATTAGCTAGGAGTTTAGAGTAGGGCGCGTGACACGAATAACACGAGAATTATATTATTAGTTGGCATAGCTTGGAATCGATTAGCTTATTCGGAACGTTTCATGTTGAAACAATTACAAAAAATGAATTGCAATCATCTCATCTCTAAGATGAACACTTAACTACCGTAATTATTTTCATTTGCATTTGTGCGTCACAATCGCGTTACAGTAACCGTAATGACACACAATTCGGATAGGGTATATAAAGGCGATGGCCGTTGCTGGGCGCTCTCATCGCTTTTTGCAGCTTTTCAACCATGACTCAACTAGATAAACTGATAATATATGTTGTTGGCTAAATTAATGACGTGCCGTTCCGACTTGCTAGCCCAGCACTTTTTAGCGCCATATTTTTGTTCTTTCCCTGCCTCAATTTTTGCGTGCTAAGCAATCAATATGATAAAATGCTTTTCAATTATCTTCCGTTTGATTGTGTCTTTGTGTTTATGTGTAGTTGTCGAATGTTATTTTTGTTGTCCATTTCACAATTTCACAATTGAAATAAATTTATAATTTAACCAACCGTTAAACATTTCGTTGCCACTTATTCACCACCGAATGCTTTTTATTTCCACACTTTTGCAAATTCACTGCTTCTCCGTCTTTGCTTCGTGCTGGTTTAAGTAACTATAAGCCGTCTGACAAAAAGAATCACAAATTGATAACAAGTTCGCTCCTCAACATTTTGTTCTTTGGAACTGGTCATTGTATTCAACAAGTTTCATAGCAGCGAGCAAACTATTACGTTCGAATTATTGTGAATAAAAATTATTTTAAATACAATTTTCATTTCATTGCAAGTAAACCAAATAAATTATTTTAAGCAAAGTTAGTTACCCAATTTATCGAGCTGATTGTATCTTATATATCGAATAAAAACATATCGTTATCGTTCAATTCAGCAGCCGATGGCTCCAAAACAGTCTGAGTTTAAATATTTGGCGGTAAACTAAAATTTGCAAACACTCTTAAGGCACTAACTATATATTGTGTAAAAATAATACATTTAATATTGTTGTTTGCGTCCAGACGCAATCAATTATTATAAAATAAACAAGTTTTTGTATTATTGATTGGCAATAGAGATTCGAATCACACACATACATATTGATATATTATAATATTATTATCAGCAAACATTGAAAAATTTGATTAGGAAGCGTCTATTTCTTCTTCTTCGCCATGTCGTGGCACCTTCCATATCATAGATAGAGCCTACTCAGCGATATTCGTCGGCTATAAAAGCCCAAATTCTCGGAGGGTTCGACATCAGTTTCTGAAGATTGTAAACATGAAGGCCTTCATCGTTCTGCTTGCTCTGGCTTTTGCCGCTCCCGCTTTCGGTCGCACCATGACCCGTTGCTCCTTGGCCCGCGAGATGTCCAACTTGGGCGTCCCCCGTGACCAGCTGAACAAGTGGACCTGCATTGCCGAGCACGAGAGCTCCTACCGCACCGGCGTTGTTGGCCCCGAGAACTCCAACGGCTCGAACGACTACGGCATCTTCCAGATCAACAACTACTACTGGTGCCAGCCTGCCAACGGTCGCTTCTCCTACAACGAGTGCGCCCTCAGCTGCAACGCCCTGTTGACCGACGACATTACCAACTCCGTCCGTTGCGCCCAGAAGATCCAGCGCCAGCAGGGCTGGACTGCATGGTCCACCTGGAAGTACTGCAGCGGTACTCTGCCCTCCATCAACGACTGCTTCTAAGCTACTCGCCTCCCACTGATTCTTGAATATAATAAATGATTGTTTAAAAAAGTTTGTTGCTTTCCTTCTCTTTCAATGGGTCTTCTCCTCTCTCGCTCTCTCCTTCTCTGCTGGCATCATCCATCGGTCAAGTAAACAGTTGTGCTTGCTTTTATCTACTAAATTATTTATTTGTAAGAAATATAAATATCATATTATTATAATGTAGACATAGAGAATGACTTAAGAGTTAGGACCCGATTGAAGCTGCCACCGAATCTATGCTACGATCCACGAAAATCTTCATTATCCAATAATAATAAAAGTGAATTTAAAAAAAATAAGACTTAAATCTAGACGAATATATATATATATATCGTAAGCCTAGGAGTGATTTGTTTGTATTGCACAGGAGCACAGGAGTATCTGGATGAAGTCGTGGGCGCTTCAGTAGAGGCCTGAGGGTAGGTCCGTTACCTTGGAGCCCTGCGTGTAGGAGCGCGTGCGTGCAGACATTTGACCAGACTGCTGCCCCGATCCGGGATAGTCGAGGAGCGAGCAACGCATCGCCGGATTGCTGCTGAAATAAATTTGCTGATTGCTGCGCGACTTTTCGCGCACATTGGACGGCTCTTTGCTGTGTGCCTGGCCATCGGCAAAGGCCGCCTCCAGACGTTCAACGTTCTTGGTCACTCGGCGTGCTTGCAGAGCGGCAGTGAGATCGGGCTTCGGATACTTCTGGGGTGTATTCATGCCGGTCATAAAAAATACGCCATTGAAATGCTGTGCGGGCGGCGTCGGCGCTGGCGCCTTACTCGACTGCTGTCGCTCGTGCTGCACTGGCTCCTGGCTGCTATTCCTCAACGCCAGTATAGTTGGATCGTTGTCGTCGTGCCGCGCATTCATTATGACATCCAAGAGCTCCCGATTGGTGCTCGCATTGTAGGCCGTTGCGGTGGCACTTGGCTCCGCCTCGGGCATATCGCTGGAGGGCGAGTCCAGTCCGTAAGACCTCTCCAACTCTAGTTGTCTATGCGAGCCGTTGTAGTCGACCTCATCGAAGAATGTCTGCATCGCGGCCAGACGCTCGACTGCCGTCGTATCAGCTGGCATGAGCATGCCGTATTGCGAGTCGTCCGGCTCGGAGCAGTCCGTGCGCGGCACAAGATGAGCCAAAGACCGCGATTTGCGTGGCGGCTGTGGCACAATATTAACCGGCACAATATCCTGCTCCTGCTCGAGGCTACGTTGCTGCAGCTGTTGCCTGAGGTGGGCAGCGTGGCTGTGGGCTGTCTTGTTGGATATGGTTTGGCTAGAAATTTGTTTCTCTGCCTCGCTTACTATATTGTCCAGTTCTTCAATGACATCCTCTATGGTGGCGGCGTCCTCGTCATCATCTTCGTCCTTACGCGTCGCAGCTTTGCGCAGTTGCTTGTGGTGCTTGGACTTGGAGGGTAGCACCAGTATGGGCACAGGACTGAGAGAGGCACCTGTTTCGCTGCTGCTGATGCCCTCGTCCTCGTGCTCCGAGCAGCTCTGCTTGCTGCCCGCTGCAGTCTTCGATGTCGGTGGCACCTGGCGTGGCAGCGCGACTGGCTGATGCGCTTCCACGGGCTTAAAGTTCGATTCCTGTGCGCCCTGCAGCCGGAAGATTTCCCGCTGCAACTCGGCGCAACGTTCCTGCAGGCGTCGCTCCATGGACGTGAGCACGGTCTTCTCCTCGTGCAATATCTGGACTCGGCGCTCCAAGATGACCATCTGGCTGCGCACGCGATCGGCGTCGCGAGCCTGTGCCATCATCTTGTCCACATCGATGTGCAGCTCATTAAATCGTTTGATCTCGGCTCGTAGCGCATCCAGCCAGGGCGAAGAGGAAGAAATGGTTCTGGCCAACGTGCTGGTCTCGAGGCCAGCCTGGCAGAGCTCCGCTTGGATGTACAAGCGCTGCTGCAGGCTGACGGCGCTCTCGATGAATGTGTTGAGGAATCTGCAAGGCACGTAAGTAGTATCAATAGCTGTAGACGGGCAGGACAGACGCAGTTACTCACTTGATGCCAGCGCACTGAAGTTCTCCGGAGCCGCCGCCACTGTTAAGGATGCCGATGAGCAGGCGGAAACGCACGGGTTCACTGCAGCGCAGCCGCAGCGTGGACATCGCCTCCGAAACGGCGGTGTGGCCAGCGGCGCTGATCTTCTGCCCACCATTACCCTGGCCAAACGGCTGGCGATCGCAGGCAGCGGCGAGCAGCTGCAGAGCCAGGATGCGTCCACGTATGCCTTGCCCAGTGGCCGACGAGGCCAGCGGCATAAGACCCACGGGTGTGTTGCCTAAGCGGGCGATGGCATCCAGAGAGCGCGAGCAGCAAATGCTCAGGCATTGTCTGGAGAGAAATAGACCGAGAAAGAGAAAGAGAGTGAGCTGCCGTTCTTTGGCTGCGCTTCATCTTTGCTACTCACAGACAGGAGAGCTCGTCGAGCAGCGCGCGTCGTTGATAGCTCTGCGGATTGCGTGACGTGGCCAGCGAGTTGGTGCCAGCTACCAGCGGGGCGGGAGCATTGCTTGCCTGCGCCATCTGTATGGCGCGCAGAACCTCTAGCAAATGGCTGATGCCATCCGAGGGCGTGGCCACAAACTCCTGCACAAAGCTGCAAAGAGAGATCAACCAAAAAATGAGCAAAGCAATTCGGGTTAACCTTTCCCCATCCACTTCAAACCGAACGGAACCGAAACGAACCGATTTCTAGATACTAACTTATGGGTAAGACTGCATCATTATCTCAACAGCCACTTGAAAAATACAATTTTTAAATAATTGATTCGCAAACAGAGATTTCGAATCACATATATATAATATATATTATTATATTTTTATTATCAGTGTGGCCATTAATTGCACCCATCGAAAATGTAGATTAAGAAGCGCTCTTCTTCATGCCGTGGCACCTTCCATATCATAGATAGAGCTACTCAGCGATATTCGCCGGCTATAAAAGCCCAAATTCTCGGAGGATTCGACATCAGTTTCTGAAGATTGTAAACATGAAGGCCTTCATCGTTCTGCTTGCTCTGGCTTTTGCCGCTCCCGCTTTCGGTCGCACCATGACCCGTTGCTCCTTGGCCCGCGAGATGTCCAACTTGGGCGTCCCCCGTGACCAGCTGAACAAGTGGACCTGCATTGCCGAGCACGAGAGCTCCTACCGCACCGGCGTTGTTGGCCCCGAGAACTACAACGGCTCCAATGACTACGGCATCTTCCAGATCAACAACTACTACTGGTGCCAGCCTGCCAACGGTCGCTTCTCCTACAACGAGTGCGCCCTCAGCTGCAACGCCCTGTTGACCGACGACATCACCAACTCCGTCCGTTGCGCCCAGAAGATCCAGCGCCAGCAGGGCTGGACTGCATGGTCCACCTGGAAGTACTGCAGCGGTACTCTGCCCTCCATCAACGACTGCTTCTAAGCTACTCCCACTGACTCTTGAATATAATAAATGATTGCCTAAAAAGACTTTTGCATTTCACTGACTTCCCTATGATCTTAGCTTTACACATCAAGTTTGCAGATGGAATTAGCGTTGTCATACCTGGGAAAGGATACCCTAAGATCGGCTCGCAGCTTGGTCAGCAGATCTGTTATGGAGCCAAACTGTCGCAGGGACATCTCACTGTCGCTCTCCGGCGGCGCCGGAATGGGACTTCTGTATAAAAATAAATGTCAAATTGATGAATGCAAGATACCCTAGATTTAACGTCTAGACTCACTTGTAGCTGGAGTGCTTGGCTGGCAGCGTGGCAGATTTATAGGCATCTTCCTTGGCGCCGGCTTGCAGTTGGCTATTGATGTTCACATCGTAGATGGATTGGACCTTGGCCGAGCCTGACGTGCTTCCCTTGGTGAACTTGCGCAAGGAGAGCACATAATCCTCGGGATTGTAGACAGGCGGTCGTTGATTCTCCTTGCTGTAGATGGGCGCCTGCGGCCAGCTCTGCTCGGAGCCAGCCATCTTGTAGGAGGCCAACGAACCATTCACGCTGTTGGCTCCAAATTTGTGTGTACCGGACACACTGGACGAGGCCGGTATGGAGGATTGGGGCTGGCCAGCGGCGGCGGCATCTGGTGCTGGCGCTGCATTATGTGGCGGCAATTTGGGCGACTTATCGCATACGCTGGGCGCCATCTGTGAATGGTGCGTGGAGCTGTCACTGCAGGCAAAATAAAAAAGAAAAAGTCATTAAAACAAATTTGCACATTTCTCATGCAGAACTCGAATTGGCCATATTTATATATGTATATAAATTATCAGAGACTGGTCTTGGCCAGGAGTCAGAGTCGGAGTTGGAGTCGGAGTCGGGCAACTGGGCAACTGGACAACTGGGCGGCACGTAACGCACCGGAAAAACAAGCCATTAAGTTTGTTTAGCATTTTCTTGGCACTGTCAACGACTCATTGAGTGACAAGCATGTGGGCTTCCAGCGACGACTGCCAGCAACTGATTAAAGCCCCAGATGGAAACAACGCATCAGCTCCACTCGTTGCTTTGATGTTACTCAATTTATTTATATTTGTGCGCAAGCGAAAATATTGTCAAAAAATTAACATGTCAATAGACGAACAGATATAAAGGCGCGCACTTTCACTTAGACAGCTAGTCAGCTAGTCAGCTACTCAGCTACTCAGCTACTCATCTACTCAACTAGCCAGCAGCAGAGATAAAAGACCATATGCACCGTTAGCTGACAATGCGCTCTAACGGTAACTGCGCGCGTCTGCATATGCAAATGAGACTCAAGTTGAAATAATGACGTGCCTCAATGCAAAGTTAAGAAATTTAATAATTATTTGTATGTATGTATATGTATGTGTCAATGTATATATTTCGAGTTCGTTTTATTATCAATTGAACGCATCAGTCACGTTGCTGCATATTTAAGCATGTCTTCTCTGCACTTGGTTCTTTTGGACAGGTGTGTCATGGCTCAAGGCAGCGCACACCTTGGCATGCGAGGGAGGCGGGTAATTGATATCAATGATTAAGCCAGCAAAAAAGCGAACGACGTGTGTTTGGCCATTTGCCAACTATTTCCCACAGACTCTCGCCCAGCCCAACCGGAGAAAAGTGATGAAAGATCAAAACACAAACAAAAAGCCAAAGCCAGGCGGTGGCCAGCACGATCGAACGGGTGGAAGCTACATTCAATTTGCATAAATCAATTTCAAATAAGTCAGAGAGAGAGAGAGAGAGAGAGAGATAGAGAAATAAGCGTGGCATCAAATGGAAATTCATGTCAATGCCAGTGTGTACATAAGAAATTTTCAAATATGAACTATCTATTCCTGCGTCAAAACTACCTTAACTTAGATCTCAAGTGTGTCATATCTCAGCTATTGTAAATACTGTAAATACTGCACTAATCAGTGCCTTGGCCTTGCCTTATCTAGGTAAACAGTGCTTACGCGAAAAATAAATAAACAAAATATACCTAGAAGACTCCACTGTTTGTTGTTTTTGGTAAAAAAAATCAAAATCAAATTCCATAATAAAAGCAAAACAAAATACGAAAAGGAAAGCCAAACAAATATATTTAATTAATTAATCAAAAAATATATGAATATGTGCGATTGACAAATACCCTAAATTAGAAAGCCTCCTATTTCAATCTACAAATTTTTTATAGGGTATTTGCGTTCATTCACCAATTTCGATTAAAGCCTACGAACTGTATGCTTATAAGTAAGAGCAATGTTTTGACATTAATGTATCAAACGAAAGACATGTATATATATATATATATATATATATATATATATATATATGTATATATATGTATATATATATATATGTATATGCATATATATAAATATTTATATTAAATACAATCAATCAAGCGGAGTCAAGAGGCAACCGTGACGCAAATACGAAGAAGTAAATCGATAAGATCATGTGTTAAATGTTTTTCTTCTTATTATTATCAGTATTCAGAAAAAATCTTTCAGCATTCATGACTCCCATAGAGATAGGGAAAGGAAAAGAGATAGATAGATTGTTCGGATAGTGCTTGGGCCACCTGGAAGTACTGCAATGGCAATTTGCCCAGCATCGATCATTGCTTCAGGTAAGACAATAATCAATATTACTGTTTGATTGACCAACCTGAGAAATTTCAAACTAATTGTCCCCTCGCGTGGCGTAAAGTGAAAGAATGTTTGCAAAATTAATCAAACGATCATTGAGCGAGGCACTGACCGGACTCTGATAATAATGTTGGTGAACAGTTGAGAGATAATATTGGTATGACTCAATAAGTTATCGATGACTTTACGCATAGTTTAATTAGATTATATCTATATATAATAATATATAAAAAGAATTCCTTTTTTCGTTTTTCCATCCCTCAGTAACTGCTCGTCGAACGGCAGGAGTCGCCACAGCTCCTATTACTAATACCTTCTGTATTACTGAATGCATTGCAATAAAATATTTCGCATATTCAAAGTTGATATTTATTTCAGCTCTTTGAACGAGAAAGTTGTGACGGTCGATAATATTTTGTATCGATACATTTTGAAGCCTAGTATATCGTGACCGTTTATTGGTATGATCATAAACATGGTATTTGTCTAATAACTCCACAAAATCATGTGTAAAATGTTTGTCTTCTTCTTCTTTTTATTAGTGATATGAACAAGAAATGTTGCAACATTGTTTGCAAAGGTTCATTGAATTGAGTGCCATAGAGAAAGGGAGCTCAGAGCTCGTTGGCTCTGATTAGCATAATTGTTGTGTTGTCTGCAATGGAATGGGCCAAGGGCTTCAGATGTGTTTTACCTATTTGGAAAGGGCGCAATGTGTGAGCGACATCAAAAGGCCTAATAGATTGTCAATGCACCGGATATCTGTTGATAGTTTCCCAATGCCCTTAGGGGTCACTCAGAGTCTTTAAATGCAGTCAAGTGGAGGAGATGAAAAGTCTAAACACCAACCGCCGACGATCGGACGTTAAACTTGTTGGGAATTTGGCTTACGCTCTGCACGTGAAAGAAAAATCAAGTGCAATTTCAGACTGAAATAACTCGAGTGCCGCACAATGAATAAGTAACTGCAACAAAGCATGCAACTCCACAGATTGCGTGAACAACAGACCCCAAGCCAAGCCAAGACAAAATCGAGTCAAGACAATGCCATCTGGCTAAATATTTGGAATTAGTTACGTTATGGAGCTCGCAGCGATAATTGCGACTGGGCTAACATGCGTGCGAGGTCATGATTCCAGCATAAATATGAATGTGAATATGAATATGAATATGAATGTGAATATATATATATATATAAGTGTGAGTGCTTTAGCTCATTCAATGCGCAATTGGGCCAAGTCTTATCTGAGTTAATTCGCATTGATAGCGATGGAAAACTTTCAAATTGCAAGCCGAAAACTTCTTCCGTCTTTTTGTCTTTGATAAGATTTTGACAGCTAAGACTTTGTGAATTGTTATTATGATGCAGCTGCAGATTAGATAAGCTCGAGTATTTAATATGCTCAGGCCATAAGCTCTTTGGGTGTCTTTATGAAAGTTTGGTTCAAATATATATGAAATCAATCAGGCTCAATTTATTATATAGTATTTAAATATATATAGTATACATATATATGTATTTGATTTTATTCGTTGGATACTCTTAATCAAATGACATGCAATAACTGTTAAAGTGGGCACTTCTAAGGCTCCAATCTTGTCATGGCATTGATTACTTTTTAATTTAGGTAAAGATTCCTGAACTCTTTTAGTGATACAGATTGCATATGATCTCGGTTTTTTCTTTTACTTTAATCCACGATAGACTCTTAACACTCTCTTAATACTCTACCTACTATTTTGTATCCCTGACCTTACCAGAAAACAGTTGTAAGTTATATGGTAACTTACAGACAGATAAACATTGCACCTGAGATAGGCTCATGTCTGCCAATTGCTGTTCTAGATAAGATATGTGATCCCCAATGAAACAGTTTCTCAGTATTGCATAGGTCAACGCGTTTTATGTAGGGTAAATAATACCGGCTTATGAGTAACTTTGCATTATGCGTCAGCTCGCGATATAAATATTTCTTATCGCCCTTATTTACATTGCATTTACTAACAATTATCACAATTACTGTTTTAGCACCCACATCTCGTCAGGCCCGACTGCGTTGACCCCCCAGGGGCTCAGCTATAAATACTGAACGACAAATGACCGCTAGTCAACAGTTGCTTAAGCCTCCACTGCAGCAGTATCCCTAGAAAAGATGAGGTTCTTCGTTGGCGTCCTTCTTTGCCTTGCCCTGGCTTGGGCTGCGGCACCCGCTCTCGCCCGCAAAATGGATCGCTGCTCTTTGGCCCGGGAGATGGACAAGCTGGGAGTACCGCGTGATCAGCTGGCCAAGTGGACCTGCATTGCGGAGCACGAAAGTTCGTACCGTACTGACGTGGTGGGCCCACCCAACTCGGATGGATCCAACGACTATGGCATCTTCCAGATCAACGACCGCTACTGGTGCCAGCCACCTAATGACAAGAAGTCGTCTAATGGCTGTGGAGTGAGCTGCAAGGCTTTGCTCTCGGATGACATCAGCAGGTCTGTGCGATGTGCCCAGAAGGTGCTACAACAGCAGGGCTGGCCCGCCTGGTCCACTTGGAAGTACTGCAGTGGCAATTTGCCCAGTATCGATCCTTGCTTCAAGTAAGATCGCAGTTCACGAATAAAGCCTGATTGCGCAATGCGCCACAAATAGAAACTTTCCCAATTGCTTTATTGACCAACATTTTGAAAACGCAGGCAGCGACTACAGTCAGCATTCGATAAACGCGCTCATTAAGCGAACCGGGGTTGTCTGAGAAATTTCGCGCGAATTGTCCCCGCAGCCTTTTTGGACGCGTGGCGAAAAGTGAAATTTTATATAATGGCCCACACATAACCGAGTCATTATGACAGTTTTGCCTGGCCAAAAGCAATGCTATGCTCGTATCTATGAGAAATGATTGCAAAATGAATCAAACGATCAGCAACGGCGGCTACATTGGGCATGGCACTGGCTCGGACTCAAGTCAACTTGGAGTACAGCTGGTAATAGCTGCTGGTAAACAAGTTAATTTAATTTCCAATCGTAAAAGAAATTACGTATGAAAGCATGCCGTTATCGTTGCGTTTATCTAGATTGTCAGAGGGAGAGAGACAGTGAGAGCGGGGCAGAAAGAAAGAGAGAAAAAGAGCGAGAGTGAGAGAGGGCAACGACGTATCCAACTTAGATTTCATCTGATTCACAAATAACAATAAAAATGCATAAAGCAATTTCAAAGCAATTACGTGTTAGGCTTCTCTGCCCCAATGTAGATCCATGCGATTCATTCGCATTGCCATTTCAGTCCCATTGCCATATTCAGCTGGCGGAGCCTTGTCATAGCGCATTATTTCGATCCACAAAAGCAGTGAAAATGGTAAACAACTCCAGTGGACGGGCGTAGAGACTGATTGACAACCATATTGTAACAATTTGTATCAAATTCTCAAGGGTCTGCCACTGAGTTGAATGACTCTGAATAAGACAAATGCTCCCGATGCATGCGCGCCTCAGCTCAACTGAGTGTATTGGCTTTTAAAGTTGGAAATTTGCTAGTTATACATATGGCTTTTGTTAGTCAATGTTTGTATAGAACCTTTTCTGAATATATGGTCATAGTTTTTAGAGTGACCATATTTGGTATGCAGACTTATTGATCTTCTGAAAAGCTCTTTGGTTTGCATTGTGGCCCAAGCAGTTCAGGTTGCAGTTTGAGCTTAGTTTATAAGACTTAAAAAATTTGTAATGATTTAAATATTAGCTACATTACAAATGAAATCATATTTGAGTCTATGAATATAATTCTTATTTAATTTAGCTGTCAGATTTATATTTTATTCATCGATGATCGACTATTGCATAGTGAGGTTTTTCTATTTTTGTTTCTTTTTTTTTTTTTTTTTTTTTGGGTAACTCTATAAGCTACGTTTTTATATTTTAGCCGGTTTCAGCTTGAATTGCTAAATAGAGACACAAGAACTTCATCCGCTGCCTTGTCTGAGTAAGATGATATTACATATTTCACCCATTCACAGTCTGGCAGATCTGTTTCAGAGACACTGCTTAGCAGCTAGAATTACGATAAGTTAGAAGTTTTTGAAAATGTCATTGAATATCTGTCAGCTTTGCAAATATCTCTTTTCGTTTCTGGGCAGTTCCCATTACATAGAAATAATTATTAATAAAATATCTCTTCTTTTTGCCACGAGCTGGCACACTTCAGCTGGCAGCTGCTGGCTTTAGCTCACAGGTGATAAATCACCTGTTCCCTTCCGCCAACTTTCGCGCATGCGTAATCCGCTTTTAATCATGCTGCCATAAGAGCGGGTTCTCTCTGGCCACAACAAATTTATCACAGTATCATTTTTTTTCTTCTCGTTTTTTTTCTTTTTTTCTTTCGGACAGCTTTAGCTCATAATAGTCGTAGTCGTCGTAGTAAAAAGTTTAGTTTCACCCGTGTTAAGCCGACACCTTGCCAAATTGTCTTCAGCTGTTACACAAAAAATAAAGCGAATGAGAACCATGCACTGACTACACGATACTCGTTCAAATAAAAATCAAAATAATTCATGGAAATTATAATAAATAACTCATGGAAGACTTTATTTGTCCAGTCTCAGCTCCATAACTTAAGTTTCTCCCAATTAGGCAACACTCCCTAAGACTCGCCAGCTCCAGGCGGACATTGCACAAAACCTATATACTCCTTTCATTATGTGAGCGAGCATAAAAAGGCCATTCGACCTGGCTGTTGGGCAACAATGGCCTCTTTTGAAGTGTCTTTTTGATGCTGGCTGCGAGATATGCGCAGTCGAATGTTCTCATGGCAGCAGTTCCATTTCTTCAGCCCATTTGCATTCGCGCTGTAAATTTTACTCTTACAAAGCAGGAGAGACGCTGGCTGACAAACGAGATAAAACTATTAACAGAATTTAGCAACAACAATGATAGAGAAATGTGCCCACTTTTCAGCTGTCAAGAGGCAAACAAAGATTTGCTAATTTTCCCAAGAGTTGTCGGCGCGCTCGACATCTCGAGTTGTGTGTATGTTTTGGATCCCTATGCAGACTTTTGTCAGCCTTTTGATAGCTGGCTGTCATGCTTGACAGCATTGGTGCTTGACTCTAAATTAAATCCCAGCTGGAAGGCAATCTTGGCAGCATATACGAAACTTTGATACTCTTGCTGTAACTTGGTAAATGTCTCGATTTTTGTATCTCTATAACTGTCTCTATTATTCTCTCTCTCTCCCTTTCTATAATTCCGTAACTGTCTATCAATTTATCTCTCTCTCTTTCTTTCTTTTTCTGTCTTTCTCTTCAATTCAATTAGCATGCGCTACACTCAAGTATTGCACAAACGTTGTAGCAATTTGATAGATAGACTATCTATAGACTAAGAGCACTTGTCTAGGCCTCAAGTTTTTTATACTTAAGATAAGTATTACTATTTTTTTTAACCAAGAAATATCGTAAAAATATACAAATTATTTTAAAAAGTCAGGTACATAGCAGGTGCATGTTAAACAGCTCTATATTTGTGGCGCTTGTATTCGTTTGATTACCCAAAGAAAGACATGGTTTTATAAACACATTGCAGTTGGCTTTTTAAGCGTTCATTTGAATTTTTCTATATAACAATATATATATATAATATCAATATCATATAATAATATATAATATCAATATTCTTATTGAACTTGATTTATTTTTGAGCTTAGCCAAGCAGATTTAGTTATTCAATATCTTTATTATATATTATATCTGGCTCTCCCAAAACAAAATTTCATTGTAATATATATTCATATTTTCGTGTTATATTTTACACTCAAATCGAGGCACCTCTAATAGTGTATCTCAAGTTTGTGTTGAGGAAAAATGAAAAGTTTTCTAACGCTCATTATGATTTTCACCGCGATTTGTTAACTAGAGATTGCGCCTGCCTGCTGTGAGGCCCCTCCGGGTAATATATCAACAGAGCTGTCTCCCAACTAATATAATTAGGGTTTATTGTCGAAATAATAACGCCGCAGAAGGAGGAGGGCTCGAGTGGTCGGTGCCCGTGCGCTTGACACAGTTGCGTTTCGATTCCATTCCATTTGCGTTTTGGGAGGTCGCTCGGTCGCTCGGGCGAAATGTCTATAATTTGTGAGTCCAATTTTGTGATGTGACAGGTAATTGATGCCAAAAAGTAGCTCAGAGCTTGTCAGCGCACTGGAGCTGGCTGGGGCAGCATTTGAGCGTTTCAGCTCGGTTACCATTGACAATGACAAGTCAAGATCATGTTTACTTAACCAACTGGAAAACACACAAAACATCGCTGTCGCCGTAATGTAATATGTTGACATTGTTTGAGTTTAAGCAGCGCTTAGGCTTACGTACAATCAGTCAAGCAGCTAGGTAACATATATCATCTCAGATCTCTTACTGAAAGTCCGGTCTGAGTGTGGTCTAGGCAAAATTTCCTTTCTCCAGCTGTCGCTGATAAGCAGTGTCTGCAACATTAATTGACTTCGCTTTGATTGGCTGCTCGCCATTTTATGCAGATAAGAGTGAAGCCCCTGAGCACCTTATCTATCGAACCATTCATTAATTTGCCTGTGGTCCCCTGCGCTCGTGTTTTGCGTATTTAAATCTTGTTTGTTTTCGTCAAGTGGGGAACCACTTCAAAGTCTTTCCACTAAGTGGCTAAACTGAAATCTTCTGATAATAATATTATAAGTGAGCTCTCTATCAAAGAGTGTGCAATGTCCGAGACGTGAAGATAGGCAAACTAGTTTGATAATAGCACACAAACGTGAAGTCTGCAAATCGATATATATCGATAGGTGCACATCATTTGTTAATAGAAACTATTCACTCTTCCTCACTTCCTTTTATCTCCTTTCCATCAACATATTTCTTATAGTTTTCTAGTTATATTTTCTCTGCCTATCTTGTGTATCGCTTTCTTATTTCTCTACAGTTTTCTGTGCTTTCCCTAAGTTCTACATCTTTCACACTTTTCCGCACACACACACACACACACATGCACACACTCTTTCCTGGGGCGCAACCAATTAAATCAGCCACAAACCCTGACGTGCGTACAAATCAAGTTGTCTGCAGATCTGAGAATGCCATTGCGTCTAGGTAGGTGTGCGTCTACCTGGTATCGGTTAGTTGTGCTGCTTGGTAGTTATCTGCGGACCGCCATAACTTTACGCTACACTGATTTCATATGGCAGCAAACCGCAGCAATTGTTTTAGCGAACAAGTTAAGCACTTAGTTGACCCACACCATGTCGTCTTCCCAAGGGGCGCCGAACTTCGGCCTGAGGGCAATTACTTAGGAACCGTCGACCGACGATCGTCGACTCGGGCACTAGTTGTGCTAATGTGCACAAATTACAAGGAAAGAGAGTCGAGAGGTGATAGGAAAGATCTGCTGACATTTTACCCTAGCGTCTCCCCATCTACTTGCGCCTGGTATAATTTTCCAGTCTTTGGTTTCCTGCTTTGTTTTCCAGCCTGTTCGATGCGGGCCTTTAGTGTCTCTGTTAATGCATTGGTACTTCCTTAGCCCGGTTCTAAGTTGCCCATTTACAGCCGGTCTGAGCGACGGCTACCGGTATAAATTATTGCCCACCGAGTCGAGGCCCCCCCTCCGACCCATTCACATTAACAATTCACTGACCGCTTCAAGTCAACGGCCTATTACGACTGCCAGCCACGGCGGATGGAACGGAAAATAAGTCTAGCCATGGCTTTTACTCTTTCCAGTCTCTCGACCAAGTACCTGAGCTTGTGTTCGTCTGTTGAGACAAATTGATTCTTGCTTTCGTTATTCTCTATTGATCTTTCTTCGGTTCTTTGTGGCTTTAGAAAGCAAACGAACATGTGGAGAGTCGGCCAATTACGACTGTAACCACGGCCAACTGTAGATTCTCCTGGTAAGAAATAAAGAAAGCCGACGATATATATACCCTACTCAAAATTCTACTCCTTCTTGGGCGATCTACACTATCAAGTCAATTCAATATTCTTCAATGCAGTTTATTTTTATCAGTAATGAGCACAGTCTTGGTCATTTAGAAGCAGTCGTTGATGGAGGGCAGAGTACCGCTGCAGTACTTCCAGGTGGACCAAGCAGTCCAGCCCTGCTGGTTGAGGATCTTCTGGGCGCAACGGACGGAGTTGGTGATGTCGTCGGTCAACAGGGCGTTGCAGCTGAGGGCGCACTCGTTGTAGGAGAAGCGACCGTTGGCAGGCTGGCACCAGTAGTAGTTGTTGATCTGGAAGATGCCGTAGTCATTGGAGCCGTTGGAGTTCTCGGGGCCAACCACGCCGGTGCGGTAGGAGCTCTCGTGCTCGGCAATGCAGGTCCAACGGGCCAGCTGGTCACGGGGAACGCCCAAGTTGGACATCTCTCGGGCCAAGGAGCAACGGTCCATGGTGCGACCGAAGGCGGGAGCGGCCAAAGCCAGAGCAACCAAAACAATGAAAACCTTCATGCTTGCAATTCACAATGCAGAAACTGATGAGGAAAAGGCTAAATGGCTGGCACTTTTATAGCCAGAAGTTATCTATGCAAAACGGCTATCTGAAGTGGGCGCATGTTGCGCTATGACTTGCACTCTAATCAAAAGTCATCAAAAGCCATCTAATCAAAAACTGCAGAAAGTAAATAGCCAAAAGAAATATGGAATATTTTTGATGGACATAAATATCTGCCTTGCTGGCAGCAGATGCTACACAGACACAGAGTCAATGCGAACCCATATCGAATCATTTAACAGCAGCTTTAATTGGCCTGATTTCTGGTTGCTTTTGGCTGCAAAATAGTAGCAGTTAAATGTTAACCATTAACCTTGTTCGAGTCTTCGCTTAACAATTACCATGCTTTAAGTGTTGACTATTGATATTTAAAGTAGGCTTTGAGTGTTGTAAACAAAACTTTGAGCTCGATATGGAAACTACCAACCTTATATGATTTGGAGAATCTGATTTAAAGTAAATTAGCAGCAGAAATTGTAATTTATTATTGTTATTATATACTATTTTATTATATATATTTTTTTATTATTCTATATTTTTTGTTTATTTTTAATTTATTATATTATTAATTTTTTTATTATTTTTATTATATGTTGTTTGAAAATCAGAACGAAGAAAATTTTCCCTTAATTTAAGAAAACTGTTGACATCTTTTCTTTTCTTATTGCTCATAACAAATGAGCCTAATAAATGAGTTTAGTTTCAATAATGCCTGAAGCTTAACACATTTACTCTCAACTATGCCCTTTAGCTAGGCAATGCGGCCAACACTGTTGAGGCGTGAAGAGCATGTTTTATGGCCTGAAACTCTTTCTAATAAACAGAAAGAGAACTCGACAGCTGTGTGTACTTATGGTTACATTTCATAACGGTCACAAGATGAATCGTTAAAGCTACAAACTCGGCACAGACCTCAAGGCTACTCACACACACACACACACACAGTCATGCCCAGAGATAGATCAACGTGAACATTAACGCCAACTCAGATGCACATATGGCTTTCTCGGCATATGAAATGGAGGCTGGCAGTAGATGGAGCGCGCGGACTAAAGACCTAACCGCAACTATGCAAAACCCGTCATTGTTGACGCTACGCGCTGTTATATTAACCCCATTCAAGCGCAGTGCATACACTGAGAGAAACACATCAAGTCAAGCCATATCAAGAATTGAACTTAAACTCTTAAGCCAGTTCAGGCCTCAGTTTCTCTCAGTGCACATGCATATTAAGTCATGTGGCGAGGCAGAGGCACCCGCTGTATTCCACTCAGTTATTTTTTTTTTTTTTTTTTTTGTATCTGTTAGCGGTATTCCTTATGGTCCCCCGCTGGAGGCACTTGTTGATCTGTAGGCGACCACAGATTTCTACACATATTTCCACACGCATTTCTCAGAAAGCTGTTAACCTTAGTGACGTTGGGTTAACAGCGAAAATAAATGACAAAAGGCTACTGTAAAAGTCATTTGGCCTGGCCAAATGAATGACAAAAGTGGCTTGAAGCCATGCCAAGCCAAGCTCTGTGACCCGCTTAGCTATCCATGAATTATCGATTTTCTAGCCGGCGCTGACTTGTGAGTTCTTTGTTAAAGTCAACATAATCAAGATATTCACTTTTACTTTTTCCTTTCCATATGCAAGAATAAAGTCTGCTAACTAACTGCTAAGAGCTTGGCTTAGTATACCTATATGGGTCAGCTAACAGTTCTGCAATCGGAATACAAGAATTTCTCAAAAAAAAAAAAAAAAAACAACAGCCTCATCGTATATGCATGAGCTGGGCCTTTCGGCATCATCAGCTGACCAATTATGCATCATTTATACAAAAAAGGCAAAAGCTAATTGTCTAATTATAGCCACGAAGGAAAGTACAGTTATGTTAATAGAACAGCTTAAGAATAGTTTCCCAAAATTGTGAAAAGCCAAGTATTCGCTCTAAATGGGGCAAAAATTAGTTGGCTTAATTGAATACTAAGTTTAAATTTAAATGTAGACCTAAATAGAAGAAAAAGAGAACTACTTCTGGAAATTGAAGGTGACCAAAATATAATATGCAGGAATTGAGCATTTAGAAAAGGGTGACCAAATAAATGAATTTTAAATCGCCAATAAAAAACATAAAAAGAAATTGATTCAGATGCGTCTCTCGAGAGTTTCAAGAGTTTTTTTAGGGCCTATTAAGTGGAAATAGACGCTAATCTAATTCAATGTGTGTCGTTCGTGAATAAAGACCATAAAATTAGAAACTTTTGCCAAACAAACAAAAAATTTGCTGCGTGTCCATAAAAATAAATATTTTTTTGTTTTGTTTTTTTCTGCCGCAAATTTTCTCTCATAGAAAGTAAAGTTGAACGAAGCTCAGCAAATGACAGCGCGGGTCAGACACGGATTATAAACAGAGAGCAACTGATTCATTATAATATCAGAGCGAAACCAGAAACCAGACAAACTGGCGAATCTCTAGCGAATCACTAAGCAGAACCTAACCAGAAATAATAAGAAAAGTCATGAAAGCAAATGAAAAACGAAGAAAATTACCAACGAGTTCTCGAGCTCTCCTATTTAAATCTATATGTATCTCATATGTCTGTCTATTCCACCATCAATCCATCTCTATCAACTCCTATCCATCAGCTTTAAGTAGTGCAAAAAACTCAATTGGAAATATCAATTAAATTGCACGCTTCGGTCGAGAGTATCGCTAGAGTTTCAAATATGTTTAAGGTGTGATTAGATAGCACAAACCACTTCCTGCTATATCAGCATAGTACTTATTCATATACTAGATAGAGCTTCTTGAGTGATAGATAATGTTGCCCTATAAAAAGACAAGGCTTTTGGCTGCTCCTCATCAGTTTATTGACAATTGTAAACATGAAGGCCTTCATCGTTCTGCTTGCTCTGGCTTTTGCCGCTCCCGCTTTCGGTCGCACCATGGACCGTTGCTCCTTGGCCCGAGAGATGTCCAACTTGGGTGTCCCCCGTGACCAGCTGAACAAGTGGACCTGCATTGCCGAGCACGAGAGCTCCTACCGCACTGGCGTTGTTGGTCCCGAGAACTACAACGGCTCCAATGACTACGGCATCTTCCAGATCAACAACTACTACTGGTGCCAGCCTGCCAACGGTCGCTTCTCCTACAACGAGTGCGCCCTCAGCTGCAACGCCCTGTTGACCGACGACATCACCAACTCCGTCCGTTGCGCCCAGAAGATCCAGCGCCAGCAGGGCTGGACTGCATGGTCCACCTGGAAGTACTGCAGCGGAACTCTGCCCTCCATCAACGACTGCTTCTAAACTGATCACGGATTCGATTCTTGATTTTGTTTTGCCAAAAAGATATTAAATTTTAAATAAAACTTAAAAATTATTCGGAACTTTCTTCGTCTGTTTCATATTAGCTTTCGACAGAATATTTGTGGGTTTATCATATTGGAAATTTTAATATAATTAAAAATCAATTTATTTGACCTGCGAATCGTTAATTTCTGTACGTTTTTCCGGCCCCCTCTCCCTGTCTTATAGAAAGTAAATTTGAAGCCTTGGTAGGTGTTGGAGTAGAAATGACGGCGACTCAACACCAATTTATGGGCCAACCCAAAACATATTAATTATGAGCGCTCGGGGCATTAATAAGTTTGAAAACCAGTTGAACAGGTGCTTGTATTTGTAGCTTTTATAATTTTGTTGTTTTGTTTGTGGAGATAAAGCGACAACGATTTTAATTCATAGTAAAATATTAAACAAATAAACTTTTTGCAGTAGCAGTTCCGCATATTCCGCCGATCAATGAATAAATATATGTATGTATATAGATGTAGAGATAGAGGCAGATATATGCATATGTCGAAGGTAACCCCAATACTCTGTTGGCTATAACAATGCCGTACTCATTAGGTGAATCGCGGCGAGCGTGAGCTTGATTGATAAATGCCCTGGGCTGCAGCACGATATGCGCACAATTATAAGATGATTGGAAATTATAATCTCTATTGGCGCCTCTGGTCAAAGATTGGCCGATTCGTAAATTATGGAGAAAGTGACCAAAAGCAACACCAAATGCAATTTTTGTGTCTGTCACAATCGAAATTGCTCATCAACACATGTCTAGAAGAAAATTGTTAAGCTAGAAGTTTTCAATTAATCAAGGCTAGATGTGGATTGTCATAGAAAATTTCTATGAAATCTATATCATATAAGCTAAAGCTTTATTAAATTAAGTGGACTTCATCAGGCATCGTTCTCAACTCCAAATTCATCATTCATCTGCAAAGTTGTCTCCTTATGATCCATTATTCTCTGTTCTAATTAATACAATCTAATCTGCATTTCTCAGCCATGTCTTTTATAATCAGCGATATTAAGAGCCCAACCTGAGCCCTCATTTCATTCCTAATGAATAATAGTGTATTCACTCACTTTTGATAGCTCTACAAAGGCCTCACTCACTTTTGATAGCTCCACAAAGGCCTCAAGCTGTGCATCTTGCCAAATGTAACTTAACTTGGTTTACTTAATGCAAATTGTTAGGCTGTGCTTTGATGTCTATTTGTGTGTGGACAGCTGGCCTTTAAGCTCAATTAACCGACGATTGCTGCTTCTGCTGCTTTGAGCACCTTAACTTAGCTTCAACCAAATGCTTTTGCACCAGTTCCATTTAGTTCAATTAGTTTTGTGGCTAGCAACAACAATGCTGGAAGATACCCTATAATAATATTTGAGCAGTGGATACTGAAGCTAACATTTCTTCCATTGATAGAAATGCGAATAGAAAATCATAAAATTTAATTACATTTAGATGTGACTAACAGACTTTCTTTTCAGCTGCTATAGATGCCCGATATTCAATATACCCCTGCAGCTAAGGTCTATAGGGCATGCCGAGCGCATTGCTTAAGCTGCATAAAGAGCAACTTAAAGCGAATTGCGGTTACTCAATCAACAATTGCCTCATTTGTCAGGTGTCCAACAACTGTCTATTGTCTATGATTGAGCTTCAATTTCCTAGCCGACTATGAAAAATACTCTAACCCTAAAGAGAATTCGCCTCCAATCATACGAGTAATAGAAATTTTCTTTCTCTTTTTTGGGGTCTTAACCGAAAGCCTTTGTGCGGCTCATATGTTTGGGCCGTTTGATTGCGTGTGACGCCCAACTGTCCAGTTGGAGCGTGTCCAATGCATAAGCTATTTATTATTAACAATTGTTAAATCAGACCGGAACAGTTTTCGTCTAACCGTGTACTGCCCATGGTATAGACCTGTGTATGAGCTGTATGCGTTGTGCCCGTTGCTGCCCACTGATATTTCTTTCATTGTTTGTCTTACACTTGGCTCGGTCTGTGTGGCAAGTGGCATTGTTAGCGACTATAACTGGGGCTACCTAGCAGACGGTGAGTGGGAAAGGGGGCCCAGAGAGGGGAGCATTGTGTGTGTCTTGGCTCGAAGCGTGCCGTCGCCAATTCAATTTTTCATCAAATGGAATTACACTTTTTGCCGCTTTCGAGTACGGTTAAATGTAATTTGTCTTATATACATGTTTCTTGCAATACCCATTAGCAGTTAGAATAGGGTATGATATACTTGGGTGCGAATATGTAACAGTAGGTTTTGTAAGGGATAGGCTAAGATATTTGGAAGCATGGCAGTAGATGAGCACCCTAAAGTCAAGCGATACATTTGTGAGAGGAGGAAGCATAGTTGCGGAGGGAGAATTTTATCTACGATTGAAAATAACTCAAGAAATCAAGAGGTAATAATATAATAAAATATAGATGAAAGGTAAGTTTCATTACAGGGTATATTACCAGCAAGCCTTAGTATTTGTCCCCTTTACTTTTTTTTTTTTGTATTTTAGTCCGACACACACGCAGCAATTTATATGGCCACAATATGTTTATAGCATCGACTGCCAGCCTAACGAGCCGTCGTTGTCTCTCAAGTGGTTCTATCAAACGCAACCAAAATAAAAGAAAGACAAAAAAAAAAAACCGTTGGCAGCTCAATGCCAGGGCTACCCACACGAAGCCAAGCTCGAGAGGATTTGCTATGAGTGATCTGTGTTGAGAAAGTCGAGCCCTATTAGCATATATGCATAAGATGTAGATTAGGCGGTGGGCGTATCAGCCAGGCAGAACCATCATACAGCAGCTGGAGAACAATGCTGGGTCATGGGCAACTAAGCTGCATGCAGCGTTGACCAATGAGCTTAGTGGGCAAGTGGCAAGTGGCAAGTGGCATGTGGCAAGGGGGCAATGGGGGGTTCTCTTACCTCGTTTAGCTTTATTCCGTTCACACTTCTAGGCCAAAAACGAAATCCAATTTGGAGCAAATGCGAGCAAAATGACACGAATCCAAATTGGGGCAATTCACCATCTACTCAAAATGTCTACACATACAGCCGAACACACGCACGCGCACATACACTCACACATACACAAATACTTTTTATGTATTTATTTAGTGATTGGAAAAGTTGACTTTCGTGCACTGTGCTGCGTCATCGAAGAACAAGAAACATAAATTGAGAAGATTAGCACAAAGCGAACGCGCAAAACTTCTTATGCTACTTAGTTACGGTTGCAATTGTTGTTGTTGTTGTTGTTGTTGTTGTTTTTGTTGTCGTAGATGCTGCAATAGGCCATAAGAACAACAACAACACAGCTCAGCACAGCGCAGCGCAGCACAGGCCAAGCCGGGGCCAGTTGTCAGAGTCGTACTCGTTTTACCGTTAGAATGCAATCAGCGCGCGCTCTCGAAATGCCGAAGGAGAGCCAGTGAAAGAGAGACGTTGAGAGAGAGAGGGTAGCGGGGGTCGATAGCGTATGGAGACGGCACTTTTCTAACCAATATAAACTTGTTTCACACGAGAACGCACAGCTCTGTCCATAAATACACACATATATATATATATATATATATATATAACTCTATAAGTTCATAAGTAAATATAACTCGCGTAATCACGTCTGTGACACGTAACAGCGCAGAAGTGAAGGTGGATTTTGTCAAATTAACAACATTCACAACCAATCAGCAGAACCTTTGCCTAAATCCGTTCAATTCTATTTGACGAATGCACTTTGTTAGACCTCAGGCACGACTAGCAAAGGCATCGTTCGTTTATTTTTAGCTAAGCTAAGCACAGTTATTCGTTAGCGACGATCATCCGCTGCGTCACACGCGCACGTCTGTTTCGATGAGAAGTCACGCACCGACTGAGCCGACAGAGCCGAAGCCAAGCAACCGTAAACTGAGCTTCGTGGCGAGTTGACAGTTACATCGGCTCTCGGCTAGCTTAACTTTCTCAACTCGTTTCAAGTGCACGAGACCCATCGTATAAGACTCTCTGTGCGTGTATAAGAATAGCTTAAAACACATGCAATTTTGCTTATGCATTTTTTCTCGTTTTATTCAAATTTCAATTGTTATCAGTTTAGAAGCAATCGTTGATGGAGGGCAGAGCACCATCGCAGAAGCGCCAGGTGGACCAAGCAGACCAGCCCTGCTGGCTGAGGATCTTCTGGGCGCAACGGACGGAGTTGGTGATGTCGTCGGTCAACAGGGCGTTGCAGCTGAGGGCGCACTCGTTGTAGGAGAAGCGACCGTTGGCAGGCTGGCACCAGTAGTAGTTGTTGATCTGGAAGATGCCGTAGTCATTGGAGCCGTTGGAGTTCTCGGGGCCAACCACGCCGGTGCGGTAGGAGCTCTCGTGCTCGGCAATGCAGGTCCAACGGGCCAGCTGGTCACGGGGAACGCCCAAGTTGGACATCTCGCGGGCCAAGGAGCAACGGTCCATGGTGCGACCGAAAGCGGGAGCGGCCAAAGCCAGAGCAACCAAAACAATGAAAGCCTTCATGATTCTTCTACAGAAAACTGATGTCGAACTACAAAAATGCTTTCCTTTTTATAGGAGCCAAACTTATCTCTGGTGTTGTTATAAGTATTGTGGAATTGATAATAGGAAAATTGAAGAACACTTTTCGATTAATATAACACTAAACAACCTTTTAAATAATATTTTTTGCAGTGTCATAAGCCTATGCACGTGCCAGCGAGTCTATGACCAGCCCTTCAAGAATTCACAACTTTGCACTGGGCCGTGAGTGCGCCCTTGAAGGCATGCAATACTTTTACTGATATTGTAGAGTTTAACAAATTCCACTTCAGCCTGGATCTGAGACTCAGACATGGCTCTTGGCCAAAGCACATTATATGACACACACAGTTCCTATCTACAACACGAGCTAAACTACTTTAAATACAAATTGCATTCTACATTAAAACACCTCAAGTGCACTCAATTTGGACTATTCAAATTTGGGGGGGACTCACAATTTGCTTATCATTTTTCAATGAGAAAGTAAACAAAAGTTGCATGTCATTAGTAAAGGGTATCTAAGGCGCACTTTAGATAACGCTAGCCGCACGGACTATAAAAAGGAAAGAGTTTCGGTAGTTCGACATCAGTTTTCTGTAGAAGAATCATGAAGGCTTTCATTGTTTTGGTTGCTCTGGCT
Organism: Drosophila mettleri; assembly: GCA_035047625.1. Lineage (NCBI taxonomy): Eukaryota > Metazoa > Arthropoda > Insecta > Diptera > Drosophilidae > Drosophila > Drosophila mettleri. Next base: position 1,215,386 of record JAWNPI010000103.1, on the reverse strand, counting down.
TTGGCCGCTCCCACTCTTGGTCGCACCATGGACCGTTGCTCCTTGGCCCGCGAGATGTCCAACTTGGGCGTTCCCCGTGACCAGCTGGCCCGTTGGACCTGCATTGCCGAGCACGAGAGCTCCTACCGCACCGGCGTGGTTGGCCCCGAGAACTCCAACGGCTCCAATGACTACGGCATCTTCCAGATCAACAACTACTACTGGTGCCAGCCTGCCAACGGTCGCTTCTCCTACAACGAGTGCGCCCTCAGCTGCAACGCCCTGTTGACCGACGACATCACCAACTCCGTCCGTTGCGCCCAGAAGATCCTCAGCCAGCAGGGCTGGTCTGCATGGTCCACCTGGCGCTTCTGCGATGGTGCTCTGCCCTCCATTAACGATTGCTTCTAAAGATGGCGACGTTAAACTTGAATAAATGATTATATAAAAAACTTAATTTTGTATTAAGGCCTAACAGTCAAGCAGTTTGATTTTGCAAGCAGTGCATTTGTTTATTTGGCCAGCCTGAAGGTATGCAACGCTAATGTACATTGGCTGACAGAAGCTGGCTGCTAAGACAGCAGCTCAGTTCGAATATGTTTTGTGTGTTGCTTGGCTCACCTGTAGCGCATGGATTTGGCCTTCTCGTAAATGGAGTCCAAAGAATATTCGTCTGCATTGGAGCTGCCTGCATTGGTGCGCTTATCCAATGCGTCCTCATAGCAATAGCTGCAGCTACAGCTGGAGTACTGCGAACAGTAGGAAGAGGCATCCATGTCCGTCATGCCAATGGAGCACTCTTCGTCTGTGTGGCGCGGCTGCTGCGCTGTTTGCACAGTTGAGACTTTTTGTGTGGTCGAGCGACTGTCAAAGGGAGAATTGAAATTAGCACTGAGTGCTAATCACTAGTCAGTATTTAGTCATAGTTACCTTGTGACCACGTTCCAGGTGCGATGTATTAGGTAGAGCAGAAAGAGCATGCGCGACGTCTCGCCGCCATGTGAGGCATTGCCAGAGCCTATGCAGCTGCTGGAGCCCAGATGCTCTGCATTAGCCCTTGTCTCATTCTGCACATAACGAGCTGGCAGTGTCTTCGACCGAAATTCATCCTGCAGACAATATTCGCGCTTGTGCTGCTGATAGCGACGCCGCGTATTGAACTGGGAATCGCCCTCGTAGCCAGCGCCTCCGACTACAGCCGGTGATCTTTGTGCTGCGCTGCGGTTGCCCATTACAAAGTTGTTGCTCCGTTGTCAAGCATTGCCTAATGTGACAGGAACATGGATGGCGATTAATCAGCAAATAGAATGATCAGTGAATGTTCTAGCTGGCTGTGCGTGTGTGTGTGTCTGTGTGTGTGTGTTGGTCGACATAGTTTGTAACCAGTTGGTGAGGTAAAAAATCGCAAAAGTGAAGTGAACGACCAACTTCTGCGGATGGGCGTGTGGAATTGGGTCAACTGCGCGTTCGCTCGAGCTCGCTTGAAGACGTCTATTGAGGTCAGCCTGCTGCATAGAAGGCAATCCTTGGCAAATGTTCTCAATTGAGAATTGAAGAGCTACCAGCCGCTGCCGCCTGCCGCCTGCAGCCCCCGCTTCCTCTCCTCGTAATTATGATCAACAATCTGTGCTGCGATTGTGTGTGATGGACGGGGTAGTTGCCTGGACCAGTTTGGGTAATAATCTCTTTGGACATGAACATCGACATGGACACGGCCAGTGTGATTAGATGCGTCAACCAGCAGCAGGTTCTAATATCAGCGATCAGGCCTAGACACGCATTGAGTATGGCTGTATTGAAAACGCTTTTAATTAGCTTTATGAGCCGCATCAATTCCGCGTCCATCATATTTTCTCGCAGTGCCACAGAAATCATTAAAGGCGATATGTCATCTAATGGGGACGTAACCAGCAGCAGCAGCAGCAGCAGCAGCAGCAGCAGCTGATATATGGCACGGAATCGGGTCAATCATAGGCTTGGGTCAACAACGGGCAGCATTCATCAACCTAACACCAGGCACAAATTTGTCCCAATTGGTGTGGAGTACCTTATCTGCGGCTCAGGTCTGTGGCTAGCCTCAACTATCTCTGCGGTTGCACTATCACTGATGAGCGCTAAGCCTCAAGAGCGTGAGCAAACAGCTCTTATCAGTATCGGGCTCGAGTGGCACAGTGAACAGTGGTCACTCAGTGAACAGACAAAAGTCAAAGCTGTGGCTGTGGCTGTGGCGACAGCTCAGTGCAGAATTTCATTAGTGAACGAGCCGCTCTCTTCTAACTGTATTCGATAGATAAATGATCCAATTTGTATAATGCCAAAAACACATTTGGCCCAAACAAAAGTTTTGACCAATTTTGAATTTTTTATGCCTTTGCACACAAAAGCCTTTCGAATATGTAAACTAGAATGCAGAAGCCGAGTCGAAATCAAATCTGAAACTGGTTTACACTTTTTACTGCCGCGATAAGCCATACGGAAGGGGAAAGTTATCGGGCGCATGGAAACTTTTCGTAGGGTAGGTTAAAAGACACCAAAATAAAGGCTGCATTCAAATCCAAATAGAATAAGCACTCGAGTGGGAGCGAGACAGCAATGGAAAACGTATTTTCTGTTGCTAGATCAAACATGTCAAATACATTAGGCTTAAGCTGAAAATAAACACCATAAGTATATGAAAAGAGCTTAAGCAATTTCATTTTTCTTAGCTTAGATATTTTGCTTAGAATTAAAGTTCATCAAATACCAAAAGCTGCTTGAAAAAATTAAGAATAAATTCTTTCTCAGCATAAAACTGATTGACGGAAGCTGATTGAAAAGCTTTTGAAGTTTTACAATTGAAGCTATTTAATGAGCTTCTTAAACAGGCTTGACTTGATAAACTTGAGGCAGATTCCGTAACAATTTGGAGATTAAAACACGTCTCAAAGCAAGCGCTGCTTGAAAACTCTGTCAAATCAGACTCTGAAGCGAAAATATTAGTTTAGCTGAAATTATATCTCAGATATTCGACTCTTACTCCATATTGAGGCACCGCGAGGCGAGTGACTACTGTAGCAACTCCCATGCCATGAAGCCAAGAGCGAAAACATGAGTTCGGGGCGTGCCTTGAGTGTCGCAAAGAAATTTAGGTGCTAATTAAATATGTTTGTGGAAAAGCTACGAAATGCGGTTTATCTTATCGTCGCACGGGTCACCCTGTATGAGCGGGCAATGTTAACTATAGGACGAGTCCGCCGAAAGGCGAGCTGTGCCCAGCTGCGACTAGTCAGTCGCGTTTCCAAACAACATCGATCAAGTCGCGACTTTACAGAGCGCAATTCGAGCAGCCAACAAATAGGCGACATGAGCCAGAGTCAGCTGAACACGGCGCAGTTGGTCTTCGAGGAGAAGCCACTGCATGTGCCCACGCTGGAGCAACTGCAGCAGGGTGAGTCTTGAAAGGGGGAACAGCACCAACGCCAGCAACCGAGTGAAACGCGCTGCAACAGAGTAAATGACCTTCACAAACTGTGCCGAACTTTCCATAGCCGGTTTTTTTTCTGTTTTTTTCTGAGACGCTCTCTTGGCGTGTTCTTATAGAGTATAAGCAGCGGACCCCAACGAATTGTTAATGAAGCATCTGCAAGAGCATAGCTACTCCAGATCTTGAGCTTATTTTGTTTGCTTCACATAAATATTCTCTAGATATTTTTATGTGCGTTGTTAACTGAGTATATTTTGGGTATAATTTAAATAATATAATATAAATGTAATCTATATATATGTATATATATATATACCTCAACTAAATCTTCAGATAATAAGCAGATAGTAAGAAATTAAGGTAGAGCACACAGAGAAGAAATAATACTCTTACTTGCCATATAAGTCAGTCTAACTAGAAAGTTTGACAAATGTGTTAAGCAGCAGTTAAGGAACTCTGATAGTTACGATATACAAGAATAATATGCATAATAATATATTTAATATATAATCACATATATGAATTAATGGAATATTCAATAACTTTGAATATTCGAGCAGTCGCAGCTTTAAATGAAAATCTCAACTAACTCATCACATACTTTATACAGATTTGTATTTACATTGAAACTCTCAAGTCATTTCAACTGAGGTGAGGGTATTTCAAGTTCTGCACTTTAAACAGTTATCTGTCTCTCTCTCTCTCTCTCTCTTTCTGTCACTCTCTTTATTCAGTCATTCTAAGCACAATAACAAATGTGAATGTCAGCTGGAGAGCTTTTTGCTTAGCTTTATGGCGTTGTCTTGATTGAGGGCGAGATAAAGCTTTTGCCACTGTCAACACAACTAACTCTGTCTCCCTCTATCTCTCTCTCACTCAGTGATACAGGGTGCGCTAAGCAAGAACTTTGCCAGCTCCGCTGTTGAGGTGGGCGCCTGCCCCGATCTGACGGCCAAGGAGTACGGGCTGGTCGAGCCTGGACTGGGCGGCAAGGCTACGCTGCTGGAGGTGGGCGGCCCACCGTATTTGCTGCCCTTGGTGCAGCGGGACAAGCTATACAATATCCAGGAGATAACGAGACGCATACAGGGTGCTGGCAAAATTTTCGCCATTGGCGCCGGCGCTGGACCCTATCCGTTACGCAGCTCCAACTGCGAGGGCATCTACAATCTGTCGGTGAGCGCCGCCGGCGAGCTGACCAATGGCAGCTACACGGCCACGGTGCGCGGCGAGCGGGAGGAATGCGTTCTGGAGCGCATACCCAGCACAGAGCCGCGCTGTGCCCTGCTGCTGAATCTTTTTCTCAGCCGTGGCGAACCGGGCCCTGTGCTGAAGATCAGCGCCAAGCGGCGCAGGGGCGAGCTCAATTTCATCGAGTGCATACGCAAGGGCCTGGAGGATCACTATGGTGACCAGGTCGTCGGATTGGGTGGCATTTTCGTGATAAGGCAGGGCGCGGCCCATCAGCACGTGATGCGCGACTTCAGCACGACGCCCATTCACACCGACGACGAGGTCAACCAGTGGCTCAAGTTCTACGACATGCCCGCCCAGCTAAATGCCCTGGGCACTCTGGTCACCAAGGAGCACGATCTCGATCTACGCCTCCAGCACTTCCACTCCTTCTCGTTCAGCAATTGGGGCGGCCACTATCACTACGACACCACGCCCGACACCGTCGAGTACGAGGCGTACCTCAATGTGGCCGAGCGTGTGGTGCGCGTCGACAAGCCCCTGGACACCCACAAAGTGGGCAGGGACTAGCACTGATATTAAGGGTATGCTCGTTTTTGAAAATAAATAAAAGATGTGACAAAAGTAAACAAGAGTTGGATTTCTTACGGATGGGTAGCTAATTTAAATATAATATCCTTCTCAAATTAGACAAACATTAAGGGTATTCCTTAACACTTTACCGGACAAATTTGTAGACTTTGTATATCACTATCAAATTAAGTAACATTAGGGTTATTCCAACATTCGTAGACTAGTGTGTGTCATATATTCTAGAAATATAATTGAGGGTATTCCTCTTACGCTATGCCCACATTAATTAGCTAACGATCGAGACGAGTCGAGTGAAATTAATTTCTATTTTAGTCAAATTTCTTATATTTTTTTATACCCTGAATCCATTGAAAATGGAAATTTCAGGGTATAATGTTTTTGTGCAAATGTATGTAACAGGCAGAAGGAGGCGTGCCACACCCCATAAAGTATATATATTCTTGATCAGCTCGATGAGCTGAGTTGAACTAGCCCTGTCCGTCTGTCCGTCCGTCCGTCCGTCCGTCCGTCCGTCCGTGTAAACACCTGGATTTCTGCAACCACAAAAGCTAGAGACTTCAAATAAAAAGCAAAATGCTCGATAATACCATACGCTGTACGAGTTTATTTTTTTTTTTCGATAAATTGTCCCATTTCTTTTTTATCGATAACTATCGAAAATATCGCTTTGTTTTTGAGGTCTGGCGTGCACACCGTTAAAGATAGAATCGTGCACTAAGTTGTGTTTGATTGCTATATTGAATCCGCACATTTTGTCATTTTTGGATTTTTGATGCCACGCCCCTTTCGCCCACAATTTAACAAAAACGATAACTCACGTATATCAAATACTAGAGACTTGAAATTTGGCACATAGGTACATTTAGATGTCATAATCATTCCCCGAAAATTTCATTAAGAACATAGGTCTAGAAAAAAAGTTATTAAACAATAAAGTTTCCATAGCGCAGCCTCTTTTGCGGCCGCAATACTGCGCAGTGAGCATATTACGTGCATGCATATGTTTGTGAGTGTGTGTGTGTGCATGTGTTGTTTACTATTAATGAATAAATGAAGCTCTTAATGATTGGTATTACAGCTCAATGGATTCAGGGTATCTCTTAGTCGAGCAGTCTCGACTAGAGTTTAGTTACTTGTTTTTATTTTTTTGCTGCTTGCCTAATCATTAACATCGTTTTGGTGGCGTTCCATTAGGATTGGGGAGGGATGGGAGCCGCGAGGGCATGGAGCTTTATGTAATTGGCAGACAAAATGGACAGCTGAACTTTCTACACATGAACGGCAAATCAATCAAGAGATGATCCATGGCCGACGAGCTCCACTTCTAGCCGGGCACATGCTCTCGGGTTCTGGTTTTGTGACTCCGTTGGCCGCGCTAATGAGAACTGGCCAGAGTTACGGCAAGCGGCTGGCTAAGCAGGCCGTAAATAATGCAGCAACAACAGCATGCACCAATATCCACTCCATGCCACGCCACGCCAAGCCACGCCACTCCACTCCACTCCACTCCACTCCACACCACATGGACAAGCATTTCTTTTGTTTGTTACTTTTTGTTATTTTTTGCATCGCTGGCCATTAATTATTTAATAGCTGCGATGCAAAGAGTCGAGTGCGAATCGTGCGGACCACAGGCTATTAAGTTGTTTGGCCAAATCTCTCATATCTAAACGGCTCTGCTCGCTCGGCAGCATTGCGATCAAATGCAATTAGTATCGAATGCCAGCGACAGTTGCGATCCACAGTTGATCATATATCAAATATATGTATAAGTTGTCAGAGTAAGTTGATGTCTCAAGTGGCTCAACTGAGGCATTTTGAATGCTTAACTCATTTTTCACAAGCTCCGCTGTGATATGCCAAAGAATTGGCAAGAGAAAATCCCAAAACTGGCTTCCCTGTACTTGAGCAGCTAAAGAACGCATCGAAGGAGCCAATGCACAAGATGACAAAATAAGATTTCTTGAATCTTGTTCGATTAAAAGAAAACTTAATATTGAGAAATTATTTTGAAGAGCACACACACACACACACACACTCACACACACACAATTTATGTAACTTACCTAAAATCGCATAGATGTTATTCACAATATATATATACTTTCACAAAGAAAAGATATATCTCTGAGCCCCTTAGATCTCTTCAAGATTTTTGTTTTATTTCTATTGATTTTTTAGTTGATCGATTTAACGGATAAATTTCTAATATTTGCATTCGATTATTCAAATTTATTTTTTGGGCCAACAACAACAACGTCTTTGTCGTTGTCGTTGTCGTCGTCGTCGGCTCGGATGGGACAATACGTTTATCGGACTGGGCTTGAGCCAATTTAAGCTGCGATTTGGGTCTCTCGTTCTCTCTTCCTCACAAAAGGTATCAATCTGAGCCGAGAAAGAAATGCAAATGCGATTTCGCTGCCGCGCACCAAAAAGAAAATATTGCTGTTGTTGCTGTTGTTGTTATTTGTGTTTTTCTAGACGCTTGCACACTCATTCACAATAGTTAAGCACACACGATTAGCACTTTTTATTAGCTCAGCTCGGTTTTGATTGACTGCCTGCCCGTGGGACGAGCCCAGCTTGCAGGTTGTTGCTGTTGCTGTTGCTGCTGCTGCTGCTGCTGCTGCTGTTGTCGTCGTGTTTTATGTTGCTGTTCGCTGAGGTCGCGTCTCACGTCTGTTCGGCTGAAACTCACAATGCAGACTGAATGAAGTTGGCCAACTAGGTAAACTGAATGAGTAGCTGCTGCTGCTGCCACTTGTTGTTATACTCTGTTCCCAGAGCGAAGCGAGGCATATGACTGAGCGAGGTTTGCTTGAAAAATATTTAGTATGTATATATATATATATATATATATATAAATAGATATTATTTTTTACTTATATTTATTGTAGTCATATATATTATTTATAAAAAAAAAAAAAAATAAATAAAAATATATATATATTTTAAGTTTCATTTCAGTGCACATAAACTCGCTTTGCAGGGTATTTTGCAGTCAAGTACAAAATTTGCTTTGCTTGCTGCTGTTGCTGCTTGCTTTGCATTGTTGCTGCTTTAGTTGTGGGCAAATTGATGCTGCTGCTGCAGCTGCTGCTGCTGTTGGTCGTCTGTTGTTGCTTTTGATTGAAATTGTCGCTTAATCTCAATTTGGACACATTTGTTGAGAGCCAGATGAATTTTACCATGACTAAACGGCGTCCAGAGCATAAAACAATGCGGGCCAGCTGCAAAAATGTGAGTGAGTTTCCAATTGCCCAACCAGTTCGCAATCTATTAACTTATGCAGGCAATGCCAATGCCAGCCAACAACAACAACAGCAATAACATCTCGCAGAGTCCCGCCCGCCAAAGGCAACATAAACTAGATCCCACCTAAAAGTCGAAGCATTGAACCACGTAGGAGAAACGCGTTATCGGCTGGCTACGAGACAGACAGACAGGCCAGACCAGGCCAGCCAGGCCAGGCTCTCTGCCCATTTTTTAATTGAAATTGCATAATGAGACCCCATCAGAGTCTTTACAGACGTCGCTTAGGTACTGCACGCATAGAGTTACTCCAAATAATAACATTGTGCAAGTTCGAATATAATTTTATTCAACACAAATCGACTTCTGCAAGATGTTTTGACTAGACTTGCAGAAACTCTCATTTCATCATTTACTCAAAATGCTTTTCATTTCATATTTTTGTTGTGGCCATATAAAATAAATTGAATGTCTCATCGCCTATGTGGATCTCAAGAGGGGAATAAATGTGTGTGTGTAAAATAAAAGTGTTACTCGTCGCGCGATGGGCATTTGAATAATTTAGACAACCCATTTAATATAGAGATTTACTTTTATGCTGAAGTATCGCAACGAGGAAAGAAATGCATTTATGTCTTATCAGGCAGACGCGCCTCTATCGGTAGATGGTAGCTCCGGCTCCTTCGATTGTGGTCATGGCCGCGTCTCGCATCTTCATCTATTGGTAGCGGGACAACTTGGGCAGTGGGAAAGCATTATATTTTGTCACTATGGGCGATGGAGTCAATTGCGTGCTAGAAGAAAAAAGGGATGTGACATTAGAAGGAGATATTTGACCCCTAAGTCAACTCCGCTTTGGGGGGCTTCTTCGTACCGGAAAAATAGCGAACTTCCGCGCTTAAGCTCCTTGCGACTCTGTAAATCATTGAAGCAGTCCAGCCAGTTTTTGTAGATTGGCATTATTGGCGGTTTGCCGGCCATAAGGCGTGACCCGCTGATGGCATAGCATGTCGACACCACTTGCAGTGGATAGAGCATACTAGAAAATATGAACGGCACGATGGTCGCATTCGTTTGCCTGCACTTTTCGTTAGTGATCACGTATTTGTTCACAACGAAAATGGCAGAGCTGGACAGCACTAGATAGACCACGTCGTACAGCAGCTTGGGGATGAGGCCCGAAAAGAAGCCAGCTATGCCTTCGTTCTGGAAGATTTCGGCAATCGAGCCTACTATCGAGTTATATAGACTCTCGCGGCCCACAAACTGTGCCATCATGCGCAACGAAATCACATGGAACGGATGCGAGAAAACAACCGCGCTCATCGTCAGTACGATGTCGCGCTTCAGAGTCTTCTTAAATTGAATATAGCTGGCAAGCAAGAAAGATTGGATGATAATGTGTCACAATGCTAAAGGCGAGAAAGTATACGCACTCTTCTTCTTCCGCCTTCTGTTCATTTTCTGGACCAAGTCCCAATTTATTCGCAACATGCTCGCTCACAACCATGCCAAAGACGGACCCAACCAATTTGGGGGCCAGTCCGCGATAACAGCCGTGAAAGCCATCCACCTTCTTGATATGAGCAACTGTGTTTGTTTTTGTGATATAAGTAGAGATCGAAGAGCGATTAGTGTTATGCGATTAACTTACTATACTTGAAAATGTTTGGCAAGGCCATTATAGGTTTGCCAAGCCATGATTTAGACGGCCTCGCGGGTATGGGCTCATATCCAATCTGTATCAATGTCTTTGAGTAATCAAATGGATGAAGTGCTGCACTAACACCGATGCGCAATCCGAAGTGTATCCATGGATTGACCACTTCTTGGTTTTTTGTATCAGCGTTGTATGCCATTGTGAACCTAATTTCGACAATCATAAAAATTGACAATAAGAAATCAGTGTGCGAGTACGCAAGTGTTTACCGGTCGGCCGAATTGTTTGCACGTCTGCCCTTTTTTCACTTTAATTCAGTTACAAAACTGGCATGGCGTAAATATCGATAGTTTACGAGACGTACGATGTATGTCAGTGTCAATAGTTGATAGTCGTGACAGAATTTGAAACATATGATCACAGCTGAAGCCATTATGCGATTAATCGATAACAAAGCATATGCTTTCCGCCTTTTCGATTGCTACAATGCATAGGTATTTACTCAACATTTCCTACATTGGCACGAGATTTCGGTAGGTACTTTGTAGAAATGAAACAAAACATTTGTAATACAATAACGAACATATAGTGGTATTCAAAAGACAATAAACAAGTTGGAAGAATCACGGGTGGATACAAATTCAGTACAAGGCTGTTTGGAATTGGCATTACGTGTTTTTCGGCCCATTAACGAAATCGAAACCGTTCTGTCCAGTCGGTAGGTACATAAATATAATATTTATATTTACAGCGATTTGTAATAGAGTCTATTTTTAGCACAGATGCCGGCGTACACGCCCTGCACTCGACTGTCCACGTGGACTTGGAACGCCAGGATGGCAAATGCTATGATACGAATATATTGACGGGTGTGCTCAATCGCACCCTGGACAAACAGAGCCTGCCCATACGCGTTTTGAGCACCCAACGTGTGGCAGACACTTTTCATTGTCGCTATCACGCCATTGGCCGCACTTATCTCTATCGAATAGCGGTGTCTAAGCAGAAAGTAACTGTTCTGCCAGATGCGAAGAGCAGTAGCTTAAGGAACAAAGCGTACGAAGCTTTCCTGCCCGTCGAAGAGTGGGACAGATGCTATTTTTTGCAGTAAGCAAGATATTGGTTATTCAAGTGCTCAGCCCAGCTTAGGGAGTTTATACTCTTTCCAGAAATAACAATTTCGATATTGAGCGTGCGAAAGCTGCTTCGCGCATGCTCATTGGAGTCCACGACTATCGCACCTTTATGAGCGTCAGTCGACAGAAGAGCCCCAGTCGGGATCATCCCATGTTCACAGTGCGCAAAATCGATGAAATCAATATACGTCCTGGTCAATGCCTTGCACTGGGTCCGAATGCAACCTTGGCAACCGAGAGCTACGACTATTGGGACATAGAGATCAAGGCGAAATCCTTTCTTTACAAACAAGTGCGACGCATCGTGGGCACGCTGCTGTCGCTGGCAGAGGGTCGCATCAACGAACGCTGCATCTACCAAATGCTAACAATTCCATCCAAGCACAGCTGGGATCATCGCATACAAATTGCGCCTGCGTGTGGTCTTTACCTGAGCCGCGTTCACTACAGAGATACGGCCTTCGATCTTCCTGACGAGACTATCGCTTGAGATGATTCTGCTCTATGAACTGCAAAAGCGTTTGGCCAATCTAAGGCCCACCACCACGATTGTGACCACAGCCACCGGAGCTCGTTACATTGAACAGCGCAGATCCTCCGCCGATGAGAATCCTCCCGAACAGTTGGAGGCGCGCCAATATGGCTTCATCGTCGACACAAAGCCTGATGCAGCTCCTGCTTGCATTTTGAGTGAATTTCTTTATCTAGGCTCTCAGGACGCCGTCAGCTCAGAGAATGTGTTGAAGTATAAGCTAACTCACATATTAAGCGTAGGCATTGAAACACCCAATGTCGAATTACCGCCCAATGTGAAGAGCAAATATTTACCCTGCCTTGATGTGCCCGAGACAAATATCCTGCAATATGTGTTGCCCGTTGCTATTGAGTTTATAGAGGATGCCCGGGCTGCGAAGGGCTGTGTCCTGGTCCATTGCAATGCAGGTGTATCACGCTCTGCCTCAGTGGTTATTGGTTACCTCATGCAACGGCGTGACATGCGCTTTGAGGAGGCCTACAATCTGGTCAAATCATGGCGTCCTTGCATACAGCCGAACGCCGGGTTCATGCAGCAGTTGAAGAAATTTCAAAAAGTATAGTTAACTACATACTAACAATAGCAATAAAAGCAATATTTGCGTTATTAATGAAGCATTTTTTATGGATAAAGCTCTGGAAAAAGAGTTCGCCTAATTTGAACTTGATTTTTTCAAGTCGATATCGGCAAATTGTTATCGCATAAATACGGTTGTAAGTGCAGCCCTGGTAATCAGCTGTGCAAATGTAGCAAGAATGGGAAAAATAAAGGCCGCATTTGTATTGTTGGCAATTTTTAGCCATCAGGTCAACACCGATTGTGGATGCAACAAGATAGAGCGAGATGCTGCCATTGCCGAAACAGTTGTCGAGCAGTCGGCGCAACAGGTGTGCCAGCAACAGGCGCGCAATAAAAACAAACACTATCGAGACTACTACCCCGAGGAGACAGAAGAAGAAATTGAGGGAATGTCCCTTATTCCAGGTGGCAGTCAGCATGTAGGCACAGATGAACCTCATTTTAAGTCGGATCACGAATCGCCAGAGCGTCTGGTTGAGCTGAGCGATTTCTATTTGGACAAATACGAAGTCTCTAATGCGAATTTTGCTAAATTCGTACAGGCTACGAACTATACAACCGAAGCGGAACGGTTTGGCGATAGTTTTATTTTCAAGACCCTGCTAAAGCCAGATCAGCAAGCAGAGCTGGAGGACTACCGTGTGGCCAATGCAGTCTGGTGGTACAAAGTCGGCGGGGTTAGCTGGCGTCGCCCCAATGGCGTAGACAGCAATTTAGATGGTAAGTTTAACCACCCAAATCGAAGCACTGTAAGATTGATTTGATTTCTAGGCCTTGAACAACATCCGGTCGTGCATGTTAGCTGGCGCGATGCTGTTGCGTATTGTGGCTGGGCAGGCAAACGATTGCCCAGCGAGGCGGAATGGGAGACTGCCTGTCGTGGCGGCAAACAGCGGAAGCTCTTTCCCTGGGGCAACAAGCTAATGCCCAAGGACAAGCACTGGCTGAACATATGGCAAGGCGAGTTTCCCGATGGCAACACCCAGGAGGATGGCTATCAATTCACGTGCCCAGTCAATCAATTCCGACAAAACAATTACGATCTCTATAACATTGTGGGCAACGTCTGGGAATGGACCGCAGATCTGTGGCAAGTCGGCGACACCAGCCCCAGTCCCAATCGTGTGAAGAAGGGCGGCTCCTACCTGTGCCACAAGTCCTACTGCTATCGCTATCGCTGCGCTGCACGCTCCCAAAACACCGAAGATAGTTCGGCTGGCAATTTGGGATTTCGTTGTGCCAAGAATGCGTAGAAAATGAATTTCCATAGCAATACAAAAAATTAACATAAATTTATGTGGTTAAAATAATAATATAATGTATAGATAGAACTATGAATATCGTTTATAGTTATGACACATATGTGTAGGTATTTCTCCATTATTAAAGCTCCTCCATCAATGGTATGCAGAAAACACAGATCAAAATTGACTTATTGCTTAAGAATATATTTTATGAATTATCTCACATTTTCCGATTTATCGAGTTGATTCCACAATTTCCTCAATGCGTGGGCATTCGAGATGGTCAACAATATTTACTATCCACTTCACTCAAAAAAACAAGTTCGATGCACGCCTATCCGTGATATTTTGTACTACCGAATCACAGGAAATCGTTTGGCGACGTTTCTTACGATTAGTAATCATGCGAGAGCGTCGTCTCTTCTCTAATGCAGCCTCATTCTTGCGCGGCGGTGGCCTTGGCTGATACGGCAAAGGTATGTTATTCCTCCGGCTGTAAAGATAACAAGGCGCAGATCGTATATCTGTCATATTGTGTGACTACGAACTGATAGCTACCTTCGTCGGCAAATGTCACATTTGCCATTCTCGGGATTGCTGTGCTTTTCCCAAAAGACATCGCGCACTAGGGTGCCACACCAGGCCTTGGAATGTAGATGTATGAAGAACTTTCTAGATGAATACTTTGGGTCTTGGGCACAGATCTGGGCATGCCGCAGCCAGCCAGCTTTCTTGATGCGTACCAGGCCACAGCGATAGCAATGTGACCACTTCAGCACTTCTGATATGGTTACCCATTGTGGCTTCAACTTTGGCTTCACATCTGGTGGCTCTTCAATTGTCACGGGCTCATCGTCGTCAATCAGACTTATGGTCACATTATCTGAATAACTGCTGTTGTGCTGCTCCTCAAACGGCACCTCCTTTACATCCTCAAGCCTATCCTCTGATTGCAACGGCGAGTCAGATGGTTCATTAATTTGATCATGCTCCTCCTCATTGGGCGCGGCACGCAGCGGTAACAGTGGCGTGTTACTTGGAAATGGCGGCCAGGGCTCCGTGTAGACGAAGACATGCAGCGAACCACCAATACAGGGACCATGCGATTCCGTTGGCTCCAGATCGCGCCACATATTACAGTTGATGCATTTCATCAACGGTGGTTGCGCACAACAAAAACAATGAAAGTCCCGGGACCCGGCACGAGCCATGCAATATGTTGAATTGTGGCTTTGAGCATCGGACACGCCACACTTGCAACAGATGCACTGCATTATGGTGCAACTCCAATACTACATATAACGAAACTCAACATAAAAAAAAAATATATGAAAATGAGCGAGAAACACTAAGCGCGCGATTGCACTTAATACATGAATAGCAAAAAAGGAAGAAGAATCTGTTTTGTTACAGATAAACATTCGTATTGCGTTGTTTGGCAAGCTTTAAGTACGAGTCTTCCGCGCACTGGCCTAACGTAGTTTTACTCAATCATCTGTTTTTCCAAGCACACGTTGTGCACATCGATAGAACTATCGGAGCTATCGAGTTCGATTGAAATGAAATTATTAAAGTGAATGGCAAAACGAAAGAAGAAGCACACCATCTTGGCGCCATAAGCTAAATTCAAACATGAAAATCTATTCAAATTTCAATTTGAATTTACGTGCGACTGCAATTAAAAAGAGCTAGATATTTAATACATATTATATTTATTTTATTACTTTATAGTCTGTGCTTAATCTTAATCGCTTTATATCATATGTTATTTATCAATTACAATAGTTGGTATAGCTAATGCGTAGTTTTGCTTGTATATTGCTGACTATTGCGATGCACAAACGAAAATGTTTAATGCAAATCTTAAAGATTTTGACTATGTATGTATATATATATATTGATATATGTAAGTATGTATGCATGGCTGCTAATTATCAGCGATTTTGGATATATATAAATGCGTTAAAGCTAGCTCTACGATCTACATACACATAATGTATCTGCTGAAATGCTTCTCTGATACAACACTTGAAATACAAATGTACAAAAAACCGAAAGCTACAATTAGAATCGCTATTTACAGAGACCTAAGTAAATATAATAGAAAATATAAACATAACCTATAAGTACGATAATATCTAACAATAAATATAACTTAATCATAATCGTAATCGTAGTTGAATATGTTGGGTATTATGTATCGCTTTATATACACATATGCATGCAGCCGTATATAAATATATATGTATATATATATATATATATATATATATATATATATGTATGTATGTATATGTATGTATGTATGTATGGGGAGATCGTGGCAACGACCTATGGATAGCTCTGTGCATTTTCTGAAAATATCACAATGCAAATCATATATCGAATATCGATGCGTGCGGGGATATGCCAATTCAGTTAAGCCGTAAGGAACATTTGCCAGCCTGGCAGCCTGGAAGACTTTGTAAGCCTAGACGCGCGCCTTCTTTAGGATCCATCGCCCGCCGACAATTTGACGGCCTGCAGCATAACGGTCTTCAGTTCACGTGCCAAATTATTGATGTGCACCACCGAATCGACCATTTCTTGAACCGCACTTCCGCTGGGAAAGTGTGCCGCTGCCTTCTTCGACTTCAGCACGCAAGTCTTCAGCGCGTCCGACAGGGCGTTCGTGCAATGCAGGATTTTCTCGCGCAGCGCCTCCTTGGAGATATTGCGATACACATTGTCGCCGATGGTCACCAGGTTGTGGGCACTGACGACCACGAATTTGCCGTAGGCAATGAAAAACTTTGGCGGCTGATTCTTCTCGACGGTCTCCAGGAAGGAGTCGATGGCATGCAGTAGATTTCCCATATGCGTCGAGATTTGTTGAGCATAATAGCGCACCACCTTCTTATCCTTGTCCGTCAGATCGGGTGATCTATGCGACTGCGGCGCACTGGCTGTGGGCGTGGTCGGCACCGTTGCCGCGTTGCCCATGGCCGTTGACTCGGCAATCTTCAGAGCACAATCGAATTGTGATTTCATTCCGGCGGGAATGACATCTCGCAGTGCCTGATTCTTCTTGGCCGCCGCATCCTTGGACTCGAAGGCCACATAGTCATAGTCCTCCAGCCATTCGTCACTGTTGCGGCCGCCCACAACGTTGCCGTTGCCACCATTTTGGCTGTTGAGCTGCTGATCGGCCGGCAGCTGTCGCTTGAAGAGCAGCGAGGCGTTGCCCTGGATGAAGCTGGTTGTGGAGCGCACATCCTCGGTGAGCGTCTGGGCGCAGGCCATCAACTGATCCAGACTATCTGGCGGCCGGCAGCCATGCTTCTCATCGCTGCGCGCCAGCTGCTCCACCGACCAGCCACCCTGAGCGTCTAGCGCCTCCGAGGAGTCCTGTATCAGCTTGTTGGCATCGCGTAGCGCACGCACCAAGGGTCTCAGCTTCAGAGCCAAATTGCGATCCTCGGAGCTCTGGGCATTACCCAGGGCTCCCTCGCCAAACTCGGCCAGATCATGCAGAGCTGTGCGCAGACGCAGTACAGCCAGCTTCAGTTCCATCAAGTGCTTCTCCAGCTGCGCGCGAGTGCGCCAATGGGGCACCACAAAGCTGAGCAGACGTGTGATAGCCACCGTTGTCTGCGATTGCAGTTTGGCCAGCGTATCCAGTGCCGAGTTCAGCTCCAGGGGCAACTCCTTCACTGCACTCACATGGCTGTGGCTGCCATTGGTCGTCTGCTCCTGCAGTGGCGCCAACGAGAGCTCATAGTTGGCGGAGGCGAGCGGCCGCTGGAACGGTCGCACGGGCAGCGGATGACGACGCGGTATATCGTAGTCGGGCATGTTTGCCAGCGAACTGCGATTCGAGCTGGAGAAGCTCAATGACAAGCTATCGCTGGTTAGCAAAGACGAAGCCGAGCTGCTGGGCGTTAATGTATGCTGCAGTTGCTGCTGCTGCTGCTGTTGCTGTTGTTGCTGCTGTTGCTGTGATTGCAGCAGAGGGCGTGGCACATCATAGGACTCCTCCTCCACACTCTTCAGCGAATCGAAGCGTGCGCCCAAAGCTGAGCCCGACGTGGGCGTGCGCACGCCCACCGCTCGAGCGCCATCGTAATTGAATTGCACAGGCGTCGCTGGCTTGGGTATATCATAAGTTTCGAATTCGCTGCCATTGCCAATCGAGCCGTTGCCCATCATCATGCCCAGGTTCTGGTAGATGCTCTGATTGCCGTAGATTTGCTGAGGACTCGGATTCGGATTCGGATTCGAATTCGGATTTGGTGAACGCGACGCTGTACCAGGCGAACAATTGTAAATGTACTCATCCCCGTGCCGCTGCGGCGTTATGACCTGCAAAGAAGAGAAAACCGAGAATATTGATTAGCGCAACTTGTCTTTGAACTGATGACTAGAATTATATAGAAAATATACAAAATATATATAAATGACTAAGACTTGCGCAGCTTTCGCTTGTCCATATAAAAAACTTAATCAAACCATAATTATGTTTCTATATAAAACCCTCACTTGTTTGCAGATTTCATAAATAAATTTAATTAAACGTCTATATATAAAAGTCGCACATATATTTGTGGCTATGACTGTGCCCGAGTCAAAGCACGCAAAGCATGCGACAGACGACGCCCCCATCCACGCCCCTTACTACGACTACGACTTATCGATTTTCACAATTGTTATTGTACACTGATTTTCAGAAGCTTCTTTATGAATGAAAACCTTAGCGTATATGACACACACCTATCCTGTCCAGTCCTGTCCTGTCCTGCCCTGCTGCTGGGAGTCCATTGACAATTATCACATTTTGTTAACAATTAAATGCCAATTAATAGACAATCAGCGGAAGCAAGAGAACGAATAGAGAAAAACTTCACTCCTCAATCGCTAAAGGACGACTGTGAGGCAAACTCGCATATGAAAATGCAACTGAAGCTAAAAATACAGGGAAATTATAACGCGCAGGCGCAGAGCGAGCCATGAGCAGCAAATACAGGGTTCAAATATATCCCTGCTGTTGCTGTCGCTGCCGTTGCAGTTCAATGCCGTTCACTGTCAAGGTAAAACGAAATGAACCCCAAAGTAAATACAGGGTATAGACCCTCTCATGGGGTTGATTCCTCCGTCCCCATATGTTCGATTGATGCAATAATTTATTATGGCATATGCCGAATTCATCAATTCCGGCAGCTACCCAGCATAATGAGACGCACGCATCAGGCAGCGCCACGCCCACTGCCAAAACAGAAGGCAGCACATTGAATCGATTGCGAATTAGGTAAGCCGCCGCAATAAAAAGCCAGCCCCTAGGCTACCTGAGGTCCACTTCAGCTGGCAGTTGCCCCGAACCCGAACCCGAACCCTAGTCTCTGAAGTGTCAGTTGACGCGTAACACGAGTCAACAATTCGCCAAAGGATACACATGAGAGGCAATCCTTAGAGCAGCTGCCACACACACTCAGACACACACAGAACAAACTCTTATCAGTTCGGGCTGTCTTTGAAGTCTTTGAAGCAGCCACAGCGTCAGCCATTAGTCGAAGCTAACAAAAGAGCGATTCTATCTATTTTCTTGGGCTTGGCCTGAACTAGTTATGAAATGGCACACAAAAAACAGCAGGGAGGCGCGCCCTCTCCTCAAGGAGTCCAATTTTCACGTTATTTTTCATGCTGTTTGTTCTCCAATGCAGTTTTCCCGCTGACTTTTCCAGTTGATGGTCTTAGCCTACTTTTGCTTTGTGCTGATGGATCTAGGTAGCACGTTCGAAATCTATATGTTTATGACACATTTGGGGCAATTTTCGGAATGACTCGAAATGACCGCCAGGGGGCGCAGCAATTTAATCTGAAATTGGCAACAAGAACGAACAATGCTGCTTCGCTGTCGGCCATTGTTTTAATAGACTAAAAAGAAATGAAAATGGGAAAATTACCTCCATAGGGTATATTGGTTTTGTGAAAATGCAGATGACAGGCAGCAGAAGGCGTGGCTGTATGACCATGAAATATATATATATATATATATATATATATATATATATATATATATATATATATATATATTTCCTGAGAACGATCAACCGAGCCAATCTGTCTTTCCGTCTAAATATTATATGTATTTTTATTTATTTCTTAAATAAACAAATATTTTTATTTCCATGGGGATTAGTCTTCTTCTTGTTAATGGGTAAAAAGCCATAATCTGATAAAAAATACCCTAAGTTAAGGGCATCTGCTGGCTGCACACTCCCGACTAGAGCACTCCTACTTGTCTTTAATGTGATTTTGATAGTTGAGAGTTTAAATTCACAGCACGATCGCGGCGAGATTTCTTTCAATTGTTGTTGTTGCAGTTTATTTTGATAGTTTTTTTTTTTTTTTTTTGGTTTGTTGGGGCAAATCTGAAATCTTTTGTGGCTGTCACAACATTCGTTCTGTGGATTTTGGGTTTTATTGATGGCCCTATACGGTAGCTGCCAAAGATTTGTATCTTTGCAGCTCATTTGATGCATTTCAATGCTACTCTCACACCTGCACACACACACACACACACACACCTGGGCATGGCCGATTCTTTGACAAACGAGATTTCAGCATTTTCTCACGTACAAATGCAAATTGTTGTTAAGCAGGGCAGGGCTCTGAAGATTGGCTAAGAGATGTCCGCAGGCTGTAACGCATTTCTCCCACTCTCTCTCCTCTCTCTCTGTCTCTATCTCACTCTCACACTGTGGTTGATTTTGTAGCGTCATGTTGAGCCACTTGGTCACAAATCTTTCAAGTGTGGCTTGCCTCGCCTCGCCGTGCCTTGCTTAATTAATGGCTATTTATATTGAAGTGTGCAGATCAGAGAGCTCTTTAGGTCGTATCCCGTTAAAGACAGAGTTTGCCACTTGTGACCTTGTCAGACTTACGATACATGTGTCTATAAATATATATTTTATATATATAAATATATTTCTATCGTCAGCGATTTCTCAATATAAGCAAAAGCCATAGAGAATCCGCATTCTTCGGCCACGTCTTCTCATATGGCCAAAAACCTCTCTTTTCTGCTCTAACTTTGGTCATGCACAAATCTCGGCAGAACCAAAGATGCTGCAAGCCAACAACAGCAACAACAATAAAGAGTTATTGTTGCCGCATTTGCTTCTGGCTGGCATTTTGTTGCCATTTTTGGTCATTGAAATAAAAATGACATGTTTTCCTCACACAAAACTCGAAAACTCTTTTTGGAGTTAGAGCCAGAGACAGAGACTCGACCACATTGCCCATAAATCTTGATGGCTCGTTGCACTCGCAGAGCTGGACGCAGTTTTATGGCCAGTGCGTGACCGCCTGCCAGCCTCGCTGCCTGCTCAGACTTATGTGGGCTCAAGGAACTTGAAATTGTCACACAATTTTTGGAGCCAGCCAAACGGCGGAGGCACTGGGAGCGAAAGAGAGAGCTGGCCAACCAGCCAACTCCAAACTTTGTCTCTGATTTGGCCAGGCCAACAATGAAGACTTAAGTATTTATGCATTTGGCTCGCGAGTGCAGCAGCAGCAGCAGCAGCTTTATATACACTATATCATGATTTATTTGAGGCCTATCTTCTATCTCTTATCTATTATCTGACATCAACTGTCGCTTCTATCTCTCTGATCGCTTCTACCTCCCATCTCCTATTGCCTGCCTGATCCAATCTCCAACCGCCTGTTTCCCAACTCTATCTGTTATCTTCTACCTTTCCTCTGATATCTTCAGTCTGCTATTTATTATCTCCTGTCTTTTCCTGCTTGCTCCTTCCTCATATTTCCGATCTCCTGCTTTCGAACTCTTAGTTTCCATCTCATATCTTTTATCTTTTATCTGTTATCTTCTATCTCCTATCCCATTTCCCATCTTCCATCTTCTATCTTTTATCTTATAAGTTCTATGTTCTATTTCCTTTCTCCTATCTCTCATTTCTATCTTCTAACACTTATCTCCTATCTCCAACTTTCCATCTCTAATCTTCCTTCTCCAGTCTCATCTCCCAAATCTTATCTCCTCCCAATTGCCTTTTCAAGGGTATTCAAGATTCGGTTGTCAAACTTTTAAGCGCAGCTTATCTAAGTCTGCTTGAAATTTGGATTCGTTGTGGATTGTGTGGGATGTGGATGTGGGTCTGTGTGGCAGGCAGTCAGACACTTGCAGCTGGCAGCTTGCAGCTTGCCGCTTGTGGTTTGCGGCTGCTGCCCAGCCCGGTTGCGCCACAATGTCCAAAGACATTTCCGTTCTCAATTAAGTTCGTTTTTTGGGGAATGCAGCTGATATGCGCTCGATGCGGCTAATGCGAATGACTAACTCAGATGATTGAGTTTGGCTTGATTCGCTGCCACCTGTTGGCCAGTCTTGGCCAAGTCTTTTGTGGGCCACGCTAAGTGTGGCTGCTCCAGCACTCCATGCGCCACTCTGACAATTCTCAGCTGCAGTGCGTAAACTTTTTGACGCCTTCAAGTGGAGTTTCTACAATTTGAAGCTCGTGTGAGTTTTACACTCGCCGGTTTCTTGTGTCCGAATCAATAAAACCTAACAGCAGACAGCTCAAATCAACAAAAGCGGCATTTAATTTGCTTTTTATATACCCTATACTCATTGCAAGTGACGAGTCTGGGTATATTGACTTTGTGAGTACTTTTGCAACAGGGAATCAGACCAGCACTAGCAGCTGACTTGATCTATTGATGCACAGAGTAAGAATAATTCGTATTATATATGTCTCTACGGCCCTCCCCCATATTTGCATGGGTATCTGCCAGTTGAGCACACCCGACTAGAGATTTCTTAAAACAATACGTTGTTTCTTTTTACAGCTACCACTCGAGCGGCACTTCTTCTGGCCAGCTGTCCCCCGAGTCGGCTAGCTGCATGGAAATGTCGAGGTCTCGTCTCTGCAGAGGAAAGGTTTCACCCAAACCCAAACGTAAACGCAATCTGCCACAGCCGGTGGCAACGAATCGGTTGCAATTTGCAGTTGCAGCTTGGACAGACAAGAAATCAAAAGGCGGCTCAACTTGCAGCTGGCAACAGGGAGAGAAGGCGGAAGGCGTTGCTCCTCTGGCGCAGCGTTTATTTGAATTTGAATTTATGGTTTCACTTGCCAGCAGAGAGATAGAGGAGAAAGAGAGAGCAAGAGCGAGAGAGAGAATACAAGATTGATAGCTGCCGATAATGCGAGGAAATGTTTACGACTCTGTAATTTGGACTTTATTTTATTTGATTTGCTGCGCCAAGTGCGAAGAAAAGCGAAAGTCTAGCCAGACAGAGCCACACTATAGTAAAATATATACAGATATATATATATATATATATCTATACAGACATATGTATATACATATCGAAAATGCAGATGGCAAAGTTCAAAGCTGAACGAATCCGTTGCATGTGGTGCTAATGATAATGGACAATTATGAATGCAGTTATGCAATGGATGCAGTGGAGGGGAGGAGCGGATCAGTCGAGGAGTGTGGGAGTAGGCGTGCTGCGGCACGGATTGCTAAATGAAATTGAAAGGCCCGAACGAAACAATTGCCACGGCTGGGTAATTGTCCATCGAGTGGGTCAAATAGTTGTCAGAGATGTGAGATGGGTCTCTTGTTGAAAGCCAAAAGAGTGAAAGACTTGTCTTGGCCAAGAGTATTACATATTCGTGGCCAACTAAAATTCAGCTGCAAGCAGAGATGTACTTGAATCAAGACTACAGAGCTATCTGCATAGTCTCAAAGTCAAACAATGTTTCTTGAGCCCCGAAATGAGCTAAAGGCAAACTCGAAGCGCTACTTAAACCCAAGTCTGTGAATTGTTATTTCTTAAGGTATGACTACAAGAATATTTCCCCAAGGTCTGCTCTAAGCGTGATCACAAGTCGTATCGCTCTCTAACCAGATATGTTTTTATATGGAAAAAACTCCAAAGTAAGTGAGGTTTAGTAGGGGAAATATTATCTGGTATTACTAATGGCAATATTTTCTGATATTTCAGATAAGCACAAAATCTATAGCAAAACATAATCTGCTAAGATTCATAATATTCTATTTCCAATTCAAATATCTTAAAAATTTCTCATGCTCAAATAGAAATATTAATTTTAGAGCATTATGAATTCGACTTAAGTCGCATCTTAGATAAGTTATGGCTTTATGCAGGCTTATAGCTGCCATTTATTAGCCAGCCGCTCTGCAAATAATACTCCGCTGTCTGGCCAAGTGCAAATTATTCGTTTCCTTTAATTATGGCCATCGATTTGATCGAGTCATAGAGCGAGAGACTGGATATAGAAGAGACCAAGGCAGAGGCTAAAGCAGAGCAAGTGCAATGCAAATAAAACGCATGTCCAGCTGACAAATTGGCAAATTACGAGACGAGTTCGGAAAGAAAACTCAAAGAGCGGAAACTCGTTGTCCAGCTGGCCTGAGATGCTGTCGATGTCGATGCAGTGCATCAGCTTCCTTGCCTCAGCTCTGCTCTCCGTCTCATTGGGTCTTATTAATTGCACAATTACGACACGCCATTGACGTGCAGCGAGTAATGATGGAAAACCGGCGTAGTCCGAGGAATCACTTTCTTTCACTTTCCAGGCGGATATCATAACTCACGCACGCACAGCCCCACAACAGCAACAACAACAACAACGCAATGTTCGGTAGCCAAAAATAAATAAGCCAGACAGAGGTTGCAACATGCAAAAATTTAAATTAAAAACAAAAAGGCAAACGAAAACGAAAATGAAATGAAATCAAATCAATTAGGAGCCGCCTCAAGGGGCAACTCTCGCGGCATGGCGTCGAGGCAGCGCAGGCCAAGCGTTAAATTAAAAAATTACAAGAACACAAAAAGAAAAGAATTCAGTTTTGAGATATATCAAGAAGATTGAATGCCCTTACGGAGATATGGCCAAGTTTCTGCAGTTTGATAAGGAAATCTTGAGTAAAATATCTATAAAGAATCAGCAGTTCCATCTGCAAAACTTTGAATGATATCAACGCGTGTATGATTGGAGATGAAATCGGACTTATCGACTCACGAGGGCTTCAGCTGCTCAAGAGTCTATATATTGAATGACATCATAGACGTTCGTCAGCATTCATAACTCATAATAATAATCTCTAAGTGCGTATATCCTTACCTTATTGGGCGATAAGTGCCATGATCTGCGTCCACCACGGTCCTGGCCACCCGAAGAGCTAGAGTTGGTGGATTGCGTGTCCGCATCTGCAGCGCTGGCACTGAACATCAGGCCATTCTCATAGATCTCCGCCGAGCAGATGGAGCTGTTCAGTGTGGCTGTGCTGGCCGCCAGCGATGGAATCGGCGAGTTGGCCGGCGAGGGCGAAAAGCAGCCCGAATCGTATGAGTTTAAGATGCGCAAGCGATTGCCGGGACACAGACCCTGAGAACAGAAGAGAAATTTAAATTTAAATGTGAAATTAAAATGCATTACAGGGTATCCACCAATTGAAGACTCCCAACTTCAGTACATTGCACTTGGCTAGCAAATGAAATTCATGGCTGCCACTCATTGAGTCCAATTGATTTCGATTGCCTTTTAATTAACTCCAATGCTGAGTGCATTCTCAATAAATGAAATGAATAGATATGCGACAACAAATATATATATATATATTATATATTTATCATATAACTCATACAACTATAATAAATTGCAATTATTTTTTTAATTGCCTGTCAAGCTGCATTAAAACTCAGCTCGCAACTCTTTTTTTTCACGCAATTCTCTTTGTCAATTTGGCACGACATCTGTGAGAGACTTTTGACGGATATATACTATGGATGTATATATACATGCAATTCCCAGATCTTGTGAACATATGTTTGTCGCTTATTTCAATTAAATTTTAGACACAGACAACATAAAAAGCTGCGCCAAAATAATTTATGCTACCAATTTTTTTATAGTGTTAAAAAATGTTTTCAAATTTTTAAAATTTATGCGCAAAAAACACTTTTGCCGTTGTCGACACTCAATTGGCTGCGTTGTTTTTGGGTTAATTGTTTCTATTAAAAAGTGCGGCTACTTTTTAATTAACAGAAATTGGCCGACATCGAGTATCTATAAAGACACTGTATCTGTATGTATCTGTGGCCATGTATCTGCGTATCTTTTTCGCCTGTTTTGATTTCCATTTTGATCTGTGTTTTGACACCAGCCGACGCCAGCTCGACTCATGAGCGTATTCATGAGTGCTCAGACACTCAGCCCAATTGAGTTGTTAATTAACGCTGCAATTTTCCAAGCGACGTGCAAAAATGTTTTTAGACATTAATCAGCTTTTCATTTTGCCAATGGGAGTGTTTCTAGCCGTCGCCATAGCCATAGCCATAGCCGTAGCCGTAGCCATAGCCGTAACTGTTTATTAGTTGTTTTTTGGCCAAATCATAGCGCAAAGCTTCAAGGTTGAGGCTCACGGAGCATGTGAACTTTAAGAGTTCAAAAATCAGAGCTTAAGCCGAGCTTATAATAGGACAAAAAGTAGAGAGCTCAAAAAATAACTGAAGTAAGCTAAGTCTGAGTGGCTCTGGCTATTAGTTTAGAGTTTGTATTACAGATAAATAAGTTATACAGGTAAAATGATATCTATTGATTATTCATATATAATTATCTATATATAATAATAAAAGAAATCAAGGCAACAATATTTAAGTTTTATTAAAAACTATATTTCATCTTTCAGAGTTTATAAATATCTCTGCTCAAAAGGCTCATTGTATCTCATACTCCTAGCCTTCTCGACTGGCGCAAAAAACCAAATTAAATAGAAGACGATAAATAGAATTCTTGGCAATGAAAATTCTTGTTGATAATTAAATTTATCATTAAATACATTACATAAAAATTAATTAAAATTTTATTTTGAATTTTATTTCCATTTCAATTCCATTTGGACTCAATTATTGTTATTCAAAGTTAACACACTGTGAAACATTTCATTCCACTTTGTATGCAATCAAACTAACAACTTCGACCTATTTATATTGGACTCCCCCAGCGAGTGGAGCTGCAGCATGTCCAAATTATGTTATGCCGAGTGGTAATCACGCGTCGGATCGGGGCATTGGGTGGATTATTATTACAGCTGCGGACACAATTAAAGAGGCAAAATTGTAAATTTATATCCCGCATGCAACGACGACGGCGGGTGTCTGCCACGTGCCCGGGATGATGATGCCACTGCTAATGCCGATGCCGATGCTGATGGAGAGAAATCGTGGAACTCTCTATGTTCTGTTCGGATATTTTCAAAATTAAATTATAAATGCAAATTGGGACTGAGTTCTTATTACCAAAATGCCATGCAAAATGAATTCTGGCCCCGATCTGAGCCAGACTGCGCTCAATTGTTTAATTATGAATGCGCAACACAAATGGGCGTGGCATGACTGCCTTTTTTGGCAATTAGCAGAGCAAAAACTAAAGAGAAATGAAAAGAAACAAAACCAGGCAAATACATTGGCTAAGACAACTCGCAAAAGGCGTTGCCCTTTAGACATTAATGGAGCTGCAGTTGGAGTCAAAGAAAACAAGAAATCTCGAGGTAGAGCTTGAGGCTCTGAATGAAGTTACACTGCGAGAAAAACAAATTAGATTTTTTTATTGCTTTGGGTAACTAAAGCATAATAATGTGGATGGGGCTACACTGTGAGAAGTTTTATAAGAAATTCTTTTATAATATAACTTTAACTCAAGCAAAAAGTTTTTCTCTAAGTGTACACTTGGCTGAATTCCCACACTTTACGCCTTGCCCGACCCACAGACAACACAACTCACCTGTCTGTTCCGCAACGAGCATAGCCACCAACCCTCGAAGCCCTCGATGTCCTGTGCGATGACTGTCAGGATATCGCCCTTCTTGAAGGACAGCTCGTCGGACGTATCCGCATAATTATCATAAATGGCCTTGGCATACTCTTTCTGAAAATAAATCAAGCAAAAAAGGTAACAATTAAAATCAGTTTATCGCTTGCCGTAGACCTTATCAAAATAAAGAAATTTGTATATCTACCACACACACACATATATGTACATATATGTATAAATGTATACAATAATCATAATGAACTGAACGAACGGCAAGAACTTCTGAGAAGCCGCAAGAAGAGCAAGAGGCAGAGGCCAGAATCAGGCCCAATTTCAATGGAATTTCAAAGACGTGAAACTTTGATCAGTCGCTGACCGGCCGACCGGCCGACCCCGACATTGACTTTTGCCTTTAAACTAAAGCAAAACATCATTCATAAGAACTCGCTGCGGTTTCTGCAGGTAACATATTTTCGCTCTTATTTCTCTTTTATTTTTCGCTTTATTTTCAAAAACTTAAATCCGACAAAAAAAATTGCACAAACTGCAAAGCAAATTTTTCGGCCAAAACAGGAAACAAAGCGAGTTCTTGTTATTGTTGTTGTTTTGTCTTTGTTTTAGCTCAGGCCATGCGCTTCATTAGTTTACCTGGTATTTCAGGTCAGCGCACACACGGCCAACAGCCCGGGCAATCAATGCAGAAACACACGCCCTATTAAATTTTGCTAAAAACGCTTGCGGCATTTTGGAGTAATTCAGGTTTTTAACACTTAAGATATGGCAAGAGATCGGCTATGATTATGATTAATATATGTTATTAGCTATGAACGGAAATTCATTCTAATGACTGCATTGCTACACTCGAAGAAATCATGCGAAAAATTGTAGTTGAGTTGAGTTTGTTCCTAATATATTAATTATATTTCTTAGTATTAAAGTTAATTATTACTTTAATAACATAATATTTATATTTATATTTTTTAAAAGTTCTTTTTATTAATATTTTTGTTTAATATTGAGATTTTTAACCAATTCCTATCTTATCTTTAACTTAAATCAGTGCAGTTTTCGTTCAGTGTCTTGCGGCGAATGCTGCGCTCTCTGTTGCTGCCATGCACACGCTCAATAACGGTAAGGCGTTTGTTCCATTGTTAAACAGTTGCATTCCAGTCAAACGCACTTAAGCGTTGCCTTTATTAATTTCTATAAAAAGCGTCTCTAAAGCAATGCGCACCACTGTTCATTGTACCTACACATGTATGTGTATGTGTGTGTGTGTGTGTTTGGGCAAAGGTTTCTTCAATGAATGAGCGCATATCTATCTAAGTGTGTATGTGTGTGTGTCTGTCCCGGGTTAAGCGTGCTGCTTTTAATTTCGCCACCGCATCGAACAAAAATCCAAAGCGAACATTTCCAGAGCTCAAACCAATGCCGACAAACCGTTGCCGTTAACTGCACTAGTACAACTTGTTGCCCCTCCGCTCACACTCTCGGTCTCTTCTATCGTTTCTACTTTTGTATCCCCCTCATTCGCTTCATTTAACCCTCGGCTCCTGGCTCATTTAATATGAGCTGCGGATATCGCATAGAAGCACAACCACACACACACACACACACACAGTCACAGTCACACAGGAACGAATACAAAACGCCAGCGATTACAATATCGCGCGATGAATCGCCGTTGAACTTTCAACTCGGGTTTTGGTGTGAGTGCGGAACCCGTTTCAACAACTACTTGGGTAAGGGCTATGCGCATTTTGTATATTCTACTTTTCAATTTGGAAAGCTGAAACCGTTCGAAATGTCAAAAAGAAAATGAGCTCACTTGAAGTTCGTGTGCATGAAGCACAGGGCAGACCAACAACTAACTAACACTTGAACGTCGCGTTGTTCAAACAGTCAAGCCGCAAACACCAACCACAACAACAACAACAACTCTATAAAGTGAGCTCACAAAATATTTGTAAATTTGCCTGCGACAAACGTAATCGATGAATTGATAAGTGGGCGCAAGCGAGATGGAGCATCTCTTGCAGCTAGCTACCAGGGCTGCAGGCTTCCATGTTTTCTTGCGTTTGCTTTGCTTTCTTCTTCGAATGGATATTTTTAACACAGCGCTAATTGTATGGGCAAATATTAACAGTTGGGCGTTTGGTTTGTGGTTTGGGCTATTATTGTTGTTGTTGTTGCAAGCAAACAAATATCAAATATCGATATATTTCTGTTTGCTTGCGGCGGCTTTAATTGGTTTGTTTAGCGCGTTCCACAATGCAGCCACAAAATTGGAACTAGATGTACCAGCTGCGCCACGGAACTAGAAAACTTCGAGAACTCTCATTTGTATAAGAGTTCCAATTGGGCCTATGTATGGGTATGGGTATTAAAAGAGTCTTATAAATTGCATTTACAAATTATGCATGCAAAATGCTGCTATTAATCTGCCAAAGTCTCTATAAAAATATATTGAATAAACGTAATTTCTGATTTTGGGCCACTTTGTGTGTGTTTTTCCTTCAAAGTGAAAGAGCTCCACCGGATTTATTGTTTTTAAAACGGCACGTATATGACCACAACAACAACAACAACAATTGAGCGTAAGAGCTAAAAGGCAAAGTTCCAGTTCCACATAACTCTCATGTACGCAGATTTTTTTTCTTGGGCTTTTGGCCCAACAACAATGCCAGACAACAAAAATCTTTTTATATATTTTTTGTTGAGCACAATTTTTGAGCTTGGCTGACTTCAAAGGTTATTCACCATGTGGGCCATAAAGACAGAGACAGTCTATTTTTTTTGGGGGAGAGTGGGGGCTTTTGTAGAAAGTCCGACAAACTTTATTATAAAGTATACGATCTGTTACTTTTCCTCTTTACACTCCTCAACAGAGCATGACCTTAGCTGGCCGAATTGCCACAAAGCCATAAATAACTAAATTCACATAGACAAAATCGAAAGATCAAGAAAATAAATCAAACAACAGAAGCCGCCGGCGACAGCGTCTTAATGAGCACTTAAAATTCGCAAAAAAATGTGTCTAAAGTAAAGAGAGAAACATGAAAATAAAATAATAAAAAACAGACAAAAAATAAACTTTGTCAAAATTTGCTCAACTTTTGATGAGCTTCAAGTCGAGTCCTCCTCAACAATGACAATCTTTGACTTGAAGAGGAACCCATTAACCGCATTAAGCCAAAGCAAATGCCAAAAGCAAAGTCAAGCGCCAGCGACTGCATAATACTCGCTGAATTACATTTTTGATGTATGTCAAGAGCGAATCTTTATAAGGCGCTGGGCAACAAAATAAATTGCAACTCTTCTGCTTCGCGAATATACTCATTTCCCTATTTGAACGAGTATATATATATATATATATATATATATATATATATGTATGTCTATATATGTTTATATATGGAACGAATTCTGGACTTCATTATAGCAATTGATAACCTCTACCCAAAATCAAAAGTGATAAAGCCCATAAAGACTATATAGGCATATATGAATGTACTTATCACATATACTATATACTCTATAAATATTATACATATATATTTATTTATTTATTTTTGAGTTTTTTTAGTCATTGCGTGACTGATAAAGTTTTTTTTTTTCTTTACCTTTGCTTTTAATTAAAGCAATTTCGCACAAGTTCTTATAATACATATATATATATATATATAATATATATATATATATATATACTTACATATATATTTATCACTATTTGGCTTTCTTGATACATTTAGCTTAATTAACAGAAATCAATTTTTAATTTATTTTCTGCGTCATTGCTAAAGTTGTTTGTTTTTTTTTTGGGGGGGGTTTGGAGTAACCTTTGGACATTGGCATTGACTAAGTGTAAGGTGTGATTAAGTGAACCTCGGGAGTTTAACCTGCTTAAGGTCTGTGGCAATGTTAAGGCATTGAGGCAAAGTAAAAATATAAATAAAATCATTCTCTTTGAGCAATGCGCAGATAAGCTTTGGTATTATGAAAGAGATTGTAGGCATGCATAAGAGACATTTGCGAATACCCTGTAGAAGGGTTTTAAAAAAGTACTAGATGTATTTCAAGTACGATGAACTAGTTCACAGAGGAATGTGCTGATAATGAACCAGTGGACCGAAACTAAGAGATGGAGAGAGGAATTCAAAAGGACGCAGAAGAGCCTCTAGAAGAGCATGAAGAGGGGTAGATTTTTTGTGAAGACAATTGCAAATTGGAATACAGAAAATATATTTATATATATATATATATATACATCTAGGCATATATTTATGCACATTTTTGTTCATTTCTCAGCCCACTTGTCTGCGCGTTATAAAAAACGCCATATGTTGCGTTGAACTGGTTTTATTGTTGCTGCTGCTGCTTTGCTGTTGCTGTTGTTGTTGAGTGCAAAAATAAACAAAATGTTTTGCGTCTTGACAGCTTTAGCCTTTTCGGCACATTTCGTCAAGTCGTGTGCAAAAAATGTGACAATAAAAGACTTGAAAGCAGGCCAACTCAGCCAAGTCAGCCAAGTCAGCCAACTTAGCCAACTCAGCCAAAACACGTTCCTCATCTCAGACGCACACTGAGTTTAACCAGCTGTTAAAGTTGATGCTAAAGTGCGTTGACAACTGCTCGAAGTCGACTCCCACAATCAACGCAACTCAGTCAATGAAAGTGCAACAGATACTCTGTTTCCGATATGCCACGCCCCTCACGTCTACGCGCCGCCTCTGGCTGCATGTCAGCCTCAATGAAATAACTGCAAGTGTCTGTTCAGCCATTTAGCTGTAAATCAACTTTAATGGATGTGACTCGAGCGTAGTCCACCAGGGGACATGCCTTAGGAATGCAGCCGCATTGTTGACCTTTGGACAACGAGTTCAATTGAATTAATCTGAACAAATCTTTGATTTAGTTTAATAAATGCTTAGCACAGCTCTGCAGCTAAAAGGGGCAACTGGCAAAATATACACTGAAGAAAAAATTTTACATAGGGCTCATGATAAACTGCCTGAACTTAATTTACTCACACACAAACTGATTGACGATCAATGACTGATGAGCTCAACGAAGACCTAAATACTGCTCTACCGGCTAGACTCTTGCCCGCTCTTAATCCCTAAATGGATTACTTTAGCTTCAGCTTCCAATCACAATTAATTACAGCTTCGCTCAATTAGCTTGCATTGCACTTGGCCAAGTCTTATGAATAATTCACTTATTTATCTCAAAAAACCCACTCGAGCACTGCGAACGAATTTCCACGTAAATTGAGTGATTAAATATTCTAAGGGCAACTTTTTTATTTTTATTTTTATTTTTATTTTTATTTTTATTTTTATTTTTATTGTTAATTTGTTGGTATCCACACAGAAGAAGTGAGTCACAATGACAACGATGCCCCATAATCCCCCATTGCAAATTAACTGTTTGCTCTTATATTTAAGAACAAATAAACGATTTCACAAAGCTATTGTTGACCTTGCAAAAAGTAAAAAGCAAAAATAAATAATAAACATAAATTTCAAGTGAAATACGCAAAAGCGTTGCTAAATTACTTCCCCAACAATACGAAGAAGAAGAAGAAACAAATACCTCGTTTTTTCCGCTCATGAATCAACTGCAAAAACTCAATTTAAAAGCGTAAAAAATTGAGTTTTTCTTCGCGTTGTTTTTTAGGGAGTCTATTGCATTCCTGCTTTTAGCTAAAAACAGAACCGCCATAAAACTTTTTGAAAGCCAATAAACAAAAGATCAATCATTTGATAAAGCAACATGAACAAGCATTTAACAACAACAATAAAAGAAACCATAATCAACAAGGGAATCATAAATGTCGCAGTCAAAGAAACAAAATATAAAAAACATTTAGTGTTGCAAAGTGCCTCAAAGCGAATGCCAAAGTAAACCCGAGACCCGCAGACAGAGCAGAATAATTACTATGTTGCGGTCCAGTACCTAATAGCAGAGAAGTACTTCAATTAGCGTAAAATATATTCCAAATTTAATAGCTCTGTAAGACGTTCAAATAATTAAAAAAAAATTATTTTTAAATAATTAAATTTTAATAACCAATTATCGATTATTAGAAAAAAAAAACAAAGCTTGTCTAACCAAATCTAAGCTATCAAGAGATAAGCTCGTAGAAGTTCTACAATGAACTAGATCACATACGTGAACAGACGAAAAAAAAAACAGAGCTAGATATCTTAAACGCCTACATATATATATATAAATATATATCTGTGTAGATTCCAGAATCAGCCACGCATTCTCCAGCCCTGTCACTCACTGATCTTAACAAAACCCAAAATACCCGAATGGGCCTAGGGTACAAATCACATGTTAATTAAAAAGCCATCTTAAGCAACCATTTGAATACATTAAATGAAGAGTCATAGCTGGGGCTTAACTGTATCTTTCGATTTGACGTGTTATCTTTTAACTGTTGCTCACATTCCGAAGCGATCTGAGCACAACTCTTTGGCTGTCTAACTACGTCATGAGTGGAATACCCCGGATGTGTCCATGACTCATGCCTTGGGCATCAATTTGAAGCGCTGACAACCAGTTTTTTCGTGTCTCTATGCGCACAGCAAACGCACCTTGAACCTGGTCCATGAGTGTTAGAAGTTTCATGATGGATTACAAATGGCTTGTACTAGAGCTTATGTTTGCAACGACCCACGCAGAAGGGGTCGTTGAAGGCAGGGCTTAGGCTGCTCAGACATGAAGCTGACTATAAATAGAAGAAGCTAACAACTGAGTAGAGATATATGTAGGTATAAAAGTGAAAAGAAGAAAGAGAAGGAAGAAGCAGCTCTATACTGGTCTGAGTCAGTCTCTTTCTAGCTCTCCCCTTACCTCTCACTCTCTGTCTCTTCTTCTCTCTCTCTCTCTCTCTCTCTCTCTCTCAAGTTTATATAGCTCACTACACTTCAGGAAATATTTAATTTTTATTCAATTATCCTTTTCTTTCAATGTACCTAAGTTATTTACAACAGATTCTCATTTTAGCTGCCTCGCAGTCAGTTGTCTGTTGCCATAATTATGAAGCTCCCCGACCGAGTCTGACTCACTGGCAGCGTCTACCTCTGTCCGCGTGCAGTGTAGTAGCCGACGCCGCTTTAATGAAAATGGGCGCCCATTAAGGTGGCCCGAAGGCGTGCAAATTGGCTGCCCATCGCTACTCAGCCAGGCCCATGCCCAGGCCATGCGCTGTTAACTTATCTTGCTGCATGCCATATAGAACCTGTTGTTGTTGCTGGCATTTTGGCATTTTGTCATTTCATCATTCCATAGCACATTTCCGGTGCTGGCCATACAAAAATCTAGTGCACATTATCGCGCTTTGTCAACTGCATTGCCAATTTGCGATTGTTAAAAATACGTAAACGTATTCATTGTCGAGTTACATAATATATATATGGATATATATATATATATATATATTGGGGGGACAGTTGTATCTCTATAGGTGTCTGTAGGTGTTGGCTAATTTGTATGCCAGACATTGTGTTAATATGCTTTACATACAATTTACATTGAATTTAACAGCTGACTCAGCAGCTGCTCCCGCTTGCCGCTTAATTGAGTCTGTCCGTATTCTCCTGAACGTGACATGATATATGTCAAAACAAGTTGATCACAAATGCCGCACGCATGCAACAACTACCACAACTCAGACAGTCATAACTGCACACTTACAAAACAGGTAAGAGTACTTCGACTATCAGTCGAATTATCAAATTATCTATGCTTTATAGAAGCCTTTCATTCTGGAAACAGCTTGGACTTGATGAAATCCTTTTCAAAGAGCAAATAATTTGTGAACCTCGATCGACTCGAGCAGACACAGCTAGCTCGTACACCTGCTGTATTGATAAGATAAATAATATATATCTACCGAGTTACGCCTTCCGCTCTCTGTTACATATGTTGTAAAAAAACAATATACCCTGTTTACATATGATCGTAGGGTTCAGGAGGCAAACGCGCTTAAGCCGCTGATAAGCAGAGCAAGACAGCAACAACTGAAGTTTGCGTGCTTGAGATTTGCTGTTGTGTTTAGTTGTTGCTGTTGCTGTTGTTGTTGTTGGCAATGTTAACATGCAGCAAAACGTGTAAAATGTTCGTAAAGGGGCCAAGCCCATGCTGTGCAGTGTCTGGCCCACAACTTATCACAAGCGTCTTATCAGCGGGCGCATTTGTCTCTGCCAAAACGACGATGACGGCGAGAAAGTCAGCCAAAGGCCAACTCAAGCCAACAGGTGTCTACAGGTGTCTGCCGGTCTTTGCCTCAGTATCGCACCTCAGCTGCCCAATTTCTCATCGAGCATTTGCACTTCAATTCATTTAATGAAGCGCCATTTTGATAACTTTAAATAAATTGAGCTTTACCTTTATACATATAAATAAAAGTCAGTTTATAGAGCTGTTAAAAACACTTTCACTTAGCGCCTTGAGTCGTTTTGCTATGTCGACAGAGCTGTCTATTAAATTTAGTAGAGCAAGACCCTGTGCATAAGCAAAGACCCTGGCTAGAGCGAGTTCAGCATGTCAACGATCTTGAGCAAACCAAACTGTTTTGACTTCTCGACTCTTAACTACTCGCGTCGCAACTATTCATAATGCTATCTGAAAAATTGCAACACTTTACTTCGCTTTACTTTGCTATTATACAATCATAAAAGTTCACTTAAAGCTAATTTACACGAACTTTAACTATGGCCAATTATTAATGCATGCACTGTAAAGTGTTTTCAAGTGTTGCTCAAATACCCTGTAAATATTTCCAACAACTGCCATGGAATGTAACGATTACATGGCTATGCAAGTGACGAGTAGAAGCAGACTTGATCCGAGCTGCGCAGTTTCTATAGCAGTATATCTCTATGCAACGATTATCAAGAGTTCCTCATGTGGACTATATAACTCAGTAAAACTAAGTTTGAAATATAGGTTTTTGATTGATAGACACAGCTCTAACAATGATAGAGGTAAGATATTATATAACTTATTACTAGACTATATATAATATATAATATAATATAAATTGTTAAATGCATGTTCCCGGGCAGGATAACTGCAAGTCTACTACCTTTGCACTCGTACACTTATTAACTATTTTCCTGCTCGACATTTGTGTGCCTAATGAAAGTTCTAAGAATATGAGAATGATTTAATGGCCAAGTCCCGCATTAATCGCGACAAAGCAAATCGCGGCGTAGCTGACAATTGCCTTAACAACAACTGGCAGGGAATATAAATATATATATATATATATATATATATATATATATATATATAAATATATATATATATATATATATGTGTATAAATACATACATATAAATATATCAGTATATATGGATCAATAACTAAATAGCTCAAGGCATGACACAGCTTTCAGCGCGGCGCGCTCAATCAATTCCAATTGCGACTGGTCGGCAGGGTTCGATTTCTTTCTCTTGCTGTTGTTCGTTTCGTTTCTTTTCTCTTTTTGTGGTTTTTCTTAATTTTCCAAATTGAAAACGCGCCGCACATTAATTCTAATCAATTTCTAGGCACTTGGCACTAAAAAATAAGTGCCCAATAAGCAAGAGTGTGAGTGTGAGAGGAAGGGGGAGAGGCAGATGAGAGGGTGCGCAGCCATGGGACGCCATTTAATCAAACTGGGGTAAGCTGAAGGACAGCCAGTCCCACAGGAGGTATAAATATCTATAGGACTTTCGACTCATGAAAGAGTCGCACGTAATTAATATTAGAGGCGACAGACATAAGAGTTGATGAAATATATCTATGTCTGCGCTGTTGGCGATAAGTTAATCAAGGGTCTGGTCTTATCGAAAGGTCATGCCTAAACGTTGGCCTTCTGCTTGAGTTGGATAAGCGGCGAATGTCCCTGGCGCAACGTGCGTGGTCCTTGCTGCAGACTGCTGGCTGCTCTATATATAGCTCAGCTCCTTTTCAATCAAAGGCAATCAAAGAACAAGAAACAACTTCTATTAATAACTGATTTGCGCTTTAATTGCAGACGGACAGCTGTGCGGCTGAGCGCCTGGGCAGTCCAGGCAATGTTTCGGTCCAGTTCTTCATTAATTGCGCACAGTCAAGGGCATGCTAATAGAACCGCGCCTCGTCTCCTGCTGGTC
Source organism: Drosophila mettleri (assembly GCA_035047625.1). NCBI lineage: Eukaryota > Metazoa > Arthropoda > Insecta > Diptera > Drosophilidae > Drosophila > Drosophila mettleri. Next base: position 1,177,749 of record JAWNPI010000103.1, on the reverse strand, counting down.
ATCTTCAATGTTTTCCGCTGTTTGCATTTTGAAATCTAAGCTCATGCCACGCCCCACGCCCCACGCCCCAATCTATAACCGGCTTCTGCTCCACAGACTGGCATTTGGAGCACATTCGTTTTAATCTCATGATGCATGCAGCTGCATCGAATACCCTTTAATTATGCCGTACTTAATGTCAGCGAGTGTTTGCCCAGAGCGAGTCTCATCTAAGTAGCTGCTGAGCCGGTGCGAATGCAGCTCTCACTCGGCTAGCTCGTGCTCAGGTGCAAACTAATTTATTTTCATTTTAGCATTCGAATTGTGCAAACAAACCAAATTTGTTTAACAGCTCCAGTTGTTTGTTAACAACGATAAATGATAGCCGAAGCTTCAAGGTGAATGCCAGTTAAATCGCGAGGGCTGCCGCAAAATAACATCATAAGCCCCAAATCACAATACATTACAATACATACAATACAATACAACTACATTATCAGCTAATCAAGAAATCAATCATGCAATCATTATTTAACTTAATTAAGGTAACATAAATCAGAAACACAAATTGGCAAAGAAATCGCAGAATTCTTTGAGTAATGAGTTCTATAAGCCTTTATAATTGCCAGATTTTAAAGTCCAATTTTTGTATCTATGCAGTAGAATCATTTTCGATATTTCTTAATCTTATTATAATTCTTATTTTGATTATTTTAATTATAGATATTATTTTTTTTTTCTTTTAACTTTTTTTCACTTATAAATTTTATAATTCTTATAAATCGGTATACCATTTTTATTATTTTCCCTGCTATTTGGAGGAACACCTAAGTTTGATGACAATTTAAAAATTCTTTTGAAAGTTATCTAATCACCGCAAATAACTTGATAACAGGCAATCACACAAGGCGCTGAAGAGCTCAATGTTTTCAATTGTTACTGCTTTCGTATTTTTTGTGTTGTTCATATATTTTTTCGGCCAGAGCAACTGTTTAGAGGTTTCACACGAAACTGAGATATCGCACTTGGCCAGTAAATGTAACTGGCACATTAAACGCTTAGGCGAAGGTGATAACCAATGCAAAATTGCGGAAACTGTGGCAATGCCATAGTGGCAAGTGGCAGCTGTCTGACTAAAAACGCGTCCAATTCAAGTGTTTTTCCTCTTCTTTTTGAGAGATAGCCAAGCAGATCCGTTACAATTTCCTGGGCGCAGACACGAAACGCCGTTTAACACGACTGTCACAACAGCAAGAAGAAGAAGAAGATGCAAGCACGATACGAATGGGCATGGTAATGGCAATGGCTATGCCAATGGCAATGGCTATGTCTATACCTCTATTGCCATGACCGATCCTAGACAGCTTTTGGCTGGTAATGAGTTGTCAATGGCTTTATCGGCGCCTGTTCATCGCATCGCATCACATCGATAGATTGGCGTACATAAAGTCAGATAGTTTATGAGCTATGGCTACTAACCGATTTATTGTGAATGCGCCGTGAGACGGGCACATCATAGTCCAGGTCCGCATTGGTTGCATTTGAGCTGCAGCAGGAGCCGGACTTCGAAATTTTGTTTTGTTTGTCCAACATTTTGTATGGGATCGTAAATTGACTTGAAGAATTCAATTGCTGGCTTTTTCCATCTTTCAATCAGTAGAGATACTCTAATATATATTTAATCCAGGACAATATAGTTCAAGTATCTCAACTTTTGGGCACTTTACTTGTATCTGTGTCTCAGCACAATACGCGTAATCAGCATGCGTTTTTAACTTTATTTGAGACACAGAGGGGTTTGGGGCTTGGGGTTTTTGTTTTTGTTTTGACTTTGGGTTTTTCTTCTTTTTATTTTTTTGCGGATTCAGCTTAAAAATTCAAGTTTTGCACGGGGGCCACACGAAATGCGCTGAACGAATCGCTAATAAAAATCAATTCGCGTAGCTTTTTTAACAAAAGATGCCCCAACAACAACTGCGGCAACAACAACAACAGCGAATTATTTTTGCCGATTTTAAGCGATTTATATCGCTGCTTTCTTATTGTCGCGACTCGCTAGCGTTTCTAATCGCCCGCAAGAAAAGCAAACTTCACGTAGCGTTGCAGCTATTAATTACGCGCTCAACATGTACCGCTCAACAGCAAGCAACAACAGACACTGAATAGCGGTTCAGCATGCGTTCGGCCGGCTGGCGTTTACCACTAAATAGTTGTATGCATACCCTTACGTACAACACTTCGACTTACTCAAGCCGCTTGCTGCTCAGAGCACCAACAAACTTCTCTCTTTGACTATAACAATCACCAATGCACAGCATTCACACGGAAGAGTATACAGTTACGCACACACACGTATTTAATTCTTTACGCTCTCTTCCAATCGCTCTCTCTCTCTCTCACAAGCCGTAACGTACTACTTCGGCTAGCGCTCGGCTCCTGTTTACGTTCGTTGCTAAAGCAACCCGAGTGCATACGAGGCAAGTTCGTTGTGGTTTTCGAGCTCGTACTTTTCAAAGCAATCGTACTTGTATTTCCGTAACAAGAAGACTCTAGTTAAGACTAAACGACACCCTGTACCCTTCAAGGGATATATTTTACGTTTCTTTAATTCATAAGTAGTAAACAACACATGCACATACACACATATAAACATTACACACATACAAATATATACACATATGTATTTGCGCTCGCTTGCATAAGCACGCGCTCTGCTTACTGCGTAGCGGCAGTGCTGCGACTGCAGCTCAGGCTTTACTATGCAAATTGAATTGTTGAATAAGTTTTTTTCTAAACGAACGTTTTAAATAACATATTTAGGGCAGGATTATGGCATATTGTTATGCCTGTAGGCCAGATCTGAAGTCTCTAGTATCAAGAATATATACTGTCTGTTATATTAATTTTCACAAAATTATATAAAAAGTTGGTAACTGATTATACTACTATTTGGTATGCACAAAAGGTAGTAGTGCGCTTACTGCTATTTCGCACAGTTGAATACCCTTGCGGGATCCAATTGAAACAATTAAGTGGAATTTATGGTGACTCCAGCTCTAACTCTATATATCTATTTGGAAGTAACTTTATACCACTTCTATCAGCTCAGTGCCCTATCTGAAATATTTGTTGGTTATATGAGAAACGAACCCATTAAATTTCACTCCGCTATTCACTGTAAGTGAACACGCTGCGTATTATATTATCTTTTATTATATGCTCGCCATATCGAGTGCAGACTGCTTACGAGCCAAAGATGATACCCAAAAAGAACGAGGCATTGGACTGAGGGCGGCTATGGCTACAGTAGCGCCTGCAGCTGTCCAAACAAATCGAGTGGAACAATTCAATTCGTGTATTTCGACTGCTCGACTCGTGTCACCGAGGGGCGTGAAGCTTTGTCGCCCGCCCCAGAGCCCAGAGCCGTGCAAGAGCCAAACGGGGATAACTCTGCCAACTGCACTGCTTCTCGTAGCAGACGCATGAGCGTTGTGCATGCGATTACCAAAGGGTAAGCTCGCCGTGCCTGAAGGTCAGGTCGTCAGGCAACTCGTTGCACGAGTTGCTCTACGCTTCCATTCCCATTCAGAAGCAGCCTAAACCAGAACCATAACCAGAATCAGAAACAGATTGAGGAGCGTGCACAGAGGTGCGGCTGCGGCTGCGGCTGCAGCTGCTGCAGTTGCGACTGTGAAGTTGAAAGTGACATTTGACATGATTTGCATGCCAAGTGCCACGCCCACGTCACTCAAGCTGACACCCAAAGAGAGTTGACTGCAGTTGGGCTGACTGACTCGAGTTGAGAGTTGGGATAGCTCGAGCCAGACCCGCAGCGCTTGACACTCGTTGAGTTTTTATAGTCGCTGTCGGCTTGAATTTGATTGAATTTCATTTCATTTGATTTGATTCGATTTGAATTGCTTTGAAGAGCAGTTGAGCTGGCTTTCTATCAATTAACTTTATTGGTCAGGTCAAGTTCTTATCGCAAGCGTAAGCTTGTTTGTTAGCCAAGTCATTTCCGTTGCGTGGGCAGCCGCCAGGTATTTCTTATACTCTTTCCCAACTAATTGGACACTGTACCTAGCTGTCTCTCTCTCTCTCTCTCTCTCTCTCTCTCTCACACACACTGTCTATTTACTCTCTTCTGTGGTATGCGCATTATCCTGCTTTAAGGCCATTAACATTTATGCCATTGTGTGTTTCGGCAACAATAACAGCTTGTTGTCCTTTTGTCCCAGTCACGCTCAGCCTCTGGCTCTATCCATGCACAGTTTTCCATGTCATTTGCTTTTCATTTCCATGCCGTTTTCAAATAACAATTAAATGCTTGCCCGCCCGCATTCCAGGGAATTAGTCGACAAAATTGCTCTTGGAGAAGGGTCAATTTTAGTTAGGGTGCCATGCCAGCTGACCACTGCCTGAAACTCTAATTGCTTTGTCAGAGTTCCAGTTGTTCATGGGCTACTCTTAAAGCTAGTCAGCCACCCACCCACGCTATATGTCTTTATGATTTGCCACAATTTTGGGCATTTTAAATATGTAAATGAAACAGCTTCATCTCTCCCTCTCTCTCCCTCTCTCTGTCTGTATCTTTGCTCCGCATAACAAGCTAAAAATGTTTTGTTATTTGCAATTTGGAAGCTGAATAAATAATATATGTTAATGCGACCACGTATCACGCTTCATAAATATGCCCAGCACTTCCCCCCTCTGTATCTTTCCCTCTCTCCTCTCTATCTTTCTCTCTCTTGCATTCCATTGCTTACACAATATACACAATTTGTAGGCGTCATATCTTTTATTTAAAACATTTCTCATTCTGGCACCTGCTTGTCGCAGGTATAAAAAATAAACAAATATTTTATATTGCCAAACAAATTTTAGCTGCTTCCCCAATCGCGTCTCCCCCTATTTACCTCATTTCTAAATATCGCAATCAGTGTTTGTCATTTGTTCGCTCTTAATTGAGCAATTTGTATGTCGCATATATTTTTATAGCACATTTGTGTCAACCACCCTCCGAAAGAAACCCCAAGCGCAATGGTCTCTATAGTCGCACCCTCCCCAGGGCTTCGCTCTAACGATGTCTATAGAGAGCGATGAATAGCATTTGTTAACATATTATTTTACTATATATTCCTTAGTTTACTAAGCTTCAATTATAATGGAATAGTAATAAAAGGAAATAGTAATAATCAGACTATCAATCAAGCAATCCACACATCATTTTATTCAATTATAATTTTCAAGTTAACTTAGAAGGATAATCAATCAGTCAATCAGCATTAGTATTTATTTATATATCAATTTTAAGCCCAACTATTGTGGAAAGTTGGGTCTGCTGAATTTCAGGACTAGAGCTATGCTTTGATTATCAATCAATCAGTCAGATTATTATTATTATGAATAAAAAATACATCGATAACCGCAGCTGTAAATGTGCAACTAAATCGCATTGATTATAAATCAGACAATTAATCAGCAGTCAATCACTCTAAGATTTATAAGTAGATTAAAACTCAAATCTAATCTTGTGTCTTGAGCTCGCTATTGTTTATCAATCAATCAAATTGAAGACCCTCTGCTGTAACTGTGTTACCTGTTAGCAAGATAGGTCAACATAAAACGAGTATTTCCTATCTCAACTTCGTATGAAAACCAGACCAATTCAACGTAACGTAATTCCCTCGGGTATTAGGCGCATTCGATCAAGGAGTGCCAAGCCGCTTGGTTCGCTCCACTCCTTATCCGGCGAGCGGGCCTCAGCCGAAAGGCCAGCAGACGAGGTTGACTTTCATTAAGATGGGCATCTTAATTGCGCCCACGGCTGCGCCGCGCCGACTGGCAGACGATCCTTTCCACTTTCCAAAGCCGCATCTCTATTGTCTTACAGCCACAAGTGGCAAAAGGGATGTGCACGGGCGGGGAGCCAGTCCCCTGATAATTGATGAATTTATGGCACAACATGAAGTACTCAAACTTTTTGTTTTTGGTTTTTTTTTTTTCGACTATTGCCACATCACTTTTACTGATTGCAACTGCCGCTGCTGCTGCTGCTGCTTATCACGCGTCGCTGAGCTGATGAAGTGCAGCGAGGCGTTTGCCTGTTTCTCTAATTGGACTGGCACGGGTCTAACTCTGCCTCCCTCACTCTCAAGCTCTACAACAAAACGCCACTTGCCGGTTGGGTTAATAGATTCTGGGAACTACGAAATGCATTTTGCTCTCTTCTTCTTCTACATCGTCGTCTTCTCTTTTATTTTTTGGGCTGCTCGCCTCATTTCCAATCTGTGTTCATTGCGCTTTGTTTCCGACATTCGACATTCGACTCTTGATGTTCGTTCGACTGGCTACTTTTGGCTTCGGATGCGATTGCTTTGACTCTTTCATTGGCCCAACTTGGCTCAAGTTAACTGAATACCATTGTCGAAGTTGTTGTAGCTTTGATTTTGCATTGTTTTGCGACTGCGGCACGTTCTGCACATTTTATGGAGCACGCATTGCTCCACTGACCGGCCCCCTCCCAAGATATGAAAATAGCAGCTAATTAACAGAAACATTCTTGTTTCTGATGTGTGTTGATTTAGCCCATAATGAATAATGCAAAGCATGTGCCCCCCAGCTACATTGAGGCACTTCTAAAGAAGCGATATAGACATTTGAATCGAAAGAGGCCTTAGATAAATGAGATTTTTGCCCAATTTATTGCTAGGTTCATAGGAAGTATAAGTTATAAAGATACGATACAGATGCAGAAGCTTTGAGATATTTAGAGACATGAATTCTTCTAGAAATACGATATATGAGCAAAGAACATATTATTTCTAGATATGATTTACAGCTAGAAAGATATTCACAATCATTAGGTTTAGATCTTGTAGGTAATAAGTATGCAGTCTCATCTATGTCATTAATTTTCTTTGAACTTCCTGCAACTGAACTAAATTAATCATCAACTCAACTTTATTCTCAAACTTCTTCAGCTTCACTGGCCCCAAATAAAGTCCTCCAACTGCCTATGTTCTACTCCTACTCCCACACCAAGTCATTAGTCCTTTAAAACTTTACCCTCTCAGCTTCCGCTCCAAGTGAATGGCTTAATTGGCCAGGCCAGCGCAGACAACTTAGTAAAATTATTAATGGTTGTTTGTTTGCAAACGAAACGTCAAAGAGCAAACGACTTCATCATTGCCAACTGGGAGACTGGAAGACCGAACGACTGAAAGTCTGAGATACTTGAATAAAGTCAGAGATTTGCGGGCAAAGTCTGTCGGTAAATTTCACACATTGTGCAAGGCCTAAAAATATCCAGTCGAACATATGCAGAGCAGAGAACATGGGAGAGTAAATATTATGAGGACCGAGCAAATGGCTGGCAGCTGCGGCGCCTTTGACAATTTGCCGGCTCGCGTTCTAATCTATGTGGCTGCGGCTCCTAATCCGGAGCTGTTTGGCAGTTTCCTGACGCGATCTGCGACCAGTTGCCACCCAGCGATAATAACAAACAATTTGTTTGTTTTCCACAAAAACAGAGACGAAGTCAAAGCCAGAGAGCTAGAGTCAGGGGCATGGCTGCATTTTGCTCGTGTTTGCATAATTCATGAGATCGGCTGCAGTTGCTGCAGTTGCAGTTGCACCCACATGTGGCAAGCGGCAACTCCTTCAGCGTAGATCATGCATGCCACAGCCATTCATTACAAGCACATTGCAAATTGAGATACAAAACTTCGCAGCCAAAAAACAAATGCCACGATATAAACAAAAGAGTCGAGAGCCGCAGCTGAAGCTGTCTGCGTGCGGGGGAGTTGGCTGCGTTGCATCCCAACTCCAGCTGAAAATAAGAATTGAATTTCAATTTGCTGACTTGGCAGATTTTTGTTTTTGTGCTCGCTCGGGCTGGATGCCAACTCGTATATCAATGAAGCCAAATGGAAGTGGCCGACGCCATTGAACCGAAGCCAGTTGAAAAGAACTTTAAAAACATCTAAAGTTTCCATTAAGTGCGTTTGAGACTAAAGCATAAATGTGACAAGCAGCAGAACAAAGAACAATATGTAATTGAAGCCTGAAAACTATGTGCCAATTATTAAGAGCTAAGGGCAGCTCTAGATAATCAAACTTTCAGTTTAATATAGAAAATTTGCTTATGGAACTCAAATCATGAGCTTGAATGAGGCCTATTTGTCTTAGAATCGTTGGGTAATTTAAAGTATATGTAGAGGCAGGCAGTTGATCGTGTTAAATGATAAAAAGCAGGTACGATAATCAGTTTAAGGTAAATAGTAAATGCAATATCAGATATAATATAGAACACAGAACTGTAATATGCAAGAGAGCTAAGAATAACTTCTAAAGTATTCTTAAGCTGCTATGAGAACTCAGCATGAAGTAGAAAATTAGATTTATGAGTTCAGCTACCAACAGCAACTATCACTAGATACACCTTTTACCTAATAGATAGTTTTAATATCTTGTTTAGCATTGTAATAGCTCAAAGTATAGATCTCTTTTTTTCGATACGCCTTTTACTTAATAGATAAGTTTAATATATTCTATAATACTAACGAAACACAAGGTGTTAGCTCTATCGTTAGTTACACCTTTTGCTGTGTAGATCTCTGTCACTAGATAATAATAGATAGTTTTAATTTCTTTTTTAGTACTTTTGTGACTCAAGGTGTAAGTTCTATAGTTTTTGCCGACTAAGTCTCTTTTGGAGAACATTTAAACTTCCAAATTTATAGCTTTGCTGACTCATGAATCAAAATATCCGTTATGCAGCCATCGACTCTTGAGCACTTTAGAAAGAGTTTCAAATGCTGTCAGGGATGACATGAAAGTTTTTTGTTCCATTGTTTTATGACTGCAATCGACACTCTCGCCTCGACGCCATATATAAATGAGGCGCAATGGCCGAGAATGCAATCTGCAGCTAGGAGTATCTGTTATTTCTGTTAGCAAAAACAAAACTGTGAGCTAGAAGAGGTCTGCAAAGAATCACAAACTATGAAAATTCCAAGAAAACACACTCGACTCGATGACGAGTATCTCTAAATGACTACAGGAATGCACAGTAAACACTCAACTCAATGACCCGACCATATAAGTTGTTTGCTGTTAGAAAAGAGCAGACGAGACAAGGCGAGACGCGACGAGTAGAGTCGATTCGCTGCGCAGCGTCGTTTTCGAATTGGGTTAAACAATTTCTTCGCAGCGGAAAGTACAAAGTGTTGGAATCAGCATACGGTTGCAATATGTGCGCTTTGGGACACTCGGACACACGGACATTCATTCAACATGCACTTTACACATTCATTCACGAGCTCAATTGTGGTCAGTTTGAGTCTGGCCTGGCCTGGTCTGCTCGGGTCTGGTCTGGTCTGGCCTGGTCTAGCTGCCTGTCTGTCCTGCCCCGTTTCATCAATGAAACTTTATGACTAACCAGAATCAAGTCACAGCCAGAGTCAGTGTCCCGCACAACAAAAGATTCGGTTACAAATCGAGCAAAGACTTTGGCTTTGCGGTAATTGCAGTCAGCGCGCAGAGCGTCGCGCAGCAGGAGGCGAAATACAGCGGATACTTAGCGAAGAATAAACATTCTTGAGCTACTGTTACGCGGCAGCCAAAAGACGACGACACAGACGACGACAACTTCATCAGATGTGCATAAAATACATGTATAAGTCGGGTATCGAGTGTCGGGTATGGCCCAAAATGTTCGCTCGCTATCGAAAGTTGTTTTTCGTGTCCGTCAGATGCGCCAGATACAAGATACAATTGTAGCAAGTTGGCTTGCTGCCTGGCTGGCTGGCTGCTTGCGTCACGATTGCTGGCATTCTTGAGAAAGTGTTGCAAGCACTTCAAGTGACAACCACAAACAATGCAACTATCCAGCAGATACATCACCTACAGCTACAGATACAGCTACAGATACAGATACAGATACAGATACAGATACAGCGCTCACAATTACCGTCAACAACTTACTTCCCTTACTTTACTTTATTTTTTTTTTATTTTATCTTCTTCCTCCTCCGCTTCTTCTTCTTTTTATTTATCAATTGTGCGTGGCCGACACTTTTGCCGCGTAATTGCAATCAATGCGCTTTGTTTTTGCTTTTGTTGACAGTCAACGGTCGACGGTCGCCGGTCGAGATGCAAAGCGTTCGCCTTGGCTGCCATGCAGCATGACTCAGACATGGCGTTTCGAGCTCCACATTTACAGTGCAGTCCCCAGCGTGGATCACGCAGGATGCTGCCTAAATGCCTGGGAACCAGCGCAAATTGAAAACAACTCGCTCAACAGATTGTTTTCCTTTTAAATGAGGCATTCAGTTAATGATAGAGCATTCATAAAATCGAACGGGCAAGTTCTGCTTGAAAAAGAAGTAACCTTGCGGGTGTCCACAATACTCCATATGCTTACAGATAATGGATATTTTTGTCAAGAGCTCAGCAAGATAAGGAGCACGGAGCAGACTCTAGATTTTAGTGAAAAAATCAAACAATTTTTTTGTTTATAAAATTTAAATATATTAAAAATCGATAAATTCGATTGTATCATATCAGATTGATAAAAAGAAAATTAGTTAGTTTTTCAATACATATAGCTGCGATATTAGTAAAAGAAAAAGATTACAGATTCCAAAAAACTCTCTGATTAAGCGAGATAATGCAGCTTGTAATTAAATGATATAATCGATAATGCACAGAATTTTGTTGTTTGATATAAGTTAACTGAGTTATATGATCTGTGAAAGTTTATAAACAGCGCAGAAAAAATATCTTTCAGAAAGAATGGGTAAGAATCTGAAAATGCGGATAATTTTGATCAATATAATCATAAAATCGTCAATTTTAAAACAATCAACTTTTTAGCTAATCAATAAGACCTAGTTAAATGATATAACGATATATATCGGTATTCATCTATATGTAATATTCAATAAGTTAACTCGAAGGTGTCAAGAAACATATATATAGAGTTACATACTCATAGACTTGGTGTTTGTTAAAACTTATCAAGCGTGTAAGAATCATAGTTTAACAGTTGTTTTCCTGTGCGTGTGACACATTTCCTGTGGCAATCATGATATGCCTCAAGAGTATCGCACTTGCCACCTTTACGTTTTCTAGAGCAATGACTTAAGTCAATGATTTGAATTGACAATTTGAAGCGCAAATTTTCAGCCGAGTTTCGCATGGACAATTGGAATACATCGATTACAATTTGGGGAATAAACAATATTTCCATTGACGTCAAAGCTGCGAAATTTATGGGCGGATATTCTCGTGACGCTGACTAAGAGTATGTAACCTGACGTTACGTCAATGCGCTAATGAATAATATCACACATTACATCTTATCAGACATTACCACCTATTGCAGACACAGCGGGGCCAATTGATTGTGTCAAAAAAAAGTGCTGAAATCAAGGCTGTCGATGGAGCTGGCAGATGATGCAGCCGAGCCATTAAGTAAATAAATCAATCAGCAGCCACATTTTCATTTTCATTCCCATTTTCATATTCATCTATCTGCGTGCTGATGTATCTTCCAGTTGCCGCCGACTCACGTAGCATTTATGATTGATTTGTTTATATTTTTAGCGCAGAAATTAGTAAACAAGTCTAATATCTGAGCTGCAGATAAATTCCATCATTTATATATATAGCTCTTGATCTATTTATACAGATAGCACAATGTACAAATTCCACAAAGAGTTAAAGTTAACAGCTCCACATACATATACATATATATATATATATCTTATCACGACATACAGTTGACGCTTATTGTAAATAAAGCCCACCTTATCTAAATGATTCACATTGTATGTACATATAAAATTCATGCAGAAATGCGAAAAAAAAAAAAAAAAAACAAACAAAAAATTGCATGCGAAAGCAACGATAAGATTAGATATTTATACCTAAATAAATATATGTACACATATATATATAGTTACATGTTTAGTGCGGAAAATTCATCTAGTCTGTGACCCACTATCTGCCTTCCAGCCGAGAATCCCACAAAAAATATAAATAAATCCACAACTGTCGAGTTGGCAAAAAACAGGCGTACGATGGATCGACTGCATAATACTCGCTCATGATAAAATGGGAAGTTATCTAAATAAATATATTTTGTAAATTCCCAGTAAGAACTACGCCCCTAGTGGGGTGATCTATATAAGTATGTATATATTCCAAATTTCTAGTCTAACTCTGAAATACTTTGCTTATATACAGGTAACTAAAACCCCATATACTCTTTTCACTTATGGAACGGGCACACACATGTATTTTGCTGATTAAATATCTATGTACATCGTAAAGTTAAAAAAACAAACCCTATCAATGCGAAATTTTCCAAGTAGTTTCATAAACGCTTCTCTAGAATCATAAAGATAAGTTTGCTAAATAAAAACTTTACACACACGCTTAAGCAAGAGTGAAAGAGGAGTTGCTTTTGTGTTGTTCAACTCCATAAAGATTAAGGCTTGAGGATTTAGATATCTGAGTGGAAGAAATCAAAGGTAGATATTACGCAACAAAATATTTTTCAAATGAGTTAAAATTCAGAATCAGAATAAAACTGAATCAATTCAATTTTATATATATATATATATATATATATATATATATATATATATATATATATATATATATATATATATATATATATATATATATATATATATATATATATATATATATATATATATATTGTGCTAAAGATAAATATTATTACTGCAATATCATTTGCTCATCAGACAAATAAGGTTACTCAGGCAAATAATATGCAGTATAAAATATCACAAATGATAAGCTTATGGCTCATAAATATGGGATTAGTGGATAAACGCGTGCGAGGCTGGCATTATAAAAAGCCCAAATCGTTTGCCTTTGATGCGATCAACTCGATCGATTTATAAGCCAACAACAATAAACAAATCTCGTACAGCTCTCGGTTGTCGGTTGTAATAATCAAATAAAAATTTAAGCTAATTGGCCTATAAAAAACTTTTACACGATTATCGATGGCAGGCCAGAAAAGCCCAGCCACACCAAAATCATGTCAATTTTCTTCATGAACGCACTACAAATGGGAATTTGAGGTATATTGGTGCTATGAAGATTTACGTAACAGGGAACAGGCCCTATAAAGTACATATATTATTCATCAGATTAATGGGCTGTCGGTCTGTGCGTCCGCAAGAAGTCATGTTCACATTTGATTTGAAATTAAGGACTCAGAGTATCTGCTGGTCGAATACGCTCTTACTTGTTTGTAGCTGTCTTTACCAATTTGTCTAAAAGCTAACGAAAATTGCTGGCTCGCTGGCTGTTAAAATTGTTGGCAATAAATCAATGGTATACGGCGCCCGCCCGCGCCCATTGCGTAAATCAAAAATTTATGTTTAGATTTTTGAAAAATCCAAAAAAACCAACAAACTGAAAAATATATCTAAATGAAAAGTTTATGGATAGAAATCTCTTAATTGTGTACAAATATGATGCCCCTGCCTTGATTTATAAGGTCAACGCGTGCATCGGAAATAAAAGCAAACTAAAAATTCGATGAGACACGGCCCAAAAAAAGCGGGGTACCGGGGCCAAAACGTGGGCGCCCCCTAACCGAAAACTGTGCACAGAAAAAGATCTCGATTCGAATCATTAGCGCAGCCAGCTGACATCTTTTCGGATTTATGGGTCAGTTGTGCTACGCAAGAATTTTGGCTAAATGCGGCGCTTCATCTGCATAATAATGTTAAGTGTTATGTGACAAAGGTGGCAGCCCTGCAAGCAGATTAAAGCGGCACACAAGAGACTGTGGCATAAGTCTGTTGCATCTATATACGAAAATTGTGAATATTGTGTGAATAATCCAAATAAAAGAGATTAATCATAAAAGGTGGCAACGCGAATCTCACAACTCCGCATTATTTATTCCCAATAATATTCACCAAGAACATGGCAACGCTGGTCGCTGATCAAAAGCCCAATGTCGTCGGCTGCCATAAATCTGATTCTCTCACTGCCTGTCGCATCTTCTATAATTTAACAGCAATTTATTAAATGCCCCCATCGAGCTTAATCTGCACTGGAAAATCTTGGGGCAACTGCATAAATTAATTAACCGAAAAAGAAGCACAACACAAAAAGCGTTGCAAGAATGCGTGAGATATTTTTGTGGAGCACCCAGGCTGCCTGCTGCCTACTGCTGCTTCTGCAGCCTATAGCTTGCCCCAACAATTTGCCAAAGTATCTCGCAGATACATCTATATGTATATACATAGTACTGTTGTATATGTATTTGTATCTTTAGCTGTTGCAGATGCAACGCTTGACAGCGCTGATTAGCGCAGTCAGCGGTAGCTCTCCAGCTAAATTTATGGCAGCTGTCTTAAATGGTCGTCGGATGGAAAACTGTGGAAAACTGGGAAAACATTTCCCAAAATGCAATTGGGAATTATGTAATCAAGCGGTGTTTTGGGCAGCAAAGAGCATGTTGGAAATTTAAGGAAGAAATTCTTGAATGTGCCACACGTAATCAACATCAAAATTTGGGCACAAGAATTTCACATGACGTGAGGAAAATTTGTTTTCCTCAAGCAAACGCCGTCAGGTAACGAAATTAAGGAATTAACAACACGTACAAATAAATTCTTCAGTTCATGCTGTGCATTTCCACTTGCTTTCGCCGTTTGCATTCTGTTAGATGCATTTTCACTCGTCTTTTATTTTATTTCTTTCTTTCTTTCTTTCTGTCTGTTTTCTTTGGACTTTATGCAAATTTCCACAGCCAGCGCTCATAATTTTCAATGCGACAGCAAAAAATGTTGGCGCCAGTTAGCCAGCCAGCCAGCCAGCCAGCCAGCCAGCCAGCCAGCCAGCTACCCAGAGAGTCTTCGCTGTCTTCCATTAGCGCCACACTTTGAAGAGGAACAGAGAAGGCGAAGAGATGGGGGGCGTGGTCAGCAAGCAAATCTGCTTACATGCATTTCAATTGATGACCCCGAAATTTTTCGCCATGCACAATATTTCAGTCTGAAGTGGATTTTGAATTATTTGCCATGGACTTCCACTTGAAGCTCAATGACCGTTCCTACATACATACATACACACACACACACACGCACACAAACAGAGAGACAAAATTGCATTTGACGCATTTTTTGTTTACCTTACATATATTTTTGGCTTTGAGCCACTCATAAATCAAAATCTGTATAAATATCTAAATACTTGAGCATACGTAGCGGGTAAACAAAGTCTATAAAGAATGAAGTGCATTTAGATAGTTCGATTAGTTTTATAGCTTTATATTATACACCAATGACCTTCATAGGAACCGAAGCTAGTATAAGATCGCAGAAGACACATTTATTTGTCTATATACTCAGCGGCATATGCAACTGATTATATCATGCTCTCTCTCCCGCTCTCCCGCTCGCCCGCTCGCTCACAGTTTAAAAATTTATTTATTTTCATTAAATACACATTAAAATAGCTGCTATAACAACACCAGCTCATATAAGACTAGTATAAGTAAGACTTATACATTCACACAATCAACATAAATAATGAGTATAAGTATAAATTACAAAAATATTTTTGCACGTACAAACACACATTTAAGTGTCTCTTATACATTTACGTAGTTAAAAGCATCTGCAATCTTCTATTTTACTCACTTGCTCCCTCTCCCGCTCTCGTCTTATGCGGTACTGAATTTGCGCCAATTTGCTGCTTGTGAAAAAAGCTCCGCAGCAAGAATTGAATGTCACGTCTTTGCTGATAGTTAATTTTAAAGGTGAAGAACAAGTGCTTAAAATGATTTTTAACAATTTACACGCACTAATACACTGCACACACTGTATGTATAGAATATAATGTATATAAATTAAACTGACTACAATTCGAACAATTTAAACGTCACGCGCACAGAAGACAACCGATCAACAGGACAGATGCGCAGTGACTGGTTAAATTGTCGCATTATGCGCTCGCCTACGCTAAGCCGGCGTTCGCACTAATACAATAACGATTAAGAGCACAACTATAATGATTCCTTTTGCGCACTTCATTCGCACAGTTCGGCTGCCTGAGAGCTCAGCTAACGGGATCGAAAGCACTGCGACCAATAGCATATAAGAGCAATGAGCAAGTAGTCAATTCTAACAGCTCAGCCATGATTTTGCTTATGGTGTAACGGAATCAAAAGAATGACGATGTAAAGAAGAATGATTTAAAGTAATGCGCAATATTTTTAAAAAGAGCTTAATAGAAGAGAAACATAAGCGATGGCGTTTACTCTTATACTCTATATTTGTCAATTATTGTGATATGCCTACTTAGATGTCACACTCAATCCTCACTTGAAATCTAAAGTCGCATGCTCTATATGAAGTATGGCCATAAATCCACTTTGAAACTAACTTTATGAATTCTCTAAGGACAAGCAGAGCTCATGGATTCAATTGTTTTGGGCACGAGCTGAAATTTGCCCGTTTCAGTAACAGCTCGAAGAAGGTTGATTAACCCCATGAGACGATGCTAAGCAAAACAAACACGAGCCCAAGACGAAGCGGCGGAAACAGAAGCGAGAGAGAAACCAAAGGCTAACAAGCTCTGTCTAAGGGCAAGCCCAGACAGTCACAAATAGACAGAGAGCAAGAGTGAGAGAGAGAGAGAGCGAACAATCTGAGCGCTCAGATAAATTCAGCAAACGCAATGCCAAATCGCTGAATGGGAGCTCAGCAGAGCCGTGCGAAACAACCCCCAAATGAAGTTCAATTGCGGGCAAGTGCAAGGCTCTCGGCTGGCAGGACGCATGCCAAGGCGGGCAAGGCCGCTGGCCACCCACCCACAGGCAAAAAGAAAATACGTAATCGAAAGCCCAAACAAAAGGATGCAAACGATGTCAGGGATAAAATTGAAAGCAAACATAAACAAGCCGCAGCCGCCACCCAGGAAGAACGCTAAAGTTTTCCCAGGAAGAAAAACAGTTTTCTTTTTATTTTCCACGAGGAAGTAAATGAAGAAAACTTTGCATAATTTAGGCAAAAGTGGGCAAATGCAAATGTGGAAGTCTTAAGATGGTTAGACCTGGGTGGTCTGCCAGCACACACACACACACACGCACACACACACACACATGTCCATGTAGCACCCACCCTAATCATAAATTCGCTTTGAATGGCGTCAACAAATTCATTTCGCATCACAGCGCATCTGATGAATGACGTGACTTTGACAGCAGCATCAGATACAGTCACAGCCACAGCCACAGCAGCAGCAGCAGCAGCAATAAAACCCGCGGCACTTATTTCCAACTGCCAACAGTCATGGCCAGCATCCAAGCCCGGCTAACTCCATCGAGCATCAGGCACTCAGCATTGGCAGCTGTGTAGCTTCAGCTTTTTTTTTTTTGCTGTCGTCATCACCCGGCCGCCCACTCTAAGCCACCTCTGCCCCTCCCTCTGCCCCCTTTGCATGTTTACATAACATGGCTATGACGACGCTTGCCAGCATCGCCAGCATCGATAGCCTCGTCCACCTCGTCGGCCTCTCCGGCCGCAGCGCAGCGCAGCGCAGACTCACACGCATGCCCCATTCAGCGTTGCCCTGGGACAGGACAGACACGACGACGAGGACGACGTCGGCTGCCGGTGCCGGCAAAAAAGGAAAGGCAAAAACAAAAAAAAAAACACAAACAACAGAGATTCACAAATTTACGTTACGCACCCTGCACTATGGCTAGCCATAGATACATATACAAATACATATATATGTAGGTGTGTATGTGTGTGTGTGTGTGTGTTGTGTATTCACTCTCTATCACATTGCATTGAACACGAAAGTGGAGTGGGGTGGCTCAATAAGTTTGAATGGAAATGTAGGAGGAGATGTTGTTGTTGTTGTATATATCTACATCTACAAGATATCAGCGAGAGATATTATAAATATTATATATCATTATATGTATTATAGATATACGTCAAATTTGGTATTATTATATTTAGTATTTATTTAGCATTTAGTATATTTTAAAGTCTTAAAGTCTTACCCAGACAGGCAAAATTTTATTAATAAGTAAGAGCGCTTCACTCGGAGAAATAGAGCTTCTATAATATTAGGCTTAGGCACTTGGGCCTGTCACTGCCTAAACGGACGCTGTATTTTGAAAGGAGGTACACTCGGACAAGAGGCGGAGTAACAGAGACAGATAAAGGAACAAATGCTGAGATAGGCGGATTATATTATTGTTATATGGAGGGATAGCAGGAGGAGTAAGGACAGCTTGAAAGTAAGACGATAGAAGGAAGTGCGGTTGGAACTACAGGGATAGAAGGAGGCGTACTAGGACGATAGAGGTACGGAAAGCATATAAATGTTGAGATAGAAGAAGAGGCAAATAGACTAGATGAACTTGGACTCAGTCTTGCGGCGATTCATGCAAAGCGGAGACTTTAACGCCTGCCTTCGAGTAAGCATTCGGTAAATCGGGTCCAGCTCATTGTCAATTTGCATTCGAGCACACCTCGTGGCTGGACCGCAGCGTGCTCACAATGGCTGTGGATCCGCGTGTGCGGCTGAACTTTCAATGAATGTCATATTTCACGTACCTGCGCACTTCTCACTCGATGCAGATGGAGCGTGCCGCCCGAGATGAGGCCGGCGGTGGTTGCCTTCGCATGCATTGCCACTGAATTTATGACGTACTGCGTCGGCTGTTGCTTGACTGCAATGGAAGTTGCTGCGGTTGTGGCTGTGGCTGTGGCTGTGGCTGTGGCTGCGACTGCGGCTGTTGCTGCCACAGGCTGCGGCTTGGCCAAAGCTGCTGTCTGTGTTTTTGCAACATTCCTAATTGAGTTTTCTGGTAGTTGCTTTTCACTTTGGCACTCCATTGAAGGCAGCGCCAATTCGAGTTGCTGTTGTTGTTGTTGTTGTGCAACGGACATGCTCGTAATTAGCTGCGCGGCTATTGATATTTGGATTTATCTTATGTCTAACACCACATCAATTAGATCGAAATATACACAGATATATATATATATATATGTTGTGTGTGTGCCAAACACGAACTACGTTAAGTGTGCGAGACAGAAAAAAATCAAGATTTTTACTTCGCTTAGCTTTGCACGGCGCGCGAGTTGAACTGTGACTGAAGCGTCGAGTCCTTGTCAACTCGGTGGTTGCTGGCCAGGGCCAAGTGTTAGCTTTATCTGGCTTTTATCTAACGTGCAACGCAGGGGAGGCGCGTGTCGCTCAGCTTGGGGAGTTTCAATTGCAAAGAAGAGCCCAAGCCAGAGGCAAGTAATCCTTGCACACAACAAAATATTCGTAGTCGCCTTTTGCCCGAGTCAAACATATCGAATGAAAATTTACTTTGCGCACGGGCATCGCTTGAATTTCTAGCAGACTCTGGGGCAACATGGACTCGTCCAGCATTATGAAACACTCCGATGCCGATCGCAAGACAGTGAAGAGATCCGTGATGGTCGCCCACGATCCATCGAACATGGCGATCGTGACGAAGAAGCGCGAGATACACTACTATGCGATGGAGGTGAATACGAATATCGAATATCGCTCGCAGTTCAAGGTCACCGAGAACATTGATGGCGAGGAGGTGGACCTTACGCCCAATCCCCTATCCGAGTCGCCCTACACGGATCAGTTTATGAAATTCAATTTGCATCTGATGCACGACATTTCGATGCTGCCGCTGCACCACTCGCGCGGCAGCATGACTCGCTCGAAGGCCAGGGCGAGCATGCGGGGCGGCGTGGGTGGCAACAAGCAGTCGATTGATGAGCTCATAAATGGCGTAAGACCGTGACGAGCGTAACCTTGCCCCATATTATTATTAACAATTGCAACTTAGATCATCTATGAGACGATTGTCTTTGATGCTTCTGCGGCGCAGAGGGAGGAGGAGCAGCCGGCACACGTGCCGGTGCCGTTCACGAAGTCCTTTGTGAAAATAACCATACGCAAGTCGGCCTTCATCGAGCTGTACTCGCAGGTCGACTCGTCCGTGGCCAAGGGCACCGAGCAGGGCAATGCGGTCGAGGCGGACAATCGCCTCTACGACTATCTGACCGTGGGCAAGGGCAAGGTGCGTCGTCGCTCCGACAACGATGCCCAAACGGATATTGTGCTGACCAACAGTCGCGCCGTGAACACCATCTTCGTGAGCCACGCCACCGTCGGCTCCTACGTGTCCAACTTTGAGATGTACGACACGCTGCAGGGCGTGGTGAACAAGCAAACCCAGATGACGGCCAACATGCAGAGCCGGCCGGGGGCGCAGGGCGGCGCCGGCGGCGGCGGCGGCGGCGGTGGCGACGCGCGCACCACGCTCAGCATCGAGGAGGAGGCGAATGAGCGGAACACGATGCGCACGGTGACGCAGAAGCTCTTCGGGAATCCCACCTTCAAGAAGGCCATACTCATCATCGGTCGCACGCTCTCCAGCAATTTTTACACTTCCGGCATGCAGCGCTTTCGCAACTTTCAGAAGCCCGACCGCAGCTCCACCGAGGTGCAATACAAGTACTCGCTGAAGGTACTCTTCCGGCTGATACCCAGCCAGAACAATGACGACCGCAAGGCGGTGAGCGACATCAGCTTCTGTCGCAGCAACAGCGACATCGTGGCCATCAGCTACGGCCTGTTCTCGTTCTCCTCGCAGCACGTGCCCTCCACCGGCGACGTGTTCGTGTGGAGCATCAAGAATCCGGGCGAACCCGAGCGCGCCTATTACTACAAGAAGCCCGTCACCGCCGTCTGCTTCTCGCCATATCTGCCGTCGCTCATTGCGATCGGGATGTACGACGGCAGCGTCGAGGTGCGAGACGTGGCCGACGACAGCAACTTGCCGATTGCCGTGTCGCAGCGCAGCAGCTCGCCGGGCTGCTCGCCCGTGGTGGCGATACGCTGGCTGAAGCAGGTCGGCGACGACGATGTGGGCGAGATAGATCCGTTCCTCAGCCTGTCGCAGGATGGGTCGGTGACGCGTTTTCACCTCGGCAAAAGTCCCTATCTGCTGGGCTTCTCACAGATGACACTGGAGCGCATCGAGGGTCATCCCGAGGGCATACACGTGCCCATATCGCCGGTGATGACGGTGGCCGCCAACCGGCATCCGCAGGGACTCTACATCACGACGCATCCGGTGGACAACGACATCTACTACATACTCACCGACGAGGGCTGCATACACAAGTGCTCCATCAACTATCAGCATCAGTATCTGGAGGTGCTCAAGTGCCACGACGGCGCCGTCAACGTCATGGAGTTCTCGCCCTGGTCGCCCCGACTATTTCTCACCTGCGGCAATGACTGGTAGAGCCTCCATCACTTTTCGTTTCCCCCTCTTCTTCTTCTTCTTACGCCCAGCTCCTCTTGTCCAGGTATGTGCGCATCTGGGTGGACGGCATCACCCGCCCGCTGATCGAACTGCTCGACGACTTCCAGCCTATCCACTGGGCTAAGTGGAGCCCCATCAACTCCACAATAATCGTGGCGCTCAACAGGAACACCTGCAGCATTTGGGATCTGCGCCGCAACATACTCAAGCCCATGGGCAAGCACGATATGGACTCCTCCTACAACACAATCGCTCAGTATGACGCACGCGCCGATACCCTGTAAATGCACTCTAATCTCTGGTCTGCTTGCAGATTCTCCAACAGCGGCACAGTCCTGGTCGTGGGCAATGAGCGCGGCAACACCTTGTTCGAGGCCCTCAACGACATGCCCTTCGCGCCCCACTTCCAGTACGACGAACTGGAGAAAGCCGTTTACCGCGCCATCGGCAACGATCAGGAGTTGTTCATTGAGCTCAAGAGCATTGGCTTCTTTGGTTATCCCAATAAGAAGGCGGTGAGGACCTAAGAATGAATACTATGTAAGAGCTTTATATAAATAAAGGCTTAAATAGCAGCAAATTTCAAAGGGTTTGCTAAGGGGGTAAGGGGCTAAGGCATGGAGACGTGAATCTAATATTTCCAGTAACCCCTCCACGTAAGACGTCGTTACCCCCTCACTTGAGGCAAAGATTTCCTAAAGGACCTCTCTTCCTCTCTGCCTTGAGCGACGCTCAACAAGTGGGGCAAAGGTGGAAGCTCGAGTGCAAAAGAGTTAAGCACTTCTCAAGGTATTTGTTTCAGGCTGTTAGGGCCTTCGATCCCGCTGAATTTACAACCCTTGAATATTGTTTAATAACGGACAAGCCGGACAACGGCTCGCAATTGGATCAGAGTCTGATTGTTGAACGCAGCTCGAGTTTCAGCAGGTAACCCAAGAACTGAGGCTGAGACCCAATCAACGGGCGAGTGCGGCTCGTATGCCGACGATGGTGGTCAGTGTGTGGTTTCTCCGGGTGTTAAATAACAAATAAACACTTGTGTGCACAGCTGAAAAGAACACGGGAATTTATGAAGAGAATTTATGGGAGAGCCGAGCCCAAGATGAATAGAAAACAGTCAGAGCGGCGATCAAACGGCGACCGCTGAGATAAAAAGCATGTTACAGTTCTTATGCATGGCGATAAATGTCAAAATTTGTGGCGCATAAATAAGAGCGGGGGGGGGGACTGGGGCGAGCGGAGGTGGGCGGCTGGGACCACCATCGCTCATGGCTGTAAATTACACAGCAGATTCCAGTCTCGGTCTCAGGCACCGCCTCGAGCCGTTTTGAGGATGTCATCATCAGCAGCTGGCCAATCCTTGTCTGCCTTAATTGTCGCCGTTGTCGAGCTTGTCGCATTTAATGAACATTTAATTGTAGCCCACATGTGCGCCAAGCAATGTCCACAATGCCGCAATGCCGCAAGCCGCAGAGGCGGTCGGCAAGGGGGGGGGCGTGTGCCGCGGCCCAGCGCACACAAATTGAAAACAAAGTGTTATGACCCACTGGACACTGGTCTCTGGATGGAGTGGCTGACAGTGGCTGTAGATGGCCATGACAAAGTCGACGGGGCCTAAAACCTGATGAGCCAGACGCAATGTCATTTCTGCTAAATAAAAGCTGCGATTCATCAGAATCGCTGAGATTCTCAGCGCCAAGTATGGACTGTCGATGGCAGAGCAAGAGCAAGAGAAAGACGTTGGGCCAATTGCACAAAAAAAGAAATGGAACTCGAGCGGGGCTAGAGATGGCAACGAAGGCACGACAGAGCGTGAGAGAGCACGACTTGACGATGTGAATGGTAGAGTGAGAGAGATGAAATCAGGGATTACCTAAACTCGTAAGTATCTAGTAAAGTAATTAGGCACATTTAGTCAGGGACATAGAGGCATATAGATTATAGACTCATTTTCTTAGATATGCAAGAGTTACGTATAATATGCTATAGAACCAATACTTCTTGAAACCCAATCGAAAATTCCCCTTAATGAATTAATAATTGGAGAAATCACGATCCTCCAGCGTTTGAGGCTTCGTCATGGTTTCAGCGTCATCAGACGAGTCTCTGCAATAGATCATAAATATATATATATATATATAATCTCAAACCCATTTCACACTCACTCCACATCGCTGATATTAGTTATATCGTCATAGCGGAACCGTGGAGCGCACAGCATGCACTCCGAATCCAGATCGAGGAAGCACATCTCGCAGAAGACGCCTTTGCAGTTGGGCGTTTTGCAAGCGACATAATTATTGCTGCGGACAGAGAGCATTTTATAGCCAATGAGATCGATATCAATGGAGAGCAGCTTGCAGCGCTTACCTGGTCAGCCTTGAGTTGCAGACAATGCAGCATTTACCCCTATAGGCGCCCACGAAGCCTTTGGTTGCGCTAGAGGGATCAGATCATATCAGATCAGAGTCTAAACTTAACTCCACTTAACTCACCTATATAAAGTAGCGTTTATCTTGCTCAACAATCGCTTCTCACACTTGCAATTATCCGAGACATCAAAGTGGAACAAAATCGCTTTTCTTCTGGCTTTACGTACGAAAATGCCTGAGAGAGAGGGAAGTAAGAGAGTTGAGAAGAGTTGAAATTAAATGTCAAGATATAAAGATATATATGCATATAGATATGGATATAAAGCTAGATATATATATTTATATATAGAAGGTGAGAGGGAGGAGGCACACAGGACAGACATAGAGAAAGAGAGAGAGAGAGAGAGATAAGACCTAAGCGAAGAGCTTTTAATAATATTACATAGATATAAATAGATATATATAAAGGTGTTGATCCATGGCATAAATCCAACACGAGAGAGAGCAAAGGCGTAGATGAGCCAAAGACAGAGAAGAGAGAAAGAAAGACCTAAGGTAGCTAAGGGAATCTCTTGGATAGAGTAGAAATTTTGGGAAAGTATTTGGTAATATTATATATATATATATATATATATATATATATATATATATATACAGATATAGATTTTGATGCGACACGTGAGAGAGCTAAGAGGAAAGAGAGCCAATGACTTAGAAGGCTGATAGAGAGAGAGACCTCAGAGCAAGTCTTAGATATAACTCGAAATGTTGCGAAGAAAGTTTATGGCAAAATTGATAGCTCTTCTCGGAATAATCTATCTAATCTATATATATATATATGAGAAAGGCCAGAGTATATGGTTATGAATATTATCATGATTAGGCTTATCAAAATAGATTAGAATATCAGCTCTACAGTCAATGAAAGTTCAGTTGATATTAGCTGGCCAAAGATTGTCTTTGACTTAAGCAAGCAGCAAAAGAGCTCAGCTAATCAGAAATATATATATATATATATATATATATATACATATACATATATATATATATACCTAGAACCCACTCTCAGTTTTTACCTCTGCCATAGCGCAAACGTTCATGGAGCAGGGCGGCGCGATATCGGCCGTTGACTGGGTAAAACGCGGACATGATCCTGTGGCAGAGGCGATGATTGAGCGGCTCGCCGATGACCAGCAGCCAGGCCAGCAGGCACAGCATCATGATCTCCCAGTAGCGCATGAATTTGGGGGGCCTGGGCAGCGGCAGGCAGTGCTGGATGTCCACAATGAGGTTCTTGGTCAACGGCTCGAAGGCCTGCACCAGGCCGATGAGAATGTCGGCGATGAATCCGCCGTTCCTGATCACAGTCTTGGTATACTCGGGCGCTGGGAGCGAGGGGGAATTTGATGAGGACTGCAACAGACTGTGATGAGTGCTGAGGGCTTACGCTGCAGCTCGGCTGTCTCGTGCAGGTGGAAGGTGAGGTTGGCCAGCATCCAGGACAAGCTGTAGTCGAACACGCAGATGGTGAAGAGCTGCAGGTTGATGATAATCAGGAGGACGACGGACTGGCCGGCGTGGCGCAGCTCGAAGGGCAACAGACGCCACGAGGTGAGCTGAAAGCGAAAGCTGAGACAGGAAGGTAACGAAGCAAATCCAGGAGCTACTGACTGCGACGAAGGACTTCCGTTCGATGGGTCGCAGCGGAAGGGGATCATCGGGCAATCCGCCCGGCTTCAATCTGTTTAACGCCAAAAAGTCCTTGGTCAAATAGAAGTTGCGGTAATGATGGCTCTCCAGGTAGTTGACGCGAAAGTAGATCGCGTGCAGCGCCAGCAGCACGATCAATATGACGACCATCGCCGCCAGCCAGAGGTAGATGACCACGAACAGCTGCATTTGCCGGTTGAGATCGATGGCGATGCTGTGATCGAGATCGCTGGACAAGGAGCCGTGCGTCTCACTGGACTTGGTGTTGTGATCGAACGTGATGCTCACCTCGAACATGGCGCGAATCCTGGCGAACATATTCGCAGGTCCTGCGAAGAAGCACTAGAGAGCGCACCTGACTGAGTCTAGTGGGACTTACGACTGAACACCAGATCCATGAGCTGCTGCTGCTCCTTGAGGTGCACGTCAAAGAAACTGGGCAAATCCTTCAGATTGGAGCAGAACCACTCGAAGTGCTTGTCCACTGCACACGAGGACGCCTGAGCCTTGAACCTGCGCTTGCAGTCCTGCACGCTGATCGAGCCAGCGGCCAGGCAGCGATCATAGGGCGAACCCATTTGCAGCTCGAAGAAGCTCTTCTGATGCAGCAGCCAAGTATCGCAGCTCTTGTAGTCGTTATCTGATGGGAACGAAATAATTTAACCCTAATCCCAAACCCAATCCCATTCCCAATCCCCAACCCAATCCCCACTTACAGAGCAGCGTAATGTGTTCCTCGAGGCGCCGCAGCACCTGATCCAGGCGTTCCATTAGCTTCCGCACGCGGCTCAGGCACGTGTAGACCGCCTGCTCGACCACGTAGACGGGCGAGCCCATGATCTCGTGCATGGGCGTCAGCGCAGCCTTGAGCAGCGACTGGCCACAGGACAAGCTGTACGCCATTATCTCCATGTTGGCCATGATATTCGTCACGGGACCCAGCGCAGCCAGCACGAAGGCCAGGCAGATGCACAGCTCGCGTCCCGTGTAGCCCAGAATGGATATCAGGAATAGAACTCCAATGGATCTGCGAGGCAAGAGCGGAGATCTTACAAGGGGAGATCTACCAGGCGCTCGTCCTACTCACTTGGTGGCTCGATTGTAGATGACTATCAGGAACAGTAGCCCCAGAAAGACAATGCCCAGCCACGTCAAGCTCAGCTCTTCGCGGCCCCGGCGTGAGTTGAGGACATACCAAAGCAGGATCAAAATGATGCCCGAGATGTAGCCAATGATTGCGAAGATCATGAGATTGCTGGAGCTGCTCTCTAGTTCTTTTAGTTCCGGATCCGGATCCAGAATACGATCGGGATCGGGATCGGGATCGGAATTGGCTTCCGTATCAGTCGGATATATAGCAGGTTGATCCCTATCGAGGGATCGATGAAACGCCATGGGGTAACCCAAATTTAATGCCGACCCAGGAGCAGAGGAAGAGGCAAAGTTCGTTACGTGCCTTGTGGGCTCGCTGCCGCGCTTGGCCACATTCGTGTCGTTCGATTGCGTCTTGCGACTTGCTGTTCCCGCCGATCCAGCGCCCAGTCGCTCATCCGCCGACAAATTCATTATTTTCTACTTGACGTGACGTGACGTGAGAGTCAAAGCTGCGAATGAGTAAAGGAAAAACCTGGAGACACTTTCTAGACCTCAAATATTTTATTGACAAAGAGTGGACAGAATTGAAATACCCTATATTATATACCCAAAGGGTAGATCGATCCCTTCCAGTTCCCCTAGATCTCATCCAGGCCAACTCCGCTTCACGGTTCCTTCTTGCCCTGCTGCCTGCGATACTTGGCGCAGTAGGCGCGCTTCCGTATTTGGCCATACGATTCCGTGCCGGGCTCATCGGAGGAGTCACTGCAAGGGCGATTACTGAGCGATTTCTGGCCCAACTAGGTCAAGGCTTACTTAATCTCGGAGACGTCGCTGTGGTCGCCATACTCGATGGGCCGCCGGCAGAGGCAGCACTTGTGATGGGACTCGCTGTAGCAGCGCTGGCAGTAGAGGCCGCGGCAGCCGGGCGTGTCGCACGCAATGCGGCTCGAGCTGTAAAGGGCAGTAGGTAGTAGCTCCTGGCTGAAACTGACTTCAATTGAGTCTAGACTAACGCGCTCAGCGGCTGGGCACACAGCAGGCAGGCTTCCTTGGACCGAGGACCACCCGAGAGGCAGAGGCAACAGCACCACCTGTGGAGTGAGAAGTGAATATAAGGGAGAGGGAGAGGGAAAGGGAGAGGGAAAGGGAGAGGGAAAGGGAGAGGGAAGTAGTTCAATCTAATACGAACCAGCACAATTTGGCCCTTATCCAGCTCCAGCAGCAGCTGTAGCAGCCCCCCTTTTGATACATGGACATCACTCGTATCTTGCGACGCATCCGCTTAAGGAAGCTGACTGGGATTGTTAAGAAAACATCAGATTGCAGTGGATACAGATCGTCAGCAATTATATATAGAAAGCAATTGAAGTTACTTGAGATGAACAACTAAATGAGTCAGTTTAGTTCAACGATGAACTATAATTTTTGATACTAACAAAGATCAGGCAGCATTAGTTCCAAGGATCTGGAAATATACACATAGTTCACAGCGGAACTAGTGAAATGAACAAAGAGCAAAGTTCACGGTGGAGCTCAAAAATATTATTGAAATAGAGTTTCTAAAGTCTTATATAGGAATAGGGATGGCTTAGGGAAGAAACTGTCTTATAAACCTCGTTCATGAACTAGTTCTTTTGAATCACACTACAGCTGAGCAGCAACCACTAAGCAACTGAAGCAACTGGAACTCTAGGCAGTATCAGCGTACAGAACTAGTTCACAGCTCACAACTGAGTCAGTTTATATAAGCCTCGCTCAAGAACCACTAGTTCTTTTGAGTCAAACTGCTGCTGATCAGCAAACAGTGAGTAACTGAAGCACAATAGAACAAATATCTGCGAGCGGAACTAGTTCACAGCTCACAACTGAATCAGTTCTATAAAACTTGCTCATGAACCACTAGTTCTTTTGAATCACTCTGCTGCTGAACAGCGACCATTAAGTAACTAAAGCAACTGAACATTATCAAATAAATATATCTGCGAGCGGAACTAGTTCACAGCTCACAACTGAGTCAGCTTGTTCATGAACCACTAGTTCTTTTGAATCACTCTGCTGCTGAACAGCGACCATTAAGTAACTAAAGCAACTGAACATTATCAAATAAATATATCTGCGAGCGGAACTAGTTCACAGCTCACAGCTGAGTCACAGTTATCAACCTCGCTCAAGAACCACTAGTTCTTCTGAGTCAGCAACTAGAAATCAAACAAATATCTGCAAACGGAACTAGTTCACAGCTCGCAGCTGAGCAAATGAACTAGTTCATCGGATCAGACCTCTCTCCGCAATGATCTGGCTGTGCAGGTAGCGCGCCCGCACGTGCGCTCGCTCCGGGTAGTAGCGCTGCATGATGGCATGGCGCAGGCGCAGCAAATATGGTTCCGCGAGCAGAATGAACCAGGCGAGCAGCGCGAGAGCCAAGATGCCTATGTAGTATCTGAAGTCGGGCTCCACGGGCTCGGGCAGACAGCGCTCGGCGTCGACTGGGGTCTTCTGTGTCATCGGGCGGAAGGCGTTGGCCACGCCTCGCATGACATCGGCCACGAAGCCGCCGCCGTGCACCTGGACATCGACAAAGGGCGGTATGCGCAAGTCCTCCTGCTGCTCGCCGTAGTACGTGATCATGTCCAGCAGCCAGAAGACGCCGTAGTCCACCAGGCAAATGCTGCCCAGCTGCAGGCACGTATTGAGCATCAGCGTCGCTTTCTCCGCCAGCAGCACCGACTCGAGGCTCGTCAGGCGAGCGCTGCTCAGCTGCGGCGAGGCTCCAGGAGTTGAGTGAACGGAGTCAATGCAGTGCAAGGTGCAGTGCGCTCACCCTGAGGTACTTGAAGCGCTCCAGGCGCTGCAGCGGCATAACTGTGGGCGCGCCCCGCGCCCGGCAGGCGGCGTCGATGGCATCGAGCGAGCGAGTCAGGAATATATTCTGATACTTCAGGCTGTGCATGTAGCGCAAATAGAAATAGATCGATCTGGGGGCGAGAGTTACGAACCGGATAAGATGCAGTGTAGAAGAAGAACAAGAAGAAGAAGAAGAAGAAGAAGAAGAAGGCTTCCTCAGTCAGTCAATCATTCAGCCTAAAGCCAAGATCCATTGCGATCGGGAAATGCTCCAAGACTTCGACTCTCAGCATCGCCAGTCAGTCAGTCAGTCAGTCAGTCAATCACTCACTTGATAAATACGGTGAGCACCATGATCCAGCAGAGCAGGTCCAGCCAGCTGTCGAGTACGAGCACGGGGCGCAGGCGCACTCTGATGTCGCGTATTATCTCCTCGCCCACATCCGACAGACTCCGCGATGCATTCGTGTGGAAGTAGAAGTCGTGCTCGAAGCTGATGCTCACATCGAACATTTGCTCCAGCTGCGCGACGAATTCATAGTAGCCTGGGTAGAGAGAGAGAGAGAGAGAGGGAGAGGGAGAACAGTGTGGGAAATGAGAGAGAGAGGACTACAGAGCGAGAGAGCTGCCAGAAAGAGAGAGAGAGAGAGAACGAGGAAGAGAAAGCGAGCAGAAGAGAGTCAAAGATCTAAGCTCCAATATGTTGCCTGAGGAGTGGGTGAAGGAAAGACAGAGAGAGAGAGAGAGAGAGGTGTGAAAGAGAGCAACAGCAGAAAGTAAAGAGAAATTGCGAGAGAAGAAACAGCACCAGAAATCATAGATAAGGAAAGAAAGGAAGTGAAGATCGAGAGCTATAGAACCAGAGATAGAGAGAGAATTAGTGAAGGAGAGAGAAAGAGAGAGAGAGAAAGAGTTGGTGCCTGAGCAGGGAGGGAGTGAGAGAGAGCGAGGCGTGAAACAAGCAAAATAAAGCCGAGAGAAAGCAGAAAAGTGTGAGAATTTAAAGACACAGAAAGAGAGTAAAGATCGAGAAGTATAGAGTCAGAGAAAGAAAGAGATAGAGAGAGAAGGAGAGCAGAGATCATACGCTTGGAGACTCACGCTTCAGTATGGTGTCCACGATCTGCCAGCTGCCGTCCCAGACGCCGGCGCAGAAGACATCCACCAGCTTGGCGGGATAGCAGAGGGCCAGAAAGATCTTGGTGGCGTAGCAGAGGGACTTCAGGAAGCCGAGGCGAGCGCGGCACTTGAGCATCGCTCGCTGCGCCGCCTTCTGGCAGCGGGCCCAGGGCGTGCCCAGCTCCGAGTTGCAGAGCGCCAGCACCGCCTTGAGCCAGGCGGCGCAGGTCTTGAACGCATCAACTGCAAAGGGAGTGAAGAGAGAGAGAGAGAGAGGGAGAGAGAACGGGAGAGGGAGACTCACTGATGATCAGCAAATAGCTTTGAATGCGCAGCAGAAGCTCCAGGAGTTGCCGCATGACGCGGCGCAGCTCGTCCAGCAGCTGCTCGACGGCCATTTGGACAGCACGCACCGGCTCCAAGATGACGTCCATCATGTGGCCGAGGGCCTGACGCAGCACCTCCTGGCTGCAGGCCAGGCTGCGCAGCAACGCCATCAAGTTGGCCACGATATTGGCAATGGGTCCGCGGGCGGCCAGAAAGAAGGCCAAGGCGATGAGCAGGGCCCGGCCACGACTGCTGCCCAGCGAGGGCAGGGCGAGTGTCAGAACGCAGCTGCAGAGGATGAACGAGGCGAGCATTAGAGGCGATCTCCAGCTCCAGCTCCAGCTCCAGCTGGAGACATCAGTTGCTCACCGCACGGCGCGACAGAAGAGCATCGTGGTGCCGAGCAGGCCCAGGCAGACGTAGAGCAGCGACAGCTGCGTCACATCGCGTGCCCAGTGCGCCGGCTGCCATTCGTACCAGAGCAGGATGAGCCCGACGCCCGTCAGATAGCCGCAGACGGTGAGCGGAATTATCCACCTCAAGGGCCAAACTTCCGATAAACGTGGCTTAAACTCAAAATCTTTCATAATTTCTAAAAAAAAGATGCAATTCGAGTGACATTTAAAGCACAGAGAAAGAAATAGCCAACTGCTGATTGGATTCCTATTGGATTTATATCAGGACACATTCAAAATCAATTCAAACGCGCGCCAAGCAGTAATCGCTGACATTCAGCGCCTGACAGCACTTACATTAGCTAACTGCTATATCACTGCCTGGCCATTAACATTCAAGCCCTTGGCCTTAGCTGGAAAGCTCTTATAATGTCAAGTAAATAGTGCTAATCCATTTTTAATTAAATTACTGTATTATTATTATCACAAAATTTGCAATTTTTCTTTGTTTTATTAAATGTAATTTTATTTTATTTGCAGCACATTCAAACGAGCGCCGCACTGCCACACATAAGCACGCTGCTACTGCACTATTATGTATTATATGCTACATGTAGTTGTCTCGCTCTACGCCCGCTATGTATAAGAGTCCAAACGACTGCTTGGCAAGTTGGCAATTCTTGTTATACGGCTGCCGTCAGTACTGACAACAGCTAGCTGCTGTATGTATAAGAGTGCGCATATGTATAAGAGTCCAAACGACTGCTTGGCCAGTTGGCAATTCTTGTTATACGGCTGCCGTCAGTACTGACAATAGCTAGCTGCTGTATCACTGCTTGGCTACTCAAATAAAAAACACTTGGGAAATTTTCTCTGTTTCTTTTCTTCTCTGTTGCTTCACTCGCTCTTTTAGTTTTTTATTCTCAATCAAACCAGTTACACGCCAACTTTCGATTTTCTTTTTTTTACATTTCTCAAACCTTAATTTCCATTAACAAACTGTATTTCCTTTTCTTTCATTTCATTTCATTTCCTTTTTTTTTGGGTTTTTTTTTTTTGTTGCGAATATTACATAGTTTATGTTGCTTGGGGACATTTTGAGGGGAAATTTGTGGCGCGAATGCGCGCTGAATGTAACGAACTTTTTTCATTTGAACTTAGTTTTAGCTTCTCGGTTTTAGTTTACGTGCTGAAAAATACAACATTGCAGTCGAACTTTAGACAGTTTATATATGTATATGTATATGTATATATAGCTATATATACCCTTTCGATCGTAGGAATTGTGAGTGTGTGTTTGTGTGTGTGTGTTGGTATTTTATGCTCATAATAATTTATATAGTTGTTTGTTTTCTCTTTTGTATCTGCTTAAAATCTATATATGTAAATATATAGTATATGTATATATATATATATATATATATATGTATGGCTGTGTATGGTGTGTGTGTGTGTGTGTGTGTCTGTGTGTTTAGCTGATTTTACAAAGTAGCTTTAGGGCCAGGTTTATGGAAGGTCTTTAACTTTATAATATAGGTATATATATATATCAGTATATATATATATATATATGTATGTATGTATAATGTGTATATAGGTATACAAATATGTAGTTCTGTACATATAGATTGCAAATTAGTCTGGTGTATTTGATACTTTATTCTTTTGCAAAAAGGTAATTGAATTACGTTTACGTTAAGAGTTTATACTTATGTATATATATATATATATATATATATATATATATATATATATGTATATATATATGTTTACATATTTATATATTAATATATATATTTATATAACTCAGTCTAGCACCCCTAGAGATTGAACTTGGATAAAACGGATCGACTCGCTCACGAATTTATCAATTTACACTGTGGAATCTTCCACATATATACACATACATATATGTATATATATGTATATATGTATGTATGCATATTAGTTATGTATAAACTCGTATAATATTGGCTATATATATATGAACTATAGGCTAAATTTCTTGCACTATAAAATTTGCCATAACTAAATAACACTCACACGCTCTCACACACACACACACACTCTCTCTCTCTCTCTCTCTCTCTCTCTCTCACTCGCTCACTCTATTGAACACAAACGAAATTCCTTGTAATGTTTGCCAATTAGATTCCAATTTGGTTTCCATTTGATATTGGATCATCATCAGCACACACACTATCTCTCTCTTTCCCACTTGCTCTCTCACATACAAAATTGAACACAAATGAAATTCCTTGTTATGTTTGCCAATTGCATTCTTACTGGAAGTGCAACTGGTTTTAATTTCTATTTAATTAGCACGCGCTCGCTTACTCCTTCTGTCTCTCTCTCTCTCTCTCCCTCTCTCACATTTAAAGCTGAACACAAATTTAATTCCTCTTCTTATAAGATTTTACTCTTTTTGACTCAGAACAGAATCTCTCTCTCTCTCTCCCTCGCTCTCTCACACAAAATAGGCAAATTATTAGAAATTACCAATTACATTCAAATTGGAATACATAGATACTTATTGGATTCTAGTTAAGCTTTAATTTCAAATCAAAATCTTATGGGATTTTCTTACAAATAAATCGTATACACACATTTTGCCCAGGCTCAAGAAACTGACTGAAGTCTCGCAATTATATAGTATATATATATGGTATATATAGGTCTGTATATATATATATATATATATATATACATGTTCTAGGGGAGATATCGATCAAGTTTATGCTCTAAACGATTTTCTACTGGTTCACTAGGCACTTGCTTCATCTGCTTCTGCTTCTGCTTCTTCTTCTTCTACTGACAGAGCTGCAAAATGAGAATTTTTTAATGGGTATCTGAAGAGTTGTACACACATATAGATATACGTATATATAGGTATGTTTGGGGTATACTGTATATGGGGCTACGTTCACACTTCATCTTCTTCTTCCTCTCTTCTCTTTTAGGACTTCTCTTTTAGGTACTTCAGCACAAAAAGGAAAGGAAAAATTTTACTGCCCTAGTGGAATAATACCCTTGCAGAGGTGCTACGAGATGTTACCAATATATATATGGATTCTCTATATATTTAATCTCAATTGGATCTTAGCTCATGGCTTGTAGCTCTGCCCCTTGAAAAGTGTTCGGGAATATAGTCTATAAAGAATCAATATCCCTAGTATAGCTTGACCAACTGAGAGTGGCTTATTTAGCTGCCTTTTGAAATAATTTAAAATATATATTTTAAAATGATCTATGATAAGTAGAGAGAATATATTTCTTTTTTTTCAGTTTTTGCTGAACTCTGAAAAACCTTTTCAATATAGAAATGGAATCTGCTCTATGGCATAGGCTATATGTCCGATAAATATACTTTAATCTATATATTTATAAACTAGAAGCTAAATCTGAAACTCTTTAGAAAACAGTAGAAATCTAGACTATTTTCGTGGTGTATGTGTTATATAGCATAAATATAGGATATATAGTAAGATATATATACTTTATAGGAATATTGACATCCCATCATTTTCACTCCTTTCTCGTTCTTTAAATATTGCTGCAAGGGTATTGAAACTCGGTTGACCGAGATTGATTCTATTTATCTTCACCTTTTC
Organism: Drosophila mettleri; assembly: GCA_035047625.1. NCBI lineage: Eukaryota > Metazoa > Arthropoda > Insecta > Diptera > Drosophilidae > Drosophila > Drosophila mettleri. The sequence goes on along the minus strand of JAWNPI010000103.1, from coordinate 1,142,909 downwards.
TTCTTCTCTCTCACCCTCAATTATTGCACTCACTCTCTTCTTTTCTCTATCAATCTCAGTCTCCTTCTTCTTTCACACTTCATTCATTCATTCTCCCTCTCTCAAACATTCTTCTCATTCCATATCTCATACACTTTCCCTTCTTGAATTTTACATTCTCAATTTATATATGTTTTCCTCTTTCACCTATCATAGTTCACTCTCTCTCTCTCTCTCTCTCTCTCTCCTTCTATTCTCTCTTCCATCATCTTGCACTCTCATCATTCATTCTCAACTGCCACTCTCATCTTCTACTCTCTCTCCGCTCACTTCAAGCTTCACTTCGCTCTCAATATCTCCTTCTTGCTCTCTCTTTCTCTCTCTGTCTCTCTCGCTCACTCTGCTGTCTTCGAAACCTAGGCTTAACATCTCTATGCTTTCATTGCATTTCTGTGTTTTCTGGTTGGGTGTGTCTGTGTCTGGGGGCATGTTTCTTGACTTTGGAAGTATATTTATAGATCCGTCTTCTTCTCCTTCTTCCCTCGCCTTCTTCTCGTCTTCTTCGTGTTCAGTTTTTGCCGAAACTCAAAAGAAAACTCAGCCAATTCATCAACCAAAGCGAAATAAAAACAATTTTTTAAAGATTTTTTTTGCAGTTTTTGAAAATTTTATGTTTCTTTTTTCTTTTCATTAATATATATATTTATATATATATATATATATATATATATATATATTATTTTTTTAATTTTTAATGATACGTTCTCAATCTGTTTTTCTTCTTCTTTTTCCTTTTTTTAACCAATTTAATTTAATTATTTTATATATAAATTTAAATATATATATAGTGTTTGTTATATATACATATATAAGCTATGTGTGTGTATGTGTGTGTATGTGTGTGGGTGTGTGTGTGTGTATAATAATTTACATAATTTTCTCACACTAAATAGTTTTTCATAGTTTTGTTTTTGTTGTTGCTTACATAACTCTCTTTGCATTTAATAAATTATACAATTTGTTTAATTTAGTTTTAGTTTAATTTAATTTAATTGTAATTGAATTAATTGTATACTTGCGTAACTTAACTGTACTTCACATATACACATATATATATATATATATATATATATATATATATATATATATATATATATATATATATATATATATATATAGGTAAATTGCTGCTACGGCCACGCCCATCATTGAAAACAAATGTGGGACGCGATATGTATTTACAAATGTATTTTTTGCTTTCTTTCATTACCACTCTCTCGCGCTCTCTATCACTCCCTCTCTCCATCTCTCTCACGGGCTTAAGTCTAAGTAGTTTGAGTGTGTGTGTGTGTGTGTGTGTGTTGTGGGGGGCGTGGTCTAGGCGTAACTTAGGCTTTACAATTGAACTAAATACGCGCGAGTTTTAGAAACTTTTTTCCATAATTGTTTTTTTTTTTTTAAACAAAAAAAAGTTAATTTTTTTCATGTATTTAAATTAATTTGTTTTTTTTTTTTTAATTTATTTAAAAATTCAATTTTTATACCTGTTTTATTTTTGCATAACTTTTCAAGCTAACTTTACACTGCTCTCTTCGTTTCTGTCTGTATCTATCTCTTTCTCTCACTTATGCAAAGCAAAAACATAAACAAATACAAATATATATATTTTTTTTAATTTACATAAAAAGCCAAATTTAATTTCAACTAAATTTTTTTACTTTTTTTGTTATTTTTCTTTTCCTTTCTTTTTTGTTTTTGTTTTTTTTTTGTTTTTTTTTTTTTTTTTTATTTAAATATATTTATTTTTCTTTAGTTACTTTTTGTTTTTGTTTTGCTTGCATAATTTTTTTCATTTTTTTCTTTATATTTTTTTTTTAAATAGTTTCTCAAAGTCTTATACGTTTCTTTATAGGGCAAAAAAGCATTTCATATAAATTAAATTAAAAAACTCAAAAACAAAACAAAAAAAAAACATAAAAATGCTTACTAGAAATTGTTGTTTTTGTTGTTGTTGAGCGAGCGCTGTGGCGCCACCTGGCGCCGCGCTAAGCTACAGTTACTATTTTATCTCTTCATTTTAGGCATTTTAGACGTGCGCATATAGCAAATGTACAGTTATTCTCTATATATTGAATATATATATTTATATATATATATATAAATATATATATATATATATATATATATATATTGATTTACATAGTTTACAATTTACAGTTAGGTGACAGAGAAACAACACACTCCCTTTTTAACTATATTGTATATATATATGTGTGTGTGTGTGTGTCAGTGTGTATACATAATTTACAGTTATACAATTTTACATTATATATATATATATACACATTTATATTTATATATATATATGCATATATAATTTGCTAGTTTTGAATACAATTTGAATTTAGTTTAGCTTATGTTGCCCCACTGTGCGCTGCCCAATGGCGCCGCAGCTTTAGCTTCTGCTTCTTCTTCTTCTTCTGTAATTCATTTAAATTGTGACTAACTACGAGCTAAAAAAAATTTGTTTTTAAACTATGCATAGAACAAGCTGCTGGCGCCATCTATGGTGCAGACGCTTACTCGCTCGCTTGCTCGCACAGTGGGCCATATACATGTATAATTTTTTTTTTTTTTTTTTTTTCTTTTTGTATAAATATATGTTTATGTTTATGTGTGTTTGTTGTAATAATTTAATTTAATTTAAATTAATTTAGTTTAAATTTAATTTAAGTTATATATGTTATACGTATCTCTCTGCTTGTTTTTATTTTATATATATATATTTATTTACTTTTACACTCCCTCTCCCACGCTCTTTCTCTCTCTACGCACAATTTTTTCAAACATTCGACGAGAGACGAGCACAAAATTAAATTGTTAATTTGATATTTCAACAAATTTCGACACATTCCTTGCATTTGTTTGCGTGTGTGTATGGGTGTGTTTGTGTATGTGTGTGTGTGTGGGTTTCTTCTAGGTGTTTGCACTAAATTTCAACTAAATTAGAATTTAATTTGCATTTAAATCTAAATAACGACAACAGTCACGACACGTGTTCAGCTGTTCAATTGGACGCTGTCTTTTTGCCCCTCACTGTTGTTGTTGTTGTTGTTGTTGTTGTTGCTGACGCTGACGCCGCTGCTGCTGCTGTTGTTGTTGTTTCCATTTGCTGTCGCTGCGCTGGCGAACTTCGCCGCGCTGTCGGCGAACTGTTATTGGAGGCAGGCGAATTCGTATTGCCGACAATGGCGAGACTGTTGCTGCTGCCGCCCGTTGAGCAGGCGAACGATGAGATGCTCGCCGTCGCCGATGTCGTCGCAGCTGCATCGCTAGCGCCACCTGTTGTCGCCGACGACACAAGCGCCGCATCGCCGTAGCACAGTTTCGACATGTTCTCAATGGCCTCGACCCACTGTATGGCATAGCCTTCGGGATCGTCCAGGTAGTAAGTGCGATTGGGCTGCAAAGAGAGAGCAGAGAAGAGAAGCGATATAAGTTAAAGCTCAGCAACTAGTGGTGTGTGTGCGTGTGTGTGTGTGAAAGTGTGACCGAAAGCCATTAAAAACTATTGTCATTTAATGCGTGTTTTTTTGTTTGTGTGCATGTGTGTGTGTGTGTGTGTGTTTTGTTTTTTATCTGCGTTGCGTGTGCAGTTTTCAATGTCGCATATAATTGAGTGATTTGTTGTTGTTGTTGGGTCGTAAACACGTGCCGTCGCTATAAACTGTCCTCTATGTTGTGCGTGTGTGTTTTTTTCTCTTTTTCTCTTTTTTTTATATTTTACGACACTTGACGTCATCCATAGTAGCCGTGGTTCAATAAACTGTGAGCAGCTGCAGCTCATGGAATATGGGAAGTCGACTTACCGTATGCACGAAGAAGATCTTGAAGTTCTTGATCTCGGCTCGCAGCTGCGGACTCCAGGGTATTTCGCCCTTCTTGATCATCTGCACGGGATCAATGTAGATGAGGCGCGGCCCCGTCGTCAGCAGCAGCATCCGCCTGCGGGCGAACAGACCCTTGCGCTTGTTCACGAAGCCGCGCTTCAGGATCACCTCGTCCTCGGCAAACGCGTGCCACTTGTCAGTCTTTTGTGCCTCGAGCCGCTGCAGCTTCTGGGCGTCGCTCAAGTCGAAGGAATCTGGAGAGACAGAGAGTGGGGAGAGAGTGGAGCTTTAGTAGGACATTCCAGTATTCCAATATTCCAGGCTACTTACTTTTCGCCGTGGAAGGCTTGTGAGCGGGCGCTGCAGCGCTGCTGCCGACGCCCAGCTCGGCGCTGAGCAGACGCGTGATCTGGCGCTCGTCCAGGCCCGGCTCCAGATCCCCACTGATGGGCAAGCTGTAGCTGCTGCCGTTGGCCGTGCATATCGCGTCGTCCTGGCTAACGCCGGGCAGGTAGGGGTAGATGGGGGGCGGCGTCTGCTGGCGCAACGTCTGCCAGTCGATGCCGGCGAAGAAGGGATGCGCCCGGATGCTCTCGTAGTGGCCGAACTTGTCCTGGGCGCCGAGACGCTCGCGTGGATCGATCTTCAACAGCTGCCTAACCAAATCCTCGGCGTCCTTATCAAATCCTTGGGGGAAGTCCACTGCACAGCCCAGGATCTCCTTGAAGATGACGTAATCGTTGCTGCCCCTGAACGGCGGCAGGCCCGATATCATCTGGTAGATGATGCAACCGAGTGCCCAGAGATCGGCCGCTGGTGTGATGGGCGCATTTTTGAGCACCTCCGGCGAGACATACTGGGCGGTTCCCACGAAGCTACCGCGCCGCGCACGCGTTCCAGGGTATCGCCGACGCTGGCTGCGCACGCCCTCCCCGTTGGCCGTAGTCGCCTCGTCGTCCTCATTGTCATCGTCCTCGTAGTCGTAATACAAACGCCTATCGTCCTGATCCTCCTCCTCCAGGTCATCGTACAGCTCTTCGCTGTCCTCGTCATCGTCATCGGAGCTGCGCGCCGAGCGTCGACGTCGCTGCCCGTCGCAGCAGTCGTTGCTGGTGAGCAGCTCCGTCGCCTGAAGGCGCTCGCGCGGCGTCATCACCTTGGCGGAACCAAAGTCGGCAATCAGCGTATGCATGTCCTCGTCCAGCAGTATGTTCTCTGGCTTGAGATCGCGATGGACCACGTTGCGGCGATGCATGTGCTCGCAGGCGAGCAATAGCTCCGCTGCGTAGTGGCGCGTGCAGGCCGCGTCGAAGCTACCGACGCGATTGATGTAGGGCAGGAGATCGCCTTTACGGGCGTATGTCATCACAAAGTAGAGGGAACGCTGGTCTTGGAACGTGCACGACAGATTCACGAAGCCTGGAACGTTGGTCATCATGTGCATTACCTCTCGCTCTCGCTTTATGTAATCCTGCTTGTGCTCGCGCAGTATTAAACGCTTCTCGCATACTTTAACTGCAAATAGAAAGAATAACGGAGATGACGGATTAGTCAAATATGAAAACAGCTGAGCGAGCAGCAATGAATGAAGCAGCATTGACAACAACTGTAAAATTCCAACCGAGATTTAGCTGAATGATAGCAAAAGGAATGCACACACACACACACACTGAGAAAAGAGATGAGCACTCAAATTATACAGACACATGCACAGGCGACATAGTTGTCCAAGACAAAGTATTGCACTGTTGGGCCCCACTTGGGTGACCGATAGAAAATATTCATAATAGACACATACTAGTGCATACAAGCATATGTATGAGTGTTTTTACAGGCTGGCGCGACAACTTTGTCACAGTTGTAAAACCTCGCTTAACTATCTAACTAGCAAGATTCACTTTATGTCGCCTGTGCCCCGTTGCTATCGTCGTTGTTTCTGCTTTGATTTAATTTCGCTTTGTCTGTATGTAAGCATCTATACGTGTGTGTGTGTGTGTGTCTGTGTCAAACTCTACTCATGTATTGTTCTTGTTTCAGTTTGGCATACATACTCCTTGTGTGATTTATTGAAATGAATGCAAGAGAGAGCGAGTGAACGCGCGAACAACGGACAATAAGGGAATACAGTAGTGGAAGTAAGTAAAAGGAATTCGTTCAAATTGCTAAATTAAGAGGCGACAACGACAACAGCGACGGCGACGGCGACAGCGACGTGGCCAGTGGCAATAGCAACGAAAGCGAGCGCGCTTTGGGAACCCGTTTGCAGTTACCCCGCGCGCTCGATCTTCTATACTTCGGTTGTGTCTTTGCTGCGGCTGTTACTGTTGCTGCTGCTCCCTAAGAAATTCTAAACTGGTTGTTGAACTGTAAGCTCACACACACACACACATATACACACTAAGCTTGCCTGTGGAATCAGTTGGCATTGAAACATTTATTGAGAAAAAATTTATAGGATTTGGCCTATACAACAAAAATCAGACAGACTAACGGCGCTTTTCCACTATGAATTACGTACATGTACCGTTTCATTTGCAATTGCAATTATGTGTGGGCATTTAAAGTGGAATAAAGATTCGTGCAGAAAACTCTCGGGAAAAAAGATAAAGAAACAAAAACTTAAAACGCAAAATTTGTTGATTTGAGAAAAGCGAATAAACAACGTTCAATATAATAAATTACGTTCACAATATCTGCTAAATATGCTTATAGTGTGTGTGTTTGTGTTTGTATCTGTCTGTGCGTGTGTATAGGCATTAGAAAATACAAATAATTTGTTTTTTGTATTTTTTTTTTTTTTTAAATATATTTTTTTTGCTGTTTTATCAAGATCGCAACTGAATTTTTGTTTTGTAGTCTAAAAAACAAATCAGAGCAGATAAGCTGTCGAGTGCCACACACACATAAACACACACACTCTAAACCATTCTAACGGTAAAAATAAAATAAAAATTCACCGCAATTATAAGATTAACACAAATAAAACATGAGAGATTTTTTTATGCGATTTAAATTTCTCATGCCAAACAAAAAAAATCAACAAATAAATAATGCGAAACTCGGCAAAAAAGCGAAAAAAGTGCGTAAAAATAAAATTGACCTTCAAATTGTTGCCGTTATTTTTTTCTCATTTTTTGTGTGTGCAAATTATCTGATTTCGTTCTGATTGGAATGTATTGGAAGTGTGCGCGTGTTTCTACCTCTTGCTATTTTCTATTCTTTTTATTGTCGGCTTTTAATTGAAAAGTTGCTGTCGCATTATTTATTTTAATTTTGCGCACCGTTTGTTAAGCTGCGTTTAAAACAATTTTTTTTTTTTGTATTTTTTTTTTGTGTGGGGTTTAATGCCCTGATAAGACGACGAAAGCGCAGCCTTGAACTTGATGTGGTGGCAGAGCAAGTGCAAAAAGCAAAAAAGAATAAAATAATAATAATGAAACATAAAAAAGTAGCAGAAACACACATAAGCAAATAGCAGCTGGCGAAAACAGAAAAAGAAAAAGTATACAGCATAAATATTTGCCCAATGTTCCGGCGTGTGTTTGCCCCACTGATCTGAGCGAGAGTCTGAGTGAGAGAGCTAAATTCCAAAAACTGCAGCCCACACACACACACACACACACAGGTACGTAAATGCTTATGTGCGCGTGCATTACAACTTGTTGCGTCCCGAATGGAATGCAGCACAACGAGTTTGACAGAGAGCGAGAGAGCGTGAAACTGCAATGCAGCGAGAGACATAAATTGCAATAGTAACCAGTTGTTGTTGTGTCAAACAATTCTATAAATAAGACAGAAGACGCAACTGGAGGACAATGACCAAAAAAAAAAAACCATGAAAATAGAAAACTGTACACATTGAGCAGCAAATGCTGCTGGATGGCATTCCAGACAATGCAGAAAGAGAGAGAGCGCGCCAAAAGTCATAGTTAGTTAATTGGGCGCAAGGCCGTTTGGGTATGTTTAGAATTGGAAAACGCTGAACAGGAAGTCAATCGAGGTGTTTGAACTGCAAGACAGAGTAAATAAAGATCAAAGAGAGAGAGCAAAAGGAACTTAGATTCCAACTCAAGCAAGATTCAGTGTGAGTCTATGCATGTGTGTGTGTGATTTTTTTTTTTTTTTGGGTGCAATGTTTGCTTTATTGTGTCGCTGCTGTTGCAGTGGAAATTTTTTTGTCTGGAAATGTCTTTTGATTTTGTTAAGAGACGGCGAGTTGCTCTGCAATAAAACTGATTACTCGTGTCTGATAAAGGCAACAACGTAACTCCAAGCAGCAGCAGCCCACGCGACTTTTTTTTTTGGTTTTTTTTTTTAATGCTCTTACGCCTAATTTATCGCCACAGCGGCGAATTGACTGACACAGAGAAACCAAAAAAAAAAAATGCGATAAAAGACGATTGTGAATTCGCCGCGGCAAATAACACAGAGTGCAAATGTGTGTGTGCCATTTCGCATTGTTTCGCATTTCAATTTCATTAATTAGAGACTGCCGCCCAAAATTGGCAAAGAACATTGGCGGCAGGCAGCGCTGCCTCCCTGCCTTCTTCTGCGCCGCCTTCCGCCTTCCGCCAGCCACCTTCTCGCTCTAGCACTCTTTGGCATCATGCTTGCTCATCATGTGACGTAACTTGACGTTTCGCTTGAAGCTCATTTAAATATGTCGCGCATAAGCAAACAGCTTATGACAGGCAGAAGGAAGATATGCAGAGGCAGAGCGCGGCTCAACGGCACAACGGCTCACAGGTAACGCAGGGCAGGAGCTGTTTAGTGGAAATCTTGTGGAATGGGTGGAATGTGGGAGAGTGGAATATGGTAAAGAGCGCGCGCGCCTCTCATTATTATTGTTGTTGTCTGAGTCATAACGGTTTTTGTTGTTTTACTGTTATTGTTGCTGCACGCCAAGTTTATTGCCCTTTGGGCAGTGGCAGGGGCAGGGGCAGGGGCAGAAGCCTGGTGAAGCAGCAACGACATGTTGACGGCACGCAAAGGACCTTCTTCCTTATTTTTTTCGTTTTTTCTTTTTCTTTCTTTTTTTTTTTGAAGTTGGTTGTTAAACGAACGACAATTTGCACAACAAGTGAGCAGCAGATAGTGCTATCTCACTCGCAGTCCCTCTCTCTTACTCCAATACTAACATGTGTGTGCGTGGAATGATAAAAACAAGGCCAAGGCAGACAGCAGCCGACTTCCTGGCGCGACTTAATTTGCTCGTAAAAACACAGCGAAGATAGGAGGATGAGTAGGAGGAGCGGGGCGGGGATGTTGTGGCTTAACAGGCCTTTTGCCACGTGGCCCCACGCTTAACAAACAGCAGCTGCAGCACATAAAAATTTGTGTATGCGCGCAGGTGCAAACAGAAGAAGAAGAAGAAGCAGCGACAGTAAACATTGTTATGAAACAGCGAAGAAGGATATGCGAAGAGGATACGAGTTGAATGAACCAAACTCTTTTTGAAAGAAAGCAAAATAGCAAGAATGAGAGACAGAACGACAGAGCGAGAGCGAACTGAGGTTAAGTACCCTTAAGACAGCTGCGACTGCGCAGCAGCTGCTGCTGTAATTAAAAATAACACACGAAACATAGAGGAACACGAGAAAAGGAGCGCTAACAAAAAAAGTAACAAGACGAGACCAGACAAGAGAGCAGCAGCAGCAGTAGCGCTGGAAGGAGGAGGAGGAGGAATGCGAGCAAAAAGAGCACTAAAATACATTTTTGCAAGTTCAGTGGCCAAATAAAAGTGTGGGAAAAAAATTAGAGTAGGTTTCCGCGTGTGTGTGTGTGTGTGTGAAATATGGGAAGTTTTGAGAGCATGGAATATGGGAAGTTTTGAGCGAACAGTTCAATGGCCGATCTGGCGTTGCTTATGTGTATGCATGTATTTGAGTGTGCCAATACCAGTGCGTTCCGGCAACAAGTTGCAGTTCGATGCGTAGGTGCGACAACTTCGCATGATGATAATAAAAACAGAAGAGAAACAGCTGTCGCAGCTGCACAGGATTACGGCGAGTGCAGCACGTGTTGAGGTTTTTGGAGTAAGACAAGGTAAATCTCTCAGGTAAGAAAAACTGCTAGCCAGCTGCGCGCTGAAATAATTGAATACACGGACACACATATACATATGTACATACAAAACCATTTCTACGAACAATGATGAAATAGCACAGCAGACAATGTGAAAATGCGTAAAAAGAATTTGCGTAGCGCGTCAAACAGACGCCGCAGAGCTATCACACACACACATACAAACACGCACACAGTCGTTTACATGCGCCCCTCTTCACAGCCTATCTCTCACGCATGTGACACAAAATGAAAACGAAAACGAAAACGAAATTTCGCTGCGTTCATTGCGAACGAACGGTGAGAAGTGAGGGAGCAACTGTGAGTGCGACAGAGAGTGGGCGTTACAGTTGGCAACATATTTGCAGACAAGTCCATAAAATTGTTTATAAGCAAATTAAAAGCAGCAACAACAACAATCACAATTGTTGTCAAGCTGAATTCGGTTTGCGCTCGCTTCCATTGGAAAATGTGTGCCAATAAAGCACAAAAATAATAAAAAAAAGCAAAAAAAGGTACAAAACATATGTTGACCTTCAAAAACTGTGAGTGCAATAAACAAATGTCAATGTTTTTTCATATTTTACTATAATTTTTTTCAATATGCAAAGTCGAAAGTGCAAAGTCATTTCGATGTAAATGTTAATTTTACAGCATGTACAAATGAGATAGAAGACAACAGTAGAAGCTGTTGCTGCTGCTGCTGCTGCTGCTGCTGCTGCTCTTGTTGTTGCTGTTGATTTTCTCTGCCATCTATTTTTAAACTCAAATTGAGCCTCCAGACAGACAGCAAAACAACAGTTACAGCACACCCCCTCTTGTGCGTTCGCTCGCACCAACACGCGCTACCGCAAAGTAAACACACAAACAGCGCCAGCACTGTCTTTCTCTCTATCTCTCTACCTCCTCGCTCTGTCTTGTTTACATGCACCTGATGCAGCCAGCGTCTGTTGCTGCTGCTTTTGTTGTTGTTTTCCCGTTATACTTGTGCTTTATCGGCAACAACAAAAAAGTCAAAAGCTTATTGCAGACACGCGCCGGTTGCGTTGCGCTGCGCTTCGCTTCGCTTTGCGCTGCTTGTTTTTGTTATTTAGCATTAAAAAATATATATAAAAAAAAAAAAAAAAAAAAAAGAAACAAAAACTAGCGTGAGGGAGAAATGAAATAAAATGCATACAATGCAATTTGCAGCTGCGTTTGCTTTTGCGACACGTGCCAAAGCCGCGACTTTGTTAGTTTATTGATTTATAGTTGTTGCAGGCAGAAAAATCTTAAAGCAAATTGGCTTAGCACACAAATAAACAGCAAATTGCATGCAAACACATAAAGAAGAGAGTGAAGATAGGAGAGGAGGAGTGAGAGAGAGAGATAGAGAGAGGGAGAGTGGGAAGGGGAGGGTGAGACAAACATGCATGCACTTAGACAGTTATTTGTTGTTTTTGTGCTTTGCTTAGAAACGCAGAAAGTGAAACGTGAAACGCAGAAGGGAGGCGCGCTTGCCCTTTCTCACTCGCACTGACGCTTATCGCCGATTTTGCGGGTGGCAGCAGCAGCAGCAGCAGCGCCAGCTGATCTTGAGCGACGTTAGCTGTTGTGCCTGCTGTGCGGTCTTTTTGTTTCAATCGATAAACAAACGGACTACAGCAACAGCGACAACAACAGCGACAACAACAACTGAGCAAAAACTGTCGTCAATTGCGTGCGGGCGTCGCTGTCATCGTTATCAGAGCAGCGGAGACACTGTCGACGTCGACGTCGACGCCGACGTCTCTGTTGTTGATGTGTGATAATCAAAAGACGTCAAAGACGGCAGCATAAAGTAAATGTGTGCGTATGCGTATGTGTGTGCGTCTGTGTTGCCCCTATTCATAGCTTTTGTGTGAGATAAATATGCCATTAGCTTAAGTCTTGGGCGAGTTGTGATGAAATTCCCAATAAATATGCATGAATTCTTCTACATCAAAACAAACTTGAATGAGCGGAGCGAGCGAGATAGCAATAGATTCACGTGATTAGCGCGTGACCAGCAACAAAATGAGATTATAAGCAATTTGTGTGCAGCATCGAAATCGAATTCGTAATTAGAAATTCGAAATTCTAGCTAATCGGACAACTTTGTCGCCTGTCACATATGCTCTTGCATAAGGCTGCCAGCCGACAAACATGCACAAAACGTTTTCACAAACAGCAACAGCTGGTTTCAGTTTCAGTTTGCCTTTATCTCGCGTATTGCGCGTGTGTGTGTGTGTGTGTGTGTGCGTGTTTTGTGTGTTTTGATTTGTTGGCAGCCGCCGCCGCAGCAGCAGGTGACTTGCGTTGGCGTTGGCGCCGTCTGCATTTGCGACCGCATTTCGCACTAGTTGCTAGCCGGCGCCAAGCAGCCCCACAAATGCTGCCAATGGGGCATGGGGCTGGGGCTGGGCCCCAGGGGGGTTGGTTGCTTAGATCTAGAGGCACAGCCTGGCAACACAGGTGTTGGCCGGCTTAGCGCGGTCAATGTGAATGCATTAGAATTGTTCTCAATCAATCAGTCAATCAATCAATCAATCAATCATATCTATTTATAGCCTTGGTACGGTACTCACTTGCATACTCTCGACGCGAGTGTATGTCCACGGCAAGGTATACCATGCTGAAGCTACCCTCGCCGATGTAGCGGCCAAAGATGAAGTCGTTTGGCGAACGGCGAGGTGGCGGTGCCTGTTGTTGTTGTTGTTGTTGTTGTTGCTGTGCAGGTGGAGGCGAATTTGAGCCCTGCTCTTGTTGCTGCTGTTGTTGTTGCTGTTGTTGCTGCTGCTGCTGCTGCTGCTGCTGTTGTAGCTGACGTTGATACGACGGCGACTCTCGACAACACATTTTAATACGCTGCGGCGTTGAGACAACGGACGAACTGTTGCTGGCCACAGCTGCTGCCAGCGGCGAAGTGTAACCTGTGCGGCGAGACCAAGACAGAGACAGAGGCGGAGACAGTGTGGATGCGTTAGTGCGTGCGCAACTTGTTGCAAAAAAAAAATATGTTGCTTACCGTTTGTCAGATACATGTTGCTGCGGCTGTAGCGATTGTTGCCGCCGCTGTTGCTGTTGTTATTGTTGTTGTTGTTGTTGTTCTCTGTGTTGTTGGCGGGTGTTGCTGTTGCTGCTGTGGCTGAGACAGCGCCGCAGCCGCATGTGTGGTGCTGTTGCTGCTGTAGTTGCTGCTGCTGCTGCTGTTGCTGTTGCTGCAGGCGCGTCGCTGTCGTCATAGCGCCAACAACAACCAGCTTAAGGGCTGAGAAATTTTGTTCAGTTAATGAAACGGCAGTTGTGGCTTTTTCTTTTGGCATCGCCGGCATTGTTGTTGCCGTTGTGTTCAGTTGCTGTTGCTGTTGCTGTTCAATGCTGTTGGCGGCAACGTTGCTGCTGCTGCTGCAGCTGCTGCTGCTCGAGGCAGAGACGACAACGGCGGCGGCGGCTGCAATGCTCGCGGCGCTGCTCGGCGATTGTAACTGCTGTGTACCGTTAATCTGCAAAGACAATGAGAAGAGAGCAGAAGAGAGTGTGAGAGAGCGCATGGAATATGGAGTAATAATCAATCGATACGAAGCTTGTGTGCATGTGTGTGTGTGTGTGTGTGTGTGTGTGTGTGTGTGTGTGTGTGTGTATGTGTATGCTTATTTTAAGAACGCAATAAATTAGCGCGCAGTCGCGACCAGCCTAAAACGTAAAGTCAAAACAAAAACAAAGCGACAAAGCGGAACTTGAAAGAGACCCACAATAACAGAACAGGTCCCACACACACAGACACACACACGCACACTCATATAATGCGCACTATATACAGAGCGAGAGTGTGACAGAGACAGATAGCTGCTGCTGATATTTATTTTAGCTTTATAGGCCTATGCTTTATGCGCTGCTTCTGCCGCCGCCGCCGCCGCCGGCCTCATTGACGTCAAGTTCAAATATGCTATTTGCTGTCTCACTTGCACACCTTGAATGGCCACATAGGCTGCTGCTGTTGTTGCTGTTGTTGTTATTGTTCCGGGTTCAAGGACTTTGGCTAGCATAAAATCTAATAAAGTTCATTGCCCACCTGTTTACATTTCTATTAACTATCGAGAACTGAGGTAAAGAAATCGCATTTTTTGTGGCGTGATCCGAGTGGATCGAGTGTGTGGGGGTTGGGGGGTTGGGAGTAGCTAGGGTTGGCCCAGACGTCGTCGCGTTGTCTACGACAGGTTTTTTTTTTCTTTGCTGCTGCCGTAAAAACGCAAAATTATTAAATTATGCAAAGCGAATGCAAAAAAAAAGGAACACAAAACAAAAAAAAAATAAACAAATCAAATGAAATAAAATAAAAACAGAAAAAAAAATTTAAATAAAAACAAGGTGAGCAAATGCGTCAATGAAAGTCAAAGACTGAAAAGCGACAGAAACTAATTTAAGTCGATATTCACAATACAAAGAATGGAACCAAGCTTCAAGCACACAAAAGAATGCCTAAGACTTGACATGTTTACAGGGTATTTCGCTTTGAGCGGCTAAACAAAAGTCGAATTGAAAAAAATTGATGCCAAAGCCAGTGCCGTTAGAGCTCACTTTCCATAGGTCGTTTTTGCTGAGTCTGTTTGATTGGCATATCTCGTTTTTAACCTCTGGGAACTTGGGTACTATAAAAGCTAGATTGTTCAGATTTGACTCACATATATATATATATACTATTACTAATAATCAGTCAATAATATATGCAACTGAGAATTAGAATTTCTTGAAATGTTACAAAGTGTATAACAGGTGTTGGTATATTTGAAGCTGAATGCATATAGCAAATACAGGGTATCTGTGGCATCTGTCTTAAATATATTTATTTAATTTTAAATATAATCTTTCTATTTAGTTTCTAACTCTGCGTCAGCCTAGTTCTAGTTCTAGTTCTATTTGGATTTCGAATTTTTATGTCTCAAATTTGATTTTTGATTTGATTTGATTTGATCTAAACTTTTTGCTAATTAGCTACATTTTGGGCCGCATCTGCGTCACAGAGCAAAACTGGTTAAGAAACCATAAAAAGAAATAACACAATAATACCGAAATAAGAAAGAGAGGTATAGAGGAGAGCAGGAGGGAGGAAAAGGAGGGGAAAGAGAGTAGCAGGAAATGCCACACGCGGCAACAATTCGAATTCTTCTATTCCTAGATCAGATTATATATATTTTTCTTTATATATAATATATTTATATATTATTATATGTATATATATATATATATATTATATGTGATTATATAGATTCTGTATAGCACAAAGTATGATCGGCTGATTGAATCTTGTCAGCATATGTAGTACACTGAGCGAAAAGTCTGGGCAAGCGACAATTTTATTATTTTAATGTTAAAAATTCTACTTTATAAATTTCAAAGTTTTAAATAATTTTTGACTATTTTTACTTTGATTAATATTAAAAATTTGTTTTGCATAAATCTATTTTATTCATATTTTCATACTTTTTTTATTTTTTATGTATGTTTATATATTTTCTATTGTATGTCATTGTGAACAACTCGCTGTTTTCTGCCAGTGTATTAAGCAAAAATATTTGGAAAATTTTCAAATTAAAGCGAAGAAGCAGAAAAAGCAACAACAACTGGAACGCGCCCCCTCGTTTGTTGTGCGTGGGAGTGTGCTTAGCACAGAGAGCATATGACCGACCGGGGGGTATACCGAGCGCACACATACTCTATATATATATATATATCAATATATATACATATATATTTATATCTATTCTAATGCGATCCGATCTCTGACGACGCCGTCGCCGCCGTCGTCGTCGTCGTCGTCTAGACGAAAATGACATTTAAATGAATCTATTTTATTGTCGCTTCGTCGCCATTTGAACACAGCAGCCCACTTACCGCTGCCACGCCCCCTCGTCCAATTCGATTCTATAAATAAAACTGTGTTTCGTCTAGCCAATTGCGAGAAATAGAAAAAGAAATGCAAAAAACTGCAGTGGAACCGAACCCGAGGAGACTAGCGCTCAGGTATTGGGTGAAGGCGGCACTACAAGGTGTCTATTGGCAGCCTCAAGAAGCACAAATTGCGCTAAATATATAAGCACAGACAGAGCAAGAGGCAGAGATAGCGAAAGAGACAGACAGACAGATAGATAGAGAAATACTACATAAACAAAAGTGTTTATTTAAACATAAACATGAAGAAGAAAAGCATTGAGAGAATATATATATATATCTATCAGATGTGTCTATATATAATATATGAAGATTATAGGAATTAAGTGAGGAATACCTAAAGAACACGTAAGACAGCTCTAATTGGCTATGACTGCCTAGGAGATATCTGATACAGTTCTCCAAGTTCTCCAAATATGTATTATCGATTACTATCGATAATTGTTGAATCGAATGAAAAGAAATCAACTAACTGAAAGTCTACTGTGAATCTGCATTAGTATATATAAACAAAGAATTCAGTGAAATTTGACTGTAAAGCCAATATACATAGAGCACTACGAGAGTACATTATATATATATGATATATATATACCTATATATGTATGTATATATTTAAACAGCATCACTTAAGCAGCAAAAATTCATTCTACTGAATGAACTGTTAAACATATCAATTAAGATCTGGTAATTGCCCGCCTTTCTCTCCCTCTCTCTCTCTTTCTCACTCTCTTTCGTCTGCTCGCCCACCAGCTAAAACACCTTTCACTTTTTTCTGTTATGCATCTAATTTGTAGGAAAAACAGATTTAGCGAGAAGCAAAGAGAATTTCGCATGGAAAAATTTGCTAAAATATTTTTGCACAGCATTTTTTATGTGTGAAGCTATTTATAGATTGAAGATACAAAGCAGCAATTGTTGTTGGGGAATCAAGCAAGTATATCTGAATAATAATTTAATTTCATTTTTTTTTTTTTTTTTTTTTTGGGCTGGAGCGACATGTTTTGCATAATTTTTGGAATTGAAGTGAGGTAGGTTTCGCTGTAGATATGGACGTACGCCCCGATGGGCAAAACCCGATCTGATGTATATATAGATAGTTATTTAACGATTCTACGATTTTACGATACCTGCATTGAGGGAATTCGAAATGAGGTGTTTTGGCCGGCGGCTTTTTTTTTTTTTTGGGTTTTTCTTTGGAAAGAACGTGTAAAATTACTGCGCACAAAAAACGAAACTAATACAATGAAAGGAACACAAAATATAAAAGAAAAGTGAAAAGAAGCAAAAAATATTTGACTGCTACAATTTGGTATATACTAAAATTCAGGATTTTAGATAGCAAAGGCAAAGCCTACTTGCTGCAAGGCAAGGCAAGTCAAGTCAAATACCAAACAAAGCAAAGCAAAGCAAAACAAAACAGAAATACACAACCCGCACGTAAATAACTGTTTTGCTGAGCGGAAGTTGTAAAAATGCGCTTATGAATGAAAATGCACGCAATGCAAACACAAGCACAAACGCAAAAGCCAACAACAACTGCGACAACAACAAATTCAAAACAGAAAAGCAAATGCAAATGCAAACTGCAAACATTCCTATTGGAGTAAGCAGGCGCGCGAGCGAGCGAGCGAGTGAACTAAGCGCGCTTACTCGCACCCACACACACTCACGCAGCAATGCTCGCTCGCTCTCTTCATCTCTGTTTGACTTACGTCGTTTACATTGGGCGCGCGCTCTGTTTGTGTATTTTATGTTGTAATTGCGTTTTACGGTACAAATTCCAATGGGCCACGCACTGAGAGTCTGCCACATTAAGCAAGAAGAAGATGCGCGCGCGTATTTCTTATCTGTGTGCGTGCTGTATATTTGCTTACACACAATTTCTCAGCACTTTTTTTTCACTAATAAATTTGTATAGAACTTACATTTAATTTAGATATTTTTGTTTTTTATTTATTTACGATTTATTTATTTTTATTTTTTTTGTGGAATTTTTGCAAAGGCAAAAAATTTCTACGACGAATGAAACAGGGACATACACGAGCAGGAAAACGATGACGACGTTGTTGTTGCTGTATGTATGTGTGTTTGTGTATGTGTGTATTTAGGAACTTCTTTTTTGCTATTTAACGAATTTAGAACGAGGCAGAAGAACGCAATGAAAACGAAACCACAAACACGACAATTTATGAAAACGAGAACTTTACTGCGGAGGCGGCTGCTGCTGCTGCTACGTCTTCTTTTTATTTATTATTATTTATTTACTTTTTTATGTAATTTGTTTGGCCTTTTGCGGTGTATTATTTAATCGAACAGAGAGTAAGCCGCGCACACATACATAGATAAGAGACATAAATACACACACAAGGGCGTTTCGCATGTATGTGTGTGTGTGTGTGAATTTGTGTGCGTACGTCGGTTTTGAGCGAAACGCGTGCACAATCGAAACGTCCGGTTTCAAAGCGTCACAAAAACTAATCAGAGTGAAAAACACAAAATGATGGTAGCCCCAACGAGCGGCAGCCGCAGCCGCAGCAGCAGCAGCAGCAGCAGCAGCGGCAGCACGGCACGAGAGCGCGCCGAGAGAGTGAGAGGTCGATTCAAGCCGAGCCGATGTTATGTTCATAATGGGGCCAAAGCAGCGCAACCGCCGCTCAATGAGATTTCTCGTGGCTGTTGTTGTTGCTGCGGTTGTGTTGTGTTCGGCGCTGGCGCCTTAATATTGTTTTTTATTTTACAAGGCGAACAAGTTGTGCGCCAGGTCGTGAGAGCGCACACAGCCAGAGAGCGAGCGAGCGACCGAGCGAGCGCGCACAAGCGAGCGAACGTAAGCGCCTGGTAATTGTAGGTTAACAACATCCACATACATACATACATGCATACACATATATATATGTATGTATGTATGTATATTGTCTGAATGTGCCGTAGACACAAATGGCATCCACACAACAATCGCCTTCCACCCTTCTACTATCCACAACAATTCAGTCCACACACACAGAGAGAGAGAGTGAGAGACAGCGAGCGGGAGAGAGTTGTGCGCGCTTTGTTTTTGTTGCTCTTTTTTCTGTTTTTGTTTTAAAGAGGCACCCGCATTCCTAACTGTAAACAAGCAAGAAGAAGAATGCATGCGCTGCCGCTGCCTGGAAAAACTCGTTTTTCCGCTGGAAAAATGTACACACACACACGTACACATACATAGGCATACACGAAACATAACAAAAACAAAAAGAATTTCAAGAATTTGTAGCCCACAAGAGAGCGCGTGAAACGACGACGACGACGACGATGAGATGTAAAAATAAACAACAAAAGTCGGGTGGAAAAACACGAAGCTACACACACACACACGCACACAAGCATGAATACGCACACGCATGTAGAGCGTGTGTAGGTAGGCGAGACAAGGACAAGGAAGCGGCGAACAAAACAAAATGTTTGCGTGTGTGTATGTGTTAAACGAAAACGAAGGCAAAAGACAAGACACAACACAAGAGACAATAATAATACTAACAACAACAGCGAAGACTACGACGACGACGGCGACGGCGACTGAGAAAAAGCCTGTAGTAAACAAAACAAATGGCGGGCGCGGCTGCGACGGCAACGGAGACGCCGACGACGACGACGACGTCAACGTCAATGTAAATAAATATTATAAAATATGCATTTGTGTGTGCGTGTGTGTGTGTGCGAGACATGCACAAGTGAAAGGCGCAAAAGGAAACAAAGTGTGAGTGGGCCGAGCGGGAAGCTGGAGAACGGGCCAGGGGCATGAGCAGGGACAGGGTACAGGCGACAGAGGCCGATTACAGTGAAAATGAAATAAATAAATAAATTGATTTATTATTTAGTTGTTTTTGTTGTTTATTTTAATAGTCAATAAAAACAAACAACAAAAATAAAAATTAAAAACAGCTGCCAGAAAAACAATTTTTATGATAATTTGTTGCTTTTGTTCAACAATTAATTTCATAACAACAATTTAGTAAATATTGTTGTTTTTAGTAAACTTAAATTAGTTTTGCCGAATTGAAGCATTTATCTAAATTAATAATACATCTAAATATTTTCAAAATTATTTCCAACAATTTTTTCTTTTATTTCAATTAAGTAAAAACTAAAAAACTAATTTTGAAAATTTTTTACTAATTTGAAATATAAATTTCAATTTTTATTATATTCTTTTGTTGTGTTTTTTTTTATATATATATATTAAAAATTTAATTTAAAAACTTTTCAAAATATTTTTTATTCAATTATAAAAAAAAAAAAAACATCTATAAAATTCATATTTTTCAATAAACTCAAAAATTATTTTTTTTTGTGTTCACGAAATTATTTACAAAATTATGCAAATTTGTTAATATTTTTTTTTTTTTTGTTTTACATTTGTTTTTTATTTGTTATTTTATTATACATTTTTTTTTAAATTGATAAAGTTAATTTCTTTTATTATTTTGATATTTTATTTTTTCTTATTTTCTTTTTTTTTATATATAATATTTTGTTTACTTTATTTAAATATTTTTTGCATTCAATATTATTTTTTCACTTAATTTCAAAAATATAAAATTTGCAGGCTCTAAACTTATTTAACAGAAAAACAATAGAAGTTTGCGTGCATTAAATAACATTTGCCAAAAATGAATTACAATTATTATTCTTTTTGTGTTTTAACGGAAATAATAGAATATTTGTAGACATTTTTTTAAGGACATTTTTTAAGTTTTATTCAAAGTGAATTTCGTAAATATTTACCTTAATGGACTTTAGTTTTCGCACAACAAAATTGTTGATTTTATTGGACCAGCTTTTGCATTTCATGAGTAGGCCGTTCGGGGGGCGGTGGGCTGTTGGATGGATAGGAGCTTCGATCCTGAGCCACACACTCGCACGGACACACACACTGACGCGAACGGCAAGGAGATGCGTTTCTTGTGGAATTCGATGCGAACACGTTACAAAGTAATGTGTTTTGTAATGTGTTCGATGAACTTTGTATTTGTATTTTCTCTTCTCTTGTTTTCAATTCAGTTTGTTTTATTTTATTTTCTTATCTTTTCATTTATTTTGTTGAAGAAGTTCCGTTTTATTTTGCAGGCTCTTTGCCTTGGCTTGTGTTCTCATTGCATTTACTTCACCATGCTGGAGTTTACAGTTAACATTTAACAGTTATTTTTGTTTGGACTCACACAAAAACACGAGAATAAATTTTGTTGTTACTTTGATTCCTTTTACAGTTTGGCGCGCGCGTTGAGAAAAAACCAAAGGAGACTGTGCAAATCAGACACACAGTGAAAACAAAAAACGAGAAAGAACAGAAACGACAGCCGACAGGCGATTTATTTAGTTAGCCCGTTTGTTATTAATTTTGCTGTTCGCGAAGCGCGCTTGCAACCAAACGGTAAAAAGTTTTAAATGATACTGAACGAGCTCGAACAAGAGGCTAGCGAGTAAGCCACACAAAATGTACACAGAGGTCTGCTACTAATGGCAAGTGAAACACTGGCGCACACACATGCTCACGACCCAACAGAGAAGAGTAAAAGAGAGCGTGTTTCAGTTCCAAGTGTGTCGCATCTTGTGGACTGCAGGCTATTCGCTTGTTCAGTGCCAGCATATACGTCCAGTTCCTTGCAATTTCACAAACACACACACACACACACACACACACACTAGTATATGATTACGAATTTATGTTCGGTCAGCGGCGACGGCGCCAGAGCAGCGCATGCACCGTTAGAAGCATTGATCGCACGCAGCGCAAAGAGGAATAGCAGAGCGCCAGCAACGGTGCACCTTTTTCCCCTCGCTTATCTTTGAGCGCTGATTTGCGTATAAAGAATCAATTAGCGTACCGTTATTTTGCCTTGCAATTTGCCTGAGCAGTTGCATTATTTATGGCTAAATGACGCACTTGTTTTCGAGGCACGACTGTGACTCAGAGAGTATTTATTTCTCGAGTGTTCGAGATTGTTGTTCTCTCAATTCTCTTTTTCTATTGTGCATATTTGGATGTTGTTCGTTTCCCCAATTAAAGACACAAATGGAATTCCAACTATTTGCCTTCTCTGATCAAGTTGATCGCTGGCTGCTGCGGTTCATTTTGTTGCACGCATTCCACAAACACGCTCCACAATTCATTCGCGCGCTGTAGTCAAAAGAAGTAGAGAGGCCTCTACATTTCGTTTCCACAACGTTTCATGTTTTGGTTTCTATACCAAGTTATGTGTATGTGTACGTTTGCAAAGCGCGCGCATTTTTCGTGGCAGTGTATGTGTAGAAATTCACTTGCTAGCGCTGTTGGGCTGCTCTCGTTTATGTTTTTACTATAAAACGAACGGAAGTTGAACATGAGCAAGACAGCAAACATTCGAGTGCGAACGGGACGCAGCGAAAACAAAACATTAAATTTAAGGGGAAGCTTCATTTGAGGCCAGCAGCCGCTGCAGGCTGCACGGCCAGCAGCGCAGTAGCGCAGCGCAGTGTTCTGCTCGCGTCTCAGTCAGCGTCGTTTCGTCGCAATTTTTGTTAGCCATTTCGATGTTGCTGCTTCTATCTGTTCTGTCTGTCGCATAAGTTAAATGCAATTTTTTTTTTTGCTCTAATCTTGAAATTTTAGCTTTTGCGAATTTAATCTATGTTAAAATTGATTAGGTAATTCAACTAAAATTAACCGATTGCTACGATTTGACAAGCTCTCAAGATTAAGATTGAATATATTGTGACAGCTCAAGTACAGTAATCACTCGAAAAAGGCAAATCAATTAAATGACAAAATTTCCCAGAAACTTAAATTGGCATTTTCTATAATATTAGTGTTATAAATAATTGATTAAACTGATTAATTTTGCTTTGGTTCTAAAGTCTATCGCAACATATGGTTAACATTTTCAGAGTCTCTGCATGTTGTATGAAAGGTCTATTTATATTATCTTGTCATATTTTGACTATTACGTATGACATAACTCTAAAATCTGATAGAAAAATATGAATTATGTACGGTTCCCGTTAGGTTTATCAAAATGCCACGAGTTATGAACAGGTGAACTAAAAATATCATTTTATTTATAGACTGCAGATATGACTAATAGCTTTCTCTATATTTCATATATCCCGTATTACTGCCTAAGTTAGCCCATAAAGTTAATTGTTCTCTAGGGTATTTCATAGCCTGTCTAATTAACTTCAGTTTCATACCAATTTGAAGTCGAAGGCATTACAGAAACTCGAGTTATGAATAGGTCCAATGGTTTATATAGGCATAGTCACATCCCTTGAACTTGAGTTGGCAACTTGGCTAATGACAATGAGTCAAGTTCTTAGACAACTTTCACTAGTTAGCAATGTTTATAGAGGGCAAGACTAGTTGATGCCCTGTGCCTACACCTGTTAAGCCAGATTTAGACAACTTAAAGCAAATCTTAACGGCTTTAGCTGAATCATTTTCGCTTTGAGTGCTCAATGCTCAACATCAATTTGCCTTATTTAATTTATTTCATTTTGCTAATTTTTTTCAGTTCACAAATCAATTTTTTTTATTTATATATTTTTTGGGATTTTTTTTTATGATTTTTATTTTTAGCTAATTTATTTCTTAATGAGCAAACAAATTTTTGTAGTTTTTTTTTTTATTGATTTTAGTTTATATTTTTTTTATTGATTTGTTTTGTTTTTTTTTTCGGCAAAAATATTTCGTAAATTAGCATTTATAATGGGCAACAAGACGAGACACAATGTCGCCTAGGCCAGAGCTGAGAAAAAATTTCATTTACATAAAAATCGTGCAAAGCTGGAAAAAATCTCTGTGGATATTGATTATTGATTCTAGTAGTTGTTGTTGTTATGATGTGCTAAGCGTAAAACAAGAAATTCTCAAAAGAAACCGAACTGACTGAAACCGAACTGACGCTGACCGACTGCATGATACTCGTTCGCTAGAAGAAAGTACAAACTCAGCGAAAGATAAACAAAAGAAAGTTTAGTCTGACAGAGAGATGCATTAAGAGACAGTCTGACGGAAGGAAGGAAGGACAGACAGATGGTAGAGCGGATGAACGGAGGAACAGATATACTCTCTTTTGGTGTCTCATGAACGAGCATGCCAAGAAGCTTCGCTCACGCATTCGGCGAATCATTAGCGCGAATTTCAAACTTGATAAATGAACGTGTCGCATATTTGCTTTTCTTCTTCTTCTTCTTCTCGGTCTTGTGTGTTTTTTCTGGTATCTTTTCCCCTTTTGTTTTTAATATTTATTTATTTTAGCTTTGTTTGCATAGAGTTCACAGTTTTATAACGCTTTGATCACTTTGTTCACCTGTTCCGTTTAATTGGCTCGCGCTCGGAACCGGTTCCGAGTGAGTCTTTTTTGCATGCTTTGTTTTCTGCTTTGTGTCTCAATTGAACAGTTCAGCACACATTTAGTTATCACTAAGTCAAGCCCATTAATTTAGCTTTGACCCTCAGCTGATCTTTTGCCTCCTTTTCATTATAGCCCCATGCGTGGGGCTTTGTTTTTCTCTTCTGCTTTGGTATTTTGTGTAGTGAAAGCTATTTTATTGGAATTTCTTGATATATATATATATATATATATATATATATATATATATATATATATATATTGGCGTAATTCATATCATAGCATTTCCAAGCCTATGCATAGCTCAGCTTCTGCTCAGGCAATACAAAATATATTTTTAGTGCCTTGAGACAGTTGAGCATAGAGTATAAAAACTTCGAGTTCATAAGGGATTCTCTTAGGCTTGCTAAGGCTAATTCTGTGCGTGGAATTAGATGATCTCTAAAATTTAATAAGCTGCAAATTTGATTTCAAAAACTGAATTTTTGCTTATATTTTATTAAATTTATTTAAATTTTTCTTTAGCAAATTTCTTGATTTTTGCAAAGTTTCTTAAATGAACCTAGTCAAAGCTCGACTTCTGGCGAGTCAATTTCATAAAATTTTGATACTTAGTAAGGCACTGTAACATAATACAGTAAAGCTAGTATTCATAATAAAGAAATATGAAATCCATTGACTTTGGTTTGGCTTAGACCTACTAAACTATCCATAACTCGAGTTCTATTGAGGATATGCTAGAAAAATCTAATGTACTTATAAGGAAATATATATATATATATATATAAATATATATATATATATAAATAAATAAAACTAAATTCCATCTGATAACTTTTAAATAAAATAAAAGTATGAAAAAAGCATACAAAATATATAAAAAAAAATAAAAAAAAAAATATATATATATATATAAATATATAAAATATTTCTATACATATATAATATTTAAAGGTAACATATATATAGAGAACTGAGTGGGCAGCTTTCAATTTGCAAAGTGTTTGGCGCCATGGGGCGTGAAAATGAAATTGGCGCCAAACGAATTTGCAACGCTCAATTAAAAATATAAAGTACAACTGTGTATTAATAAATTCTAAACGCAACGTAACTTTCTTTCGAATGGAACGAGCATTACGAGCGACCCGCAGACCGACGAATCGACCTGTGGGCGTAGCCGAAAGATATTACGTAGCGCCTGCAATAAATAAATGACAGAGGCGCCAATCGAATGCACAGCGAGAGGGGCAAGAGAGAGAGAGAGGGAGAGAGAGAGAGAGAGGGTGTGAAAGAGTTGAACTCGATAGTTTTTATTCACAGTAGCAAAAGAGTTGCATTGTGGAGCCATGAGTAGGTAATATGAGGTAGAAGTGGAGCCAAGGAGATTTTTAGTTTAGGGTTTTCATAGTGCAATTATAACTAAGTATTTTAGCACATACTTCCTTAAAGAACTCTATATTTTTGAGTTTTATTCAGATTCGATTTGACTAAAATATATTTTAATTGAGTTTTCCTCTGGGTAAATAGAAAATGTCTTAGATTAAAACGCAATAGAAATTGTTTAATTGCTTTCGCTATCTTTTTAGTTAATTAAGCTGAGAAAACTAATTAAATGATTGTCTACATACCTATATGAATTATACCCTGTAAATGTGTGCAGGTAAATGCAACTTATTGGCTGACTTGGAGCTTAAATATGACATATATGGAGCATGAGGTTTGCGTATTCAGATCTATTATTATATGAGCCGCCTCTTATGTAATTTTTTTGTGTATAAATGAGGAGTTCTAGCTATTTGCTTACTCATTTATTGATTTTCTCAATATCAATCTATTATGAGTCTCATGAAGCGAACCTAACATTTCTATGCAATTCTCATGTAATTTTAATGCATTCTAATTTAGGTATACGTTTTCTTGCTCTCTCTAGTTCGCTTTGGTTAGGAATGGATTGTTGAAACTGTTGCAAAGTGCACTTTGTAATGTTGCCGCCCTATGCAATTCTCATAGGTTCTAATACACGTGCCTGGCTCCCTCGCTCTCTCACACTTCTAACTCTTGAACCCTTAAGTTATGTTCCTTAATTTTGATATCCCTTTTTTTTTCTCTTTCTGTTCTGTTTCGCATGCTTTGTCTAACTCTTGAACCCTTAAGTTATGTTCCTTAATTTTGATATCCCTTTTTTTTTCTCTTTCTGTTCTGTTTCGCATGCTTTGTCTAACTCTTGAACTCTTAAGTTATGTTCCTTAATTTTTATATCCCTTTTTTTTCTCTTTCTGTTTCTGTTTTTCCTGCCTATCTCTCACCTTCTCTATCTCTTTTTCTCTCATATTTTGCTCTATATATATGCTTTTCTCTCTCATAATTCTCTCTATAGATATATCTTTTTCAAGATTTTTACTTATACTCTTGTTTTTTGTTTATAGCTCTCTCTCTCCTTCTCTATTATTTGCTCATATCATAAGTTTATATAATATTACATTTATTCTAATACATTTTCTACTCTCTTTTTTCTTGCAGTGTAATAGTGATAAAGTGCCAAAAAGTGATGAAAGTAATAAATGAAAATAGTGAAAATTCCTAGGGTAAGTGGATACGTCTATATAATATGTATCAGATTTAGAGTCTATATGTTTGTTACCAAAGTCAATGTCCAGGTCTAATGGTTTTACAGGGTATCTGCGCAGTTGTTCAGCATTTGGCTTTTCGCTTTTCTTTTTTCCTAGTGCTTTTCACCCATTTACGAGCATTTTCTTGAAGCGCAATTGATGATTGCATGAATATGTTTTCCAATTGCGTCGTAGCGAAAATGTTTGACCGTCTTTGCGGCCGGGGGATGAAAGGGGCAGCCCTGAGGGTGGGTCGGGCGGTGGGCTGGCGGCTGGCCGTGGTCGTGGGCGACACTTTGTTGGGTTTGGTTTTTTTTTCTCTCTAGTTCTTTCTCAGCTGCTGCTGCTGCTGCTGCTATTTGTTGTTGTTGTTGTATTTTCTTTTTGCATGCAGCTGCGCAGCACTGACAACTGCGACGACATGTGACCTTTCTGTGGGGGTAGTTGGGAGGGAGGCGCAGGCGTGCCTGAAGGTGAGTGGGTTGAGCCACCGTGTGTGTATGTGTGTGTGTGTGTGTGTGTGTGTGTGTTTGGCATTGTTTTGGCTGTGGCTTTGGCAAGTTTTTTTTTGTGGCGCGCTGCAACTTTGACCTTTGCGCTTACATTTGTGTCCTCCGCCCCGCCGCGCCCCTCGCCCTCTAGCTGACCCGCCCGCCTGATTGACTTATAGCCTAGTATCACCTTTTTCATATCCTGCCTGTGTTGTCCTCGCGGCCAGACATCGATATGCGGCAGACTTTGCCCCGAAGAATCGCACAATTATTTTTGATTTCTTGTTCGCTTTTCGCACGTTTGTTCCAAGAGTTCAAGAGCGCGTAATGCAAATGCAAACTGTCGCTGACCGACTGAGCTGCAGTTCTGCTGCAGCCGCTGCTTAAATATGTATCGTTCATTTAGCAGCAGCAGCAGCAGCAGCAACAACAACAACAACAACAAGCAGAGCAGTAAAAGCAACGACGTCAACGGCAGCTGAGAGACTGCTAATAAAGCCAGACACCAATTGCACAGTGCAACAGTTCTCAGCGGCGGCAGCTGGCGGGGCCTAAGGGGCGTCCACAGGCCTGCGTAGGCTGCTGACTAATGGCTACGAAGGGCGCACCACACTGACCAAAATAACAAAAAAACCCCACCGAGTCACCCAACCACCCAACCACCCAGTCACCCACTCTTACAACTAGCCATGAATAGTGGTGCAGCGCGTGGGTGGTTACCTTCAGCTCAACTAGACCAGGAAAATGCGTAGTGGATATCTAATGAATGCAACTATTTCACAAGCTGCATGAAAATTCTCATTAATATACAGTTATTCTATGACTGGAACTAGTTCATTTGGCTAATAACCGTTTAATTACTACTTTTGCACTAGTCTGTGTCTTTCAGTGCATACCTATGAGTTTTCATAGTTGCGAACTAGTTCCGGTTCCAGTTCCAGTTCCAGTTCCATTTTCAGTTTCAACTAAAAATTGATTTTAGCCAAAAACTAAAAACCTTTTCAAAATATACTGTTCTAACAGCTTAGTGAACTAGTTCCAAAATGAACTCTCATTTAAATTTTTAAGTATCTAGTTTAGTTTACAGCTAGCTTAACTGCGAACCAGTTCCGTTTCAACTGGTTCATTTGCTTCATCTGGAAAACACCTGCCGACGTATTGTATTACCCATCTGTGATTCACTTATTGCTTACGCGCTCTGTTATCAAAGACGTCGAGTCGAATGCCTTGAATACATTTCCTTAAAGCCCCAAACATCTGTGCATCTGTTCCATTTGGTGAGAAACAGCTTCAGACATTCACAAACTATTCAGAATAGTAAAACATCTAGACGCTGAATCATTGCATAAATGATGAATGATTTCATTGCTATTGCATGGCTATTTTCGTATTCTGTCTAGATCTCTCTCTATCTATCTCTCTCTCCTTTGTTTTTTCTCTCATTCTTTTTTATCATTTAGTTCTCTATCTCTATTAATCTGAATCCCTATCTCCCTCTTTTTCTCCATACACATACACAGTCTCTCTTTCTCTCTCTCACTATCATTCTATCTCATTTATTCATTCTATCTTTATCCTCACCTTATTTCCCTCTCTCTTTCTCGCACTCCCCACTCACTGTCTGTCTCCTTGTCTCTACCTATAGCCTTCAGCTCTGTTATCTCATCGAATTGTTTTCCTATTTTCTTTCCATATCCTTGTAACAGATACGCAAATATTGTCGTAACTGTACTGCCCACGCACACACACACACACACAGACACAACCACTGCCATGACCTACAACACTCACACATGCATATATATATATATATGTATTTTTTATCTTTATATACAATTTGCATTTCCCGCTGTCCTATTAACCCGATTTCTATTTGGCTGCAGTTGATCAATTCGCCCTGTGAATTAGACCAAAAATGTTCTTAACTTTTTGATCTTTGGCAACGTGAAATGCGCCAAGTCTTGATGTGGTTGTTGTTGTTGCCGTGACGGCTTCAGTTAGACGTCAGTGAAATGTAAACTGAAATCCAATGGACAGCAGGTCATTTCGCCGTATGTGTGTGTGGCTGTGTGTGTGGCACGTGTTTTGGCCAAATTGGTTACAGTTTACAGCCGCGTCCAATTTGCCGATGACGCCCAAGCGTCGCCTAGACCTAGACACGCTTATTACAACGCTTAAACGATGCTTGTAAATGGCACACACACACACACACACACACACAGAGACATATATACATACGCACACACACGGCGTATACGTAATATGCGCTGTGTAGCAATTGCAACGCGCGTGTCGCTGCCAATCGGTCACATTGTGACGTCATTGTTTTTGTAGCCGCATCAGCAGGCGCAAGCGACACGAAGCCAAAAACTTCGGCATATGGAAAAAACCATGAAACGACGCTGCCAGAGCCGGGCAGGCAGGCCAGGCCAGGCCAGGCCAGGCCAGGCCAGACCAGGCCAGGCCACGCTGTATATATGTACATTGGGCGTGGGTGTACGTCGGCTCGCTGTACGCTCGTATATAGGTTACTACGCTCGCACGAAGATTTACGCTACGTGGGCGTGGGTTGCTTTGGGGCTGAGGTGAGAGAGAGAGATAGATAGATAGAGTGGGAGAGGGACAGCAGCGGGTGCGGACTAACCTGGTCTGAACGAGAGGATAAACATTCGTCACTCACTCGGCGACGTCGTGTTACGTCACAAAACGCTCGTAAATGGACGATGACGGTAAATGGATGCAGCTATATACACGCTACATGGACACGGATATAAGTGTGTGCGTGTGTGTGTGTGTGTGTGTGTGTGCGTGTGTGTGTATATGGGACGCGTAGCGTAACGTAAAACTGAAACAGGACAGCGTAAATGAATTTTGCATTGAATGATGCTAGCGCTGAGCGTTGGGCAGGCAGCGTGAGAGAGCAAGCGGCACTGCGAGCGAGACAGAGAGAGAGTGAGCTGGACTGTAGCTAGAGCGAGACAGCATTCAGTTAACAAAATTAAGTTGCGCGTAAAGTGAATCGCGAATAGAAATGGAAAAAAAAATAGAAGTGAAGCAAAAATATTGCCTCCTCGCTCAAAGGATTCAGATTCAAACTCAAATTAATTTAAGCTCGACTCCGGCCCAGGCAGCGATTCCCGTTGAATTCTCGCCTCGAGCCGCGTTTCACATGATTCACTGTGCAGAATTATTCAATTGAATTTCATTTATACTTGAACTGCATAATTTTTTATGGCGAATCTAACAAAAATACCCTGTGTGAATAAATTTAAAGCTAGAACAGCTCAAAATAATAGAAAAACATGAAAATTAAGAAAAGGAATGGAAACGGAACGTAGTCGACTATAGAGTATAACAGTTGACTGTATACTGGTATACAATGTATATGGAATACTGTATACTGATTGATGTATGGTATACTGTGGAAGGATTGTATTGGTAAAGTGTTATACAGTTATGTTATACGTTATACGTAGAGCTGTGTACTGATATACTGTTTACTATTATATTCATGCAACTAAAATATTATACTGGCATATATGTGTACTTTGCTACTGTTATACTATTGTTATTACTGATTTACTGCTGCAATGTTATATTACTTAATTAGAGCTATACTGTTATACATTTATACTGTTTTGAGTTGTACTGTATAACAGTCTACTGCTAACAATATTCAGCTGTGATACGCTCAAATTATTAAACTGTTATACTTTTCTACCCTACTCAACACTATTACTGCTAATTTCGTACTGTAATATTGGTATATGAATCAAGAGTTGAGCCAAATCAGATCGAGTCCTACTGTGATGCGATAGGTATTCTCTTTTGTCACTTGGCCATGCTTATGGAGGATCAGAAGCCGTAGAGCTCGACTAAGAGCACTAACTGAACTGTGAGTTGGGCTTTGCAGGACTTCCGGCTCGTAAAGTAAATGGAACTGAATTATTAGGGAATTGTTTTATAGACATTTGGCTTGGTCATGAATGTTAAGCAAAATATGTAGAAAGAATCTTTCATGGATTGCCAAAGAGAGTGTTGCACGGCACTGAGCAGCCAGCAACAGGATAAGCAGTAAAACCGAGCTGCAGGCCGAGTGGGCGGGTGGAAGCTGTGGAAAATAGCAAGAACGTGCGGCATTTCCATAACAGCAGCAGCAGAGGCAGAGGCAGAGGCAGAGGCCGAGGCAGAGGGCGGGCAGGAAGCTGTTGTGCCAAGAACTTGGTATGGAACAAAGCAAATGTATCTTGTAAATATTTTATTGCAACAATGTAGCTACGAGATGTTTATGCCATGGTTCAGCTACAGCGCACTTGATGTGGCACAACAGCTCGTAGGTTAACTGGTTGGGAGCATCTGGGCGGTTGGGTGGCAACGTGGAGTCGTGGGAGTCGGGGAGTCGGGGAGTCGCTGCTCGTATCCACTCGTAAATGGAACGTGGCGTCACAGAATGCAACTGGAACTGGAAGCGACTGTACGCCGGGAAGACTTCACACATATATATATATATAAAATATATATATTTTAGTATATATAGTAAATATATAGAGCAGGCCATTGGCATATATACCCAATGTGGCCACTATATAGTGATAGTATAGAGCTTATATAAGCACACATATAGATTGCAGCTTGGCTTCTTCAATGGAAACGTAACCCATTTAACCCCAAGAGTGCGAAATGTTATTGCGCGCATATACACGCCCACACGCTCAGACTCCCGCACGCACCAAACGCCCAAACGCCCACTTGCCCACGCTTGGCCATATAATGTTACGGCTTCAATTTCTAGCGTGGGCCAAAACAGCTAATGAAAATTTATGTGAATTATCCTTTTGCGCGTGAAGCAAATTGCAGCTGATCATTGTGGCAGGATTGCCCAGAACAGGACTGCGGCTTATCGACAATGGGAGAGAGAGATGGACGAGGGAGAGGGGAGGATGAGGGAGAGAGCGAGGTAGCAGCTGTGAGCTGATTGGAATTGTTTGAATTGCCTATTATCTGAAATGATTTTCAAACGAAAAGCGAATTCTGCTCGCAGCTAAAACTCTTTATTGTTATGACAGTTTTGAGAGCTTTGATGAAGCAAGGCAAATTTCTAATAGAGAAAACCTAGCAATAGAAATATAGATATGTTTAGTTGATCAAGTCTTATGCTGTTTTATGGACTGTCTTTGGATAGAAGAATTAACTGAAGGAGAATATGATTAGGAACTAGGAATGAAATGGGGAGTCAGAGAGCATGAGAGAGAGAGAGAGAGAGAGAGAATGTAAGGTAAGAAGAAGAGCGAGAGAAAGAAAGATAAATATAAATAGAGAGAGAAAAATATATAGTGGGGAGAGATGGAGAGTAATAAGGACAGAGATAAATAGCTCGATAGAGGGAGAGATGAAAGAGAGACAGATAATAGAGAGAAGGAGAGTCAGATGGTTTCTTGGATAACACCTTTAACATCTGCCTTTATTCTCCCAATTCGTACATTTGTCGCATAAAATTAGCTACAACTGATTTCTGTGAGAAACTTGATAAATTAGCTTGCATATCTCATATAAAATAGATAATGACGTAAGATCAATATCTGAATTTCCAGGGGTTTTGCCATTCCGTGTGCAGTCCGGAGGCTTGCATCTTATTGAAATTTGGGTCTTTCTCATAATTCTGAACACGTGCGCTGTCGCTGGGGCAGAGATAAGTAATAGAGAAAGAAATAAATTTGGAGTGCGAGGCCGAATCGGGTTAGTTGAACTCGGAACCTGCTCGTAAATTAACACTCCAGCCACATAGATCAAGCGGCTACAAAAGCAAAATTTCGTATTTCGTATTGCCAAAATCCGGAGAGTTCGTTCAACTGGGGATTTCAAACATTTTTAGGAGGAGCGTGGCGTCCATTACCAGATGTTTCATTTGCCATTTGCTCACGGTTGACAGGCAATTACAATATTTTTTTAGATGTGTTAATAAAATACATAAAAATGTGTATATTTATTATTATTGTTCAAGTGGTTCCAGCTGTGAGCCGCAAAACAGTTTGAGATTTGCAATTTCCATATTTAGTTAATGTAAGGCGGGGAGTAAGACTGAGAAGCTAAGCCTGAATCGAAAGAGGTTTAGTTTGAAAAAGAAAACTCTTCAGGTGGACAACGCTCTAGACAGCTAGAGAGAGAGAGAGATAGAGAGTGTAGTAGAGAGAGTGAGTTTTTCGATTAACTATTTATGGTAACGAAAATTAGGTTCTTGAATTTAAGCCTCAAAACTGGATGTGTGTAAATGGTTAACTTCCTTTAAAAGCTTCTTTCTCTCTTTTACAAACTTCGTCTTCACTGAGCTGCAAGCAGATTCTTCAGCAAGGATCTCAAGATAGCTGAGCTGAGCCGCAGCTTTTGTGCTTCTCTTATCAGTTCAGCTTGTTCGGCTGAGCTTAGGCAGTGCATTATATGTTCGATTGCGAACAATTAATATGATTTATCGATTGGCTGCTGGCTACTTGGAATTCAGCAGAAGCTGCGTTATCCTTGCAGCTGTGACATGTTCAGCAAACTACGTGACTGACGCACCCCGCCACTGGCCCTCTCCCTCTTTCCTTCTCTGTACAATAATAAACCGCAACAGTTTGTCACCAGATACATCAATGTCAAGTCAGGCAATAATGTGAGACAAGTGTGCAGGGAGGGGCGAGGGTAGGGGTTGGTTGGTGTTAATGGTGGTGGTGGTGGTGTTGGTGTTGGTGGCAGCGGCATTTGGTGGTGCAGCAGCCAGCATACATTTAAATGCCAACTTATTTGCATAGTCCTGACGCGTGCTGCTGCTGCTGCTGCTGCTGCTGGCTCCAGCTGGTCCAATGGATTTTGCTTCTTTTTCTTTCACTTGTTCCTCTTCGCTTTTGATGGATTCGCAATCATTTTGCATGTCGTACTAGCTTCAATAATAAGCAGCTGTGGACTGGCTGTTATCAGTGGCACGCCTCCGCACAGGCACGGCTTGCTGATTACACAGCGCGCGTTGCTATTTTCTGTCTCTGTGTCTGCCCACACTACGCACAGGCCAACGCGTCGGATGTGTGATGCGACATAAAAAAGTCGAGGAAAGCGAAAAGCGGCCAAGGGGCACGGGGGGCAACCCACGTCATCGGGCCACAAAGGCGACAGGAGCATGCCGTGGGCTGTTTTTCGCCCAGCTTATCCTGC
This sequence comes from Drosophila mettleri, assembly GCA_035047625.1. Classification (NCBI taxonomy): domain Eukaryota; kingdom Metazoa; phylum Arthropoda; class Insecta; order Diptera; family Drosophilidae; genus Drosophila; species Drosophila mettleri. The sequence continues at coordinate 1,108,374 of JAWNPI010000103.1, read as the reverse complement.
GTGGGTGATTGCGCTTCAGCAGCAGCTACAACAGCAGCATCAAGTTCAGGTTCAGGCTCAGGCTCAGGCAGCGTGGGCTTTTTGCCATTTGCCAGGCGTCAACTTTGCTACGCTTGAAAAACTTGAAAATTTTGATTTTCAAAGAAAGGAATACGAGACGCATTCAAAGTAGATAACAACGAGAGCTAAATACTCTTATGGAATTAGAGAGAGAAAAAGAGACAGAATACCTGAATCTAAATGAAAAGTTCTTCAAACAAGAATTCAATGCCTTTGGACTACGTTGGAGCTCCCCAGAGATAAGCTAATCAACATCAAGATGTAAAATTTGCATCATAATGGTTGTGTCTATTTCGATTGGCCACCTATTGAGCACTAATTAGATTTACAGCTAGAAATGGCAATACACAAAATTTTAATTAAACTCCCGCAAGCCTTTGGGGACTTTTTGTGGTTTGTTGTTTTAGTTTTAATTAATGGTATTTTCTATATTGGCGACTCGTCGCATTAGCGCTGCTGCTAATTGCTGCAAGGCAACAATACGAAAATATTTTAATTGCATTACGAAAAGTTGATGCAACCAACAACAACTGCATCAACTGCATCAACATCAACCACCAGCACCACCCGCACCACCAGCACCACCAGCAAGTGGTGTGCATTGAAATATTTGAAATGGGAAAACAAAAATTTGTGTGTCGGCATGTAAAAGTAGATTAAAACTAGTTAGCAGCTATGCCAATAAATTTTTTTGCCATTATATTACATTAGTATTAGCCACATTGTACAGTAAATAATTGAATTCAAAATATTTCACGAAAATTGTGGTTCAATATTCGCTAATTATATTTTAATATTCGGGTAAAATAAAATTAAAGCAATACCAATGCAATACTAAGCATAATGTAAATGATAATGATACTGAAAAATAATAATGATTATGATAGCTGCAGGAATATTCTTAATAATAATGAAAAGTATGCGAATGATAATGATAATGATAAATCATTGCTGTTGATATTTAAAAATAAAAGTAAAATATTTATAATTTTATTTTTAATGAAAATTAAAAATGATACCAATAATGGCAATACTAATACTGATACTAAGGGAAGTGCTGATGACGATACTGATGCTAATGATATTTGTAATCATAATGAAAATTAAAAGCATAATGAAGCCGATAATGAAAGATAACAGTTATAGTGGCATTGCTTATAATGATAATGATACTGCTGATAATGGTAATAAAAAATATTAATTATAATTATAGTAAAGTAATGATAATAATAAAGTAATAATAATAATAATAAACTGATAATAGTAATAATGAAGCAATAATAGTAATTACCAATTATAATGACTACTGCTAATGCTTATGATATTCATAATGATACTGAAAAATAATGATGTTAATTCCAAGCACAATTCTGATGCTAATGGTCATATATTTGATGATAAATGCATCAGCTTTAAATTTAAGGCGTATATCTCCTTAGAGCTAATGCAAATACTTGCTCAACAGTTCACTGATCCATAATTGGGTATATAAATATCTCTAATAAATTGCACAGATACTCTATCAGCCAAAAGTCACATAAATTTGACACAGTTTTTACGACTTGAAAGCCTTGTTTTTGTATAATTTGATGTCATTTTTGTGCTCTCGCCATTAAGATTTGCATCTGGTTCACAGTGCCAATGACTGAATGGCAAGGGGCAGTCATACTGACTGACATTTAAGGACCTGCTTCATTTCTCCACACTCGCTCATATTGTGTTATAATTCACGCACACGTGCGACAAGCGGCAAAAGTCGCTCGAAATTCGGAGCGGGCGACCAGCTTCAAAAACATGCACATAAATCAAGTCTGCAGGCACATAGATCACCTGTACACCCCCTTACACATATACACACACACACGTGGACAGAGAGACAGACAGAGAGACAACCCCCTTTGATTTGCTAAAACCACAAAAGTTGAATTCGGTGAGGCAGGTCGTTGAACTCGTGTCTTCGGACGGAGGCGTGTGTTGCTCATTTTTCGAAAATGTTGACTTTGGCACTTTTCGGGATTCTATTTTGAGTAGTCTTTTCTCTGTCCAAATATCAATTAAGTGTTCTAAATTGTACCGGTTATTCGAACCGAGACTCATAATAAATATTGTACAAGCCGAAGCTTGCCTCGTTTGCCTCGTTTGCCTCGTTTATCGCTTTTGCCGCATTCGCCCGGCCCACAGGCGCTGTCCATGTAAATAATCTAGCCGTTTTTGCGCATGGTACACAAACACAAAGGCGGCAATTAATTTAATTGAATGAGAGATTTAGATGTGATTATAATACAGAGTGCAGCAAGTGCCGAACACTGACGGCCGGCGGCGACCGTCAGCTATTGTAGGTGGGCTAGCTGGGCCTCCCATGTAAACACACAATCATAATCATAATAATAATAATAATAATAATAATAATAATAATGACAGCAACAACGCGAAAACAAAGCAGGCGAAATGTATTTATGAACATCGAGAATAAATATACTACAATTCTAATGGAAAATCTACACACACACACGCACACGCACTCACTCACTCTCTCATGTGTGTGTTCATGTGAATCAATGAATGAATCTAGTGAATGAAAGGTCCGAAACAAAGCGACAAGCGCCATTAACTCGTCGTCGTCTATTTGTTGTTGTTGCTTTTGTTGCTGTCGTTCAGTTTTTTTCTGTATTCATTATTATTTTATTTTTTTTTTTTAATATTACGCTTAATGGAACAAAAAACTATATAATTGAAAAGAAAAAGGTCAGCACGAAATCAGAAATACGCTGCTGTTCACTGTAATCTATACTTTGCAGACTGTATTGATTTTTAACTGGTATAATAAATGATTAATTGGAAATAATAAAAATATAATTCTAATTTAATATCATGAATGTTAATATAATTAAATTTTTTATTTTACATTCATAATATTTAATTATAATTTTTATTATTTCAAATTAATTACCTAATTTACGATTTTAAATTATTTTTAAAATACTTATTGATATATTTATTGCTATTATATTCTAAATATTTTCTAATTATATTATAATTATATTTGATATATTTTTTTTTGTTTATAATGCAAAAGCTATAGCAGTATAGCTAAAATATTTATTGTTATATTTATTATGCATAAAATTTCGATATACGATATATGTTGATACGACTAAAAGCAATCAACGCTAATTATTTTAAAATTTTCAATAAATTTCGCAAACACATTTAAAAAATTTTTAATTGGAATTTGCGGCAAATAAAAATAAATTAAAATCGCGTTAAATAAGCTCGAATTCGTTTAATTGAATTAAATTATTTTTATAGAATTATTATGCTAATATTTGAAGTAAAATATATCCAAATATATGCAAAATATTTAATGGAAATATTTATAAATTTTTGGTTTTTGACCAAATCATTTAACTCGACTTTATATAGAGCAACATAGTCAAATATAAATACGTATATATATATATATATATATATGTTAGGCATAGATCTCATAAGCACAGAGCATGCCGTAGCGCGCCGTAGGCTTATCAAATTTGGTTTGTCTGTCCCACAGTCGCCCTCCCTCTCTGTTTGTCTGCGGGTCAGAGCTGGTTCAGATCTTTTTCACTCTTCATCGTGTAATCAGTGAGCTGAATGTGAATGCTCATATGCTTTGGCTCACGACCTTTGTGGCTCATGTTTCCTTCCTTTTTTGGCTGCGGCAACGCGTCGTATGATTTATGTGCTCACAATTTGCCTGCATTTAGTTTTGATGATGTTCGTTGCGAGCAAAGAACATAAACCAAAAAAAAAAAAAAAAAAAAAACCAAACTAAAATTGTATTATTATTTATTTACTCAAGTCTGACTGTCTGCTTGCCTGTTCGTCTGTCTGTCTGGCTGTTTGTCTGTCTGTCTGTCTGTCTGTGAATCTGCGCTGTGGCGCTCTCTCGACGATAAGTGATTGCCTGTCCGAGTAAATAGAAATCAAAATAACTACACACACACACACACACACACCACACATACAGAGCAAGGCTGATAAGAGTAAACGGCAAAATGAGTTGTAATAAAATTTTCCTCGTGACCTTTGAACTTATTTTCGCTCACTTCTAAAGCGAACGGCCGGTAAAGGTCAACCATGGCTGCGGCCTGTGCAGGACAACTAATTAGTTGGTTTGAGTAAACATTGACGGTCTGATTAGCTGGCATGCATAACACCCTCGGGAGACTTTACAGTTACTATATATACATACTATATGTGTACATACATGTATACATATATATATTTATATATATATTCAATTTAATTAGCAACAGCTTTTATGCTGATTGAACTGGGCTAGTGCCTGGCATATGGAAAGTAAATAGAGTTAGTCAATCAATCTAGAGTTCAAGCAATTTATTTGCTTTGTAATTTCAATTAGAGCAAACTAGGAATATCAAATGGCTAATAAAATAGAGTTAAGATTGGGTTTTGCTAGAAGGCATCAGCAGAGGTTAGTTCTGCAGCTGAAATATTGCATTTGATCTGAATCGAATGACTAAAGTTATCTTAGCTGTTATATGAAAGAGATTTCCACTATTAAGTTTTTGTATTAAAATAGTTGCCAAAAGTTCTTCATATGAAGCAATCTATATCATATCAGAGATATGCAATGTGCAATCCATCTTGACCTTTATAAATCTTATATATGATTTATATAATAAAATTCTAGGAATTTTCTAAATATCATAATATCATCAACGTGCCCAGGTATAAGAGTTTCATAATTAAGCTGTGCATATTTAAAAACTTTTAGCTTGTTTTTGGTTTACTATTACATCTTGGAGATAATTTCTATGACATGATTTCTACACATGATTCTGATTATATAATGAATCCGTATGGGAAAAATCAGTTGTTGCTGACAATGCTTAAGTCGCATATAAAATAGAATCAGTATCATCAACACAGCTATGTCAGAGATTGTGAAACGCAGTTTAAGGGTATTTTTCAGACAGACAGAGAGAGAGAGAGAGAGAGAGAGATAGACAAAGAGTGAGCGAGAGCGATAGAGGAAAGCATGACTGTACCGTCATCGAAATAAATGCAAATGCTAATGGCGCCAGCTGTATATATAAAAAAAAATGAAAGAACCTTCGCATCTGTCGGCATCTGATTACAGTGTTTGTCAAAAATATTTGGCCAGCAATTAAAAAAACAACAATAACAACAACAACAACAACAAAATGTGCAGTGCGCAGTAGACGTTGACGAAAAGACGACGATGCGATCCAATGCGATGCGATGCGATGCGATGCGCGGCGCGGCGCAATTACCGATGGGTAAAAAACCAAATAATGTGTGGAGTAGATCGGTTCGGGCCAGACAGCGAGTGTGCGGCCAGAGTCAGCTATCTGCCAGCTAACTGGGTCGAATTCAATTGAGTTTCACAACTTTCGAGCAAAGGTCTTTTTTTTTTGTTTTAGCGCCAGAAATGGCGCAGCATTCTCTTCACATTTATTTATTTATTTATTTTTAATGTTTTTATCTGAGTACTTATGTACGTAGCGAGCATTAATCAGATGCGGATGATAATTATGAGCAACGGGTATCTAGTTATGCCCTGGGCTCGCATTGGGGAAAGGGTATGATAGTTTGTGTGTGGCAAAGATATATATTTATTCAAATGCTATTCTCCATTTAATAGGCATACCAAAAGTTTCTAAATATCAAACAAAAAATCTAGAAACGTTGAGTTACCTGTAGAGATAAGAAAATTTCATTAAGTAAAGCTCAAGTAGACACATGCCACTATCGTATTCATTATCAGTTGAGCTATGTTGACAAAAGTCTTCACACAAATCACTGAGCATCTACAGAGTATCTGCAGAGCGATCACGCTCACCTAGATCACTCTTACTTGTTATGATATTATTACAGAGTAGAAAAAGGCAAGCAAAACAAAGAGTGGAAGAAAACGCAAACAAAACCCAAACAGAGAAACGACGCGAAGACAGAAGCAGAGACAGCGAAAGAGAGAGAGAGACAGAGAGAGAGAGAGAGATAAAGAGAGAGAAATAGCGAGATATAGCGTGAGTGGCGCAGGGAGGTATGCGGGGGCCACAGACCTTATAAATCACACGAGCGTGGCATGACTGGGCGTTTCGAGTGGACCATGGGATATATGAGGAAAATGCTGCCTGATGCCGTGTATCTGTATCTTTGGCTGTAGATGTATCTGTATTTGTAGCTGTAGCTGTAGCTGTATCTGTAGCTGTAGCTGTAGCTGTATCTCGTAGAAGCGCAGCGCGATAAAAATAACCGCTGTCTGTGCGATCTCAGCGCAAGGCGCTGTGTGGGGAGGGCCTTGGGGCAATGATACCTTGGAGCGGCTGTTGCATGTTGCCAGTTGATGATGCAACAACAACGACACAACGCCAAACCAAAACAAAAACAAAAGCCAAACGACGCAGTTGCTGCAGATGCGAAAGCAAATAGCAAAACAAAGAGCCGAAAGAGATACTGAAGCAGAGCTAATGGTAGAGGCCGAGAGAGAGATAGACAGAGACAGAGACAGAGAGAGAGAGTGAGAGAGGAATAGAGGGGGCGAGGGTAGATAGGATGAGTTTTTGGGGCGCTACTTGCGGCCTGGTTTTGTGCTTGTCTGGTTTTTGTTTAGATGGGCGACCAGAAAATTCGCTACGTTGAATTTCACAAGATTGCGACACCAGAAAAATCAGCAACAGCAACAAGAGAAACAACAACAATAACAATAACAATAACAACTACTTCGCACTTTTTGTCGCGCAATTACAGAGATACAAATAAAATAGGTTCAGGGAAAAGATAAATCTACTTATGTAGCTATTGCCGTTAGTGTATGTATCTGTAGCTGCAGCTGTGACTGTGGCTGTGGCTGTAGATGTGTAGCTTTAGTTGCATCCATAGCTGTATCTGGTGGATATGCAAGCTTCAACAGCTTTATCTGTATCTTTAAGTAGACCTATAGATACATATGCATATTTAAGACGTATCTATAATTATAGCTAGTGTATCTGTATCTTTTATATATAACTAAGCGTTTATCTAAAACTATATCTATATCTCTTAGTTAAATATATTTTATATATTATGTATCTATGATTTAAAGGGGTGTATCTACATACATAATTAGTCAACTATCTATAGCTGATTTCTAGCTAGAAATACATATCCATTAGTAGGCATATCTTTTAAATATATTTTTATACTTAGCTATAAATGAATATGTTTCTAAATTTGTATCTGTATATGTATGTCTCTGTATTTGTATCTATAGATATATCAATAGATTTATATTCGAACATGCCCACATTTATAGCTATAGTTGTATCTATTTACATCACATTCTCAGTATCTCTGTCCACTGTTTAATATGTATCTATGGCTGCATCTATTGCTATAGATGTATCTAGAACTGCATATAAATATCAGTTTCTGAATTTGTATCTTTATATGTAGCTGTGGCTTCAAGTGTATTTGAGCCCAGTTTGTATTTGAACTTAAAGATGTTTCTGTATCTTTGGCTATTTCCGTAATTGTATCTGTATCTTTAACTGCCTGGGTGCATCTTAAGCTTCAGCTGTAAGATGTATTTTGGTGCATATCTGTATCTGTATCTATGGCTGTAACTTCATATGTATCTGTAGCTGCTGCAGCTGTATCTGTGAGTCTAGTTGTATTTGTATCTCTATCTCTTGCTTTATAACGTTACCTTAGCTCGGCATCGTCGTCGTCGCTCGTCTTTGCTTTGGTGGGTAACGCCAAAGGGCGGAAATTCAAGATGCTGCGCAATATGCTGCCTTCCACTGTGGGCTTTGGCTAAGCTGGAGGAACAGGGAAGAGGAGTGGAGTGGCGACTGCTGCTGCTGCTGCATTTTCACAAGCGAGTAAACAAAGTTATTGGAAATTTGTATTTGCGCATTGTGTAATAGCCGCAATTGGATTTTAATTGTAGATGCGCCTCAGTCTTATTGTAATTCTAAACCCAACTGCTGTTTGTTGGGCTTTTTATTTCAATTCACTTACCTATATCGCCGTAACTCTGGATATTATGAAATGCTCGGACTGGGCATAGCGCAGCGGGTGCAGTGACTTGAACCTGCCAATTGATATGAAAAGGCAGCTGGCAGCTGGCAGCTGGCAACCAGCAGCTAGCAGCTAGCAGCTGGTAATGCATATTCGTGATGCCATATGATAATTCCGCCGACTGCTCACAGTTTGATTTGCCATTAGTGGCGTTCAATTATAGCCTTGGAATTGGCCAAGCGCAGCGTTTTAGAGCAAATGCTAATGACTATTTAATGAGTGATCATTGCAAATGCAATGCAACAAGTCAACAGCAGCGGCGGGAGCTTAAGCTGCGGCGGCGCTGCTCACTAATTTGGAGAAGGGGATTTCGTTTTGTTAACTAGAGCAATTGTTTCTGTTAAAAAAGCAAAGCTATTTCGCTTGCCTAATTATTCAGCAATTTCTAACTGTTGTTTCGAGTCTTATTTGCATTTGCTGTGGCGGTGAAATAAACTTATTAAATTAGCTTTCCATTTGATAATCGAGTTCAGTTCGGCAACTGCATGAGTTCTTAAGCTGCAGTCGAAGCGCTTGTATTAATTATTATATAAATTATTGTGCATTTCTTAAAATTTAATAAACTGTACTTCTTTATCGCTATAGAGATTTATTTTTATGTTATTTATTTATTTTTATATTTTTTGTCTTACTATAAATAACTTTCCATCAAATATTATCAGCTGTCTTTCCTTCAACTATTTCTTGTATAGTTATATAAACTTATCTTTAAATTAATTTTTAGTCAACTTCATTTGGCATTCAGCTCTTCTTTTAGCTAACTCAAGCACTTGCATATTTGAGTCCACTGCAAATATTCAAATTCAGGGTATATTGGTTGATGAATAGATATATAAAAGACAGAATGCATTAAGCATATATACTTCTTATCGAATTTCAGCTCATTGCTTAAGTTACAAAAACTGGTTTGAGCACACAGAAATATATCGATTAAATTGTATTCTGTTTACTTCTCTCTTTAGCAGAAATAAGTATCAGCTCTGGGTATTTCCTAGTCGGCCACTGGCGACTTGAACTTGTTTCATATCTGCCTTAGAAATTTTCCAATTTGCATTTCAGTTTTAATTGTTGTTGTCTTTCTATTAACAGATCTCAGTTCACCTTTTGTAGTACTTCCCCCTTGGCTTTCTTTCAAAAGAGACTCGAACTTCCGCTTTTTGCCACATTTCAATTGTTGTCTCGTTTGCTTGCATTTCGTTGTTGTTGTTGTTGTTGTTGTTGTTGTTGCTGTATGTTGAGTACAACAAAAGCGATAACTCATGGCGATTGCTTGTGCTTCGATGGAATTTCCATTTTGTAACAGTTTGTAGCGCAGTTTGCCCCCAATGCCCCCGCACAGCTCAACTCTTGCTCCTTTATCCGTCTCGTTCTCATTCGCACTCTCTCTCTCTCTCTCTCTCAGTATCTCTTTGGCACTTCTTTTTTCGTTGTTGTTTTATTTTTTTGGTTTACCGCTTATGTTTTCATAAATACGAAATTGAAAGTTTTTTCAACCGACGAAAATTCTCATAAAAATTGTTCGTTCAAACCGCACCAAAAGCACTCGAGCAGCCCTTCAAGAAACAAATACAAAATGAGAGGGAAATCAGGTCTAAGGGGTAAGAAGGGGCCAGGGGGGGGGCGTTACTCTTACATTGGGGGTCAGGCAGCAGGGACAGTTGACCGTCCGCCCAACTGCATACGAACGGGCTGCATTTCAATCAATTGGCGGCAACAGCTGCCGCTGGCATTGTTGTTGCTGTTGCGGCCCACGTTTGGTGGCAGCCATCTGGATGTGGCTGCGGCTTGGATGCTGATGTGAATCTGTATGTCTGTGTGTGTATGTGTGTGTGTCTCCATTGCGAGAAACTCATAAAAAGCTCCCACGTTGTGACGCGACGCGACGCGACGCTTGTCGTAACTTTCATAGTTCGCCTTCCTCTGCCGCCTCTCGCAACACCCACCTGAACGGCGTTCGCGCGGACTGTTGCCGCCGGCGCCTCCGCAGCAATAGCAATAGCAACAGCAACGGCAACACCTCCCAACGCCTCTGCTGCACTCAATGCGTTCGGCGTCACCTCAGTCGTTAGTGTAGGCCTCGGTTATTGTGTTGTGAAAATAATTTTTCGGTCTCTTGGCTGCTGTGTCTGTGCTGCATCAAGCCATGTTGCTGTTGCTGTTGCTGGTGCTGCACGCCCAAACGCAATTGTCGTCGCTTTAATTGCTGTTGCTGTTGCTGTTGCGAGTGGGCAACACTTGGCTAGTACACAGATTAACGCCCCCATCGTTTCCGATAGCCACAATATTTCTCATTTCCTTTTCTGTTACCAAATGAATCTCCCCCAAAAAAAGAAAAGCCACAGGCGGCACTGTTCAAAGCAAATGCTGTGGATGGAGTGCAGCGGAAATGCACTCAAACGCGCTGGAAAATGACGAACGTACGCAAGAGACTTTATGTGATGTACTTGGGTGATGCGAAGCAATGTAGACGTGCTTATATTAAATGGAACCTAATTTAATATTAATGAAATAATTGCAGAAAGAGGGAGAGAGAGGGAGAGAGAGTGAGTGAGAGAGATAGACTGAGTGAGAGTGAGTTGAATAGTAAACGGCATTGCGAGAAAGGCAACGCCTAGGCTATGTGAGCTGTCAGTCCGAATAACGTGAAAGAGTCTAAGATGTTTACTTCAGCATTGCTTCACAATGGATATGAATTCGCCCAATGTAATAAGCCTGGCTAGGGATTTAATTCTAGATGTCTTTATATTTCCTTCTCTTTTTCTCCCTATGCACTCAGCATCTGTTTGTATCTGTCTTTATGGCTCTCTATGCATAGGCCACTGTCACTCTATCTCTCTTAATTATCTGAATCTGTCTTTAAATCTCTGATTACTGCTCTAATCAATACTCTATACTTTCCTTTTTCTGTGTCACTCTTCTTTTTTAAAATTTTCTATATCTCTCTCTATTTCTGTCCCTTTATTCCTCTCAATTACTCTCCTTCCCTGAACAATTTGCTCTATTTTTCTCATTTTCTCTTTCATTCTCAGACAGACAGTCTTTGCCCCTCTGTCTCATTCCGGATTTTTCGATCGATTCCTTCTCTCACTCTCTAACTGATTCTTTCTCTCTCCCTGCCACTGTTTAAATTCCGCAATTCCCTGCCCTTTTCTGATAGCTCTAGATTTTGTCTCCTATTGTAATCGATTTTCTCTGTGATTTTCATGCATTGTATCAATAAATAAAATTAATTCGAAATAAATGCTCCAAAAACTGCAATTCATGTGAACCACCCAAGACCATTGGCCTGCAGCTGATAGCTACTGGCTTCATTGGTATTTCCTGATCAAGTCAATACCGACACGACATCAAAAAAAAAAAAAAAAAAAAAAAAAAACAACAACGAAAAAGCGAGAAAAGTACCGTTTCGACAATTAGTCGAAAATAGATTTGTGCAGCGAGGCGGGTCATAAATCATTATTTTGTTGTCGTTTCGCTGCGCCGTCTTTTGTTATATTATTGCATTTAATTTATTTAACACCCCTGGCCAGCTGCTGAGGGCGGTGTGAGGGGAGGATGGGTAAACATAGCGCAGGCAAATGCCAAGCCAATGCGTCCACGTGACAGTTGTCATAACACGTTGGCCCAGACTGTAAAATACCAAATTAACATGCACGTGACTTTTGTTATGGCCCATAACTCAGACAGCAGAGGAGCAAAGAGGGGCAGCGACGGGGGCTATTCTGGCTACTTTACATATATATATATATATTTATATATTTATATATGTATTTTTTGTTGTGCTTTTGTTGACACACTTTTTAGGCAGAATTCGTTCTGTTGCGACTGCACTCGATGCGCACTTGCCGCTGCCCAAATATTTGCAGGCAATAACCAAAATCTAGCGATGGCAGCGTGATTGAGCGCGATGATTTAATATGCTGCCAGAAATGACTATTTTATATATAAATATAAATAATTAAATTATTCATTGCATAGACTTAGCTTCATTAGCTATGCACGGCAATCAACTTGGCAAACTATAAACATTTTTAATTACTCCTCAGCTGAGAGCATAGTAAATGTAATAAAATTAGAACTGCGATCAATAAAAATCAATATAAAATAATTATTAACTAGACATACGAATAAAATATTGATGAGCCTGCCGACTAACTTTAGTTATGTATGCATATTTTATATCCATTCGAATCACGCCATCATCTCTCTAGAGCGTGCTGGGTCAAATGTGAGCTTCATTTGTCGAATAGACCTTGCCACAAGTGGTTTCTGTTAATTGATTTGTCTGTCAGCAATCGTAGAAGTTGTCGTTAAATATTAGTTGCCTATTCGAATGTAGTTAGAACTTTGTTGCAATTACTCAATTTCCCAGCTCCTATTTGTCGACAGCCTCTGGATGCATTGTTGACTTTCCGGCTGATTGATTGATGATGCCAAACCGTATCATAATTTGAAATCTATAACTTCTGAATAATTTGAATAAAAATTGTTAAGGTCAGAGTATAAAGCAATGCCTCGAGTTCCGTTGTACTCTCTTGTTCAGATTGCAGCTTAAATTATAGTTCAGGCTTTAGCTCAGCTTCATGTGTTGTGGTTCAAGTTTAAGTTCCACTTCAAGTTCTAACTATTCAATCATGGTTCCTTTGAAATTCAAATTCCACTGCCCCTTTTGATGTCAGTCAATATTTTTGTTCTGTTCCAGTTCCTGAACTTCCAGCTTAAGTTCCAATTTTATTGTCATGTCAAGTTTCAGCTCATTCTTCAACTATGATTCCATTCAGATTCCAATTCATCTCACACTTTCGATTTCAGCACGAGTCTCTGTACAGGTTCCAGTTCAGATTCCAGTTTTAAGTTCAAGTTTAAGCTCATTCTATAGTTTTGGCTTTTGCGTAAGCCCCATTCAGGTTTTTAGTGCAAGTTCCAGTTCAGATTCAAAATCCGGTTGCTGCTCATGTTTCAGTTTAGGGTGAAATTATGGTTCCACCTTCAGTTTGGAATAAGTTTTCATTGTTAGGCATCAGTTCAGGTTAAATTTCAGCTCATTTTCTGGTTCTTTTCGAACCGAAACATTCTAAATTCAGTTTAGGGGCTGCTTCTATTAGAATTTCCCATAGTTAATCTATATAAAATATGATATTACATGGTCTTTTTATGCCTACGTTTTATGGACATACTTAATTTTGCTGTTCATCAATTCGAGTCTTACTTTTATGAAAAATATGAGCTGCAATGCTCAATGTGAGGCCACAATTTGATGTACAGCTTAAGCTGCGAGCAAATGGCTTAATAATCTTAAATGCCGCACTTAAATGTGCCACGCCCAGCTCGCCTTTGTCTACTGCGGCTGGTGCTGGCTCTGCTGTTGGTGCTGGTGATGCTGTGGCTGCTACTGCTCATTATATGTTATTTCTTGCACAGTGCCACGCCCAGAGAACGCAACGCGCCCCGCCTTTGAGTAAAGCGATGTTTATGGCACATTTAAAAATGCATTTAAAATTGTGCGAAGTTTTTCGAGTCCTGGCATTTGAATATTTTAATCGACGGACAGAACGAGATGGGGCGATGACTGGGGCGTTGGCTCTGCCTGGGGGCGCTGAGGTGCTGCTTAGTATGTGCTGTGGTGGGGGCGGGCTGAACTGTATTTCCATTGTATGTCTGATTCTTTGTCTTTGGGCCTGACACCATTTCCTTGCTGACTCGTGTGCAACCTGCAGAGTTTTAGAGGCGACTCGCGCCGGCGTCTCTTCCTGGTGGTGGGTTTTGCTCTATGCTCTGTGGTGCTATACACACATATATATATATGTGTGTATGAAGTGTATATTTTATGCCGCTAACAATCTCATTAAAATTTTATGCGTGCGTCTGGCCCCATCAAGGTGATAATAGAAGGCGCGACAGGGACGAGCCGCATGCCAAATCGCACGCCCCTGCCACCGCCACAGCAACAAAGTGCAATGGACGGGGGGCCGGAGGCAAGAGGCAGGAGTCAGGGGTCTGGGTTAGCAGAGGAAGCTGAAGAAGCAGACTTAAGGATGTGACTGGCTGGCTGGCAGGCGTCTAAATTGCTACAATTACGCCTAAAATGTGTGCCAAGACAGGCGGAGAGATAGAGGCGGAAGCTTAGACTGAGACAGTGGCAGGGGCCACTGAGGCCGTGTGGCTTAAGAAGCACCCTCACACTCACTCTCACACTTACACACATTGATAATGCCCTTAACCTACGCTAATTGCCATAATTTATTGCTTTAGGTGCAAATTGTTGTTGCCATGGCACTGCGACTCCGATCCAATCCTCGCCAGAGTCACCAATAATTGAATATGTTAGAGCAGATGCCAGCTGCTGGAGCAACAATTTATGCGAAATAAATTTGCATGCCAGACAAACAAACAATTTCCACATGATTTCTTTAAGAAAATATTAAAAACAAATGTCTCGCTGCTTTCATTTGCTTCTTGTTCTTGATAATAATTAACACATGTCTGAAATTTTGCTGTTTACTGCAATGAAATTGTATACCCTGAATTTGTTGACGAAGGGGAGTTTTAGCTTGCATCTAGCAATGGCTGGCAGCTCGTCCGCCTTCTTAAGAGTCTCTAATGAAATAATAAGTTTAAGGTTTTTGTTATCGATAACATTTACCATCGATAATAATAGACATTATGACCTGACTTTTCAGGTATACTCTGTAAGTTTCTTTACACTCCACTCGTTTCACGCTCAGGGTATCGCCAAGTCGAGCATGACTCTTACTTGTATTTTTGCTCTTTTACAATGACAGACACGCCCACACGCCCAGACAGCAAATGTCCCAATGAATAATCGTTTAGACATTTATATATATATTTATACAAAAAAATCTATATAATTTTTCGTGGAAATTTTCTGTGATTTTCTTGCAGCCTTGCGGTGAAACTTTCGTGCAAAATGAATAAATGGCCAAATGGCCAAATGACCAAATAGCCAAGCGACCGAATGACCAAATGGCCAAATGCTAAATGCCAAATGTATGCTGAACGTATTGCATTTTGGCTGCGGCCGCATTGCGTTTTAATTGCCAAATGGTTCAAGGCCGTCGAGATGTCTAAAGTGGATTTCGATGTAGACGCCAAAAGCACAGCAAGAACAAAATGTTGAGCTGCTTGACAGCCATGCAGATCCTGCCAGATCAAAACATATATTTATACATGTATATATATGTGGCACATAAATATATTTAGACATAAGTGAAGATGCCTTGACTGCGAATTTAGATCATATTTTATGCTATGCTCGCATCGCAAATTGAAAATTCTGTAAAGAATGCGAATCGCTTTGGAAGAGTCAGAGAAGAGAAGTGTAGAGTAGAGAGAAGTGAAAGAGAGAGTCAGAGAAGAGAAGTGTAGAGTAGAGAGAAGTGAAAGAGAGAATCTAATCTTACTATATTGTAATACGATTTTAAAATGAAAAATTTATGAAGGTTGCAAATAATCAGAAATTGATATAAATATTTATATATAGGGTATTAAAAACTATGTGATTTCAATTTCAGAATATCAAAGATTATTATACTCTATTTTTATATATATGACATATATGACTCTATCTTCAATAGAGCCGAAATGTTTCTAGTAAATAGGACAGCTGATCATATGGAACTATCGAACTCTGAAACTAATATGCTCCTTATTGCATTCTACTCTTGAGGACTGAACTCTTTAGATGTATGCCTTAATCAAATAATTGCTCAGCCTCGCATATCAACTTGATCAGCATTAAAACTCAACTAAAACTCTTCTATAAATTAGCCTCTGTCGCTCTTTCTCTCTCTGCCTTTGGTTTACTTTCTCTCTCTCCAACTATTGCATTAAACCAATTATATGAAATATATGTACAGCTCGAGCGCTCAGTGGAATTTCTTTTGCATGCACAAATCTAGCTCTTAGGCAACCCAAGTCCGAGCACTCAGCTCTGCTGCTCGTCAGCTGTGCAGTTGAACTTTAAAGCATATTAATTACTCGCATCAATTTATTTAATGGGCATCTACCTGCCTTTGGGCCGAGTTGAAAACTCAATTTTCGATTCAGTTTCAGTTTCAGCAGCATGTTTTCAGCGCTGCTTCCGTGAGTGGGAGGTGAGGTGGGAGTTGAGAGGTGATGGGTGGTGTATGGGTTTCCTGTGCACCCTCTCAATCACATCCGTTTTCAATGCGATAACAAATTATTTCCATGCCACATTCGCATTGATTTTCCACGCTGCCAGCTCGGCCAGAGTTGCAGCTCATTTAGCTAAATGAAAAATGCCAAAAAGGCTTCGATTTTGTTTGTGATTTAGAAGGCTTTGGGCGCGCAGCCAAAATGCCAAAAAGCCAAAAGGCCAACGGCAATGCTGAAGAAAACAAATGCACAACAAATAAAATAAAGTAGTGGAAGGCGGAGGTTTTTGCTACGCTGATTGCATATAGCAATCATCCACAGCACCCATGGAGTCCAAGGAGTTCAAGGAGTCCAAGGAGTCGAAACACCCTCGCTGTGAAAATTTCTTATGAAATCGAAACAATTTGCAATAATGTATCTTATGTCAGTGCACGCGTAGTTCAAATGGAATACGCCCACCATATACCCCTCCCTCTCTCTTGCTCTCCTCCGGAAAAGTTGAGCTCAACCCTTCAGCAGCTGCAACACTCGTTGCCCAGGGGAATGCCATTGGAAATTACATTATGTTGGCATCAGGCGGGCAGGGCGGTGTGCGGGTTGTTGCTGTGGCTGGGTTCAGCTAAACCAAGGACATGTGGCAAAGGGGTCACAGCTTCGGGCATTTGCTGCACGCAATGTCAACATCATCAGCAACGGACGGCGGACGGCGGACGGCAGACGGCAGACGGCGGACGGACATCGTGTATCGCATGCAATTCAATTTCCTTTGATTTGATTCGCTGTCGCATTCTGTATTATTTTAAGCCAAAAATATTTGCAGACTTCAATTTTCGGTCTGGTAGTTGTTGCCCCTGCTTATGATCAAACTTGTGGATTTCGATAGCTGTCAAGCTGGAAACTGGAAGAATTGTCGCAGAAACCAAAAGGCAAAAATCTAAAGCTTGTGGGGAAGGCGAGAAGCAGATGATTCGCTTTGTTGCTCGTCACTTCATAATTGGAAATGCCAAAGAGAATCAGAGTATGATTTCATTTATTTTCCTCCCACTAATTTCATTCGTACTTAGTTACTGGCCAGTGGCCACCTACAGTGGCCACCTAGAGGTTTCTTTGAGTAGCCGTAGACATTAGGAACTTGGCCGGTTTCTTTATGGGCATCGACGATTCAGTCAGTCAAGCAGAAAATATGTACTATGACTCAGAGTCTTGTGCGTTATATTCTTGAATATTCAATCATCTATGTGAATGAAAATCTATAAACTTTTTGGCATTCCCAAAGATATTTAAACTTCTCGCATCAGGCTTAAGTGTTACATGGTGCTAGAGGGCTTTACATGAGACCAGCTTTGTACTGTGTCCAACTTCCTAGTGCTCGCTCCGCCCCCTCTTGGCTCGTTGTAACAAGATATTCACATTCGACTGCAACAAGCGGCCTGGCATTTTATTGGACATCTTTTGGCAATTCCAAGCTCTCAGACATTGTTCATAATCATCGAGGATGGTCCAGGATGCTGCTGTCTTTCTTGTTTCTACATGTCTTTCTGTTCTTTTTTTTTTTTTGGGCTGTCCTGTCAGACATGATTTACATTTTTCAGCCATATAAAATTCTATTTTATGTGAACTTTGTTTAACAGCAGTCCACAGGCAGCGGCCATAAAAAAAAGGAGAGGCGACTGCGGTGCCGACTGCGTTGCACGGGGCGTATGTGCGATGACTATCCTTTGCTGAGCTGAGCTCAGCTCGGCAGCATCGGCTCGACTCAGCTAGCTGTTAGCTACATGCGGATCATGTCCTTGTAAACACGCCATAAAAGCTGTCAGAACATGTATTCCAACATGTCGATAAGTCGGCAGTTGGTAGTCAACAGTCGGTAGTCAACAGTCGGTAGTCGGCAGTTGGAAGTTAGCAGTTGGTTTCAAGGGTCGCTGCGATGACAAGCAGCGCGATGGCCATGTCGCTGGCGGGTGTCAAATGAAAGCCCCAAAATGTTAGCCGGGAGCTGGTAGATGGTCGCTGGCAACGCATTGGCGACAGTGAAGCTAGCGTCCGCCAGTCTCCGGCCGCTGAGACTTGGGGCTTTGATTTTGGCCCAGGCCATGTCAGACCAACATTCAAGGAAGTAAAAGTCAAAATGCTGTGGGCGCGGCCGCCTTTCTCGTCTGCTGTCGTCGCAGTCGTCGCAGTCGTTGTCAGAGGCCAGACAGCAAACCAATTGCCAGTTTATTACTTACAATTTATTGGGAAAACAGTAAATGGCGCTGGGCATGGACCAGCCCGACGGGCGGGCAGGCAGCGGGCAGCGGGCAGCAGGCAGCAGGCAGTAGCTGCGCTCTTACTCCCAACAGCCGTAAAAACTCAGCTAACAAATATAAATAAATACAAATAAAAGCAAATAGATTGCGAAAAATATTCATGCGACGAATTTCGCAGCAGCAGCAACAGCAACAACGTCTCCTGAGTCTGTTGAGGCAGAAAAATGTAAGTGGTGAAGAGGGGCGGGGGAGCGAGTGGGTGTAAAACCAATTGTTATGGGTTTGTTGCGGGCCAAGCAAATGGGTTAAGCAATAAATGAAGTACACCAAAACTAATGGCAAATGGTTTTGTATGTGAGAAAAAATTAAGAAATCACTAAGGAAGGAGTACTAAGAAGACCAGTGAAGTGAAACTGAAGAGCAAAATTTGGTTGGGGAATAGATAAAGATAGGGATAAGTTTAAGGATAACTCTAAAGATAAATAATGATAAATTATAAATTTATAGATGAAGATAAGAATAATGATGAGAATCAAGATTTGAATACTCATAAGGATAATCATACAGAAAAAGATAATGATCGGATAATAAGCGATAATTATAAGGATAAGCATAAAATTATAAATGGAAATAAAACTATTGACAATCGTAATGCTATTGGGCGAATTTCTCTCAGTGCATACACACAATCGCATCTAAATTTACATATGTGTAGTGCGCTCCGTTGACCAAAAATAGTACACACATCCTTCTGCGAGGAGCAGCAGGGGCTGTTTCGCCTTGGAGAATGCCAATAAATCTGCCGCTGCTCAGCTTTATTTCTTTTGTAAATCATATTAAATGAATTGCGATGAATTATGGATGCAAATGCATATGTGGCCGTATGTGCTGTGCGTGTGTGTCATTTCGCGGCTTACAATGCAGAATGGCCAGCGGCAGGACTGGCGGCCGTTGTTGGCGCCCAGCTGGTGTGGCCCTGATCCGGGGTGTTGATAGCACTGCAGTGATATTTTTATTTATTTATTTTATATTATTTATGCCATTTTAATATTTTAAATGATGCTATTTTTCACATTTTATTACCAATTTATTTTGCGACTACGCTGCGTACGATGTGTCGCGACGGACACGCCTCCTTCTACAAAATAAAAAAATAAAAAAAAAAAACAAAAAGCCAAAATTGCGTTGCCTCTGCAAAATGTTTACTTGAAAATTCCATTGCATTTATTATAATAATGATATATAATAATAATAATATGTTTGTAATTTGTTTTAATGGCCATTCAAGTTAATGCGACAACAGAGAGATGAAAGCAGATAGAGAGAATGACTGACAGAGAGAGAGAGAGAGAGAGAGAGAGAGAGAGGGAGGGAAAGTGAGAGAGCGAGCACTGAGCAAAAGTTTTAATGTGGCCGTTCGAGGCGGCTATATGTGACTTGCCTAGACAGTACTGTGATCTCTTGAATAATTAAAATATATATATATATATAATAATAATATAATATATATATAATAAAATATATATTCTATAACTGAACTGTCAGGAGAGCTTATAGTTGTCAACTTGTTTAGCGTTCCCGTAAAAGCATTTTCTAGTCGACTAACTAGTTTAAATTTGTTTTAAAACTGCATTTAAATGCCTTGCAGCTATTAAGCAGAGCTAAAAGAGGGCATATTAGTTTTATGTGCTATATAAAAATTAGTTTAGATATCAGAAATCATATAGCCACATACCTCTAATAAGCAAAAAGAGCTGAGTTAGTTCAGCCTGCAGTTATATAAACTTCTAGAGCTGCTTACAGAGTATGCTTTAGTCGAGCACAGCCGCTTGGCATTCCTTAACTTGTTGGTCACTCTTGCTGTTGTTGTTGCAGGGCTTATGAAATTTAGTCGCTTGCGGCTCATTTGCTGCTCTGCGCTGTGGCTGACATTTAATTACTTTTCTCGACTTTGGCACTTTTTGCATGCGGTAAATGCACTTTAAGCTGCGACGCTCAGCGACGCGGCGTGTGGGGCGCTTGGGGGCGTGGCCGGGTCAATGGTGGCATAATTACCTGGCGGGCAGCGTCGTCGTCGTTGCTGCTGCTGGTGGTGGTAATATTTTGTTTGACTTGGGGCTTAGCCATTAACATTTTAATACGATTTAATAAACATGAGAGCCGCTCACATAAATTACGATGGGCGTACAACGGTACGTATGAGCGATATCGCCAAACGAATTTCGTCAGTCACTGTGTGACACCGAGGGGGATGGGAATGCAGTGTGTGGCGGCATGCTTCAAGTGTAATCTGATAAATCACTTCAAATAGGCAGCATTTCCCGGAATAGTGAAATATACCTAGATCTTTATATATTTATAGCTTATAATTTCCTCGAATATTGCACACTGAAATTCTGTGTCAACATCGGGTCAGTTTTTTTTTACTAGGAAAAGCCAACATAGACGCACTAATCCGATAATATGTCGCTTAGCTGAGTCGATTCCATTTGTACATGCTATATCTACAGCTATAGCTATAGCTATATCTATATCTATTTTTATTTTGATAGCATAGATGTCAGTTGCGAGAACCGCTTGCAAGTGGAGACATCCGCTTCGGCTCAAACTGTAAATATTTACTGATAAGGCCTGGCACCAACTATATATAACGCCCCTCTATATATTACGGTCTTATGCTTGTTCTATTAATCATATTCGCTACGCAGAAATCATTTATTATTATTTTTTTTTTTTTTGCCAACTTCAATATTTACCCGAGGCATATCATAAAATACACCTTGCCGTAATAAACCCTATATATGGGGTTGTATATGTACATAGGTGCGAGAGTTTAACGCATCACAGCTGACGTCACAAATGTATGCGAACTGGAGGGGGTGATAGAGTATGGCGGGGGCAGGGTGGGGTTTTCTATATTCCGTTATTTGCATTTGTGTAAAATTTGTTTGACGTTTTAAGTTTTGTATTTATTTATTTATTTATTTTTGGTATAGTGTAGTATTGTTATTGCAATTTGATTATTATCTCTTTTTCATTGACGTCAATTTGTTTTTGTTTTTTTCCATTCACGCTGCCATTGCGGGGGAGAAGGTCGAGCATTGATCTTACCTTGTCTCTCTCTCTCTCTCTCTCTCTCTCGCTTATGTTCTAGACGTAATTAAATTATTATGTGCAGCACTTAGTCGTAATATGTTTACTTTTTCTTAAAATTTACTTAAACAACAAAAACAAAAAGAAAAAACAATTTGCTTTGTATGAAAATATATGCGAAGCAAAATGCGAAGAGAAATTTGCGCATTGCGTCCTCGACAGATTCGCAGAAATTATTTATCAGAGCTAACCGAACATTTGTTAATGCTGTTCAATTGTTTCTATTTATCTGTCAAAAGGCGAACGTCATTATACACTGCATATATCTGAGAGAGCATATAGACTATATGCAGTGATTTGTCCGTTGTGGATAGAGCCAAGCTTGTATAGAACATGATATGAAATTCTTTTTACTGCATTTTCGTGGACTATATGTATATTATTATATACGTATATACATATTAATTATATTATTTATTATTAAAAAAAAATGTAATAAGAATATTGTATAAAATTTCTACATTTCTTTTTATTGAAGCTTTGCAAAAATTTCATAAGTTTTCAAGTATATCTAAAAATGGTTCACTTAAACTTAGATCAGCTTCTTTAATATGTTGCTCTATACTTTCCACCTCTTATGCTACAACTGCAGAATATGACTCAAAGAACTTAGATCTGTAGATTTTTATATGCAATTTTGCTGCACCTTAAATAAATTTCTAGTGTATCTAAAAATTTATAAGATTCTCGATACTCGCTCTTATTTTGGTATTTTTTGCTGTTTCGCTCTTTGGCACATGTTTTGATTATAATTTTTGATGGAAATTAAAATGCGTTTGCTTGTAATTGGCTGTGTGCGAGAGTCAATATTGTGTGCTTCTACTGGATGCTTTGTTTGTATTGGTGTCTGAGGCACACTTTTCCTGGAAACGTGCGCTCATTGCCATTTCGAGCGATGCCAATGATACAAATGATGCTGCTGATGATGATGATCATGATGATGATGAGGTAATCTTTCTATTGGCGTGCGTTGAGCACACACAGACTGAAACTGGGTTGGTTTGGTTTTGGCTTTTTGGGTTGGGTTTTCTCTCTCAACTCGTATCTGCCAGTCAGTCAATTACTCAATTTGATTTTGCAATTAACAGCTGTTTCGCAGAACGGACTCACGCACACAGGCACCGAGGCACTGAGACACTGAGACACTGAGATATAAAGACACTGGGACACAGAGAATCATTCTCTGGTCTCGTCGAACGCGCGCTGACTAAGGCACTTGAAATGCCGCAGACTCGATGCGAAATTAACCAGCAAAAGCCTCCTGTGGCTGCTTTACAGAAACAGCTGTCTAGCTTAATTGAAATTAGGACTGGCATGTGTTTACTTAGTGACTTGGAAGAGTGCAGTTTACTTCTAAATTACGACGATAATGCTTGGCAAGTGCATTCGAGCACTTCAAAGCCAACAAAACACATTTCTGTGTGTTGTTTCAATTGAAGTCTGTTTAGAACAGCAATTACAAGGCAGCAGCTCGCCTCAAGAGCTGAATGAGAATTAAAGCTGAGGCAGGCAAACTTTTACACACATACATATGTACATCTATATATAAATTAGTATAACTGATGAATCAGTCTAACACTCTCTTGCATGGATGTTTTTCAATCCATTTCTGGCTCGGTTCTTGTCTGAAGAGTTTTTGCTTAACTGATACTGTATACACTGCACAAAAAATTGACTGTAGCTTCATTAATTATTCAAAATATATGCTTAAATGTCGTGATTGATGCTGCTGGCAATCGGTAAACATGTGTTCGATTGAATATTCAATTATGAATGGCGCTCATGCATCTTGCTCAAATTACCAAGCCACACAGAGAGAAAAAACCAAAGAAAGAGAGAGAGAGAGAGAGAGTGGGAGTGAGAGAGGAAGAGAGAGGCAGAGTCAAAGACAGAGATAGAGAGAGTGTGAAAGGGTTTTATTTATAAAAACGCATTTAAATACGTATATTATTGAATGTGCAATTTAAAAATGGTGAGACATAAATCAATTCATGCGCTAATTAAAAACATGTTAATTGTGAAATATATAAAGAAAAAAAATCAAACAACAATAATAACAACCGCTTTACTGGCACATATGATAATTTACTGCACAGTTCGCAGTATTCATGTTTATTCATTCACAAAGCAAATGAAAATATAAATTGACAAATGTGAGATTTAACACGAGACTAAGAGTGCGTCTGACGGCAGTGTACGACTAGCAGTTACACTGGATAACTTACATGCGCTAAGTCTCACATCCATACTAGAGATCATTCCCAGCAATTCCACAGATTTATTTAAAATAATTGTTCATAAAATATTTATGTTTTTTAAAATGTAGGTTTAGTAGTAGTTTCTTAAAGAGATTTCAGTTACTACATATACATTGTATTCAATATTATATTACATATATTTTTAAGTTTTATTATAGTAATTTTTTTAACTCCTTTTGCTCTACAGATTTACATAAAACAAAACTAACAATTTTTTTTAAGGCTTTTTGAGTAATTTATTTATTTTAAATTTACATAAAGTTTTTTTTCTAAATTTTTATTTTGCGATTTTCGAATATTAAATTACTATACCATATTTGTTTTTATACCCTGAATCCATTGAAAATGGAAATTTCAGGGTATAATGTTTTTGTGCAAATGTATGTAACAGGCAGAAGGAGGCGTGCCACACCCCATAAAGTATATATATTCTTGATCAGCTCGATGAGCTGAGTTCAACTAGCCCTGTCCGTCTGTCCGTCCGTCCGTCCGTCCGTCCGTCCGTCCGTCCGTCCGTCCGTCCGTCCGTCCGTCCGTCCGTCCGTGTAAACACCTGGATTTCTGCAACCACAAAAGCTAGAGACTTCAAATAAAAAGCAAAATGCTCGATAATACCATACGCTGTACGAGTTTATTTTTTTTTTTCGATAACTCATCCCATTCCTTTTTTATCGATAACTATCGAAAATATCGCTTTGTTTTTGAGGTCTGGCGTGCACACCGTTAAAGATAGAATCGTGCACTAAGTTGTGGTTGATAGCTATAGTCAATCCGCACATTTTGTCATTTTTGGATTTTTGATGCCACGCCCCTTTCGCCCACAATTCAACAAAATCGATAACTCACGTATATCAAATACTAGAGACTTGAAATTTGGCAAATAGGTACATTTGAATGTCATAAACATTCCCTGAAAATTTCATTAAGAACGTATGTCGAGAAAAAAAGTTATTAAACAATAAAGTTTGCATAGCACAGCCTCTGCTGCAGCCGCAATACTGCGCAGTGAGCATATTACGTGCATGCATATGTTTGTGTGTGTATGTGTGCATGTGTTGGTTACTATTAATGAATAAATGAAGCTCTTAATGATTGGTATTACAGCTCAATGGATTCAGGGTATCTCTTAGTCGAGCAGTCTCGACTAGAGTTTAGTTACTTGTTTGTTATCAAGATTTCATTTAAAATTTAAATAAATATAATTGTATGTGAGGAAAAGTAATAGTTCAGCTGCCCCGTGTCTGAAACATAGAGCTTTATGAAATCAATAGGCTCAGCCTAACGAATATCCAATGGGATGATGTTATAATAAATAATGCCTAAAAGTATCTCGAGCCGTATGCAGCTGTATCTTTGAGATACTATTTGCGCCGAAAATACAGCGCGCAACCAGTTTAAGCATCTGCGTGCCGTGACCTTCGTGCTCATTATAATTTTGCCAGGCCAAAGACACACAAAATGTTGCGCCAAATTTTAACAAAAGATCATAAAAATAGATACGCAAAAAAAAAAAAAAACGACGACGGCTTGATACCGTGCTAACTTACCGTATAGATATTACTTTGCACTGCGAAAAAAAGGTGATTAATGTTTGCCAACTTTTATGTTAGCCAAACAATTCCACTTAATTTCAAATGGATATTGGGCCCATACAAAGGTATTTCTTATGGGAATTGGAAAAAAAATCCCCACTGTGAGACGACGTAATAGATAATAAACATTTGCAATGCACTTGTTAATGAAGTTAATGATGTTGTTGTGTGCGATTCGTGCCAAGGTGCAAGCGTCGTGCATCTAGCAGATACCCAAATGCAACTGCTACCTCACAGATGCCGTGCCAGCTATGCGAGCGACAGAGATAGCAACAGACGCCGACGGTGACGGCGGCAGCGGCGAAAATGCAAAGCAAAGCGCAATGTATCAAAAACAAACGACGCAAGCAAAACAAATCAGAGAATAACAACAATAACAATGCCAGCGACTACAACAACAACGACATTAGACGTCGTAACGTCGCTTCTTTTGGCACACTGCAAACGAGCGCATCTAATGAGGCCGACCCGCAGCCGTAGGCCGACCATCACATACCCAACTATTCGCTAGAACGAATGTGTGGTGTGTAGTCGACGCTGGAGATACCCTATACACCTAGCATGTGAGAAGGAATTGCAATAAATTCTCTTGTTTTCTGCAGAATATTTTAGAATGAATGAAAGTTGATTACGTTCGACAAGTATATACAATTTAAATTCAGTCTACTAACTGCTAGATATCCTTTTTGCATAAATTGTGTAGTAGAAATATGATCACAATTGCATTTGCACTAATTTGTTAATTTAAATTTAATCTAAAGCTAGAGTGAATTTCACTTATGGTTAGATAATAAATACTTCACTCGTTTTGAGTCTACCCCAATCCTTAGTCAATTGCTGGGTATTTAAACTGACGCAGCTCCAGCGATATCGTGACGTCTGACGCCAGCGTCGACTGCGCTGTGGACGTCAGCTAATGAATGAATTCCGCGAAGCAAAGCGAGCAAAACAACAAAGTCGACTGCGATACGGGCATGACAACTAAGCACCCAATAGCTCCCACCACACCCTCAGCACCGCCTGCCTACACACACTTTCCGATACTCTAGTGTTAGTTAGTGGTTTAGGTACTGCATTTATATGTATACCTGCTGTTTCCTCTTCTGGCAGCACCGATTAATGACTCCGGGACATTAGCTGAAACGGAGCTGCAATTCATCAGCGCACGCCCACCAAGTTGCTCACCTGCCTTACTGCTGCTTAACAGTGCAACCGACTCCCCCTCTCTCACACCCACAATCCGTGCTCACATAACGGTTCGGTCTGTGAGTCCAAGTTGTGATATATGATAATCACCGGCACGCTGTTCGTAAGGTGCGTTCTAGTTTCTAGTTTAATAAATTCTCGCCAAAAAAAACCAAATGAGAAACAATCAATTGGCGATTAAGAACCGTTACTGGCATTTATCTTTAATTTATGTAGGCGTGTTTATATTTTTAGCACTGCCAAAAAGTCGCTTTTTAAGTTGTGCAGGTGTCGTGTCGTCAATCCCAGCAAAAGAATGTTAAAAGTTGATGATTGCTATCGATACTTGCGATATTTCTAGAGAGTTAAATTTAACTCGCATTTTATTACTCACCAAAAAAACCAAAGTAGCTGTAGATAGATATGTATATATAAATATCATTCATTATGAAATGTGATGGATAAATATTTATTACTTTATTTATATTTATTTCTATAAATATATCTTATAACATTTAAAATAATAAATATTATATATAAATTGTTATATAAATAATAAAAATATTAATTTGAAATTAATTTAAAAATTCTTTCTTTTTTGTTTCTATTTATAATATTCTTATCACTTCTGTGTTTGTTTTTTATGCCGGTTTATTATTTTATTTATTATTTACAATTTGGGTTAGGGAATTATTCAAAAATGATTTAATCCGCTTCTGTTGCCTTTGTTGCATGTTAATTTATAATCCCATTGTTGCTCCTGTTATTGTTGCACTCGAGGCAATTTCTTTATTTTACTTTCTCTCTCTCTCTCTCTCTCTTTTTGCATTATTTATACAAATTGTTACTGCTGACGGTTATTCGTCAATGTTCTTGTGTTTTTTGTTGTTCATATTGTCTCTCATTGTGAGTCGGTTTTTGTTGTGTTTTGATTACGCAAATTAAACGCGTCTAGACAGCCAGACGGCCAGACGTCCAAGCGCGAAACAGTAGGCGTTGAAGGGCAAGTGGGGACGGCGGCAGGTTGGCCGGTCGTTGGGTGGCTTGGTGGTACCTAACTTTTGTTCAATCAGACACTGTGACCGAGTGACCAAATGGCTTATGCAATTGAACCTAGAATTATGGCAGCCACGGATTAATTTATGATATTTATTTAGTATTTGTTGTTTGTTTTGTTTTTGGCTTTTGTTTATGCTCCGTATGTGAATATGACCGCAGGTGGCTAGAGACTTGAAACCCTGGCGAGTATTCCGCAGTCTACCCATTGTTAATGGTGGCTGCGGGTATATTAGTTTTGTGGCAGACAAAAGGAGGCATGACAGAATGCACCGCTGATTTGATCCGTTGCTCCTCTTCACTCTAGAGTAATCTCAGCCGTAATTTAATTTTAGTGATTTATTCGGGGCCGCGTCGCTGAGTTTATGCAATTTCAACTTTTGGTCTTCCAGCAAAAATGTTGCTTTTGCCTTTATTTATAAACATTGTTGGGTGGCAATTGTTACGTGGAATTCGCAGCGCCAACGAAAAATATAAAATGCAAACAAATTAAATAAAAAACGACGAGTGTCCAAAGTACAAATAATTATGCGGAATTTTGTTGTGTGGCGTCAGTATTGTTGACTTGACACAAAACAAACGCGTCGAGCAATGCTCTTGGCCCTGGTCAGGGCTAAGATCTAATCTAAGGCAATATAAACATACATGCAAATATACATATGTATATGTATGTATGTACACAAATCTATGTTGATGTGATGTGTGCATTAGAGAAATATCAATTGCTCAGCATTTAAATGCTTAAAGACTTATCGCCTAGTCAACCACATCTTGAACCACATTTTGAAAACGATCTATGGGAAATTTGATATACAGCACTTTTTTATTATATTATATTATACCCTGATGCCTATGAAAATGCTAATGTTTATTAGGAATTTCTATCGAATTGTTAAGTCTGCTATAAAATAAACGATTTGAGCAGCAGACTGTGCAGGACTCAGTACGACCAGCATTGGTTCAGGACTAGAGGGCGTAGGTCTCATAAATTATCAGAGAAGTCAATCTGATGGTCATCAGGTGTTAAGAGTTTAGAGCTGTGCTTAAATGTGGGAATGTTCTTCGAGGAATGTGTGAATTTTTGGATCTCTCGATTAAAAACAAGAAGTCCTCAGTCGAGTTTTGTTTTATGAATTGATTAAAGTACTAGAATTTTTAATTTACCTATTTTCTTTTCTTTTTCAGATGCAAGTTGAGGTTGAATAATGAGGTATGTTCGCTTTTCTTTTATATAATTAAGTACATGAACATAATGTATAAATATTAATCTATATATAAATATTAGATTAATAACTTCACCTTATCTTAAATTAATAACCATTCACTTTGAACGTAACTGAAACTCCTGATACCCTATAAGACTCTGCCTCAGTATGGGAATTATGATTCTTTTTCAAAATGCAACTTAAGCTAGGCTAAAGAGCTTAAGGCCAGTTTGTCATCGGCATGAATTGCCAGCTATTTATTGTAAGCTGGATTCGACTTTAGGGTATCAACTGTGACCCTATGACTGACTACAAGTGTGTTTGAGATTGGACGTGTACGGCAGTTCCTTGATTGTATTTATTTTTCTTGAACAAACGAAATGCTTTGAGCTCTTTTAATTGCCAATCGGCATTTATTTTATTTTGCGATTAAGACTGTAAAAAAATGCCGTCGTATCGCAGTTTAAAGTGCAGAGCATTGCATATTCCGTGGCCGAGCAAAAGTTATTTATATTGCGGCTTTCGCTGTTATTGCCGTTGTGGCGGGCTTTTATTATTTCTGAGAAAATTTGACGGGTACGTGTGACATATTTTAGCTGGTGGCGCCGCCGATAAGGCGCAACACAGTCGCACACAAATACAGACAAAACAATCCCCCAGATACATACATACACACATATACCGCCGATACTCAGTCAATGGCGTCGACTGCGGCCCTGGCACTGTCTGGCTGTCTGTCAGTCGCCTCAATGTGGGCTCAGTTGGGCAGACTCGTTGTGCTTGGACTACACTTGGCATGCAAGACGTCCGTCTGTTGTCCGTCAACCTTTGTTGTAAATAATTACGATGGAAGTCGCAGTCGCATGAAACGCAAATTGTGACTAATAAAATGACGCTGAGAACGACAAACGTCGGCGACAACGCCAAGTGGAAGGTAAGCTGGGAATATTGCGTGGGGATTCCGGGCCAAGCCGAGCCACGCTGAGAGTCGATAAGTCGCAATCGATGCGCTGTAATGATTTATGTATCTAAAAAACATTATGTGTACTCGACTGTTTAATACACGCTCAGGTCAAGTGGAATTGGGAGAGAGCGAACAACTCCTAAGAGTCGATTTTACATTTCTCAACTCATTCATTGTATAGTTTTATGCATATACCCGACTGGACTAGCTGGAGCGCGTATTAAACTGAGAAAATGGATAAACAATAAGATTGAGTAGAGGTAAAGCTGGGATGAAGGTCATTATCCAGGCAACGACCACGCGCGTCCTGTTTCGTAATTAAGTTGGGCCCCGCCCCAAACTAAAATGGGCTAACTGGGCGGTCATATCACTTGCTTGTGGGCACTTTAATTGACGCGCCGGCAAAGGGAGCGGGCAACGTGGCAGCAAGACAAAGAGAAAGGCCGGCCAACGTATCAAAATGTGCAGTTTGTGTTTATTCAGCGTAAAATGAAATTATCATCGTCATATTCAATTATCCTTGCGAGTGCATGATGGTCAACCCGACCCCGGCCCCCTCATCCATGGCCTGTTCATTGACCCGTCCTCGGCCTCGCCATCGTCGTCGTCAGCCCTGTGGGCGGACTGCTGTGAAGGACGACGCACCACAGACAAACCAGCAAGCATCTGTCTATCCGTTTAAGCATACGTTTTGCGCTCACAAAAGGATTGTCGGCTTGTGCCGTAGGCGTTAGTCGACTGCTCCTTGTTGATTGTGGATTGAGGTCGTTCATGCGCATAAATTGACCAAATTGAAAATTGCATTCAACATTCGGAAGGCGACTGCAACTGCCACTGCCACTGCCACTGCCACTGCCACTGCTTCTACCACTGCCACTGCAACTGCAACACTTCAAGATTTTCCGCATTGCCTGCAAATTGCCAATTGACAATCACATAACAAATTTTCTCATAACGCAGCCTTCAAATCGTCCCTTCATTGTCTCTTCGTCTTAATTGAAATTTGCAATTCGTTTTCATTTACTGTGCAGCAATATCTTTAGAGAAGTTAATACCAATTTGTTCTTTATTTTACCTTGTGTCCGATACATTTTCTCTTAATTCCTTAAACTTTATCCCTTGGACGTCTGCTAAGTCACTTGAAATAATGAAATGAAATTGTAAATTAGTCTGTATTAAGCGCTTATCACTGTGGGAGTGGGCGCTGTGTGAATCTAAAGAGGTGAATAAGCACTTGCGCTGTAGTACAAAATTCTGTTCTATTCCGGACCAACTTTGGAATGGACCAGATTCTTTCAAGAGGGAAACGTCTCTCTCTTCTACAGGCACACAAACATTTTCTTCTTCTGTATAAAATCTCTTCAAATTTGCATTTGAGTTAATATTATTATTATAGATTTTTTGTAGAATTCTCTCTCTCTCCCTTCCTCATTCTTCTTGTTAGTTTTATCAATTATTCTTGGTTCATTGACTTCTTATTTCATTGAGCTTGCTGCAATTGTCACTCTCAATACTTTGCTTAGTTTCACCACTCTCTGCGAATTTTCTAGATTTCAACATAGCCTGAAGCGACTGACTCACTTGCTGCTCATCATCATATATAGCATGATAATATATATGTTTATATATATAAATCTGATATTTAAGCTTTTTATTATTGTCAAAACAAAACGATAAAAACTATAAAAGTGCAGTCTGTAAACACATTAGAGCCGCAGCGTATTTATATAGCCCATATTCGCGTCTCATAAATGGGCTTCCGCAGAATCCAATTTCAGAATGGAGTAGGTGGGTTGGGGGTACAGGGGTAGCTAGGCAGGCTAGGGGTGGCAGAGAAAAAAAGCAAATTTAAAAATTACACGCGCAATGATTTTTATTGCATTTGATGAACATTTAATTTTGATTTAATTTTTAATGAGATTTACTGTCTCAACTGCGCTTCAATATATATATATATATATATATATATAGATTTTTTCCATATATATTTAAAATTTGTTTTGTTTTTATGCATTGTTTGGGGTGCTGTCAGAGTAAATTTGACGGCGATTGATATGATTGGAAATGGGTTTCGGGGGACTACGTGATAATCGTCGATTACTGCCATTATTGTGGCCACCCACAGGCAGCAAAGCGGCTGCCGATGGCAAAATAAAATCGTAAAACATGAACAGCACCAATAACAACAGCAACAACAACAACAGCAACATCAAATAACAATAATAATAACAATGTCTAATAACAGTTGCTGCGATGTAAATAAATAAATTGTTGCGAAATAAAATGAATTAAAATATATAGAGAGCGATTGATAGGCCGACGACGGAATACCCTGTGAAGAGCTTAAAAAAATTAGATTAAAGCAAATAGAACGAATGCAGAGCGAGTTTAGAGCTGAGCTACGCTAGGCAAGCCCAGGTAAGAAAAAACACTCCAACGCATGACGAGTTGTTGGCACTTCAAAAAACCTCAACCATTCTCAATAGATTCTAATCTATATCTAAACGATTTCTTTATGTGTAGTTGCTGATATGATTATGAAGTGCTGATAAAATTTATCAATCGTAAAGCGCCACTAAAAGCGCCAAGTTTTTTCGACATTCCTCAAGATGGCAAAAGCATTGATTAACTAAAAACCAATTGCTGCTTAGTTAAATGAATTGGTGAGGTGGCTGCGGCATGACCAGCAAATAGTTAAAATAATGTTAACTGACGAGCTGCAAGATTGTAATTAGTAGCGAGACACGTCTGATGAAGTGATAAAATGTGGTGCTTCCCGCATGGCTCACATATTCCCCAATCAAGCTGGAATCCCCCTTAAATGCTGACCAAAGGCCAGAGCAGAGCAACTGAGTACGTGGTAATTCAATGCGAAACAATTGGCAACTGCATTTGGTCAAATTGTCGTGTGGCTTATTTATTTATTTGTTTAAATTTTAATGATTGCCAGCGATAGTAGCAGCAGCAACAGAGCAACAATTGCTGCGCCAGGCAAATAAACAAATTAACTCGAAATATCATTGGGCTGTATATATATTTATATATATATATATATATATATATATGTGTGTGTGAGTTTCTATGATTGTTTATTGTAATTGGTTTGTTTACCTTTATTGCTGTTGTTTTGCCAATGTAATTTGCAAAATGATGCAGCTTTGGCAGACTACTGTTTGCAGCCGCAGCCGCAGCCGCAGCCACAGCAGCAGCAGCTGCGCTAACTCAATTATTTTAATTAAACTTGATGACTGACTAACTGATCATCGATTAGACGGCTTAGTCGCTTTTGGTCGGAAGTCGATTTTGTCTTAGCCTTGCATTGTTGTGCCAGCTGCATTATTTCATTATGATAATGTGCTAAAATTGTATATATTTATGTTAAGCTCAGCAGAGAGAGTATATAAAGAGTATAAAATATCTATTATATAAATATTATATACATAAATGCCGAATCTATTATATTTAAAATAGATTTAATTCATATATTCTGAAAAGATTGTGGTTCAAAGTCTATATATTTAGATTTATTTAGATTTTAAAATCATATTCAAAGCATATGCCATACATTTTTCGTTTTACCATTATCACTGAACTATTTTGCCAATTGTACTCTATACTATATACCCCTTGAAAATGGAAATTAAGAGCATTATGATTTTGTGTAGGTGTAAGTGGCAGGCAGAAGAAGATTTGGCTGATGATCAGCTGGAAACTCAGTCTCTTCGATGCAACTTTTTAAATTTGTCAAGTTTCTATCCCATGAGTTATAGTAGAAGCTAAAGATTGTTAATTCATGGTCGAAGCTTTGTAAAAGTATAAAAGATTCTCTCTACATTGGAATATGAATAAAACGATCCCCGTTTATACATCTTTATCAAAAAAATGAATTGAAATTTTTCGCAGATTTCATTAAGAAATTTCTCTGTAACGTTTAGGGTACGCCCTAGTCGAGCACGGTCAGCTGAAGCTTTTCGACTTGTTTTTAGTTCGATTTAGCAATGTTGTTTACAGATACAATAGCAACGTAGCTTAGACACTGGCAGATTGACGTATTGACACGGAGGGATTGGCTGATTGACATAGGCTATTAATTTATTAATAGACATGCGAGCCCGTCCAGCGGGCGCCAATTAGACGTTTGTCAACACATAATAATTTATTTCTATTTTATTTTTTTTTCTAAATAATCATATGAACAACATACAAAACAATAGCGGCAAAAAAATAATTGCATTAAAAATGAATTTGCGCACGAGCTTATCAATGGCTATGCACGACAATTCGCATTGATATCGACAGCCGGAAAATGTTATTTCGGCATGAACTTTGAATTTAATTAGCAGCAGCCGCTGATTGTGATCTGGCACTTGTTTTTGTGGGAGGTTTTCGAGTACTTCAACCTGCGATACGCATCTCAAACGAGTTCGTTGCATGAGTACAAAAGGGGCATATAGGTTTTGTTTGAGTTGAAATGAAATGTAGAATAGATCATCAAGAAGAAGAGAATAAATCTGTATACCAGTGATGGGGTTTATTCTTTTCATGGCAAGGTCTACTCTGGTCAGTAATGTATATTAAGCTATACACAGACAGACTTTGAGCAAGATTTAGACTTCAGCTTATACTCTAAGCGAGTATTGGGCAGTCAGTGCTGCGCGACTGACATACCTGCATGGAATTTTCCTGAAACTTGGACAGATATCTGCTATATATAATGAAGCGCAGCTTCAAAGTTCTAGAGTTCATTTCGATTGTCAACCCAGAAACTAGCAGAAACTATGAAAATTTGCTTTATAATTTTGGTATGGGCCACGTTCGCGCTGCTCCTGGTGAGTATTGAAGCCGAATTAGTTATTATAAGAAGCTAACGCTGCTTGCATTTCGCGCAGTGTACTGCCCAAGCGGATGAGGCAGGACAAATGAAGGGCGGTGCTCAGTCGGGCTTTTCTGTGGGCGCTGGTGCCGCAGCTGGAGCTGGTAGCGAGGCCGAGGGACAAGGCGGCGAGGCTCAAGGTGGTGCAGGTGCCGGCTTCAATATGGGTGCCCAGGCTGGCGGTGGCGCTGGAGCCAATGGCGGCCGCTAATCGCAAGCAGAAAGAAGTAGAAGACGGTGTCGATTCGGTTCCGTTTAAAATATCATTAGTTAAAGTCACTGGCACAGGCACAGGGACAGGCCACAGGTGTCATTTGGTCACGATTCGGCAGCACTTGAAAAGCAAAAACAAAAAAACAGCACATTGGCAGCCCTAATACCACTTAATGCCATTTTATGAAACGTTACCCGGAATAAAGTACAAACAATCGACGCCGCCGATGCCAATCGCTGAAATCGAAATCGAAACCAAAATAGAAAATTCATAAGCAATGTTAAAAATATATCATCGCATTTTTCCACATAAATCAAGTGATCAATAAAAACCCAACACCCAAAAAAAAACCAAGCAACACAAAACAAAACAAAAAATAAAAATAAAATAATAAAAGAAACACAATCATTGTGAAATATGGCTAAATATTTTGACAAATCGGCTGATTGTTTACACTAAACGGGGGTTTTCTTTAAATTCGTTCAAATGTTCTTCATTTTTCGGCATGGGGTGTTTCCGCTGTGTCAACTGGTTCAATCTGATTGAATATGGCTGGCTATTAGACATTTTTCATGGAACTGCCTATGAAAATGTTTTATTGCGCTGAGCCACAGTCTACAGTCATAAATTTCAGATGGAATTAACTAATTCTACTATTAGTGGTTTTTAGAAAAAGCTAACTTTCCTGTAGTCTGTGATAGCTTTGAGGCATGTGAGAGAGAGAGAACTTTGTGTAGAAACTCAAATGCTGATATTGAAGTAGAAGTTATCAGCTGATTAGATTTAAGAATATATATAATTTATAACAATTAAAAGCTTTATAGCGGGCTATAAAACAAATTAAGTTAAGTGCACCAATTGCCCTAAGAATCAGAGACTAACCATGCAGAATTGATCAATGTTGATACAAGTAAAGAATATAGTAAAGAATCTATATAAAGATATGTATATATAACTATATAATATCTAGAATATCCCTCTACAGGGATAAAACAAATATTTATATTTAATAAAGTAGACCTTGAATACAGCTCTACCTTTATGCGAGCTAAAATTAAGCTTAATCACAGGATAAACGCAATATATATAATTACGTGTCTGCTTACAAAAATGGTATATAATTCTTATGGAATCAAGCAACCCCTTTTTTCATATAATGGCTCATGTAATCGAGGTCTTGGCCATTGCAACTACCATTGTCTGGCCTTGACACGAGCTGAAGTTCAGTTTAGTTTTTTGTGTTTAGATTGGCTTTAGTTCCATAATCCAAGTGACGCCTGTCCGTCAAGCTGTCGCTGCCGTAGGGCATCGCGTAACGCGTGAGGCCAGTGCAGACACACAAAAAGAGATAGAAATAGAGAGAGAGAGAGAGAGAGAGAGAGAGGCAGAGAATGCCAGAGTATGCCGCTGGCAGCAGGCATTAGATAAGAGGCTATCGCTGGCGAGGTTGGCCTTTGGGTGGTGCGTGGCTTGGTGCGGTGCGTCTTTTTGCTTTATATTTTTTTGTATTATTTACTTTGGACGACAGTCGTGAAATTATGCGGCGCTGAACTTGAAACTGGTCACGTGCGAGGCGCCGATGTGGCGATATACTCGTAATTGCCAATTTAATCGCTGACTCGCATTCGACGGTGATAAGCGATTCATGCAACAGCGCCAGAGCTGTACTGGGAATTCAACAACAGCAACAACAACAGAGGTACCCAAAGTTATGTTTATCAACAAAATTCAAATTGCAGTTTGCAGTTTGCAGTTTGCAGTTCGCAGGTGGCAGTGCTTGGATGTGGTCAAGTTACGAGCTAGATCAAGGTGCTGCGAGCGGCTATTAAATTGATTGACTGACAAGATTTACAGCAGGCCGCTGTAACCGTGTTGGTAATTGCGGCAAGTGCAGCTGATTTATGTGCATTACCATATAGTTACAGAATGGTAACCGATATCGCAAATTGGCAAGAAACACGCCCGATACACAGTCATAAGACCCAAGATACGTATTCGCTGGCTGTCGCTCATAAATCATTGGAGAAGTGCGCTCACGTGCATATGCGCATAGTGCAGCTTATCTAATGACCCATTTCGACTTTCACACTCATCAGCCATATACTGAATGTTATACATACAAATACATATACATATACATAGACTGTTTATATACATCAGACCATATGCAGTACTGCCATTAGCTTTTGTCTAATCTTGTGTATGTGGCGCTCCACTCGCCAAATGCGCATTACGAAAGCAAATTGCGTGTTGGGTCTGTGGCGTGGGGTGTGGCACTGGGGGAGGGTGGGTGAAACGAATGGGAAGTGGGTGGGCGAACGCATTTTGCTTTAATAATTTTATTTTTGCCATGTTGTTCAAGTAAGTCGCAATTGGTAGCCTCCAAATTATTGTTGTAATTAAACTAAACAGAAGAACAATGCAAATATTGGCATGCGGCTAATTAACGCTCAACTAATTGGCTAGATAATCACTTGAATATACACACAAAAACGAGATGGGATACATTGAGACGAAATGGAGATGAGCTTCCCAGCCATCTGACCACCAGCAGCAACAATGTAAACACACATTGCTGAAAGCTCAATGAAAACAGAGTGCAGCGCTATATGGCGAGCAAGGTAGAACAGCAAATTTGCTGAGCTATGGGGTATGAGAGACCTCTAATAATAATGAGTAAGAAAATCATTAAAATATTCCTTATGTAATGCCAATGCTAAGGATAGTGACAGTGGCAATATTTATGCTAATGTTCATGATATTATTGCAAGCAATAATGACAATGCTAATGATAATAAGAATGACAATATAATTATTATGACAATGCTAATTCTAATATTATAATGACAATAAAAATCTGCTTAATGATATATACAATAATGACAATTGTAATGAGCCGTCTGTCTAGACTTTTCTCTTCGAGTCAATCAAACCATTCAATGTAGATTACTGCTCTTAGCTATCATGTTTGCTTCCCATGTTTACTTTCAAGTCTTCCGCATTTATTATTGGAATAACTGCGATATATTTGCACCCTTGCAAAGCTATAGCATAATATACAATAAAATACATAATGATAACAATAATCGGCGATTCTATTTCAATTAACTGAAATGCGTCGTTGGTATTACGTATTAGGCATTCGGCTATTTATAGATACGGCCAAAAATGAAAACGAAACTGCGTAATGGCTTTTCAGATCGGCTCGAATAGAACTCGACTATAGGTGCTATGTGCTATATATATATATATATGTATATATGTAGTTTTCGCTGATTAAACATGCTGGCATGATGCGGCGAGGCGATGACATTTTCATTGCGTAATTTTTCATTCGAGTTGAAATTCGCATTTTCAAGTTGTTGCCCTCAGCATTAGCTGTTGTTGTTTGTGTTGTTGTTGCGGGTACTGCAAACTACGCAATTGATGAAGTGTAAATGTACGTAAAAACGCTGCAATCATTAAGCGACGCTTCGGTGCGCCAGGCTCCACGGCCATATGCCATTTGTATCTGTCAGATACTTTTGCCAGCTCGCCTGATTTATGAACTGCAACTGCGGAGAACTGCGCTGGCAATTACCGCTTGCCACAACACAATTGTTATGCTATGTTTATTAACAGCAATTGTCTAGGCAAATTGTTCAAATACACATAATTCTCTACGATAATTAATAATAATGATTACGCATTTCAGAGCTGATTTATAAATATATCTATTTTTCGTAGATACATCCACAGCCATCGTATGTCATTCATATCGAGTCGGATAGAAATCGTTGTCTGTCGATCTGTGGACACGTGTTGAGCTGCCGAGACGCCAATTAGCATGGGGCGTACTTCAATTTGTGCAATTGACCGATTGCCGGAGCATTATTAAAAATAGGTTTTTCAATATTTATTTTTGGCTAAACGAGAGAGTCAACGACGACGCAGACAGCCGCCTTTTCGCTTTTGATGTTTATTTTTAGAGCCAAAGCTAAATGGCTGAACAGATTTACAAAGTTAAGTGGTTGTTTGTTGTGTTAATAACATAAACAACAACAACAACAACAACGACAGCAGCAGTCGTCGTAGCAGCAACAACAACCACACTTAAAGAGTTTTCGACTAGGGTCAAGACTCAGTAATGGAAAGACAGCGTGAAGGCGAAGGAGAATGTGGTAAAGCAGCCAGAGATCGGCTCACTCGCCGCTTGATAATGAATCTGTTGATTGATTGCCAGGTGCAAGTGAACTGCCATAGAGTCAACATAGAATTAGATAAATAGTTAAATGAGGCAGCCGTGCCTTCGGGCTCCAATTTCAGTGTTGACATACTTGCACAGCAAGCCTCTTAAGCGTGGGAAACAACTGGCACTAGTTAGCAAAATATATCTGAGAATTATGTCATTAAATCATGCTTGTTTGTATAAGTATACAAATTTATTTTTTCGCTGAGAATTCCATTTATATTTCAATATTTTTTTGCTTTCAAAAATATCAGCGAAAATGTCTTAAGTAAATGATTTGACTTAATTGTTTTTATTGATGAGGTATTGATGTCATGATGTCATCATTAGGCTGATATTCTATGGCATTTCCTGCTTGTTGTTGCTGATACTCTAGATCTCCGAAGACGAAACCATGGAAGCGAAGTCGGAGCCATGCGCAACTCGACTGCTGCCGCTATAGCATCTAGTCACTGTCTCTATGTAGCTCAACCATGCTTATTAAATATTTTGGCAGGGGACAATACTGTTCTTAGTCCATCTATCGCTATCAAGGTCATTCGTTATTTTTTTGCTCCAGCTTACCAAACTGCCGCAAGCCGCCTGAGTTCTTTAGATTTTCCACTAACTTTCCCTTTCGCTCTTTGCTTTCTTCATATAAAATTTTCGTTTTGTATTTCGTTAGTTTTCAATCAAGATTTGCCTTGACAACATCTGAATTTCACTTACAGAAAAAAATCCCCGCTTTAGTAAGATATAAAAATTAATTAAATAGTCTGTGTTGTAGACTCCGCATCATCAACAGCAAAATTAAATGATCTATAAAATATCATCAGTCTCAGAGATAGTTATAAACAAAAAAAAAATCATTTATAAAATGATAATGGGTATAAGTGGACTATAAAATTGAGCTAAAAATAAGTTTATGAATTAAATTGTTGATAAGAATCCGTCCATTCACTCCTTCACTCCTGATGCTCTTGTTGTCCATCCGTACGACAGGTGTTAATGGCTTGACCTTGAGCGTTGTTTACTTGGGCAAAAAAGAGCAAAATGCAAAACAGTTTGGCAGGTGCAGCGATCAGTGCGATTAGCGCAATCAAATAAAAAATAATTCATTAAAAGCGGAAATCTGAAAAAAAATTGACAAAGTAAAGCAAAAAACAGTATTTAAAAATAAACAGAAAATGGAATAATAAATAAACGTAATCTGAAGAGCAGTGGGAAAGAATACACAGAGCTAAGAAATAAAATATGAGCGAAAATAAGTTGCTAAACATTTATATCAATACTCATAAATTTATAAGTC
The DNA here is from genome assembly GCA_035047625.1 of Drosophila mettleri. Classification (NCBI taxonomy): domain Eukaryota; kingdom Metazoa; phylum Arthropoda; class Insecta; order Diptera; family Drosophilidae; genus Drosophila; species Drosophila mettleri. Next base: position 1,067,825 of record JAWNPI010000103.1, on the reverse strand, counting down.
TCTCAATGCTCAGTGTGTGTGAGTGTGCTTGGAGCGTGATAGCATCAATGAAAGCGTCATGTGAGCTGAGGACGGCTGCATGAGTTGAAAATGAAATTTGTTTCCCTTGAAATAAACAATTGCTCACCTGTTGAATGCTGCACGCGCCAATCTCCAGTCAAAACAATCAGTAAAAGCCAACAACAACAACAATATGCAATAATAATTTAGTGCTTTATATGTATATAGTTTAGTTAAAGCATACTCTAGTAACAGGGTATTTTTGGTATTTTGACGAAGCTGTAAGAATCGATAACGCATTGATAAAAACTGTTGTTAATATTTATAATTATGCTTATAAATATTTTTATTTATTATTATAATTGCTCAGCCTAAAATCAGAGCATGATATAATATCATGCAGCTTGGAAATCCGACTATATTTACTACTTCTACTATACGAGGTCTGGTCCCGTAGTGTTAAAGTCCATAGGATATTATCAGCTTATGCGAATGTTTTACCGAATATATATTTTATCCTGTTTAGCTCCTGCTTCAATGTCTCATTTATTTCGCCCTTTGAGAACACGTTGAAGTCTGGAAGTCCACGAAAATACAAATCTAGTATATGGAATATTATGTAAGGATTTACTATGTAATAAGCAAAGGGTGCTAAAAATGGATATATTAAATTAGTTGTCGTGCTAGTTAGTAATTGACTCTTCGATAGAATTGCACACCTGTTAGAGCATTTAAACTTCGTTCTCTTAATAGAAACATTTATTTTTGTCTGCTGTTTTTTGGCATAGCCGCGCCTCCTTATCGCTTTATCAAATGCCTGGCACTTGCTTTGTTTTGTTTTGTTTTTGCATTTTATTTCATTGGGCACTTCGGACTTTTGTTGACATTGAGGCATAATAAATGGACGCAGAACGAGCGCCATCCAAATCAGTTCAAAACTGGCTCATGCCAGAGTCCCAGCGCTGAGTCCACGCACTAAGTAAGCGCGACAACTAACGATGACACAGAGTATTTGGGGACGTTGAGTATGTTAGTAGCTGATGATGAGAGAGTGGGGGAGAGAAAGAGAGAGAGTGTGTGTGAGGGGAAGAGAGAAATAGAATTCGAGATAAAAAAAACTGTTTCTGCTGCCAAGCAAACTCAATGGGCTTGGGGCCTTGTGCTGCCCATTAGGCCGTGCTTGAGACATAACCAATGCGAGCAGCCAAATGCTGGCTCAATGCTGATCATGTGCTGAGTGCTTCGTGGACTGCGCCTCGCGCCTCGTGCCTCGAGTCTGGCATTCAGGTGAAATAAAAATACCCAAAAGACTTTGTTCCCGTTTCTTGTTTGGGCCTTAGGAGTGCGTGACTCGGGCACGCGTTTAATGTGCGGAATATTTGTATTGTTGCCTTTCTAGCGACAACAACAAATACAACAACAACTGCAACAACAATAGTAATAATATCAACACGCGTAATGAATTCGAAATTAATACATTTTTATTTGCCGCTGTGCTGATAATCAACTTTGATTTGCTGCCGGCAAACAAATAACAACAAATTCTTTTCGCTCAGTTGTGAAATATTTGTCAGTGGCATTTTGTCACCCTATTTTAATTAGTTTTGTGCTAATAAATAGCTCGCCCCTTCCCCTAAAAAAAAAATAAATAAATCAGCAGCAGCAGCAACAGCAACAGAAATGCTAATTTCAACAAAGGCAAGCTGAATGCCAGGAAATTACGTGTTTATTAACAGTGAAACAATTTGGCTAAAACTATACAAGCTGCCTTTGGATATGTTTGAGCTGCTCTTGGGCTTAAGCTTGAGTCTTGAATACTTGACTGAAGTACGAATTGTATAAAAGATATGATAAGTTGTATGATACTAAGAATAGCTGAAAGTAGTTTTTAGTTGCTCAAGTTTGAGTTGGGACTTAGCTATGTGAGAGGAATTCGATATATCGATTTATAGATTTTAAATATTTTAGAGCTTGATCACAGCTGCAGGAGCAACAGGCAAACAACAAAGATTAGAATAAATGAGCTTTTGTTACATAAATTATAAAGCAACAATATTTCCACCGTATAACTCATATTAACTATTTATAATGCTTACAGGGTATATTTAGCAAGTCACATAGCATAATGATTACACGAATTTATCTCTGTATTTACGTATTTGCAAATGCCTTACTTTTGTCTATTACGTGATGTTCTACGTGTAGCTATCTATATATATATGCTTATCAGGGGACTGATTCGACGTGTGTGCGTAGCCGCAGTGGTGGGCGTGTACAATACATCATCCATCATCATCAAAACATATTTGCACAACTTATTGTTAGCTTTCGGCTCATGCATATACTATATATTGTTTTTGTTGTCTTGGGCCTGTGACTGTGATTGGGTGGTTGATTGACCGCTGTTTGGGTAGGGGATGGTTGGGGGGCCTGTTGTGGGGGTGGCACATGAGACGGCGATCAAGTGATCGCACGTGAACAGCCGTCGAAGCTCATGGCCCAGCTAATTGACGAGAAATTGCGAAATTCTGATTTCGAGCTCGAGCACTTATTATATTTAAATCAAATGTTTACGCATGAATCTTTTGCCGTTCAAATGTTGTTTAACGAGTAAATTCCTTTTGCAATCAAGAATATTTTAAATATATTTTTCAATGCTGGCTGACGAGTTGTATGGCTTATATAATAATTTATTTAATCTGACAATGGAAAGACAAAACACACGAATGATTTTATTGGCACTAAGATTAAATTCTTCAATCGAATTTTAGACTTACTAAAATGAGTATGTGGAACAAACGCTCGAATGAGCACACACTATAAACGTTGCCAGACATAGGTTTATTTGGGCATTATATATCTTTTCTAATTGCAGTTAATAAACTGAAATATGAATGTGAGTAAAATATTATTTAGTGTTGCAACAGAGCGTATGCGTTATATATTTTAGGCAAGTCCCTAAACTGAAAATTCTTTAGTTTTCTTTTGAACAAATCGCAGACACAAATTATATTTATAAATATATGTATTCTAGATACTAAATGAATATATTAAAACTTAAGCAAACATCTTTTAAAGATCAAACGCAACAACAAGAGCGAAGTAGTTTCGATTTGATGAAATAATATTGAAAGCGCTAAGCGCGCCAATGTCAAATTTGTTGATGCCTTAAATTATTTATTTATCTCTCAGTGTATTTGGATGTCTCTGTGTGTGCGTGTGTGTATGTGTGTGTTTTTGTGCTTAGTGTGTGGGAGCTTTTATTGCATTTTCGGTTGAGCAAACAAATAAACAAAATTGTTTTGCGAAATTTCAAAGTTTATGCGTTTTCTGTGAAACGTGCGGCATTAAAATAGGAAAACACCGAGATTTTTGCCAAAAATGTTGACTGCATTTGCTGCTGCCGCTGCCGCGGCCGCTGCTTGTGCTGTTGCTGCTATTTGTGAACCTAGCACAGTTTATTTCTGGCTAAATTGTAATGCAATAGCTGAACTTGTCTATATATATTTATTTTGGAGATCAATGCAGCCATTTGGCAAGCCAAATGTCTATTTTCGGCTGGAATCTCCATGAAATTCGATAGCAAAAAGTCTGAGGATGTCAAGTGTCTGATCTGGCAGAGATAGAGAGTAATAATTATACAATTTGACTACATTTTAATTGAGTTTTGATTTCTGAGTGAATAATTGAAAAGGCATTTCAAAGTATTTCCGTTGTGTAAGAAATTTATGGCACATTTGTTCGTTTCTTTTGGCGTCTGACCGCAATTGAAATGCTCTCAATTCTTGGACTTGCTTAATCGTCATATTTAAAAATCGTTTAACACGCGCAGCCCACACACACGCACACACGCGCGCGCACACACACCCGCAGGCACACAATGAGCGTCATCTGCGAAAGTATATTGTTCATGAGCATATTACGCATACGCCTCGTGTGGTATTTCAAGGCGAATACATCAGTATCACGCATACGTCATGTTGTACGCACGCAACGATCGCTTGGCGCCCTGCACGCTGCCGCCCTGTGTGTTCCCGTATTCGATTTCACATGACGCTCGTGATCAATAGAAAGTGCCGACACGTCAAAGTGGAACTAAAAGAGCGAAGCCAAAGACCACTTGTGCGCTAGGAAAGCTGAGCTGCCTTGAGTGTGTGCAAACAGCAGCTGCCTTGGTTTGTTGGCCAAACAAATGTGTTGCACACGCCACAATTGCACGCCCACGCGGCATGCCCCAATCTCACCCAGTTTCACTACCTATCTCTATCTCGCTCTATTTCGTTACCTCTCTCTCTTTCCGTCTGTGTTGCTCTAGTTGTGACCGCACGCGCAGCCTTTCATCGCCATATGCAAGTCGTCAAAGTTGCCCATGAGCGCAATTTGATCCTAGCTATATCTATATGCCTCTGCTCTGGTCTGATCGCATTTTTGCTACCATTTTAGTATTTCGCTTGTCCTGCTTCATTTCATTTCTGGCCAATGCATGTCTCACTTTCACTCAGCCCGTGCTATTTCGCTCTCGATCTTGTTTATGCGAATTCCACGTTGTTCTCGTAATAATTGCGGAGGCCGTCGGCCCCGTTAGTATTTGGCATATCGTATTCTCGTTTCACGACGAGGGGCACTGGTGCCGGCTGACGGCTGACTGTTGGTGTGTGTGTGAGCCAAGTGTGGCGCGTGTGCAGGTTACCGATTATGTATATTTGCTGACTTGTAGACATTGTTTGTTGTCGTCTGGATAGATGGACGGTTGGACGGTTGGACGGTTGGACAGGGGAATGCTACTGCAACGTCTCGGCGCGGGTAACAGAAACTCTCTGACTTGATTTATTTTTTGCGAATTTCGCATTCTTTGGGCTTGTGCAATCACCGGCAGTTCGCAAATATATGTATATTTCATTTATTGTTATTCGCGCATTGAATTGCATAATCGAAGTAGCTTTCTGCAATTACATGGAACGGCTTGTAAATGAATAAACATGCTTTGTTGAGGAACTATTATGAATTTTGTGTTGCATTTCGTGTTTCACTTGTCGCGAGGCTCTGCGACCAGAATTTAACTGTAAAATATACATTTTGCTGAATACTCAAAATTCAATTATGGATTTTATTTTCTGCTTGAATTTGGATTTATGTCTGTTTGCCTGTGGGTGAGTGTGCATGATATGTGCGATCTCTTCGACTAAGTGCATCTCTCTCTCTCAGGCACTCTCATCTAGGCGCTGTTTCCTTTTCACACTTTGTCTTTGGCTTCAATTCGTTGTAATTCTCTCTTTCTTTCTAGTGTCTGAGACTGTCTCTGAGTCAATATATAGCTCTCTCTCTCTCTCTATCTCTCTCTAGAACTTCTCTGCCTCCCTCTGTCTATTTGAATTTTTCTGTCGTTCTGAATCTGCCTCTGTTCTGCTCTATCTTTCTATCTAATTCTCTCTATCTCGCTGCATTTCATTCTCTAGTATTTTCATTCTGTCAATATGTCTGCCTCTATCTCTCTCTTTCTCTCTCTAACTCAGTCACTCTCATCATCTTTATTTATTTGTATCCCTCAGTCTTTAACTTAATAGCTTTCTCTCTCACTACTGCTCTCTCCCTCTCTCTCTCGCTCTCTCTCTCTCGCTCTCTTTGATTCTGACACTATTTCTCTCTCACTCACTCCCTTTTCTATACTCACCTCCGTCGCTTTTTGTCCGTCTCTTGCAAAAGCCATTCGAGCAGATCTGGCTTAACTTTCAGCTGCTGGCTTACATTGCGTATGCGTAATATTGATGCGCCCACCGTGGCTGGCGCTGTTGCCTGTTGTTGCCTGTTGTTTTTGCCTCTTGCTGCTGCCTGTTGTTTTTCCTGTAATATTTTATGGTGCACCCTTTTGGCTGGCATCATTTAACTCTTTGCTCTTGCCATGCGTGTTTTATTATTTTTCCTGCTTTTCAGCACAATTTATGACAGTCGTTTAAAGTTGGCTCATTGTTGTTGCTGTTTCTGTTGCTGTTGTAGCGTGTAAACAAACGCGTTAATAGTTTGCCATTTGTTTGGAACGCGCTTTCTGTTGTTTTTGTTGTTTTTGTTGTTTTTGTTGCTTTTGCTGCCTTTGCTGCTTTCTGTTTTGCTTTCTGTTTTATTGTTATTGTTGTCTTTGCATAGCTCTTTTGCTTCTTTCCATATTTCCAGCGCTTCCTTTGGGACGTTCGTTTATTGTTTAATTCGTAGTCGCTGGCGATGTTGTTGTCTCCGCTCATTTCGTCAGCCACGTGCCGCAAATAAAAATTCTATTGACCCCGGGCAAATATTGACAAAATTTGCACGATCCGCTCGAAGGCGGCCGTCAGAGGCTGCCTGTTGGGCCTTCTATCTTACTAACAGAAATACATATATAAATATATATATATTTATATTTTGGACACTCGGTTGACTTGTGAGCCAAGTTTATCTTTCTCTATTTGGCTTCCATACTTTGGCCAAAAATCCCATTCAACATTGACTTTGGCCCCCAATGTGAAATGACGTCAGTGCCTCGTATCAGTTTGACAGGTATCGATGCCAATTGTTGGCCTGATAACTCAGGTATTTTATCAGCAAGACACACGGATACATATATGTACATGTATTTATGTCTATATAAATGTAGCTCTCCGAGCAAAACAAAACTGATAACCAGATGTGTGCCATTCACAATGACAGCTTCTGTTCTACAATATTCAAACAAAAGGCGCTCAATTTAAATTTGTCGGTGGGAAGACACGTGCCGCTTTGATTAGATTTCGTTGGTCCACAGTCTCGATAGGAGTTCAAAAATGTCTTGAATGCTATCTGGCGTAGAATTTTCTTAGCGACTTCCGCTGGAGCTCTGGTGGAATGTCGGCAGCTAACATAGAATTCCTGAGAATCGAAACTTAAGATATGAAATAGGAAAATGTTGAAATAAAAGTTTAATTCTAGGAAAATAGATATGTATATATATATATATATATATATATATAGAACTAATTAATACTGTAAGTTATTCATGTATTAGTTTTTTTTTTCAAATGCAGTTTTGCTTCCTTGAAAAGTCTCGATTGCTTCTTCCATTACAAACTTCAAACTCACACTGAAAGAAATATTTTGTTGACGTCATTGGACTCGTGGCCCTGGGAACAGCTGTTCGATTGACATATAAACGCTTCTTTTATCTTGTATTGTTTTGTATTATTGTTTTCAACTAATGTTTGTGTGTTAAATATTTGTCTAAGAAATATTTACAAAACTTTTGAAAAATAATAAACAACATAAAGAAAAGTCTCTCAAGTGATGGCAAAATCTTTGTAGACCTCAAATAGTGTATAAGTTCTTGTTTACACTTCCCAGCTCTCGATCCTAGTCGGCGTTTATAGCCGAATTCAATGAAAGTGGTATTTAGTCGTTAAAGCATTGTCATATCTTAATGAACTTGGAGTCTAATCGAATCATCTGCTTATTGTCTCGGCTATTTGCTTAGCTCACACTTGGCTTCATATACGTTTGGTTTATGTCCCATGCCTCGTTATTACGTCAGTTGTGGAACTTTAGAGGAAATTTAATAATCATAAAAACAAAAGCGCCGGCACGCAAAAGCAAGAAGAGATGGAATGAAATGGCAGTGTATATGGACTACACTGTGATACAAATGAGCACAAAGAATGAAACAAAAGAGTGGAAGAGTCAACGCGGCATGACAAATGTGCGATAGCATTAAATAATTTTTATGATGCGTTCGCCATAAAAGTTGGCGCAGAAGGGGGTGTGTGTGGGGGTGAGGGGGTGGTTGGTGATGGCCACAGGCGCATACACTCTTAGTACACACCCCGAAAAACGTATAGCTGACACGCGTACACTTGGAGGAATTGAATATTATATGCAAGGATATGCAATTTAATAAATGATAAATTAAAATAGGTTTGATTGATGATGATTGATTAGAATGACCAATTAACTAATCCAACTTTGTTAGTTAATTAAATAAGTTTGTTAGTACTTAAATATTTTATTTATTTCAACTATCTAAATATTTGCTATCCATCCTTATTTTTTGATAATTGATTGATTGATGCTTAAAATGGGCTCAAAATCATTATTAACTGATCTATAATTTGGATTATTTTTAAGCAGAGATAAAACTAATTATGGTTTCACTTGTTATTGTTGTTTAATGCTGATTGATGTGTATTGAGATACGAACTGAAGATCATAGATATTTAGCTATTTAGGTGCTTTAAGCTGAGCAACTTCCGCTTTCAGTTCAGACTTGGTGAAATTTTATTTTTTCAAGCACTTCCCAATTTGGCTCAGTGCCATTTAGCAGCTCCGGCCACTTTGTTTATTTATCTGCCACTGTCCATCTCGAACTGCTCGTTGACTAATCAGCGGCACGTGTTTTTTTTCCATTTCTTTTCTTTCTGCAACACTGTGACAATTTCCTCAATCGCCTTTTCACACTTCGCTCGTATCGCTTTTCTTGCCATAATTTGGTTTCGCCTTTGCTTTTGCAGTTGTTTTGTTTTTGCTTTCTTACGTGTGCTTGGCAGTTTGTCGTGTTTTTCTTTATTTAAGCATTTCCCTATCCACTTGTTGTTGTTGCCTCTGCTGTTCTCGGCCTGCTTCGCCTTTGTGTTAAGTGCTTAATTTGTTTATCTAGCGCTGAGAATGCAACCGCTGCGGAAATACGTGCATGATGCCGCTCTCCCCGCTTCGGCTCCAACAGTCGCCAGTCTGGGCGGTCGCTCGTCTTTTGTTTGCTTATCGTTTTTTAATTCTGCGCATATTTTGCCATTTAAGTTTTGTAAATCCCCCCAAAACTATAAATAAACAACAACAGCAACAAAATTGACAAATTGAGACTTAAGACTCGACTGGAGCTTGGACTCGGGCATACCTGTGCAGTTCTCTTGGCATTATAATGTACTACAAATTGTCATTATGGAATGTGTCAAGTACTCTGAAGTGGCTTCCGGCATGATAACGCTTCGGTTATAGATATAGAATAGATATTTCTATTGCGTATATGACCAGGTTGACATAAGGCCGAGGCGAGTGAAAGCGGAAATGTTTCGATATTTTTAGTTTGCTTTTTGGGCCATGGGCAAACTCGAGCCGACATCTGATATGAAAACAAAATATTGCTCTATAAATAAATATGTGTGTGTGCTACCTATGCAAGCAGAAGTCATTAATTCTCAAATGAAATGAGCAGGTAAATATTATAGTTCCCGGTTCCAAGATACACTCATATATAAATATATATATACATATATGAACTTCCGATTACTTTTCGGCTGCGATTCGTGGAATTTATTGTAATTTGATGAAATCAGGCCAAGAGTGCAGAATCAGCTGAGCATGATGATTGTTTGAAAAACAAAAATTTAATTTACGCTGATTGAAGCGACAGCAATGACAAAAGCTAGATTGCCTGAAGAGCCATTGAAATTATCGACACGTGCGTGAAATTGAAACTCTTTATTTTTTTTTTTTTGATTGCTCATTATGTTCAGTGTTCATTCAGTGAGAGGGGAGTATATCGCTGGTTCGCTGGCTCTCACACTCGAAATATGAAACAAATAATTGTGAACGAGTATCGTGCAGTCGATGGCGCCCGAGTGCAACATGTCAATATGATCATAGCAATTGCGACGTTTTGATTCGGTTTATTATTTATGGCTGCCTGCGACCGGGCGTAATCGTTGCCAATCATCCTCCAATTGTCCACTCAATTTACTGGACTAGTTTGCTACAGCTGCAAACATATCTATGACATATGTGTATATAGATCCATTTGTGACACGATATTAACTGCGCTCTCAATGACAGCTAAAAGCTAACGGCTTGTCACATATATCCAAATAATACGCAAATTGAATTTGAATTGTTTTGCTATTTGTTGTTGCTCTTTTTATTTGGGGGCAAATTGTAAATTGATATGACTGCCATATGAACAACAATCGTAATCATCCAAACACACACACACACACAGAGTAAAGGCAACAACAACGACAACGGATTTCGCGTAATTGGCGCAATTTGGTACTGCGGATGGGTTTGGGGCATGTGAATGCATTTGGACATGCCACGGCACAGCGCACCCCACCGCGCAATTGAAATCTCAAACTCATGGCAATGACACACAAAAAGTGACAACAATAACAACACACATGACAATGGAACCGCAATTCGAATTGTATCGACACAGGCGCCACAGAAATAAAAAAATTATCTAGAACCAAAACAAACAAATGCCAAATATGGCAAATCCATTTGACGAATAACGAAGTTAAAATACGCTGTTAAAAATGCACAGACTCGATGAGAAAATAATATATTATTTGTAGAGCTTGCTTCTTAACGTAGCATTAGGAAGTTTGATTTAATAACAGATCTTAAGACCTAAGACCTTGACTTGAGTAAGAGTTCAGCTTTCGTTACTTGAGGCTTGAGCTCCGTCGGACGTACGCTTGTACGCTTTGCCGCTTTTGCACTAAATATTAAATATCTCCTCTGTCTACGTCTATAAGGTCAACGAATCTTGTATTTCTGCGTCTTTCTCACAGCTGATGATTGATCTTTTGTGTGCTGCCACTCATATCGCTCACTTATGCCAACAAGTTTGGCCATTTAGAGTGCTTAGCCAACTTTTGACAGCACAGCGCTTTGGCTCACCCTCGAGTTATGACTATACCAAAGCATCTAAGTTTGGTCAAGTTAAAAATATACTAATGATGCCTCAGCATCCCCAGACTAGACTTTTGCTAATGAAAGCATGAAGCTACACTATGATTAAGTAGCAGCTGATAAAGATCTGTGGCTCAGAAATTTAATTTAATCTATGTTAAAATATTATATTTGATTTGTTTGCGAGTAATATGAAATTTCATTTATTGATATTTATTCTTTTTTAATACATTACCTAACTCTCTGCACTTGGCTTGAAAGCAAAGACAAAGTGTTTACTGTTTGCCAGCGCACAAGAGTATTGCACACAGTGACTATCTTAACTACTGTTATATATATATATCAATATATATATATATATAAATACATTTATATATATAGATTTTTGTAGTACATATGGATTGGTCTATGGTTACCTAAAGCCCACACACAACAACAGCAAATAACACACCTACATATATGTATTTGTGCTGGGCGCTCATAAGCGGCAACTGCGCTCCTATAGCTAGATAGCAGTCGGAGATACAGCTACACTCACACTCACACACACATGCACACACACTCACGGATAGAGCTACTCAGCTGCGAGTACACACATGCCACAATGGCCGGGGCACATTTGCACAGTGTCCATAAATGGCAATGGCAATCGACGACGCCAACGCCAAAAAAGCAAAAAAAAAAAAGAAAAAAACACCAAAAACGTTTACTACGAAGCCACAGCTTTCATTCATAAAATCGCAAAAGGAAGCAGCGACGTTGGCTGCGGCAGCGGCAGCGGCAGCAACGGCAACGGCGACTGCGACACATGCCCAAATTTGTGGCATCCGCTGTGGCCGCTGTCGATTCGTGAGCGGGCGATTAGACAGCAAATGCGACTGTGACTGCGACTGCGGCTGTTACTGTGAATATAGCTGCGACCTTATTTCCCATCACACAGATAAAGCGTGTGAGTGAGAGCGAGAGAGTAGAGAGGGAGACACACATACGCACACAGCAACTGAAATGCTAATTAATATTTTGGTTTTGTTTGTCGCCGCTGTCCGTTTTGTGAATGAGACCAGACCGGCCCCGGGTCCATTCATCATCGCCAGTGTAAGAGCGAGTGAGAGCAAGAGCGAACAAGAGATAGGCAGGCAGTGATAAAGGCAGAGGGAGAGAGAGAGAGGGAGACAGGGAGAGGGAGAGGGAGAGAGAGCGAGCGAGACCATTCACGAAAACGTTGACAGGTCCGGAACTGGGCGCTTTGCTGCGGTTTTGCCGCTGACAAACGATGTGATCAGCGGCGATAGAAGCAGAGCCACTGAGCGGATTAGATCAAAAGCAAAGGTCAGTTTTTTGTATACTGCCAGGTGACCCAGAAAAGTTACAGCACAGACAGTATAGAAGCTACATGAAAGTGATCAGCAATTGGATCACATAATAAGTCGAAAGCGATTCAAAGTCTTATAGATTGCTGTGTGTCAGTAGAGACAAAGAGGTCGTTGTCATGTAACAATTCAGAAATGTATCTTAAAGATACTTTATATAACATTTATTTATATTTATACTTTCAATAATATATATTTATATAACATAATCAACTATTTTTGCCTAGGGATATGTAATAGATGCAGCGACAGCTTATAGGTTAAGGACTTCGATTTATAACTAACTATTTCTTTATGCTGTATGAATATTTGGAAATATATGCAATATATTCGCATAATATAAACTGCCCAAGTTTAATTTAATTAAATTAATAATTAATAAATAAAATATTAATTCTCCAAATCCATATCTTACAGTGTATAAATATATATAGATATCATTGATTCAAACAAACCTGATTTTTTTTAGATTTGCCCATTGTTATAGCAAACTTAATCCAAATATTTTCTATATTTTGGCAACACTCCTATTTTTTGGCAGTGTATCAATAAGACTTATAAATGCTTGTTTCTTACATATTCAAGTCCAATTGGCTTGCATAATGACATCAGCTATTTCAATAATCCAATTTTCTTGCTGTGTAAATGGCTGCTGGCTGTAAATCGTTTGGCAAATTCTTGTCATGCCGCACGATCAATTAAGCTGCCGGAGGCTATCGATCTTTGGGCTCATTAATGGGCGCTTTGGGATTGTCCAGCTTCAGCTACAGCTACAGCAGCAGCAGCAGCAACAGCATTTGAAGATTGATGACAGCTTTGTAAATGGTTTTGGTTGCTGTTGTTGTTGTTGCTGCGGCTTTTAAAGACACGTGCAGCGTAGGAATCTGGTAAAAGTGGTTCAATGAATCTATTTTTAAACCACAGTAAAAGTTAACCAGACAGATGGCCAAGCAAGCCAACTCAATTGAGCGCTTTCGAGCAGTGTCAAATTAGCTTAAGTATATTGCGAAGGTGTTGTTTTTTTCCGATTTGTAACGCCCCCAAGAGGCATCGGAATATTAACTGTAATTAGCTGGAAGATACAGTTAGCTCCGTCTCCAATTTATTTTTAAGATATCTGCAGAATAGTTTAAGTCTTGGGTATCAATATAACAAATTTCAGGTCTTTAGCAGCTTAAATAGCGCTGCTCTTACCCTAAACCTAGTATTAGTAAGCATATATTATTATTTGCCGTTCACCCAGTGGGTGTGACTGACAAATCTCAATATTTTATATAGGAAGATCCATTAATATTAATGAGTATATATACCAGTATCCAGATTAGGTATTGGAGACGAAAGGAGACCAATAAATATACTCTTAAGTACTTAACTTTGATATTTGACCTTCGAAATGAAAGAATAAATCCATTTCTTCAAGCTTAGCCTGCTCCCAATCAAAATTATATGATCTCAATATGATATGTTGAGGCTTTTTGGAATTTTCAAGACGTTTCATTATCTTAGACTTCCGCTCAGTAGAGTGAAGCATATTAGCTCTAGCTTCAGTGAAATTTCGAATCAATATGCAGATATGGAAACTCTTTATGCTTCGAGTTGTAAATTCCATGGCAATACTTTCGGTTGCCAGTCAGAGAGAGAAAGATAGAGAGAGAGATGGGTGTACTGTGCGTGCGAGAGCATTTGAAAAACTGGGTAAACGGGCTATGAGCAATGGGGAAACTCTTCAAACAAATAAAATTCTTGAAATTTTTACGCATTGACAAATAGCAAGGGAAATTTAATATAAAAATATGTTGTAACGCGTTGCGTGTGGAGTATTTATAGTAAAATATGTGTAAATATGTGCCTGTCGTGTCGCACAGTGGGTCTTTTGTTTGTTTGTCTACAAGCAACAACAACAACAACAACAACAACAACGTAAGCAAACAGTTGAAAACTTGTTGCTGGCGGCTTTTTGTTGTCGTCGTCTTCATCGCGACGCGAACCGGCGCAAAGCAGAACCGTCCGGAAAATCCACACAAACTCTGCCCAGCTCAGTCGTCTGGCCAAGTGGCGGAGTCAACGGGCAGCACCTTCGTCTGCCGGGCCCCACCGCACTGCAACTTGTTTGCATTGGCGGCAAGCTCTGGCGATATCAATTGGTGCTCGTTTTTACATTTTGCGGTTCAGCCTGGAACCGGTCCGCATCCACATCCACATCCACATCCAATAGCAACAGCTACAGCCGCAGCCACAGCCGCAGCCACATCCACATCCACATCAATGTACATGTCCATGCGTCCGCTTGCGACATTTGTATGCCATTCACATTCCACGGCCGCTGACTCACAAATGCCGGCGTCGGTGGCTGCCACTGCCTCAGCCTCAGCCTCAGCCTCAGTCTCAGTCCCAGTCTCAGTCTCACTTGCTCACTCACTCTCACTCTGCCTCTGGCTTTGGCTGACTGCAGCACTCTGACACTGCATTGCATCCAGATTGACGTCCGCCGGCCATATGCATATCCGCCACTCATGCAGGCGGAGTCCGTTGTCCGCCTACCAACACCATTCACGCAGTTGCTGCACAGTGTTCACAGACTTAGCCAAAAACGAATTCCTTTTATGAGTGGCTCTTTGGAGCTGATAGAGTTTGTTAGCTAATTTGAAATGATGGAATGAAATCGTAAATTCGCCTTTCGCTCTTCGGCCGCGCTAAATGTTCAACTCGTGTAATGATGGTGGAACAAAATTGAATCTAAAGAAGCGAAGTAAATTGTGTTGGATTCCCTAGGGAGCTATTATTATATTATTGGACTGGGTTAGACTCTATTCTCATTTCAGTTTAGTCTGCAATTTAGTAGACTTTATTCATTTAGACTCATTGAAAATGCCGAATAAAAATAAAATTAGGTTTGTATTTTTAATTAATTTATTTTATTCATTTATTTTAAATATTTTTATTTAAGTTTCTTGTATTATAATTAAATTTGCATTTAAACTCATTGAAAATGCCAATTAAAATTATTATTATTTAAAATATTTAATGAATTTATTTTATTTATTCATCTGAAAAGTATTTTTTCAAATTTCTTTTTATTGTTTATGCATTCATATTATTTAAGAAAATGTTTTGCTTTTGGCAATTATATTTTTGCTTGGCATGTCATGTCGTGCTATGTTGTCCCACTGTGCCGCTTTTGTTGTTCATTCGTTGCATTTTATTTGTTCCGTTTTCCGTGCCGCAGTTGCAGTTGTTTGTTGTTCAGCTGGTTGTTGTTGTTGCTGTTGTTTTTACTGCTCTCAACCGGATGTTGTGGGAATTTTTGCATTCAGTCGAGTTGCTGTTGCAGTTGTTGTTATTGTTATTGCTGCTGCTGCCACTGCCGCTGCTGCTGCCACTGCCACTGCTGCTGCTGTTGCTGCTGTTTGCATTATTAACTGTCATACGCGTTCGCTTAAATACTTATTTTGTAATAATAAAATGTCATGTGTGACAGCAGCGAGCGCCGCCCCCAGACAAACAGAGGCAAAGTACACACACACACACACACAGACAGGCAGAGACAGACAGATGCACAACTAACTTAGTTATCAACATAGTTATTGTTGTTGTTGTTGTTGTTGCTGTTGTTGGCATTTCCTCCAGCCAGTCAGTCTATTGTTGTTGTTGCTGTTGCTGCTGCCGTTGCCGGCGCGAAATTTAATGACAGGCGTACGCCTTTTTTTTTCGCACATGCCACAATTTCTGGCTTTTGCCTCTGCAGTCGGCCCCTTAACAGCTGCTGTGTTGTTGTTTGCATATGCAATAAGTTAAATGCTGAACGCTATGCGTGCTCAAAGTCAATTTGCCAGATATTTTCCTGCCAGAAGCCCCAAAAAAAGCAGCAACAACAGCAGTAGCAAGAAAATGAAACGGACGCGAACAAAATGTATACACTACGTATACTTAATATTTGTTGTTTCTTTTCTCTCTCTCTCTTTCTCTCTCTGTCTCCCTTTTATTATTTCGGCTTGTCGCGTGTGTCCTGAAAGAGTGAGAGTAGGAGAAGGAAGCAAGTGGAGTAAGGATTGCTTAACAGCCTGGAGTCCTTGTGCCGGACGGGTTCTGTTTGTTTTCGTTGCGGTCGCTTTGCCTGCCGCAAACTGCCGCCACTTTTCCGTTGCATTTTCCTTATTTTGTAAAATATAATTTGTGTTAACAAAAAAAGAAAAAAAAAAAAAAAAACAAAATAAAAAATAAAGACCGACTGCTGCCAGTTGGGAGTTGGCAGCTTTGAAATTATTTAAATTAACAGCTCGCTCGAGGCGAGGGTGGCACGCCAGCAGGCCAAAAGGGTGAATCAGCTCTGGAGCAGTAGTCCAGAAAGTTAAAAAAAAAAAAAACGTACAAGAAATATAATAATATATATTTTAATATATGCAAAAAGGGGGCGACCAAAAAATTGAAAAAAGAATCAGCAAAGAAACTTTAGTCAGTATACAAATAAATATATAGTAATCAGCTGCATTTGAAGTCAGCGAGAGACAGAGAGAGAGAGAGACTAAAAAAGCTAATCAATTTATGGGCAAAACTATCTTGTTGAATGCTATGCAATTAGTGATATTCACAGTGCCATAATTTGCACATTGTTGTTGCCCGTTGAAGGCAATGTCAAGTTGCGTTTTATGTTCTCTGCTTTGCTGTTTCTCTGTTTTCTTATTCTTTTCGCTTTGTTGGTCGCTGAACTTTGCCACAGAGCAACAACAGGATGAATAACAACAATTGAGAGATAGTGATTGGGGTTTTCGTTGAGTCTGCTCGACTAGAAGCTGCGCTGCATGTATATAGCTAATTGGTTTGATAAATATATATATAAACAATCAATACGTTGATCAGAGTTTGAAATTATTTGAGAAGCTTAGCAAATGATTAAATGATCATTCATCATTGACTAGCAAACCGACTGATGAGTGTTGATGCTGATGTTAAACTGATTGACAATCGTTGCACAGCTCAAGTTTCGTATAATAATTGGTATCGTTCTGCAGTTGTAATCTATATGTTGATTACAATACTGCCTATACTCCCTTCTGGTATATAGGGTATAGATGTAGAGCAGCAGATGCCGAAGTTCTTTGCTGCTTGCGATAAAATGCCACAATTATAATTCATGGAACTAATAATTTCTCAAAACAAGCCATGAGACAACAACAACAACAACAACAGAGCAGGGCGAGCCAATGGCGAGGGCTGGGACATAGCTCAGATATCAGCGCTGCTTCACTGATAAGCCAATAAAAACAACAACAGTAAACAGAGCAAATACAATTTAGATCAGCTTTGTTCCAAGGGTTGCTGTTTCGACATTTGCAAAAAGTTCCCCTGCTTAACAAAGAGAGAAAAAAAAAACGCAAATGATTTGGTCACGCGAATAATTTATTATGCGACCTGTGCCGCCATCTCGTGACGACGCCGCCGCCGACGCCAACGCCGATGACGGCGGCGGATGCGTCCAAGTGGATAGATAGATATAACAGAGTAGACAGAGACACAGAGAGAGAGAGAGAGAGAGAGAGATAGACACCCACACACCCAGAGCCATACACTAATATGGCCATACCCACTTCTCAGCCGCCGAGTCGCTGTTCGCTGCGTCATCCTCAACTTGTTGTCGTCGCTTGTTTTCATTCATACGATACGAGCAGCGCGTACTATGAGCGCTACAACTGGCACAGTACGTACTATGAGATACAAGCACTATGGGATACTAAATGCCAGAGTCGTGCGACTGTGTGCATTCATTATCTATGCCACAGCGGGGTTGGAGAGGGGTGTGTGTGGGTGGGTGGCCAGGAGGCGTGGAGTGAGGGGGCTTTGCTGTTTGTTGTGCCCTCCCACATTTTTCTTAATGAATGAATTGAAGATAATTAATTCGCCGCTGCTGCTGCCGTTGCTGCTGCTGCTGCTGTCGACTGCATTTTGTGATAGTTGAAGGGTTTTGGGGCCTGGGGCCTGGAGCGGTGGGCAGGTGGTATGTGTGCCTCTCTGTCTCTCTCAATTGAGAGTGGCGGAGGGCAGCGGGGGCGTGGCACAATCGTGTGCAGTTGGCGTGACCATAGCAAAGTAGGCAGCAGTCTGAGCTTGGGGTGAGGCTAGAGGGAGGAGAGCAGTTCGTCTTAGTTAAGCCATTGTGGTCATGCAATCATCGCCTTTCGCCTTCGCCTTTTCCGCTGCCTTCGGCTTTCGCTTTTTCACGCAACAACAACAACAAGAAATTGTTGCTTAAATTTTCATATAAATTCCACATTTTACGAGTCGCTCGTGTTGCCAATTAAGAAAGCCAGCGCAAAATACCACATAGATCATATGCTCAACTATTCGACTCGATTGCGAGTACAGCTATCTATCTATATACATATCTATTATATATCTTAAGCACTTTGTCTTCGGCGTCGCATGATTCACTCGACGCGGCAATTAATCTTTTTGGCCATTAAAATGTTATTACTCAAAAGGCCTTTGCGTGGAGCAGCGCCAAGGTAAGGGGGTGCATCAGGTGGACGAGGGGAGGAATATAGGTGTATGACTATTTCAAATTATATCTTACTTCTTTTTCCCGATATTTTCTTATCGATACTTTATTTATTTTTATTTGTCAAAGCATTACGAGTGCGTAACATTCCAGGCGCCTAATCAACCGCGGCACGTGTTTTTCTATGAATAATTATGAATATTGATAAGGGGTTCCCTTGGGTTACCCATGTGGCTCTTATGACTAATCTAAATTGGGCACTTAAAAAAAAAAAAAAAAAACAGAAAAACAATCAAAATTTAAAAGCCCCTGACCGAATCCCAGGAGGTTTACAGTTCCATGTATAGCCACAAAAAAACAACTCAAATACTTGCCAAGCTTTAGCTTGAGGGTTAATTGGAATATACTTATATGCCATAATCTCTAAACTATTTATCCAGAAAGTATGAATGGACTCAAGGTTATTCTTTTATAGCCGAAATCCTAAGTATTCAACGTCACTGTATTCGATAACAAAGATCGAATATTTTTCACAATAACCGAATGCCGTTAGCTAGCATTAGGTATAAATATACTAAAGTTTTCAAGGTCATATGGACGCATATAAATGATCCTGATTAAGAATATATATAAGCATATATATATATAAACATTATTTTAATATTAATGGACTCTGCCACAGCCAGAAATATTTGAAACTTGGTGGGGAAGTCAAGCTTTTATTGCGGAAAGTACGTAAAAATAAAATTATTTTCATTTTTTTTTATCAGTTCATAAGTTGTGTTATTTTTAAGTACTGACGCCAATTGCAATCTACGTCGAAGAGTATATCAATGCTTAAAAATATATACCCACATACGCATATAAATATATACATATATATATATATATATATACAATTCTGTAGAATTTGTGAGCATTGAACCGATGCTAAAAACAAAGTCAACATTTTTGTTGCATTCTGCGAGCTGAGATGATGACTCGGCTTGTGCGCTGGAGTGCGGGGCAAATGGATTTACTAAATTGAAATTGGAATTGGAATCGGAATCTGACTGATAAAACCGCATGAAAACTATTCCCAATGCAAATTCTACTCTTCGTATTCCCTGAGGCCAAAGCAATTCAAAAGGTCCACTTAAACAGGCACATGGTGATTCAGAGAATGACGAACTATGCGATCAATAAGCGGAACCCGTATGGCATGCTATATACATATACATATACTTGTAGCTTAAGTTAACGATAAAATCAATGGGAAATCCGCATTTATGGCTGCAAACTAATGTAAAAATCAAGTCCTGTTTCTCTCAAATATGCTTTGCTGTGTTTGTGCGTGTGTTTGTATATGGGTGTGTTGCGTGTGTGTTTCTGCGGGGCGGAGGCCTCAAGTGTGATGCCAATTGGAGTCTGGTCGCGATATCTCCGTTTGTTTGTCACAAATTCACAAATTGTTCTTTCATTCTTTGTCATTAAATGGTGACTAAGATGGAGGCAGAGCGCGAGAGAGAGTGCGAGAGAATGACCGCATCTGTCAAAAGCTTGGAATTTATGGGTGTCTCGCACTTTCGCTCTTATTCGCACACTCACACACAGGCATATGCTCTAGCTCTTTCATTCTCACGCCTTCTCAGCTCGTCAGCTGCTGTGCTTGGCGCTTTTTTATCTGCGCAAATATTTTCGCTGAACTTTGGTGTCAATTCATGTCGCATTCCTTGCCGCTTCTCCCTCTCTCTCTCTCTCTCTCTCTATAAATATATATATGTGTGAAATTGTAAAGAAAAGTGTAGAATTTGTTTACCAACTGATCCAACACTAAATCAGCTGATAATTCAGAGACAGAATTTGTAATGGAGCTGCGGCTGGCACTGGGGCCACAGCAATTGAGTCCAATAAGAATGCCGATGCAAGGCAAAAGACGTCATCGTTCGCATCATCCTCATCATCACTATTAAAAGCATCATTGGTTTTTGCATGTGTGACAAATTCAGATTCAGGTCGTAGGAAGCAATACATTTTGCGACAATATCAATGTACCTAATGTACCTTTTAGAGATTTTAATGATGTTTTTATACGCCATGACATTAGTAAGTTCGGGTAAGTCATCGCCATCAGTTACATATTGGGTCTATATGTATATGAAGTCTTTGTTCACATTTTGAAGACACAAATGATGAACCTGCTTACAGAGTTGTGGACGGGCTTGCGGTCGATCTCAAAGAAGTTCCATATCAGGCTTCTCTACAGTATCTTGTACCATATATAAAAGTGATAATTTCTGCGGTGGGGCTATTGTTAGCAATCATATGGTTATTTAAGCAGCTTATTGTTTAATGAAGTGGGCTCACGTGAGTGCTGTTTTTGGTCGATTTTGACACTGTTTTCCTTAGGGGAATGTATCCTAGAGATGTAGTGGTTGTGGTGAAAAGCACTTTACTAGATACTGCTAGTCCAACAATGAAGGCACTTCAAATCGCATAATTGGCGTATCCATGAAGGTTATTTACTTGAACTCACTATATTCACACTATACAAGAGATAATACCTGTGGAAGGAGCTGTAGCGTTTCTGCTCCTTTCTACGAGGACAGTGAAGCGGGTACCAAATGCATCTTTTTCGGCTGGGGTCGCAATCATCTCGTAAGTCTAACCACTGGATTAGACCTCTTAGAGTTAGACTCGATAAAAAGACTAGTTGATTGCTATTCCTCTAAGAATGCGACTAAGCCTATGAATGCTCTGCAAGCGAAATGGGTACCGATTGTCGAAGATAGAGAATGTGATAGAGCTTATGAAATGGCTGGTGTGATTTGTGCCTTGCACGCTGCCTGCGTGGATGATGGAGGTGGCCCGTTAAGGTGCGAAGATGAACTGACGGGTATCAGCTCTGAGGCCATAGATTGTGCAACGTGCCCGGACTCTTATATAAGTATTAACTATTATATTGATTGGATAGCTGAACATAATTATACCTACCATAATGGAATGTTACCGCTTCGATCTATTTGTGTCAAAAAAAAATAGTTGGTCTAGCCGTCATCATTTATGTGATCACAAGCTAATAGTTGGCTAACGTTAACAATCGTGTGTTATTATTTTGTTTTGAATATAAGAATATTTGAATTTAAAGATATTTATTTCCTTTCTGTTTGCTTTGGATCTTTCTTTATTGGGAGTATCCGGTTAGAAGCTGCTTTGATCTTCGTAGAAGATGGTGATATAGATAAATTAAAAGATGACGGATTCATTATAGAAATCAATCACAATCATTATATGCAGGCTTCTATCTTAAGACAGGGTGATCGCTGGGCCTCAAACACGAAGACAAATTTTCTATAGTTATCGATAGTATTTGCACATATAGATATATGATCTTATTGCATTGAGATAATTGATGTACATATACAATTTAGGAATTCATTTTCTTGATAAATTCAAATTCAGATCGTAGTAAGCCATACATTTTATTCGTAGTCCCGATGAGGTAGAAGTCAGTGTTTTTATTCTTATTAATTCCCTTGATTTTAAATGTTTAAAAAATTCAAAATTTTTTTTTTTTTGCCATATTACGACTAAAGCAATGTACCTCTTGGAGATTTTAATGTTTTTATACGCCATGACATTTGTAAGTTCGGGTAAGTCATCGCAATCAGTTATATAATGGGTCTATATATACAGGAAGTCTTTGTTTACATTTTAAAGCCACAAATGATGGTCCTGAATACAGAATTGTGAAGGGGTTTGCGGTTGATCTCAAAGAAGTTCCATATCAGGCCTCACTACGTCATCTGTTGTCATTGGAAGTGGATTATGGCAGTGGACATTTCTGCGGCGGGACTATTGTTAGCAATCATATGGTTATCTCATCAGCTCATTGTTTATCGAAGTAGGTTCGAGTAGGTTCGAGTGAGTGCAGTTTTTGAATGATTTTCTGACATTCTTCTATCTAGGGACCTGCATCCTAGGGACATTGTGATTGTCGTGGGGAACACTTTACTTGACTCCAAAAGTAAAACAATGAAGGTGCTTCAAATCGCATATTGGCGTATCCATGAAGATTATTCACCTGATCACAAAGGAAACGATATAGGATTAATTTTCACTATAGATAATATAGAGCCTGTTGAGGGAGCTATAGCGTTTCTGCCCCTTAATCCAAAGAGAGTGAAAGTGGGTACCAGATGTCTCGTTTCCGGCTGGGGTCGCAATCATCCCGTAAGTTTATACACTGGACCTCTTAGACTGTCATAATGTTAGGTATCGATAACAAGACTAATTGATTGATATTCCCTCAAGCATGAGTATGGCCCTTCGAATGTTCTGCAAGCGGCATGGGTACCGGTTACCGACGAAAAAGAATGTTTTACCTATTATAAAGCAACTGATGTTCTTTGCGCCGGCTACACAAATATGGTTGGGCCAAGTTCCTGCAAAGGTGATGCAGGTGGCCCGCTGCGATGCGAAAATGAGCTGACGGGTGTCAGCTCTCGGAGCATAGGTTGTGGATCTTACCGAATACCGAGCGTGTATACAAGTATTAGCTATTATATGGACTGGATTAATGGAGAAAATTTTACCTACTTCAATGGAATTTTACCGCTTCGATCGATTTCCATCCAAAAAATAGTTGGTCTGGCCGTCATCATTTATGTGGTCTTAAGCTAATAGTTGGCTAACGTTAGCAACGCGATGTGTGTGATTCGCGGATAATTTTTCTTTTTTTTTGGAATATAAGAATATTTGATTTTAAACATATTAATTTCCTTTCTGTTTGCTGTCGACTCTTAAGAGGGGTCTAATTGGGAGTATCGGACACTTCTACTTTGATGAGCTTGGCTCGGTCCAGTACAATTTGTTAGAAGTCGACTTTTATTTGTGGGACATACGATTCATAGTTCATAGTAAGCCTTTTACGTAGTCAAACCAAATCAATTTACTCCCCATCCCCATGAGTTATATGTCGGGGGGTTACTAATTTGGCAGTTAGACAAAAGTTTTAAAAATTTCAGTTACCGAACTTCTATAAAACAAATATACTCAATGTTGATATCAGGAATTTTAATCATCCATATCCTGTTTTTATACACATTGACATTACTGGATCAGAGTAAGTCTTCTCAGATAGATACATATATGAATCTATATAGAAAATTATATGTATTTATTTTGAAAGTTGATATTGGATTTACACAGTATAGACTTGATTCCACTTTTAAATAATTGGTATAGTTTCAATAATAAAAAAATAAAATATATATATATATATATATATATATATATATATATATATATATATATATGGATTTTCCCATGATACTAACTTAATAAACTTTGATTTTTGTTTAAATTTAAAGACGTTGAATTGAGAGTTGTCAACGGGTTTAAAGTCGATCTCAAGGATGTTCCATATCAGGTGTCAATGCGTGTGCTCGGTAAAGAGACAAAGAAGTTGGGAAGTGGCCATTTTTGTGGTGGAACTGCTGTTAGCAGCCGTGTGGTTATCACGGCAGCTCATTGCTTAAGGAAGGTACACCTGAGTGAATCTTTGTCTGTTATTCTGATATTCTTTCCTGCAGTTGGAGACATCCTAGAGATATAGTGGTTGTACTGGGGAACACGTTTCTTACTAGCAGGAGTCCCACCATGAGGATTTTTCGCGTCTTAGATTTTCGTATCCATGAGGATTATCATACATCTAAAATCGATATTGCATTGGTCTTCACTTCACATGGTATAACACCCATTCAAGGAGCTATTGCGTTTCTGCCACTCAATACGAGGACTGTGAGCGCGGGCACCAAGTGTCTCGTTTCCGGCTGGGGTCGCAATGTGCACGTAAGTTTATACACTGGACTAGATCTCGCACATCATTGTAATATTGTGTATCGATAACAAGAATAATCGATTGCAATTCCCTTAAGAATGTGATGGGGCCTGTGGATGCTCTGCAAGCGTCATGGTTACCGATTGTCAATGACAGACAATGTTATAACTATTATAAAATAGCTGGTATTATTTGCGCCGGCTATACGAAAGTGGTTGGGCCCAGTTCCTGTAAGGGTGATTCAGGTGGCCCGCTGAGGTGCGACGATAAGCTGACGGGTATCGTTGCCCGTGGAAAACAGTGTGGATCGGCTCTAGTGGCGAGCGCGTATACAAGTATTCAGTATCATATCAATTGGATAAAGGAGCAGAATCAGTCGTTCTTTAATGGAACAATGCCGCTTCGATCAGTTTTCATCATGGGCCAAATTGGTCTGGCCATCATCATTTACGTGACCATAAGCTAATAGTGGGGCTTCAATTCGATATTTGGTTATTTAGGTCAGTCGAAAGGTAGTATTAAGATAGTCTCGACCAGAGTTTCATTATTTATTTATATACTTCATACTAATTTCATCTTCTTTTGGAAATTTCATTGAATTTGTTAGCTCCCCAAGATACTCAATATTCTCACCTTCAATTGTAAAGCTTTGTTACGTCAGAAAGTTCGGAAATAAAGTGGGAGATTTAAATTGTTTTTTTTTTTTTTTTTTGTTAATTGTGGGGCATAATCTGTTCGGTGCAATCCGACTGCGCTGACCAGCATGGTGCAGCATGACAAAGTGTTGACATGCGACAGCTGCGTAGCTGCAGCTGCAACAAAAAAATTCAACAAAAAAAAATGAAGTGCATTTAAGCAATTATTAGTTAAATTAACTGTTAATTTCAATAATCGGCCACAAATTCAATTCGACGGCAAACGATGCAACGAGCCCGTGAGCCCGTGAGCTGCGGGTACTATTTGCCCGACATCATCAGTGGCACGGAACGGGGTTGCAGAGACGCATTATTAATGCGATTATTGTACAAAATGCCAAAATGGAAATTCTATTCAGCGTAGAATAAGAAGATGATGAAGAAGAAGAATAAATATATTCATGCGTACGCATAGACGGGACAGGAAAACCGAAATGCGACTCGTATCCATATCCCGCATAAAACGACATTTGCGGCTGCCATCAGTATAATCATAATCGTAGGCAATATCAGCATTGGCATCGGCCAGAATGGACAACCGGAATCGATGTATTAAGTATTTGGCTTGCTTCCGAGCCAAATTGCACCGGAATACTAATTTACACACAGAAACAAATTGGAAGAAGCTGTCGCCGCAGCGGCCAGTCTCCACTGAGGGGAGGGGCCCATTGCGAGCTCAGCTAGTGAAATTTTGCTGCTCTCTCTCTCACTCTCTCGCTCTCTCTCTCTCTGTGTGTGTGTGTGTTGAAAATTCGAAAATTACGTGACTGCATTCGCCAAAGAAAGGCGCAAAGAATTGTGGAATGTAGAAATTGGGCTGCGACTGAGCTGAATTTTAAATGATGAGCGTCGACTAGACGGGCAGCAGGGGCACAGTCGAAATAAAAAGGGGCGATTTATAGGCCATAGAGAGGTGGGGTGGGGTGGTGGCTAAAGAACTTTCGAGCCGCTCTCATTCAGACGGTGTAGCCAAAGGGTGCACGCACGCAGGCCTTGACCGGCTCGTCTTAGCCAGGGTCTGGTTCGGTCGGTTGCGTCGCTCTCACTCCCTCTGTCTTTTCGCTCTCTTCCTATGGCCGTCTGTTAAGGGTCTGTCTATGTGTAGACACAAAAAAAAAACATTTGGGTAATAATGTTGTTAATTTTTTAAGTTGATGAGGTCAAAGGCTGTTCATACACTGAGCGAAAAGGTCAATCAATGTGAGAAAACAGCTGTGGCTAATGTATTTTTCTAGCATATGTTTTTTCAGATTTTGTATTAAGACGTGACATATACCTAAAGCTCACATCTGAATCAACACAGTCTGCTCTAGAGTTTTACTTTTCTATAATTCTTTCACCTAATTCGTCTCTGCCTTGCCATCTCTTATGTACCTTAAATATTTCTTATGCTTTTCAGCCTGTTTAGCTATTCTAGCATTTTTATCTCTTTTCATATTAACCTTTTATTTAGATTTGGTCTATAATTCAGTACTTCCTAACTGTGTCCAATATTGACAATAAACTTCTTGTTGAATATGCTCTGCAGTGCCTTCTTAGACTCTTTCTGTCAGTCTCATCGCTCATCGATATCATAGCGTCCCTATGCGAAGGGCGTAAGAAACCCTCTCACTTTCAGTCAGCAGCACAGCTAAAGTTATCTCTATCTCTCTCTCTCTTTCTCTATCTCTCGCAGTCTCGCACCAGTAGAGCCTTATACCAAACAGCTGATAGACTCTTTCTTGACATTACTCCGGAATATCATGCTGATATTCACAATATATATATTTACAGAATATTTGTTTTGAAATTACTTTGCATATTTTTAATCGTTCTTTTTTCACAGTGTGAGTGAAGCATTTAATTTTTTACTATTTGACGTACTGCGAGAGTCTCCTTAGTTGTTTTTTGTACACTTATTGTTTTTAGACGGCTTTTCACATTTCCTTGTGTTTTCTATTTTCTGGTAATGCTCGTCATTTGCTTACGAATTGTTGACACTTTTTTTCGTAAAGACTTCGGGTATCAGAAATGTTCTCGTGCGTGCATTCCAAATGGGCCATGGTAGTTCATTCATTCATTCATGGCGTCCATTCCCATTTCCATTCCCATTTCCATTTCCATTTTCGTTTCCCTACCCATTTTCATTAACATTTCCATTTTCATTTTGCATGTCGGGGTGTCGAAACGCCGGACAGCCAAACAAACTGGCCGAAGCTTAATGGAGTTGTAATGAGTGTGAAAATTAATGTCGTCACATTACTCACGCACCCAAAATGCGACACCTAGCGGTAGGGGCGAGTAGTGTGGTATGTGGTGGGGGGTGGTGGTGCTGAGGGAGGGGACGGGTCGGTTACAAATATATGGAAGCTTCAGCTTTGCAGGGTTAGCCGTGCTAATATTTGCGCTCAAACTGAATTTGAAGCACCCGAGATCAATTGAGCGGCAATCAACAGGGAGCCAAGGGTTAAACCTCCCATTTCTCCTTGTTGTTGTTGTTTATTTTTTTTCACTCATGTATCTGAGTCACAGTGTCGCAGTTCTAGATTAGATAGAGCTGCTCAAGATTATGGCATTGTATAGCCCTGAGTCATGCGGCGACTGCTGCTGCTACTGCATGTGCTGTGTACCAAATGTTTGTAAAATATTATTGCGAGACATTTGTTATGTTTTGATAATGGCTTAGCATCCGGAAGTTATAACAGATGAGCTTCGCATGGGAAACAGCAAGAGTAAAGCGAAAGTTTCAGATATGCAGAAATATTTTAGCATCTCAACCTGGCCTGATTCTAGCTCTTATATCGGGAGAAACGATTCTTCAAATAATTTAGTTAAATATTAAATCACTAAGTTAAGCAGAGCTTACCTCGCATATGACCTTCGCAGTGTTCATAACTTTAGTTTGAACTCTGACAGTTCCTAAAGAATTTTGGATCGTTTCTGTTTGAGTCTCGCGCTTCAAAATTTCTCTCATTTATTGTTCTCGTTTACAAGGAGAAGAAAGTCTATTGGTTTTGTATGCAATTCATTCTTTCGGCAGAGCAAAGACTTCTAGATATTCTTCATACAAAGTATTACGACTAAGCCTTTTGGAGCCTTGGCGAATGGGAAAATACAATTTCTGGTTCAATTGAATCGTTATTATTTGAAGACTTGAATGTGAACCAAAATTTTCGGCTGGAGCTCAAAAAGCTCACACTTAAGCCAAAGATCATCGCATAGTCTCAACTATTTCTCAGTAGTCTGAGCGAGTATTATGGCGTCGGTTTCGGTTGACTCGAAACCAGTTTGATTTATGTGAAACGCGCATTTATGCTGAAGCTTTTCAAAGGAGACAGCCGCAGCGACAGCAGCGAGATACATAAATGTTTGTATGACACAAGCTCGCGGGGCTGTAAATCAGAGCTGGCGCACACAGTAGTGGCGGTGGCAGTAGATGCAGATGAAGATATGGAGAGGCGGGTATGAAGCGAGTTCAGCGGGAGCTGCCTGCTCACCTGAAGCACGTCAGCTGCGACACATTTGTGGGCTGGGCGCCACATCTGTAATTGCTTGACGGCGGCAGCAGTTGCTGCCAACAATTCATTATGGGAGCGAAAACTGAACGGGAAAAACAAAAGTGATTTTCAAATATTTGCAAAGCTTCGAGCGGCGCTGGCGCTGGCGCTGAATCATTCGAAAAATTCTGCGAAATCAACTTCAAGGTGTTTGCGTTGATTGTTTTGTTTGTGTCGTTGTTGAAGTTGTTGTTGTTGTGGTTGTTGTTGTTGCGGTAATTTGTCAGTGAGTGATTATTGTTGTTGTTGTTGTTGCGATTTGAACTTTTTGATATGATGGAAATGGAAACGAGCCGCGAACCATTTTATAAATAAG
The DNA here is from genome assembly GCA_035047625.1 of Drosophila mettleri. Taxonomy (NCBI): domain Eukaryota; kingdom Metazoa; phylum Arthropoda; class Insecta; order Diptera; family Drosophilidae; genus Drosophila; species Drosophila mettleri. The sequence goes on along the minus strand of JAWNPI010000103.1, from coordinate 1,038,914 downwards.
CTGCATGCCATGCTAAAAATAGAATTGCCAACGTGAAAAGCAGCAGCAGCAACAATAACAATTGTTGTTGTTGTTGTTGTTGTTGTTACCTTTTCGCTTAATGAGTATTTCTGTATTTGTTTTGCTGCTGTTGTTGTTGTTGTTGTGGTATTTTTCAACCCACACGCGACTCACTCAAGAGTCAACGACGTCAACAAAATCATCAACAACAATTGCAACAGCAACGTCATTATCATTATAATTATCATTATCATTATCATTATGATGAAGCATTGCTCTGAGCACGCTTGAGATACTCTTAACTATTTTTATAGCCAGCCAATGTTGTTACCAATTGTTGTTGTTGCATTCGCCGTGTGCTGCATTCGAAAATAGCTTTTAAGTTCGTAAACGTGGCTAAAAATAGTTAAAGACAATACGCAGCCCAGCTGTTTATACATACATTGAAGAACAACAACGTGTTGCTGCCGTTGCCTCTTTATAGCCAGCTTCATATCTTTGGCACAATAACCTGATGTGTGTGACACGAGCCAAGCACATGAAACGAGCTGATATTCCGTTTATAAATAGTTGAAGCTCCAATCGAAATTTGAATTTCTAATTGGCCAAAACATGCAGTTTTGCGAACGTATCGGTCGGGCAGAACTGCTGCCCGAGTTTTGGCTATTTTTAAATCATTTTATTATTGGCCATAAATAAATTTTGCATTAATGCATTTGAAGCAGCTCGAGCAGGTTTCGCGCTGACACCGCAGACAGTCAGGCAGCAAGGTTGACTCTAAATTGATATAAGAGAAGATGTATTTATCTGGTTATTTCTGTGACTTACCCTTGCGCTCTCCAGTGTTGCAAAGCGACCTTAAGCCAAAGGACATTCATTGATTTATAAGTCAAAATTGGTATTAGTTCAAAATTGAGCATTTTGAGCAGCTTTAACTAATTTTTAAAGGGGCTGTTGAGATGCCAAAAGAAATGTTTAAAATATATAATGTGCCCATAGAGAAGTGAAGTAAACTAAAGTCACATCACACATTAGAGAAGCGAAGAAAGTTATCAAGTAATACGCGTAAGTATTGCCTACATAACTTTTGATAGTTCAGTTTTTATATGTCTTACTTATTAAATGAAAGCAAAAAATAGTTCTTGGCAAGGCAACTAAATAATATTCGCATAAATTTTATTTTTATTTTTTTTTCGTTTTGCTTTTAGTTTTTTTTTTTATTTTAATTTGTTATTTATTTATTTTTGATTCACAATCGACTTTGATCATTTGGATGATTTGCATTTTCCGAATGTATAGAGGGAGAGCGAATAGATATATCAACGCACAGCTAGTTTTTGTTTATTGTGCAATTTGTTATCGACAAGCATATGTGTATGTGTATGTGGATACATAAATAGATACATATATTTGATATAGCTGTTGATGCGAAAATAACAAAACAAATTTGCTAAAAACTAAAAATACATTTATATAAACAAGTCGGGAGAGAGAGAGAGGGAGATAGAGAGTGGGAGATACATTTAGAAGATACACAGATAAATTTGCCTATGGCAATTGTTGCACAATCAACTTTTTGGCTTCGCGACTCAGCGCGGTTTCACCTTGAAAAGCCGCAGAGTCCCCAAAAACAAAGGCAGCAAACGAGCAACGAGCAACGAGCGAGACCCAAAGCTGCAAACCCAAGAGCGAAAATGTAAACAAATGTTGACAAACCAAACAACACTGAACATTTTGGGGACGAGTGCGAGGCACAGATCCGGGCCAGAATGCCCGCACACACACATACTCATACTCATACCTGCCTGCCAGCCAGCCTGCTCCCCCCTCTCTCACCCACTCTCTGTGTGTGTTTGTTACGCATTTCTTCCGGCACTTAGTTTCGCTTACCGAATTGACCAAAGCCGCAAAAGAAGAAAAAAATGAAACCTCCAAGGCGGAAGTGCCTCTAATTTCAATATGGCCGCCGCCCCGTGACGTTTAACACAATTGCTGACACAATTTCCGAGATTTATTGCCAGTAAACATACGCACGCACACACACACACACACACGCACACACACACATACAGAGGCACTCGCACACACTGATAGCAAAGAAATTGCTGCCTGACGAGCGAAAAAAAGGCAAAAATAAATCAAATGAAATCGATGATTTTCCTTTTACCGTTATATTATGTCATGTCTTTCCGGTTTGCTAACAGGGGTTACCTATATAGCTATATAGCTGCAGCCGGAATTGTATTTCGCGAACTTATTCTTATTGATAACAGCGAAGCAATTGGCCCCTGGCTAGGAACTCATCTGCATTTTGGCTTTGGCTCAGATGATGCGGAAGTAAAACAAAAGACGGAGGATGGCTGAGGGAGAGTGGGAGAGATGGCTTTTGCGCCTTCTATAGACAGCTAGCTGGCTGACACGCCCCCCTCTCTTGAAGGAAAAAAAAAACATAGCTTGCAAAATTTTCATTTGGCTGTCAGAAAATGACAAATGAATTTTGAAATAAGCGCTCGTATCCGTCTGATTGTTTGTTTTCTCACCCTCACCACCTCTCTCGCTCTGTCTCTAATACCCTGCTTTGACTGCAGCTCGCAGTTATATAGACGGAACTGTGGTTTCTCTGGCGCTCAGCTCGGCGACTGTGTGTGGGTTGGCAGACGGTGTCAATGATTGGCATTGAGCAGAAAGTTAAATTGATTTCAATACAGCGCAATTGAAAAGCGCAGCGCAGCGTTCGCTCCCTCTCGCTCTCTCGCTCTGCCGCTCGTTCGTTTGGTGACTGCGCCTGACATTTGCATATCGAATGGCAATTTACCGTTCCACTTGACAGATACTGCCGCACAAACGGAATGAGATGCATATATACGTAGAGTGAGAGCGCGAGTGCGAGAGAGATAGATATATTTAAGCACAACTTTCAACTGTGTTTTGATTGCTTTAAAAGCTTCTATTGCTTGTTGAACAGCTTAAGTTTATCCTAAATAACTTTTTAGTATAAGCTCACCAAGGCACTTACCTAAGACTTTAATACTTGTATTAACTCAGCATATATATAAAGCAGTTTCATTTCCAATTTTGCCAGACTCAAATCGTATAATTGGCATCTATAACTTATGCAACACACAAATGCTGAGCTTACCTGATATTTGTTACGTTACAAATCACAAGCATCAAGTATTTTTCTTGCTCTGTTGTGCAGGTCTGTAATGCATCATTTAATACTTATACTTGTAGATCTGCTTGTGTTTCTATCACATCATAGCTCATATACCTAAAGTTCTGCATCAGCTTAGATCTCTAATGTAATTTTGCTAGTTATCCACAATTCTCCATAGGCCATTAGACAATATTTATAAAGTTTTAATATATAATATATTTTTTAACATATTAAATTGACTCTGTCCTCTCAGTTCCCTCATGCCTTGGGCTAAGGCTTCGTGACGAGCTCAGGGAGTTGAACTGTTAAATATTCATTTATGAAATCCTTTTATCAGATATGAGTACACTTGTATCCTAGCTCATGTAGCAAATCACTTCCTGGTATTTGCGCCTGCGACTTCCTTAAGCCAGTCAAAGTCAAAATGTCCTTCATTGCCAAATGGCAACTCAATTTGGATTACGTTTGTTCTTTCTGAGCTGAATTACAAATTCCATTTTAGAGTGGTAAACACATATTTTGTATATATATTGAAGCCATGCATGTCTAACTTGGCCAGTCACACATCTGCCAGTTCGCAGCCGTAGTCGCAGGCATATGTTTTTGGTAAGCAATTTGATTTGCATCAACTGTACCTAAATTTGTGGCAATTCGTGGAAAAGCGCCTTGCACGTATTTTGTGCATTTGCCAAGTTGACTTTTGGCCCTATGTGGCACACGCAGGCCATTTGGCTCTAATTTGCTGTGGGGCGTTTGGGCTATTTCCTGGTAATCGACTCGCCCGTTGCTATTCCACCAAATTATTGCAATTGACTTCATTTTCATAATTTTACACAAATAAGTTTTTTATGACCCAATTATGGGCGCTTCCGCTGCAGCCATAATAACAACAAGAGCAACAACAGCCGGAGAAAAGCCAATTCATGTTGAGTCCTTAATTCCTTTCAGTCTCATTTTCATTCTCTCGCCTTTTCTCACCTGCCCTCCCACTTTTTGTGTTTTGTAATGTGCAAATTATTTACAGCCGCAGCGAAGGATACGCTTCCTGCTTTTTGCTTGTTTGTTATGGCAAAACATGTGAGAGGGCAGCGGGCAAGGCAGGCGAGTATTTTGGGGCGGTTTGAGTTGATTCTAATAGCCAGTCAGTGTGGAGTTTGAGCCTGGTCTCCCTGCTTGGCTGACTGGCTGGCTGGCTGGCTGGCTGGCTGGCTGGCTGGCTGCTTGGCTGACTGCCTGGCGCCAGGCGTGAATTTTCTCCATGGCAATTTTTCTCTGGTCGCCTTTTTAAGTGGCCCGGGCGCGACGGCATTAACGAGCCAAGCAAAAGCCAAGCCGAGCCAAGCCGACTCGCTGGTAAATGAGAGTAAATGCAATAATTGCAATGTTTATAACATTAGTGGGCAACGTAAATTGCAGCTACCGACCAGACGCCAAACCGACGACGCGTCGCCGCCGACGACCAAACCAAATCGACCGTCAACCCATTTTCCACAATTCTCATTACCATTTGCATATGCACTTAACTAAGTGTAAGTGTGTTTGTGTGTGTGTATGTGTGCGGAGGTTTGGGGGGAGCCAAGAAACCGTCATAATGAAGTGCAAACGATTGCGGATAGATATTTTTACCGGCTAAACTGAGCATTGCCGGCGCAAGCCAATGCCAATTAGACACTCATCGAGTCATGAGGCTGGCAAAGCTTTTAGAACTGCGCTGAAATTAACGGTAATTGCAAATAGTTGCTGAGTTGCGCTCAAGCAGCATAAAAACTAATTAAACTTATTCAAACAAGACTCTAAAAGTCTAACTAGACTTGCCTAGATATACATAGATCTGTGTAGGATCTGAGCAGTAACTACCGTGGCAAATTGTATTTCTAGCCGTAAACTGTAGGGGCTAGAAGTCTTGCCCGATCAGCCAAGCCTTCAATGAGCGCAAATATTTTGTTATACCCTGAATCCATTGAAAATGGAAATTTCAGGGTATAATGTTTTTGTGCAAATGTATGTAACAGGCAGAAGGAGGCGTGCCACACCCCATAAAGTATATATATTCTTGATCAGCTCGATGAGCTGAGTTGAACTAGCCCTGTCCGTCTGTCCGTCCGTCCGTCCGTCCGTCCGTCCGTCCGTGTAAACACCTGGATTTCTGCAATCACAAAAGCTAGAGACTTTAAATAAAAAGCAAAATGCTCGATAATACCATACGCTGTACGAGTTTATTTTTTTTTTTCGATAACTCATCCCATTCCTTTTTTATCGATAACTATCGAAAATATCGCTTTGTTTTTGAGGTCTGGCGTGCACACCGTTAAAGATAGATTCGTGCACTAAGTTGTGGTTGATAGCTATATTGAATCCGCACATTTTGTCATTTTTGGATTTTTGATGCCACGCCCCTTTCGCCCACAATTCAACAAAAACGATAACTCACGTAAATCAAATACTAGAGACTTGAAATTTGGCAAATAGGTACATTTGGATGTCATAATCATTCCCCGAAAATTTCATTAAGAACATAGGTCGAGAAAAAAAGTTATTAAACAATAAAGTTTGCATAGCACAGCCTCTGCTGCAGCCGCAAAACTGCGCTGCGAGCATATTACGTGCATGCATATGTTTGTGTGTGTGTGTGTGCTTGGGTTGGTTACTATTAATGAATAAATGAAGCTCTTAATGAATGGTATTACAGCCCAATGGATTCAGGGTATCTCTTAGTCGAGCAGTCTCGACTAGAGTTTCGTTACTTGTTTTATATATTTTTAATATTTATTCCATATATGTAAAACTCTAGAGTAAGACTTCTATCCGATCAGCCAAGCCTTCAATGAGCGTAAATAATTTTATTTTAATATTTATTCTAAATGACTTTATACGTATTACATACGAAATTAAGAGTCTCTAGCTACAATAGCAGCAAAATGAAGAACGGACGGACAGCTCGAGACTTAGACGGAGGGACAGACAGCTCAAATGCACATTGCACAAAATGAAAATATTCTTTTTAACTGTCGTCAAACAAGGCCACAAGTAATTCAGACATATTTTAGTCAATTGGAATTATGAATATACTTTGTGGACTGCAGCATTCCGACATATTTGGTATACATAAATTTCTCTTACGTCAAACGTAAGCGCCTTTCAGTTGAGAAATGGCATTCCTTGCCAACTTGCCTAAGTCTAATTCATTAGGTGCAACATATTTCTAATGGAATCATTTGGCTGCCCCTTTGACCCTGACGCAAAGTTGCCAAAAGAGTTGTGTGTTGCTTGCTGTGACACCTATTTTTGGGTGGGGGGCTGGTGCTGGGTGATAGGTGGACTTGGGGCTAGAGTCCTTTCAATCCTTTGCTGGCTGGGAGCATAATTTGCATTAATTAATTTGTTGGCTCATTCATTCAGTCCAAACATTTGCTCGTTCATTAAGCGGCTTTGCACAGTTTTTCATCCCAGCGGCTGAGAGAACTTTCAAGGCAATTGTTGGTGTTGATACCCCTTGTTGTAATGCGCAATCGTGTAGGAGGAAACATTTCCCTTTCAAGCTTAATTAAGTTGGTCACTTGGCTCAGGCGCTGACGTTGAGTGGGTGACGACAACAAAGACCGATGATGGCGTTAATAATGATGATAATGCCCAAGCTCATGATTATGTTAACTCTGCTTGGCTTTTAAGGGCAATGAAAACGAAATGTTGCCCGCCTGCCTGCCTGCCTGCCTGCCTGTGCGTTCATGTTTTATTATAGGAGAAAGCGGAGGGCACGCAGTGTAGTGCAGTCGGGCGGGGACCAGGCCTGGGGAGGCCTGGTCGCTGCGTATGTCTGCATGGGCGAGGAAGTGGTATTTTTTTTTCGTTTTGTTTTTCTTTTTTTGCCTTGAACGTGACGGAAATTGAATTTCCGTTTCTCGGGATGACACTGCCGCGAACGTTGTGGCACCAAGTCCATGGCATTGCCAATTGTTATTGCTGCCAGTCGCATGATGTTGTTGTTGCTGTTGCTGTTGTGCTGGAAAGTAGGCGAGTGACGCATGCGCACAGGCAACGGCAACGGCAAGAGCAACGGCAACGCCAACGCCTAGCCGGAACTGGCTGAGCAACTGTCGACTGGGTCATTTTGTACATGGAATGAGCCATTAGCTCATTCTAATTAGTGGCGGCTACCTACAGCAGTTCCATTTCTATATTGGCATTTGCCACTCTAAAGTAGTTTCCTTGGATCACCAAAAAGGGGGCTAGCCATGATTCACAGACCAAGAAACGCAATAAAATGTTATACGAGATCATAAATATAGATGAGATGCGAATTCAACTAATGTGCAAGAAATACTTGAATCCATTATATAGCTAGAGAGAAAGAGAGAGAGAGAGACTGATCGATATGTCTGCTTATAATTAACTGTGTTTAGCTAGATTGATTGCAGTCTGATTTTAATTAACTGTATTTAAATACAGTTCTATATATATATATATAGACAAGTTTTTCTGTGCCTTGTAATATTGCTATATATACCTATGTTCGATCACCCTGAACTCAGTCTGCATTCGTGAAACTCTAAAGAGAAACTCATCTCGCAGTTCTTTACGAGTATTTTACGATGCTCTTTCAGATAGCAGCATTGGCGACTGCACTTAGAGGTTTATGGCTTTAGTCGAACATGGCTCACTAATTTTTATGACTACAGGGTATAACGAGGCGAATGCGAATGCGAATGTGAGTACTTTGCGTAAAGACGGTCAACTACACACTCGCAAGGCATTCACATTCCGCCAAATTGACGGCGGCCTTTTTATACCCTGATCCCATTGAAAATGGGAAAAAAGGGTATAATGTTTTTGTTAAAAGTATGTAACAGGCAGAAGGAGGCGTGCCACACCCCCAAAAGTATATATATTCTTGATCAGGACGACAAGACAAGTTGATTGAGCCCTGTCCGTCTGTCTGTCCGTCCGTCCGTCCGTCCGTCCGTCCGTCCGTCCGTCCGTCCGTCCGTCCGTCCGTCCGTCCGTATGTATGAACGCGTCGATCTCAGAACCTATAAGAGCTAGAGACTTGAATTTTTTTTTGTTAGGCGCGTATATTGGGCGCGCATATCGAGTTTGTTTCAGAAAATCGATAACTATTCCTGAATATTTGTTATCGATTTAAAACCATATGAAAAAACAGTTATGATTTTTTATCTTTTTTATCTTAAGAGCTAGAGACTCAAAATTTCGCATGTAGCTTTATGTGTATTTTTACCAATTTCGGTTTTTGTTACATTTGGATACTGGCCCCAAATTACCCCACAATTTTGAAAATTATTTTCAGTTGCAATATATATGGTGTTTGGTCTTTTTGAAAACTAAATCAATTATTTAAATCATATGGTGAAAGTTTCATCAAAATCCGTTGATAAACACAAAAGTTATTAAACAAAATGTTTGGCTAGATCAACAGCGATTGAACTGCAAAGCGCACCCAGACTAGGTGACGCTTATACATGTTCAATTTATATACATGTGCACACATACATGCAAATGCTCGCGAACAAATTTTCTAAGAACCGCAATTGCCTTTGAGTTTGGGTCGAATTGTGTTCGAATTGTTTTTGCTACCTACTTCCAATTGCCGCTCGCCGCTGTGTGACGCAGTCGCAGGCGCTGTGTGTCGCTGTGCGAATATGTTTTCGATTCTTCTTCTTTAATAGTAACGGAACAATTCTTGTGAGCTTGCAAAAGTGTGCTGGCATAATATGTGTGTCGAGTTTGTTTGCATAATTCCTCTTTGATCGACATTCTTAGTACCATTGGCACATACTTAAGTTGCGTGATATGGTTGTACATACGAGTTATTGACTATATTAAGAAAACTAAGGGGGGGTAGGATTAGGGTATCCCCTAGTCGGGCGCGCCGACTAGAGTTTTCTTACTTGTTTTTTTAATTTTTGCGCAGTTTCGCGAGACTTGAGTAAAAGCAACAGCAACATGAAGCGAGGCCACGGCAATGCCAATGGGTCAGCATCGATGGGGCTCCAATCTGTAGCTGCAAAATTGAGCAGTTGAGAGGCTGGGAACTTAGGCAGCGACTCAGACGCGGACAGCAGCGCCACTTTGAAGCGTCGAGAGCGCCCCGGGCTCTCTGCTCAGCCAAGCAATTGCACTTGTCTCTCGATGCGGTGAAAGATGCTGGCGAAGCAGTTGAGCGACAGCGATTTGTGCATGTGGAGCTCAATAAATTTGCACATGTGTAAGAGAAGAGCTAAAGGAAAAATCATCAGCAGCAGCAGCAGCAGCAGCAGCAGCAGTAGGTACAACGGCAATAGAAAGAGCTGCAGTAACAGCAGCAACAGCAGCAAGAGCGACCTGAGCAATATCAGCAGTAACAAGAGCAATTTGAGAAATCAAAGCAACAGCGGCAGCAGCAACAGAAGCAACCAACAATAGAAACATGAGCAATATTAGCAGCAACAACTGAAGCACCAAAAGCAGCAGCAACAGAAGCAACCAACAACCGAAATATGAGCAATATAAGCAGCAACAGCAACAGCAACAGCACCTACAACAAGAGCAGCAACTTACGTGGTAATATGAACGTCCGTTTCTCTTAACTCATTTTTTATTTTGTTTTGCTGCTGCTGTTGTTGTTGGTATTTGTTGTTGTTGTTATTATTCTTGCACGTTCTTGACGCTGTGTCTGCCTGCCTGCCCGCCCGTTGGCAGCAACTGCTGCTACACAGCAGCGCTTCACCTTGGCTTGTTGCTGTTGCTGCTGCTGCTGCTGCTGCTGTTGTGGTGGCTCTGCCACTTTTAGCAAAAATCCAAGCAAAACAATAATAATAACAACAACAACAACAACTGACAGCGTCGTGATGTTTTATGGACTTTGGACTCGCGTTTTTTCCAAGCCCCCAAAAAGGCAAAAATTTAACGACGCTGGAGCTGCATGAAAAATGGAAACAAGAAACAGCAAAGGCAGCGGCAGCAACAACAACGACAACAACAACAACAGCGACAATATTCGCATGCAACGTTGATACAGAAACAGTTCCGTAAAGCTGAAAAACAAAAATGCAAACAAGTCAGCAAGAAGAAGCAGAGGCAGAGGCAGAAGAAGAAGAGGGAAAAAACTTAAGGAAAACAAAAACAAAAACAGACTTAAGCTGTGTGCGAAGTTGTAGATAGAGCAACAACAGCAACCGCAAAAATAACCTCAAAGCGATTAAATTTAAAGATAACGGATATTATGTAGAAAATACAAAAAACATTCAAATAAACCTCAACTGAATTTTCAGCACTTAACAGAAGCTAAAGGAAGCGTAGCTCAAGAAAACATGTTGATAAACTTTGGATATTAAGGAAAAAACACTCTGAGATATATGTATGTATATGAGTTATATATATATATATATATATATATATATATATATATATATATATATATAAGTTGAATAATGAATAAATGTGGGAAAGAGTTTGGATTGCTGGAATGACCGATTGACGGATTGCAGTAACCCAACGAGCGCCTCACAGTGCTGGGAAAATTGTTTTGAGGAAATAATGTGTGAAGCAATAAAAATTATATTTAAATATGATATATAATAATATGCGCTCTTGGAGGAGCATATTTTACCCTTTCTATGCGCTTCTCATATGTACAAATAATAAATGGGTTTTATTTTGAACTGATTGAATTGGAGCCCTCACAGCATTAAGATCAGTTTTAAGCTCCCTTTGCGCTTCTTATAAAATCAAATTATGATTATGAGTAAAATGGGATAAGAACAGATCCTCTACTTGATATTCTGTATTTATGTTCTATTTATATGTCTACATTTTGCGCCATCTATATTTCTTTCTCTTCAAATTAATAATATTTTTTATTGACTTGATATATATATATATATTATATTATGTTATATATTATCATTATGTTATATTTTTACATTAATTATAAATTATTTTTAATTATTATTCCTTTTTCTGAAACCATTTATATTTAATATTTCTATTCCAAGACCAATATTATATATTTCATTCTTCGCTTATAATTTCTTTAATTTATTAAAATTTTTAAAATTTATTTTATATATTTTAAGATAAATTTCTGAAACTAATTTTTATTTTATCTATTTTCTTACAGTGAAAAGTATGATAAATGTGATTTTTATGCCTGTTAAATAATTTTAAATTTAAATAATCGGTAAGTGAATTTTTTATATTTATTTTTCTATATTTTATACATAAGAAATTTTAATATATATTCAATATGCAAACTATAACTATTTACATGGAATATAATTGACTCTTAAATCAAACAACTTCTTCGTCTCTGCATAATTCTGGCTGCCAAGTTGTAGTCACCTCAGTGGCAATCCTTTTGTGATCCCTGCAGCTGGAGACATTCCGTGTTGACATTTGCAGTGCGCACCTATCAAATATTTTGTTGGCATTTCGATATCTCTGATTTGTGGTTTGCCATTGGCAAACGCAATTACAAATAGATGCGCACAATTGGCTGCGTTGACCTAGCCACTTGCCCTCCATCCTGTGTGAGCCGTGTTTGATTACCTCATTTCTGGGCCAATGCTTAGCCATGACTGGTTGGCAGTAACATTACTGCGAGTGCAAACTCAATTCCGCAATTGTGCGATCTGGCTCTGACTTGTCCTCTCACTGTGCGTATGAGTAATAACCAAAGACAGCTTGGGTGCTGGTTTGGTTTGTTGGTTTGCTGCTGTCAACTGTTGTGTGCAATGTCTAACGGAGCTGGCGGCTGGCTGGCTTGTCGTTAGTTTCTTTTGGAGAACACGCAAAGTAAATAGTAACATGTGCATTACTTGGCATTCATCTTGGCTCTCCACAGCCTCCCATCGATTGCTCCACATTTAACGAGAATAATTGCAGCGCCAGCATGGCGCTGCTGCACTTAACCCCCAACCTAAGGCAAACAGGGAGAGCAGCCGCAATGTCTTTGAATGTCTTTGATGAAATATTGAAATTGTTGAGCTGTTGCTGCTGGGGCCCGGCCAAACGGACACATGCACTCCACACAACCCAGACTGTGTGTATATATGTAGACTTGTATCTGGGCAGAGCTGAGACTGCCACGTGACGCCCAGCATTGGCCGCTTGTTGGGCGTCAAGTGCCTCGTTATAAATTGCCCAGTTTAAGGGCGAGAGAAGCACATTTTTAGTGTAAATAAATAATGATCTCAGCTCGCATCGGTCTGCCAATTGGCCAAACAGTTAGGCACAACTGCAGCACAGCATTGCCAGTTGTCCAGACACTTAACTCATGGCCGGACCGAGTCCCACATGGACACAATCTCGGTTGATAATGTGGCTCAGTTGTGTCTGAGCGTGCGGCTCGCTACGAGCTACGAGCTGATGACATTAGAGATTTTCCCTCAAATTGAAATTTAACTGTGCCACAAACAGTTGGCCAATGGGAAGCGCATATTTTGTTTGGACCATATTATATCCTATATTCAGTTAACAACTGTTGTGATATATATTGTTGGAATTTGTAAATGTGCTTTACAAAATAGAATATACAGTCGATATGGATCTATAAACTCTTTTCTAAAGATCTGCTGAGGTATATAGTTATATATGTAGATATTATGTAGATATAATAGTATCAGCCTGATTAAACCTTATAAAAATGGGTCACAAAAGTTTCACTCGTTTTATTTTAGGGTTATCACTCTACTCTACGATTCTCAATAATAAGAGTGAGGTTTGGCGATATGCAACCCCCGATAACTACTCATAATACCCATTTGTACTAAAGCAGACTTGATTGAATCACATCTCTTACAAATTGTGTATTTTATAATAAAATAATATATATATTGTGTGACTCTCAAATTCGACGCATTTGATTATATGAGAAAACCTGCAAAGCCTCAACCACTTTGATTTCCGTTTGTTTTTCTTTTTTCTTTTGAAATTTCCATCTATTCTGCGGCTATCGATGCTTCTATTCGAGTGCTGTTGCAGTTGTCTGTTAATGGAGAATACTTTTTATTATGCTGATTGGGAATATATATATGTACATAGGTATATCAAGTATTGTTCAAGTGCTCTACAGTTCGAGTCCGATTCATGGCAGACGAACGAAAGTAACGGGGCATTAAGTGTGCCCAGCAGCCGACAACTGCGAGAAATTCTGCATCGCAGCTTGTGCAGCGATGCGTTTGCCAATGTTGTGGAAGACTTAGGGGGGAGTGGTGGTGGAGAGTGTAGTGGGGTTAGGGGTGCACCTGCCACTTGCCACTTGCCACTTGCCACTCATTGCCCGCTGTCCGATGCCGAGTTGCTCTTGCTCGAGCTCGAGCTCGAGTCACTGTCTGGCAATGCGCCTTGTCTGAAATTTGCGACCTGCCACAACAACAGCAACAGCAGCAAGAACGTGCAGCAGAGCATGGCAATCGTCGCTGGAACTGTGGCATGCCCCCGCAAGATGCGACCGCAACAGCCAGAGGGTTGCTTTCCGCCTCTGCCATTGCCATTGCCATTGCCTCTGCCTGTGGCCAGAGCTCAAATTAATTTCATTATTCTCGTTGGCTGGAGTTTCTCTTTTGATGCGTGATGAATCACAGCAGAGCAGAGCGCAGCGCAGCGCCAGTGGCCAGCCGGGCAGCCAGTGGTTCAGTGGTGCTGTGTTGCTGCTTCGACCGACGCAGTTGGCGGTTTCTTTGTGTGGGCGCTGTTTGGCGGCTTTCGCCAAAATCTATGCAAACTGACCACAAATCAAAAAAATAAAAAAAAAAAAATAGTCCATGAACAACCGCAATCCAAATGCGCTTTGTCTTTCAATTTCTTTCAATAATTATTTCATTCGAGAGGTCTTCGAGTCTAGTTTCTCATAATTATTTTTTAGCAGCTGCCTGGAGAGCTGACCCATTTCTATTCTGTTAAAGGCCAATCAATCTTTATGATACAATATGTATTGTCAAGAGGTTCGAAGGAAAGCAATATTTTTTACGAAAATATTTTTAGTTTCAATGAATACAAATTGTGTGAATCAGTAAGAAAAGAAATCTTGGAGGAAACTTTTATTTCAGTTGTATAATGATGACTCCAAATTAGTTGCGAAAAGCAAGAGATATATATTAGAAATTAGTTTATGGAGTAATTGATAGAAGAGATGAGAAGAAGGAGAATTATATATGGTAGTTAAGACAATTTTAGTGGTTGATAAAGTAGTAGATATTATGATAATGGATAAGGTAGTAGTATTTATTACAGTAATAGATATTGTTATATATTTTGTAGTAAATATTATAGCACCTACTAGATAGATTTAGTAGTAGGTATAGAAATGAAAATAGTAGTAAATACAGTCGTGGCAGTCAAAACATAACTTCTATATAAGGCTGATAGAGTTGCGTAACCAAATTGTTGGTGATATGGATCTCCGCGTTGATCTAGAGATCTAGAGGTCACTTCATTTAGCTCTCAATTTAAAATTTCGATGACTAAGCACTTTTTTATGTGATTGTTATTTGCTATTCTTAACACTTAATTAAAAGTTCTATAACAAATCTCAATTATTAATTACACGAATTTGGCATTATCTATATGAATAGACTTTAAACATATCAGCGATAATTTGTGTATATAAAACTAATTTTTAGGTAAATATTCCATTTAATCTTTAATAAAATTATAATTATATTAGAATTAAGTTATAAGCGATGCATAGTGCATCCATAGACAGTGAGACAGGGAGACAGGGAGGAGCCCGCATTGTCATCCGCGCAACTCAACTGCAATCAGTATTGCTAATTAAAATGCTGGTTAGTCTATAGTCTATAGTCTAGACACTGTTAAATAAATAATATTTAAAGAATGTTTTTAGTGCTTGCGAACATTCGGTGCTTTCGCCCATTCAAATGCCACTAAATATTGCGTATATGCCGCGTGTGCCTGCCGCGCTAATTGAGCGTAAAATGTTGGGTTCAATTTAAAATGCAGCTCGCTGCACGCATTTCAAATGCAACAGACGACAATAACAACAGCAGCGGCAGCGGCAGCGGCAGCAACGGCGACAAAAAACAATCATCAGAGCAGAGAGCAAGAGCAATATGCCTTCATAAGCAGCACAAGCACAGACACACACACACACACAGTCCAAAAAGCGGGTCAGTGTTGAGCGCCAAGGCCGAACCTTGCCAACCAGCCAGCCAGCCAGTCAGTCAGTCAGCCAGCCAAAGTAGGGCGTCAGGGCGGCTGCTTGGCCCCGAGGTAGGCGTGCTGCTCGGCGCTCGCTCGCTGTGGGCCGGCGACTAACCCAAAGCCCAAAACCCAAACCCCAAACCCCAAAACCAAAAGCCAAATCCAAAACTTAATTCGCGTCGACTGCAACGAGCCCCAAAGCCGAGCGACGAGGCGTCCAACTGGTTACAGGTTGGCCACTTCGTATGGGTCGTCGGTGCCGTCGTCGTTGCCTCGCTCGGCGCTGCGGCTCGTTTGTAGGCACGTTCGCTCGCCTGCTATTGTTGCTGCTGCTGCTGGGACTACGCTGAGTTGTACTCGCAAAACGTAACGTAAACGTGGCGCCGGCCTGTGAATGCAGTCGGAGCAGCTGCGCTTCGGCAAGATCTTTGTAACAGCTCGAATTGACGTAGTCTAAAGGAAGGCTGTAGTCTTAGCTATGGCTGGCAGCTTATAGCTAATACTACAGATAGTTGAGTTAAGACTCTTTGAAGATTGTTTATAGATATTTTACGTTATAGTATTATCTATATCTATTGTCTTTGACTATCTATAAAAATATAACTCTGGGAATTGGAGTTTATTCTAAGAGGAAATCAAATAAAATTTCACATTGTGTTTACAGAGAGACCTAGTGGCAGAGGGCTTCTTTAGGCATTATGCAATTCATGTAAAAGCCAATTGATATTCACATCCGGCAAGGGCATTTGATATTCGTCTGTCCGACGTTAACTAATTTTGCTTGTTTTGCGCTGCAATTGAGACGACGACAACAACAGAGGGCACGTAGTAAACGCGACTGCTGCATTCGACTGCGATGGCAACAAAAAGAAACAGAGAGAGAGAGAGAGAGAGCGAGCGAGCGAGAGAGGTAGAGTAATTGCAATTGTGGTAGTAGATCATGGCCTGCTGTTCGCTGTTCGCTGTTCGCCGTCCGCTGTCCAACTTAACTGGGGCAGTTGAGGGCGCTTGCACCGAGCCGTGGCTACATGTTGTGGATGCCATGTTGTGGATGGTATGCTTGGAAACTGGGACTCGGAATCGTTTGTTATTTACTGTTAACCCAGTTAGCTGCCATCGTCAAAGGGCGTGTCTGCCGAGTCGCACCTAGCCCTCAAGTCCTTGATGCATAATTAGTTTGGGGGTCGGAGCTTTTCCATTAAAGAAAGAAAGTATAATAAAAGAAGTGCATTTCCACACTTACGAAGGCGGCCTCCCCCACCCATTGTTAATGGAGCTGCATTTAAAAATCGATTTCACATGCACAGCAATTAAAATGCTATTAACTGGCCCAAAGATGCAGCTCGAATGAGAGAAGGGCCAAAACTACAAAGCTGAATAATATAAATATATAAAATGCAATTTATAAAAAAAAATATATATATATATATATATATATATATATATGTATAGAAAAACTTAGTTTGCTCGTGCCAAAGTTTTTGTCAGCGACGCCTCTTTCACTTACCAGTGTGGGCGTGGCTTGGCTTGAGCTGGAGGGCTGGACGACAACTCAGAATTTCGATTATGTTCACAACTTCAACTTCAACTTGAAGTTGAACTTTTGCTTGCGCTTTGTGGCTGTTATCGTAAATGGATATAATAAGTGCGCTGCAGGGTCTCGTTAACCCTTTCTAGTTAACAGCGAAAATACATTAAAAAGTAGTAGAATGAGAGAAAGTGAGTGCTGTGATAGAGCGAATGGGAGAAAGAGAGAGAATGAGTTCTTAATGAGGAGTAAAACGCAAATGCATTTTAATGTCGTAGAAAGAGAGAGAGAGAGAGGATGAGATAAAAGTGTGCGAGAGAGAAATATATATATATATATAGAGAGAGAGAGAGAAAATAAATATAGAAAAAGAAACACAAAGATGGAAAGTACAAAAGAGAAAAAAGAAAGATGCAGAGAAGATAGCAAAGATCAGAAGATTTATAAATATATAGCAAGAATAAGTAAGTGCGATAGATTGAGAGAGAGAAGAAGGCAAATAAGTAAGTGAGATAAATTGAGAGGGAGAAAAAGACAAATGGTGAGGGATATGGATACAGATGCAGAGAAGACAGATCAAGAGATTTATATATAGCTTGATGTCTATAAGAAAGTGAGAAATATTAAGGAGCAGAGTGAGGAAAAGAAATATTTAGAGCCAATCACAAAGTGAGAGCGAAGGACAGAGACTGAAATATAGTATGCAGAATAAAGACATAGAGAGAGAGGGAGAGAGTTAGAGTGAGAATTTGAATTGATGCAAGATTTGTTCAATATAGGTTGCTTCATTAGCAACTATCCTGAAGTGCCATTTCTATGCAAGAGTTTTTATATATATTAAATATATGGAAAATACATTTCTATATCAGAATAATTGAAATGCTGTGAATGAAATTTGAAGTTTCTTTAAGCACATTTCTAGAAATATATAGCTCAGAGCCTCACGCATTGACAATTCCTGCAATGTTCTTTAGGAATTGCTTAAATGTCTGTTGAACTGCCTTAGTATAGGTTTCTATATATACATTTGATTCAATTCTCATTAGATATGGATATTCTCGACATGTGTGCGCTTGGCCATATGGCAGATGCAACCCATTCGAGCTGCATGCAGCGGCAAGTCAAGTTTCAAATATTCAGCGTGGAAATCTTCGAATAGGAACACAATGGGAATTCTATCTTTTATAGAGCACACGTGACAGTTGCAGACACGCGCACTCTGATGCGCTCTCGCTCTGGCGCCCGCCGGCTGCCACTCTACTACTCTTGGCATTTCACTCAGCTCGCTGCTTTATGCATTTCGTGTGCTTTGGAGGTCTATGATTTAACCATTTGTTCCCATGCTCCGTCGCAGCACGTAGGCGCTGTGTCATAAAACGTTAAATTAGTTGAATACTATGCCTGGGTGATTGGGGAGGCAGAGTAGGCAGCGGAGGAGGGGGTGCATGGGGCATGCTAGGTGGGGGGAATTCCCTTAGCACTCGCTTGTATTCGTCAATGCGTCTGTCTTACGCTTTGACAGCGCGCTCATAAAATGCACATGTTGATGGCGCGTGTTTGGCATGGCCAATCTAAGGGCTGAGCGGAGAGGTTAGCCCCTGGCATCTCGGCTCCACTATTGTTATATATATATATATAGAGTATATCTATAAAGTATATAGTTTATATGTTTTTGAAATGCTGTGCGCGTGTGCAACTGTGCGACTGTTCTCGCACTATCAATGGCTGCAGCCGCCTTCATTTCAATCAAGTTGCCCTATTTGATTTGAATTAAAATAAGTTACGTGAGTAGCGAGTGGCTGACACTTTCCGTGTTCCCTGCCCGCCCTTCATTATCCATGTATCTGTAAGATGCACACACACACGGCCGCCCTGTAGGGTGGTTTAGGGGGGAAGGCGGAGACTTTGGCTGACCTAAATTCATTTGAGTCGATCGATATTTTGTGTGCTGCACTCTCTCGCTCTGCTGTGCTCTCCTCTGCTCTGCTCTGCTGTGGGCTGCATGACCGAAAAAGGCAAAAGTGTATGGTATATAGAGCATACTACGTTCCATATAGTAGTAGAACAACAACAACAACAACAGCAACAGCAACTGCATTGCAATTATTGTGAAATTCTACTACAATGGAAATTGTACGGCAGTTGCAGGCAGCTGCCAACGTCAAAGTCGACGACTCTGTGTCTCTCTCTCTCCCTCTCTCTCAGTCTCTATCTCTGTCTTTGGCTTCCGGCTACGTACGTCCATTGTCACAGATGTGTGTGTGTGTGTGTGTGTGTGTGTTTTAGTTTGGGCTTGTGGGCGTTACTGACATTCCATTGTTGACTCTTGAGCCTCGACATGGGCGTGGGCGTCGACGTAGGCGTGGGCGTGGGCGTGGGCACTCACAACTTTGTTGGCCAAAAGGCAAATTTATTCCTCGCCTGCTCTAGTCTTGCTCTAGCAAACACTGAGAAACGAGCCTCAGCCATAACCAAGCTCCGAGCTCAACCCTTAAGATGCAACTTTCTCAAATGTGGCACAAATGCCTTCCACTCCCGCTCTGCCGCCTCCCCCTCCTCCATCATAATGTCTATATTGTAGTTGAATGTTTTGTTCCACTGCTGCATTGGACCTTGATAACTAATGGCAAAGTTGATTTGAAGGCCTTTTCCTTATGCTGTTGCAAGTGAAGGTGTGCCGTGCTTGAATATGATAGATATTGGCCTGGCAAACAGTGAGGCGCTGTCAGATTGCCTCATTGATTAGCTGAGGGATGTGGATGACAAGTGCATTAAGCAAATCGACTCAATCATCAATCTCACTCGGTCAGAGAACACTGACCAGCAATTTGTTAGCCAATCAGTTGATCAGTCGGTCAATCAATCAAGAAGTTTCTTACAGTTTATCAATCAATCATTCATTCAGTCTGCTAGGCATTCAGTCATCCATCGCTCAATCAGCGCTTGCATCTATTTGCTCGCCCATTTGATCTCTGACTTAGTGGCTCAATCAATCACGATGGAAGCCATTTGCTTGCAATGATGCCATTATGCTGCAAGACTGCGGCAAGCGCTGCTATTTGGCTCAGCATCTGTGGCACAGTGCACATACGCCTCGTGGGCGTTTGCTGCATTGCGAACTGGATGGACATGTGCTGCTTAATGGGGGGGCACGAGTAGGGTTGGGGCTGGGACTCTGAGACTGGGGCTGGAACTGGGGGTATTTATATATATATATATATATATATATATATATATATATATATATATATATATATATATATATATATATATATATGTATTCAATGTTGGCGAAACTCATTACGACGCCGCATGAGTGACATTTCCACGCTGTCAACATGACACATTTCGTAGCGAGAGACAGATAGAGAGAGAGAGAGCGGGAGCAGTAGAGTGGGGAGGGGAGGGTGGTAGTGGGGCTATGGCATTTTCCTTATACATAGATATTTATATTTGCAACCACATTCTTTGGCATGCAAGCCACTGGCACTGCCGCCACCTCTGACGCTGGGCTGCCTCCATATGCTGCAATATTGTTGCCTTGTTTCCATTTGACGGCAGCGAACTTTGGAATTACAACGCATTTCTTCACTTTCGCATCGCTGGCTTCTAAGCAGATTATTATTGTTGTTATAGAGTCGAGTCGAGTCGAATGGAGTGTGGCGTGTGGTGTGGGGTGGAGTGGAGAGGAGACGCTGCCTTTGTTTTATGCTCAAATTCAATTTGCCACCCACCCGCCAGTGCTTGGCTATGCGTGCCACAATGCATCGCTCGGCTAATGGCGACGCATGTCAAACATTTGCTGAGCTTTTGTGTTTAAATATTACTAATACGACATGTTGTGCCAGCACGCGTGCCATCAAGCAGCTTAAGGGTTGCAGCCACCACCGCCAGCACGCCTGAGGCCGCGTGTATTGCGGCCATAATTGAATTATATGCCTGCCTGCCTTCCTGCCTGCAAGTCTGCAAAATAATTGCTGTTCTGCGAGCCGTTGATTACGGACCACGGATACTGCTTTATTATTGCTTTGCAGCTGGTGAGAATATGACATAGCTCGCTCACTATGCATAGCTCGTGGTTAGGCCAAACAACTCAATTATCTTGTCAATTAGCTAATGCGTAAAAAAGGCGCATTGACATCAGTCAGTCAATCGCCATGTCAATCGATGGCAAGCTGAAAAGGGGAAAAGTTTAATTGAAACTCGCTTTTCACAGCTTTTCTCTGAGCCACTAAATAGTGGGAGCGGGGCGTGGCAGGTCGGCTGGCAGGCTATAGCAAATGCGAATAATACGGCGAGTGAGTGGGCGAGCGGGCTAGCGGGCGAGCGGGCTAGCGAGCAGCAGGCACAAAAGATGTTTGCAGTTAAATTAAATGAAAAAGTTTACAACTTTTTTAATGAAATCATTTTATGCTTCTTTTTGCAGCATAAACAAAGCGCTGCAACAATAGCAAACAAAACAAATGCGCCAGTTGCAATGCCAGGCAGAAAGGCGCACAGAACAACAAAAAAATGTGTATAAGAAAAGAAAACCTAGAGGAAAAGCAAACTGAAAAGGAGCTGCAGAGTGAGATGAGGGTAGAGAGAGAGAGAGGAGAGGGGCCCAAGTGCGGGCTGCAGATAAACTTGAAAGAAAAACTTGCATGCAGCCAAAAGGGCGAAGCGCAAAAGATTCTGCAAAGGAGCAAAACTTATGTGTAGACAAAGCATATGTGTGTGTGCGAGTGTGTGTGTGTGCGAGTGTGTGTGTGTGTGTGTGTGTTTGCACAGCTTGCAAATGAAAGTTTGCACAAATTGTATTTGACTTAGCATGTTAAAGTCTTTAAGGCGTTTAACGTGTCGTATACGTAATCTGCGCACAAATCGAAAATGCATTGAGACAAGCAGCTAGCTGGCAGATATTTAGATATGTAGATTGGGGGCATGCAACGTTTCGCTCTAATGATGCTGCCTCTGCCACTGCCACTGCCACTGCCACTGCTGTCCATGTCCTTGCCTGTCATTGGCCATAGAACTGCTGTGGGGTTCATATTTGTGTCAGGGCTAAAGCGTCGAGAGTGAAGCGCCGCTGCCTTCTCGCTGAACTAATCCAAGTGTCAGAGACAGCAACTGGCTGGCGGGAAATATGCCAAAAAAAAAAACATAGTAAACCAGGCAATCTTGTGGAGAACTTAAATGTGGCTAACGGCGTGGCAAGCGACTGGCAGTTAAGTGGTTTTCAGCATTACCCAGCGCAGAGTGAAGGCAGTCGGCACCTAAGCCATCCTTTGACTAGCGCCGCTTTGACTATCTCCTCCTTTGGCTATTACCCCTTTTGACAGCTGCCGATTTATAGCCCTTGCTGCACCTTCTTCTCTAGTCGAACTAGTCTTCCCGCTTTTACTATGCTTTCCCCTTGGCTCGTCCCACACGCGACTCGTTGTTAATGCACGCATTTCCGTTTCCTTTCGCCAGTCAGAAACTTATGTTTTATTGCAGCTGTTGCGCCCCTCCAACAGCCACCCACTGCCGCCTACCCCTATTGGGGGCTAGCCTTTGCCTAACGCTTTTATTGGCACTGTGATTTCTGTTGCTGCTGCAGCCACGCGGATTACGCTTGAAGGCGCATAACTCTCGACTCAACGCGACACGACTCTGCTGCGCATTAATCATAAAGCGGTTTTCATGGCTGCCACGGCTACACAGCCCCACAGCCCCACTCCAGGCACCCCTATTGCATTTAATTTGGCATTAAGTGCATTCGAACGATGCAGCATAAGCTGCAAAAGGAGCACGAGCAACAGTCATCGACAGCAGCGCCAGTGCCAGTGCCAGTGCCAGTGCCAGTGCCAGTGCCAGCGGCAGCGGCTCCCTTAAGGCACTTAAGCCACTTTACGAGTATTCCCTATAATAAAGGACTCTCGACTCGCCTTACCTGTGAGCAACGATTTCAGCAGCTTTAGTTTTCGCATTCGACTTGGGTTTTTTATGGCCGCCGACATTATGGCGGCGGCACATGTATTTATGGCGCGTCATCAGGACACGGGAGTGGACTGTGGGGGGCGATGGGGCGGGTGGCCGTGTGCTGCATCAAAAGTAAGCAAACTGTAGACACAATGTAAGCGCCAGCTAATACCTGTCATAAAAACCAATGATGACATCAACCGAAATGCATTCAAAATGGAAAACGCAAAACTTTTCTCCTTATTCAATTTCAATTTCAATTTCCATTCAATTTCAATTTTCAATCAAGGTCAATAAAAGGACTCATTGAAAAATGTAGTAAAAATCAGTTGTAGACAGATATATAGATATATCCTTGCTTTAATATCTTATGGGCTTCTACGTCTGCCCCTTTTTAGCCTAGTTCTCAGTCATTTTTCAGTCATTGTTCATTCGGAAAATAAATTTGAAAATTGTTCAAAATTTGTTAAAATTTAAAATTTTTTAAAACTTGTGACTAAACCAAC
This sequence comes from Drosophila mettleri, assembly GCA_035047625.1. NCBI lineage: Eukaryota > Metazoa > Arthropoda > Insecta > Diptera > Drosophilidae > Drosophila > Drosophila mettleri. The sequence goes on along the minus strand of JAWNPI010000103.1, from coordinate 1,015,624 downwards.
TGAATGGCGGATTTAGAGGAGGAAGAGGCTCCAGAAGGAGAGGTTGCTCAGGTGCCCGAGGAGGAGGAAGGCGAAAAAGCGGAGGAAAAAGCGGCAGAAAACGCGGAAGAAAAAGTGGAAGCTGAGGAGCAAGAAGACGCAGCTGAGGAGGACAAACTTGATGAGAGCGAAGAGGATCCGTTTGAGCTGCTCGACGAGTCGAGCGAGGATAATGAAGATGAGCGGCGCATGTATCGGGAGTATCTCGACTTGACGAAAGAGATCGACTGCCAGAACGCCATTATCAACGATCTCAAGGAGCGCACGCACGATCTATGCAGCAATCCCTGCAAAACCCGCAAGGACAAGGCCGAGATTAAGCAGGTGCTCATTTGCCTCGATCAGCAGAAAATCAAACTAATCACCATGATCAATCGGGCCGTGCAGCTGCAGAATAATGGATCGAAGCGGGTCTATGGAGACATAGAGCTGGCCACAACCAGTGTGGACGACAGTATGCTCCTGAGCTCCATCAGATGCCCCAGGCCCATCATATATCCTGCCAAGAAAAGAAAGCCACAAACTGCGCAGGAAATTTGCGATTCCCTAAATTGTTCCGATTCGGACTCTGACAACGATTGTTGTTGACCCAAACAGAAGTGTTCCCATAAATGGATCTCTTTGTCCCAGGAACAGCCCTCAAGCTTACTCACAGTTGTGATTTTAATATGTTCAATATATTTCATTCTAAATATAATTCCCAAAATTTTAAATGAAATTCTATTTGAAGTCATTTGTAGCCCGAATAACCTAAAATTGGACACTCAAATTCCATGTTTGAAAAGAAAAGTGATTCGAAAATGATTTCGAAAGAAAAATAGATGAGCCCATTATTATACGGAAGGTATATTCCGAGAACTTGTCTGGAAATCTTGCTCTTGCAATAAACAAAACTCAATTTAGTAATTCAATAGAAATCGCTCTTCCATAAGCTCTAAAAAGCGTTCACATAGATAATTCACATATTTTCTATCCCATTTCACTTGAGAATCCCTACAAATGGAACGGTTTGGCCGGGGGACATCCACCCCCTCGCCCGCTGCTGCGTGGCGTCTGTTTGGGGGGGAACCGCTCATTGAGCAATTCATTCAATCGACGAATTCAATAAAGTACAACTAATAAAAATCAAGCGAATGGCAATGAGAATGCGAATTGCCAGTGGAGAGACTTTGGGGGCCAAAGCACACAGAGCACAGTCAAGAAGATGAACAGGCGAAGGCGGAGGCAATGGCAAAGGCAAAGGCTGAGGCAGAGGCAGAGGCAGAGGCAGGGAGAAGAGAATTACAATTTTCTCGCCATTTGTTTTTGTGCCACGCAACACGTTTTGCTGTCATAATTCGCAAGAGCACAAGAGGAAGAAAAAGAAGAAATGCTTAAAGCAAAAACAACAAATAGCAAAGCCGAGAGAAAAAAGGGCAACAGCAAGAAAATCGCGCGCATTTTGCAGAATGCGAATGCGAATGCGAATGCGAAGGGGAGCCTCAATGCGACGTTAGTGGTCCATCAAATGCTTGTAAACAAAGCCAGCAAACGACAACGGCGACGACGACGACGACGACGACGACGATGATGACAAAGAGGAGAGCAGAAGGAGAGGACGACAGGGCAATAACATGGCTCTGTCTGTGGCGGGCGAACTGCATGCAATGGCAATGGGCACAAAAACAAAAGCAAAATTGCGAATGCGAATGCGAATGCGAACGGGAATGCCAGCCAGGCAGCCAGGCAGCCAGACAGAATGAGGGGATCAAAGCAAAACTCGCAAGACAAACACAAAACGACTGAAGGAGCGGCAGTTCTGAGTTCTGAAACGCTTCGCTTCTTGTCGACTGCACAGGGTGGTAGAGGTGGCAGAGGTGGCGAAGGGGGGTGCTTAGCTTAGCTGCCCGGGGGCAGTCGTAATGGTAAATAGCAGCGAGTACAGCACAGTTGGCGTCTGGCCTGTGCTCCTGTCTCGTTGTTTTTTTGCTTTCTTTTTTTATGCTGCCACGCCCATGCCCATGCCCATGCCCATGCCCATGCCCATGCCCATGTCTATGGCCCTTTTGGCATCCACGTTTCACATTCACAATGTTTCGCTCGCTCCTCTCTCTCTCTCTCTCTCTGTGTCTCTCGCTCGCTGATGCTCATTCTGTCTCGCTCAAAACAAAGTCAACTCCTGAAAGGGGAACGTTTTTGGCGCGCAAATCCATAGTAAATGAAGCCAACGTTCAACTGACGTTGACTGCAGCAGCGACGTGAGCAGCGACTGCGCTACGTCGCGTCACCTTGCGTCCATTCACCTCGCAGAATGTGGGAAGGAACGAACGAGTATTGTGCGGACAGTGAGTAAGCGAGTGTTTGAGTGGGAGAGGAGAGAGCGAGGGGGGCGGGTGTGCACAATTTCATTTCATGCGCTTCGATTCGATTCCATTTTCCATTTGGTTCTACACACTTTGGCTTGTTTGTATTATTGTCTGCGGCCTTCTCACGTCCAGTCATAGCGCCCTCTCTACATCTCTCTCTCTCTCTCTTACTCTCGCTCGCGCTGCTTCATTTCAGCGTCTTGCAAATTCTTTGCGCTGCGATCTACGAGTAGCTCAGACGTAATTATTGTCGATACATGAGCACAAGATATTTACAGCGTAGAATCCCAAGTTGAAGTTCGATGCACTGTGAACGGAAGATGCAGCACCCAAAGGCAAAGCCACACACACACACACACACACACATAAGATACATTTGCAGATAAAGAGATGTAGATACAGATACAGCTGCACCATTCCACAGATACAAATGCGCATTGAGTCGATGGCATCGTGTTGATGTTTTTATATCTATCAGATGGCGATGCCCCATTTGCCATTTGCTGATGTCGTCTTCGCCATTTGCTGCTTGCCACTTGCCACTTGCCACTTGCCGCTTGCCACTCACCGAATGCCACATGCCGCTTGCCGCTTGCTGCTCTTGCCACAGATCCAAGCGATGGCAAATTGTGGCCACCGAATGGGTCATTTGAGCTGTCAGTAGGGACACTTCTTGGCTAGGGGCATTTCCGTTGGGGCATTTACCATAAAACTTCTGCAACGAGGGTTTGGCAGCGCACACAAAAATACCAACTATTAGAGAGGGAGCGAGTGAGAGTGAGAGAGAGAGAGAGAAAGAGAGCGAGCGAGAGCTAAAGAGTTCTCGACTTAAATAAACTTGTCGATGAAATGATAATGATTGAGCAGAAATATACGCGCAGAGATAAAGATACTGCTTAGCTCAAAGTTACTCGAAACATAAACACAATGCTTAACTATAAGATACACTTGGACTAGAAAAGATACTTGTTGACTAGAAAAGATATTTGCATAATTGACCTAGAGATACTAGCAGATTGGAAGATAAATGTGTGAGATTGGTAGAATAAACTACATTTTGGCTAGACGATATCAAACGGAATGAATGAGACTAGAAAAGACTCGTTAACTAGAAAAGATATTTGAAAGTAAAACTATACTGATTAACTAAAAGATAATAGAAGACAGAGAAAGATAGATAATGATAAGATAAGGCAACAACAATTTTGCTACAGGATATCAAAAGAATATTGAATGATAGAAATATGCTTAAACAGCGAGACCTACTGATAGAATGCCGTCTACCCTATCTTCTACATCCCAGATCTAAGATCCCCAACTCTTTGCACCCGTTCGCCTCCTTCGCCTCCTTCGCCCCATTCACTTCCCTTTTTATTGTCTTTAAGCCCAACACTTGCCACTTCATAAATAGTTTTCACTTTGATTTGTTTTTATACCCTGAATCCATTGAAAATGGAAATTTCAGGGTATAATGTTTTTGTGCAAATGTATGTAACAGGCAGAAGGAGGCGTGCCACACCCCATAAAGTATATATATTCTTGATCAGCTCGATGAGCTGAGTTGAACTAGCCCTGTCCGTCTGTCCGTCCGTCCGTCCGTCCGTCCGTCCGTCCGTCCGTCCGTCCGTCCGTCCGTCCGTCCGTCCGTCCGTCCGTCCGTCCGTCCGTGTAAACACCTGGATTTCTGCAACCACAAAAGCTAGAGACTTCAAATAAAAAGCAAAATGCTCGATAATACCATACGCTGTACGAGTTTATTTTTTTTTTTCGATAACTCGTCCCATTTCTTTTTTATCGATAACTATCGAAAATATCGCTTTGTTTTTGAGGTCTGGCGTGCACACCGTTAAAGATAGAATCGTGCACTAAGTTGTGTTTGGTTGCTATATTGAATCCGCATATTTTGTCATTTTTGGATTTTTGATGCCACGCCCCTTTCGCCCACAATTCAACAAAAACGATAACTCACGCATATCAAATACTAGAGACTTGAAATTTGGCAAGTAGCTACATTTGAATGTCATAATCATTCCCCGAAAATTTCATAAAGAACGTATGTCGAGAAAAAAAGTTATTAAACAATAAAGTTTGCATAGCACAGCCTCTTCTGCAGCCGCAAAACTGCGCAGTGAGCATATTACGTGCATGCATATGTTTGTGTGTGTGTGTGTGTGCATGTGTTGGTTACTATTAATGAATAAATGAAACTTTTTATGATTGGTATTACAGCTCAATGGATTCAGGGTATCTCTTAGTCGAGCAGTCTCGACTAGAGTTTCGTTACTTGTTTCTATTTAAGTTAGTTTTGAAAACTTTTTACTTTTCACTTATCGCGCGGCTCCTTAACACGCGTCCTTTATGGTTTTCTAAGCTGCATTAACTGTAAACACATACTCATGAAGGCAGGGCACTTAGGATGCCCCCGCCCAAAGGGACTCTAAGCAAGACCCAAGCTCTGCCGCCTGACATGTGACCCCTTGGGCGTACACGTGAATTGTTCACATTTTGTGATTCCAAGAAAAACTTTTCTAAATTAATTTCGCATAAAAAAGTGCCAAGCAAACAGAGCAACAGTGAAAGCAACAGCCACAGCCACAGCCACAGCCACAACCACAGCAACAGTCGTAATAACAACAGAAACAAAATTCGAGCGCAGCATCCATAAAATTTGATGTGGCGCAGACGCGTCAACGCACGCACAAAAGGTCACGGGCGCCGCTCTTTGCAAGGGTCAAAGTTCAGAGACGCGTACATTTCGGCAGAGACAAGTATGAAGCATAAACAGGATAACAAGCAGAGTCAACAATATTGCCTCTTGGTCAAGGCTCCTTACCAGTTCTGTTGAACTATATACATATATATGAACTCGGATACATATTCTTGAACTATAGGTTTATGTAGAAAGAAACATGTATGTATTGATAGGTAGATAGGTAGATGTATTTATAGGTAGCTAGACAGTTGTAGTAGCTTTATTAGTTCTAGTAGTTCCACTAGTAGTATCTCTATTAGTCCCTCTAATACTTCTTCTAGTAGTTCCTCTAGTAATTCCTAGTAGTTCTTCTAATAGCCCTTCTACTACTTCTTCTAGTTATTCTACCAGTTCTTCTACTAGCTCTTTCAGCAAATAATCTGTAGTTCTTCTGCCTTCAATCTCGTATAACAGCATCATATTTCCCTCTCTTTCATTGCCTTCAAGCATACACATCACATGATAGATCTTGCCCATTGCTATGCTAGATATTTGTCTCCCATTTATGCCTCATCTGTGCCTACTCGAATGTCATCTATATATATATATATATTAAGACCTCATCTAAATCAGCTTTCATAAGCGATTCTCTATGCATAGCTTATGGATCAGACATAAATTCGCCGACTAATCCAGCAATGAATGTTTTATGCATATTTATTTATTAGCCACCCGTAGCTGAGCTGTGTACAAATTGTAGGCCTACGCCCCTGTCAGCCATCTAACACCCCCTCTCCCGTCCTCCCTTTACACAACTGCCTGCCGCTTGACACCACGCACCCTCCTGGCCATTATTCAAGCAGCCGCCGACGTCTGGAAAAGTTTTGTATTTTCTTCATTTTTTTTTTTTTTTTCGTTTTTTTGGGCTTTGAGTCTGTACTTTGAACAACAAATCACTTGAAGTGGAATATTGTCGTCTGAGTTGATGTCTACGCACGAAAATCGGCAGCAGGCACTGACAGCAGCAGCCCCAGCCCCAGCCCCAGCCGCAGCGGCAGCCACCCTCACGTGCTCCAGCAAAAGCTGGCTGCTCTGGCACTCACGTGCGCGCCAAGTAAACTTTTATTTTCCTCTCATTTGCTTTAGCGATTTTTGAACAGCGACTGCGACTGTCTCTCGGCCTGTCTGTCTGTCTGTCCGTCTGTCCGTCCGTCTCGGTCCTTCTGTCTGTCCCAACGTCTTTGTTTGTTTTGTCTGCTGCTGATTTGGCATCGCATATGTTGGCGGCAGTCAATTCCCGACGCCCCTCCTCTGAAACCACTTTCTTGGACGCCGCTGCCGCTGTTCAGACGAAGACGACATTTGGGATTTCTTTGCGATGTTTTATTTATCTAAAAATGAAAAGGCACACACACACACATGCACAGAGAGACAGAGAGAGGGAGACACAAGTCTAAGGCGGTTACAGCCCCTGCCCAGGGTAAATAAAGTCGTCTGGCAGCAGAGGGTTATGGGGCGGCTAGGGGGAATTTAATGTCGCTTTGATTTGTGGCAATCGCGCGCTAAACGCCGCAATTTTTAAAGTGAAATTGCTCGAATTGTTCGACGTCTGGAACTCACAAAAAAAAAAAAGCAAAAAACTCGTCTCCTGACAATGACACGGACAATGACAACAGCAATGACAATGACAATGACAATGTGACGAGCAACACATGCAGAGAAAAGTCATGTTTCTTGGCTCAAAATATCTCCTAAGTTAAAGTAAAAATCTTTTATAGACTAATACCATAGAGCACTGCTGAGAGACTTTAGCTTTGGTTTTCATAAATTACAGATTCTACACTAACTTTCCTCTAAGTGTACTCTGCAGAGTTTGTTAATTTTTGCTCCGGTTTCTTGGGTTTTGATCTGGTTCCGGTGCGCACTGAGTTTCCCTTTTCCCTTTTCTGTTTACTTTTTTTGTCCGTTCGCCTCGCGAGCTGGTGTCCTTGTTCCTTGTTGCTTGTTCCTTTGGCTGTAAATAAACATGTTTGGCAATATGTCGCCCAGAGTCCTGCCAAGTAGGACCTCGACAACAACTTCGACTTGAACTGACAGCCATTCAAAATGTTGCCCCTGCCGCCGTCAGAGTTCCTCGAGCATTGTCAGTCGAGTTGTTGCTGCTATTGTTGCTGCAGTTGTCTCCATTTGCAAATGCAAAGTTTTGCATACAAATTGAAATAAATTAATGCCTCTCACTCTCCCCCCCTCTCTCTCTCTCTCTCTCACGCTCTCTCACGCTCTCTCTGTTCATTTGGCAACCTCAGCTGGGGGAAGCAATTTTGCCCATTTGACAGCTTGACACACAGCATTGCAGGAGGATCGAAGAACAGCAACGAAACGAGCTGTGAATAGGTAGGAGCTTAAGGGAAGCCACGAATTGAAAATAAATAAGCTTTGCAAGCGAAATGAAGCCCAAGGAAATTTATTTAAAGGGATAAAAATTGGGGAAATTCTAAGCATGAGCTGGGAGGTGTTTCAAGATCTCTGCTAAAAAATATTGTCATGGAAGATAAAAGATCAAATATATTAATTGTGCACCTGAGAACAAGAGCAGAGACTATCTTCCACTATTTATATACTTATTTTGTAGGCATTGCAAAGGAAATTAAGCCGAAGGAAATTTATTTAAAAGCATTTTTAGGAGGTAGGTAAATTATAGGCATTAGCTGAGAGGTGTTTTAAGAGCTCTGCTTAAAATGTTGTAATAAAAGTAAAAATATAAAATATATTTAGGTTTCTATATATACCAGGCTTGCTGTGATAAAAACAGATTATTGCTGAGAATAAGAGTAGAGATCTTCTTGCACTAATCTTATTCTTATACTCATTAACCCAGTCAAAAGTCTCACTCTTGCTGTCCATACATCCGTCATGTATTTCAATTATTTCATGTGACGTAAACACGCAGTCAAGTCAATGATCTAAGTAATTTGAATACATCTAATTCCCAGTCTCTGTTGACGATATCAACACGCAATGGTTAACTCTTGTACAAATGTGATTAATTTTTATTAATTTTCAAAGAATAAGCCCGCATGCCCACATTTGAGGAGACTACCTCAATGCGTGAAGCGGGAGTAGCAGTTATAGAGTCATTAAAACGATGCGAGTGCCCCTCAGTGTGTTTGGCTCAATTTCGATTAATTTCCTGCTCTGGCTAAAGTCGAGTGCAATGTGAGGCGAGGCGAGCTGAGCCGAGTTGCTGTGTGCAGCGGCCATTGAACTTTGCCCGCATACAAAACAAACATCAAAGCTTTCAGCCTTCAGCCGTGGACAGGTGCAAATGGTCAGGGCAGGTGCAATTTTTGGCGACAGCAGCGCGCCGAAGAAGAAGCAGCAACAACTGCTAACTGGTCCAAAGCAAACGAACAACAAACAGAAATTCAATAAACATTGAGGACTCGACATGAAGCCGCATTTAAATAGGGGATTCAGCAATTGGGGGGATCGGGTGGGGCTTGGGTAGCCGGGCAGAGACACTCGCTAAATATTTAATAATGAAACGCATCATCTGGCAGGACCTGAAGCCAGAGGACAATGGAGATTTTTGGCTACAAATCTGCTGACTGAATTGTTCACTTTCGATGTGGCAAGTGGGGGAGGCAAGCGTTGCAGACAGCATCCACCGAGCCGTGGGGAGTCCATTCCACGGAATTTAACGATTTGTTTTGTTTTGCGTCTGTTGCCCGTGAATTTGCAATGTCAATGACGCCGGCAACGTCGACGTCGGCTTCGTCTGCTCCCATAAAAATCAACCCTCGGCCCGAAAAATAAATCGCAATAAATGCAAAGCAAAAGGCGCGCTGGGCGTGGCCGTGGCACGGGCTAGTCTGCTGCGAGAAGGTTTAATGGGCACTCGGACGCTCGCCGTGCAGATCATTGTCCTTGACGGAGTTCATTCACACGACGAGCTGCCGGCATTTCGTTGATGATTTTTTTGTTGTTTTTTTTGTTGTTTTGTTTTTGGTTTCAGTTTCGAACTCGAATTTGCGAATTTCAATATTGGGGCGCAGTGAGTAACCCTCCGCTAACTGAGCCGAGCGCGTCATAGCGGCGTGAGTAACCCTCTGTTGACGCTGGCGGTCTGTCTGTCTGCCCGCCCGTCTGCCCGCCCGTCTGCCCGTCTGCCCGCCTGCACGCCCGTCTGTCCGTCTCTCTGTCTGGTGGTGTAACCGACCTAGGACTTGCCATGTGGTATTGTCTGCTGCTGTTGCTGTTGCTGCCGCTGTTGCTTCGTCTGCATTTGGCGGGAAAAACAAGGTTGGACTCGTCGTCATCGTTGGTGGTAGGCAGAACGACAGCAGAATTTATATAGCCAAAACAGAACATAAAATACGCCCAGACAGCCAGACAGGCCGAGTTCTCCCCTCTCTCTCTCTCTCTCTCGCTCTCTCTCCCTCTCTTCCTCCCAGTCTGTCTGTCTGTCTCGTCTAACCAAGCGCAGCACGCGAGGCGCAAAATGCAAAAAACCAGAACGTCGTTGAACAGGGGAACAGCAATGGGCAGCAACGCAGGAACCTGAACCCGATTCCAAAATCCAAAAACCCGAAACGCAAAGTGCGTGTGTGTGAGTGAGTGAGTGAGTGAGTATGTGTGTGTGTGAGTTGTTGATACAAAAGCCAAGCAAAACGAGCGACGATTCTAAAGTGAAGCAACATCACATTACGTGCAATAATGAGGGGGAATTTTTCATGTCTGTCGCGGCGCAATAGATGCAAGGTGAACAAGCCAGCGAGGGCAGTCCGAGTGCAGGAGGAGCAGCCCGTCCGAGAGAGAGAGAGAGAGAGAGAGAGAGAGAGAGGCTACGAGAGGCTAGCCTATGCCTATGGATGGACTGGGGCTCGGTGTGGCTCGTAAGCTGATATTGAGGTCGACGACTGCTAATTTGTGGATGCATCGTCGATGAAAGCAGAAGCCGAAGCAGAGAGAGAGAGAGAGAGAGAGAGGCAGATAGACAGAGACAGACAAAGATCGAGGAGCAAAAGAATAAGAAGAAACAGTATGTAGAATGTGCTGAGAAGAGAAGCCACAACAGCGTCAACATGTGAACCCCCCAGGCAACACGAGGTACAGTTTTGAGGCGTGGCAGCTGCGCTCAAAGAGAGGCGAGAGATATGTGTGTGTGTATAAAAATTATATGACTTTAAGGTAGGTGGAATATGAAATGCAAGCGAGTGATCAATTTGGGAAAAACAAACAAGAATTAGAGAGAATCTGGCAAAAAACAGAGATTGAGCAATGATCAGAAAACCCAAAAATAAACAATAGGATAAAGACGAGGATCTTAGAAAAAGGATCATATAGAGACTTAGCAATGCTTAATAAAAACTTGACAATTACTACAACAAATAAATTGAGGAAATCTTTTCAGATATCATTAACGATATTATACCTGAGTAAAGAGCTAATTATCTACTATAAAATCTGATCTAATGACAAAATATAAGAGAAGCTTCACGACATAAGCCAAGACTGGAAAAATGATTAATCTAACAACAAAATAATTATTGCTTGATCAAATTTAATTTATATGTTCTATCTGCACTCACTTCCCTCTATTAATATTTATATTTATTTGCTTTTAATTTGTCTACATTTTACTGTCAACAATTTCTTGTCTCAGATTATTTCATTGACTCCCAATCGTCCTCTTTTTCATATGAAAAATCCCACGTCTTTTTCAATTCCTTTACAGTGTGTAACCATGTCTACATATTTTTATTAAATTATTTTTTAATTAAAATTTTGTTAGTGTCACACAAAGCAATGCAAAATAAAACTGGCCGCTAGCATAAGAGCTGAAAAAAAAAACAAAAACAAAAACAATAACAAAAGTAAATTTCCATATTAATATCAAATTTCCAGTGTGGTGAGCACTTCGCTGACTGTCCGTAATTTATGGGGTCGGCTTTTCAAGTCCTGTTCAAGCCCCCTTGCCGCCCCGCGCCCTATACAACGCCCAACGGCGGGCTAGGCAATTAAAAGCATTTCGCAAGAAAATTTGAATTGAATGAAGAGCACAGCGCCTTACGCACCAGGAAGTCCTTGCCCAAGCAGGTCTAGCAGCGAGTCCTTAAGCATAGGCATAGACCAGACAGGGGCCCGCACATGGGTTTGTGCTTGGGCTTCGGGTTTGGATTTGAGTTTGGGTTTGGGTTTTGGGTTTGGCCTCGCTCTGCGGTGGTGGTTGCTTCAGGCGCTGCGCTCTATTGCCCGGATCCCTGCTCGTCGCGCCGCCAGACGATACCCACAACCCGAAAAGAAGAAATGCGAGGACTTGAAAAGTGCGTTGATATTTTGTGCGTTGTGCGTGGCCAGGAAGCGTAAGCGACAACAGCGAGTCGAGGTCCTGAAGCTGAGACGCAATTGGGCCGAAGGGCGGCAGCCAGACAGACAGACAGACACACCGAGAGCGAGAGCGCGAGAGAGAGAGAGAGAAGGAAAAGTGGCTTTTGCCTCAGTATGTTACACTGAGAGAAAGGTTTTTGCTCTACTCAAAGGCAAGCAAGCAAGACTAAAATTTACTAATTAATTACAATTTCTTGCCCGAAATTTCTCTGAGTGCATTGCAACAATGGTCGCTAGCGAGTTTAACGAACTTTAAGCACTTCCTGCCTGACTGCTAAGGACCGCCTCCTCATCCTCATGTTCGCTCCGGTGCTGCGAACCCTGGTCAGCTTTCATTTCACATTTTGCTGGCGATTCAGCCTCATAAGCAATTTGCCAGCGTCCAGTTTCGGTTTCATTTCAACTTGGACACGTAACGAGCACATCCTGGGCGCAGGCACAGGCACAGGCACAGGCACAGACACAGGCACCGTTATTCGCTCCGCACCCCGACCACTAACTGCTCCTTTTGTTGTTGTTGCTGTTTTATTTGGTTGCCATTCTTTTGCCGTCTGCCTTACGTGATGTAACAATGCGGTAGGTTGGGAATTGCGGCGGCTGCTGCTGCTGCTGCTGTTGCTGCTGCTGTGTATGGCCAGAGCTAAATAAATTTGCAAATAATTTACTAGCGTCTTGTGTCAGTCTCTTGCTCCTGGCTTCGGCTGCTGCCGCTTCCCGTTTGCCTGCCTGCCTGACTGAACGTCTCCAGACGTTCCCAGCGATCAAGGTCAATGTGCGTGCTGTGTCAGTAACCTTTGGCCATTGTCGCCTCCGCCACGGCTGTAGCTACAGCAACCCAGAACCAGAACCAGACCCAGACCTGGCACACCCCTCGATCTGCACATCCCCATGCTCAGCCGCTCGCCGCCTGCCCACCTTCTCCTTTGCAGCCCTTGTCGTTTTTATTATATTTGGGCTTGTACTTACTCTGTGTGTGTGTGTGTGTGTGTGTGTGTGTGTGTGTCTGTGTGTGTGTGTGTGTGTGTCTGTGTGTGTGTGTGCTTCGCTTCATTTTTTTCCGTGCCTTTCTTGCTCGCATTTTGCGTCGTCTGGACGACAAAAAAAAATTCTATACATTATTCGAACAGATGTGCAAAATGTTGGAAAGTCGCCTGCGCCTTCGCCTTCGCCTGCGTCTTGGCCCGCCAACTTGCCCCCGCGCCCCAGCCTGCCGTTCACACAATTCCATTGTGTTGTTATTGCTACGGCTACGGCTGCGGCTGCTGTTGACTCTCGAGCCAAAAGGCATTTGATTTGCCATAATCGCATATTAGTCGTTTGGCCCACGTTATGTATTTACTTTATGTGTCTGTCCTGGCCCACGTAATGGCCATCCAAATGTCTGTTGCTGTTGTTTGCTAAAAAAATTGAAAGCTGGCTTATCACAAATCAGTTATCAACTCGGTCATATGGCAGCTGTACGACTACGAGTGGGCGAGAGCATGAGATGATCAAATGGGCCATCAATTGAACGATTTGTAACTGAGTTAAGACGTGGCGCCTTAGGCATTAGCTAAAGATTAGACTTGGATAAGGAAGAAGATGTTATTATAAAATTATATATATATTATATATATATATATATATATAATATATATATATATAATATATAATATATATCTATATATATCTATATATAAATAGTTATGACTACCTGTGGCTCTATTTGAATCTATAACAAATTATGGGCAAAAATCAATGCAAATTGAATTAGCCGCATCATAAACCATTGCCTAATACAGTTTGAAACAACTTTGGCCATAATTCAAGCCGGAGCGTTGGCCTCTTTATCGCCTATCTATCACAAGGCGATGCAAATGCAAACTTTTTGGCTAATTAGCGCCCTGCGCTGGGGTTCTACCCACTCTGACAAATAGTTTGAATAATTGCGCTGGCAACTAGCTCAGCCACACTCCACACTCGGCTCCTTGTGGTGGAGGTGGTGGGGCCAGCATATTACAGTCAATATATCATTCATTATCCGCCATGAAAAATTAGCAATCGCATTTTGTCTGCCACGCTCGTTTAAATGCAAAAAGGGGGCAAAAAGAAGGGGGAAAATAATTTTTGAAGAAAGTTTTATCAGTTTGCTGGCAGCCAAGAGACTGGGGCAGGCAACTGGTGCAGCTAAAGAAATGTGCAACAAGAAGACGCCAGAGACAGGACAGGACAGGACCAACTTTTAAGTTGGCGGCGACGGTTGGGCGCATAAAAATTAGGTAATAATGATGGCCATAAAATATGATTTGGACAGCTAGCCAGCAGCTGTGGAGCTGTGGGGCTGTAAAGCTGTGGAGGTGGAGCAGCAGCCAGTCAGCGTCAAAAGTTTTCCAATAAAATCAGACACACAGTCCGAGGTCAAATGCGATGCCAACATCGATCATCTGTCCAGGGCAAGGAGTGTGGAGTGAGGAGTGAGGAGTGTTGGAAATGTGTGCCAAAGTTGGCAAATGAATTAAAAAAGTTGACGTCTTGTTGGTAATTAACTGAAGGATGTGCCAGAAGATGCAGCAGCAGCAGCAATGGCAGCAGCAGGAGCAGAGGCTGCCAGGCCTGCATATAATTCATAATTATTGCAATGCGGCAAATTGGACGCCTAGCCAACATAAAATTGACAAATGTGTCTGTAAACTTGGCTAATAAAGGACATAGAGCGAACAGAGACACAGGACACAGACTCCTCCTGTCTATGGCTGTCATCGATGTGGATCCCTCTCTCACTCTCTGACTCACCTAGAAGAGCGAGTGAGTGAGATTGGCATATTTATTTATGGCATAGGCCAGAAACGTCCTTTGACTCTTTGAAAACGTATTTTTTGGCGCAACTTCGAGCACAAGATTTATTGTATTCACAGCCACAGCGAGGCAAGCGAAACAAACAAACAGCAAAAAAAAAACAAGTTAATGAAAATTTGATGATGGCATTTGATAAACACAAAAGCCCCATATATCAACAGCACTCTGCGACTCGCATTGGCGGTCATTGCCATGCCGGGATTATTAGAAAGCTTAGACGAGCGAGAGACCCCCCAGAACTCAACCCTCAATCCCCAGAACTCAACCCTCAGCATTTGGATTTTAATGGGTTTTGCGCTGGGCAGCTCAAGAATTATGACAATGCGGCGAGATATTATCGCTAATCGAGACTACTTGAGAGTTCAGTTAACCGAGACCAATGGAGATTTAACTCTAACTCTCTCTCTCTCTCTCTATGTGTGTGTGTGTGTGTTGGCCATAAAGCGCTGGGTAGCAGCTAACAGCTAGTAATTTATGGTTAGTATAAGTGCAGGCAAATGACGAGGAGGACAACGACAACGACAAAGGCGACGTCGAGCAGCAGCAGCACAGTCAAGCAGCTGCTGAATATTAATATGAAACATAAGTCTGAGTGTGGGAGTAAGTGAGTGAGTGTGTGTGTGTGTGTGTGTGTGTGTGTGTGTGTAGTAAACGAGCATATAATAGCTTTCAGTTTAGGCTAATGCATGTGACCATCAAATTAAATTTGACACAGAGCCCAACTTGGCTGAAAGACTGCAATGAAAACTGTTGACAAAGGCCAACAGGCATTAAAGCCTAGAAAAGTTCAAGGAAATTGAATAAAGTCTGGCAAAGAACTTTCTCAGTTATGCTCGAAAAATAGTTAGTAATAGATATATCTAAATATATTTAGAGTTGCTTTGAGCGATATGAGTTGGCTTCAAAAAGAGTCGCGAATGCTCAATATCAATTCAGGCGAGTCTCTGATTTTCTATGAATTTGCTTTGCCTGAAAATTTCTTTATATTGTGAAAGAATATTTATCTCCATATTACTTTTTCCCATGTACTCAGTACGAGCAATTTTTCAATGAAATAATATTACAGTTCCCAGTAATAGTGTATCAGAATGTCCTTCATTCGTTTTGCCCATATATCAAGGCGAATTCTTTGACATTTTCATAGAGAATTTACTGAAGATTGCTTCATTTATTTAGCTGGAAATAGCTGTGCATTCAGCTCTGCTGCTCATTAATTTCAAGCTGTGTATTTTCTGAGTATGTTTGGAAGACATCCTTGACATATATCATTGATAAATCGTGTGATATTGATTGGGAGCGACGCTGCATAATGCACAGGGCAGTAAAGGGCGAGCGAGAGAGATGCGGAGACATTAATTTGTGAGATTAAATAGAACGGATCCAAGTAGGACACACTTTTGAAATGACCGACGCAGTTCCTGGAATTCGAACAGGAGCAACAAGAAAAGGACACGGCTGCGACTGGGCGTTAATGTGCGAAGTGTGTCTGAATGAATTTCAGCCGAATTTAGCTGGACCTGGACTCTGGCCTCTGTATCTGTATTTCTATCTGTCTATGCATTTGAATTTGTCTTCTCTCACTCTCTCTCTCTCTCTCTCTCTCTCTCGCTCTGTGTTCAACTCGCTGTCGGCTTCTATTGAATGCGTTCAACTCGTTTCGCAGGCGCATAGCTCAGGATAAAGGTAAATCACCTTTTGTTTGTTGCCCTCGAAATGACCGAGTTCATTGTCAAGTTCAGGTAACGTCTGCTCAAGTGTATGTGTGTCTGTGTGTGTGTTGAGAGTCTGTGAATTTGTTGCGCTTGCGTCAAAATTTGCTACTCAAGCAGCGGGCCAGGCCAGGCCAGGCCAAGCCGGGCCAGGGCAGCGCAGGGCAGGCAAGCCTGAAGCTCGGCCTGCAGCTGAAGTGTGGCGATGTCTGCGGCTTTGGGTTTAGTTTCTGGCTCTGCTCTGGCCTGGGGTTTTGTTTTGGTTTTGTACAACTCGCACTCCGACTCCGACTCCGACTCCAACTTCGACTCCGTCTCCGACTACACATTTGGGCTCCGGTGGCAAAAGGATGCTCCATAAAACAAAAAGCTATGCGAAAGTGACATTTATGTGTTTTTAATTCCTTCACAGTCTCTCTCTCTCTATCTCTCTCTCTTTATCTCTGTGTGTGTTTATGTTGGGCTCTTGTTATGCCATTCTAAGGAATTTTCTGCCTTTCGTCTGAATTTACCTTGCAAAAGCGCATTGACCTGCAGCCCAGCCGAGAGATTTGTTTTTGTCTTTTTGCATAGAGCTGCTCGAAAATTTGAGCTTTTGTTTTGGCAAACTTGAAATTTGCTGCTGTTTGTGCCCCTCGAGTTGGAGCTCTTGAAATTTGAAGTGTGTTTGCCCACTACGAATTGATCAAAGTTCAAGTACTTAATATTGGCCATTAAATTTAATTCAACTTATTGCGAACGACCAAATGAAACGAATTAAAAGCAATTTATTAATGAATATTTTTAAGTACACACTAAATATATACTAAGAAATTTTGATAAGCGAAAATCAATTCAGCTTAAACTAAATTATTTGAAATAAAAATATTTATTTGTGATCTTAAAAATTGAAAACAAAATCTGAAAATATAAATATATTTATTTGTGATTTCTGAATTTCATTAAAGAAGTCTGAAGACGCTTTAAAAATAAATAATATTAAAATTAATTGAATTTCTTTATAAATTCGTATAATAAAGAAGAATCTGGCTTAAATGGCAAATAGCAAACGCAGTTGGAACTCACTTTCCTTGTGCGCTGACTCAGCCTCAGCCTCAGCCTGAGCAGTTCTTATGAATGCGCCAGCAGCAACTTAATCGGCGCGATGCGATCATAAACAAGCCAGCATATTGGCCAAGTAAGCTGTGTGTGTGAGACGCCACTTAAAGGCCACCGCAATAGCCTAAAACGCGAAATTCTTCGCTCGCTTGTTTTGGTCCTTTTGCACCTTTCGCTTGATTTTTGGCTACCTGCGCTGCCCGCGTTGGGTCATTGAATGCAGCGCTTATCGAGTCTGCGTCCTGCACGTCCACATTGATTACAAACTGTTGAATGAATTCCATGCCACGCAGCCAAGCCCCCAACCTGAAACCTGCCCCTGCCCCTGCTTTCGTCCTCGTCCCACACCTGCCTGCAACTGCCCTTTAGCGCGCTGAGAAATTTCGGACTGCTCTTTTTGAGTTGAGCCGCCGTCGCTGTCTCGACCTGGTCAGAATTCCAAGAAGGACATCTCTCTCTCTAGCTTTTTTTTCTTTTTATTATTTGGCTTTGTTTTCTGTTTTCTTCTTCTTCGTTTTTTATATTTTTTTATGTCGTTTTCATTTAAAGCATTTTATGGCATTTTGTTTTAGTCGCCGCTTCATTATGATTTTTATGGCCACTTTGACGCTGCGGCTGGCACTCGAACACGCCGACTGGAGCTCAGGTGAGTGGTTGCGCCTACGCAGGCCAGAAGCCACGACTGTGGAAGTGGCGGGGCGGGCAGTGGGTCTTGCCACCAAATGTTGCAGCATGCGGTGGTTTGTTTGAACACCGAAAACCGTTTTTAATGCTCGTTATAATTTTCGTCTTGGCGTTCGTTTTTCTTTTGGCTTCGCTTTGTGTTGCCTGGGATCCGCTGTATGTAACATGCATGGCCCATCGCCATGAGGGATCTTCTTCGGCTCCTTCTTTTGCTGCTTTGTTAGCTCCTTCGTCTGGTTGCGGCTGGTTGCGGGTGAGTGCCCTTTTAAGCATGCCCCATGCGAGCTGCGCCAAATATCCTTGGGGGCAAACGAAACTGTTTATCGTCTCCAGCTTCATCGATAACAGAGACTGCGACTGCGACTGCGACTGCATCTTATTTTGTTGTGCCTTCAGCAAATTGAGTTGCTCTTCTTTAATTGGGATCATTAATAACTAAGAGCTAAATTGCTTGAAGCTAAGCCTTTGTTAAAATCTAATTAGATAATATTAAGACGATGTGCTTGACGCCTAAATATCTGACTCTGACTGATTGAAATATTTTTTTTTTATGTAACTTTCTCAGCTGGACTTAAGATAAAAAAATATAGAAATATGTAGATTTAATGATTTAATATTTATTTAAATAATTTTAAGAATTTTTAATTTATTTAATAACACTTTCATGAACTCTTAGGGCCAAGCTTTGCTTATGGCTTGTCTATTCAATCTATTTACATAAGGCTTAACTTTTAGCAACTGTGTACTGTACGAAGCCTGTAATTAAGTAGCTCTCATTAAATTGGAGGCACTTACAGTGCTGTCAAATGACATTTGACATGGGATCTTTGCCGTCTGACGTCAGCAGCCCAACATAAAAGACACAAAATACATTAAAAAAATAAAAACGAGAAAAAAGATATTAATTAAACTTGATAAAACACTCTAATTAATTTGTAACCTTCAAAATGTGTTTTTAGTATTTTTTTTTTGAGCTGCCCCGTTTTGTTTAATGGCCGAACGTAAATTGAAGTTCGGCCGCAGTCATTCATAAAAAACGCACTGTACGCAAAATTAAAGCAATATACAAGGCAACAGAAGCAGCAGCAGCGGCAGTGGCAGCATGACCACGCCCAGTTAGCTGTAATTTACTTTTTTTATGGGCAATAAAATGTGACAGAAAGCGTCGTCCCATAAAAAAAAGACAACACAAATCGCATTTAATTTTGAAATTATGAATTGAAATTGGAACTTGAGGCGTAGGCCTAATTGAAGGCGAGACGATGTCTAGCTGCCTCCAGCTGGGCGTCTAACTGCTTAAAATGCCATTAAATAAAAACCAAGTAGTTGGGGGGGAGGGGGTCCAACTGCAACTGCAACTGCAACCTCGTCTGTGTGTGTGTGTGTGTGCAATAAGGAAGCACAGCTCAAGTGCAGACAACAGTCGCAGTCGCAGTTGCAGCTGCGGCTCCAGTCAGTCACTCAGAGAGTCGGAGGGTCGGAGTTAGAGCCAGTTAGCCAGTTAGCCAGTTGGTCAGTCGCTGGCGCCCGCCGACTCACTCAACTGTTTAGCGGAGCCACACGCAAATGCAAATATTACCATAATTATCGCACATGGCCCGCAGACCATGACTAAAGCAATCGCGCGTCCATCGACGGACAAAGTCGCAATCGGAGTTGAAGTCGCAAGTCGGCGTCGAAGCTGGAATTGGAGTCCAAGTCAGCAGCTGCCTTGCAGCTCTCCCTCTTGCTATTGCGGCTGTGACTGGGGCTGGGGCTGGGGCTAGGGCTGCGGCTGGGGCTGGGGCTGGAGTTTGAGGCACGCGGCATGCAATCGAAATCTATTACCATGCATTTGCCGACCCGGTGAAGAAAGCGGCTCATTACATGTTTATTATTGTTGCCGGCGCATACCCTATAAAGCTAATGGGGTATATTACCCACGTAGCTGTTGTTAAGTAGCAGTAACTAGCAGCTAAAGGAGAAGTCTTGCAATTTCATTTCTCCCTTTATATTTTTGAAAGCTTGGAGTAAATCAATCAAGATCTTGACTGATTAAAGCTAAAATATATAGAATTAGAATACAAATATTAAATTATAATATTAGAAATAAAGGTAATTAATATTCATAGATGCATCTAAATTAATTATCTAAAATTTTAGACTCTAGCTACATCTTCATCCATCAATTTAGACATATATAAATATTTTCTAATACATCTTTATCACTATGAAAACAATATAGAGATATTTCTTCAGCTATTATCTTTGCTCAAATTCCCTCATACTAATCAAAATCTATATATATATATATATATATTTATATATATTTATCTTCCATATCATACCTCTAATATCCCCAGCCCAACTGCAATAACTTCTTAGATAAGAGCATTTCGTATTCGATTTTGGCTTTAGGAGTCATTGTTATTGTTGTTACCTGGCCAAGTGCGGCACTTGACTTTATTTTCGGTTACATGCCATGGGCCATGGCAATTTATTCTGGGTACCCAATAAAAGTCACTTGATTGGAACTGCAAGTGGCCGCTTTTATTGGTTTATTATGGCAACGCGCGAGGGCTCGCGGCCACCTGCCAACTGCTGGCGTAGCTGGCGCGGCTGCCTTCTAGCCAGCCATAGGCTAGGCTGGCAATCAAATTTGATGGCCTTGCTGGCTGGCAGGCGGTCCAGCATAATGGCCGAGACTTCTGCACTGTGCCACATCTCTCGACACTCAATCAGCAAACGGCAATGCAGCAAATGCTGCCTCATAAGTCAAAAAGAATGTCATTTAGCTTGAATGCGGCAATGGTTGCTGCGCTGCCGCTGCCGTTGTTGCTGCTGCTGCTCAAGTGTCGCCTCTTGGAGCTGCCTTCGCACATGCTCGACTGGCGCCTATCTTAGCGCTCGTATCTGACTGTCGCATGAGTTATATGCCATGACCAGGACCAAAGCCAATTCAAGCCAGCCAAGCCAGCCCAGCCAGCCAGCCAGCCAGCCAGCCAGCCAGTCGAGCCAGACCAAATATGATAATAATTTTATATGCTCGTAAAAGCATTAAAAATTACAAAAAGAGCATTTCATACATGTGTAGAGAGCCACACACACACAGAGACAAATGGTCAGGAGATGAGGCCAGCGATTGGGCTCAGTTTGTGTGGCACAGTTTTTCTTTTATTGCCGTTACTTTGTTTGGCCAATTGGAAAATGCCTACTTATGATATATTCAACTCGCTCCTGCACCTCCGGAGGTAGCCCGGCGACGGCCATAAAAACCCATCAGCCAAAAGGCTAGCAAAACTCTGAGCTCAGCCCTGATCTTTGCCAGCTGCCGATTGCTAAATAGGGGCATCGAGACACAAGTCGTTTTACGACTGCCCAAACTGAGCTGTGGCAACATTTTAATTTTAATTGACTCTCATCTGCTGCATGAGTCATAAAACCATCTCTTTCGAAATCTAGATATGCCTATGTCAATATTAATTTCAATTTCTGGGAACTAAAACCAGTAAAATTAGGCTCAAATTTATATAATTAAACGAAATTGAAAAGAGA
Source organism: Drosophila mettleri (assembly GCA_035047625.1). Classification (NCBI taxonomy): domain Eukaryota; kingdom Metazoa; phylum Arthropoda; class Insecta; order Diptera; family Drosophilidae; genus Drosophila; species Drosophila mettleri. Next base: position 994,298 of record JAWNPI010000103.1, on the reverse strand, counting down.
CAGCAATAAAAGAGAGCAAAGATATAAAGAAGTGCTCTGCTATGTGATTCTCAAAATCTTATGAATTTTATATTTTGAGTAAGTTTCTTCTACGGACATCGAAGCTGCTCTTCTATGTGATATTCAGTTAAGTCAGTCAAGAATTCATACTTGATTCTAGTAAATTCTTTTCTCAGCTCTGCTTACTCTCGCATGCTGAGAAAGATTTTTAATGTGACAGACTATTCCACTTAGCTAAACTCAAGCACTTGGCTCTTCTGACCCCCAGCCCTCAGTCGTATCTAAGTTACATATCAAATTAAATACAGTTTCATAAAAAGCACTAGATGGCAAGAATCAACCCTGGGAATTATGCCAAATGATGCGTGTCCAATAAATATGTAAAAATACAGAGAGAGAGAGAGAGAGAGAGAGAGAGAAAAGCACGAGAAAAAAGAATGTTAAAATGGTTAAAATGTTCCATTTTACAGCTTAGCCCTCGGAACGAGCTGTTTCGCTTCACATTGTAATTTGGGGCACTTTCCGAGCAAATATTCATTTCACTCTGAGGCGCCGGAGGAGGGTTTCTTGGTTTCTTTTTACGATGATATGCCGTGCATTACACGGCATTTGAAACATGTTGAGCTTTATGGATACATTTTTTCTGGTTTCCGCATATATATTTCGTTGCTCTGCAGTCGGAAACAATGGGACGACGATGATATTCGAACTTCTTTTGCACGCAATTGACTATCAAAATTTTATGTCGGCTTTATTTGTTTGCTGTCTAAGCGCCGAGAGCAGAGCAGAGCAGAGCAGAGCAACAGGGCAAACCCAAAGCTAATGGCAGCTTGGAGAGTGACATAAAACCCAATTTGATAATGCATATAAAGTTTTAATATGTCGCTATAGAGCCGAACCACAGCCTACCCATGGGGAGAAACAGGGAGGCAAGCATTTTATGCACATACTTCTATAGAAATTTTAGTAGGCCATCAAATTTTACGCGCTACCAACAAAAACTTGTGCATAAAATTTCACTTCCGAGTGACTTGGAGTCGAGCGTTTGACCAGAAGCAGACGTGCAGGCAGGCAGGCAGGCAGGCAGGCAGGCAGGCAGGCATAATCGTTAGGCCAGGCTAGACCTAAGGGGCGAGTGCTGCCCGAAAATAAAAAAATCGTTTAGCTTAGACCTTCAAAGGGCTGCAGCACTTAAAATTAACGTGAAATTAGCTTGTTGACTCAACTCTATTGAACGGAAATGAGCCCGAACACAAACGGAACACGAGCAGGCGCCACAGCAGCAACGGCAGCAACTGCAGCTCAGGCAGGGGCCATGAGGCAGCGCTGGGTGCCATAAAATGCGGAAACAGGATATCAGCACATGAGGCTGACGTCGCACATGCTGGCACCAACACTTTCTTATATACATATATATATGTATATATGTAAATATGTATATGGCACCACCATTTACATAAAGCTTGGGTTAGAGCTGCGACACAGCGAGACAGAGAGCGTGAGAGATGGGGACAGGCAACAACTTGCAGGCAAATCATTTGTGAAGTCTATTAGCAACCAAGGAGCGCACAGTGAGGCAAGGAGTGTCAAATGGGCAGAACAATTTATTAAGTGAAACAAGTCATTAAAGTAGGTATGAGTAACTGGAGTTAAGGCAGCTTTGATTGAGCTCGACTTTCTGGCGAAGTTATTCTAAGTTCAATATCGATATTTATAGAATCCTGCTCCAAGACCACAAGATACATTTAATGCTCTTAGGACCTTCTCCTTCGTTCAGTGGCTTACAATTACTGCCTAAGGCTACGTTCCATGTGAAATTTGTCTACATTTCAGATTCCGCTGTTTTCTGAGTAACAGATTCCAATTGAGCTTCGACTCAATTCCCAATCGACAACTTTTCTCTTAGGGCTATTCAAGCATTCGTTTAGTTAATAACAATATTGCAAACACTCAAGAATTATAACAATAAGCATACCATTGTACTTCCGTGCAGCTGAGCTACCCCACGCCCGCGCTGCTGTAAACTTTGACAGGATATAAACGTTAGCATTAGGCATTAACATTAGCATTCACACTTAACTGTGTGTGTGTGTTTGTGTTTGTGTGTGTGTGTTTGTTTGTGTGTGTGTTTGTGTACTCTGAATTAGCCACAGACTGCTTTAATGACAGTTGGCGACAAAACGCTTACGTTACCATTTGAATGGCCAATAGAGAGTACGCCTGGCAGCCCCCACTGCGGACGAGCAAACATATTGTGCAAATGGATTGGGCCCGCAGAAGGGTTATTAATAAATTAAATGTTGATGTTGCTCGGCAGCATGCTTATGCATTAAGCCGGGGCCCCAGGACTCGGGCACAAAATACACACAAGTGGCATGTAAAATGTAATTCAATACCTTAAAATTGCTTATTTGAACGCGGCGCGGGCGGTTGGGGTGCAAATGGATGGGTGAATGGATGCAAAGGAGGGTCTCATGCACGATTTTAATTAGCACTTCCAGCTAATTTTCTGACCTGGCCGGGCGGGCCTGGTAATAAAGTCGCAGGCGAGTGTTTATTGGGTCAGACAGTAGTCCTGGCTGCTTGTTACCTTGGCATCGTTTAGGCCTTGGCCACCCGTCGCACGCCCCCTTTAGAGCCAATTTCGTGGCCCAATAAAGTGGGTATTCGTATTGCCAGCAATTGTGGCCGGAGACATTGAACTTGCGGCCAAAACGAGCTCTTAAAACAGTAGTTGCTAACTGGATGGAGATGGTCGATGGCAGCTACACGTGTGCAGGGCCTAGACCGGCCTCGCCGGGCCTGGCTTCAACATAATTTAATTAAAAAATTCGACAATGATAAACACTGAAGATACATTAAAAAGCTAAACTTGATAATGAGCGCTGCCACAGAAACGTGTGCGAGCGAGATGGCCAATCCAGCTAACCAGAAGGGAGTTACACATGGGGTAGATTGGTTGAGTATAGAATATTGCAGTTGAGCCAACTGTGTGTCTACCTATCAGATGTGCTAGCATCTGTTATGAATGGACAGATGGACAGATTGGCCTGTGTATCGATCAAATTCCCCATCGATCACTATTTTACTGCTGTCGTTAACCATCTCTTCTTCTTATTCACATATCTCGTAGTCATAGACTCATCTGCTTACTCAGAGAAGCGTTGTCTTAATTTCCATTCCCTGCCCTGGAACCATTCAGCTTCATTTACCTCTAAAGAGTATCCCTTTTGCAGCTTACGGGGTATCTCGCAGCAGAGACCACTCTTATTGTTTCATTAAGTGTGTTGCAAAAGTGTTTGCTTTCAGTACTTGACTTGATTTCAGCAATGTTCCGTCGGTTGTCTTCGCCTGTGGCTCTACATCGAAACGAAACACAGGGGGCTCGGCTGTGAAGGCTGGGGACTGGGGGCTGGGGGCTGCTGGCTGGCTCCGTCATGTATGTGCCTCGAACCACGCACACGGGCCACTTAAAGCGCTGAGCGCCAGTTTCAGTTTCGGTCATTTGAAGTTTATTACCCGCGCACGTGTGAACCGAAAATACCAAAACGTACAAAATTTTTACAATGAAACCAAACCGGAAATCGCTGAAACAGCAAAATAACAAAAACAAAACCAGAATAAATACTGAGACAAGTCCAAGGCATGGTATCTATGCAGGTAGTCAGTGAACCAGACGCCGAGTTAGCCAACCGAGCCAACCATTCAGGCTGGCCCCAGTCGAACACGTTAGAAGCCTCAAATGCGGCAATGAAGACGTCTAAATGCGAAATTAAATATGACATTTTAGAGAAATTAAGTGGCCCATGTTGGACATGCTTTTAAATGGCCAAGATCATAGACAACGTACTCGAGATATAGCGCGACTGCAGCCGTGCCGCGACCATGTTTGCCTCGAAGGGTCTGCCTAGCATCAGGTTGCTAACTAGGTGGCAGCCAAGCTAATGGACTCGGCGAGCGTAACACGGTAGCCAAAATGGCTTGGGAAAGCCAAATGCCCTTAAACTTACACAACTAGGGCACAGCTAGCACATGAGATTACTAAAGTCAACTAAAGCTGCCTAAAGTCAAATTAAATTAGTTGACAGCGCCAGTGGCCAGACGTCGCCAGACTTGAACTCGACGTCTACGAAATGTGGTTGATGCCTGACGAGATCTGCCAGAAACTTTAATTGCAGATTGACATAACAGCATTGAAATTGAAGAGCAGTTTATGGCAAAGAAAGAAATTGTTCAAAAAAGGTCTATGATGTCAAGCTAATAGTGAGAAGAAAGAATAAAATTGAGCTTGAGTAGGATAGGCTATAGACGTTATAGCTGAGAGTTGATGAATGAGCAATATATGTGCTAAGCTGATCTATTGAGTTACTTTCAGCCTGAACTGAGCTTAAGCGGCGGCTGCCAGCCGAGCTTCTCTTGGTGCAGCCTAGGCCAGGCATCTTGAACTTTGATTGTAGAAATATGTAAGCTATTTTACTCTGATAAGCTTCAGAGAACTGAAGCCAGCTGGCGATGTTGTCATGGCATGGGATTGGGAATATAATCATTAATGAAGCGTACATTTAATGGCAAGAGAAAACGTTGCTAAAAATTTCTTTTATTTTTCTTAAATAAAAAATTTGATTATTTCTTTTACATATTAAAGCTCAAATGTAAATGTAATAATAATTAATTAATAATTAATAATTCCCGCTTTTCTCGTGCTTTCGACTTTATAAACTTCCCCCGCTCATTTGCCATAATTCGCATAAATTGTCTTGTTGAAGCTTGGGTTACTTTTTCCCACAATCTGGGCAAAGCACTCAAATAAAGAGACCGAGACTTCAGGCTGTTGTGTGCTTAGCTAAAATCCGTATCACAGTTTGCCACTCAAGATCGTATTATCCACATCCATTCGAATTTTTATTGTTTGTATTGACAATTTTAGCTGCGGGGGCTTTTGCTTTCGCTGTTGCTGTTGTTGTTGCTGTTGTTGCGTGCGTGTGTTGTCTCATTCATGAATTTTTGGTAGATTTTTAGTCAAAGATAATTTTGCGAAAATAAAACACCGAGCCGAGGGCCACAGAAATGTTCATTCAAAACACGTACACTTACACGTACACTTACACGTACACGTACAGTGAACGCACCAGCAGGCGAACAACAAATGCAAAGCGACAACAGCAACAGCAGCAGCAACAATGAGACAAAACAAATGTGAGTGCCCACGCAGGGCGCGGAGCGAGTGGGACGCTGGCAGGCTCAACAGCGACTGGTGTGAAGTGCAAACAGACGACAACAATAACAATTATAACAACAACAACAACAATGATGTCCGCAATGGCGTTCAATATTATCGACAACAATTGCGAGTGCTTCATTCATGAAATACTCGCGCGAAAACCACAATAAGCACACCAACAACAACAACAGCGACAACAACAAACAACTTGGAAGATTTGTAAATTTCATTACGTGTTCAATTATATTTCGGGGAGTAGCGCGCACAATGTGTGTTTGCACTGCATTCAAAGCAGCAGTATCTGATAGATACTCGGAATCTTTCAGATACTCAATAGTTGAGCTGCGTATCTGTGGATCGATCAATAGATCGATCGATCGATCGATCGATCCAGCGATCGCTGTCCGAGGTCTTTGACTTGTCTCGCGATCTGCTGACTTGCCCAAAGAGCGACTCAATTATGATTAGTCATCGTATTTGTAGCTCCTTAAAGTTGATGTTGTTGTTGTTGTTGTGGTTGTTGCTGTTGCTGTTGCTGTTGTTTGGTTAATCGTATCTAAATATTTTTGTGTATTTATCTCACGTTGTTGTCCACTTATCGTTCGCCGGGCTTCGCTTCGAAAATCACGAACTTCGTGGCGCATACAAAAAGGGAAATTCGTTTCATTTTTGTTTTTGATTTTCGGACAACACACAAAACAACAACAACAACAGCAACTACTGCAAACCAGTTGCCTGATTAAAAGGTGAATGAATTCGCAAATCCGCAAATCGCATTCACAAGAAAATAAAACAAAATTTAAGCGAACAACATTTTTGACAAAAATTCATTTATTTTACAAGCCCTATATACCCTAGAGACTTATTAAAATATAAAATATATATAAATATAATAATAATAATTAATATCGAAACAATATCGTAATATCTCAATATAATTTGATCAACTATTGCTCTACTGATGAGTTCTTCTCACAGCTCGCCTGCCTCTGTGCCGTCCTTTGCAGGGTATTCGAGCTGCGGTTAAGTCCAGCTAACTGGCTTTAATTTGGATTTTTCCTCTTTTTTTATTATTTTTGGGTTATTCGTTATGATTTATATGAAAGTTGCTTAACAGCCGTGGCGAATGTCAATGCATGCATCCATCAGATACAAATGACCGACGCATATTTTTGATCATTTTACGAGCCGGCGGCGGCGGCTGCGGCTCGTGCTCTCTCGCTCGCGCATGACGTCAATTGGGTATTGTTTAGGCGATATCTTAAAAATAATAATAAAAGAGCAGCCAAAACCAAAGCCGATATTCATTTGATATGTACTTATTTGAAAGCCACATAAACCAGCTCACACTAATGAGCATTGCAAACACAACAACAACAACAACAACAACAACAACAACAGCAACAGCAGGCAGAACCAGAGCAAGAGTGACAAAAACAAAATAAAGACGAGGTAACAAAATCCCAACTCCAATGGAAATTTACCCAGTTGGCACGTTTTTTGTGCACTCGATCATTTATTTTGTTTCTTATTTATTTTATTTTTATTGCTTGTTTGCTTCCTAGTGTAGTTTTCCTTCGAGTGTAACAATTTGCTTAGGCCACTCGGACAACTGCAATTGTAGCTGCCTGTGTGTGTGCTAATCATTTCGCATGAATGAAACGTTTTCTGGAATATTTTTCGTTGCATGGAAAGATTTCAAAAAGTTTCCATTTCAATTTGTAAACACAACTCCAAGGGCTGTTCCACTGCAAGACGCAAACAATTCAACAAGTGACTGCAGCGGGGTCAATAAGCAGCCAACTGACTACACTACATATACATATATGTATACATATACATATATATATATATATATATATATATATTATTTATATATACAATGATATGTGGCAAGCATGAGCATGAGACTCGCCAGCGATAATCCCCCAGCGGCGGCAAAGTGCGTCTGCTGCGCTGCTCTGCGCTGTGGTGCGTCTGGCTAAAGGTAGAGTCAAAGTCGACTGATTATCGATTTAATTGGAATGCACTGCTAGTGACATAATCACATCATATTAACCCACTTGGGCGCATGATACGAGTGGAAAAAACCCCAAAGAACTCAGCTATGCTGAAGTGGCACAGCTTGACAATCCCAACTGTTTGTCAGGCAATATCAACTCAACTCAGTTGTTGGCTTAAGATAACTAAATTATACATATTTATGCACGTGATATCTGTATTTAATATACACAAATTCTCGAGAATGCTTGGGGCCAAAGTAGAAAGTAGTTTTTTTATCACTCACAGTCTTAAGATACATTTATATATATTTTAGCTTAAGGCTTTGCTCAATATAAAATTCAGTTGCATTTTTGTTTGGCCACCCAAAGCTGCGAGTTTCCCACGTTAGCCCAATGCTGGGGGCCATCTACTATATGCGCTTGGCTATAAATACCAGAGCCAAGTGCAAGTCCAAGTCCAAGTCCAAGTCGAAGTCGAAGTCCATTGTGCAATGCCATGAGCTGTTCACAAATTTGCGCACGCGCAATGCCAACCCAAATACCAGAGGCCCAATGCTCGTATTCCAGCAATAGGCTGTCAGCTTGCGGTACTAAAACGCAGTTCCAAGAATCATCAGAGACAACGACAACAACAGCAACAACAGCAACTGTGCCCGCCCGCTCATTGGCATTTTTTAGCGTTGCGAAATATGAAGGAATGCAGTCGAAGACGAAGTGGAAGAATCGTCTCTTAGTCGCAGTGCCAGACAGAGCCAGTGCCAATGGCACTGCAATCGAGCTGTCAGCGAGTGCGAGTGCGAGAGCGAGAGAGAAGAGCTCTGCATGGCAGGTTGTCTTGGATATCTTCGATCTGCGCTTTGGGCTCCTAACTGAAGCAGTCCAAAGAGAGTGTGCTGCAGACTGCAGTGCGGAATTTCATTTTGTTTACTCTCCGCATGCCATGCAGCCGCCCGCCTCCCCCAGCTGCCTGCGACTGCGTGTCTCGTTTGGCTGTTCGTGTGTGTGTGTGTGTGTGTGCGAAATCGTTGTCATTCTGCTCTGAGCTGCAGGTCTTTGTGCTCCATTCCATGGTTCTTTATGGCCTGCTGCATCAATCGCTGAGTGACTGGAACTAAAACATGGAGCTGCCAAGAGAGCTCCAGCTCCGCTCACTTTTAATGACATCTTGCGTGCCACATGCAGCAAGACTCAGAGGGGGTGAAAGAAAAGGCGCAGTGACGGGAAGTACTTTTCAGTTATTTGAAATATTTTTATTTAAATTTAATAAGAACGAGCCGAATTGTAACTCTCACTCGACACTAAATGAACCTAATAATGTTGTCGTACAGTAATCCTCAAGAGCTGTTGACACGGCGTGACCAAATGCTGCAGCCAGTGTGTGATGGGGTCAGAGACCTCTTCAGCTTGCGGCAAGACTAAAGGGATTTGCCAGAGAGCGCGATGCACAGTTAAATTAAGGTCTCATCCGAGTTGAAAGTCGAGTGATTCGATTCTTTTCTCACATTTGGCTGGCTCTGTCTAATCAAAAGGTTTCAGCAAACAAATAGAACTTGACTCCATCTCTCTCTGTCTCTCTCTCTTGCTCACTCACTCGCTTGGAGTCGTGATTGTTTCAAATAGTTTCGACCGCTTTGTGTCCACTTCAGATGTCAGTCCTGGTATGCATTTAGCTTGCTTTCTGCGCTGAGTGTCATTGAGGACAAAAGCAGTGCCTAAGGGGGAGCATGGGGGGCTGCTTGCAACATGCAACATTTGCTATTTGCCATTTGGTATTTGGTATTTTGTGAGCGCATGTCTTCATTTTGTTAAGCCAAAAATCAGTTGGGCGATGGCGCGTGGACAGCAGCTGAAACCGTAGCTTTGGCTCCAAGCTCCAAACTCCAAACTCCAAACTCTATACCTAATGCACATGAAATTTTGTGCCGTCATGTGGCATGCGGCATGTGGCATGTGGCATATGGCATGTGGCACTGACAATGCCAGTCGCAGCGCTGCACTCGCGCTGCGTGCGTGTCAACTTGTGTCAAAAACCAAACCAAGTGCCATTTTGCGGTAGTTGTGGCAATGACCATGGCTAACATGCAGCAACTGTAACTGTAGCAGCAACTGCAGCAGCAACAGTTGCAGCCAACGCACATTGGTTCTTTCCTAGCTTTAACTCAATATTAAATTAAAGTAGCAATAATTAATACAACAATTAATAAATAAACAAAATAATTTTAAAATAATAAATTTTAAATATTTTTAAATGCATATAAATAAATAAATATATTTATTTTTTTTGTTCGAATTAAATTTAATAAATACTAAATATTTATTTAGACAAATATTATAAATAAATATAAATATATTTATTGAAGGTTCCACCCGCTGTTTCGCTCAACTTCTGTCTGTGACTCTATCATCAATATGATATCTCCCTCTCTCATCCTTTCTCTCTCTCTCTCTCTCTACCATACTTCTGTAATCAATATTCGCTTCTCTTCATTTCATCTGCGTATATTCATATATTGATCTTTAAGAGATCCGATGAGTCCCATGATCGATAGCTTCCCAGCAATGCTAATAAATTAATCAATGTAATTTCTTAACGATTAAAGCATATTTATTAGTTGTCTTGTATACCTGCTATAACTGCAACATGTATTATCTATATATAGTGTGTATATGTTCTATGCGCGTTGTTTGGAATCAGAGTGCAATGCCTTGAGCGAACCGCAGTGCAGTGTCAATGGGTGGACGCTGCCAGTTGCCCGTTTCTGAAGCTCAGTCGCCCGCCGCTTCCACCTATGCCTGCCCTCAGCTCGCAGCACGCCCCTTCCGTGCTCCACCTGAACTTTGTCGTGGTCGTAGGGGTGAACGTGGCCACCCACGTGGCTGCTGCACTTGCCGCCGTTGCCCCCGTCAAACCGTGAAGCGTTTTGATTGAAATGTGTTTGTTTGGCTGCGGCTTTGGTTGTTTCCCTGACACCTCCAGCCCCCTCCAGCAACGGCATTCCGGCTCTGCGTACACATCAAAACTCGCAAAATAAAAACACATCAACCAACAATAAATGCGAGAGGAAGCAGGAATTTTGTGCGAAACAAACGATGGAAAATCCAACATGACCATGGCAACACCATAGCCCTCCGAGCCACCCAGCCCAAGCAATCCACAGCTAAATGCGGCGGGCAATCGCTTTGGCATGAACACAATATGCCATCGGAACACGGATGGACACGGACACGACCATACGAACCATGCCCAGAGTGCAGCAGCACAGCGGATGCAGAGAGCAAGGGACTGAGTAAATGCGCTCTGATGCTACGCCAGTAGTTGGCTTCTGACTCCGTTGGCCGACAGCTTTGTTGACGTTTTGAAGCTTTGAGTGGTGCATCCCCAAGCCAAGCAGCAGCAGTAATTGTAGCATCCATACATATATCGGGACGAAGCTCGTCAGAAAAAACAACGATTTTCCCCTTGCACAAACATTCTTAAATTACACTGAAATATGGCAAAAAATTTAACGATTTATAGTAGTATTTTTATCAATAAATAATTGGTAGTTGATCGATTTATCGATAGCTGTATAAGAATCGAGTATAGGAATTGTAGATTCATTAAGTTAATCCAACTCATCATTACTCCATCTGGCTAAATATTCAAATTTAATTTCAATTCATACCAGCATCAATCTGCCTTAAAAACTCTACTTATCCATAGCGATAACTTAAATATGTCTTTAATCGATAAGTGCATTCATTATTATTATTAAATCTGTATAAATATTCTCCCAACTTTACTTCTGTAGTTATCGATACTAAAATATGTCTTTGAGCAAAAAGTGGATCAATTTATCATCATGCTATTATAATTCAATATCATTATTATATCTGCATATATAGTCTCAGCTTAAAAAACTCTCCCACCCATATTGATAAATTTAAAGATGCCTGTAATCGATAAATGCATCAAATTATGTGCGCTTAAATTCGAACTGCTTCAATTTTGGGCAGCTTAAGCTAAATGCATATCGAGTGCTAATCAAATTAAAACTACAAATGCTCTGCGAGTCCCCGAGGCATTCAGCAAACGTTGCTCTAGGCATGGTATTATCCAAAACCAATTCAGAGTGCAGTGTGTACGGTTCGATTTGGTTGGGTGTGTGTGTGGGTGTGTGTGTCGACAATTCTGTCCGCCAGGGGGCGTCTGCGTTCACATTCACAACAAGCTGCAAACAGCACACGGCGTCACAAGCTGTTTCGGTTAGTCTTTTCACTTTGGCTGTTTGGGGCAAAACGAAGTCATCAGTGGGCCGGGCCTCGCCCGCTGTCGCGGTCCCTTGGCCCCGTGGCGTTCGCAGCGCCCCGCTCGCCGGCATGTTTGGCAGTTCCCATCGCACGCCCCGTTGAGTTTTGGGCAACTTTCAGTGCAGAAAATTTGCTTGGCTTTCGTTTTAATTTATTTTATTGCGAAATGCATTTTCGGTTTTTGTGTTTTGTGTTTTGTGTTTTGCGCTGATTTCTTGGCCCCCAAACCCAAAATGTGTCGCGTTGACTTTCAGTCGGGCCAAAATGAAAACAAATTTAATTTAAGTGTCAGTTACGCTTTTCACGAGGTTGCAAACTCGCAGTCGAGAACGTCCCAACGTTGGAGGAAGTTTCTTTCCACTTCTTCTCGGCTTGGCTTCTCGTTGTTTTTTCATTTCTCTGCTTCTCGTCTCTGTCGTTATTGTTGCTCTTGTTGCAAATTTAGTTGGTTATCATTGCGGTGGCCAAAACGACACGCAACACCATTATTTGCCACATACTGACAGCCGGCATTTCCGTCCTGTCCATGTCCATGTCCGTGTCCCTGTCCCTGTCCCCTCCCCTCCCCACTCGGCTAGCTCATTCCTAGCCCAATTTCTAGTGCATATGGTCGAGTCGTTCTGGTCGCCCCGTTGTCCTTCAAGTGTTACTTGAAACAACTTGAACTAAACGGCTGAAAGCCATGCACTTGCACTCCACACAGTGCGACCCTTTCCACATTTTCGGCTGCAACTGCTGCCACTTCACCTGCTAGCTCAACCTCAACCTGAACCTCAACCTCAACGGTTCACTCTTCATTTTAGCTCTGGTTGTGGCTCTCGCTCTGGGTCTGGCTCTGGCTCTGGCTCTGACTCTGGCAAACTTTTGCCAATGCGAATACGTGTCGAAAGACTTTTAAGCGCACAAGGACACTTCACTCTGTGACCTGCCCATGTCCCTAACGGCAACAAACCAACAAAAAAAGAAGAAAATAAAAGAAAACATCTATATATAAGCTGTCCATGGCCTTAAAGCTGACATTACGTGTCCTCGAATCGCAGGAGCTGACTTTAATGAGCTTGCAACACGGCCATAATGCCACGGCGAGCAGATAAGCGACACGCACCTGCAACTGTTGCAACTGTCCAGCAAATTAGCTTAATAAAAAACTCATTAAAAAGCTCAAGTTTTCCCCCTGCCATTAAAAGATAAACTGCAGCATTTGTAATTGTAAATGATTGTAGATCTCGCAGCCAAACACCTGCTGTAATTGGCCGAGAGAGTGAGCGAGAGAGAGAGAGAGATCCAGAGAGTGAGAGAGGCATTGGCCCAAAAATTAATTAAGAAACTCTTTAATTTATTTTTTATAAACGCTGATCAAATGAAGATCCGTGATAGACTCTGGGAAAGGTCTGTCAGCTGAGCGTGAGAAAGCACGGAAGTCAAAGTCTGATGAATTTCAATCAGATGCAAGACTTGACTTTGAGCATAAAGGCTTTTGGAGTTTCTAGCAAATTTTGCAGTCCAATCTGAACTCCTAGGCTCTTTCAGCACGGAACTTCACGAGGGAATGATCTCTTCAATAGATACTTAGAATTTCTTTATGTGTGAGTGCAGTCTCAACTATGAATTGTAAATAAATAATTTTATTATTGGCAGATCATTAGGAAATGATCTTACTTAATAATTGATCGTTGTCTGCGTCTTGATTTCCATTTAACTATGGATAATTGAATATAGATCATGAAAATGTAACTAGTTATTAAGCTTTAGTTCTCGATCTGTGTTAGTTGCTCTATTTGATTGCCACAAAGATCATGCATGATCTTTTGACATAGCTGATCTCATTTCAGCAATGGACTTCGGCTTGGGCAATTAATCTCATGATAGATCACTATCAACTAATTCATCATAAGTATATGCTATTGTTACATACTAGTGTTGTAGTGTTGATCAATGCAATTAGCAGCTCACAAAAATATATCTGGGAGTGCTGCAGCAAGATCTATGAGCTCATGCGCAGCCAAGATCAATGCAAGATCTTTGATTGAGGCATGGGTATATAATTGTTTTTACTAAGCATACCGATAGGTATATATATATATATACACTCGACAGCATAATTCTACGTACAGCAGAAAAAAAAATTTTTTTTTGTGTTCAGTTGGCTCTAGAATCTACCATAATGCACTTATCGGAATAATTCCTTTTTTATAGTATTTTTCGCTTATTTAACTACCTATTTGCATTTTTATTTTTCCCAAAATAATAATATTTATATTAAAAAACAATGTTAACAAAAAACCTTACAGGAAAGTGACGCAGCAAAAGTCTACGTACACAACAATTATACTGCGTACAACGCCGAGTTTTGGCAAGAACCGTTAGATTTTTTTACGGTTTTTCCTTTTTTTTATGAGTCTAGACTGTGCTATGGAATTTTCCATTGCCACGAAAACAATTATGTACATGGTTTATCAAGAAGAGTAAGGGAAAGGGGATCTGTGTATAAAGTTCGAAAACTTATACTAAAACACCGGTTAGAGGGCTAATCCTGTCGAGAAATTTGACAATTCTTAGTGAGAATACATTCCTCATGCCAAGAGGCTTACGACAAATTATGTGTCGTCTGGCTTTATATTGTTAAAGCCCCGATCTGGCCGACTTTAAGCGTTGACAGCTGGAGAAAAAAAACGTATTGTCCAACTGGTGACTTCAATTCCGAGAATAACCAAGCGACAAGAACGGGTTGAAGTTGAAGAAAGATTAGCCGAATCTGTTTCCCATGATACCATTCGGTGTTCATGGTCATGTTGGTCGTTCCGGCCGGTTATCATGCTAGTGTTGCTGATTGGAAACCGCACAAATCAGAGGTCAATATAAAACAGCGTATGGATTTCCAAATGACCACTTTTGTGAGCCGCCAAGCTACTGGAACAGGGTCATTTTATCAGAGGAGAGCATGTTCTGCATATTGGATATAACTGGAAGGAAGTTATTATGGAGAAAAAGCGGAGTAGCCTTAGAAAGTGAAAATGTACTTTCGGCCGTTCGGCATGAAGGAAGAGGTATCGTGGTATGGAGGTGTATGGCGGCCAATGGAGTTGGTAATCTGGTGTTTATATAATCGACAATGGACCATAAGGACTATATAAGGATCCTAAATGAGAATTTAGAGCAAAGTGCCCAGAAATTGAGGATTGAGGATGACTATTGTTTTCAACAAGACATTGATCCGAAGCAAACAGCCCACAATGTAGGGCTGTGGTTGTTATATATCGCCAAAAATCAACTTAGATCGCCTCCCCAATCGCCAGACCTGAATCCTATTAATCATCTGTGGGATTTATACGAGCGTAGGATTAGGCAGCGTACTATAATCTCCAAAAATATGCTAAAGGAGGTCCTCATGGACGAATGGAGCAAAATAACGGCAGAGGAGACTCGAAAGCTGGTGGATTCAATGCCTCGACGCCTGGAAGAAGTTATAAAAGGAAATGGATATCCAACAAAATAATAAAATGTAATGGATCCCCTAAAAAGAGCCGATGAATTGTTGTGTACGTAGACTTTTGCTGCGTCACTTTCCTGTAAGGTTTTTTGTTAACATTGTTTTTTAATATAAATACTATTATTTTGGGAAAAATAAAAATGCAAATAGGTAGTTAAATAAGCGAAAAATACTATAAAAAAGGAATTATTCCGATAAGTGCATTATGGTAGATTCTAGAGCCAACGGAACACAAAAAAAATTTTTTTTTCTGCTGTACGTAGAATTATGCTGTCAAGTGTATATATATATATATATTATATATACTTAAAGTTGCAATAACAGTTTCACAAGTCGATCGTTTATCACTGATCACTGATCGAGCCCATGAGCTCACACTGCAAAGGGCTGAGTAAACGAATCTCATTCTCTCTGCAGTTGCAATTGCATTTTATTAATGTGCGCAGTGGGTGGTGGGTATGTGATGTCAGCTTGGCTGTTGGCCATGAGATGACGTATACGCAGCGCATTAGCTGCTTAAAGGAATGACGTCAGCGGCTCGGAGCTTGCATCTGGCGCGTGCGAATGTCGCGTCACTGCATGTGTCATCGATGGCTGTCTGTGCGCTTGCCAATCGACGATTGCATCACGATCCCAGCTGCATCGATAGAGCTGCGTGACTCTCTGTGTATGTGTGTGTGTGTGTGTGTCTAAGATACATATAGCCTACGTTCATCTGTTTTCGGCGGCAGCTGTGTGACTAATAGAAGCAAATGTGCACCAAATGTGGGTCAGGCATGAATTTGCGTTTGCGTTTGCTTAGCGACGGCGACGGCGACGGCGACGTCTACGGCGGCGGCGGCTTCTATTTTTGGCCAGTCGGCAGATACAAATTATAATATATTTTTTTGTTGTCGGTCATAAAAATCGGCGACAACATTGTGAATTAATCATACAACTCGAGTGCGCCGCTGTGCCAGGCGAAGGCGAAATAAGCCGCACAGTTGAAGTTTGGCCCCAAAATCAATTGACATGATTTCTATAATGGCAGCAGCGAGCAACAACCAGCGGCGGCAACAGCGGTTGGAGGAGCGAGCTAGTCGCTGATATTTGGGGCGTGGTACGAATACGCAACACGAATGCATCGATCAAACAGCTGTTCGGTTGGCCGGGGCAACAGTCGAGGCCGCCACTAACCTAAGCCAAGTTGAAAGACGAAGCGTTGGCCAGAAATCAGTTCAGCCAAAAGCAGCAACGAGCTAGGACCTGAAATTGCCATCGAATAGAGGAGCAAAAGCTGCCACAGGAAGTGGAAGAGGCAAGGGAACAGGAAGAGGAACTGGAAAAAAAGGCAATTCACACATAAGTCCTGCCAATTGACAATTAGAGACGAGCCGAGATCCTGGCAAGATGTGCGACTGTGGCTGCTACTCGTACTGCTTGCACGACACGACGTCCTGCTACAGCCACTACCATTCCCACTCGCACTCGCATCACTGCTGCGCTGGCTACAAGTATCTGAAGTGCCTGTGTCGCTACTATCGCCATATGCACTGCACCTGCTCCTGTTGGCGCCGAAAATGCTATCTCCTCTAAAGCCCAATCGAGACACATTTGACATTGACAGCCTGACAGGATGCAACC
The DNA here is from genome assembly GCA_035047625.1 of Drosophila mettleri. NCBI lineage: Eukaryota > Metazoa > Arthropoda > Insecta > Diptera > Drosophilidae > Drosophila > Drosophila mettleri. The sequence goes on along the minus strand of JAWNPI010000103.1, from coordinate 977,671 downwards.
AGCACCATTAAAAATCACAACTCAAACAATGCAAACAAGAAACAGAAACTAGCAAAAAGCAAAAGCAAATGATAAAGTCCTTTAAGTAGTTGCATAACACTTGGCTGCATCGGTGGAGGTGGAGCTGAAGGTGGAGAAGAAGGCGGAGCTGCCAGGAGCTGTCTCTAATGGATGATTGGGGGTGCGATTGCGACGATAGCAACTAGCGTGCATACGGGTCGTATGTGCAACGTTTTCAGTTGACTGGGTGAGTGCGTGTGTGACTGAGTTGAACAGAGAGACGGAGAGAGAGAGATGGAAAGAGATGGAGCGATGTAGCCAACTTGTTATGGATCAACTACATTTGGTGCAGAGTATCGACTATAAACGAATTCCATTTAACTAACTCACCATGTATAATCCAACATACTAACTAGTTAATATATAGATCTGTAGCAAATATCACACACACACACACACACATGCATACACCAATAAGTCTTTGTGCATAAGTTTATCTTCAAAGCACTAGATGAATATTTGTTATCGATAAATGTTAGTTGTAGTTATCGATTCTACTGATCATCATCATGTTGATGATATTTTGCCATATTTGTAACGATTCAAACAACAAATAAATAAAGTTTTATTCCAACACCAACGCAAAGAAATGTGAGTTGAAATTTAATCAAATTGAGTTGAGATAGTAAAAGTTACTCAAAATAAGCCCTATTAAGTGGAATATCCTTAATGTTTGACTGGTAAAATAGTAAAAAAGACAGTTACCTGAGACTGAAAAGTAAAATCAAATATTTGGAATTTTATATATATATAATTATGTTTGACTTAATAAAGTCATGATATCAAATAGGACAAAGTAAGGAAAGACTAATGAGGAAGTCAAAGAGATGGAAGACCCTTAATATTGTGTGCATTTTTAAGAAATTAAAATTTAAAGCTGATAAACTGTGTTCAAGTCAAAGACTTAGAATCAGGAGTTGATTATTTAAGAAATTTAATCCAGGGGAATTTCCTCAGATATAAATTCTTGAATTCAGAATAAAGATAACAAAGGAAAGCAGACCAATTATGTTAAAAATCATAAACTTTGAAAACAGCAAAGAGATCGCTGTCACGTAGAATATTCCTAGTATGTCATGTCAATAAATCTGTTGATATTATCAGCTTAAACTCTGAGATTATTAAAGTGTGTGTGCTTAGACGGTCGTCCAGTGGGCGCACGAGGATAATTACAGCTCCCTTTAGGAGACATTTTATAGCCCATATACCTAACCAGTTTATTAGGGTTAGCATTGAAAGGGCTTTGATGGCTGGACGGGCTTAGAGACAGCCGCAGCTATGGCCATGATAAATTCTTATGACTAAGCAAATTACTGCTGTTCAAATAGACACTTAATTTGGAAGGACTAACGTATGTAATGAGCCTGGCCATAAGCATAATTCGTAATCATTGGATTCTCGGCTGACTTCAAGGACACCAACAACAACTTTGCCCAATTGGCCGTATGCAAATGGCAGGCAAAGCCGTCGTCACCACACTCCAAAATGCTTTGGCTGCCAAAAGAAAAAAAAAATAAAAAACGAGAAACAGGAAAAAAGAACGCCTCCGCAACAGCTGCCAGAAATCCACTTGGTGGGCGGCTGGGCTGTTTGGCTATTGGGCTGTTGGGGGCGTGTTCGGAATTGTCCAAAAATGAAAATGTTGTCATTTGTGCATTGAATTACGTTTATTTGATGACTGGGCTGGCAGGTGGGCGGTCGGGTGGTCGGGCGGTGTGTGCGAGCCGCTGATTATCCGGCGTAACGAATGCGATTGCCACAAGGCGAGAGATGGGTAACAATGCCGCCCCATTATAGGTGTTCCGGCCGACCAACAAGGTGATTATGACACGACCTGGCCCCTTGGACGCGCTAATGGACTTCAAATATGCTCTTCGCTCCATGCCGAAGGAAAAAATAGCAGCAGGAATTCGTAAAAGAAATGTTATTTAAATTTTCCTTTATGTGGACACCGAGTGGGGCGGGGGGCGTCGACGGACTTGGCCAGCAGCTAGGAGGCCACTGGAGGAGGCCGCGCAGCTCATGAATAGCTGATGGGGGCGGCTAGCGCTGTGGCAGCTACAAATCAGCTTTAATATTGGTTTCTGATTATCGGCCGAGTGGATGTGGGGGCGTCTGAGTCTGGGCGTGGCAGGCATGTACTGCATATTATCTTGTGACATTTTAATTAACATTTTTTGCGCCGATTAAAATAAATTAATTCTGCGCAGTCTACATGCCTTCCGGTCTGCCCTTGACAACAGTCAGGCAGTCGCCCCCTAGCCCCCTAGCCACCCTAGACGCCCACACCAACTCCACCCCCAACCTTATCTAAGAGTAGCGCCATAACAATTTTTACGGCTGACTAAATTTATATTGTGCATGCAAATCGTTTGCATAGCCGAGGCGGAAGCAACTGTTGCCGCTGCAGTTGCAACATTGTTGCTGCGGCTGCGGCTGTGGCTGCGGCTGCCACGGCTGCATAATTGTCTTCTGGCAATCCAACAGCAACAACAACAACAACAAAAGAAGCAAACGGAACAAAAAACTGCTGCACAAATTGTGAATTGTTTGGCTTTTATTTATTTATATATTTATTTTTTGCTCGTGCTCGCAGTGAATGGGAGGCGTGTCTTATGGCGACGGCCTGTGTGGTCCGTGGACCAGTTTATCGATAAAAACGAAAAGCGAAAAACCAAAAACGAAAAACGTGGAAAATCAACAACAATTTTTTGGTAAAAGTTTGAATGTTTTATGTGACAGGAGAAAGAGAAAGAGCAAGAGCGGAGCAGAGCAAAGCCAAGCAGCTGCTGTAAATCAAAATATATGAAATATATAGAAAAACTGGCATAACAGGGAGTGCTAGACTGGAAGATACCCTGAGCTACAGTTACACTCAGGCAATCTCAGGCAATTGCTTGAGATGGACGAAGTTTGGATAAGGAGTTGAGCTATTGATAGTAAATGATGAGCCTATAATGATAGGCTTTCTAAGCAGGAATGGGCAGCATCAGCTCAGACTCAGACTAAACTCTTCGTTCAGTCGGTTACATTCATTAGCACAAGAATCATATACCCGGAAAGTCGAAGAGTTAAAGAGTCGAGGCGAGTTCAGAGTTGAACAGCCTTTGCCATCCATACATATAATTACTAGTCTAGCTTATGGCTCACATATTTCCTAAGCTTCACTCAAATAATTTCGCAGTGGCTCAAGAGTTACGTATGAAAAACTTCTGCAAGCTCTCAATTAGCATTATCTCAAAACCTTGAGCACTCGCCCCTGGGGCAATTATCATAAATAACATTCGCCTGGGAGAAATTTGAGGCAAAATAAAAACTAAATGGGGGAAAACATGAAGAAAAAGTCAGTAAAACCTTTCAAAAGGAAGCCGAATCCAGTGAAGCCCGACACAAATCAAATTAGCGGAGAACAACTGCTCCAGACTCTCTCTCTCTCTCACTCTCACTCTCTGTCTATCTCTGTCCATCTGTCTATCGGTGTGTGTGCCAGTTAGTTCACACTGTTGTTTGGCTGATCTATTAACAGCCGCTTGGCATGCACAGAAAAGAGATAACAGGCCGTCGCCCCTGCGGCGGGATCCCTGCCTTGGTCGTCTCGTCTCGTCTCGGCTCGGCTCAGTTCGGCTCGGTTCATTATGTCTGCCCCATGCAACAATGTTGCAGTTGAGAAATGCTCAAGAGGCGGAGGAACAAACAACTTAAGCGCTTAACTTGAAGTTGAAGTTTTTATTTATTTTAAGTCTGCGCGCGCCCCGCTTCCTGCCACCAGAGAGACGAGCCCGAAGACTTAATGATGCTCTTAACGACCCTCTCGCTCGCACTGGGACTGGCAGGCGCGGGACTGGCGGGCACTGTGCAAATACATGTTGCACGTCTATTTGCAACAGTTGGCAGTTCCTCAAGCCACGCAACGAGTCGTCAGCAGCCGCAAATTGCAAACGGAAAGTAGCTGAATAATCGCCGAGCCATTAGCCAAGAAATTGCAGTCAGGCAAGGACTATTGTGTATTGTGTTGCACTCTAGCTGCAATCGTTCTGCATCTGTCTCGCTCCGAGAGAGAGAGAGAGAGAGAGAGAGAGGGAGAGCAAGGGGTAGATAAAGATTTATTAAATTTGAGCTGAAAATATCGAAATGTACAAAAATAGAGATAGAGAGAGAGAGAGGGGGGGAGAGGGCAAGAGAGAGAGAAATAGGGCATAGGGATTATAGATTAGATTAAAGTAAAACTTGCAAAAATTAAACTTTTGCCAATCGAAAGTCTTAGATGCATATGAAAGAGAGCAAGGCGGAGATAGAGAGAGAGAGAGAGAGAGAGAGAGAGAGAGATGGAGAATAAGAGTTAGTTAAAATATGATCCAGCAAGAGCTAATCAGGCTCATCATTTAGTCTTTGACTCAGGAAGGAGTTACTTTACCTTAGCCAAATATCCCGAAAATCGTCTAATAATAACATACAGTTAACCAACACTGTACAATAGTGTTAAGTAATATGCACATTTCACAAGCCTTTGCCAACAATTTGGTATGGAGCAAACGACTTCTTTTGGCACTCTTAACCTTAGCCACTGGCAAGGGGCAGACGTCGCCGTCTCATGCAGCTGCACCCATTTGCTGCCCCCATTCGTTGCCCCATTATGTCTCCATGTCTGGTGCTCATCGCTCAGCCTTAAGCGCGGCTCAGACTGCGCTTTACATATATATATCTTATTTAGCTGTGCGCGCACTTGAAAAGTGAAATATTTTTGCATGGCCACGGCAGCAGCAACGGCAACAGTTGCCAACTCACGCTCCCATTGCAATATCTCCACTGTCTCCCTCCCTCTTCCTCTCTCTCCCGCTCTCCCGCTCTCCCGCTCTCTCGCTCTCTTGCTGTGGCATTCACGATCTTCTTTCACTTTCTGCATGCCGCCGTCGCACTTGTTGTTGTTGTTGCTGTTGCAGCCGCTGCTGCAATTGTCATTGTTGTTGTTAATGTGTCTGTGGCGCGGCCTCGACAAGTCTCGTCTGGGCGCATTATTAATGCAATTCATCCATTTCCATTGCTGCAGCGGTGTCTGCAACAATGTTGCAAATGTTGTGTACACAACGGCCAAACAACACACTTGGCCAGACACGACAGTTGCTGTTGTTGCTGCTGTTGCTGTTGCTGTTGCTGTTGTTGGCCTGTCAACATTTTTTGCCACTTTGTTATTTTTAGCGCTTTTCAGTCACTTGGTCGGTCGCCTTCTGCTCTCTGCCCCGCCCTCAGTCCAGCGGCGCACTTTCCACGTGTTGCCCCTTTAAGCGTTGCCTTTGCTCAGTTATTGATTGTTTCTCATGTTGTTGTTGCCGTTGCTGTAGTTGTATGGCAACAATTTTGGTTTTCAATTGCTTTTGACGTGCGTTGCCTCCTTTTTTGCCATAAATAAGCCAAACGTTGCTCATACGCCACGTGAAACGCGCTCAATATACAGAAGGAATAAGAAAATAAACACATTTCCATTGATTGTTTTGTCGTAGTAAAAACTTAAGCGAGCATATTGGTTTGCTAAGTTCTTAGAGTAAGTCAAACTGAGTGACCCTGCGATCGGCCATGGCTAGTATAGGGTATCTGGTATGCCTATACACTTTGAGTGCTTGTCAGATCAGCGCAAAAGTATTTGAGTTTTTCGCCAGATTAGATAATTGCTTTAAGCGTGTATTCTGCAGTCGGGCATGCCCGCTTTGTTGTTTATTTGTTTATTAATTCTGTTGTTGTAGTTGCCGTTGCCACTTTTAATTTTTGGCAACGGCCGCGGCTAAATGAGTCAAAGAAAAAACGCAGAAAATCGCGAGTTTGACCTTCTGACCGCCCACGTCGATGCTAATAATGCTAATGAAGCTAATGATAATGACGCCGGCGATCATCATGATCAAGCTGAAGACGATGATGAAATTCGGTGACTGTCACGAATGGATGTTGTCAATTGGCCAGCAATTTGGCAGCTGTTATTGTTTTGTTGTCATTGCCCTTGTTATTGCTGTTGCTGTTGCTGTTGCTGTTGTTGCTGCTGTTTTGTTTTGTTATTTTGCTGTTCGTTGCGTACAGCGAAAGCGGGCAAAATCAACAATAATAACAACAAAAGTGCAGATAAAAACAGAGACTGCGAAAAACAACACACTCGCACACACACACACACACACACACGCGCACACACACTTCAAAGTGAACACGAAACTCAAGTGAAAACAGCGGCAGCAACGTTCACAGTGAGCGTCAACTAACTGTGAACTAAATGCCACAAAAAACTGACAGCTAAAACAACAACAACAACAGCAACAACAGCAACTTGGTTATGTGTGTCAAAGTAAAACGCAATTTATGGAATTTATTACGTGAGCCATTCGCAAATTTTTTTTAATTCTGTTTTTTTTTTTTCTTCTCTTGCCAACCAGCCAAATGAAAGGCAGCAAGGGGGCGTGGCCGCTAAATAGTAAAAAATAAAAATAAAAATAAACTAAGAAACGTTACGGCAAGAGCAAAAGTAGACAAAATTAATGAAACATTTTTGGAAATCTCATTTTTTATGCAAAGAAAAAGAAATAGTAAAAAATTAAACAAAGAAAACTTTATAAATAACAAGAGAGCATTAAAGCAGAAGAAGAAGAGGAGGAACAACAACGACATGGGTGAAAATTTTTGCAATCACGAAATGTGGAATTATGGGAAAAAGCCCCTCCGCGCTCTCCCATTCCCCTAGCCAAGCGCGGAAGGAATGTAGAGAAACGCAGCTTAAGAAACAACATCAACAACAACAACAACAACGACGACGACGACTGTGAAAGTTAAGCATGGAGAAAAGTGCTTTAAGACTTTAAGACTGCAAGAAATTATTAAAACGATTTTGGCTCATTTCTTATTAAAAACTAAATCCTCTAAGAATGTCAAGCGCGAGCGACTGCATAATACTCGCTCAGGATGCGCATGTCTGAGGCCGCAAGAGCCATGCGCTCAGAGGCGTAATCTATCAATTGAGAAGGGCAGGCACAGTTACCTTACAGCTTACGTATGTCAATGATAGTTTCTCCGTATTTAAGGCACTCAGGGAAAATCTAACAATGAGTATAAATGCCAGATATGCACCTTCAAAACTACAAGACGCACTCTGCACTCCTTTCACTTCATGAGCGAGTATTTAAATGCGTGTAGGATGTGCAATTGAGATATATTGTATATGAAATATATAAATTCATAGAGAGCAGCAGTTTATAGGTTGATGTGGATTCCCCACAGTTATTTTCTTGCTTTGAGCAATGATTGGATGACCTTAAAATTCAGTTGTTATTCAAAAAAAAAAAAATGCTTAAGTGGTTTCTCTCTCATTGATTTTTAAGTCAGTTTTGCTTAATTTATTTGAAAGCTTCAAAATTTTCTAGTGTCTATTGTACAATTAAATATTATGTTCATGTCACTGATATTGCTGATTTACGTCAGTCTATTATGTCCTTTAACAGTGTGGAACAACGGTAAGGCAGGGCAATCATTTGCAACTGAATAATGCATGATAATACGTTATATGATGCATATATATGTAGAAAATCTCTTTCGAGACTCTTCAGTCAGTTAGATCTCGTACCAATCCACTAATTAATCGACTTATCGATCCAATAATAAATATCATAAAATATATGAGTAACTTTCGTTTATTCCCCAAAGCATTAAATAACCATTACAAGTTAAATAAACAGTACAAGATAGTGGATGGGTTCCATTGCAACCTTAGTTTAGTGCCGTACCAAGTCTCGCTGCGCATGCGCCGCAGGGAGAATATGCGGTTGGGCAGCGGCCACTTCTGTGGCGGGACCATCATCAACAGGCGTGTGGTCGTCACAGCTGCGCACTGTTTAAAGCAAGTAGAGCCGGGGGGAGTCTGTTGGCTTTAATTATGATTTGGTTCTCCGCAGAAATAGGCGACCTATAGATGTGCTGGTTGTTGTGGGTAATCTGTTGCTCACCGACAGAGGCCCAGATATGAAGGTGCTGAATGTGTCGGATTGGCGCAGGCATTCCAAGTATACCAAAGGTAAAAACGATATTGCCTTGATCTACACGAGTGCTGATATAGAGCCCATTCAGGGGGCTATTGAGTTTCTGCCCCTCACGAAGCATCGAGTAAGAATTGGCACCAGGTGTCTGGCCTCCGGTTGGGGTAGAATCAAAGCCGTAAGCAAAGAATGGAATTTTGTTCTGTGCATCGATAGCAGGATTAATCGATTACTATTTCCCCCACTAAAGGATTTGCCGTATTTGTCGAAAAATCTGCGGGCGGTGTGGCTGCCGATTATCAACGATCAAACCTGCAGAAGGCTCTATAAGTCACCTGATTTAATTTGCTCCTTTTTGCACGCTGGACCCGCCCGTGGCGATTCTGGTGGCCCCTTGAAGTGCAACGGTGAACTGGCAGGCATCGTCTCGCTGGGATTTAGCTTTGGTCCGCGCGCGTTTACAAGTATTCATTATCATGCCAAATGGATACACAAACAGAATGACTCCCTATTCAATGGGATGCGGCCACTTTCGGCCATTTGCATCCTGAGCCAAATTGTCATTGCCATAAGCATTAGCTAATGCTGCTGCTAAGAGTGTTTTTGCCATTTAAAGACTTTCCGAGTTACAATTTAAGAATACCAGACCGACCACTCGCTCCCAATAATTTCCACATTATTTACTTTCGACTCAGCAGACTCGAGCTCGCCTCTCCATGTTAGTCAGATAATCAGATTAGATTATTAATGTATTCAAGTCATCATTATCGTTATTAATTTATTAATTCTTCTCTTTCAGGATATTGGCAAAACGATTGCCACATGGAAACGCCAAGCTTCGGGTATGTTGCAGTTGCTCTTTTCACTAGTATTGGCTGTCCTCGATAGACATTTAAAGAGACTTTATTATTTTGGCTAAATTTTAGTATGCATATTTATTATCATTTGTTAAGTTTCAGAGATATTTATATTAAAGTGAAACAAGAGTTGAGCTTCCCTGAAATGTAAACCCTCTCGCAGATCGAATTTCGTTTGGGCCAAGTAAATGGTTTATGGGCGTGGCTAGTGCATTAATAATCCTGGGGCTAATTCGAAAGGCATCCCAAGTCTTACCTCAATATATATATATATATATATATATCTGAAGCATTGTTAATGTTAATGATCCATTGTTGTCTTTAGCTCGTTTCATTATTTTTATTCATTTTTGCAATCTTTGTTTTGCTTCGGTTTATGCTGCGCAATGGTTGTTGTTGGTATCTCTCTGTGGCAGCGGCTTGCGAGTTGTTCATGCAACCAGCCAACAACAACAACTGTTGTTTCCCTTTCACACACACACACACTCTCTCCTCCCTCTCGCTGTCGCTCTCGCTCTCTCTCTCTTTATCTCTTTTGGTAGACCGCAACTATTTCACATTGGGCCAAAATGACTTTGTTAGCGCAAAATTTGCCGTTGTTGCTGGCATTAAAGGCCAAAATGAAAACGCAATTCGCACACACTCACACACACACATGCCGCACTTCATTGAGCCGCTGGTGCCGCTGCTGCCTCTGCTGGCGTCTCAGTCGCTGTTGCGTTTTGTTTACAAAATAACAGCAACAGCAACAACAACAGCAACAGCAACGAGGCAACGCTTTTTCAGGTCAAATTTGTTTACATTCCGCTTGGAAACTGGGTCATTGTGAGCGCGTGCGAGCGAGATGGCACAACAATGTTGTTAAGCGATTGTTCGCCGCTGGGACGCAGCTTGAAATCGCCAACAACACGATGGCAACGTGGGGCATGCCCCACCAGCGGCGATAACAACAACAGCAACAAAGATAATAACCAACTGATCAAAAAACAAAGCAAAAAGTAAAAAAAAATTGCAAAAAAACAATTTGCCTTGCGTTCAGGCCGCATATAAATGCTCTGACTACTTCGTTGCCAAAAATTCAATTGACAAAGGTAATTCGAAAAGAAAAGCGAATAATAATTAAATGACTTTTTTTTAATATTTATTTCAATTATTTAATTTATTATTTATTAAAATAATATTTCAATATTGTATTTAGCGAAATATAAATAAATAATGCATTAAAAATATTTCATTATTTATTTATTTAGTTTTCTAAAATAAAAAATAATTTATTATATTAAATTTAGTTTATTTTATTTTGAAAGGGAAATGTACTAAGTAAACAATAATTTTCTCCTAATTAAATAAATATATAAATAAATAAATAATCACCTAAGAATTTTTTTTTATTTATTTACATTTATTTACAAATTTCTTTATTTAGTTAAATTAATTCTTTTATAAAAATATTTGAATTTATTTTTATAAAACTTGAATAGACATATAACATCACTGCACAGAGTTCAGTTGTGCTCTACTCGGCTACTCCCGACTCGGCTACTCCCAATTTAAGCACTTTTTGTTTCTCATAAATAACTTATCTAGGTATATCCTTACTCCACTGTTTATTATCCACATTGTTATTATCCTCTTTAATAGTGTTTTCTTAGTTAATATACCCAATTCGGTTAGAGCATTTCATGCAGCGAGAGTTGTTGGTCTCTGATCTCTGGCTGTGTGTCTGAGCTCCGTTTTGTGTTTGTTTGTTCGGCTGTATTTGGGAATTTCCGCTGAGAACGTCGTCAATTGCAGCAGTCGCTGCACAACAGCAACAACAACAATTACATACCTCTCCCCAGCAGACACACACCCTGGCTGTCTCGTGCCTAGCTGTTTGTGCAATTTGAAAGCTATTTGTGTCAATGACAAATGATTCGAATTTATCGAAAAGTTGCAATTTGCCAAATGGCCGCTAAGCCAGCTAGCCAGGTGCAACAGAGAGCCAGAGATAGAAAGAGAGAGCGAGAGCGAGTGCGAGTGCGAGTGCGCGAGAGGGGGGCTAGAGAGATCGTGTCTAGAGCGAGACGGATTGCCAGTGGTTTGACTGACTTAGACCCACTGAGGCGGATCTGGCCAGGCAGCCTTGAATGGAATGCGAACAAATGACGGATTACACAGCAGCAGCAGCAGTGGTGGCAGCAGTGGTGGCAGCGGTTCCCCACCTTGCGCCACTCTGGTACCACTCTGTCGCACTCTGCCTCTACTTAGTTGAAGTTTTGGTTTTAGTTTCAGTTTCAGTTGCAATTCAATCCACTCCACTCCACTCGTAGTTCCACTCGGCCTGTGGCTGGTCGCCCGTCTGACATTTTTGATTGTCAGCTGACAGCTGGGCGGCTGGACGGCTGAACTAGCGGACCGGCGGGCGGCTTACAGTGTTACCCCCCAGTCTATCCCCACCTCAGGCAACAAAATGCCTAAAAAAAAGAGACAATTTATAAAGCTTATTAAATGCAACTTTGCAATTTGACATGAAAAAATGCATTTGGCATCTAGTTGAAATCATAATTGACTAAATAAATATCAAATACATACATACAGATGTCCGATTGACTGGCTATATAGGGGACTGGCACAGTTAAAACATGCTCCTAATATGCAATTGTTAAAACTCATTTATTTTTCATAAATTCCAATTTTGACAGCAATCGAAAATATTCATTGCTTTTTGGCTGATCAGAATAGCTGAAATAATTCTCTATAATTAAACTTTGTACTGCTGAGGTTCGACTGGCTGCAGCCTAATTGATTTGTAAGACTGGCAAATTCCACCCAGCATTAATGTCAATCAATCATTGTCAATCATGGAGTTTAAAGCTGGTTTTACTAGCTGCAGCTAGTCAATCCATTTGGTTTAGCTGATCATACTAGCTCGGCTCAATTTATTATAAAATCCATGCGAATCAATCATGATCAATCAGTGTTTTAGTTACCAGTTAGTGTGACCTCAAATCAACCAACGACAAGCTCTGATTCACAATCAATCTTTTGACAACAAATTCACACCACTTTCAACACTTAACTAGTTGCAGTGCAGATATGCCTCAACTGTACAGCTAATAATTGATTTTCAGCCTTCGCGCGGCAAGTCTCATCAATGTCAATCGACAATCAATCAATCATTATCAATCGGCATGGAGTAATATTGCGTAAACACTTTACTCGCTGCCAATTGGAATTTGCACACAGTTTAGCTGTGACCTCAACTCCTTGACTATGAATAAGAGCTACGATCAATGTCAATCGATAATCAATCTTGATCAATCAGCCAAACGTACATAAATAATTTGTGTACGCTTTGGCTTGCAATTAGAATTTCTCATGCCGCAACAATAACAGACGCGCATTGCTCGTGATTACCTCGCCTTCTAGATATGCCCCGCACACACACCAAGCATTAATCATGTCCGTCTCCACCAAGCCGCCCCCCACCCCATTGGGCAACATTATTAATGATTGCAACATCAACAATCATCGGCCATGGCTAATTTTTTGCAATTGCTCGCAAAATTTTATTAATTTCTCTGACTGCCAAAACAGCTCAGCCACAGCCACAGTCACAGCCGCAGCCCCAGTCTCAGTTCCTGTCTCAGTGGCTCTCCCTTCTTCTTCTCTCTCTGTGTCTGTCTCTTTCAGTCTAAGGCATTGGCTATGCTCCATGGCGATTCACACCGCGCTCGGTTGGACATTTCAGTTGTGCATCTCCCTGCTGCCAAGTTTGACCCAAATAGTTTCGTTCCGGCAGCTGTTGCTCTCTTCCTGTCTGTCTCCCTCTCTCTCACTCTCCCCTGCGCCTTGCCCCTTTGGGCTGTCTTCAGGTGGCGTCGCATCAATCTTGAGGCTGCGTGGTTGACTGATGCGACGCGAGGCGCGCCAAACTTTTTCGGCTCCCCAATTCTAAGCAGGCGACGACATGCAACAGTTGACACCCCCTCGCTAAGAGGCGAGAATGCCTGTGGCGCCGTCCCCCTGCGAGGCAGGCCTGGCGGCGGGCTCATGTGTTCTATTTTTGTATAATTAGCATGTAATGCAGCAACAAATCCGGGAGCATAACATCCAAATTAGTAATTCCCGTCGAGTCAGACGACCAAAATAGAAATAGATGGACGTTAGACGACGCAGCCAAGAGGAACACACGATGTCTGCACTGCTGACGTCGTTGTTAATACACGCTATATATATGTACGTGTATGTAAATACCCTGTAAGTAGAGAGTAGAGAGTAAAGCATGCCAGGTAGTTGAGCTTTCTTCGTTGTCAGTGTTCTATAATTGCCTACTGGCTAAGCACAATCTATACACCTCTGCATACCCTATAAATAACGTTGCTTAGACTTCACTAATGTCAATTTCTTACAGGGTATCTGCATAGTCATAGTCATTAATATTCGGTCTTTGGACTCCCTTGGACCTGTATCTAGAAATTTCATTTGGCAAATTGAATTTGGCCAACCTGCCTTTTGCTGCTTTTTTGGGCCAAACGGAAAAAAATCTCGCCCAAGCAACTTAGCAACTTGGCCCCAATCCAAAACGAGCCGCTGCTGCAGTGGTGGGCGTGGCAGCAAGAAAACGTAAACTAGTCTAGTCTAAGGGCGAAATCTGCTGCCGCATAATGTGATAATAAAAATCTTTTATTTGCCATTGTCATAGCTCGTCCTTAGTCCTCGTCCTGCGCCCGCACTCATTTGGCTCGCACTGAGTCAGGCTCTTGTGCCTGCCTTGCGCCAGCTGCTGTTGCCACATAAATCTTGTCGGCGTACAGTTGCTCACATTTGACAAATACACACATTCGCACACACTCGCACACGCACACATCGTCAGGTCACATACCCATTGGCCACTCAGTGAGGCGCCTAATTCCCAGCTCCAAAGTTCCCATTCACATTTTCAGCTGTAATTCGTCGCGTGCCTCAATTTTCTTGTATTTTCACTTAACGCAACGCACGTTCCCAGCTTAGCTACATGCCACATGCCGCATGCCGCATGCCGTATGCCGTATGCCGCCTGTCGCATGCCTCCTCTTCCTGTGTGCTGTGAGCTGTCAACGCTTAACTCGACCCAACTTTCATTTCTGGCTCCGACTCCGACTACGACTCCGACTCCAGCTCCATTGAAGGGTGACTTATGGCCGGCACGGACCTCCGTCCGGCTCCCCCCAAATGGAGTTGTCATCGACCAGCCGCAAGCTCCAATTGCAGCAAATCTCTCTCCACCCCACACTGACCAGCATGCTGCCTGCTGTCATTGGGTTATCCACTCACGTTCCACAAAGGATGAGCAGCGGCAGCGGCAGCGGCAGCAGCTCGTAATGGATATTTGCAGCCAGAAATCTTCATTTAAGCAGAAGCTTATACAAAATTCTCTCCCCTCTCTCCCTCTCTCGTTTTTGTTTCTCTTGCTGTCTCTCTCACTTTCTCAATAGTTTCGCCAAAACACTTTCTCTAAAGAAATTTGAAATACATTTTTTTTTTATGTATTTATTTTAAATACATTTTTGCGCAAATCCCAGCTAAGCCCAAGCATTCCTAATGAGCATTCTAATAATAATCATTCACTTAATCCATACACACACACACACACACACTCACTCACACACACGTCGGGTTTTACGAGTGCTGCTTGGATTATAAACCAATTGGGTTAGAACATAAGTATCGCTTGTTTACTTTGCCGCACATTAAATTTGAGAATATATTTCAAAAAAAACTTTTCCCAAACGTAAAATTTATTTTTACGACCGCAATACCCTGTAGCTATTAGTGCACTAAGAGCGTATACACTCAAATATGCTCTCTCAATGCAGTCGCAAATCTGCTGCAATTGGTAGATTCAGCTTTTCTGTAAAGCTTGCCCGACTTCTGTATGATACGCTTCAGGTTCGTCTATAGGGCATCTCTTGGTCGAGTCGTTTATTTGTGGCGCTCTGAAATGTTATTTATATGCGTTTAATATTTTGGCCCATAAATACGCCAGAAAGTTTGTGTGCGGCTTTATCCGCGTGATTAGCTAAAAATACAAGGTACACAAACCAATCGTAGACCCCACGCAGCCCCCTCCCCGCCCGGGGCGCAATGCTCTCGTCATGTTCATGTCCCCAAGAAGGCCAATACAAGCGAAAATAAATAAATAAATAGATATTAAAAAAAAAAAAGATAGACAAACTGAAAAAAGAAATCATTCAAAAGTCTTTCGCATTTCCGGCGCCAGCTAAAAATATTTTGACGTCTTTAGAGCGCCTGCAGCAACAACTCAGCTAGAGGAAGCTAGAGGAAGAAGAAGCAGAACTATAGCAACAACACAAACAACAATTATATTAAATGTGAACTTTGATATGGCAATTGCAAGACAAACTAAATTGGGTCACAGCCATCAGACGACACTTGTCATGTCTGACCTCAAGTTACTCCTCAGTTGCTCTTGCCCCAACCCGCAGCCCCAGCCCCAGCCCCAGCGGTGCCCTTACTCTGATTACTTATATGAGCTCCATAATTTATATTTTTGTATAGCTGCGCAGCACTTGAATATGATATAATCATGTATCATGTAATCATGTATAATCAAATTAATTATTATTTTTAATTATTTTTTATTATTTAATATTTCTTAATTTTTATACTAACAAGAATTTTATATTTTTATACAGTTAATTATTTTTTAAATTTAATTTAATTAAATATTTTGAGTTGAGATATACCAGAGTGTGGAATATAATTATATGCAATTCTTGATAATATTTAGTATTTATTATTTAGCATGTCTTATTTCCAATTTCTTTCGCATTATATTATAGAAGAATTTTAAATTTTTAAACAATTCATTTATTTTTAAATTATTATTTTTATATTTAATTAATGTCTTATTTCTTAGTTCTTTCACGTTATATAAATATTTTATATTTTTGTATATTTTGAAATTTATATTTATTTTATTTTATTTTTATTATAGCTGAGATATACTGTTATATAAATATATGAAATTGTTGATAATTTGTAGTATTAAATACTTAATATTTAATATTTATTAATTAATTTAGTATTCAATTATTTCGCGCTAAATTGGAATTCTATATTTTTATATACATTTTATATTATTTATTTATTTTTTAATTAATTTTCTTTTGAGAGCTGAGATAAACTCTACTTTTAAATATATTTAATATTAATTATATGACATTTAGTATTTCTGACTAGCAGAAGAGCAATATTTGATCTATTGAATCAAGCTTTTGGCCTGGATTCCCTTACAATTCATTGATTACATCACAATATTCATGATTTTGATTTTATTTTCGAATTAAAAATTGAATTCGAATCGGCTTTCCTGTCAATATTTCTAGTATTTTTCTTGAATCTCATTCAACTTAAAAGAAAAATCATACCTCAGCTAGATAAAATGCCGTTGCATAAGTTTCAAATCAAATGATGGCTCAACATTATATAGTTGGGCTGAAGGTATCGAGCATACGTCAAGCTCTATGTATACCCTATGAAAAAACACTTAGGCATAATGCGTCTGAGGCGCGACGTTTGACGTACGTTTTGCAGCCACAAAAGAGAAAAAAGAAGAAGAAAAGAGACAAAAAGGAAAAGAAAATTGTATTCGCGACAGTGTCTGAGTGCGTGGTTAGACCAGTGGCAGGGGGCAAGTGTCTGGGCGCAAGGTGGGGCAACGTGGAGCACTGGTGGCAACATCATAAAAAATAGTCCAATGCTGCTCTCGGCTGTGCGTCATTGTTGGCCTAAATCTCGACAACAACGACAACAGCAGGCAAAGACGTTAACAAGAGGAAGAGAGGCCTTCGTCGGGGCATCACAACTAATTGACTTTGTATGCGAGGCTTTGTGATGCGTAGAGGGAGCTGCATAAGAGCTGGATGTGTGGGGTGTGGAGGTATGGAAGTGTGGGGCGAGGACGGCAGCAGCAAACGTGACTTCTTCGCTGTGATGGATGGGTGCAAAGGGGGAGCTTGGCTGCCAGGGGACAAGGGCCGTTGTCGCCTCAACAAAATGAGTGATTGTTGGCAGCGCGTGAGCAAAATATTCATACGATTTCGCAACGGCACCCCAAAAAAACAGAAGCGTGAAGAAGTCAAGGGAAGGGGAGCAGGCGAAGGCCAGAGGAGGTTTGGAGCGAACATAAAACTCATAATTCATTCATTTTCGCACTTGCTCCCAAGTGTCGGCTCTGCGCTTTTACTTTTTACTTTTAACAAGGTGCCTTCACTCTCTCTATCTATGTGTATATCGTTTGCACATCTATTACTCAACGAAATAGTTTTATTCATTTTGCTGTTTGTCTATTGACTTATAGACTATATTATAATATAGATTTCTGGGTATTGCCAAATTGAGCTTTTGTTGATTTTAGCATTGTGCAAAAATCTTGTAGTCACATGCTCGAAACTTAATGACGAAAAAGTTTCTCTACTAATCATAGCCCATTTTTATGCCCTGTACAGTTCGGCGTGAGTGGGCATGACAGATATATTGATATTGTTATTTGAATTTCTACTTTACCTTCCATTTGTCTATTCTTATGTTAATCCCTGCCTTCGTCAGTTTTGACAGTTTATCCATCCAGTCGTCTGTATCTCTGACCTACCATCCCTTCAACTGTTCGTCCGTCCATCCGTCGGTTGACCGCCCATTCCTCCGCACTCTATCCAAGAACTCACTAAATAAAATTGATAAACAAACATGAATCGAGACTCATAATAATTTTGAAGTTTCTTCATCGACACTTGCATGACTCAGGGTATTTCGTAGTCAGTCACTAATTGCAATTAATTTAATTTAACATTTTTTTTTTAAGTCTTTCGTGACGTTTGTTGCAAATTTTTGTTTTTTGCCGGGTTTTTTTGTTTTGCGTTTTGCGATCGCTCAATTTGATGGATTGTTTGTTTTTGTGTTTGTTGTTTTGTAGCCATAGTTGATTAGCATTGTGAATAAAAATACATTCATTGAATTTCGCATTCACAATTTGCGGTTGAATCACTTTTTGGGCTGTTGGCCAGGAAGCGAATTAGTCAATAATGCAATTGAAGGCCTCTATACTAGACGAGACTAGACTCGACTAACGCACCATAAATATGAATGAAACGCTCTAAGTATGCCATATGACATCATGGAACTGTGTCGAAGAGATTCGGCGGAAGGAACTCAAGCTGTGAGTGCCATCAAATGGAACTCGCCAGCTCAAGACTTGCCTATAATGGAGCTGCTATACCAGGTGTGGCTTTAATCATAGCTCAAGCATATATCGGAAGCAATTGACTATATCAAATCGAAGCTGATCCAAGTTTATTTTTGAATATCGCATAATATATGCTTTGATTATGCATTCCAGGGTCTTCAGACCTCTAGCAGTTCCGCCCACTTCTCTTTCTGTGTTTTCTACACGTTCGACAGCAAAATAATGTTGTGAATCAAAATGTTTTGCATGAGTTGCGACTGCAGCGATTGTGATCGAGGCGAGGCGAGTCGAGTCGAGTCGAGTCGAGTCGAGTCGAGTCGAGTCGAGTCGAGTCGAGTGACTTATTAAATGGGAATGCGGAAGCGTCTGATGTTGCTGTCATTGTTTGGGCAACATTGTTGCTGGCGTGCGCTCGCTGTGCAACATTCCAAGCAATGAAAACCCAAATCACAAATGGCTGCAACGGCAATGGCAACAGCAACAATAGCTAAAGCACAGCTTGAGCAACACGCCAAAGTGCAATCAACGCCCCCCGCTCGGCCGCCCTTTTGCTCTTTCCACAATGTTTATTGTCGAATGTTGCTTGTGGGCCGCTTGTTGCAGTCAGCGACATTTATTGCCGCAAATGAGTTATAACGAAGCCGCACAGCTAATTGGCTGGGCCTAAGAGCAACGAGTCGAGTTTTCCTTTCCAGCAGCCACAATCGCAATCACAGCCAGCAGCAACAATAACACGCGACAGCAGCAGCAGCAGCAGCAGCATCAGAGCAGCAACAACAAAAGGACAGGTGCAACACGCTCTGGCGCTTGTGTCTCTGACTTAATCCTTGTGGCCTTTCGGTCTTCAGCTCTTCTTTATAATTGCCAAATGCGTTTGCTGCTGCTGCTGCTGTCAGCGTCTGGCAGCAGCTGCAACAACAACATCAGAACAAAAGCAGCAGCAGCAGCAGCTGCAAGACGTCAAGGTAGTGACTGCCACACCTGCCACGTGTTTGCATTTACAGGCAACAGCTGAACACGTACTGTAGTCCGCTCGCTCTCGCTCTCTCTCCTCGTCTCTCCTCGTCTCTCCCCGTCTCTCTCGCTCCTGCTCATCTTCCCTTGGGTTCATTGCATCCCTTTTAGGCAGCAGCCAACAGTCAAATTACATGGCTGCGACCTGGCCAATGTTTACTTCCACTTACGTCCACTTTATTTGCGCTGACAAGCTGCAGCGCAGACCGAACACTGATGGACTGACTGATACCCTGTAATGCAGAGTCAATCCCAAATGATACCATAGCCAAGCTGTATACAATCCATGCTGATACCCTGTCCATGACTTTATAATGCCGCTGACTCTATACCCTGTAATTGATAGATTGAAGAACATCCAATATTGATATTATTTACTATCTAGAACGACTGTAGGCTGTGCTTAGCCAATCTCACACCATTTACAGGGTACAACCTAACCATTTGCCTGTTTGAGTTTATCTCGCTTCGATTTGTCTTCAATCCCCAACTCGACAAGCAACCAAATTTCGCGCACCTGCCGCAACTTCTTGTTGTCTTGGTTGCTGGTCTTCTTCTTCTTCATCCTCCTCCTCTTCTTCGTCTGCCTCGGCGCATTGCTGTTGTTATTGTCCTTGCTGCGCCTGCGGTGGTCGCTAAGGGGCGCACATCTGTCTACCTGGACGCAGCGAAATGCAGCTGCAATTATGTAAGCAGCGGGCAAGAACCTCGAAATTTGCAAAAAAAAAAACAATATTCGCCTTTGGCTGCTAATGCATAGTTGTGCAAGGCTTAAGGATCTTAGGAAGGCTTAGATGACCCAAGAGACTTTCGGAGCGAAGGGAGGAACGCAGCTTGATATGCACATGATACGAAATGAAGCATGAAGTCGTATAGTGAAGCCATCAAGCAAAAAAATATCACAGGAACTAGAGTAGATGAAGATATTTATGAATAAGTAAAATAAAAATGTATTGCAAAAAATAAAAAGAAAAAATCTTGATACTTTTCAAAGAACCCTTGTTTATAAAGTGTAGAAGAATCGAGACAAATTTGACACTAATACAAAGAGCAATGACTAAATGAATCCAAATAATTTGCTATAAATAGAACAATGCCAGATCGAGTATATAAAAAAATTCACATTTAGAAAATCTTCAAAAATAGCTAATCGCTATATTTATAGCTGCTAATGTTCAGTTTTATGGTGCATATAAAAGCACGATCTATAAATAGCGCACATTTATTACAGTCGAGATCTCTGCGAGCATGCCCAGATGGAACAATGGGACATTTTGGCGAGACTTCGAGAACGTATAGCAGCCCGGTCAGAGTTCGCGCTGGACTTGGCTCATTTGATTAATGGATTCGATAAGAACAATAATGCGGTTTATTGAACCCCTAACAAATTGGCAATATTTGTTTATTTACGGCCCATTGATCGTGTGTGTATATTTATCACTGTCAATATGTATCGTATTTGGTAATTATTTATTAAAGTGGGAGCGGGAGCGGGACCGTAGCGCTCGAGGGCCAATTGCATCCGACTTGTTTTCGAGACTCTCAAATTGTTTGCAAACAGAAACGTTTATAAATAAATTTTTGTTTCATTTGGTTTCGCTTACAAATTTTATTTTTATTCGCGCATTACTACTGAGAGGATCCACGGTGCAGCCAAGAGGAGGCACTTTGGGGTCTCCGATGACAGCAGCAGCAGCAGGTGGAGGTGTTTGTTGTGGCATTTTCTACTCCTGTGTCTCTCTCTCTCTCTCTCTCTCTCTCTCTCTCTCTCTCTCTTTCTCTATCTCTTTAGTGTTGTTTTTTTGACCACTCATTGTGACTCATTGAGGTCGTGTGCGAATTTTTGGAATTGCTTTTATTTATTTATGCATTTGTTATTGTATTTGCGTTGAATGTAAATTTACTTATTTATTGCGCGTTGCGCGACAAAAACAAATAAACTCATCGCATCGCAATTCGCAGAAGCAACAATAACATCACTCGAGCAACAGCGGGCGATGAGCACATACCCTCTAATTACCTATCGATGCTTATAAATAAATTGCACAGAAGAGTCCAAATGGGATCAAAGATTAAAATCGACGATCCACAAAAATAGACTCAGGTAGATATAAGATATAATGGACTTTAAATGACTTGGCCTTGCATACACCTGCCCAGGCTCGATATGCCGCTGACGCACGCGTTTTAAATAGCTACAGGGTATGCCAACAAAAAATCACTTGTCGAACAAAAAATTCCCCATGTGAAAACAGCTAAGCAACACGACAGACTGTGACGACAGTAACAACAAGTATTGTGCTCTAGTCGGAAGTGCTCGACTATTAAATACCCTGAGTCCTGCGCCGCACTGCTGCAGCTCAGACTGCGCTTGGGTGTACCCATGGACGCGCTTTACTAATACAATAAAATATAAAAGGAAAACTTTTCATTCATTCCAAAATTATAATATGATTACACAAACGATAATGGCTAGACCGATTTCGATCAGGATGCTCAGCGATCCAAGTGAAACTGCACTGTCCCATTTATCAGTGATTGTCTGTATCCAACGGCTATATTGTCGTACATCAGTATATAGGCTCAAGCCATCGGAATCCCTTGCTACGGAGACAACGCCCGCTAGCATACCATTGCATTTCAACGGGCCACCTGAATCACCATAATTGGGTCTATCCTTAGAAGTATTTTTGGCGCAGATTACTCGAGGATAATCGACGTAAGTCTTAAGGCAAACTTCCTGCTTCAAAGTCTCCACCCAGAGTTGCTTTAATCTTTTCGGTTCTATTGGCTAACAAAAGAAGAGTATTTAATTAAACTTATTATCAAAGCGATGCACAAGTGGGAGATATTTCTTACGTTATTGGTTATACCCCAGCCGGACACCATACACTTGGTTTTCTCGGGCAGTCTCTTCGTATTGAGGGGCAGAATAGCGATAGCATCAGGAATGGGTTCTATAACGCCATCAATGTGAATTAATCCAATATCGTATTTACTACCGCTAATATATTTGTAATACATAATCCAAGAACTAATTCTATATGTTTTCGTTGTGGGGCTTTGGATGTCGAGGTACGTGCTGCCCACTACCACCATTACATCCTCAGCTTTTACACTGTAGAATGTAGAATGATATGATAAAAACAAGAAATGTCACTCAGCTGTACCAACCGGAACATGCAATGAGCAGCTGTGATAATCACTTTAGGGCGAACAATAGTCGCACCGCAGAAATGACTACTGCCATATTGTAGTGCCTCTCTTCGGACTAAACGCAGCGAGGCCATGTATGGAGCGTCCTTAACATTGATGTTTGTCCCATACAGTATCTTCCAATGACTTTCTTCATCTTAAGGGAATAAACAAAGGTTATTTCATGGCAGAAGATTAAAACATTTATGTTCGGGCAGGGTATCTCCCAGTCGAACACTCGCGACTTGCGCTGCAGCGGCATACCCGTATTCACCAAAGTTAACAGACATAATACAGCTATCACAGGTCGAAACATAAATACAGAGCAAATTTTTTATTTTTGGCTGTTAAATTGAATTTAATTTAAATATGAGAAATGTATGGACTACTACGAACTGAATGTTAGACCTAAAATGTAGATCATGCTGTACAATTTCCATACAATTTTCGCAGTTCAAACTGCAACATTTTCGCGCCTAATAAATAACGCCGAGTCATGGAACGCCGCAATCATAGAAAGTTATATATATATAGTTGTTATTTCTGAGATACCCTATAGAAATGAAGAGTGAATTGAGGAAGATATAATCGATAATTATCGAATGTTTAAAAGTCGTAGAGGGTAGAAGCAGAAAGCGAAGGAAGTTTGAGGGCGATTTCTTTATCATAGTTCATCTTTCAAGATAATCGATAAATATCGATTACCGCAAATACATTTTCCTAGATGTAGAGCAGAGAGAGCTCACAGAGCATCGCATAGTATGCCCGTTGCGTCGAATGCCAACTCGCTTGTTGTTTCTTCAGCGATCACGTTAATTACGTGTGTAAAAACTATTGGGCAAACAATTTGATTAGTGTCCGCGTGTGAATTGGCCGAGTCCGAGTCCAAGTGCGGCACGCGCTTTGCTTCTCCGCCAGTCGACGAAATCAGTCAACTCATCAGATTTCGAGCTACGATTTCATTTTCGTAGTTTTCCACGAATTTCGAACAGCTCTCTCGGCCGCGTTAATGACACGTTAAGTCGTAAACAACAAACAGCAATATCCGTTTGTCTATAGCTCTGCTAACTGATTTCGCGACTCGACTTTTTATTTTTGCCAGCGCTCATGGGAACTCCAGATACTGGCACGCCCCTTAGCCCCAATCGCTCCCCCCATCGAGCTTCCAGTCGTTGTTGATGCCTTCATCTATTTTTACAAACTGAGCCAATTTCTATAAACAAACGCAATGCCACAAATAGAGTTAACCTTTGCATTCCCAACATTTCCAATTGACACTGCTCACAGATAAAGTGCAAACTCGGACGCTCTCAATCAATCAATAGTTGTGTCACCCGAAAGTGTGTGGGGGAGGCTTGCGCGTATGTATCGCTCTGAGATCGCAATAAATTAGACATAGAAAGTGTCTAAAATGTCTCGAAGAAGTCGAAGACAAAATGAAGAAATGAAGATACTAAAATAAAATATACTTAAGATTTTTTTAGAATGGGGAATCTTATCACTTTGAATTTGATATTTTATTATAATTATTTTTTATTATTATTATTCATTGTCAATCAATCCATCAATCAAAAGTCTATTTAGGATGCATCAACTTGGGAATTCACGTGATTTCTCAGCCTTGCAAGCCAACTTCTCCCGCTCTGTCACACCCATAAAATAGCTAACTATTATATCATAGCTGGGCAGCTATCATGAGCTATATATAACCATATATCTTGCCCAATTCATGTGCGATAACTAAGCGCCTGACTTTGAACATTCCCATTCCAGCTGACTCATAAATGAGCTCATGTTCGATGTGGTCGCAATTCTTGGAAGCAAAGTCTCGGCTCAAAGTCAATAACCCTTAAAGTTTTTTGCCTCTCTCACAGTAGATTTATATGTGCGTATTACGCATACGCAACGTGGGTCCAGGTACATCTGTAATTCTGAAGATCTGCGGATCGAGCAATATTTCTAGCTATATGAAACCTTGAAACGTAGTTTGCCTCAATGTAAAAAACTAACGAAATTTCAATTTCTGGCACGTTCCACTGATCGGCCAAAGAATGCGGCAAAGATTGGGCTCGCAAAAGGGGGGAGAGCAAGAGAGAGGCAGCTAGCTTTGAGCCCAGCTCGTGTAAGACTATTGGCCCCAAAACAAACGGCCAAGAGAAACAGCAGAGAACAAAACAGAAACAGAAACTGCGCAGTGCAAAGTCTGGCAAATATTTCATCATTAGCTTTTTGGCGCTTTTCATTACAAAAACAAGAATCCAAAAAAAAAAAAAAAAAAAAAAAACCAAACAACAGAAACAAAAAAAAACCGAAATACAATTTAAATAAATTTCGCAAAATCAGCAAAAACAAAACACGAATTGACGAATCGGTTGAGCAGGGGGTGTAGGGTGTTTAGGGTAAGAGCGAGGGCGAGGGCGAGGGGGATAGGGGGGGCAAGCCCAGAACTTGGCAAAGTTCAATAAAACTTGAAGCGTCGTCGCCGTAGTTGACTCCACTTCTTCTTCAGCACACGCTTTATCTAGCCGTCTCTGTCA
Organism: Drosophila mettleri; assembly: GCA_035047625.1. Lineage (NCBI taxonomy): Eukaryota > Metazoa > Arthropoda > Insecta > Diptera > Drosophilidae > Drosophila > Drosophila mettleri. The sequence continues at coordinate 952,776 of JAWNPI010000103.1, read as the reverse complement.
CGCTCGCTCTATGTTTTGATACTTCAGGTTAAGTCGCAATAGCCCAGTTAAAATGGGAACAGGCCACATACACCGGGAACTAGCCAAAATAGATAATCTTGAAGAACAACAGCATATAAAGCGTACATTGCCATAGCCGAAAAACAAATGTGAACCAAATGAGGTATATGAAGCCAAGACGAGCGCTAATTGAGCAAATATCAATTTGAGTGTTGGATAATTATATATAAATGAAGATTAGTATTGGTAAATGCAGATACAGATACAGATGCAGATACAGATACAGATACAGATACAGATACAGATACAGATACAGATACAGATACAGATACAGATACAGATACAGATACAGATACAGATACAGATACAGATACAGATACAGATACAGATACAGATACAGATACAGATACAGATACAGATACAGATACAGATACAGATACAGATACAGATACAGATACAGATACAGATACAGATACAGATACAGATACAGATACAGATACAGATACAGATACAGATACAGATACAGATACAGATACAGATACAGATACAGATACAGATACAGATACAGATACAGATACAGATACAGATACAGATACAGATACAGATACAGATACAGATACAGATACAGATACAGATACAGATACAGATACAGATACAGATACAGATACAGATACAGATACAGATACAGATACAGATACAGATACAGATACAGATACAGATACAGATACAGATACAGATACAGATACAGATACAGATACAGATACAGATACAGATACAGATACAGATACAGATACAGATACAGATACAGATACAGATACAGATACAGATACAGATACAGATACAGATACAGATACAGATACAGATATAGATATAGATACAGATACAGATACAGATACAGATACAGATACAGATACAGATACAGATACAGATACAGATACAGATACAGATACAGATACAGATACAGATACAGATACAGATACAGATACAGATACAGATACAGATACAGATACAGATACAGATACAGATACAGATACAGATACAGATACAGATACAGATACAGATACAGATACAGATACAGATACAGATACAGATACAGATACAGATACAGATACAGATACAGATACAGATACAGATACAGATACAGATACAGATACAGATACAGATACAGATACAGATACAGATACAGATACAGATACAGATACAGATACAGATACAGATACAGATACAGATACAGATACAGATACAGATACAGATACAGATACAGATACAGATACAGATACAGATACAGATACAGATACAGATACAGATACAGATACAGATACAGAATCTTATTAACACATCCTCAGGTTAGGTCAGGAGGCGGGTGAAAGATTGAAAGATTGGACTCGTCGAACAGGTTCTTCATAAGGGTCTGATGCGCAAGCGAGACAGCAAAACGCCATGAATGAGAAGAATCGTGACGAAGAGACGGGAGCTGTTGGAGGGCTTGGAGCGTGGGCTAGATACTTCTGCTGAAAACAACGGCCAACGACAACAACAGAAAAAACAACAACAACAACAACAACAACAACAACAACGACATTTAATACACTTTTTGTTTCACTTTACCTTTTTGATTGTTGTTGTTGTAATTTGCTTTGTTGTTGCCTCATTTTTTATGGGTAGTTATTTGGTGTTGTTTTTGCTGTGACTTCAGTTCGTTGTTTATAGTTGTTGTTGTTGTTGCTGCTGTTGCTGGATGTCATTAACCCGGCACTTGGCGCTGGGAACGCGCACTTTTTGCTGTTGTTGCTGCTGCGGCTTGTTGTTGTTGTTCCTGTTGTTGTTGCTTCTGCTGTTGCTGTTGCTGTTGCTGTTGTGGTTCTCGAGCCAAAAACACCGACGACCAAAAATTTTCGCTTTTTTTCGCACGTATTTCCCCATATTCTGTTTTTATTTGCGCCCGTTTTGTTTTGGCTTCACATTCGGGCCTCCTCCAGCTGCTGTTGTTTCTGTTGTTCTGCGGGAGTGGGCACTGGGGGCGCAATGGCGGCGGCAGCTGCTGAGCGGGTGGCGAAGGGGGGGCGGAGCTAGCACGCAGTTACACAGCACATTCCCCAATTCATGCGCCGCGGTTCATGTGCGGTCAAAAAGCGAGCGCCGATCGTCGACGGAGCTGGCGTATCGCCGCGAAGGTGGCAAATTCCATAAACGTTCGCTTACCCCATTAAAAGGGGCCAGGTCTTCTCCACCTCCTCAGCCATTTGGGCCCCACTGACAGCACTGCTGCGGCTGTGCTGCCGCTGTCGCTGCTCCCATTCTGCGAACTTATGTGAGTCGCTCGCTTGTCGGCGCCCGAGTCAATAAACTCAGCAGCAACAACAACAACAACAACAATAATAATAATAATAACAACAATGAGAGTGAGCAGCTAGCGAAAGGAAAAAAATCAAAACACGAGCCGGCAACAACAACAACAACAATAACAATAACAATAGCAATGCGAACGCTGTGCGATGAGTCGCAGAGTGAAATTTGGCGCCAAAAATATTGAGGCAATGAACTTTGACGCTGCTCGATCTACCCCATGGCTGGGCTCATGGAGCTGGAGCTCGAGCTGGAGTTGGAGCTGGTTTACGAGCTAACGAAAGGAAGCGGAAATGCCACAAATTATATTTTACCACGTGTGAGAATATCCACGAGAAATTGCTATTTAAGGGCGTGCATATTAATGAGGCAGAGGAAAAAGAGACGGAGCGAGGGTGGGAGAGAGGTGAGAGGGAGATGAGAAACGAATGGAGAGGGCTTCAGAGAGAGAGAGAGAGAGAGAGGAAGAAATAGATATCAGTATATATGAAATATAAAGAGAAAGAGAAAGTATTAAAAGTATATATTAAGAGACAGAGATAGAAAGAGAGAGGGAGAGGGAGATTTAAGGAAAGGGAGAGTGAGAAAAATAATGAAAGGAAAGATAGAGAAAAGAGTTAGGCAACAGAGATAGATACAGAGATAGAAATTGGAAGAAAGAAACAGAAGAGAAAACCTTGAGTTTGATATTAAAGAACTGAGAGATAAAACCAGAGTATATATATTGGAAGCAGAAAGATACTAAGTTGAGATAGCGAGAGATTGATGGAGATGAATACGAGCTACAAGAAGTAAGTGAGAGACACAGAAAGGAAACAAAAATACGATAAAGAAAGGAGAACGGCAAATGAAAGAAATATAGAAAGTGAAAAGCAAAATGAGAGAGCGGGAGGGAAAGAGAGCAACAGTAATAAAAGACAAAAGTAATTTGCATAGGTAAAACGAGCCCACAATAAGGTTTGGTAAAATTACAGGATAACTCTAAGTCGAGCTAATTATTCTTAGTGCTTCCAATTGCAATCGCAGTTGGAACTGCAGCCGCAGCCACAGCCGCCAGCGACGCGCGTTCCTTTTCCCACGCCCAAACACTGCGTATACGTAATTTATGTGTTCGCTTATCTCTTGAGCTCTTTAACGGCCATTGGCATTTGGAGGGCATTGCATAATGAGCGGGCGTGATGTGGGGCTTAGTGTGTGTTTGCCCCCAGTCACAAGATCGGCGCCTCGACTCGTGATAACAGACGCCTTCATGTGGCAGGTGAGAGCGTGATTATCTGGCCGTGAGCTACCTGGGCACACAGACACCTACGCAGGCACAGTCGCCTATGCCACTCCCACTCCCACTCCAATTCCCACTCCAGCCCCCATCAATTTGACGCCATAATAAATATTTGCCAAGCGGTAAGCCACGAAAGCCGCGAGCCAAATGGCCAAGCACCACTTCAACCACCAGCCACCAGCCACCAGCCACCCGCACCACCCGGACCACCCACTGCACTCTCCCAAACTGCCTTACGCTGTCTGCTTTCCCACCCACTTTGCAATCAACGATTTCATTTTGTTTAGGTTTTTATCGAGTGCAATTAAAAGCTGCCAGGAACACTCGCTATGCTCCCCATACCCTATAAGAGGCGGCATTATCGACTGGCGAAATGAGTCGTAATACCCGGAAGAAGAAGTTTATAGACTTAAGTATAAGGAAAACAAGGCAAAATCTAATTGATGTTGATATTGACGAAAACAAACAAAGATCATAATCATAAAACTCCGAAGACAAACATATATATTGGCTACAAATAGAATTATTAAAGAACAAATACGACAGAATAAACATTTTTAACTGTTCAAAAAAAATTGTTTATATTTATTAATATATCAAAAAATAAAATTAAATCTATAATATATATAATATAATATGAATTTTATTATTTGAAATAAATATATATATTTTTTTGTTAAATATTATTTAAAAATAATAAATGAATATAAAATATATTTATTTATTTATTTATAGCATTTTTTAATATAATTTATTATTATATAATAGAATGATGATAATTGAGTCATTTGCTGAAGTAGTTAGCTAAGAATCTTTTTTACATTATTAAAATTATTAATATTATTAATTTCAAATATATTATTTATATATGCTCATCTATACTTTTACAAGGATATAAATGTTTTTTAGTTTAATTAATAGTATATCAAAATATTTTTTGTTTAATACTTATAAATAATTTTAATATATTCGCAATTATTTTACATATGATTTCTTCCATAAGTAACTCTCTCTAGCTGCGTTTTCACGCACTTTTTGCATGGACCCCACCTGGGGTAGGGTGGAGCTCATATTAGCTAAGCTGCCTGGCAGTTAGTTTTATTTGCTATTTGTTTATGCTTGTGCTTTAGTTCTAATTTCTTTCAGGCATACATTTATATATTCTTTAATTTTTTCTTTTTCTTTTTGCATTTCATTTACTTTGCTCTTTATTATGCTATTTAGTTTTTGCGTAATTTTTTTTTCGTTTTTTTTTTTTTTTGTTTTTCGTTTAGCTTGCTGGCATGCTTATTGGTAGCAGGGCTCGCTCATGTGGTCTAAACTACGATATTACGAGGTCGTTTTTTGCACTGCTCGTAACCCTGACCGCACCCTTTACATAACGCCTGCCCGCCCTGCTCGCGGCCAGGCTGTGACGCCCCTAACGTGTTGCCTGCGTGCCGAGCAACGATTTTTTTATTGTTTTTATTTTTTTGTTTTGGTTATCAAAATGAGGTTAACAAACGTTCCCAAGGCCATTTACTACACAAGCGAGCAAGTGAGTCGGCTGTAATGCTCACACACTTACACTCACACACACGCGCAGTCATTCACTCGCTTACTGATTCGCACTTGACATTTACTTTGTAGTAAAGTAACAAGAAAAGAAAAAAAAAACAAAAATCGCGTAAAAAGCACAGCGACAACAACACCAACAACAAGTGCAGGAACCAAAAACAATTTAGTTGAAAATGGGCCCCGCTTTGGGCAGTGCTGGGTGCGCGCGCTCTCTCTCTCTCTCTCCCGTTGTTCGCTTCCTCTCCCTGGTCTATGCGCTCCTCACGCGCTCACGCTCACTACTCATTTGCCATTATCGTAGTTTTGTTTTTATGCTCTTTTCCGTGTGCGTGTGTCCGTGTGTGTGCGTTGTCTTCCTCTTTTTGCTGTTAGTTTTGCACGCTGCTTGTAAAACGAAAAAAAAAGCTGCGCGTGTTTCGACTGGAGAGCGACGCAGCACCGCAGTGCAGAGGGGCTCTGCTGCGCGGCAGTACTTTGGGCAGATCATGCTTGGTCTTTGGTGGTGGGGGTAACGCGCTGCACTTGCTACTGCGCGTGTAGACAACTCAAGTACTTTGAGGCGTCTCGAGTGTATGCACAACAATAAACACACGCACACGCGCGCACGAACACACACACACACACTTGCATATAGACTAGACGGACGTCAATTGTTCATAGTTTATTTGCAAGCAATTCTGCAATTGCATTTACTACGCCATTAACTGGAACTAAATATACATACGTATACATACATATACATACAGATACACATACACATACACATTCTATCTATTTGATTATTATCTTATATCTTATATCTTATATCTTATATCTTATATCTTATATCTTATATCTTATATCTTATATCTTATATCTTATATCTTATATCTTATATCTTATATCTTATATCTTATATCTTATATCTTATATCTTATATCTTATATCTTATATCTTAAATCTTATATCTTATATCTTATATCTTATATCTTATATCTTATATCTTATATCTTATATCTTATATCTTATATCTTATATCTTATATCTTATATCTTATATCTTATATCTTATATCTTATATCTTATATCTTATATCTTATATCTTATATCTTATATCTTATATCTTATATCTTATATCTTATATCTTATATCTTATATCTTATATCTTATATCTTATATCTTATATCTTATATCTTATATCTTATATCTTATATCTTATATCTTATATCTTATATCTTATATCTTATATCTTATATCTTATATCTTATATCTTATATCTTATATCTTATATCTTATATCTTATATCTTATATCTTATATCTTATATCTTATATCTTATATCTTATATCTTATATCTTATATCTTATATCTTATATCTTATATCTTATATCTTATATCTTATATCTTATATCTTATATCTTATATCTTATATCTTATATCTTATATCTTATATCTTATATCTTATATCTTATATCTTATATCTTATATCTTATATCTTATATCTTATATCTTATATCTTATATCTTATATCTTATATCTTATATCTTATATCTTATATCTTATATCTTATATCTTATATCTTATATCTTATATCTTATATCTTATATCTTATATCTTATATCTTATATCTTATATCTTATATCTTATATCTTATATCTTATATCTTATATCTTATATCTTATATCTTATATCTTATATCTTATATCTTATATCTTATATCTTATATCTTATATCGTATATCTTATATCTTATATCTTATATCTTATATCTTATATCTTATATCTTATATCTTCTTTCTCTTATTACACTTTGTGGGATGCTTGGGGGTTGGGGCTGTGTGGTGGGGGCTCGATGGGCTCAAGCCCTGGCTTTATTTGGAAACTCGTTAAAATCGCTCGCTCGTTATTTGTCGCGTCGGCGAGGCTGGCGCCAGCGGCGCCTCCAGCTGCCGTTGCGCATACGCCGCGTTGCACTTTGTTTTTTTACGGGTTCTTTACGGCTGGCGCTGCAGCCGGCGACAATGTTTGTGCCACACCCCCAAGAACCCCCCAATAAGCAGAACAGAGCCAACCAAAAGGGAAGTCATTGAATGCCACAGCCAAAGGCGCAAAATGTTGCAACAACAATGTTAACGCGTCGCATGTGGCAAGTTGGCCGCTGGCAGGCAGGCAGCTGCAGCTGCTGCTTCTTGCTCAAGAATGCCCCACTGCATTCGACAATCAGCATGTACAGGAATACCCTGTAAATAGGGTTGATTGAGTGGGGATATTGAAGCTGCCCGAAGAACATAAGATCAATATCCGAAATTTCCTCTTGTCTCTCTCTTATCTGAGTTCTTAGTGTTCTCTAATATAATGGGGCGAGACATTTCAATTGTTACAGGGTATCCCAAGGTCCATGTAGATTTCGCTGATACGGGGCGTATGCGTAACGCGCGTTTATTTAGCGGCCAAGTCGAAGTAGACGGGCAGCTGAGCAGCTGAGCAGCAGAAGTGGCATGTGGCAAGTGTCCGTTAAGTGTCTTGCGAATGTCACGTGGCGCACGCTGTAAATGCAACAGCCGTGGGAAGGGGCGTGGTTAGAGGTTGGGGAGGGGTGAAGAGAGGAAGATGGAAAATGGAAAGAAAAGCGCAACAATTCACGCAAAACACTTTGAAAAAATCACTTATGACAGATGAGAGAGGCAAGAAGAGGCCGACGGGCGATGGGCGATGGGCGATGGGCGCTGGGAGGGCGGAGGTGGGCATGGCCAGAAGCATGCCTCGACACTCGAAATCGCAGTCGGCGACAAGTGTCAAATGTGAAGAAGAGGCGGAGGGGAAGAGAAAGTGGGGGCGGAGCAGGCGGGCTGTACTCGCTCACAATTGAATCATCAAACGAGGACAGAGAGTGAAAGAGTGAAAGAGTGAAAGAGTGAGAGAGAGAGAGCGACAGAGCGAGAGGGAGCCAGACAGGCAGCCCGCATGGATCCTTTTGCCACTCTTTCGCCTGCCATGTGACAGCAATTAACACCAAAGCCAAAATGGGCTGTGTGCAGAGGCGTCGAGCCACAGGAGCGAAGATGAGTTGAGAGGGGGAGGGGAATGGGGCTGGTAGCTGGGGTAGGGGCTGCTGCTGCGACAATGTGTGAATCGTTTTGGACTTTTGGGGTCTTGAGGTTTTTAGTGGCAGCTCGTTGCTACACTGAGCGAAAAGCTATGGGAACTTTAGATAATTAGATAACTAGATAAATACTAGATAAATTAAAAATTATATAAATTTACGATGTTGCGTAAGAGAGCTTCAATAAATGTTAGTGTTTAAAAATAAGACATAAGAACCTCTGTTACACTGAGCGATAAAATATAAATATTTAGTATTTTTTAAATACTGCAGAATAGACATAAAAATTGTTAAAGAAATTAAAAATTTGATCAATTTGTGATGCTGACAGAGAGAGAGAAATTTGGTGCTTAAAAAGTGCTCAATTTAGTTGCGGAAAAGAAAAGTTAGATAAATATTATAGTAAAGCAAAAATTGAAGAATTGAAGAAAACAATCTAAACTATAACTCTGTTTTAAAGCTAAAAAAAAAATGCATTAAAAATTAAATTTCGTACTTAAGGAATTTCTTATGCTTCAGTTTTTTCATAGAAGATCTATAAGATCTCAACTGCTGAACATTTTTCACTCTCTTCGATTTTTAGTTAGGTTTTCCCTTAATAAGTCAAGCGCACCCTAAGAACATGTTTTGCCCTATCTAGAACTCATTCTTACACGCAATTTTCGCTCAGTGCACAGAATTTTGGTGTTGTTTTTGCGTTTGAGGAAATTGAATTTGCGACAATCCTACGCCTCAGTGCAGCCATCGGCCCCAGCACCCAGCCCCCAGCCCCCAGCCCCCAGCCCAGTTCCTGTCACTTAATAGCTGACATTTGTGGGCGCAGGCAACAGGAGTGAAAGAGACGGAGGGGGAGAGAGAGAGTGGGGCAGAGACAACTTGTTCATTTGGTTTTTGCAACTTTGTTGCATTTTCCAAGTAATTGGTCATCATTGTGCCACGCCTCAAAATGCTGACAGCTGAAGAGGGGGCCTGGGGTAGGCAGAGGTGGGGGCTTCGTCTTGCTGCTGCAGGTTTCGGTTCCTCGTATTCCTCGTAGTTTCTAGCTATTTTTGTTTTTGTTTCTATTTTGACTCGCGCCAGCCCTTCGCCTGTCAAATTCGCATGTCAAATAGCTCATGTCATCATTTGTCATGTGCTGCGCCCGGAAGTCATTTGCCCGGGCCGAAGAAAAACAATTCAAGAAAATCACTTGGGACTTTTCCTAATTGCTAAAGCAGAAATTGCATTTCGAAACTATTTTCGGACTCGAACTTGTTCACAGAAATTTGTGGGAAATTTTGCTGAAAATGTTGTAAAACGATACCGCTAGGCTACTTAAAAGACAATTTAAAAGTTTCAAGAATTTCCCTTAATTGATATATTGGAATGGGACGTTCTAAAAGCGAACTTTGTATTTCCTGATTTTCACTCCGATAAGAGAACTTTTAGGCAATAGCAAAGAATTTCCCTTGTTCCCTTTGCGGCTTATCTTTCATATTGAGAGAAACTTGAGTTCGAGCAGAATTTCCCATTCTCTAAAGCGCAGCCTTTTATGATAAATTGGAACTGGAACTGGAACTGGAACTAGTTCCGCTACATGCACTAAATTACCTTGTCTTTAATAATAGCGCGAGTCGAGCTCGAGAGCTCGATAAATCGTGAAGTCAATTAGAATCTAATCAGCAAATTGCAGCTAATTAAATCAAATATAAATTGTTTTTTTTTTTTTTTTTTTTGCTAATCATTGATCAATTAATAAATTCCAATGACCAGACTCTGGCGCTAGTTGCGAGCGGAATTTCCATGCTTACGACTTGATCAGGCGGGATGATTGCCATCTCGCTCGCACTGCTGCTGCTGCTGCTGCTGCTGTTTGGGGCTTTACCCAAGTGATTCGCTGTTGTCGCGGCTGTCACGTCGAGCTTAGTGAATTTCGAACGAATTCGCCGCAATTTAATTTATTTTTACACATTTTTCGCCACAAATTGTAAATGGCTTTCGGTTTGCTGGAACTGCGCCGATAAAAAGAAATACATGGCAAGACACCTCAAATAATACCCAACAAAATTGTTCAATCATTGAAGCAACGACTGCAATATGTGTCTAATGCTATAAAATGTTATACCAGATATTAAAATTACCGAACATTTGCAAAATACGCTTTCAATTTCAAGCTAACAACAAAAGAAGCATTTTGTGTAAAGAGTTTCTTGACAGCGTGAATCTTGTGCAATCTTAGTTTTTGTTGTTTATTTTCCCACCCCTTTTCAATTTTTCTAATTTTTTTTATAAATTAATTTAAAATTTGTTATTAAATAGATTGCCATCAAAAAAATTAAGTTAATTTGAATAAATAGCCATAATATTTGTGTCTAAAGTCGAAAAATATGAATTTTTCGCTTTGTGTAAACGGTTTCTTGACAGACTGTATGTATAAATATACATACATACACATACATACATACATATTTATGCAAATACTGTAAGAGCATTTACCGTTCGATTGCGGATTTGATGCGTCTCATTGCCAAAGAATTTAATTTATTTACGTTCGCTACGTACAGATGCGTTCCAGTAGCAGCAGTAAACAACAATCAGTAAATTTGGCATTGGAAACTCGACTGGAAACGTGCTTTGGCATTTTTTTGCTGTCGCTTGCTTTGTTTTTATTGCTGCTGCACACAGCCTTCGCTAATAAGCCGTTATGCAATGTGCCAAAGCAGATAATAAAAGCATAAAAAGAGCACAGAAAAAGCAGCAACAACAACAACAACAACGACGGCAACTGTAACTGTAGCTTGAGCTGGAAATGAATGGGAAGCGAAATCGCGCTTTGGTCTTTAGAGCTGAGACTCAGCACACCGAGAGTGAGAAAGAGACATAGCGAGAGGAAGGAGGTGAGTGGATTAACTGTTGTAACTCTTTAAGGTGCGTATGCAAGCATAAATATGCATGAGAGTGGGCAGAGTAAGTAAACGATCGTTGAAGGAGAGAGAGAGAGAGAGAGAGAGAGTTCTGACTGCATGCACAGAGAGTCCTGCGAGAGGCGTAGGAAGAGGGGCTCTTTAGGTATGTTTGTTTTAGATATCAAATATCAAACTGCTGCAGCTGAGGAGGATATTTGATATGAAACCAAAAAATAGATAAAAATATAGATATTTAAGCAAATAGATAACCATTTAAGCTGCAGCCCCGACTAGTTGACTGCCCCACTTTTCAGCTCACTCCACCCGCTAGATAACTTTTTCAATTTACAGTTATATTTCCCACTCATCACGCACATTACAGTTGTTTTTTTATACATTTCCCATTGCCGAGTTTTTCTTGTTTTGTGCTTTCGGTTCCTTTCAGGGTTGTTTTTTTGATTGATTTCTTTTAGTGTTATTTTCTTCTTCTTGTTGTTGTTCTTTTTGTTTTTTATTTTTTTTTTTGTGGCCTTTATTGCTAATAAATATTCAAATGATTTTGTTTATAATAAACTTGAGCGCTCTTGTCTCGGTTATGGAGCATGCAACAAAAGCAAAGCAAACATATTCCAATATCTTATCTACAGCAGTGCTCCACCTCCTCGACAAGCACCCCCAGCCACCTACCCCCACCTACTCCTATGCTCAATCACATTTTATACGCATTTGCCGTTATTCGCGTTGAGTGGCATAAAAATAACGTAAAGTTTTACACGTGCCACGCCCCACGCCCCACGCCCCACTCGCTGGCTGCCGCCATTCTATCACAATTAAAGTGACACAATATTCTTAGTGGGGGTCTCTCTGAGACGATTACTAAATAGAGTTGCGGCCCCTCGCCATCTCCTGCTCTGCACGACTACGCCACTGCCGTGGTTCATTCAACTTGAGTGAAAAATAGGAACGGTAAATTGTTTATTTTGATTTGTGCTGCATTTGAAGCAGCAGACAAAGAGCAGCATAAAACAGATGACAGAGTTAAAGAGGGTGCGGGAGAGGGAGTCAGAGAGCAAAGACAAAAGACTCCCGCTTGCAACTTGTCTGCCTGTGTGTGTGGAAGACACTGAAAGCCCGCCAATAAACTTTACATTTCTAATTTTATGAACTCATAATGGACATGGAAATGGGACGTAGGCAATAGAATGAGAGAGAGAGAGAGAAAGAAGGTAATGGGTGGTGGGGTATGCGGGGAGTTGATCAATTTTACAAACGTAACGTAAAATGTACTTCGAGCAAGAACAAAAACAATAAAACCATTCGCGTACAGTTTACAACAAAAAACAACAACAGCAGCGACAGCGGCAGCAGAAGCAGTCGCAGTGACAAAAGCAGCGGCAGCGGCAGCGGCAGTGGCAGTGGCAGCGACGCGTCGCAGCCGCAAGAAGAAGCAGTTTGTAACGAACCAGTGGGGAGAGACAGAATGCTAGCAAAAACAGAGAAGGCAAGCAAAGCACAAGAGCGCAAGACCACGGCAATGTTACGAAAGTGTATGCAAGGCATAAGAGAGAACCGAAGGCGCGCATACCATATACCATAGCGTTTCAATAGGAATGACTTGGCATTGGGCCAAAGAGTAGCGTACAAAAATGAACACTTACGTTCCACAGTTCATTTTGAGCTGCGCTCTCTTAAATAATGAGAGCGCACTCTCTGCGTACCATTGCCAACTGTACCCGTTGCGCTGTTCGGCGCTGCTATTCCAATCCGATTCACATACACATACTCAAACACACATATACAGGCGTGCAAGCAAACCGCCCCGACCTGCCACTGACATGAAAACCTCTCGCCTATCTGCCGTGGATCAAAATAAATCGTAAATAATTTTGTTTTCCTTCTTCTTCTTCGTTGCGGCGGCGGCGGCGTCTGTACGCGCGCTACTCTCACACTGTGCTCCGTCTCTGTCTACTACGCGTTGTATGAATGGAATGGTTGGGGCCGTGATTGTGTGTGAGTGTATGTACATATATAAATGGTTCTGTATGTGAGCTAAGAGAGTAGTATTTGAGTATGTATGTTTTTGTTGCTGTTCTGCCGTTGTGCTGCTGCTTCTGATGCGCCTTTCTGAAATCCGATAGCCAGTGTGCGAGCGAGACAAAAGAATAACAAACAATTATAATTTGTATGCGTGTGAGCGAGCCGCAACTGTGTGTGTGCGATTTTGTGTGTGTGTGTGTATGGAATGGGAATTTCACAACAGCAGCCGAACGAGCAAATGAGTGAGCGGAGCGGAGCGAGCCTCGTGCCAATTTCACTTGTACTCGCTCGTTGCTGTTGTAATTTTACAACGTTTACGTGCTGCGTGCGAGTGTGTGTGTGAGTGAGTGTGTGTATATGCGTATGATGTGGATTGTAGAACAGAGGCGAACGGCAGACGAGTGGTCGTTCTGTGTGTGCATGTAAAAGGTCTCGTAACGAAAAACGAAATAAAAACAAAAACTGAAGACAAGAAGAAGCAGCAAGAGCAGCAGCAGACGCCGTTGACGAATGCCTTGTGCAGATTGTAATTGTTGTCTTTGCTTTGCGTGCGTGCGTATGCATGTGCGAGTGTGTGTGTGTGTGTGTGTGTGTTTATGAGCTTGTGCTTGCGTGCTGCGGGTCAGGGGCTGCTGCGCGACTATTCTGGAAAGACGCCCGCCGATAGGCCGATGCGATAGTCCGATAGCAACAACAACAAGAACCACAATTTTGTTTTGTTTGTTGGCCAAGGGAAATGTACTTAGCGCTGCGGTTCTAGGAAATTTCTTTATATTTCCCAAATGTCTGGAAACCTTCAGATAAATATAACAACAAATTGTTGACTTTGTTCTCAAAGGAATCTCTTTATTTATTTATTTATCCTAAATGTATGTTTCCAAGTTTTCTATATTTTCGAGAAATATCGCAAGCAACTTAATGCTGTTATTTTTCAAATTTTCCTATATTTTCTAGAAATATCCCAATTAACTTGGAATGACACGAAAAATGCAGCGCAAGCTCAAGGAAAGTGAAAATTTTCCACGTTCCGTTCGAATGCATGCTTGTGGGCGTGTGTGTGTGTGTGTGTGCGTGTGTGTGTGATTTCTCCCATTTCATACGCCCCCAATCTGAGTGGAATTTTACCGCGCGCAGCTAATCCAGTTGATGGATGCGGCCCAGGTGAACGTGCTAATCCCTGCGGCAGGTGCTGCCACCAGCTGCGTCGAGCTGCCCTCCCTCCCCCTACTCCCCTCTCGCTTGCTTCTAATCAAAACTACAAAACAATGACTGAATGCGATCGCAGCACAATGCACGGGAGAGAGAGTGAGAGAGTGAGAGAGAGGGGAGGGGAGGGGAGGGGGTTATTTGCTTAAGTGTTGCAATGCCCGTTGCTGCTTCTGCTTCTTCTGCCTCTTCATGTTCTTGCTGTGCGTACGTGACGCTCGTTGCGTGTCGCACTTCACACGCCGACCGCCTACTCCGCCCTCGCCTCCTGCTGCTCTGTCACGCATTCCACGCACTGCATTTTTCATTATCAAGTAAACAAAGCGATAACTCAGCTGTCAACAGGGCACACACACTCACACACACACACACACACGCATAGCTGCCGCTGCCCCTGCCCCCGCCCCTTTGTCGAGTCTGCCCCCAATTCCAGCTGCAGCTCACGTGTGCGTGCGTCCTTCAGCTACTTCCTCGGCCACCTTTCTCCACTCCTTCTGCCCCCGCTGCCCGCCTTCAACACGCTAAGCGATCGTTTAGCAATGGAATTCCAAATGACTTCTCGCTCTGCCCCTCCCCTTCTCCACCCTCGAGCAGCTGAATTATGGGACATCGACTGATTTATGGCATTGACTCTCCGCTTAGATTTCAGATATCTTAATCCAGCAAATTGGAATCGAACTGTGGAGGCCGCTTTATGATGGGAACTTCCGAGTGGGGATCAGTTGGGCACTTGAAATGGAGTGGGAGAGGGTCTAGTCGGAACTGGAGGGCCGCAGCGGGATCATTAGCTTTCTATTCATGTATCCAGAAGGAAATATCCTCAACTGTCTTGGTCTATCCGTCTCTCTCTTTACCTCTCTTTCTAGTCGGAACTGGAGTGACTCAGCGAGATCATTCACTGTCTATGTATCGCTAAGGAAACATCCTTAATTATCATAGTTCACCTCTACTTCTATCTATATCTCTCTAGCTCTCTCTCTCTCCCTCTCTCTCTCTCTCTCTCTCTCTCTATCTGCGACTCACTCACCCACCCTCTCTCTCTCTCTTCAGTCTTATCTTTTTTCCTAAAATCTCCTCTTTGAGAAGTCTCGTGGTCCACATTGCATAACTCCCGACACTTTTGGCTCCATTAATTCAATTCAATTTCACTTTTGCCCGCTGTCCGTCCTCGTCCGTCCTCGCCTGTCCGTCATCTTTATCGGCCTAGGCCCACCTGGCTGCCCACCTGGCTGCTATTGTAACGCAATCTCGCTGCCCACAATAGACATCAAGGCGAAAGTGGAAGTCCAACTTGAATTGCCCCCTCTCTCTCTCTCTCTCTCTCTGTCTCTCTCTGTCACTCTTGGCCCCTGCATGCTGCAGTTTTATAGAGCAAATTTATGTGGCATTCTGCATTTGCATAAAACTAATTTTGCGAATGCGAATGCGAATGCGAATTCGGGCCCAAAAGACGCGGGGCCGAGTGCTCGGCTTATATAACCGGTCGCCACCCAGGCGACGGGCAGCGGACTCCGGGGACCCGATAACGCCAGATCTGTTTGCATTAGGCGGCAGGGAGGGAGCCCTCCTCCTCTTCCACCTCTTCCTCCTCCCGTGACCTCTTCTGTTTGCGAAAATGGATTAGCGTGGGTTCACATGAACCGACCAAATGTTTGGCTTTCATAAAAGCTGACTCTGTCCCCCTCAGCCTGAATAAATATGAAGCGGTTGCGGATGGGGCACGGAGGGGGGCTCTGTCCCTCTGTAGACTAAAAAGTTCCCGCGCGAATTTGCAGCGTCGTCGTAGCTGGCGACACTTTGACAAAAAGCCGTTGCACGTGCGCCGCCACAGATGCCACAAGCACTTAAACATGCTCCCCCAGCACCGCCCCTCCAGCCCCCACCGCTGCACTGCGTCGCCTTCTTCGATGTCAAGTTACGAGCTGCACTCCGACGACTCGCACGGGCATTTTTCAATTAAAAGCGGGGCGAGGGGCTTGAATTACAGTGCGAATTGTGTGGGGGAGGGGAGAGCTGGAGGGGCTGCAAGCATTGTGGAGCTGTAACCCGATAGCCAACTGCGAGGCCGCCGTCGCTGCCGTTGCTGCCGTTGCTGCCGTCGCCGCCGCCGCCTGGACCGGACCTCAGCCTTATCTGGATTTGGCGCGCAAAAATTGAAAGCCCGCAAAGGCGCGCAGACAAATGCAGAGTTGCATTTTTTAACTGGATTAGCCGACGGCGGCGGGACACGACAGGGGAGCATTGGGCATGGGGCATGGGGACGGAGCTAGGTAACAGATTTGTTTGCTTTTGTTTCAGTCGCAGCGTTTTTGTTTGTAAACATCCCAAAACGAAGCGAACTTTGCTGATGGCCCATTTTTAAAGACTGCCTAGGCTAGGGTAGGGTAGGGTAGGGTGAGGTAGACCCAAAATCGGGAGCTACAAAATGGAGCAGACACTGGATACATCAGGCAGAGCAATGCGTTCTATTACTCGACTCTAGAGCTCGTCTTACTAGACTTCTGTGATCTATAAATTCTTTCAGGCTAAGTAGGGATCCCTCGGAAGTCTGCTAAGCTACGCTAGTTAGGCCCTCGGATAACGCAGTCAAATATATATTAACTCGCTCCATATATGCTGCTCACTTTATAGGCTATTTACCCCTTCGATCATTGCCTTTAGTTGGCGCCTTTCCTTCTCTTTCTGCCCCTCCCTCTCTCTCTCTCTCTCTCTCACTCCGTCTCTGTTTGCTCCACATTTTGCTTGAGCGACGTGCGTGGAAATTCAATGCAAATTCACTTTTTATTAGCCCCAGCTGCCTTCAGCTAGCCATGCCAGACGCCCAGCCCCCCCTCTGCCACGCCCCCCACCTGCCCCAGCCACTCATGCCTGTCACTGGCTTTATATTTATTTATTTTTGATTTGGGCGCCAACGGATCAGCCAGCAGCAGCAGCCAACTTCCTACCCTACCCACATGCGTTGCTCTTCTTCGATTAATCCCCCCGCCGCTCTTGGGCCTCCCTCTCGGCCCATGCTCAGGCCAAGAACTATAAATTTCATGGCCCAGTCAGAGGAATCGACTTTGAAACGATTTGTTACGCATTTCGTGACAACTATGAATAAAATATTGAAGCCACTGAAAAAACCCGCAAGAACAGGAGGTATTGTGTGTGGGTGTGAGAGTGTGTGAGTGTGTGTGTGGGTGTGTGTGTGTGTGGGTGTGTATCTAAGCTAAGACAAAGGCAACACATTGAACTAAAAACTTTTCCAATGGACATTTATCAAACGAGGACGCATAATTTACATTTTATTAAAAACTGTTGCCCGCAACACGGGATATGAAATGCTCTGAGACATCGCCGAGACTCGGCTAGCTGGAACTGGGGAATGAGCTACACAGTTAGCCAGACGGAACAGAGAAGTTGAGGCCATAATTTATGTGTGAACTCATCTGGGTGAGTGGGAGAGATGGATCCGAGTGCAAATGTGGATGATTACAGAAGAGTTGCCAGCGGGAAGAACTGAATTTGTATTTTGATAGATTTGCAGAAGTTTCTATTATCAGTTGCACAGTTATTTATGTGAATAAGGAGCTAAAAAGGAGAAGAAAAGGGGAAAAATGTAAACATAAAGATGAAGAAGAAGAGATGAAGGCAGGTTGCACTTAAGACTGAATGAGCCTGGACTGTCGAAAACTTATCTCTTCAGAACACAGATTCGTGTAGAGATCATATAGAATATATCAATTATAGATTATAGAATATATCGATTATAGAATATATCGACTATAGATATATTTGGCATGATTTTAGATATATTATAGATATATTCCATATGAGCTCTATATTTATATAGATCAGAATTACATGCAGAGATCATATGAGCAAATACTCTGCTAGACTCTGAGCTATATCCTGCCAGAACTGAAGCCAATACATTTGTATAGAGCATATGAAAGTCTTTCCTCCTTAGCTTCAATTTCCTATTGATAAACTGATTAAACTTGGAGTAGCTCCAAGCTCTTCAGGCTAATTTCCTTGTTCTTCTCTTCGTAGCTTCGCATTTTGTAGTGTGCCTGGGCCGCCTTGCAGCAGTTTTGCTTTCCATTTTCTTGGAGTGCGACGCGACAGGCCCACAAATCAAACATAAAAAAAAAAAAAAAAAGATTGCAACAGAAGTTTAGAAAACTTAAGAAGGGGAGAAAGGTAGAAGGGGATATAAAGGAGAAGGGGGAGACAAAGGAGAAGGGGGAGAATCCACCCACTTCTAAAGTGAAGCACTTGCGGTTGACTTCAACGGCTTGGCAGGCATTGGTGGGACGGGGCGGGTGTGGCACCACAAAAGAGCGACCACACATGTCCTGGCCGCAGGGAGGACAGACGACAGGACGATAGACGAGCGACGAAGTAGTAGACGTAGAAGTCCTGCGGCAGTCGTCAACAGCAAAAAAAAAAAATGAGAACGCATGGGCACGAAATTTCCGCTTCCGTTTCCCTTTGCTGTCAAAGTGGCCCAGGATGGGAGCGAGGACTACTCGCTGGACGCGCCCATGCCAATAGATGCGTAAAATGTTTCGGATGCGCGGCAGTTGGGGGCAGTTGGGGCGGCTCGAAGCGTGCGACAAAACTGGACAAAGGCAGCGGCGCATGCCAAGCAAATAGCCAGCAGCCGGCAATGTGGTTGGGTAGGGGGAGGGAGGGGCGGCGCTGGGTGTGTGGCATGTCCCGGTTTCATTGTGGCGCACGCCATTCAAGTGCGGAAACGGAAGCAGCTTCAAACCAAACACAATAAGCGCTTCATAAACGCCATTTTTCACCAGCGTCAAGGATAAACACACACGCACAGGGAATTGGGTCAAGTTTGTGCGTGTGTGTGTGTGTACGAATGTGTGTGCGTGTGTGTGTGTGTGTGTGCTTTATAAACGCTTTTACCCACTTGAGACAGACAACGAGTCAGCAGCAGGCAGCAAGCCCTCTACAAGGACCACGACTCGACGCACGGGCGACTCTTTCTTGTTGGCCCCATCGAGGTCGAACCGCCACGCCCACTGCTCAACGGCCCACAAGCGCCCGCCCCACCATGGCTGCCTCTAGTCAACTCCCCAGGGCCTTTTCCATCGCCCGTTCATCATTTCGCTCGCGCTTTGTCCTCGCCTGTCAATTCGCCTGTCGCAGCTTCCTGTCAGTCCTGCGAGTCCTGCGAATCGTGGCTTGTTTTCACAGTTGACAATTTTTAAATAATTGCCAAAAGCATTGAGAATAGTTGCGGAGTGACAACGGCGGCACACAGGACAACTGTTGGTTAGAGCTCACGCAGCTGCTGTCACTTCATCAAATTGAACGAGCGAGAGGAAGACAACAAAAAAAAAAAACAAATAAAGATCATGAATAGAGAGTGAATGCTTGGCGCTTATAGAGAGCTCTTGGGGCTTATGGGGAGGCAAATAGAGAAGGAATAGAGAAGGAGAGAACACATACAAGGGCCTTGCATAGAGCAGAGTCTTTAAAAGAGTTTAGATAAAGTGGAAGATGGATGAAGAAGTAATGGATGAAGTGCAAGAGATATCTATATGATATATTTAATCTCAGGTCAAGTAAAATATCTAGAGTCTAGAGAAACTGAAAGTGCAGATCTGAAAGCAAATGCAAATAGATGTGGAATAAAATGGGTAATCTGATTTTCTTTTTATTATTTTATTTTATTATTGAATAAAAATAAGCAAAGACAAATTTCCAGAGCTACGCCTCTCTGATCTATCTATAAAGTTATCTATCTGCCTTGTATTTACCATACATGACGGACAGCTGTACTTCTTATCTCCTAGATCTATAGATGTATAGGGATATATATGTATAGGAATTTTTATCTATGCCCATTTGACAGCTGATAGTCGCTCTATGTTGACTTTTGGATTGATAATTCATTACCCTAGACCAGATCGATATTTCTTATGTGAGTGTTATATATGTCTTATAATATTCTGTATTACTAGACTATATATATAGTATATAGTATTACATTACTTACGCATTACATCATTCTAGAAGAAACTCGTTGTAATCCCCTCAAGCTCCGCATAATTCCTTCCCTTTGAGTTAATTCGCGCTTTTATGTCATCGAAGTCTTAGGAGGACGCGAATTTGGCATTCAATGAAAATTGAAAGTGAGATATTAATAGATGCTGATATGAATTGATTAGCTCACTCCAGTTTTCAGTTTTCGCAGTTTTCCCACTTTTCCTGGGATAACTATGCCGTCCCGCCCACCCATTTTCGGTTGATGAGTGACTGAGAGAGACACAAGGCTCGCGGTGGAAACCTTTCAAAAGTCGCGCGCTTTTGTTTGCTTTTGATGTGTGTGTCCAAGTGTGTGTGCGGGTGTGTGTGTGTGCGGGTGTGTGTGTGTGTGTGCGGGTGTGTGTGGCAGTCAAAATTGTTTATTGAAGTGAATTTGAGGGGAAAATTGCTTTATATTAAATGAAAAGGGCGTCGCAGCTGCCATTATGGTTAAGGGCGCAGCGGGCGGACCACTGCGGGGGCGTGGCACACAACTAGCTGACTTATAGACAAGGCATTGTTGCCGCCACTGCCGCCACTGCCGTCGCTGCCGCCGCTGTCGATTGGGTCTCGTTTGCATTGCTTTTTGATGTCTCTAAGTGCTGTCATTGTCTCCGCGCTGCCCCAAAGGGACGCCAAAGCAACGCAATGCGAACTCCCAATTCGCAATTTCCCCAATGTTAATGATGGCGCGGGCAAGTGACGGCAGTGCCCGGTGGGGGAAAGGGGAAGTGGAGCTGGTGTGGGGTTCTGGCACCCAGTTAAATTGATTATTGGCAGCCCAGCGCATTCCTGTGGCAGACACCTGCTTCGCCAATGTTGCCATCGAATGGATTTTCAACCTCATTTGGGGAATCCTGAATGTTCAATGAATGTTAGGCTGCTGGCAAGGCGAAGTGATCTTGCAGTGAGAGAAGATCTGATTCATTGCTCTGTTAAGTAACATATTTCTGTTATTAGCAGAGCAGCAGCGGCGGCTAATGAAGCAAAGCAAGGCAAAGCATTTTCCCGGTAGAAATTAGTTCTTCTTAACAGCACGATCATTAGATCTTTCTTTTTACATAAATATGTTATTAACAGAGAGCTGAAGCAAGAGAAATTTTAATTTCATTTTATAATTTATAGTCGACTTAACAAAAGTTTATTCAGGAGCTTGCTTAACAGACACAGGCTTACAGTGAGTGCAGTTAACAGAGTAATGCGCTGTGTGTCTTCTCAGTCTTAACAGAGTAATTCCATTACATTCAACTTTTGCTAACATTTCTGTTAATAACATTATATTTGCTTATGCGCTCTCTTTAATTGATATGTAACTGTTATTAACATATATAGCTCAGCTGATTGATGATATCATTCGCATCTTTACCTATGTTATTAACATAGCTCTCAAACTCTCAATCTTAAAAGAGTAATTCCATTACATTCAACTTTTGCTAACATCTCCCAATGCTACATACATTTTTGCCACTCAAAGCAAAATTTATAAATATTTCTGTAATTAGCATAACTGAGAACTGGCAACACATGGAATTAATTTAACAGAATTACAAATAGTAATGCGTAAACAGATTTCTGTTAAGTTGAAGGCAGTAGAGCAAAAGCAATTCAAATGTGCCTCAGCCTATGTTATTAACATAGCTGCTGCTGCACCTCAACTGTTGCTAACATTTCTGCCTACTCCAGCATTAACAGCGCTCAACTTTGCAGCACTTGAGAAACTAGAAAAACTTTTTTCGCATAACTTTTCAACTCGTTTAGCCTCGACTAGTGGCGCATCTATTTTTTATAGCTTACAAACTACAAATTTTAAGCCGCCCCCGACCCGCCTCTCCACTCCACTGCTGCCCCTCACCCGAGTCTTCCACTCTTGTGCTGTGTAAATATTTTTTAATGCAAATAAAAGATAAACCAGAAATTGTCTGTAAAAAGTCTTGAGTGACCCCCAGCCCCCTTCTCCACTGCCGCATGACGCTGCACTTTTACGAGATGCACGGGTAGGGAAGCGAGGAGGGGGAGGGGGAGGGGAGGAGGAGGAGGGCAAGGTAATGCCACCTTAAAAAAATGTAAACGTAAATCAAGATAATATAATCACAGCTCTAAACCGAATCGAGCGAGCGACATGCAACAAAAAGCAAACAAAATGTTGCTGCTGCTGCTGCTTCTTCCTCTTCATCAGCTGGCAGCACTCCTACCCCGGCGCAGCCCGTCGCAGCCCGTCGCGCCCCTGGCATTGTCGTCGGCATCTCATAAAACCTTTTTATGACATCCAGTCAAAAAGGCAAAGCCAAACAAGAAGTCAACTTGTAATCTTTATTGCAGATAATGTCAAATCCATCCACTTGCCAGTCAGACCCGGACGGAACCGGGCAGACCCGCTCCTCCCCCGCTCCCGGGTGGTAGCTGTCCGGCGCACTGCAGTCACAGTTATTCGCTTACTAAGCAGCTGCTCCGATAACTTATCATCGTACAAATTGATTATTGACAATTTTCCCCCATTTTCTTGTCTCTTTTTGTATTTTTGTGAATGAAATTCCTGAGACTGGGACATGGACTGCATTCGGGGGGCATTGGGCAATGCTTTGGAATTTTGAGTGCGTTTCTGATAAGCCTTCAGTTGATAAAATTCGGAGTAGGCATTTTTCATTCACTAAGTCAAGAGACATCGATCAGTTCCCTAAGACACAGAGACACAATACAAGTTAAGGGAATACACAGGGCTGACAGTCGAAACATGGGAAATACTATTGCTTAGTCAATTAAGGGCAAGTAAAGAGTATTTGTAAGGCCATTCACCTGTTGTCTAATAATATTTGAGTGAATTTTGTCCTGATTGTTCTATTGTAACTTGACTTGTATCAGTTGAATTATATTAAGATATAGTATGCTCGAAGTACGAGGAGTATACTTGATGTACATTAA
The DNA here is from genome assembly GCA_035047625.1 of Drosophila mettleri. Classification (NCBI taxonomy): domain Eukaryota; kingdom Metazoa; phylum Arthropoda; class Insecta; order Diptera; family Drosophilidae; genus Drosophila; species Drosophila mettleri. Next base: position 929,432 of record JAWNPI010000103.1, on the reverse strand, counting down.
GTTTCAAGTCTATAGTTTGTATAGTTCTCGAGATAAATGCGAATATAATAGCGAATTGAGCAAAGCTGAGACGACCCTTTGACTGTTGTGAGATTCTATGCGCATTAATTTGGATGTTGCTTCGGAATCAACCTAGATGGAACTTAATATTGGAATTGTGCTATTGTAACTCTTGTTATATCAGTTGAATATTTATAAAATTTGGTATGCTTGAAGAGTGGGGAGTATACTTGATGTGCTGCAAGTTACAAGCCTATCGCTTGTATAGTTCTCAAGATAAATTTGACTGATGCAAGGCGAATTATTTGAACTTCAGTATTAAGATAGATGTAATTTAATATAATGTATTTGCTATGGGACATGTGCAGCATCTATCGATGCAGGATGGTGAGACCCCAAATATGTGATATTAAAATTCATTGTGTGTGTGTGTGTGTGCGTGTGCGTGTGTGTTTGTTGTGCAATTCAAAGTAAGCTCCCTTTCAATGAATTTTTAAAGCGCAATTTTAATCAATAGCCCGGTCTGTGTTATTTATAGGCAAACAACTTAAATGGGAGCAAACCCTAGCCGGGCGCAATGGCCCCACCTTCAATGCTAATCAACATGTTTGGTCTGCCGAACCCATTTGCCATGTCATAATCAGCTACCATGAAAAGCTGCTCAGCTGCTTGTGGCTCAAGTGTAGCGGGGGTGCCTGCTGCAGGGGCTGGGGGCAGTATGGCAGGGGCAGGGGCAGGGGCAGGGGGCAGCATTGCTCCCATGTGTAACACAAACGGCGAAGCAACAACATAAACTGTGCATATTAAAACTCGCTTTAACCAGGCGCAAGTTTTATTCGTAAACATTTCGCCTGGGCGTATCAATAAAATTTGCATAATGAGAGACCTACCACAAGATGTGACCCCACCGACCCACCGCCCACGAAGTCCACTCCAGCCACACACACAGACACATAAATATCTCGATCCATATCCAATCGGCCGGCCCTTGGCGGCCTTCGTCCTTTTGACAGCTGTCGCTGGGAAAATGTCAGCATTTCTGATTGCCAGATTTTGTTGTTGCTCCTCGAGTTTTTGTTGTTGGCGTCCGATTGGCGTGTTCTTTGTGGCGCTCGATGCCTGTGTTCTGTGAGTTTCTCTGCACGCCGGGCGCACGTCGTTGACAGTTGAAAGCGCATTTGGAATGTAGCCCCAATCCAGGCTCCAAGTCCTCCTCTGGTGAGTGACACTGCAGCAGGACAGCGCGCTTGGCGCGCTTTTCATTAATCGGAAATTCGCGCCAAAGTCCACGCTACGCACGCTGCCGCTGCCGCTGCCGCTGCCGCTGCTAGGCCTCTCTACTCCACACTCTCCACACACACACACACACAGACACAATACTGAAATTCCAAACGGCCTCTTTCCAGTCAAAGCTTTCTACTCAGAACCCCCCACTTCCCCCCCTCCCAAAAAAAAACACAACAAAAAGGAAGCAATCGATATTTTTCCCACTTTACTCTAGCCCAACATTTTTCAGCTGCTGCTGCTGCGCGGCTAACGCTCTGCCTCTGCCTCTGCCTCAGTCTCTGCCGCGCCTCATTTCAGTTTCCACTATATTCCCGCATTCTTCCCACGCTTCCCATTGTCTGTGCGTGTGTGTGTGTGTGTGTGTCTGTGTGCGCTTGGGCAGCGGCTGTTTGCCGTTTGCTGAGCGCCGGCCACATTGAATCCTGCATGAGGCCATGTAACTGTAACTGTAACTGTAACGGTTAACGGTAAATGTAACTGTGCTTTGCCTTATCTGCGCGCCAGCCCATTGTTGCCACTTGTCTCAGAGTTGTCAAAGCGTGCCAAAAAACATAAAAATAGAATGAAATAATAAAAATTGTAGACTTGAAGTCCCAGAGTTGACAACGCGCAGATAAAAGTCAAGTGTTGGAAAGTGTTGGCAGCTGGAATATTGAAAAGGATTTAAGCGGCTGTCAGAGCCGCTATTGGCTTTAAGCACGCATACATTTGAGATAGACGCAGCGATAGGGTTGCCTATACATGTGAGGCTGAATATGAGTATATTAGTTCGCCTCTCTACATGTCTCTCTCTCTCTCTTTCAGTTTATTATGTACATTCTATATTTTTTGTAATGAGTTCCAAGGGATTCTAAAGTTAACTCCCATATCTTAGGCCCCATTACTTATGGCTCTCAGGTGCAAAATAATTTAAAAATGTAATTTCAAACCACAAATCGAGTTCGTAAAAAGCGTAAATAAATATTCCAACTCCATATTTATTTGGACACAATCGAAAATTGGCTTCGTCGGGGGCAAGGCGAGCAGCTCTGTTATCGTGAGAAGTTATTGATGTTATTTATGAGCTCCACTCCTGACAGCCTGTTGACCACACACACAGACACACACACACACACACACACACATACGTATGTATATGTATTTATATGTGGTGAACTTACAACTGTTTATTATAATCTGCTGCTCGGAGATTCATTCACAAACAGCCGACGACAGCTGCGACAACTCTGGGCGCCGTTGACTAGCCAAGTCTAACGGTTAATTATATAGACGGGCGCAAGGATGCAGCAGGCGCAGCGAAAAGGCGCAAATCAAATGAAATGGAACAAAGCAAACAAAAGCGAGACTTTTGCAACACTGTGCGAAAGCGTCAAGTGTGTGGGAAAAAAAACACACACAGAGCATAAATATGTGTATGTGTGTGTGTGTGTGTGTAAAGCATTGAGTGCAATGCCCTGCTTACAACTCACACACACACAGAGTCACAGACAGCGGCAGCGGCTGAGAGTCGAGGCAGCGAGCAGCGCTCTCTCTCCACTCTACGCTGTGCGCCTGTCTTGCTGCTTATCACAAAACCCAAAAATTCAACCCCCAAAATTTCACACACACACACACACACACGCACACACAGACACACACACACGCACGCACGCAGGCAGAGCAACAACAAAAAAGCATAAAAAAGGCGCCGAAAATTTTGCAGACAACTAAAAGCTTCCATGAAAACTAACACAGGACTGGAGCGAGGTTAGGGAGGAGGAGGAGGAGGAGGAGGGGCAGAGGGGGGCGCCACTGATGATTAGGGCAGATGTCGAGTCGCAAGGATGTCGTCTGCGTGGGCAGCGGGACGCTGGGTGGGGGTCTGGCTTGCTGCCACGCCCTGCTGCCCGCCCAAACAGCACCAGCTACAGCTACAGCTACAGCTACACAGCTGCAGCAGACGTCTTTATGGCCCGCCGTTGTTTTCCACGCTCGCTGTGACTGTACTTTGGCATCGTGTTGCTGGCGCTGCTGCTGCTTGTTGGCTGAAGCGCATTGTCCCATTTTCATGTGCTGCTGCGCCACGCCCCAAAATGGAGCACTCTACGGCATCCTCAAGATTAATGCCCAGCTGCATGCATAACAATTGATTTCCTTATTTATTCCAGCTAGCCCCGAACATCACTTCTAGGTTAGTTACCCCATCAGGACTTAGGGGTTGAGTGTGCTTCGAGGTGGGCGCTTCGGTTGCCACTGACATTTAATCCCCTTGCCAGACGAGCCTCAACTTCATTTTAGGCGCTCGCCGCTGTTCATGAGCAATCGCCAATTACTTAGTACCAAACGACATAATGACTGATGGTGCAGGGTGCAGGGTGGTTCGGGCTGGGTTGGCTCGGGTCGGTTGCCCCACTGACGAGCTGAGTTCAAAGTGCGTGTAACTCTAGACAACATGAAAGTGCAGGTATTCTCGCTCGCATCTAAAAAAGGAACAGCAATTGACAGCTTGTAATTAAAATTCAAGCGAAATGAAAGGGTAAAGGGTAGAAGGGCGGAAGGGGCAGCCCAGTCTGGGGGAGGGATGGAAATATAATAGATCCTAAAGGTTTTTACAAGAACCAAGACAAACAACCACCAACACTCCAAAAGTTTCGCTTTTTATAACATAATAAAGGTAGTCCGTACCTAATTAACCAAAAATTTGGATAGTCTATATTTAAGCGTGGCTCAAGAGGTGGAATCACTTTTCCACTTCATTCCCATTGGGTTACCCGAAAGGGGAGTGGAACTAGGCTGTGTTTGAAGTGTTTGAATATGATTGCCAAGTCTTAACTGTCTCACCATGTGTTCCATATGATTCCATTTCGTTTCACTAAGGCTAAAATCTAAAGTAAAATCAATGTCTGAGAGTTAACTTTAAGCCATGGGAAAAACTAACTCTATGTTGTGTTTCATATGTTTCCATTTCGTTTCATTCCATATTTACTAAAAATGAAGCGCTGTCTGAGCTAGTGTAAACTTTAGTCTACGTTCCGTTTATTCCATTTCGTTTCATTCCATGTTTACTAAAAATGAAGCTCTGTCTGAGCAAGTGTAAACTTTAGTCTACGTTCCGTTTATTCCATTTCGTTTCATTTGATGCATATTACATCTCTAACAACGCAGTGCGTGTTCTCGCACTCCACAACGAAAAAAAGGATAATTGAACAAGCTACCAAAAAGCAAGAACAGAAGCTAACTATGTAGTTGCGGAGGAAACAAGAAAAAAGAAAACAGAAAAGATGGAAAACACAAGGTATGGGAAAAGCTCAGGCGGAAAATCATATTAACAGCAACCGCAAAAAATGCCGTGGACCGTAGACATGGGCGCCTTTGATGAAAGGGTTCTCCGCACACGCTGCCAGCTCCCCCCAGCAGAAAACAAGGAACTGAAAATGTGAAAATGATGTGGCGGGTGGCAAATTGGTTAGCATGCTCTAACGGTGTATGAGGACCCGATACGAGAGCGCGCGCGTTGCCAACGTTATAAAAAAAAAAAGAATGCGAGCAAGAAGAAGAAGACGGCGGGCAAAAGCTGGTGGATTGGTGGGCAAAGGACGAGGAACTAGAAGGAAATAAGAAAAATGTCAAATGAAGCGCGCGTTTTGCATGTCAAAGCGTGCAAATAGCCGAGGGGGCTGCAGGGGCGCCTGTCGAAGGGGTTGAGCGAGAGGGAGCTGGGCTGGAGGCTGGCAGCCAAAGAGGTCCTGAAGAGTCGATAGCTGTTGAGCTGCTTTGAGGAGTTTGCGTTGACACTTGACTTTAAATTGAGCAAAGTTCTGGGCGCAGCCCATTTGCCATGCCGTTCCCCCCGTGCCGTTTCCAAAACGTTTCTGCTCCTCATAAATATGAATTACGTGTAGAAAAAAAAAACGAAAATTTGCGCAAAAGTTTAATGCAATTCCCATTTGTTGTTGTTGTTGTTGTTTGGAGTGAACAAAGACAAGGATTTACTCAGGACAAAGTTTACCAGCCGCTTAGCTAGCTAAAAAGGACTTTCCTTATCCTTTGCTCACTCATTTCTCGTTTTTTTTTTTCGTTCTTTCGCTGTGGCCGTGGCACGCCCAGGTGGCCACTAGAAAAATGCAGTTCTGCCGGCTTATAAACCGGCAAAGCATTAGCTTTGATGATACTCTTCCTATTGCCATTGCAGCCAATGGCCAACTGGGGACACGCTGGACGCTTAAGCTCCAGCTCAATTTGATGAGCCTGAAGATGCAGGCCACGGCAACGCCAACCAGCCTGAATTGCAATTGGCGGGGATTTCGGCTAAGGATATAAGGAATTCAATTTAGGAGTGGCACACGCCTGCCAAGGCCTTGGACAACATATGTGTGAGATTACGGCTCGAAGCTGAAGTGCATTTCTGCCATTGGAGATGGGAAATACAGATGAATAGAGATGCGTAGGATCTGTAGAGGAAAATATATAAGAGAAAGAAAGAAAGAAATGAGAAGAGAGATAGTGATAGAGAGGAATAACAGAGAGAGGGAAGAATGGAAATTAGACAAACTCAAGTGAGAAGAAAGACAGACGGGAGACAGAGACATAAAGATAAAATGAGAGGGAGATACAGTGCGATATGTATAAATATATATTTAGAGAGAGGAAGAGAGAGAGAGGGAGTGAGTGAGACTGGGACAGAGATAGAGAGATAAATAGTAAAAGAGCGCAAGATGGAGACAGCGATAAGCAGAGAGGGGTAAAAAGAGATAAATATATATATAGAGATAATATATAAATATTATAGATATAAATATTTTTCATTAACTCTATTGGAAGAGAAGCATATAAAAATAATATATATAACTATAATATAATATTATTAAAGTAGAAGAATAATTATTTCCATCTAAAACATTATAAAGAAGCAGATCTAATAGATAACAGATAATAATAGCTAAATGGATAAAGCATGAATTCTTAGCGAGTCTTATGGAACCTGGCAGAGTTCTATCTCAGATCCACGTCAAATCATTGCAGTAAACTTCGAGTGCCAAAAGCTAATGAGTCAAAAAGTCAAGAAATTGCCTCGAATCTTTAGAGATATTTTGTTATATCACAATGTGAATCTAGTTCTTTCCCTGCTGGCTCACCCAGATGTGGATATTTTTGACCCCGTTATTTATCTGCGAATTCAATTCCCGAAATTGAATTGTATATTATTTATATATATATATATATATATATATATATATATATATTTGAGCATGAATTGTCTGTAGTTCCCATGGAACCCATTCGAAAGGCTGTTGACCGTTGCATTTAGAATTTTTGAATTGGGAGCGAGAGAGAGAAAGAGAGAGAGGGAGAGAGAGAGAGAGAGAGGGGAGCGAAAGCTGAACGGTCAACGACTTGATTGAACGATTGCAGGCACAGGCACAGTCACACCTCCGCTTCGCGCTACTCTATAAAAGATAAACACGCACACACACACACACATACACAAACACACACATACACACACATACACACACACACACATACACACACACACGCACACACTCAGCACAAAAAATTCATGCAACGCGCTGAAATTTTTGTTAATGCGACGCGCGGCAAAACTTTTGTCATGTTTTTTTTCTCATATTTTTGTTTTTCTTCTTCTTCAGTCTTGATTCTTTTTTTTTTTTTTTTTTGGGGATTGTTATTGTTTTTTTTGTGTTTTGGCTCGTTTTGGCTGCCTTAACTGACTAATTTAGTGAACGGAGTTCAATGTATTTCATAAATTTCGACTAAACGCTCAAGGACAATGCCGCATATCGAATATAGCCGGAAAGTCTCTGAAACGAGCTGTGTGTGTGTGAGTGTGTGTGTGTGTGTGTGTGTGTGTGTGTGTGTGTGTGCTTTGTTTGTTTGGGCAGTATGCCTCATAGGCGGACATGTGTACGGACGTGTATAAAGCTGCACTGAGAGAAAAGTGTGCAAATTCTATGAACTAGTTCAAAGATTTGTGAGTCAGCAGAAGCTGAGTACCAGAAGAATCAATATAAATTCTTAATTTACTCTTTTAATTTTCAGCTGTTCCGGAACTAGTTCCCATTGCTGTCGTGCAGCTCAAGAGCTGAAGAGTCAGCATGGCATATGTGGTTCTCTGTCAACTGAGCTGGTTCATAGCTGGAATCGACTTTCTTAATAAATAGGTAAGTGCGTTAAAATTTCATTCAGCATTAAGTCAGCCCCGTTTTCGCTGAGTGCAGCTAAAGTGCAGAAGGCAGAGGCTCGAATTTGCGCCTGCAGATCGTTGACTTGTTGAGGAGAAGCTGCGCGCCTCGCTGAGCTCATCTCGAGCGGAAGTCATAACGGTCATTCAGATATGCACAAGTGGGGGCCATGAGAGAGAGAGAGAGAGAGAGGGAGGGACAGAGGGAGAGACAGAGGGAGAGAGAGGGGGGCAGCATGGGGCGCGACACACTCAGATTTATGGGTATTTGTATTTTTGCAGTGGAGCCAACTGCTTGCGGTTTTCTGCTTCGCTTAGCGCCATCGCAGTGCCGGCTGTCCCTCCCCTTCTCTCTCTCTCTCTCTATCTTGCACACATTTGGTGGCCCCTCTTGATCGCGTCTGCAAATTTCATTGAGCGTCGAGAATATCGGCAATCAGTAATTAATGGCTTTGTCAGCCCAACAGCATGTGTGTACGAACATATATATATATATATATATATATATATATATATATATATATATATATCTGTATATATATCTGTATATATATATAATTTTGATTCTCTGCATTTTCGTCTGCGATCCTCTCGAGCTGCTCGCGATCAAATGCTGGAATTTCGTTGATAGCGCCGCCAAACATCCTGTTGTTGTTGCTATGTCTGTGTATGTATTTGCTGTTGTTGTTGTTGTTGGGATTGTGTCTTTGGTCTCTCTTCAGTTTGGCATTTTGCAAACGTCTGCACGTCTACATATCTGACTGGCTGGGGCACAGACTGCGACTGCGACTGGGACTGGGACTGGGACTGCGATTGGGGCATAAAGCTAGAGCAGCGCAGGGTGAGGAGGCGTACTTGGGGCAGGGGGTAAAGGGGAAAGGGGAGGGGAGGGGAGGCGAGACCAAGGCGGCCTTTCGAACTGGCACTGGGCGCATTTGGTTGCTATTTTTAATGTTGACACGTTTGAAGATCATTGACTCGCCTTGCAGACGGTCAATGTCCACTTTTTGCCCAGACAGATCACCAAGAGTGGCGCGGAGCGGGCGGGCATTAGGCAACGGGCATGGCAAATGAAAATGTGAATTATGCGCAAAATGTGGTTTCGGTCTGCTGCTGCCGCTGCTGTTGGTGCTGTTGGTGCTGTTGGTGATGACAGGACCAGGTCCAAGAAGGCGTTCGAGGCTATCGTGAGATCGTGTGCCAGCAGCAGCAGAACAATGCCTTCTTTTCGTATCAATAGATCACGATCGCTAGCCCAGATCAGAGCAGATACATATGCATATATATATATATATATGCATAGCAGCGAGCCAAGACAATTAAGTGAATAGATCAGATATTTACATAAGCTGTGATCATGCTTCAAATTGTGATGAGGATCGACTGGCAACATGTGTTTGCTGTGAGCATCAATTGCGAAAATCAGTTGAGGATCTGCTTCAATCCTAGCCAGATTGCTCAAGATCTTTATGATATGTGATCATGATTGTATTTGGGCAACACGATCACAGATCATTTCAGTTATAATGGGCATATATCTATATATATCAATGATCTCAAATCAAGATCAGTTGCTCTTGCCCGGTGATCAGTGTAGAATTAGCCGCTTGAAGTCTTCTTTATGCTGTGTGCCACTCGGCGATCTGGCGCGAGATCAGGTGAGTGCTCTTGTTGTTGCTGCTCACTGACATTGACATGATCCACAACGGCTGTCATAAATCTCACCTACCTCGGCTGGCAGTTGATGGGATTGTTCCCGGAATCGGTTGGTGGCTTACGCTGGAGCTTTCAGGCTCGCCGTTGTTGCCGCTGCTCAAAAGGAGCTCAAGGAAACAGAAATGCAGATGCAGAGAGAAAGAGAAAAAAGTGCAAATCACTTCATTAATGCATTGCATATGGGACGACACCCGCAGCAGCCATCGCCACCGCCAGCGCCGCAGCCGCGACGTCTCCGATTTGCAACTTTGTTGCGCAAGGCTCCATTCGGGAGGAAGGCAGCACATCATTTGGCTTAATGGATCCGCTGCAGCAACAATGACATAAAAAACGAGCAAAAAAAAAAAAAACTCTGCCTCTTCGCTCTGACCTGCAAAAAGTTCGGCATTGGCGAATCGCGGCATCGCCAATCGGCGACTCTGGCCGCACGGGCAAAAAAGCGGCAAAAAGCGATAGTATTGCAATGCAGAAGCTGATAGACTTGTATATACCCTGTGAGCGAGCAGAGAGAGAGAGAGATTCAGGATGAATGAGAAGGAAGAGTTGTGTGGTGGGAAGCTGCTTCTGAGAGAGAAAAGAGAAGAGACGAGAAAGGCCAGGCAGATATGAATGAGAATAGATGAGAAATTTGAGGTGAAGCTCATATAATATTAATTAAAATATTCTTAAATACGATATCCAAGTGAAATGTAGAAATATATAGGAGATGGAAGTAGAAGAGATAAGGAAAGCACGTGATAAGCATAGAGGAAGATCAATCAGTAGAGTGAAGTAGTTGAAATATCTCGCATGAGAATCACAGAGAAAGGCAATGCAGCAAACATCTGTAATGTAGTAAAAACTTCTCTCTCTCTCTCTCTCTATCACTCTCTCTGCTTCTCTCTCTCTATTACTCTCTCTATGGTTCTCTCTTTCTCTCTAAAGTCTGCAACCTCATACACCTTAGGCTCAAGGCAATCCTCCCCACAGCACTCACTCATATGCACGCTTTGACAATGTGCAAAGGGTAAAATGTATACAAAATAAAAATACTCGACATCGTCTTCATTTGCTGATGTGTTCAGATATGCTTTGCAACATTGTTGCATGGGAATGCGAGTTGGAGCTGGAGCTGGAGCTGGAGCTGTGCCTGTGACTGTAGCTGGAGAGTTGCTGGTTTTTTTTGCGGCTGCTGCTGCGGCTGGCTGGCATTCCCACTCCATATTTGACCATACTTAAGCACTTGAGCAATGCAATTGAGTGACTGATCGCGAGGCTAGATCTTCATCTGCAATCGCCTAGTCGAGCCACGGGTCATATTTTGCGGCATTGCCGTAATTTTAATTGCTCGCGTAATTTCGACAGTCATAGAAAGCCAAACGAAGGCAACAAAGCCACAAAGCCACAAAGCCACAAAGCATGCAGTGCGAAGAAAAAAGAAAAAAGTGCCCACAAAAGTAAAGGGGGAGAAATGAGAGGAAAAAAGCCAAGCAAAAGCAACGGCAACTGAAAAATGGTGTTAAGTATTTACACGTGCGTTGCCCATAAACTGACAGCCGAGCGCTGTTTGCCCTGCAATCGGCCACATTATAGACGATCCATCAGCTGAGCTGCTGAATAAGCCACTAATAAACTGCGCCCAGCTGATCACAGATGATCACTGATAAAACTTGACGATGGAGCATCGGTGATCATTGGCCAATTTGTCAAAATTATATTGCCGATAACTATATATCGGTGAGAACTTGGTAAAGGCGGGGATTGTTATGAAGATTAATGGACTGCTTGGGGCTAACCTAAGAGTCACAATTCAAGAATGAACTATGGGAGATGGCGAGAGAGAGAGATATGATCAGAGATGTAATTTGATGATGGAGCATCAGTGATCATTATATAATATATATATTCATATATGATGAAAGTTAGTCGTTAAATATGCGTAGAGCTCCAGGGGCGTCGACTAACAGATGCAATTAATACAAATGTATTATAGATAAGTGTTAAGGGGGGATATCTAATCATGCTGACTCTCTCTCTCTCCCTCTTTAAGCCCATAATTTTATTCAGATTAAAGTCAGGCGATCTGCCATGCAGCAGAGGCTCAGCTGTAGCATGTGGGAGAGAAGCTGTTAACTAATCTCTACTCGTCCATAGGCGCCCATCCGCTTCGCGCTCCGCTTTCAGCTTAGACTCTCGGCAATCTCTTCTCAGCCATTGATCTCGGCAGAGTTAGAGCATCTCTTGGACGACATTGCCAGGAGCTGAGTCTGAGCTGGCAAAAAACGCAACTGGTGCGAGAGCTAGAGATGACGTCGCGTCTCAGTGGCGTAAATTGAACAAACGCAACATTTAACCAAGGCACGAAATAAATCTCAAGAGTCACAGCAAACAAACAAACAAACAAACAACAAAACGACAAGACAAACGACAGCCACAACAAATAAATGAAAAGAAGAAGAAGAGAGCAACAAAAACTCCTCTTGTGAGCAAAGAAAACCAAAGTCATATATAATTTTCATGATTATTGCTGTAAGGTGTCATTGAAGGTGAGAAATGGGAGCACACGCGTGTGCCCCAAAGCTTAAGCCCCCCAAAACATGAGCACAAAAAAAAAAAAAAAAACGTAAAACAAAAAGTCGAACCGCAAACCGAAGTCAAAGCCGAAAGCCACTTGGCTCGCCATTGAAGAAGGCAAGTGTAAAAGTGAAAAGTCTCTGAATACCCTGTAAGACTAGCATACAGCAGTGGGGTATGCTGTTGCCATAGATCATAGATTTGTGCTCGACAAAGATCTGAAGTATGCGAGGCTCTGAAGCTCCGCCAGGCAAGTGCCAGTCACATGAGCTTATTGAGCAAAAGCTCGCCAAAAGCTTAAAAATATGTGTTCCTCCTTAGCTTAGGTATTCCTCCAGGGTAACTCTTAAGCTTTCATAGTTGTGAGCCGAGTTTTTTGTAGTAGAAACTGATTATGTGCCTTGGATCGTGCAGCTATTATCGCTTTTTGTTTTAAGTCAACATTCGACTGAAGAAGAGGAAGCAGAGTGAGCAGGGCCAAGAAGAAGGGGGCAGCAGAAGCAGAAACGTTGTAATTTCGTTTTTATGAATGAATTTATGATTGCCCCAGCGGCTTTGCTTGCCCCCTTGCTCGCCACTTCACAGAATATTTTTTTTTTTTGACTTATCAAACTTCAACACACACACACACACACAGACACACACACAGACACACTCTGATAGCTCAACATATTTGCTTTTTAATTTCGCCTTGAGCCCACGTCCCGCGTCCCATTCGAACCTGCGTCTTTTACTTTTTTCTATTTCTCAGTTGTTGTTGTCTCAGTTCATAGATTATTAAATCATTCTCTCTGCGCCTCTGGCTGGCTAGCTGGCTGGTTGGCTGGCTGGAATGCCACTGGGCGCTAAGCATTTGGGCAACATAAATAATTCGAGTTGTAAATTTTTCGAAATGTTTAATTATAAGTTATTTATGGCATTGGATTTGCCCTGCGTGCGTCGCATTTCAATCAGCCAGCTAGAAACCACGCCCGCTCCGCCGGTGCTAAACAAGTCATTAGCCATAGATGTGACCGGAAATGGGGACAACTGACGGCGGGCAATCGCGAGCTGAGAGTCGACTTGGCTGACCAAACGGTGGGATGGACTCATTGCTGCTTCCCACGATGTTAAATCGAGCGGAACTACGCCTATGACTGTATTATCAGCTATTCCAAAAATCAGCCCCTCCTCCCCAAAGGGAGGCATACTTACTGTGTGGATGGGAAGATATCAGATCAACAAGCAAGAGAGAGAGAGAGAGAGAGAGAGAGAGAGAGAGATGGAGCACACAGATGGGGCAAGAGAGATACAAATTCAAGAAGATAGAAATAGAAATCTAGAGAGGGAGGCAAAGGCATAAAGAGAGAGACAGAGAGAGTCAGAAATGTGGATAAAAGTTGCAGGCAAAGATAGAGAGAAAGTCAAAAAGAAAGGCAGAGAAAAGGTGGGAGAAAGATTAATTTGGCGAGAGAGATGGAAAGAGAGAAGAGAGAAAAGCTCATCCTATATAAAGAGAATGTGAGAGATAGATATGGAAAGAGAAAGAAACCGATGGAGTGCTCCTTCCCATACCCACCAAGGGGAGGCGGGCATTTGGAGAGTGAGAGAGACAGGTAGCATGAGAGCGAGCTAAATAAGTACAGTAGAGTCACTATAAGGAATTCTCCCTCCACAGATGCCTTCGGCTAGGAAAACAGTAGTCAAAGTCAAGCTGAGCTTCACTAGAGTGGACAAAACAGAAATATCAATCGAATTGGACATCTTAAGGATTACATGTCCATGTTTAGTCGAGGTATTATTGGCAGAGTCGAATGTTAAAACTAACTGTAATTGAACGTCACTTTAATTGTTGACTCTCCCTCTCACACACTCTCCCTCTCCCTCTCCCTCCCTCTCTGTCTCTCGTCCCTCCCTGAGGAATTAAACCAATGCAATGCAGCTCGAATTCTCAGTTGACAAACCGACAGCAGAAAGCAAATGGAGAAAGAAAAAAATTGAATTAAAAATTTCCAATCAAAGCAAGCTGAAAACTCCAATCGAGGCGCACTGTGGGCGTGGCAGGCGAGTTAGCTAGCCCATCTTAATGGCTTGTCTAATATCCTTTAACTGCGAGCCAGGCCAGGCCAGGCCAGGCCATTAAAAAGCATAAAGTCATTTAGTAATTAATTTTCATGTCCTGATGGAGCAAGGGGGACAGAGAGACAGAGAGACAGAGAGGAGGCGAGGAGGCGGGCAGGCAGAGTGGAGCGCGGGGCTGCTAGTGCAGGTGCTCCAGCTAAACGGGGCGCGGTCTTAACACTGCGGCTAGCAATGCCAATATTAAAGCAGCTCACACAGACACCAACACACGCACACACACACAGACACACACATATACACATAAGTGCAGCTACTATGAGTTGCTGCTGCTGCTGCTCCTGTGCCTGCCTTTCAAACTGTAAAGCAGCATAAAGTCTCACACAAAACCACACACACACACACACACACATATATATATACATATGTATATAATATATATATATATATATATATATATATATGTATAGTGAGCTGTGTGTGTGCACTTTGAAAAACGCGCCAAACATGTCCTACCTCGCATGAATTTCCAGTGCGCACGTCAGTTAACGCAAAATGCCGCTGCCTTTTGGCTTTGGATGCAGCGCCGCCTTTTCCAGCTTCCAATACTACGAATTTTTACTACGTTTTATCGATCCAAGCGTGTGCAGCTTGTCTGTGTCTGTGTGTGTGTGTGTGTGTATACAGCGCAGCTGGCACGAGCACGAGCGCCGCTGCTGCTGTATGCCCAGCCGAAAAGCGCAGGAGCCGAAGCTCTCAGAGATGACATGTGAAATGGGAAGCGGTTAACAGTTAACGGTTAGCGGGTAGCGGGTAGCGGGTAGCGAGACGCTTGGTTAGATGGCGAGGCCACATCAAAAGAGCACCAAAGCGAGTGGGAGGCAGAGACACACAAAGAGAGAGAGAGTGCGTGTGTGTGTGTGTGAGAGAGGGGTCGGGAGAGGGAATGTGTTTGTTGGGAAGTTGAGTTCTGTTGCGCTCTCGTTTCACTTTCCACTTGATTCCTTGCGCTTGACAGCCAAACGGAGCGACAGTGGGCGGCTGATTGGATGCTGCCGCTGCTGCTGCTGCCGCTGCCGTTGCCGTTGCTGCTGCAGCTCAATGCAGGCTGCATATGGCAGCAGGCGGCAGGGCTGCGCCTGGCGTTCCCTTGCGGCGTTCATTCTCTCTTTATCTATCTCCATCCCGCTCTCGCTCTCGCCGCGGCCATTGACCTCTGATGTCAAACAAAATCGGCGTGCACTTATTATATGCCAGCCCAAAGGGAGCGAGCGCGAGCGAGAGACAGAGAGAGAGAGAGAGAGGGGGGGCAGCTCGGCCACGGTCCACAGCCAGCAACAACAACTGCAACTCCCTTTAAAGGGATAGAGAGGGAGAGGGAGACCGACTCCGACTCCGACTCTCGAGCTAGTTGCCTCTGGCCCACGGGCAGTTTGCTTTTGTTGTGTAAATTACGTTATGTATTGTTGTATACTTTTTGGGGTTTGCTCGGGATGCTAAACTCCGAGTTGAGTTGCGAATGAGCCCGGCTACAAATTTTGTATTTGTGTTTGTGTTTGCCAAGAGGACGCCGTGGGCAGGGGGCCTGCCTGGGGGCTGGGGGCGGGGGCTGGTGTCCAAACACTTTAAGCTCGGTTAATTCAACTGCACTGATTCTGATATCCTGTTGAAATCTGTTGAATGTTTAGCTATATAAAACACAGCCACGCTTCATTCGCCGGCTATCAATAAAAGCAATTAATATTAGCTAGCCTCTATACAGAGGCAGCTGGGAACAGTTAATAGTTTATTTAAATACGTATACGTGATATTATGCTCAACTCTACTTGGACTCAAAGCTCTTTCAGTAGTGTAGAGGATGCTATGAAGGCTGTCTCACTCTATCACACACATTAAATAATGCATGTCGAACTGTATCTCAAAGCCAAATATTTATTTTAGTTTTTAAATTAATCATTTTATTGTATGAATAATTTAGAAAATTTTATAAAATATTTATTATTAATTTTAATTTTAAAAATATAATTTAAAAAAAGATTTTTAGTATTTATTTTTAGCACTAATACTTCGATTTCGTTTTTTAATAACAAATTAATTTTTTATAATTGTACAATTTATTCTTTTTTTTATATATTTATATGTGTATATATAAATAAATTTTGTAATAATTATTATTTATGTATAAAACCACTTTGAGCCACAATTTTGTAGCCACATTTACAGTTAGTTAATTCAAATTCTTTGGCCAACTAAAACAGAACACGAAAGCTGCTTGTTGGGTGTGTGTCTCAGCTAAGCGTGTAAGCTCAAGGGAGTGTGTCGCCACTAACTGCGCACAGAGCATGCTCAACCGTGGCGCAGTGGCACCCAAACTGCGCAGACTGCGTTCCATTCAGTATATGTACATGGGCACAGAGTTCTCGCAGGTGTCTTCGTCGCTAGACAATAGAGAGAGAGAGAGAGGTAGAGAGAGAGAGTGATATATATATGTGTGTTAGCCCCATGCTCACTTGTTCTCCTCGATGCGCCGCAGGAAGTACTGAATCTGCTGATTCTTGCCAATGAGCGCGTAGAGCGCCGCGAAGCCGTGCAGAGCTGTGCAGAGGCAGACGGCGTAGTTCAAGTGCGAGTGCTCGTCGCGGTAGTAGTTGAAGACGAAGGAGCAGACGCAGGCGAACCAGGTGAGCGCCGTGTAGGTGAAGAACCTCCAGAACGACTTCAGGCGATTCTTCTCCAGAGACTCAAAGCTCTTCTCCGTATCGATGGCCGGCTCGTCGCTGATGCGTATCAGGGTGAGCACGTAGAAAAAGCCGCTGATGGCGCAGGCAATGAACACCGGCACAAAGAAGTAAATCATAATGCTCCAGTTGCGTGCTAGAAAGAGACAGAAAGAGACAGCTGTCAGGCAAGAGCTGAGCCTCTGCATGGTAACTCACGATCGAACCAACAGGTGTCGCCCCCGAAGACCAGCCGCGAGCCGTGATAGCTGAAGCCGACGAAAACGGACCAGGCCACGGCCACCAGCACGATGGGTCCAAAGATCAGCCAGAACATGAGCTTGGTGAAGACGACGCCATTGAAGCTCAGATAGAGCTTGAACGCTATGAAGCTCAGTATGTAGAAGGAGAGCACGAGGAAGAGCAGCGCGCAGCTGGCTGCGGACAGATCAATCCGTCAATCGATTAGTCTTCATTGACTGGCGTTTGTTTGACTCACGTATGATGCGACAGGCGCCCGCTGACAGATGCGCCGGATCGTGGAGTGTCAGGTGAGCCAGCAGCGCGTAGCCAAAGATAACACACGTCGTATACGACTTGACCGCCACGCCGTAGAAGCTGTTGCGCATATCCGAGCACAGCAGGTGCACGATCAGCACTATGAACATCGATATGATGCAGATCAGCAGGCCTGCAGATGAGACGAAAGAGATGCGAAGGTACAGAGACATATAGATCCATAGATAGGTGTGATGCAGATGAGACGAAAGAGATGCGAAGGTACAGAGAAATATAGATCCATAGATAGGTGTGATATGTATGTAAACTGTGTATTCACTACGGAGTATCAAATATACGTAAAGTGATATTGGAAATCAGGTCGAATTGCGATTAACAGCAAAGACTATTCGACGTGATATGAGATGAGACTGGAAGTGTTCTACGACCCATACAGAAGAGCAACTGATCTGTAATCAGAGAGATCAATAGGAGCATTCAGGATCTTTGATTCTGCTTTTGAACAGGAAGAAAAAGGGAAGGAAAAGGAAGGAACAGGAAGGAAGATTTTCCCATCGCTCGCTCGCTCACACTCTATGATAAGACTGAATGGAACACGCAGAAGGAAGGACAGAAATAAATGAAGCCCTGTCTCTCTCTCCTCTCTCTTTCTCTCTCTCTCTCTCTCTCTCTCTCTCTCTCTCTCTCTCTCTCTCTTTCTCTCACTCTATGATATTCTATTCTGCTATCTCTACAGAGAAGAAAGAAAGTTCTGCCCAACTCTTAATCCTTCTCACTCTATGATCTATTCTGCTATAAGACAGGATGGAGAAGGAACGAAACGACTTTCCACATCTCTCCTCTCTTTTTCTCTCCCTCTCTCTTTCACTATTTCACTCTTTCACTTTACAATCTAATATTCACCTATGGAACAGGGCGGAAAAGTACTGACTCGTATTGTGAGCTTACATGCCCCACTCTCGCGCCCTGCCTCTCTCTCGCGCCCTGCCTCTCTCTCTCTATGATTATACCTTGAAATAGATGAAAAGACTTTGATTCAGTTGCTATCATTGCTTCGTTGCTTTGAGCTGTTAATGGCCCAAATAAATTTGGCAGCTAACGATCTCTACTAATGGCATTGATCCATGAATTTCTAGCAATATTTTTTTTATCATAAGCAAATTGTGTTTACTTTCGCGGCGCATGGCAGCCACAATTAGGTGTGTGGGGCGAGTCAATAACAATTAGATATGCGAGTTTAGATGCTATGAAAGGCATTAGATATAGGAGAACGAGATGAAAGCGAATGGGAAGAGCCCAGAACCGAGAGCCGACAGCCGAGAGCTCATGGAACTTACATATGGCATAGGTCCACTCTCTGACGCCCAGCACAAAGTGAAGTTTCTCCGGGGCACAGGCCAAGGGCTGCCAGCTCCAGCTGGTGTTGCCTGTCCACACGGGCGTGAAGCAGTAATGCTTGGTAAACAGATGATCCCGATGGATGATCGAACCGTTCTGTAGAGATAGATAGAGAGAGAGAGAGAGAGAGAGAGAGAGAGAGAGAGAGAGATGATAGATAGTTGTAAGAAATTGTGAACAAAACTCTCTTAGAATTAGGGATGGGGCCTTGCGCCAGGGTCCACCTGAGAGAAGACTGTATCTCCACTAATTCTATCTTCACTTACCCACTTCATCCACTCTCAGTCATCTTGATCTTACCTCGTGCAGCGTCCAGTTGAAGTAGCTGTCATCCTTGGTGTGGGCCTTCATGTGGTCGCAGGGCGTCTCCTGATGCACGCTGAACATGGAACGCAGCTCTATGGTCGCATGTGTGCCGTTGTGCAGCTCGATGTCCATGTGGCTCTGGCCGGGTGGCTGGGGCAGCTGCTCCCGTGCGGCCAGGCAGCGGCGCTCCTGCAGATCGTAGAGCTGTCCGGCCGGACAGCAGAAGCGCACGCAGGGCCGCGACTTGCAGATGCAGGCGCGCAGATGGCGCTTCGCGGGCACACGGATGCCGTTCTCGATCACGAAGTCGTAGGCCGTGACCAGGTCGCGGGGTATCAGGGTCCAGTTGTGGACGTAGGAGTTGTTGAGGGAGCTGCCCATGTTGTAGCTGCCCGTGATGTTGATCGTGTCGATGAAGGCGCACGGGTGACGCGCCTCCTCGTGGATGCTGCCCTGAGTCATGGCCAGGCAGCCAAGGCAGCCAAGGCAGCCGAGCGCCAAGAGCTGCGCCGTGGCCACACAGATGCTCATCGTGGCATTAAATCAATGTCCAAATAATCAAATGATTTCCAGAATTTAAATCCAAACACAGAACGCAGTGACGTCTCGCTAACTCGCGACTTTCCGGCGGAAACGGCTCATCCACACCTGGCACAGGTTCAACACGAACTGCGCTCGCGGCGCCCCCAACAAGTGAATCGATTCCGAAATGGAATCGAAACACTGTCAGTCCCCTCCCTAGCCTCTCTCTCTCTCTCTCTCTCGCTCACGCGATTTTAATTTGTTTACAACAACCCAAAGACCCACTGAAACCGCGAAACAGAAGGCGCCGCACATGGAACTGAGCAATACTCTATGAGTCGCAGTAATTGAGGTGCCCGAGCGGCAGAAGATCTGCTTATGTGGATCATCCGCTTTATGTGCCGTGCTTAAAGTCATCCTCAAGCTCATCCCTGTGTACGGCCTTGAGGAGGTGATTCCCGGGGTATATATATACATATATAGCCATCCTTGAACATAATCCTCAGTCTGAATCTACCCTCCATCGACTCTATCCATGGCCATATTTGGCATTCTCTCTTATCTCTTATCTTCTTCCACTATTATCTTATCTCTCCCGTCGACACTTCCCCACTGAGTAGAGCATTTGCAGTTCGCCGTGCCCAACCTGTGGCCACTGTGTATAGACATGCTAGCGCGCCATTATAAGATATAGAACGCGTCGTCAATGGGACGGAGACCGCGACAGAGACGGACAGCCGTCAATGGCGTCATAAACGGGGCATTTGCTGCGTGCCATTTGATGGGTGAACCCGACTCCGACCCGATCCATAGTTGAGCCACTCAGCCACACACCTCCTCGGCCGGCTGCGAACTGCCTTTGCAATTGTTTTCGCTGCCTCTATACGTGGCCCTCGAATGCTTTTGGGGGCTGGTCACCTGTTCGCGATGGCACACAAATTATTCATGGTCGAGCGAATCCTTCATGCGGATACCTTCCATTATGGCTCCATAAAGGTTTAGTGCACTAAACGTTGAGCAGCACAACAAATTACCATAGTGAAGCTATAGTAAGGGTTTGGATTCGGGTTCGGGTTTGGGTTTGAGTTTGGGTAAATGCCAAACGCAAATAAGTTAATTGCAAAAGAATATATCGAGTGGGAAAGGCAGAGGCAAAGCCAAAGGCAAAGCCAAAGGCAAATGCCTGACGTAATAATTTCCGCACATATTTAATATGTGTTCGCCTTGATGGATGCATTAATGGATATCTGACTGAAACTGTCAATAGGCATTGATTTATTGTTTGTTTTTGGACGTTGATGGCAGCAATTTGTCAGGCATTTACTCTTCTATGAAATCTGGACTAATAGGGTTTATAGGCTGGGGGGAATCAGTTGGAAATGGCTAAGAGATTCAGGTCATTATTACCAATAATGATAATGAAATGAAATAGTTATCATGATTATTATTGAACATTTCATTATCATTATGCTGATAAAAATTCTAGTAACAGTAATGCTAATGATAATGGCAATGCAAATGATTAATGAAATGAAATTACTACGAAAATGGTAATGAAAATGAGTTTATTATCAATGACAATAATAATGACAATGACACTGATAATGTCATTAGTTATTCTGGTTGAGTGAAATTGAGAGTATGAATGAAACTTTGTTGATAATTACTATAATGATAATGACAATGATAATAACAATGACAAAATTATTGGCAATGATAATGAACTATTGACAATTGTCATGATACTGATAAATGCTGCAGTTATGGTAATAATAATGACAATGATAATTGACAATGAGTACCAAAATAATGCTAATGATGTTAATATTGAGTATAACTATACTGACAATGACAATGACAATGACAATGACAATGATATTAACAATAATATTGACAATTATAATGAGCCGTTGACAAATAGAATCAATGACCTCAACAGATATCGTTATCTATGCTAATGACAGTGATAAAAATATTGATAAAAGCAATGACAATGACAATGAACTCGATAATGCTGGGCCTAATGCTATAAGTCTATTGGTGAATGAAAAATTCACATACAAACTCAGAGTAAAAACTTTTGTTTAATCATTAGCTGTAACTGCAAGTGTGTTGTATACATGTGTGTGTGCGTGTGTGTGTGTTGTATAGATGTGCATTGCGGGCGTGTATATATATGTGTATATATGTATATAAAAATATATATCGTAGTTTAACAAGTCTTAATAATGCTTAATGCGAACGTCATTTGCTATCATCCAGAGTGATTCATAGTTAAGCTCTGAGCAACGGCTCGGCTGAATCATGAGTTGAGCAAAGTTGTGGCAGTTAGAGTGATGTCACTGTCGGTCTGTAGGGTGAGTCTGCAGACAGAGAGAGAGAGAGAGAGAGATCAATTGAAATAGGTATAGATTCGATGACTGGCTGTGGTCTCACCTGGCGACTTCAGATCGCCCTTCTCATCGAATTTGTAGACTCGCGCGTTGATGATGCTCAGATCCGTCTGACTCGATTCGCTGTGTGGAGCAGAGTTTTATTGATGGAGCTTAAAGGGGGTTTCCCTTGGTTTACTTACACATTGATGGACCACCAGGTCTTCACGTGCATATTCTTGCCCAGCAGCAGAATGAAGCCGGCTATGGCCAGCACCAAGATGCAAATGCCGCTCCAGAAGTCGATGATGAAGAAATGCTCCCGCATCCGAGCCAGCACATAGACGATCATCTCGCGCACCCACACCGACGACACGCCCACCACATATGCGGAGAAGGCGTAGAAGCTGGGAGGACAGAGTGCGAGTTCGAGTCAGAGCAATGTTCGCTAGGAGGTGCGAGGAATACCTACTGAGTCTTCATGATGCGCAGCTGAGTGCCCAAAATGTACTGGGTATCCGCGGGCAGATCGAAGATCGAGAAGTATGCCTTGACGCAGCAGCCGATGCTGAAGATCAGCAGCAGGAGAATGGGCACGTAGTAATAGATCAGAATGCCCCAGAGACGAACTGCCAAGGGAGTTACGGATGGAACAGTTATGTAGATCTATATCTATCTATCGAGATCATCTCAATCTCGGCTCACCATCGAACCAGCAGTAGTCCTCGCCAATGCCTGGCTTCAGGTGCTTGGGCAGATTTGAGTCCTGCGCAAAGGAGACCAGAAACCGCAAAGCCACGACGCAGCCCAGGGCTATGAAGTAGCACAAGGTGCGCACCCAGCTCCTGATGGCTTTCAGGCGGAACTTCAGCAAGAAGTCCAGGCTGCAAATGGCCAAGTAGACAAAGGACAACATGATGCAGAAGTAGGCCAAGAAACCTGTGTGGGAGCCAAATGTCTGTGAGATCTGTAAATGCCGGAGGAGGTCGCAGGTGCTAACTCACCTATATTGCGGCACGCCTCATGGGACAGATTCATGGGATTCTTGAGCGTCAGATAAACGAGCAGGCAGTAGCCCCCAATGGCTGAGAGCAGATAGTAGATGATCAGCTGGCCGTAGTGGGAGCGGCGCGCCTCGTTCACCGAGCTGAGCAGCGAGACTATGAAGATGTTGATGAGTATCGCAATGATGCTGCCTAGGGAGTGAGAGGGAGAGAGAGAGCGAGAGAGAGAGAGAGAGAGAGCAGGCAGGGAGTGCGTCTTTAGTATCTGCTTTAGATAGCCCCGGGCCGGACTTACAGATGGCATAGATCCAGACTCTGTAGCCGCGCTGGAAGCGCTCGCAGTTGAGCGGCGTCAGCTGCCAGGCCTGCTTGTGCTCCAGCGGCGTGAAGCAGTATTCGTCCGTGCTCCAGAGACGTCCGTCCCGCAGCAGCGAGCCGTTCGCGTGCAGATCCCACTGCCAGAAGGTCTCGTGCTTCTTGTCCACGAACTTGTTCCGGCAGCCCAGCTCGGTGCGCACCACGAAGTGCTCGCTGATCTTGACCTGCGCCACGCTGTGATTCGCATAGCTCAGCTCGACGTGGCTGATCAGGCGCTCCTGCCTGGGCTTGGTGCAGTTCCAGCTCTCCGCATTGAAGACCAAGTCCGGCGGGCAGCAGAACGTGATGCACGGCTTCAGCAGGCAGACGCAGCCGCGCAGATGCTTCTCCGCCCGGTACTCCACGCCGTCGATCACCTTGAAGCTGTACTCGGCCATCAGCTCGGTCGGCACCAGGACACCGGCGTACGAGTACGCGCCATCCTTGAGCCGCAGTCCGTCCGTGATGTTGACGGTGTCTGCGTAGGCGCACGGAAACTGGCCCTGAGCGGAGCTGTGAGCTGCCGCCGCCGCCGCCGCCGTTCTGTGCCCAGTGCTAATGAGGAAGCACCACACGAGCACCACCCACATTTTTCTTGATCTGGCGCTAATTCAGCAATTAAACACGCTGCGGTTATAAAGCCCGTGGCGGGGTACAGTGAGCCCTCGAGCAGGCGAACAGCTGAACTGATTTGCTGTGGTGCCAGGGCAAAGTGAAAAATAAGAAATAAAATAAAAATTAATAAAAAAAAAAAACAAATATATATAAAAAATATAAAAAATAAAATATAGACTAAAAATAAATATGTAAAAAATAATATATATATATAATGATAATATATATCTTGATATACATATATATTACATATTATATTTTATTGTTAACACTTTTTGAAATAATTCTAAAATTAAGAATTTATTTCTAGCCTTCCGCTGTGTGAACTTTGTTAGTTTATATAATTGATAAAGCCCAAAAATAATTGCAAACGGATGCTCGCACAGCCAGCTGTTCGTCAGCAGAGTGCGCACTGTATTTGCTTGTGGCTTTAGGTGTGGTATTTGTTTGTGGCTCAAAAGTTTATGCTGCGCGCGTGACGTCACAGTCAGCCTCTATAGCATTGGCGATGTCGGCGTTGGCGTCGGCGTCGACGTCAGCTTCAGCTTCAGCGCAAGAATTAAATAAATAAATAAATGCGATCGTATCCATTTAATATGTTTGTCTTGGATTTTAAACGCACGCACACACACACGCACGCACGCATATGTATATATAGAAATACAACAATCAAAACGGACAGCAAGAACGCCGACGCAGACGCAGACGCTGGCAGCGACGTCTAAAAACGGCTATATGATTGCGACAACAACGACAATAATTATATGGCGCGCAAGCGAGTGAGCAGCGAGTGCGAGAAAGAGAAAGAGAAGGAGAGGAGAGGAGAGGAGACGAACTTTGTGAGGCGTTGTAGTTGCTGCTGTTGTTGTTGTTGTTTTTTTTTGTTTTGGACTTTCTCGTTAAACGAAACCGGCAAACCGCGACGCAGAGACGTCAACGCACCATGCCGGCCAAGAATAAAAAACAGACTAACTGATTAGCCAGTCAGTCAGCACTAGCAGACCCCAGACCCCAGGCCACAGCCACAGTCGCAGTCGCAGTCGCAGTCGCAGCTGCAGAGCGCACCAAAATGAGGGCCAAGAGGAATTCGATTTCGTATATGTTTACTTTGCGGAATCGGAATGGGAATTCGAATCTCAGTCGGACGCAAACCTCATTCAAAATTCATTTTGTTGTTTGCTTAACCACA
The DNA here is from genome assembly GCA_035047625.1 of Drosophila mettleri. Taxonomy (NCBI): domain Eukaryota; kingdom Metazoa; phylum Arthropoda; class Insecta; order Diptera; family Drosophilidae; genus Drosophila; species Drosophila mettleri. The sequence goes on along the minus strand of JAWNPI010000103.1, from coordinate 904,638 downwards.
ACAACAACAACTCGGCTGGAGCTTAAGTTGTGTGCGCAGTGAAGAGAGCTTTTATGTTAAAATTGCCGTTCTTTGTCTAGCATAACTTTACAGTGGGTACAGATGAGAGCTGACCGCGGGAACAGTTAATGATGCGCTGAAAGCCGCTCTAGCTCTATATTTGTTAAACACCCATGCATTCGGCATGGAAACAGTTTACAGTGCGCACGATTACAGTCATGCATTGGAGTGTGTCTTTGCTAACTAACAATGTGTTGTCTGTGCTACTTTACAGTGTGAACAATTTTAACAGTGCTCACACAATTAAAAAACGTGGGAACAGTGTGTGGGAATTTGAATATATTTATTAAATTAATCAATTTAGGCATCGTATTTAATTACATAAATTGTGTGTGTAATGGATAACAATCATTATATATTATTTTATGTAATGAAAATATATTATTTTGCATACGCTTGTGCTTGCTGCACTTATTCTCTTTTGTTTTCTTTGGCTTTATTTGATATATTTTTATACATTTTAACAAACATTTAATATATATTATGAAATATACAAAAATGTGCTTGAGTATGCGTTTCACAATGCTCAATAAACTTAATTTTCGAATTTGTTTCCAGTGCTTAGAGGACTAATCGGATATCAGATATATTTGATCTATATATATAAAGTAAGCTCATGCGGATGCGGATGCGGATGCGGATGCTAAGTAAGTTTACAGTTTCATGTATTGATATAATGTCTTTTCATAAGTCTAGAATATAATAGATATAGATATAGATATAGATGGCTGCTGGGCCAGCTGGTTAGCTGGTCAGCTATTCGATGCGCGAGGTCGACGCGACGACGTCCTCTGGGACTAGACCGACTTGAGCCACTGTGCGCACAGTGGGCCTCAATGGAAGCTGGTGGTGCGCTGTGGCTGTGGCTGTGGCTGGGGCTGCTGATCGATGGAGAACAGCGGCTTCTCCACGGAGCTCTTCTCCTGCAGGGTTAGATTCGCCACGCTGCTGGAGGTGGTCTTCGTGGAGTATTGGCTCTGTCTCTGGTGGCTGCCATCGCGCGAGCTCGAGCATCTAAATGGGCGGCAGGAGAATCTGATTAGAATCGGTGCGCGGAGTGCCAGGTAACACAGATAACACAGATTAGGCGTAACATCGTTAATTATTGATATGATATGGCCATAGAGATAGATAGATATGATAATGAGTGTGGAGCGTGGAGTGTGGAGTGTTAGCTGGAAGTGGCAGCTAAACTATTTGAACTGATTTACATGCAATTATATAGAGATAGACAGAGATAGCCGCATTGGAGAGTTTGGTTAGTTTATCTTTTATCAATTGCCGGGTTAATCACACATGCCTCTAACTACTTTCCATTATTTTTTTTACCTTTTATAGTATATTTATGAGTTGTTTTTTTTTTTGTTTTTTTTTTTTTTTTTGATTGAGTTTTTTAGGCTTTTGCTGGGCCCGTGGACTTTTCCTTCATTTTTAACTTTTCCTGAGTCAGGTTTACGTCGGTGAAGGTCGAGTTGGTTGAGGTCGACTGACTCGAGCTGGTCGACTTCTGCTTCGTGAGTCTTCGTGAACGAGAATTACGGATTGGCATTGGTTATATGTATATATTACTTAGATATATATACGGGTTATGTGGGTGCGTGTGTGGAGGAGAGTATCTCAGTTGGAGTTGGGTCACATAGACAAGTTAGATATACGTATAGAGGCTGATTAGTACACATCTAGGTGGACGGATGGAGGCTTTCTTTGTTCGTGTCGGTCTTGTTTTACAACACTCAAGTGTTAAGGCTTGCTAGCTGTGTCGTGTGTTGGTTAACAGCTTGGCTGCGGTTCTGGTTGCGGTTCTTTAGCGTTAGCGTTACCGAAAGCAGTCTGAATGCAGAAGAATACAGAAGAAGAGTTCAATTGAGATACAGCCACACATACAGAGCGAATACCCTACATAGATATCTATAGAGTTGCATGCCATTCACACACAGAGCAAGAGTAAGAGAGAGAGAGAGACAGAGAGAGCTCGTTGCACAACACTGAACAGCGAAGAGGAGAGTGCAACGCTTACTGCAGCTATTGTTCACCGCTCATTCCATTCCATTCCATTCCATCCCGTTTCGTTTCGTTTCGTTCCATTCCGTTTCGTGCCCCTAGACGGCATGTGAGTGCACACCGCTGGCAGTGTTGGCAAACGCATTGCGTATGGCAACCAGCTTGCGTATGTGCTGCGACGCGTCCATGAACCGCTGCCTCATCGAGTAGCTGCTGCCAGCCAGAGTCACGCTCTCCGTCTGCCTCAGACTGCGCACACGCACAGTTCTAAGCGTGTGGCGGGGGGTGTGGTTGTGGTTGTGGGTGTGGGTGTGGGGGGCAGGGCGGGGCATAAGTGGAGTGAGTCAGAGACATATACAAATTCAGTAGAGACGCGCGTGTTACTCGGACAAATACACAGCTCGTTCCAATTGTGAATGGGATAAGAGACACAGCACAGATTCCGTTGGACTGGATTGGAATGGAACATACCTGTTTGTTATCAAGTGCTTGACCTTCTTCTTCAGCACGAACAGCATGAAGATGAGGAAGCCCTGCATGGCGTTGCACAGGTCGGAGACGTAGAAGATCTTCGACCACTTCTTGTCGGCGCCCACAAAGTAGGAGATGATCTCCGAGGACCAGGTAACGCCCATGATGAGGAACAGGCGCAGAAACAGGCCAAATCTGGAAGGCAGCGCAATTAGATAGTGAGATAGAGAGAGAGAGAGAGAGAGGGGGAGACTCTCTCCCTTCACTTACTTATCCTTCTCGGTGCGCAGATTCCTGGTGCTGTCCTCGCGCGCTATGATCCGCGCCATCTCGCGCTGCACGCTGTGAATCTTGATGGCGGTCATCACGAACATTACCGTGTTGGCCACGATGATGGCCAGGATGGGCCCGAAGAAGTAGATCATGGCCGACCAGTTGGTCATGTCCAGCCAACAGAACTGGCCCCCGCCAATGCCCGGCTTGAGGTAGTACGGCCACTCGGAGTACTCCTGCGCGAGCATTGTGAAGGCCAGGAAGAGCAGCGCCAGGCCCCACGAGTAGAGGGAGTAGAGCAGGAAGCGCTTCTTCTCCTGGAAGCGATTGACGCCGCGCGTGCCCCGGAAATTGTGCCACAGATCGAAGCTGATCACATTCAGCCAGAAGAAGGCGGACATAAAGCAGAAGTAGGTCGTGTAGCCGAACACCTTGCAGGAGAGGCCGAACGGGTCGATGCCCTCCGCGAGCAGCAGGCAGCACAGCAGCGAGTAGCCGACGGTCAGGCCCACCAGATAGCAGACCAAGCTCTTGCCGTGCTGATTACGCAGCTCGGGTATCAGAAGGTACACGGCAATGGTGAGCAGCATGAAGGGAATCGAGAAGAGCATAGCTGAAAGTATGAATGAGTCAGGCGAGAGGACAGATAGATGAGAAAGAGATAGTGATAGAGATAGAGATAGAACCTTACCGAACCCATTTATGATCTTCACCGTCGAGTTCTCATTGAACATGTCGCAGTTGGCCGGGTTGAGCGTGTAGTAGAGATCGGTGTCGTTGATGCTGGTGGGCACCAGGCAGAACTCGTTCTTGTAGATGTAGTGCTGGTCGTCCTCGCGCAGCAGCGTGCCGTTCTCGTAGAGCTGGAAGGTGTCGTACGAGTTGATCTCCGGCACCAGCGAGAACATCTCCGTGCAGGGCCGGAAGCTCTGCACCACGAACTGCTCGTAGATGTTCACGCTCTGCACCGAGCCGTTGTTGAGCGTCACGTTCATCAGGGGCTCTGGCCAGAGCTGCTTCGAGTTCGTGTCCCTCTCGCACTCGGTGTTGTTGTAGATCTGGCCCCACGGGCAGCAGATGTTGATGCAGGGCTTCAGCTTGCAGATGCAGCCGCGCACGTGCGCCGGCACATCGATGCGGTCGACCAGGTCCTTGTAGATGTAGTCGAAGGTGCCCACATAGTGGCTGGGTATGATCACGCCCTTGTAGCTGTAGCTGCCGTTCGGGAACGATGGGTAGCCGGTCACGTTCACCGTGTCGAAGAAGCTGCACTTGATGTGTATCCCGTTGCGCTCATGGTAGTTCCACTCGTCGCTCATGGCGTAGACCCCGAACGGGCTGCCCGGCAGCAGACGCAGCACCACCAGGAGCAGCACTCCGATGACGGTGGCGCCACAATACAGTGAGCCCGATCGCTGATGCTGCTGCATTTTCTTCTGCGCTCTGCGAGGATTGTGGGAGAATAAATTGAGATTAGCAAGGGAAATCGGTAGGATTAGAGAACGGATAATCTAGGAGCGGAGTTTCTCAGCTCAGGCAACTTCAGTTACATCTATCTGATCAGCTCAAGTTTCAAAATCTCACTGCTGGGGCACTTGACGCAATTTTCATTACAGCTCGTCAACAGGTTGGCCTTTCGTACAAGGACGTGTGGATTTATGACGTCAGCTTGAAGGGGCGCAATTCCTAGGGGGCTCATGGCTTGTGTGTGTCACGTAAACAAAGACAGAGACAGACAGAGAGAGAGAGAGAGGGAGAGAGAGAGGGAAAGATAAACAAGCCACGTATAACTGGACACACGCGACGTGAATGGGCGCCTACCGCCGCCCATCTGCCAATTCCTGAGGGGTATTAATCATCTGGCCCCAGAGCTCGTTTATGAATTCGTGTTAAATTGATACTAAGTGCTTGTCCCTATCAATATCCTGTCCGCATGTCCTCCCAGCAGCGCCCACGCTCGGCGGCTAATGTGCGGCAATAAATTCATTACCAGAGCAGACCTCGCTCGCCCCATCCCTTGACTAATGCCCCAATCGTCACTATCTTATCGTGCGCCAACATCATTATGGCGGATGGAGGAGGCCCCATCGATTGGGTCGATTGGGTCGAAAGTCGAATTTCGCTCAAATGCATGGATCGCTAATTATTTGCATTGGTTGAGCGGCGGAGCCAAAAGGCCCAAGAGAGCGACCCGCTCCTGCCTCTCACTCTCACTCCCACTCCCGCCCTCGCTTTACCTCTCCCACTCTTTGACAGCTCAGTGGGCAGTGCGCACCTTCGAATTAACACGAAATTTATTGGCCCAGTGGGTAAACAGACATTAAATGCCCGCCAATTCACATAGTTAAGTATTAATAAGAGAAAAATAAGCATAATTAATCGTTTTCAGCAGGCAAAGCGGAATGCGAACAGAGTTGCCAGACTTACTAAAAAAAAGATAGACGTCTGCGGAATTCAGCATAAATACAAGGAGAATTAGAGGAGGACTAAAGGCGGTAAATGATTCGAAGAACTGGTTCAATTGCATAGATCTGGTATACTTAACAGTTGCTTGGGCAATATTAGATATATAATGAGTAAATGAGTTAAGGTCCCGTTTTAATATGAGCTAGTTAATGAATAGGTTCGTTATCATAGAACTAGTTCATTTTAAAGGAACTATATGAATAGTTCGAGTAATTAGTTGGAGTTATTATTACACTAAAATAAATAATTTGAACCAGGCTTAGATTTATTTAAAATGAACTGGTTCATTTTAGGAATACTTACTAGTTTGTTACGAAACTAGTTCAAATTACAGTTTAATTGATACTTTAAGCAATTGAATGTTGTATCAAATATAGTGCGCGTTCAGCTAAGAGAACTAGTTCATCTTAATAAAACATATGTAATTTGTTTTAAGTGAACTTGTTCTTTGTAATATTGACTGACAGAAGTACTACGAAAACTGATTCATTTGCCACATTTTAACGGAACTAGTTCCCCATTCAAGATCAGGTCAGTCACAAGTGCTAAAATCTGATTTGTCTGCAATTTAAATTTCTCATAACAATTGGCGAAAATATTTTTTATGCAAAAGGAGAAAAATAACAAATTTCGACTGTAAAAATGTATATTGGGAAATACTCTACTCAATGGCCAGCCGCAGGCCCATTAAGATCGCAATCGTTCACAGATATCGAGGCGGATGGCTCTCTCCCTCAGCCCCGCCACGCTCAATTTGGCTATAGCGGAAAATATAAACGGCCAAATGCGGCCATAAAACTGAATTATGGGCCTCAATTTCATGAATTGTTTTACGATTTTCCGGATTTTCAATTGAAGCTGGCGCAGCGCTATAATTTGTTCACGTCGATCGCTGTTTGTTTAATATTGTTGCATATTTATTGTTTGTTTTGCGTGCTGATAAATGCAACAACTGCTGCTATATATGTTCATCCATGTCTGTTTATGCCAGAAACAGATGTGATATAAGAGATGGGCCATAGATCGATTTATAATGCCGATCAGGCAGATCGGCGATCGGCGATCGGTGATCGGCGTATGGATTTCTCAACTGATTCACAAATGCGAATGGGCGCGTCTGCTGTTGGCCAGTGGAATGCCAATCGATGGATTCCCCCTCGCATGTGAGAAGCTACCAGATAATGACAGCATAAATATGTGCCTGAAGTTATCTGATCAAGTGAGCGAGAGAGCGAGGCAGATGGAGAGGGAGAGGGAGAGACAGTGTATGACAAAGAGAACTCTGCTCTGCTCTGAGGCATAATCGCAACTCGCTTGTCTCATAAAATCGCCGATAAGATAAAGCTAAGAGGCTCTAATGTTAGACAAAAAGCATTTACTAGGCATTTATTGATTTCCAAGAAATATATTGAATATAAGTTTATATATATATATATATATATATATATGTATTGTGTGTGATCAAGGTCTCTATAAAATACACAACAAATGTCACATGGAGACTTTCTAAAGGGGTTTATCGAACACGAATGTACCATAAAACTAAGATAATATAATACTCTTTTCCTTTAATTATATATTAACTAATCAATTATGAAAACAAGTCACAGATATGAATATTTCATTTAGAAATATTTATGAGAAATTATGGGCTTGGTAAAAGATTAAATATATCAAGTTATAACTCAGATCTTATACCAAAGAAGAGTATAATATAATAAAGATAATAATATAATAAATAATAAAAGTAAAAATAATAATAACAAAAATAAAAATAATAATAAATAATACTAAAGCATACAAAATTCTATTTGAGCTAGCAAAAAATATGTAATGCCTCAGCATTTAGGGGATTGAATTTTGATCAGGGTTAATGTGTGCTTGAAGCACAAAGAGCAGATCGAAGATTGATTATTTTTCACAATTATTATTATATATATTATATATATATATATATTATATATATATATATATTATATATATTATATATATATATATATTATATATATTATGCCTTCATCAAAATATTTCTTAAAAACATTTATAATATGTGATGAAAACCAAACTTGACATTTATTGAAAGTGACTTTTGTCACATAAAGCGCCGAGCTCCAATTCAGTTCTTAATCGTAAAAATATATATTTCATAATATTTTTCGTTATACTGAACTCAACTCATAGCGCTCTACAAAATGTGTTTCATCCATTCTGCGCACATAAAACATTTAATGAGTAATTAAATATGTTATTTTCATTGATTTTTGCGTAGCTTCCGTTGGGTGTAAGCTGAATATTTATTGTTTTCCTTTTGGTTTTTATGTCGCTTGATAATGAGGCGTTGAGTGATTGTCTGAAGTGACAAATGAATTCTGATTCACGCATTTGCTGCACTCATTGAGCTCTAAAATAGATGGAAAGACTCCATGGGACTCAATCGACAATGGAGGCAGCTGTGCCGGGGGGTGAGCAGCTCCATTAGAGTGGCTCGCAAATTAGTGCTGCGTGTTAATTATGTATGCTGGAATGCGTAGAGCTTGGCAAAGATTTATCGGCGACTGATAAAGCGACATTAGCGATAGACGGACGACGGATGGAAGTAGCAAGCACTTTGAGCGTGTCACGCGGCGTATGCGTAATATTCATACGAAATATTTATTAAAATTGGAACACAGCTCACGGGCTATACCTGGATGTATAAGGTCTATATATTATATATTGTCAGCAAACATATCAACAATGAAACTCACGAAATCAGAAGACCATTAAAAGACATTCCGTCTCACTCACACTGCATTAGGCACTTCATATGCGCTTATTTATATACATATATATTGTTTTATTATTGTTATAATTATTATTCCACTTCTGCTCTTCACTTATATTCGTACAAAAACATTTGATAACTCTTTAGCTTGCGGCTTGCCCTCAGGCCAATCGCGTCGACTGTGAACTTGAACTGGAACCGAAAATTAAAAACTCACCACAAGAATAATGTTGGGGTGAGTAAGATAAACAAGCCACAAGCACACATGCACACATACATGCAGACAGACACAAAGGCACACACACACACACACCCATACACACGCACTCGCCGCTTCGATTATTTTGAATTTACACAAAAACTTTTTGTTTTCCTTCTTCATTGCTGTCTTTTCCGCCACTCAAAAATTTTGTGGTTTTTCTTTTTTTTTGTATTTTTGTGGAACATTTAGATTCGTGTGAAAATTCCAGCAAAATTATTTTTAGGCGTCAGCCAAAACACTCAACTCGATGCAGCTCGCTGAATAGTTTGCTAAGCGATATTTAATTCCCTTTGTCTTGTGTGTAGACAAAGGCAGCAGTCGCTCTCTCTCTCTCTCTCTCTCTCTCGCTCTCTATCTCTGTCTTATCTGTTGCTTATCATATTGTGCTGCATTTGCATATGTTATGTCTTCAGCAACCACATACCTTTACCCTCGTCTGTAATGAATTGGCTCTTTAAACATTGAGTCGTATTAGATTTCTATATTTACCGAGGGAAACCCAATTGCTGCTCACCTCGCCTAAGGCGAATCAATCAATCATCAATCATCATTTGGTATTTTATTGATGTTTTCTTTCATATTGTGACTTGACTTGCGCTAATGTAGCACAAATAAATAGATACACTTATGTGAGGCACAATGAAATGTTCCTTAAATAGAGCTAATTGCAGTAGAGGCAATTATTGCTTTATAGAATTATCACAACTTTTGACAATTGAAATATTTATATATTATATATATATATATATATCTATTTCCTTTTCCGTTGCACAATTTGTTTACTCCATATGAATTTTACAGAAGACTGTTGCATATATAGCAATGTATATAATATAATGTAATTTTATATATATTATACAAATATTGCGCATATTAACAAATTGATATATGGCAGATATATATCTAGCTAAAGTAAAGTCAAGTTTATATGACAACTCAGTTGTCAGTTGATTTCCAGACTTGAATTCGATTATAAAAACTTGCTGATATATTTCAGATAGCCGTCATGTTATATATTATTAATGGCTGTACTAATATTATGATAACCTCCGAGCTCTATATCTTTGTCGCATCAGCATGATATTATAAAGAAATCTTAGATATTTAGCAACACAGTTTGTTAGGCTGTGACTGTTGAGAGACTAATGGCTCTTATTCTTTAATTCTCTCATTTATAGATATTGATATTGATAAGCGATGAGTCTGGCTGAGGCAGAAGACTGCATATGAGAAGTTCTACTTTATATTGAAGAGCGATCAATCAGATAAATTCTCCTCAATTTATTTATAATATTTTAATCATATTTGTAGTTTCTTCACATAAATTACTTACATAATCATTTGAAATAAACAAGATTTCTCTAATCGCGAGTAACTTAAAAACAAACGCAGTTATTGCTTAGTTTGCCTTATAGATAGAGCCATCCGATAGCGACTATCATGGCCCCCATATTGTGCCGAGGTAGAACTAGTCTTGAGCACAGAGAGGAGATAAGAGAAAGCAAAAGCATTTCCATTGTTAGTTTCACATAACTTTAATAAGTAAGTCATAATAATTAGCTAGTTAATAGTTAGTACAAGTTGGTTAGGTACAGCTGGCGACTTATGCATTTAGCTAATGAAATTGCAGTTTTACGAGCTCCCATCACGAAACAATTGGCCAGGAAACACCTGAGGATTGCTCAAATGGCATAATATATATATATGTGTATATATATGTATATATGTATATAATTTATAGGGCATTTAAAATATATGAAGTGGAGTCTGCAGCGACTGAGCTAATCGTATGCACGAAGAAGCTGCAAGGCAAGTGATAAGCGACTGCTTTTGGCCTCATTTCAATTGATTCTGTGCGCAGTCAAGGCTGCTGCCAAGAAGTCTTCAAAGAGCAGAGTGAATATAGAAGAAGTAGAAGAGAAGAGTAGAGTAGAACTACTAAGTAACTGATACCTAGAAATCTTGGTGAACAAAGAGTTCACTCTTTGAGTTCCCTCTGCTTGAGTACATATTCAATATACAATATAGAAGACATGCAGAGTTGAGCTCGGTTGACAGAGATCAAAGATGTTGCCCCTGATATTTTATAGATAAATATCGATCTATAGAGTTCTCTGCTCTACATATCGAGGCATTAGACCGTATTCAAGTGTCTGAGGTACTCCAAATATATTTGTCAAATAAATATTTTGCAGAGAGTCAAATGATCAGTTCAAGGCAGCAGCAGAAGGCTATGAAACTAGGCAGAGTTGCCACAGTTTGCAAAGAGTTTTCGGCAAGCAACTGCTAAAGAGTTGAACATGAATCAAAGTTAAGTCAGATTTTCTGCATTTTCTATTATAATAGTAATTAATAATAATACTAAAGTAATTATTCTAAAGGCAACTCAATAAGCGAAATTCTTCCCAGTGGCAATAGCCAGTCTCATCATTCCACTTTAAACAAACTTTAAGCACTTCACATTCCTCGACTTATATATAATATGTTTATCCATTATGTTTTGAACGTTTTCGACTCGAAGAGTAAACAATGAAAATTGCAAACAAATCGTAGGCAAATGTGCAACGACAGCAAACAAATTAAATCGACGCTGCCCCGAGTGGCCGCTGGCGTTGGGGGCGTGGCGTGGCGTGGCGTGGTGTGGTAGAATGACTCAAGGTGCAACAGGTGTTGCAATATGAGTTTCGAGTTAAGAAAACAGCTTTCAATACAAACTGCGACTATTTGTCATGCAACCAACGGAAATTATAGGGAAGTTGGGAGCAGCTGTCGGGCTTGGCCAGAATCTATACAGTGAAATTGACTCAACAAACGACCCAGATCTCAGCTAATTAGCCAATAAATAAAAACTAAATATACATAGATATTCAGACAAAGCAGGGGAAGAGCTATTTCGGCAGGGATTAATAAACAATTTAGAAGACACCTCCAAATGAAAAAACTATATTTAAACGAAGCAGATGGTTGCATGGGGCATCTTGTTTTTTATGGGCAGAAAAATATCAAAATCAGAAATAATTACTATAGATTTTATTGCACATTTTATAAAAAATTTCTCGCAATAAAATCTATTTAAATTTGCGAATATCTGGAGAACTTTAAGACTTAAAGAGATACAATTTTGTATGCCAATACTTCTCGAATATATACATACTAAAAACTTATTTGCTCTTTAGCATTGTTTAAAGTTTCTTAACTCGAAATTTCAGAAGTTTTGTAAAATTCGATATTTGGTGTCTTCACCCATCTATTCCCTACATACAACTATTTACAGGGTATCTAGCGACTATCTAAGCAATTAAAAAGTCTGGCATCAACACATAAATTCCACTATTTATATGAGGAAATAGAAATGTCATCAATAGAAATATCTATAAAGTCTAAGAATGTTACAGAATGCTGAATAATATCTATATATACACACTCATACACAACACATGTGTGAGACGCATTATTGGATGGGTAACGCCCACTTGAGTGTCAGAGGCACTCGAATATTTGCGCTGCTCGCTGCTTACAGTCAGCTTGTCGGCAAGTAGTACAAAGTCTTATCTTTCTCTCAATTTGCACTTACCGCTGAGCTCTATGTCGATACACCTTTACCTTTACCTTTACCTCTACCTTTACCTTATCTATATCTATATCTCTATATATGTATGACTCTATGTATACCTTTCGTATGTCACTGCACGCAATCAAATTGTTTGTTCTGCTCGCAAATTTAATATTGTTTTGAACTTCTTTTGTCACTGCGAAAACTTTAGATTATTTGCATTTTGAATGCATTTGGCTGGAAGTACAGGGTACAAATGCCATAAATATTTATCTGTATGTACTTAAGCTGCCCCTTGTCATTAGGCATGCAAATCAGGCTCAACAGTTAAATGTCTTTGATGCGCGGTTCTTTTTTTAAGCTTGGGTTTTTTTGTTGTTTGTTTTAAGTTCTTCAAACTTGAAATTTGTGTTTTTTTTGTTTAACAATTACTTGTGAATATGTTTCAAAAACAACGAAATGCTTTTCGTAAAATAATACTTAAAAGCCGAAAGAGCAAATTACATAAAATATGTTTCACAATGTATTTTTTTTAAATTTTCTTTTATTCACATATCATCTCGTCGCTGGGAATTCCCGCGTGTCACACACCTCTGGCACGGGCTAACCGGTTATTGTTATTATCATAGTAATTAATGCAAGAAAAAAGCGCATACGATATTATTAATGAGTTATCAACAACTTGATTAAGTTTTTTAATTTATTCTGCGATTTTTAACAACGCTGCCACAACGGTCGACTAACTGAAGCGAACTGAATGTCGTCTGGACATGGACTAAGTTCTGTTAAGCGTATCAGCGCTCAGGCTGTTAGCGAACAGTGTATGTTAAGTGTTAATGTGATGTTATTCGTTAATTGTTTGGCGCCGCTCAGCGTAGTTGACTAAAACTTAAACAGAGATGACTAATTGCTGATGGCGCTAGAACAAGAGGCGATAAAAGTGTGAGAGGGCAAATTATGAGAGTAAAAGGAAATGAGTACTATACAAAATAGGTCAAGCAGACTTTAGTAGATGAATGAGTATAAGAGAGTATAAGAACTTTTGCAACGTGTGTGTATGTGTGCAAGGGCTGAATGAGCGTAGAACACTGAAAGAGATGAACTAATTACAGTTAGGCATTGTCTTGCAGTGCGGAGAATCCTCGCATTGTTCTTTGTCAATATATGCAAGCACACTTACACACACTTACATATATACACGCATACAGATATCAAGAGCTGCGACTGCGCAACGTATTTTGCTTTGTTGGTGGCCCATTGTTGGTGTTTCATATTCACCTTGTTCGCACGTAGGCGAAAAACAAAAGCCAAATGGCAATTGATAGACGCTTGCCAGCAGTTCGCGCCAGCCGCAAATGTAAACAAACTGTCAAGTGATCAATGAATATGAGTTTGGATGCTCAAAATGGTCAAGTGGTCAAGTGTTCAAGTGGTCAACCAGCTACCGCAACCGGCTGCTGAGCTGATTACCTTGCTCTCTCGCTCTCACTCCCCCACTCACTCTCTTTATTGCTCTGTCCGTCTGCTTCTGCCCTCACTGTCAGTGCACTCCTTCACTACGTGTTACTGCGTCGTCAGTCGGTTTCTGCCCTGAGGGCAACTAGTTGAAGTTGTGATTCAAAGTGTTTTTGTGAATTTTATGTATTTATCGTTTTAATTGACCTATTGCTGGCAATTCAATTATTTAATTAGCCAGCCAGAGCTGACAGCAAAAGCTTGCTTCTCATGTGAGTCAAAGATCGAAAGCTTTCAAACCGAATTGCCTGCACATGCTATGCCCGAGATAAAAACAATAACTGTAAGTCTGACAAATCAATTGCATGTGCACAGTGGGTGGCATTATTCGATGCATAAATTAGTGATATATATTTAATTGGGCACAGCCATAAATCAATTTACATTGTAATTAGCTTGGGAGAAATTATACATGAGTGAAATGCATGCAATCGTTATTTAATATATGTATATAATAATGTTTAATGTAATAATGCTAATGCACATAGATATATTTATGGCATGATTATGTAGATAAAGTTAAGCATATTCATAAATTAAATGCGCTACAGCTCTAGATGACAGTAATTAAAAAGTTCCCTTTCATCATTGGAAAATTTATTCCAAGCACTTTTGCTATTGGAAGTTCTTTCTTATGGAATTTTTTCTTTATGTACGTAAATGCTGCAAGCAGATATGAGTGTCAAAGCAAACAAGAGAAGAACGGGACAATGCAGTTATATTTAATCACAATTAACAGAGTCTTCAAATTATTAAACGATATTTATCTACATATATACATTTGTATATCATATGCCGTTATAGCGCTGTTTCACACGTATGGCTAAAGACTTTCGCTTTTATAGGGAAATAAATTCGCCTTATGGCAGGGATCGTACGTGTTAATAGTCAAATTGTTGTATCCAAATCGGACGAAAACAACAATTGTTATTTATGTTTATTTATTTCAATAGATGATAAGAGCCGATTCATCGGAAATACCCAGTGCATAATATCGAAATTAATTATATTTTACAAAATATGTTTTTGAGTTTTGCAATCTCAATAGCAATTGCCAATGGCCGATTGCCAATTAATTTTGATTGCTTTGAACGCACTTTAATGAATGTACATACATACATACATAGGCACGTCAATATGTATGTATGTATGTATATGTATGTATTAATAAGCCCATCGAGTGTGCTCAAATGTGCGCAAAGTGGCTCGCCTGACAACCATCCAGTCTTCCCGCTCACCAGTCTTCCAGTCGAAAAAGCTATAAATAGAAAGGGCATGCAGCTTACAGGCCAGGGCATTCCCGAATTTCGGAATTTGGAATAGGAGTAAAGCAAAAAGAGTGTCATGAAACGAGTGTGCTCAAATGTGTGCAAAGTGGCTCGCTGACAACCATCCAGTCTTCCCGCTCACCAGTCTTCCAGTCGAAAAAGCTATAAATAGAAAGGGCATGCAGCTTACAGGCCAGGGCATTCCCGAATTTCGCTCACTGGCAGCGTGCGAGTGAGAGTGGAATAGGAGTAGAGCAGAGAAGAGTAGGCAAAAAGAGTGTCATGAAACTGGTTTCACGCTTAACATTGAGCTGCGACTACACATAATTCAATTGCTAAGGAAACCGCCAAAAACAAAAAACGCAAAAAACCAATTTCAAGTTGTGGGCACAACATACCTACGATAATCGTCAACCAGGTATCCAAGGCTCTTCACAATTGAAGATTACAATGCGAGACAGACGCGTGACGCTGACTGACCTTGAGTCTCTCTCTCGCTCCCTCCTGCTACAGCTGGAGAACAGGCGAATTGCCGTATTTCCGCACAGATGCCCGAAAGTTAATCGTATTTCATTAGTCAACTATTAATCGTAGTTAACAGTTGTAAAACGATCTTCACTTTCACAATTTTTTAAACAGTTAACTTCAAAATGCATCGACTTTAATTTAACAATTCGCTCAACGTTATCTTAGAACTTCTATAGCTTAAGCCTAACAGACTTTTATTTCAAATAAAATTGATTCGACTTTTTGTTTATTTATCCGCGGCCAAACAAACTTCTTGTTTGGCGAATTTGCTGCCACTGAGCGTTTTAACTGTTAACGAATTTATAAAGCTGTGCGCGCTGCTACGTCGACACGCAAAAGCTGTTTGCTGCAAAACAGCTTACGGCGCGGCATAAACACAAAAAGCTCTTTTGAAATGTTCCTTTTTATGCACTTTGACATGTATTAGCGAGCATCCAATTAATTTGCTTGGTTCCATATAATTACGTGGGCGTAGTTTATGATAATAGCATGTTTAAGGACCTCATTAACTTATTAGTTCATGACTAATTCATTATCCAATTAATTTATTTAATACCTCTACAAGTGGGGTTGTCCAACTCTTTTGAATGCAGGGTTTATAGTAATTTGTACATTTCGTACATAATCGCATTGATGTCGCTTAAAATTGAATTCAGAATTGCATCATAATTCTTAAAGCAATTTTCTGTTACTCCGTTTTCCTCTCCCTCTGTTATTTCGTGTTCAGCATTTTGATCTGTTCAATATTCACGGCATATAACAATCGATAGTTATATCGATTGATATAAGTCATGCTGAATTGACTTAACAACACGATGAATACCCGATTTTCTTGCACTTTCGCCTGTGCTTTGAGATACGCGAATACAGATATCGATACTTCTAATTGGCGCCAATATCATGATATTCAAAAACAAGCAACTTATATGTAATTTCTTATATATATGATTATATAAAACAAAATATAAATGCAAAATACGTTCATTTCGGTATAAAGGCTGACTTAAAAATTAAATATAAATTATATGAATTGATTTTAGTGAGTTGAATACTTCTGTTATAGCTGCCTGACTTCACTCGGGGCTGCTTTCGATGCCCGAGTTAAGTTAATCGAATTGAATTTATTACTTTGGTCAGCCTGGCGTCTTCTGGAAATAAATGTTTCTAGATCAGATATTGAACATGCAGAAAACATTTCTGTTAGTTTGTTGTTTGAGTTAATTCTAAGGTTAATATACACAAATTATAAACTATATACACATTACCAAGGCAGCATTTACAGTGGGTGTCAGCTGGGGGCAAATGAATTAAATCACAAGAAAAACACACAGAAGCAAATTAAAATGGTGAAGCGATCAACATACAGAGCAAACAGCCAAAATTAGTGCAAACCAAATTTAAAAAACACCCAAAAATGATTTAAGAAACCAATTGAAAATTTTTGTTTTTGTTTTACCTAATTCAAGATTTGCGGACCGATCACATTGACACCTCCATTCCGATCTTGAAGAGCGATTTCCTCTTCGCTGTCGTTGACATCATCTTCAATGCCCCGAATACTTTTACCATAAAATAATGAGCCCAGTTACAAGTGTCATACGCTTTCTTCAGCTCTCTTTCTCTCTCGCTCTGACGCTTAGTACTTACCGATTTAAGATGAGTTTCAGAACACTTTGCTTCAACACAAACATTATGAATACTATGAGGCCGTAAGCACAGTTGATGTAGTCGAAGATGTTTAATACGTTTGCGACTTGTTCATTTCCCTGCATGAGGTATACAATTATCTCGAAGGTCCACGTAACGCCCATGATAACGAAGAGGCGCACAAACAGAATATAGCTTCGCAGAGGGATATCGAATCGATAAATATCGATATATTGCTTAATAATTCAACTGCCTTACGTTTGCTTGTTCGAATCGAGTCGCTGCTGGCGCTCTCCGCGCACCGCCACGTTGCTCAGCTCCTTTTGCACTTTCAGAATGCGAATAGCCTCGGTGGAAAAGAAGAAAAATAAATGAATATCTCTTTAAATTGACTAATTGACTAAGAAAGCTAGTTTAGGGGTAGGTACTTTGGCGACTTAGCCCATCTTACCGTGAGCGTGAACATAACGATGTTGAAAATAATCTGCAGTGCCATCGGACCAAAGAAATAGAGCGCCGCCGACCAGTCATGAGCTGTGGGTGTATGGGAAAAAGGTCTTTCGTAATATCTGCGCAGTCGATAAGCTGCACTGGCAAGTCTTACTCTTAACCCAGCAATTGTAGATCGCAACTCCGGGCATCCACAGCAATTGCTCCTCGTCGTCAGAATCCAGCGACATGTCGACTATTATCACAATTATGGTCATTACGATCGCAACGCCCCACGAATAGAGGCTGTAGAGCAGGAATCGACCCTTGAACGTGTGTTTTGGAAAGTTGCTGTTGCTGGTGCGGAAACTGTTCCACAGATCATAGCTGATCACGGTGAGCCAAAGGAAACTGGCCATCACGAAATAGTAGCCCACAAAACCTAATGGAGGGTTCATTGATCATTAGCTGGAGTCGAGGAGTCGAGTGTTCTACCCACCATTCATTTGACAGGCAGTCTTGGACCAGCCGCTAACCCAGGAGTCGGCTAGGATGAAGGCGTACGCCAGCATCAGGCTGATCATGTAGGAAGCGAAGCACAGGCCGTGCAGATTCCTCAGCCGCGGCAGATAGAGGTACACACAGATTGTGAGGAACAGGCAGACGATCGAAATAAGACGCACTGCAAAGATTCAAAGACATCGCAGATGAGAGAATGCTATGACCTCCTGCTCCTCCGGTAATCAAGAGATCTGTGAGATCGGTCAACGAGCTACCATTGGGATTAGCTCATGAGAGCCTGTTCAGCTGTGGCCTTACGAGTGTTTAGTAACCATTGATTGGGGGGCGAAATTGCGCAGTTGTGGGGCACCAGGGTGTACTGATCGTCGGTGCCAATCTTGTGGGGCTGCAGGCAGTACTGTTGCTTGCTCAGCAGGCTGTCATCGAACTGACGGTGCAGGAGTCCATTCTGCGAATGGGAAGAAGATTAAGTGTTGACAGCGTGCAAAGAATTTCAGTTTCTGTCTAACCTCGAGCAGACTCCATTGATGGCTCTCGTCGTTCTCCGCATCCAGATGGAAGTGCATGTCACAGGGCACGGGCAGGTCCTCTTGTATGATAAAGTCCTGCAAGACATGTCTGCTCACCAGAGTGCCGTCGCGCAGGGTTATGTTGATAATGGGATCGAACTCGATGGCCTTCGACATATCGCCGCTGCACCTGCGCTCGCCCTCGACGAGCTCCAGATTCCGATGGCAGCAAAATCGAATGCAGCTGCCCAAGCGGCAGGCACAGCCGCGCAGGTGCTTGGCCACTGACTTGGTGGCGCCATCCTCCAGTATCTCGTAGTCGTATTCGCCGATCAGTTCAGCAGGTATGACCAGCTTCCCGTACCGATACGAGCCATTTGCCAGCCGCTGGCTCTGCGCCAGACTCACCGTGTCGAAGTAATCGCACCCTGGTATTTCGGCAAACACAATCTGGACAATGGCCACAGCCGCGATCAGATATAGCCGCATTCTGTGCTCGCGAGGTGTCAATGGGCTTTTTCAACAATTTTGCTCAATTAATTCTGGGATATTTATAATATTTTTATAAATTTCGCTGCCACATGTCGGCCATCTGTGAACCAAAATGAATTTTTATGGTTTATTGAACATTGAGTAGAAGCAATTGAAGAGATTCCACAGCTTAGTTAAGTCTGATAGAGGGGCATCTGTAAGTCGTCTATTGCTCACTCTATTACTTTCACTTTTAGTATTGATAATTTATGAATCATAAAATTGATTATTCTTAATATTTATATAAATCTATTACTATTATTATTTCTTTCTATTAAGAATTTCTTTAGCTTTTATTTGGGTTCTTATAAAACTCAACTGTAATTCAGATTTATAGCAGATTTATTTTAATTTCCTTTACGATATTCTTGAAGAATATTAATTAATAATTATTTCTCTTTATTCAAAACTTCTTGAGTTTAAATTTCTACAAAGCTAAAATTTAGATTTTTGTCAGATTTTCCTTGACTTTTTTAATTTTAATGATAATTCCTCTGCCTAAATCTCTCTTGGAAGTCTAAGTGAACAATGTATTTCTACTTATGCATTCGTAGCACAACAATTTATCGCCCGAGGGAAGTGAAGCGATCGAATTCACGAATTTTTCAGACTGTTTCGCTGAGCAAAAAAACCTTTTTTGCCAAGCAAACTTTGTTCAACAGCTGATTTAATTTCTCTTTCATTTCGTTTGTTTACCTTGTGACGTGTCTCTACAATGGGATTATTGAGGCTTATCTCCTGTGCGACTCATCGCGGTAAAATTAAAATTTTTAGGCAGTCAACTTAAGCTTCATGCGAAAATTATATATATATATGTATATATATATATATATCTGTGGATTTATCGATGCTTTACTTACTGACTTGCAATGAGTTGAACTAAATACGTGATTCGCCGGAGCCGTCAACGTGATTCGTCACGAGCAGCCTTTGTCAAACTGAAGTACGCCTCCGCCTCGAAATTTGATCTTTGCATTAAAATCCCACAATTCGGCTCTCGCGCCTCTTGCCGGTCGCGCTCTGCTTTTGCGAACGCTCAGAGAGCAATGCAACGCGCAGCCCCAACGGCCTCCTTAATCCGAATGTATATATATATATGTATATACATTTTTTATGTCTATATATATATTTTTCTTACAAATTGTTTACTTTCATTCAAGTAAAACGAACTTCTATCTCTGCCTTTACTCAGTTGGCCAAACCAAACATTTCGCTTAAACTTTTTTTCTTTTCAACAATAACATTAAGTTTAGCAGCACTTGTTGGAATGCCTTCCTGATCATAGTTGGGCTGAGTATAATCGACTCGAGTTATTTATATAAAAATCATATATCTTAGCAGCAGTACTTAGAGTATCTTCGTCTGAGTCACTCAAACCCATATACACATCTGCTGGCTTGAGCAAGTCTTCATTTGAGCGCGAGATCTCAGCTTTTAAAGAAGCCATCGCCAGACACTGCTCAATTTTATAATAAGTCTACTCAATGCCAAACCAAATAAAGGCAAGGCTCAAAAATATTGATTCTTAAATCTAAGAAGTAAATTCCATTTCCGTCGACAGAACGAGTGAGTATATCAAGTCAAAATATGCTCTGCCAGATAGAAAGCACATTTGATGGCAAACAGCGCAAACACAGAATATTTTTTATCAAAATTTGCAATATGCTGAGGGCAAAAAGAGCTAAAGAGGGGGAGAGAGAGAGAGAAAGAGTGAGAGCGAGTGTGAGTATGAGAGTGAGACTTAGCCTACAAGCTGTCATAACAATTGTTCAGCACATGCTTAAAATACGAAATACAGCTGAAATTTATGTTTTTATTTACATTCGAGTCAAATATATATATATATATATATATATATATATATATATATATATATTTCATTATATGCTACTTGCTTCTTTTCCTTGCAATTTTTGCTGATGTCGTTCTATAGAGGAGCGTGGGCCTTGTGTGATGTTTGTATCAACAACTTGACGTCAGCGCGTTCTCCTTGCTCGTTGAGCAAATGTTCCTCTCCTACTCTTTGGCTCTTTACGTTTTGCCTCTCTGTCACTCTTGGCAAGTGAATTATTCGACCATCTGCTGCTTTGGTTTTTTACCATTTGGCTTTTAGTCTGCGTCCGTTGGCACACCTGAGCGCAGCCCTCGAGACTAGTTTGACTTCCCTTTTGTAAGCTCTCTCTATCGATCGCTCTCTCGCTGCATTCAGTTCACATTTTGTTCTCTTAACTTAAGTTTTCTTATCCCGAAGCGAATTTGTGAATTGAACACTTTTCTTTGTTGTTTCCTTTTTGGGCATCTATCAGCTATATGTCCTCTATAATAGTATTTGTTGATTTAATTCTATTCATTCATACATTAGTCATGAATACAAATGAAACACATTCATTACTGATAGAATGAAATTCCATCGTCAACTAAAATTTCAACTGAATTCAATTCAATTCCAAGAATACGAGCGCGAATATCTGAGTTAATTAATTAATTAATTCAGTGCTGTTATGAAAAGAATTTCTTTTTGCTCTCATTTGCTCCTCTCACTCTCTCTCACTCTCTCTCTCTCTCTCTCCTTCTCTCTCCCTCTCTCTCTCTCTCCCTCACTTTGTTTGCTTTTCATATCAGTTTTGTTTACTGCAAACACAATCTTAATGAAAACAATTGAAAACGCTGCAGTCGGGCATGAGCAACTGTCTAATACTCGTTTATGGCTCGAGTGCACGCGAATTGGGTTCAACATTATAGAGCTCTAAATTTGATGGGGGCACATGTGGTGCAGCTCAAGTAGTTACCATCGAAGATATATCTAAAGCTTCCAGTCTTAAGTGAAACAGAAACAAAAACAGATTCATATTCTAGTAAGCAGAAATTCAATTCAATATATAATATAAGGGCAGATAACACTTCTCCGACCACAGTCCAAATTCTGGCTTATTTCGTTTAATTTATTTCCTTATTTATCGTGCAAATTTTGTTAAATGATATTTCGATGACTATAAATAAACCGAAACTCATTTTATAATACTAGGAACCATTTGCCACTTGATAAGTCCGAAATGAATTTAAAACTCGATATGCATCAGTCACATGATTCAAGTGCTTTGGTGTCAAGCAAAAATAAATAGCTTTCGACACGACTAAATGAAACTGCATACCTTTTGAACATATATCAATATACCCCTTCAATTCATATATTTACAGGGCATTAACAAATAATCGTATTGAGTTTAACTAGAACTAGCAGATGAGTTGAAGAGATGAGGTAAGTACCTTCAACCTATTCAATGAATGTAAGAATATTGCAAAATATATAAATAAATATGTAAATATATGAATATATATATAAATATATAAATAAATATATAAATAAATATATAAATATATAAATAAATATATAAATATATATATATGCAACATATATGGATATATATTTACACCCACATTTCGATTTCAATATGCCCACTTGGCGGCAGGGTATAGCCCAGCAGGGCCTAACGCTGTAATGACAGCCCTGTCGACACCTTTGGCTCATCGCGTGCCAAGAGCTGAGAATTGAATTAGCTAATGACCTGTGTAATAGGTGCATAATTATGTGATTATATGTGAGAGCCGCCCTCTGCGCTGCCTAGGACCTGCTGTACATTTGCCTGAGGACGGCCACAATCGAATAGGACTTGCTTATGATGTAGGTGAAGCTGGCTAAGGTGAGGCCCATAAAGCCACCGGCGGTAAACAGAAATGGACGCTCCGCATTTACCATGAAAATCAGCAAAGTTTTCTTGCACTTCCCATCGAGCGAATGCCAATGGCAGCCAAAGGCAGCGCTGGACAGCGTTTTGCTCTAGAAGATAATGAATAGAGAGGGAGATAGAGAGAGAGAGAGAGAAAAAGATAGTTCTCACCTGCTCGTAAACCTCATTGCCAAAATAGCAATACATAAAGAGCTGGCAGAGCACACAGGAGAGCATCAGGTTCATTATGATGGAGCTCTTGGAGCCATCGCCGATCACGATGACCTGGAAGGCGGTCATGGCGACGATGACAACGGAGCTGACGAACTGCAGCATCACAGCCAGATTGAAAATGCGCTCCACCTGCTGGCGCAGACTGCACGGAATTCATATGAGACTTTAGTGAATGTCAGCTCAGATCTTGGGCTGCTTACAGAATCAACTCGCAGTGGTATTTGACGATGGCGACCAGCCAGCTGTAGACATCGACCTCGGTGTGCTCGTGCAGCTTGTCGAAGGCCAGGCTGAGCACCTTCAGGTGCATGCATATCTGGCCCATGACCGATATGTTGAGGAAGTCGATGCTAGTCGTCTCCAGTGCCAGGAGCGCCACGCTCAAGCCCTTGAACAGCGACTGAGCGACGCGTGGCAGCGCGGCTGGCATCTCGGCCCGATACGGAAAGCGATTTCCGGCAAACTCCTCGGGCGCTGCAAATTACGGCAAATTACGGCCGTAAGTCATATAGAATTTTAGCTTAGCCTCCTCACCCATCAGTACGTAGACGATGCTCATGAGGCCTGGCGTCAGCACGAGATGAAAGTAAATTTGATTCGCCAATTTGTTCTTCACTTCAGCTCGCTGAAACGCCTCCGCCTGCTGCTCGGAGAGAACGCAGCGACGTGCAATGTCGCCCAGTTTCTGTAAAATGATCTTCAGTGTGCCGTAGTGATAGCAAATGTTCAAGAACTGAAAGAAGAAGAGGAGATTACTATAAGACCTAGCCTAATCCCCTGGCGATCAATCAAAGTCTTACCTTTATCACAAAGGCAATATGAGTAAGGGAAAGTATTAGGTTCTGTGTCATCGCGTCCAAGTCCTGCCAATTGAGATAGAGATCGTAGAGCTCCAGGTAGATGTAATAACAAACGGCGAGCATAACTGGACAGCCGAGCAAAATGATGCACAGCTTCTGCAGCGGCGTCTCCTGCTTCAGGCCCACCAGCGGCACGCCCACCAGCTGGGCCAGCCACAAGTTCAGCTCGATGGAGCCGATTTTACCCTCGGCCGCATTCGAGGGCGAAAGGTTCTGAACGAAACCCAACAACTTTTTCATTTCACACAATTCGAATCAGCCAAGCCTCGGCCAGCATTGCCTTATATACGAGGTCTAAGCAGACATTGCGTGCACCTAACGCCAGCCCACGGCTGAATAAGTCATCCTTTAAAGCGTTCCACCATCTAATTACTATTATAACACAAATAATGTCTTCGGCTGGTGGCAAATTGAAACTTATAATAAATTTATAGATCAAGAGGGTTGGCGAGGCAGAAGTCTACCCAGAGAGCAGCTCGGCCATTTAGCCACGCTTAAGCTTCAGCTATTCCTTGCCTTAATAGATCTATTGCCTCCTGTCTACAGCTAAGGGCGTCAGCTGCAGAGATGCACTACATGTGCTCAGCCTGTACAGCCAGGATTTTAGTCCAGTCTTTGAGCACCTGACTCAACCTCAATTCCTTCCGTCTCACAGGGCATAAAGACAATTTCAATTGTGATGCGAATTTATAAATTTTATTTTTGATTCAAGTCATTTAGTTACGCCTTCTGCACTTGCGACGGCAGGACTGGCGGGTGCAATAGCGATTGTTGTTGCCGCCACAGCCCTTGTAAGCCATCCTCTTGCAGGACCGGGATGAGCTGTCGTACCACCACATTCTGCGATTGGCATTCCTGCCGCACAGTACAGTGTTATTCCTGCCTTCGTCTCGGCCGCCAATGCAAGTCGTCGATCTAGCCGCTAAGGAAATTTCATCAATAGATATATATATATATATAGAGTGATGATCTTTGTGTATATATAAATTTGTATACTTACGCACGGCGCCCCTGCAGGAGCGACGCTGCGCATCTAAGGTGGCCACGTAGAGCGAGAGGCAAGCCAGGATTAGAATGAATTTCATGTTGCTTTAAGTTAAATGTTGAACTGATTTAAAACCGAACTCCTAAGGTCTTATATACCAAAAGGCACAATAGAGTCCAGAAATGTGAAAATCTGTTTTGCCAACTGAATTCAATGTCAACAAAGGCCCTTACACTAAATTTAACCTACGTCTTTATATATATATATTTCGGCATATTTCAGACTCTCTTTGGTCTAGGCACGTGCTCAACTGTGAGTTGTGAATTGAATGGAAGAAAAGAAATGTTTTAACTGTTCTTGAAATAGAGACAAATACTATAGTATCTATATTAAGAATAGATATTAATATATCATATTCTATTTAGAAATTATATAAATTTCCACAAAATTGTATTCAGTTTAATCCATTTAGCTCATTGAGATCATCATCATCATAATCGTAATCGTCAGCATCATTTAATAAGTTTTGCCTGCACTGAAAGATCTCTCCACATTCTGTGTAGGGAAAGGAAATGGGAAATTTCGATAACTTAAAAAAGAATGAAAATGGGATGAGCTATCGAAAAATAATTTATAAACCTGAGCTGTTTATGGTAGAAATGAGAAAAAATTTCAAATTTTAGCCTTTGTGCTTTGATGGAAGATCAGAGGCACGTGCGGATGGATGAACGGTCAAGTGGAATGATGGATCAGTTCATGGTAGATATAGACAAATAGAGTTGCAAGCCTAGCTTTATTGTATTATATGGAAAGAATATCAACTTGCATAATGGATAAACCTAAGCTGCTTATGATATACACGAGCAATTGTTGTTGCCTCCACAGCCCCCGATCATCTTCTTGCAGGTTCGGGTTGCGTACCACCTCATGTTGCGATAGGCATTCCTGCCGCACCATCTATTGTCGATCTAATCGCTAAAGAAATTTGATTGATAGATATTCATATTATTTACTATGAAGTCGGAGTCCAGAAATTGTGAAAATCTGTTTTGCTTACTCCATTCAATGGCAACAAAAGCCCTTATACTGAATCCAAGCTACGTCTATATATATATTTTGGCATATTTTAGACTATTCAATTCAGATTCTTTATGATAGAGCACGTGCTCAACTGTGAGTTGTGAATTGAATGGAGCAAATGAAATACATTAACTGTACGTGAAATATAGACAAATATTTTAATGATAATAACTATATTATATAATCTTATCAATAGAGATAGAAAAATTCTTATACAGATATGAAATAAATACTCTTAAAAAGCATTCAGGTTTTATCCGATTCCCTTATCAAGATCATATTTATTCAATGACTATTTTAGTAGCTGCTTTAACAGACATGATCTGTATTAAGAAATTAAGTAAAACTGCTGCAGTAGAGATAATAAATATATAAATAAATATATAAATAAATGGGTAGATTAATTTGTAGAAGATCAAATAAATTTGACCTACTTTTGGTATAGATTTTTAGACACTTAAAATTTCAAGTCTCTGACTCTTGTAGTTTCATACGAACAGACGGACGAGCGGTTCGTCAGGCGGAGGGGTGGATGTCTAGATCGAGAAAAGGCACGCCTTCTTCTGCCCATTAAAAATACATTCAATAAATTCCATGACCCATTTTTAATGGAC
The DNA here is from genome assembly GCA_035047625.1 of Drosophila mettleri. Classification (NCBI taxonomy): domain Eukaryota; kingdom Metazoa; phylum Arthropoda; class Insecta; order Diptera; family Drosophilidae; genus Drosophila; species Drosophila mettleri. The sequence goes on along the minus strand of JAWNPI010000103.1, from coordinate 878,338 downwards.
CCAAATTATGGAAGCCACTCTTCCTGAATCTGTCCATAAATTGGATTTGAATTGGGAGCTACTAATGTACCTACCTAGATGCACCATAGAGTATATATACACATCACCTATACCTCTGGATCAGTCCATGGCATATCTTGGATATATTTTAATTCTTTTATAAGCGAAGCTAGACTGGCGTAGGAAATGGGCTGGACAAATAGAGCAGCAAGCTTAATTCATAGCCGTATTGCCGTGTATAGAATATATTCTTTCTATTGTTTCTATTGTTTCCTTAATATTTTGAGTGCCAACAAGTTAAAGAGAAAAAAACAATTTCAATTGTAATGCATATTTTATTCATTTTTATTTTGGATTTACGTCATTCAGATAATCCTTGTGCATCTCATGCGGCAGGACTGGCGGGTGCAATAGCGATTGTTGTTGCCTCCACAGCCCCTGTAGATCATCCTCCTGCAGGTTCGGCTTGCACTGTCGTACCACCACATGTTGCGATTGGCGTTGCTGTCACACAATCTGTTATCGTTCCTGCCTATGTCTCGGTCGCCAACACAAACGCGCAATCTAGCCGCTAAACAAATTAATCGATAGATATATATATATATATATATATAGAGTAATGATATATATACATATATATATATAAATATATATACTTACGGACTCCGCCAATGCATCCACTACGCTGGGCATCGATGGTGGCCACGTAGAGCGAGAGGAAAGCCAAGATTAGGATGAGTTTCATGTTGTTTCAAGGCAAATGTTGAACTGATGAAACATTGAACTTCTGAGCTCTTATATACCAAAGGGAACAATGGAGTCCAGAATCTGTGAAAATATGTTTTGCTTACTCCATTCAGTCAGTGGCAACAAAAGCCCTTACACTAAATCCAAGCTTCGTCTATATATGTATATATATTTTGGGATATTTCAGACTATTCAAGGCAGTTTCTTTATGGTTGAGGCTGAGGCACATGCTCAACAGTGAGTTGTGTATTGATATATATCAACCTATTGCAATCTGAACTATAGTCTATAATTATATAGATCAAGTAATGTTGGCATATAAATTGCCATAACATATATAGACATTTATTTCGCACAGCTGAAATTTATGTTTACATTAATAGCAAATATGAAATGTCTGTCTATATTATGTATAGAATATATAAATAAATATATATATTGATTTTGTTATCAACATTTTATATATTATATAAATATTATAACATTTGCCATTACTTTAATTAATTAAATTTTATATAATTGATCAGTGGAAATCGTGTAAGACTCTAAATGATCTTTGCCTCTTGTTGGCATTTCTCTCTGCACACTCAGGCTGGCTCAAGGAGAGAGGGAGGGAGATAGAGTCATTAATAAAATAAATATATATGGTATATATCTTCTCGATCTGCGTCTTCTCTATGCATCTACACTTTCTTCATTCTTGCTCTCTGTATCTGCCGCTCGAATGGATCTCATCTGTGAGAAATCATGTTCCGATCAAGAGAGCGAATCATGACTCTGAGGTCAGCAGCAATCGCAATCGGGACACGTTGGGTGGGGGAGAGAGAGAGCGAGAGGGAGTGAGGGATATAAATTGAACATGAGCGAAAATAACATTTAAGTTGCACAAATATTCGTTGACTGGCACTTCTCCGAGTGCTGAAATTAATCTGAACGGAATGAATTTAGACATTTGATTTGCCTCTCTGTCTATTGTCTAATAACAAATGATGCGCCAAAGGAAAATCTATATTCCCAGCTATATCAGTATTATGCAGCAAAATGTATATTTAGATCTGCTTCAAAAGTCTGCGAAGGCGAGCAGCATCTCTGGCCTGCTCTGGCCATATGTCTGCAAGGCAATCGTAAAATCATATAACCCATAGCGCAATGGGAAGACCTTAAAATGGATTTGTATAAATTTAAAATGTATTTTCTTTTTTTTTTGTTCCGTATTTACAATAACACCAAGTCAGGACTTAATGGCTACTCACAATCAGTTAGTTATAGTATATATATATATATATATATGAAACACAGAGTCGAACTTCTTTAGAACTATATAAAAAGTGTTGTATATGCAAAACATGCGCAGATCACAGCAGCATGGATCGTCCCACCTGAACAGACTTAACAACAGTTTCTGGACATAACTAACATTGGTTCGTCTGATATCATATACAGAACGTATATCTATATCTACATCTATATATCTCTATATATATATATGGTTTTGGTATAAAAGTTCTATTAGCTTCGCGCCCGCACTTTGTGTGGATTGATATATTTTGCTGATGGATGACGTCTAGGGGTCCTGAGCATCTGTGGTATGTGCCAGCTGCAGGCTGCTCTTGACTTTGATCTTGGAGCTCGAGGGCTCCACGGGATGATGTTTGGCCTGATGGACCAGCAGCAGGCCGTGATTGACGCTTGAAAACTTGCACTCGGTGCATTTGTGTATAACAGCGGAGAGCTCCAGCTCCGGATGTGCCTTTTCCAGATGTATCTGAAAGAGAGAGAGACAGTGTGAGGCGTGGGAGCCGAGTGAAGAGTGTCGCGTCTGGCATACCCGATAGGCAGTGCTCTGCACGGCACGGAAATCGCAGTGCGGACAGGCGTACCGCTTGGAGTCCCAGTGCGTGCCCAGGTGACGACGGAAGGCATTGTGGTCATTCGCCTGGTAGTCGCACTTGTCGCACTTGAAGCGCTTGTTCGGCTGGTGGCTGCGCATGTGCAGCTTCAGGCTGCTCTTCGAGCTGAAGACGCGCTGCAAGAGTGAATGAATGACGGAGTGCTGAAACCATATACTCAGGCGGGCGGTGCACTCACCTGACAGGTGGAGCATTGCGGCTGCTCGTTGCGCTGCTTGCAGAGATGCTCGCGCAGCGTCTTGCGATGCTTGAAGGCGGCGCCGCAGTCCTCGCAGCGATGCAGCACGGGCAGCGGCTGCGACTGCGGCTGCGGCTGCTGCGGCAGCTGCTCCTCGTTGGCTGGCTTGCCCATGCCCAGGCCCTGGGTGCGATGCAGCCGGCGATGGTTCTTCAGCTGCTTGGTGTTCTTGAAGCCCTTGCCGCACTGCTCGCACTTGTAGTTGCGCTCCTCGGAGTGGATCTTGGCATGGGTGTTCACCAGCCGCGAGTAGATGGGCGTCTTGAAGCTGCACAGCTGACAGCAGTAGAGCTCCATGTCGATGGTGTGCGTGCGCCACAGATGCGTATGCAAGCAGTTCCAGTTGCTGAACTGCGTCGATCTGCATTCCGGGCAGATCATGGGCTGGGCGGAGCCCAGGGCGCCATTGTGACAGCGACCGTGGTACTCGAGCGTCGCCGGCGACTTGAAGCGGAACATGCAGCCGTCCACGGTGCACTTTTTGCCACTGGCCTCCACGGGCTGAGCCGCTGTGCCCTGGGCCAGGCGACGCTTGGACTGGCCGGAGCCCGCCTTTTTGGCCCCGTAGGGACGACCGCGCACGGAGGTGCCGCCAGCCAAGGGCTGCTCCACGGCGGCAGCTGCAGCAGCGGGCAGCAGATTGTTGGCCACGTAGATGCGTGCGGGCTTCTCGCTGGGCAACGGCACCAGCGGCGGCACGGGCAGCCCGCTCAGGTTGTCTGCAGCTGCGGCGGCGGCATCGAGTGACCCGGTGACTGGCACCAGGGGCGGCACAGGCCCCGACGTTATCGCAGTTTGCGCATACATTTGCGGAAAGTCCTTGATCAGCGGATCAGTGTGCGTTGGCTCCAGCGGCAGCTGCGTGGACTGCTGCTCCGTCTCGTCCACCTCCTCATCCATCCAGGGCCAGCACTCCAGGTCCTCGGCCAAATCGTAGCCATCGCCATAGCTCAGCGGTGCCGACGGCGGCGCCAAGTCCACCAGCGATTGCTCCAAGGCCACAGCTGGCGCATTCAGTGGCAGCTCCAGCGGCAGTGGCTCCCGATTCGGCACGATCAGGTGCTCCACCTCGTTGCGATTCATCAGATTCAGCTCGTCGACGGTGCGCAGGTGCAGCGTGCCTCGCTGAGGCGCCTTCAGTATGTCCACGTTCTTGATGAAGATCTTCTGCTTGGATGTGGTTGTCGCTGCCGCTGCCGCTGCCGCCGCTGCTGCTGCTGTGGTTGTGGCTATGGCCGTGGACACCACTGCGGGCAAATAGTTATCCAGCTCCCGGTTAAACTCTTCCTGTGGGGCCAGCTCCGTCAGCTGCGGGTGCTGCTGCTCGCTGGGGGCGAGCGCCTGCTCTGGCTCCGTGGCCAACTGCACGCCCTGCTCAAAGTCGACGCTGAAGTCCAGGTCCAGAGCACTAAAGTTGTGGCTGCTGCCGCTGCTGGCGCTGTTGCCTGCACCACCAGCGCCACCGCTCAGCACCGAGTCAAAGCTGAAGGCCTCGCTGCACATGCTCGTCAGCGGCTCAAAGACAGGCAGCGGCCCACCAGTGGGCGTCAGCAGCGTCTCCGCGTTGTAGACCTCTTCGGGACTGGCGACAGTCGAGGCAGTTGCGTTGCCAAAGCCCATGCCAGGCAGCAGCATGGGCTCCTTCAGGATATCCACATTCCGTATGTAGATCTTCGGCTGGCGCGGCTTCTCCAGCAGATTGCTGTTAATCATCAGGGGCGGCAGCTGCTCCAGCTCCGGCTGCTGTTGCTGCTGCATCTCCGTGCTGGGCATTGGGAAATCGAAGGGCAACAGCGCTGGCTCCCTCAGAACATCCACGCTCTTGATAGATATCTTCTGCACAGCCGAGCTGGCCGGCTCCTCCTGCAGCTGATTTTGTTGCTGCTGCTGCTGCTGCTGCTGCGACTGCTGTGACTGCTGGGGAGTGGAGCTATTGCTGACCTCCTCCACATCGTCCAGTAGATCGAGAATGTTGTCGTCGGGGGGCAGGAAGTCGGGCAGCTGCGGCTCACGTAGGCAGTTCACGTTCTTGATGTAGATGCGACTCTTGGGGATCGGCTGCGGTTTTTTGGCGGACGAATCACTCGACTTGGCAAGGGCGGCAATCTCCTGCGGCTCCAACTGATGATCGGCGCTCAGGTGCAGATTGAGCACGTCCAAGCTGTAGAAGACATTCGAGCAGCCTGCAAGAGCTTAACTGTTATACATATGTGTGTGTGTGTGTGGGTGTGGTATATATGTGTTGTGGAGTTTAACCTGGACAGAGCAGACGGTGCTGTGCATTGATGCCAAAGCAGGAGCTGATGTGCGTCTGCGTCTTCAGCGGACAGAGACTCAGGAACGGGCAATTTGGGCATTTGTTCAGTGGCAAATCCGACTGACAGCTGTCGGGCGCTGCTGGCTTTGCTGTTGGCGGCGTGGGCGTGGCATTGGTGCGCTCTTTGGCAGCCGCCTCGGCCAGCTCCGATTTGATCAGCTCCGCCTCAGACTTGATCTCCGCCGTCTTGCGGCGGAAGCCATTGCGATAGCTGCGGCTCGGCTGCGGCTGCTGCTGCAAGTCGGTTGTGTGGATTTGTACGAATGGAATGCAGGGAGAATCGATGAGGCCAGAGGAGGCGCTCTTGTGGGTGCTTGCTGCAGTTGCTCCACTTACAATGGGCAACGGAATGCTCAGCAGTGCGGAATCATCGTCAAAGAAGCCGGTGAAATTGTCGGGCTCCAGCGAGTGAATGGGCGTGGACAGCGACAGGTCAGCATGCTGCAGCTGGAAGAGAGAAGCAAAACAAAAGTGAGATCGTCGATCGCACACGCACACGCGCACACAAACACAAGCACACAAGCAAGAGTGGGGCTCACCTGGCTGCCCACGGTGCTGTAGAAGCTCGTAAAGGCCACATCCGCATCCGCGTTCATGTTGCAATGTTCATGTGCAATTGTTTATAGCTGCATTTTCGCTAACTTCGCATTACATTTCAGATGACAAAAGCTGTGCTAGTAACTGATCTGATATCATATCAAAACATCTGATAACAACAACTGCAACAAAAACAAAAACAAATGCATCGATACTCACATAAAATACCGCATCTATCGGAAAATACCATATCTATCGGTAAGCTGCCCCATCAACAAATACACGATAGATTTTTACCTATCGTTGTATTTAAAACTTCTGAACTCAAATAATTAACTACATTTTGCTTATGATACAAAACTCCGAACTGTTTTGGAAGAAAGACCAATTGCATTAAAAAATTCATTTCAAATATAACACAAGTAAAGCCCTGAATTGGATATACATAGTTACTGTGCAACAAGTCAACTGTGACGTCACAAGCATCAAACACTTGACTCTATGCAGGGCTAACTTTATATTTAGTGTCATCGATACTAATCTAAGAATATCGATAGCTCTCAGTGAATAGCGTGTCAAGCAATCGTACGCGTTTTTCACATCGCTAGCGGCCGCCGACAAAAAAATTTGCAGACTGAATTTTGTTTTAATATTAGGTGTGAAAAAAACTAAATAATACTACAAAATGCCGCGTATTATGATCAAAGGCGGCGTCTGGCGCAACACAGAGGTAAAATGCAAGTGAGAAATTGAATGAATTCATATAAATCAAGAGATCTTTTGTAGGATGAAATTTTGAAAGCGGCTGTAATGAAATATGGCAAAAATCAATGGAGTCGCATTGCCTCGCTGCTGCATCGCAAGTCAGCCAAACAGTGCAAGGCACGTTGGTACGAATGGCTTGATCCGAGCATCAAGAAAACCGAATGGTCCCGCGAGGAGGACGAGAAGCTGCTGCATTTGGCCAAATTGATGCCGACTCAGTGGCGCACGATTGCGCCGATAATTGGACGCACTGCAGCACAATGCCTGGAGCGCTACGAGTGTTTGCTGTGAGTGTGACAAACAGCTGTTCCATCCATATCTATAATACTTGCTCTTACAGCGACCAGGCGCAGCGCAAGGAGGATGGAGAGGACACCATGGACGACCCGCGCAAACTGAAGCCGGGCGAGATTGATCCCAATCCAGAGACCAAGCCTGCACGACCCGATCCCAAAGACATGGATGAGGACGAGCTGGAGATGCTGTCCGAGGCTCGTGCTCGCCTCGCCAACACACAAGGAAAGAAGGCTAAGCGCAAGGCGCGCGAAAAGCAGCTCGAAGAGGCGCGTCGCTTAGCCACGCTCCAAAAACGTCGTGAATTGCGCGCCGCCGGCATCGGCAGTGGCAATAGGAAGCGCATTAAGGGCATCGATTACAATGCAGAGATTCCCTTCGAGAAGCGACCGGCCATTGGCTTCTACGACACCTCCGAGGAGCATCTGCAGAAGCAGGATCCAGACTTTAACAAAATGCGCCAACAGGACTTGGATGGAGAGCTGCGCTCCGAGAAGGAGGAGCGGGAGCGCAAGCGTGATAAGCAGAAGCTCAAGCAGCGCAAGGAGAACGAAGTGCCATCGGCCATGATGCAGAGCTTGGAGCCGGAGCGCAAGCGCTCGAAGCTTGTCTTACCGACGCCTCAAATTTCGGACATGGAGCTGCAGCAGGTCGTCAAACTGGGTCGGGCCAGTGAGATGGCCAAGGAGATAGCGGGCGAGAGCGGCATCGAGACCACAGACGCTCTGCTGGCCGACTACTCCATAACGCCTCAGATAGCAGCCACGCCCCGTACCCCAGCGCCCTATACGGATCGCATAATGCAGGAGGCGCAGAATATGATGGCGCTCACCCACACCGAGACACCTCTCAAGGGCGGCCTTAATACGCCGCTGCATGAATCTGACTTCTCGGGCGCGCTGCCCAAGGCGGCGGCCATCGCTACTCCAAATACTGTCATTGCCACGCCCTTCCGTACGCAGCGCGAGGGCGGAGCGGCCACACCGGCGAGCTTCCTAACGCCCGCCTCCGGCGCCTTGGTGCCCATGCTGAAGAACGGCGTCGCCGGCAGCAGCAGCGCAACGCCCGCCTTCGTGCGCGATAAGCTTAGCATCAATGCGGAGGAGAACATGGCTGTGACCGAGACGCCGGCCATCTACAAGAACTACCAGAAGCAGCTGAAATCAACGCTGCGAGAAGGACTGGCCACGTTGCCAACGCCACGCAACGATTACGAAATCGTGGTGCCGGAGCAGGAGGATAACGAGGCAATGGAGACGAGCACGGAGCCAGCGATCGAGGATCAGGCAGATGTGGATGCGCGCATGCTGGCCGAGCAGGAGGCGCAACGCAAGCGCGAGTTGGCCAAGCGCTCACAGGTTATCCAGCGCAACCTGCCCCGGCCGACGGAGGTGAACACCATGATTCTGCGACCACAGTCCGAGAAGCAAAATCTAACCGAGCAGCAGCAAGCGGAGGAGCTGATAAAGCACGAGATGATCACCATGCAGCGTGAGTACTTTGAAATCGATCGAGTGACCTTTTGCTTACGCCGTCGATTCCCGCTTCCAGTTTACGACTATGTGCGTGATCCCGTGCCTGGGCAGTCGCAGCACAAGCTCGAGCAGCTGCAGAGCTTCTTCAAGGCCAATCCGTATGAGGAAATCTCGCAGGAGGAGCTGGCTGAGGCCAAGCAAATGCTGGCCGACGAGATGGAAGTGGTCAAGGAACGCATGGCCCATGGCGAGCTGCCACTCGATGTGTACGCGCAGGTGTGGCAGGAGTGCCTGGGACAGGTGCTCTATCTGCCCTGCCAGAATCGTTACACGCGCGCCAACCTGGCCAGCAAGAAGGATCGCTTGGAGTCGGCCGAGAAGCGACTTGAGCAGAACCGACGTCACATGGCCAAGAAGGCGAAGCGCTGCGGCAAGATTGAGAAGAAGCTGAAGGTACTCACCGGCGGCTATCAGGCGCGCGCCCAGGTGCTGATGAAACAGCTGCAGGACACCTACGCACAGATCGAGCAGAACTCGCTCTCGCTGTCCACATTTCGTTATCTCGGCGAGCAGGAGGCGATCGCTGTGCCGCGACGCCTCGAGGCGCTGCAGGAGGATGTGCGCCGGCAAATGGAGCGCGAGAAGGAGCTGCAGCAGAAGTACGCCAGCCTGGCCGAGCAGCGCGACACGCTCTTCCAGCAGCTGGAGCTAATAACGGGCAACAGACCCACTGCACAGCAGCTGCTCGGCTTGGAGCAGGAGCTGCAAGCATAGACACACACACACACACACACATCCACATACATACATAGAATTTTAATCGTATCCCGAATGAAAGATGAACTTAAATACAAATAATATTACAATGCTAATGAGACTAGTGGCCATACTTTTGGTAGACCCACTCCTTGTTGTCCAGCGGGCAGACGTGGCGCGTCTTCAGCCAGCGGGCAATGCAGTGGTAGTGGAAGGCGTGATTGCATTCACCCCAGGCCACGGTGCATTCGTCCTTGTTCGCATTCGGATCCGCCTGGCACTCGATGCATAGATTCATAATGTGATTGCGGCATATGGCGCAGTTGTCCACTGCCACGTCCCAGGACCAGTGCGCATGCGCCACCCACTTCTTGACCACGAAGCGCTCGGCCTTCTTCTGCCCGCTGCCACTGGCCACGTTGTCCTCGTTGAACTCCTCCAGGTCGTGGAAGTCTTCCGTTTCCTCCACCTCCAGCTCCTCGCCCAAGGATCCATTTTTATTACAGGTACCCATTTACCCCTATTTAACTATACTTTTTGCCTAACAAAAGATTTAAGTGTTTCGTGTGAGCTACGAAAATGTTTATATTTTAAAGCAAACATTTTGTTGCCTCTCAACTGATTGAAGATTGAAAGCAACCCAGATTGGTTTAGGGGAGGAGCTGAAAGCAGAGTTTTTTGGCTGTCGATTCAAAGTTCCGAGAATTTGTTTGTTTTGGCCAGACAAAGAAGCGAATATGTCGTCTTATCAAATCGTCGAAAAATCCTTATCTTATCCAATCGCCATATAAGAGGTCATAGTTAGTTGATATGGATGAGATATAGAAATTGATTCCAGTTACTAAACAAGGTCAGATCAAGTCAAGTCTTAACAAGATCAGTTGCAGCTTTCATATGTTCACCTCTGGGCATAATTTATTTGAGAATCATTCCAGGCGTTTATTTTATAATATTTATTTAGATCTGATTTTCAGCATAAATACATTTATGTATACGAATTAAATTTGGTGCTAAAATACTAACAGTTTTTACTTCTCATTTGTTTTTCGTGGTTGCTGTGTGTTTTCATATACATATATTTGATTTATATATATATATATATATATATTTTATATTTGTTTATGTTTTACTCTGTATTTATTTGTATATAAATATGCAATTTAATTAGCTTTCTTTTTGTATACGTGAATTAGGTAGTTTTGTTCTCATTTTGTGTGTGTGTTTGTAAAAATTTAGAATTGTTTCTCGTACGAGTGTTCTTTCAGCACTTGCGTGGATTATTGCCCATATTTAGATATACAAATTTAGAGAGTTGATTACACATACATACACGCACTTTATAAATAGACAATGATAATGGTAATAATAATAATAATAATAAACATAATGATATATAGAGCATAGATACTGACGCGGGTGTATGTACGCTTGCCTAAGAGCCTACTAACAATAAGATTGATTGATTGATTGATTGATAATATATATATATATATGTAGATAGATAGAGAAGAGTCATCAGCGCCATGCAAGACGGGATATATATGGGGGGGAAGAGTTCGTATCGTAGATTGTCCACTAGTGTAATTTATAGAGCTGCGAGCTGAGAGCTGAGCTGAGCTGTGTGCTGTGAGCTGTGTGCTTAGTCGTCCTCGTCGTTGATGGCCGCGCTACTCCGCGAGATCTTCATGTAGGCAGCACAAATGCATTCGCAGACAAAGCGATATTGACTCTGCAAGAGGAGGAGCAGGAAATGCTGAGGATTAGCCGGATATGAGTGAGTGGACCGGATGCCACTTACCACATTCTGTACCATGCAGGCGCGCTGATCGCGCATGGTGCGCACTATGTCTAGCGGGTAGACGGGCTCGCGCGCCTCCATCAGCGCCAGAGCCGTGTCCATCAGAATGAGCACGCCAGTGCGTCCAATGCCTGCCGAGCAGTGCACGATCACGGGCGGATTGGCGGCGCTAATGCATCTGCGAGGGAAGAAAAGGAATTAGGGCTTTGCTCTCAGACAGAGTCGAGCTGTGTGTCTCACTGGTGCACGCTGGTGGATACGGGTGTCTCGTCCTCGGGCGTGGCTCCATTGCTTGCCGCGCACTTGCGCTCACTCATCAGTCCCCCGTTCTCGTCTGCATCGGCGTCGAGCAGGCGCACCTGCTTCAGGCTCTCCTCAATCTCCTGGAGCAGCGTGCGGTTGCGTGCAGCGCGCACGCGTTCCGTGAACTCGAGGAACAGATTGGGATCGGAGGGCACGCAGTGATCGGGCCAGGCGAGATATTGCATGTGGTGAATGTGCCGCTGTTCGTGCTTATCCCGCAGCACGAACTCACGGAAGACGAAGCTGCCCGTCTCGTCCGGCTTCTCGCTGAGACAGCGCACCGAGAAGCCATCGCCCAGCTGCAGCTCATCGCCCGTGACGGGCCAATATTGGTGGCATTTCTGGCGACCTGCCTCCATGACGGTGGTTAGCATGACCAACAGGTGGCTGCTCTCCTGCTGCACCATGCGCCAAAAGTCCGTCGTGGTGCTGGCCAGCGGCCCTTGCGTCGCTATATACCGATTCACAGCGCCGCCCGGTATCTCCATGTTCACATAGTTGGCATTGATGTAGTCGCCAGTGAGCGAGTTGACCAAAGAGACGCGCGTGCAGTCATCTAAATGGAAGAGAGATCTGGATTAGCTAAGAGGATTTCTGATTGAGCTGTGGCGTGCGCTTACAGGGCGATATGTCGCGATAGCGATTCTTGGGCGCATTCGCTGGCTTCCGCGCCTCCGTGATGGCCAGGTCGGGATTCTTGCGGTACATGAGCTCGTATTGAGCGAGCAGGGCGCCGGAGGCGAGGCCGTCGCTGAGCAGCAGCAGGCTCTGAGTGAAGAGCGCATCGCCGTCGAGCAGATTCGAGTGCGACCCAATCTCGTCCGACTCGGGCACGTACTGGTAGAGGGGCTCCTCCTCGAGCAGCAGCGGAGCCGAGCGCTTGGGCCGCACTGTGAGCAGCAGCTCGCCGCTCGACTGGTGCCGGCACTCGCGTATCATGGCCACCACCTGGTCGTGCCGCAGCCCGTGCACCTCGCGGCTATTGATCATGAGCACCTCGTCTCCCTCGCAGACTCGCGGCGTGCAGCGGTCGGCCGGCGTGTGCGGCACCACCTTCGACACTTGCACGGGCAAACTGAGGTCCACGCCGCCCTTCACATTGAAGCCGTAGCGACCGTGCTCGTCGGCCAGCAGACGCATCGTAATCAAGTCGCTGCCACTCTCTGGCTGACCCACTGCATCCGCTATGGTCGTGGGCAGCAGCACGGGACTGTGCTGGCCCGAGCTGTAGGCCGGCGGCATGGGCGACGGTGTGCCCGACTCGAAGCGTCGCGTGCACTGCTCAATGAAGCCGACATCACTGGGAAGGACATAAAAGGCAAGAGTTTAGAGAGGATCTATCTATCTGCTGGCCATTCTACTCACAGCTGTATATCGTACTCGTCGCTGTGCTGCTCCCAGGCCTTGCGCGGCATGGCGTCGGCCTGCTTGGACGTAACCTTGGACGTGTCATGTGGACGGCTCGTTTTCGTGATGGTCAGTATGGTGGATGCGGACGGTTTGCCGTTGTGCGAGGCGGCGCTGTCGGAGCCGCTGCCGGTGCCGTTGTGCAGCAGCTGGGGTGTGCCGTCGGCCGAGCTGCCGCCGCAGGTGGCATTGACGGCCAAGAGGCGCTTGCTGGGCGAACGGACAAAGACCTTGTGGATGCGGCCTCGCTGCTTGGACTCCTGCACGGCCTGGAGCTCGGTGCGGCCGGAGTAATAGAATTTGCTGCCCAGGCTGATGTTGAGGAAGCGCGAGAGGCGATGCGGCCGCTTCAGTCGGAAGAAGCTGTGGTGCTCCACGCAGGACTTCCACAGGGCCTTCGCATGCTTGTGGCTGCTCATGCCGAAGCCGAGCAGCGTGTCGTAGCTCTCGCTGGGCTCGCGGCGCAGCTGTATGAAGAAGTCCTTGCGCTTGAACGAGACCTTCACCATTTTGCTCCACGAGAAGGTGTTGATGCTCAGCGCGTGCTGGAAGACGAGCAGCCCGATCGCCGAGACGCCCAGCTGCAACTCCTTGCCATTCGAATCGGTCGCCTTGTGCAAGTCGATGCCGTAGAGCTCCAGGCGCTTTCCATGCTCCAGATAATTGTATTCCGCATCAGCTGGCAACTGGCCGCGATGCAGCTTGTGCAGCTCACAGATCTTGCGCTCCGCCTCCGGCGTTTGATCCGCCAGCAGCTGCAGTCCGCTCAAATAGCCCGTCTGATGCTCCGCGGCATTGAAGTCGCCCAGCTCAGCTGTTGACAGATAGTTCAAATTAGTTCATACTCCGACTCTGGACTCCGGGGACTACTCACACTGCACCGTATAGCTGGCAAGCAGGCACTGGGTGTTGCTGGAGCATGGCAGGCGGCCCAGCAAAATGTTCCGCTTGATCTGCAGATAGAACTGATAGCGTGTGAACTCCTCCTGCAGCCGACTGGGATCGCTTACAAAGAACTGCCGCCGAGTAGAGACGACAAGAGTTAGTATATGTTTATGCATGTGTGTGTGTGTGTGTGTGTGTGTGTACTGGACTCACCTTAACTCTAAACTCTAATAATGGAACGGCATCGTTGTCGAGCGAGAGGCTGCTGCATTGCTTCTTGAATTGCTTCTGTGCGTCTACCCATCTCTGCGCAGCAAATTGACTGATTGAGTGATTGAATGGATGGATTAAGTGCTGCATCGACTTACCACAACATCACCGGGCTTCTGGGGAAATAATAGACCAAAGTAATCCCTTTCGGATAGCTCGAGATAGTGAAAGACCTGATCCAATAGCTCAGAGCCCTTTGCACGTTTCTGAAAAGGGCACAATAATTGGAAAATGAGTTGAATGCATTTATAGAGATTTAAGTCTAATGGGCATAAGTCTACTCTAGATGTAGGTCTACTCTGAAATAGACAATAGATAAGCAAAAGTTCTTCTTTCTGATCGGCGAGTCTGCCTTGCCTGCTTCTGTCTCTTGCCACTGACAGTGGGAGTTCAGATGAAGTAGGGAAATCTTTAAGTGATTTTTTATAGGCACATTAATCGTACTTCCCTTGGGTATAAAGCAAAGCCCCAAAAATTAGATATATACATTAAAATATTATATATAAAAATATATTTTATATATAAATAAATTATATATATATATATATATAAATATCGCTTCGCATCGCTCCGCACTCACAGAAATTTCACTATTTACCCAGTCAATTTGAACTGTGAGCTGAGCTGAAGTTAATTCGACGCGATGCGGCACAAACAGCAAACAGATCTTAAGTTAGGCACAATTTTGGCTTTATTTTCCATTTCGAGTGTTTTTGTAATTAAGAAAACAATGTGAATGCGCCTCTTCGACAAGTGCGTGTCTGTCTCGCTGTCTCTCTGTCTGACTGCGTCCCGAAATGAAAGCGAGTTTCAAAAGCACTTTTCGATTTTCAAGTGCAATTACAAACGAGTAGGAGTGGGGCGGAGTGGGGGACGGAGTGGGAGGCAGAGCATTTAAGAAAACAATAGCTAATATATACAAGGAGACTTTCTATGCTCGAGAGTTCGTTGATTTTTTTACACAATTCGCAATTTACAATTATTATGCGAGCAGTTGGAAAGCGGCTTGTGGAAGTGTCGAGTGGGTGTGAAGGCCACACACACACACACACACATACACACACGCACACGGCGAAAGCTCATCAACTATGAATCTCGCATTGCATGCGATTTGCTTGAGCCAGAACTTGACTCGAAAATCAAGTTGCATTTTGCGTTTACTAAGAGTGGGAGCACGACTAGAAGATACCCTACACACGCAGCTTAGCTGTACTCACCTCGATCCGAAAGGTGTGCGTGATGTCATCTAGGAACAGGACGGTGACGCATTGCTGCCGCTGTTGTTTCTTGTCGCGCGCCAGTTCTGAGGATGCGCCGCGTTGTCGATAGCTTTTGCTCAGGTTGCTCAAGCGGAAGCGTTCAAACATGGCCCCGCTCCATTCTGCTTCCAATTAAAGCTAAACGTGTGTGCGTGTGTGTGTGTGTGAGGGGGTGGGTGTGCGTGTGCGTGTCCCTTAGCGACGGCTGAAAGGCTCCTCTCGTGGGGCTGGCAGTTTGTTTATTCAATAAATAATGGCAAGACTTGCGACCTTTGCTTGGACGACACGTTCACTTTATGGCTAAGACTTTGGATGGATGTTCGAATTTCTCTCTTCCGCTACTGTGCTGCAAAGAAAGATTAAGAATCTGATTAGATCCGAGGCTGACACAAGTGAGCTGCAAATAATAATTGAATCGTCTACGAACAAGTGTTTGTTTTGTCATAACAGCGCTGTTAACGTAGGCATGTTATTAACAGCAGTCTGTCTAGTATTAACCATGGGCATTTGTTATACTTAATATATGTTCACAGTCTCTGTGTTAACAGAGACTACTACTGTTATTAACATAATTACAATCTTGAGCACTGTTAGTCGGTTATTGTTACTGTTAAGAATCGAATTTCAATTGCGCATTTGACTTGATTCTCATTAAGATTAGCTTCAGCATATTCAGCACTCTTTGCACATTTCACATTCACTTATTCAATTAATTATCAATTCAATATTGAAAACTAATTGAAACAGACGAATTTGGCTTTATGCATAATATTATATATATGAAAACATTTTCAATTACGTTTGTACTTGACTTTTTCGCCCAGTTCTTTCTTTCTTTTGGCTGGGCCTGCCAGCCGGAAATTGTGTATTAATATAGAACACAGAAAGAGAGAGAGAGAGAGAGAGAGAGAGAGAGAGAGAGAGAGAGAGAGAGAGAGAGAGCAAAGACCGAGAGCGAGAGGGGGCAAATAAATATTTTTATCTGTCACATGTACAAAATACTTTTATTTGTATTTTCTTATAACCACTGCCATAATACTTAAATAGCAATCGAAGTCTGCACGTGTGTGTGTGCGTGTGTAAGTGGGTCTGAGTGTGTGTGGTTATTTCGTACAGAGCTGCGGCGGATCTCTTTTAGTACTATTATCTTAGATTAGTTGACTACTACCTGCTTCCCGCCGACTTAGTTGCCTGTACTTAAATTAGTATTTATATGAAGTTTCTGGCTCTGGGACAAATAAATGGAAACGCAAAAGCAAGTCGGTTTATTTATAGCTGGCTCATAAATCATTCGGAAAAGTTCATAAACCAATTACAAGGCGCATCGATCAAAATTAGAGAGATAAGCACACACACACAGGCATAGGCATAGGCATACAATAGCCAACACACACACATACACACACACACGCTTTTAACATATATTCCATTGATTCAATTGCGACCAAGTCTAAAGGAAGTCCGAAGTCGTAGACAAAGACGATATTAGTCACTCGCTACAGTTGTCAGCGACTTCTCTATGCTGTGCGAGTGTGTATATGTGTGTGTGTGTGTGTGTTTGTTTGCTTTGCTCGTCAGCGCGTGAAAATATGCGCCGGTTGCTGTCTAAGAGCCAGTAGGAAGACCTTTGGGCCAAATCACTTGTCAGCCGAAGTGTTTTCTCTGACACCCGCACACACACACACACACATACACACACACACACACACACACAACTGAGTACTACACCTGACAAAATAAACAATGACAAATTAGAAAACGTCAAAAAGGGAGTGTGAACTGCAAGAGCTAAAGCTTAAGCTGCATGACTTTAGTATACCCTCACCATACCCTGATAAATACCCTAGAATCTAGCAGGTATTAGTTAGATAAAGTCACTTATATTTAACTGTAAAGCGAGTTCAAGCGCTCCACGCAAAGAATTCTACGATTTGTTTACTCATCTCGAACGAAGTCTCTTTTATAGCGGGGGCCATTGGCTGTTTGTTATGCAAGCTTTTTACCTTGCGGGCATGAAGCCAATTAATGTCGCCTTCCACATGGCTTGCTCAGTAGGTTAAGCTGATTAGGCAGCTGGAAGACTGCAGGGCTGCAGGGCTGTGGGCGGGGCTTCGCGCTTAATTCCGTTTCGTTATCAGCGAGCGAATGCAAATTTGTTAGGCACACAAGGCGTAACCCGCTCAACCGCTCGGTAATGGGTCGATAATTTTCTAGATTGCGCTCAACAGGTTGAAGAGCATTCAACTGAAGTGCAGTCGGC
Organism: Drosophila mettleri; assembly: GCA_035047625.1. Taxonomy (NCBI): domain Eukaryota; kingdom Metazoa; phylum Arthropoda; class Insecta; order Diptera; family Drosophilidae; genus Drosophila; species Drosophila mettleri. The sequence goes on along the minus strand of JAWNPI010000103.1, from coordinate 861,117 downwards.
GACTGCCAGATACCCTAATTATCAAAACGGAAATCAGTTGAAAATAGATAATCGAAATTATTTGTGAAATATTTTATGTAAAATTTATTTGAACATGGTATTCATATGAAAGTAGTTTTCACTTCGACTTCAGGCAGCTTAGCTGTTGCCCTTTTATAGATTGCAGGGTATATGTAGAGGTAGAGGTTGCGTCATTTGTGTGTGTCGATGACGCCCACAAGGCCTCGCCTCCTCTATCACCCCATTTCAGGGAATTGGCGACAGAGCGACTTTGTCCAACGGGCCATATAGAGAGAACGGGAAGCCTTATAGACGTCGTTCGACTCGACTCGACTCGATTCTCATTGTGGCTATAACGACTTTTCGAATTGTAGCTACCCGCTTGCTCTCTATATGGCCAGTGGGCAGTGGGGGGCTGCAGCAGGGGTATTCAGCTGATCGTATTGTTTGCATTTATTACGTATTTATTTATTTATTATTCTCGGCTGTTGCCATTAATTGAAAATGAAATTGAACGCACAAAAAAGAACAACAAAGAGAGAAGGAACAGCGCAACGGCAAGCGTAATGAGAATAATTCTGACTAAACATTCGTATTGTTTAAAGTGCATAAACAAAAGCGCGCAGCGCTGGCTCACATATATATAAATATAAATAAATAAATATATATTTATTTATTCGCTTGACAACACAATAGGGAAAAAAGAAATAAGAAGGAAAAAACGTTTTGGTTCGTTGACCGAGTTTTGAGGCAAAGCTTCTCCTACTTTTCTCTCAGTTTTTGCTCATTATGTGAAGTATTTAAATATTCATCCATGTGTGTGTCTCTCTCTATCTCCCTCTCCCTCTCTCTCTCTCTCTCTCTGTGTGTGTTTTTAAATGCAGATTTAATTTGCTTTTGTTTGAGTGGTTGGTTCGGCAAAGCTGGAAATGCTCTTGCTGCTCTTGCTCAGCTTCCGTTGTACGGTGCACAGTGGCACAAAGCCAATTTGTTGTAACTGTAAATGGCAAAAGCCGCTCTACAAGCGGACTTTGGCCGTGTAATTTAATTAAAAGTACTTTTTATAATTATGTCTATAAATCGTGTTACTCATTTGACAACCTGTGAACCACTGTGCGACTTGTGCTTTTGCTTTGTTCGCGTGACCCGCTGAGCAAATGGAGGAAATGGCAACGTAAGCAAATCCAATTCGCTCGCCAGATGCTGGAAGTGGATAGTAAAGAGACGACGAGAGGGAGGGAGGGGAGGTGGAGAGGCTGGCAACGTTGAACCGGTTAACGATTTGGCAGCGCTTAAAGCTGAGCTTCGATGTCAGCTGAGCTGCTGCTGCTGCTAAAGTCACGTAGATCTGCAGATAAAATGCGACTGCAGATAAGCCAAGCCGATTGGCCAATGGAAACGGTACTGAACTAGTTACCGCTCCACGAGCGCGACAGAGGTCACATTGGGCAGAACTGGAACTGGAGCCGAAAGCCACACAGTGTGCGGTCTTGTGCCTTGTGCGTAATGGAACTCGCAGCCGTAGAACCTGCTGTCAACGTAATTTGAAACGGTAAAACACACAAATGGAAAGGTGAAAATGAGAATTATAGCAGGGCGGAGGGCGTGGGTCTGTCTCTGGCTGCCACTCAATTTCAATTAGGACACATCACTCAAAGCATTGTCAAAGGGTATTTCCATTTCGTCACCAGCTACGCAACGCATCATTTGAGTTTAATTTGTTATTTTCGTCTCTGGCTGGCAATCCTTATCAAAGTCAAAGTGGTCAGAGAGCTGCGTCTGTTGAGCAACCCCAACTGATAAGAGAGGAAGGGCGGGACTGGCCAGGGAGATGGCACAATTGAATTTGCCGTGTCAGAGAGGCATCAATAATGTTGCTGCTGCCGCTGCCTCTGCCCATGCCCCTGCCTCTGCCTCTGCCTTTACCTATGCCTCTGCCTCTGCCACTGCTGTCTGTGCATTTGCATTTGTTTGGTTTTTGGTGTGCGGCAGGGTTGCCATGTGTGTGCGCAGGGTCGGAAGGGGGAAGGGGCAATGCTTATCGTTGTTTGCTTTTTAATTTTTATTGATTCTGACGAACGACCAAGCGAACGGCGCACGCACCCCGACAACGAGATGCTCTTATGCTATTTTTGTGTGCTTCATGCAACAGTAGCCCCAAGAGTCAAGCAGCCCCCGGGCTGCACGCACACACGAACACACACACACACTTACACATGCACAGGCAAAGAGCACACACGCACAGGCATACAGTTGAAGAGCCGTCTGCTTGTTTACGCTTCGCTTCTTCTTATATTCCTAATGATTGCTTTACACTTTTTGCTTTTACCGTTAAAAAACAAAAAAGAGAAATTTGTCGACTAAACAGTTTGTTAATGCCGCGACGACTCAAAGTCAACTAATCCCATTTGGACGAAATTGTGCTAAGCCTAATGCGCTCAGAGAGCCACAGTGTGAGCGTGGGACAGAAGTGTGGCTAAAAGAACAAGCGAACTAGTTCAATTAATTAAAACGATTTGTAAACACAATACCATGATTAATTGCACTCACACACACACACACAGAAACAAGCACACGTACATGCTGTATGCATTTATTTCTGGGATTAATGTTGAATGCAGTTGTATGTGTGTATGAGTGTAAGTACATTCTCTTCCTCTCCCTCCCTCTCTCTGCTCCTTTCAAAACTGTGATTTTCAAGCAAATCAGACAGATGCTGCGACACTGCGCTTCGTTGAGTAGGCGGCATCTTGAGCTGTACATGTGTCTGTGTGTGTGAGAGTGAACATCGCGAAGAGAGTAAAACCATAATAATCAAAGGGCAACAAGCAGCGCGCTGTGGCGTTGATTCTGCCTGCGGCCGCAGATAAGCGCACTCACACACACACACACACACACACAGGCAGAAGAGTTAAATGAACCGCTTTGGACAGGAACTGCACCTTACCTTTTTTTTGCTCCCAGCAGTTAGGTACGTTGTATGGCGTGTGTGCCCGTTTTACATAGCAACAAATTCAGCAAATATGAAGAACACATTTATTTGTGAGACTCCTTCGCAACTTTATCAAATATTGACGCACATACACACACACACTTATGCATTGATCGGTCGCTCACGCACACGGACCGTGAGTTGCAAGGAAAACAATAAAACAGGAAAAAATGGAACGGCAGCGCGAAGCCGCAAAACGAAAAAAAGTTTTGGTATTATGGTTATTTGCCTATACGAACTACGGTTTACATATGGAACATGTAACAAAATCCGAAGCAGTTGTGCTTTCAATAATGAACAAAATTAACAAAATAAAATAGAATGTAATTCTTTTTCCGAAACCGAACAAACCAAGGCGAGCAGCGACGAACTAGTGATGTTAAATGCGGGCGTTCAACATATCGATGTATCAAATCAAACGATAGCTCGATAGACATCAACGATATTTCTGTGTGGTATCGCAACGGAGTCCAAAATAATCATTATTTGTCAGTTGGTTGCTCACTGACAGAAGTTTCTTGATATGGAAAGTGCGCGTGTGAAAATTTTCAAATTTTTAATTTTATCTAGCAGAGCTCGCAAAAAATCTCTAACTTCATCTACCAAATGGAAATATCAGTTGATAAAATAAGCTTACTCTTAAAATTAATTGAAATTGATTTATAGCTTGTTGAGCGATGGCCACTCGTGATGGTGGCAAAAAGAAACCTCTGAAAGCCCCTAAGTGCAGAAGCTAAAGGAGCAGCAGAAGGCGCCCAGCCAAATAAAAGGTTCAGCGGAAGGACGGCAAAAAGTCAGCCAAACAGGATATCACTTCCACACACACACACACACATGAAGCTTGTTGTACTGAGCTGCAATAAAATTGAGCTAGCTTTCGTATTTCCCCGTTGAATGATGATTAATTGCTTCTATTATTGTGGAGAGGTCGGGGTTGTTCGCTCAAAAAACCATCACAAAAATATGACAACCACACGGACTGCAAAATAAAGAAACAAAAAAATAAAAACGGGCATTGGTGAGCGCAGCAAATGCGGCAAATTCGCATTTGATGCGTTTTTTATGTTAATCGAGTGAACTAATGGACATTGCGAACTGTTGCTCGGCCATCTCGCCTGATGTCCTGCTGTCCTGTTGTCCTGATATCCTCATGTCAGAGCGGAACATGTGTGTCTATCAATTGTGTTGCATTAATCAAACGATTTGATGAGACCTCACTGCGATTGAGGCTACGAACATAGATGAGAGAGACAACTGGATGGAAATGGGGGAGAGAGAGAGATAGGAAGACGGAGAAATAGACAAATATATTGAGAGAGTGAGAGACACATAATGGGGAGGAGTTTGAGAGAGAAACAGAGGGAGACTTAGAGAGGGAAGCTATAAAGAGGGAAGAGAGAGAGAGGGATATTATTCACACTTTTGCATATCTAGTTCAAATTAAGTGGAAAACTTATCCATTAGATGGCATTTCTTAAGCTGAGCCTCTAAGAGTGTTCGATATAAATTAAAGTCTAATTAAAATGTGATAGTATGCATATTTTCGCTAAGTGTAACACCTGAAACTTGTTCAAAAAATAAGTAGCCAATCTCATGTGTTTATCATCATATTTAATATTTAAGCCTTTTTATGGAAAACGTATTTGAATTGTTTTTTTATACAAAATTTAAATTACATTTTTTAAAAGCTAAAAATTTGATAGATTTGCTTTAGATATTATACAAATAATTATATATATATATTTCGATTATATATATATTTATTTTTTAAGTGTAGGCGAAAAACAAGAACAAAATTCAAACTTAAGCATAACTCTTAGAGGTATTTATTTTTTTTTATATTATTATCCTTTAAATTAAAAATAAATGAATTAAGTAAATTCAATTTATAGAAATATTTATTTTTAATTATAGTTGTAATCATAATCTAGAAGAGGAAGCATTTGATATGTTGTAAAAATGTTAAATATTATTAATTATTTATATTTGTATATATTTAGTTTTAAATTTAGTTATCATGTGATATTTGAGCTGGTGAAAATGTACAATTTAATTTAAATAATTAATAACAATTAGAATTAGTTGAATAAGCATTTTGATTTAGTTTTTAGATTTAAGTGCTAGCATTATTTTTATCCATTTTTAAATATATTTTTATAATGTTGTTGTTGATGTTGATGTTGGCACACTATCCAAGTCTTATGCACGAGTTTATTATATATATATTTATTTTTAAAATTTAATTAATTGCATTTATGCCGAGTATTTTTTATATAATTTCAATGGGTTTGTCGTGTCAGTTTTATTTGTTTTTAATGTAAACTTAATTGGTATATTTATTTTTATTAATTTAATATACAAGCTTACATATTATTTAACAACATTGAATGTTTTAACATTTGCCAAAATATTTCATTAAGAATTGCAAAACATATTTTTGTTTTATTCATTTTTAAATGTTTTCTCTTATTAAATATTTGCTCGCATTTAGCTCAAATATTTAATAAAAAACATTATTTTTAAGAATTTTCATGTCTTCTATGTACATTGTTTTTAAATACATTATTTAGTTTTTAAATATTTTTTATTGCTTAGTTATTTAAGTCAAATTATTTGCAAATTCTTCAAATAATTTTATATACTATTATATTTTTTACTCTTGCAAGTTTTATAATAATATTGCCTGAAAATTTGTTAAATTAATTTGTTTTTTAAATTTTCAACTTTGTGATATTTATTTAAATATTAAAAAACTTGAACTTAAATGGGCAATATATTATATTATAAAATTTTGTTTAAGTATTTCTTGGTGTTTTTTTTTTAATTTTTTTTTAATTTTATATTTTTATTTATTTATTTTTTATTTTATGTACAGCTTGAAGCTTGGCTTAAAATTTTTTTGCAAACTCTTACATGCCTTTTCTGTTGCTTTCAGCAGCTGGTGCAGCCGCGGCTCGTGTGGCTCAGTTGGGGTCTCCCCTGCTCGCATTGAAGAACATGCGCGCCACCTTGCCCAGAGCGCCAACAATGTCCCAGCGCTGTGACTGCTGCTGCGGTTGCTGCTGCTGCAGCTCTTGCTGCTGTTGCTGTTGCTGCTGCTGGCAGTCGTGCCTCGCCTAGGAGGGCGTGGAGTACCAGGCGCTCGCCGGGCTGCCCTTGTGGTACAGATGGAAGCTCGAGTGGGGCGCAAAGTACTGCGGCTGGTCCAGGTTGCTGTAGGTGACGCCGCCCTCTGTCGTGGTCGTGGCGTGCGGATGCATGCCAGCCGTGTAGGCCTGCGGCTTCAGTGGGAGCGTGGCACCCGACGAGCCGTCCACGGGCGTGGCGTATTGGCCGCGCAGGGGATCGGCGTAGTCGTAGCCGGCATTGGAGCCCACCAGGAGGCCGGGCGGCGCAGCTGTTGAGGGCAGCTTGGCCGAGTTGTTGGAGTCGCGTGGCGACACCGAGCTGGGCGGCGTCATGGCATTGTGATAGTCAATGGAGCTGTGATAGCCGCCATAGGTGGAGACCAGATTCGTGAAGGCGTCCGCCGAGTTGCCGCCCTTCTGGCCAACGGGATGCGGCACCGAGGCCGCGGCTGCCGCTGAGTGCAGCTGCAGGTATTGGTTCTCGTAGGAGGATTCGCTGCCCGGCGGCGTGGGCAGGGGCCCGCCCTGCTGCTCGCCATAGAAGACACCTGGCACGCCCACGCCCACGCCCACTCCGACGCCTGTGGGCGTCTGCCTGGCCGTGGCACGTATCACGCTCTCACGATTCGCATAGAGCTGCCGCAGCAGCGCCGTCGCTGGCATGGGCGCTGGCTGCTGATAGGGCGTGCCGATCCACTGAATCGTGCTGCTCTTCTCATTGGCATCCGAGGCATGGAGTTGCTGCTGCTGCTGCACCTGCTGCTGCTGCTGCTGTTGCTGCTGCTTGATCAACGCGTCTGTGCTGAAGTCTGTGCTGGGCTGGTTGTTGTTGTTGTTGTTGTTGCTGCTGGGCGAGGGCAGGTGCTTGGACATGGCGTGCTCCAGATCCTTGACAGCCGAGTCGGCTGAGGACGTGGGCTGCACATCCTCCACCATGGAGGGCAGGCGGCTGCGCGGCTCCCGCTGCTGCTCCAGGGCGGGCAGCTTGCTCAGCGGCTGCTGCTGCTGCTCGGCCTGGACCTGACCCACCTGCTGCTGCTGCTGCTCGGCTTGCTGCTCCTCTGCCTGCTGCGCTGCTTTGCTCTTGCGCTTGCGCTTGCTGCTCGTCGCGCTGCTCGTGGGCGCTGGCGTCGGCGTGGGCGTGGCGGACACGGTGACGGGCAGCACACCGTCAACCTCAACGCCCAGCGGCGTGGGCGAGTCCTTGATCAGCGCGAGGCTGCTGTTCAGATTGCTGCCATGCGTCGCACTGCGTCCGCGGCCGCGTTGCGTGTGGCCCTCGGCATCGGTCTTGGGCGAGCCAAGGCCCAGCTTCATGTCGCCGCTCAGGTGGCCATTGCCCTCGCCGGACGCATCGCCGCCAGGCGAGCCGCTGCTCTTGTCGTTGCCTAGGCCCTCCTCATGCTTGATGCTGTCCACGCTCGGCTCCAGCTGACAGCAATCCAATATCAGATTCTCATTCTCACGATTGCTGTGAAGGAACAGGAGAAGGACAAGGGTCAGTAGGCTGCTGTTTACTGAGGAGAGACTTAGCTAGAGTCTAGAGAGTGGCTAAAGGAGCTCAACTGTTGGCAGGTAAGTGATAAGTCCTATAACTCATTAGTCTAGGACTTCTCGACTTAGTCAATGACTCTACTCTCTTGATCCGATCCTATTCTGTTGGGGACTCACCTTATAACATAGTTGACACAAATGATGTTCTGCTCGTCGGCGTTTTTGGTGCTGCAGACGACTGTGGCGCAGGTCTGCAGCCAGGTGTAGCCGCCGCTCTTGTTCATCAGTCGATAGTAGCCAGTCAAGACCTGACCCTTCTCGATCACTAAAAGGGGAATTGGGAGTGGGATTAGTTAAGTGCGATGTGCATGATCTCGGCGAGCTTACGATCTGTATGGCTCTTGCGCAGGCGATTCGCATCCTCGGCATGGCAGAGAGAATAGAGACTCTTGTTGACCAGATCCTCGGGCGTGTAGTCCAGCAAATCGGATACTCTGCAATCGAGGGAGAGAGATTAGTATATACAGAGATCACTCCATGGCCTCTGGGACTAGCGGCACTCACCTGGGCTCGCAGTGCGCCACGCGCAGATCGAAATTGACGCGCGTCACAAACATGTCGCACTCCAGACGTATCTCATGCACCGAGGGCGGCGGCAGGGCTATGGCCAGGGCGACCATGCCCAGCAGCGGGGGCTGCGACTTGCGCGTGTGCGAGAAGGTGTATTGCGGACGCAGCTTGCAGAGCAGCAGAACCACCTGTAACAACAGCAAAACACAAGACATGGCATGGAAGGGTTAGTGATGATAGCTCAAGGAATAGCTGCTTAAAGCTACGAGTGAGAGAGAGGGAGAGGAGACAGTGAGTGATAGAGAGAGGGAGAGTGAGATGCGGCAGCTTCAAAAGACTCTGCAGTTGTAAAGCATTGGCATTGGAGAGAGCAAAAGCTGACTGCTATGGCACAGCTGACAATGCTTTGGATGTCGGTTGAGCGACACAAAGCTGAAAGCTATATATGAAGACTGAGTGTTGTGTTTGATGATGTTATACGGGCGTATAACAGTTATTCTCCCGTATTGTGATGACACTGGTGTAAAGTTGAGTGTGTATAATATGTGTAGTAGAATATATGTGTATAGATATACATATATATATATATAGGAATTTCCTGAACTGACTGCTCGCGGGTGTGGCGTGATATATAAGTAATATGTTTATAGCCAAGACTTATGGCGACGTACAGTGTATGTATGTATGTATGTTTGTTGTGTATAGATATCCGATATATAGTGAACTGACTGTTAATAATATATAAATGTATCAATATGTAATTATATTTTCGTAAACAGAGCTGTATATATCGACGATACTGATATGTCCAATACTGATCATACATATATATACATATACGTGAATATATACTATATTGGAGATTGATCCTCAAGTCTTATGTCATAATGATGTAGATATATATATCATATATATACTTTATCAAAATTATATATATATTATATCATAAGAACACGAGACTTGTTGTTTACTGGGAAGCAGCTAGCTGCGCTCTGTTAAATCTTGACTGTAGCTCATATAGCAGATATGTGGGATTCTGTTATCTGTTATCAGTATATGGTGGCTATATTCGATGCTGATCAATCTAAATCAGTTTTGCATTGCCTGCTCAAACGAAATGTGGCCGAAAGTCGAAAAACTGATTGTAAAAGGTGCCGCGGGAGGCGCCGTCAAATCATAAACTAAATTAAATTTTGATCAATTTTAATTTTTTTCAAATTAAATTAAATTTTTTAATTAATTTTAATTTTAATGTAAATTTCTTTTGTTTTTTTTTTTTTTTAGTTGCTCTGCATTTGGTTGGACTGATTTCAATTGATACGTACCGAATAGTTTGAGGCCGGGTTCTTAACATTTTTACCATTTGTATTGCTACCGTTGCAATTGCTGGTTGCATCGCTCGCCTGTAGATAAGCATTGGGATGATGATGGTAATAAACATGGCTAACAGACAGCTCTATAGAGATATATGTGTGTGTGTGTGTGTGTGTAAATGTGTATACGTGAACCAAAGATCGGTTAGTCTACTGCCCCAGCACAACGAGAACCGGACAAACAAATTTTCTAAGTGTTAGAAACTAAAGCTACGAAACCAAAAACGAACTCAAAAAGCCAAACAAAAGTTGGGTGTGCTACACTATGCTACAGGGCTCGGCCCAATGCCGCATCACATCTGGTGTAGTTAGCGCTTGAAGCTTACCCGGTAGCCGGACGACTTGAAGTGGCAGCCACGCTTGGTCAGAGTCGACTTCATGCGCACGCAGAAGCTGCGATCGTAGCCCTTGTAGCCGCTCGTCGAGGCCTGCGTCATGGAGGCAGCAACTGCAACAGATGGACGAAAATGGGGATTAGGTAAACGTCTAACTGGACCTTAGTTAGTTGAGGTATAGCCCCATTGGGCTGGCTAGTTGGACGCCCGGGATGCCCAGGTTTTTGGTAGCAGCAACTCGGACTCGACTCACCGTCTGGATTGTTCGTACCGTGTGTGCCACTGCCATCGTCGGAGGCGCCCGAAGTGGGCGAGGCCAAGCCAGCGGCGCCACTGCCGCTGCCGCTGCCGCCGCCACCGACACCCACACCGCCACCGCCGCCGCCGCCACTCGTTAGACTCAGGCCCAGCTGATCGGCGATCTCCGCGTGATCCGCCTGATGTATATAGTCGAATATGCTGCTGCCTGTCATCTCCACCTGCGAGAGGCCCAAATAGATGGACACCGTTTCCGATATGTACAGGAAGCGTCCATCCGCCGCCACCGCCAGGGCGAAGCCATCGAGCGACTGCAACGAGATAGAAGGAAAAACAAATTTCATTTAGTCGAATTTGCATAAAGTCGACGCCAGTCAAAGATGGCTGCCCGCATGGCAACCCATCTCCATCTCCCTCTCCCTCTCCCTCATTCCCTCACTCCCTCTCGCTCTCGCTCGCTTACCTGCAGTATGTGGGTGCCCTGATGTTGCTCGAACAAATCAACCGCGGGACTGCGTCGAATGGCTGCACCTGCAATATACAACAAAACGCATGCAAATTGGCTCGGGTTAGCAATTGGCTAAAGGCAAAGGCAAAGGCAATGGCAAAGCCAAAACTGAAAAGGTGTTAAAACAAGGTGTGAGTATGACGTAGGCATAGGTGAATGCAGTACACACACTGTATATGGAAATCATTCGTGATATATACAAAGTATGTATGTCCGTCCTTCCCTCCGCGCGTCTGTCCGCTCATAAGGACGGATACTGCTGATGATATATAGAAATAGCCCAACTTAAAGCCCAGTCTCTCCCAGTGATTCAAGTAATCTCAAGTAAGCCCTATTCATGGCTCTTTGCTTGAATCATTGGCCAATTGTGCTGGCAATGGGTAATGCTAGCCATTGCCACGTCACGCTATGCTGGCCACGTCAACGTTCAGCTATTGTCACGTCAAAGGCATGCCAAGAGCTGAACGAGGTGCCTGCATTGAGCAAGGGGTAGAGGAGGTCTGGCAGCTGGCAGCAGGCAGCAAATCGAGTCGAAAAGGTAGACAAGGCACTAAAAAATAATCCAAAATCAATGGGGCGTTATGTATGAGCAAAGCCAAGGGGGATGCATTGGGGCGGACGCTCGTTCAATTGTATTATTATGCGCAACTAAAGCCCTAAAGGCAGAGCAACAAGCTGCGGGCAATAAAAACCACTTCAATTTGACCCACAGACCAAAAAAAAAAAAAAACGAAAAAAAACGCAAAAAAAAATATATATAAAAATATTATTAAAGCGGGGCGAGGGAAGGTCATTAAAGGCAAAGCTGTTATGGTGGGTCCACGCCTCGACACCCACGCACACACACACATAGAGCGGGAGAGAGACTGAGAGAGTCACATATGGACAGCGGAAGCGGAAACTGTTTGCCAACTTGGCAACGGCCGAAGAAATCGCTGGGGACTTGCCGAGGCGACGCAGAAGGCGGGGAAGAGCCAGAGCCAGAGCCAGAGCCAGAGCCAGAGACAGGGACGATGGGATTTGGCATTGGACTAAAGCGATTTGCACTTGTGCGAATTATGACCTGGAAGCTGAGCGCCTAAGAGGGTGGCTCGGCTGGTCGTGGCCGCCTTGACCAGCCATAATCGTAAAATTCAATAATTGAATTAAATAAATATGCTGCGCATGAGCCGCAGCTGACAAAATATTGCAAGAGCTCACATATTTATGGCACTCGCCGCTCGACCAGGCAATCAAACGATGATGCGAGAATTCAATGTGAACTGCAGACTCAAATCTAATTTCAAGTGAATACAAACACAGAACTCGAACTATATTTTATACATGCGGACTGTAAGAGGCCTCAGAGTCGTTGTTATCCCTCTGATTGTGAAACTGAATGCTGAGTTTGTCCATGGAATTATCTTGTTGGTGTTTTGTGGAAACAAAGAGCTGCAGCTGATACCTAACGGTGAGTGCAAAGTCAATTTACTTTCAATGAGGAGTAGAAATAAGGTTGATAAAAGGGGTTTTTGAAAACATAAAATAAATTAAGTAATATATTAAACTATACCAAACTTCCGAGTGTAGCCTCAGCGCAGACTTCCTTTCTTATTACCAATCAAAAAATATTTAAGAATATTTCAAATTTGTCTCTATGATGCATAAACAGATTTAGCATATTTTTTATTTTTATTTTGAATACCTCATTTGCTCATCTCCCATTGGACACTTGAGCTTTGGCCAAGACTCTTTTATTATAGCACTCCAATTTGATATATAAAGCGCATTTAGAGTAAAGTAACTCCAAAATTTATTTCCCTTAATATTTTAGATTTATTTTTATATTTATTTATCTTAGGAATTGAATCACGTTCAAGAACTGAACTAAATTAGATAATTTCTGTTTCTCAATTTTCGAAATTCTGTTCATGTCGAAGAATTTATTTGAAGCCACAGCAATTGATAGCAGTTCAGGTGAAAGCTGCCATAAGTTTGCTCCATTAAGGTTTCCCGTTCGTTTATGAGCCACTTTGACGATTGCCTAGATTTCGTTAGCTTTTAGGCTCTTTGGCTATATTGAGATACGAGTGCTGTCCAATTGGAATCGCGCTGTGGCCTTCTGGAATTCCACAATGACAGCTATGACACACAGTCATGGCAATAAAAACAAATCAACGCGACAACGAGAGAGCGAGAGGGAGGGAGAGGGAGAGACTAAAATGGCTGCGCATGCGCAGTAAATAAAATATAAATTGCGCTTAATAGCGATATTTTATGCAAATGGACAACTGACGGCCCCCAAAAAGCCCGTCAAAAGCCCAAAAAAAAAAAAAAAAACAAAACTAAAGCCAATAAATTGTTTGGCTTCGGCATTTGTTTTTTGTTTTTGTTTTTTTTTTTTAAGGTGCGCGCGCATATTTTTTTGTAATTTTATTTTATTTTCATTTTTGGCATGGAAAAGTTGACAAATTTGTGATTTCACTGTGCCGTTGCGTGACGACGCCACTGTAAGAGATAGCCAAATGTATTTCCTGCTTTCGGTTTTTATTCCTCCCTCTCTCTCACTCCCTCGCTGTCTGCCGGCACCGAGCAATGGCGCACAAAATGGCCGCCCACGCTGCCGTACAGTCGCGTATGCAAATGAGCTATGAAATTTCACTTACACTGGTGTCGCAAATAGTGGGATATGTTGTATTTCTTATTGTCGGCTATTAAATTGAAGTATTTAAACGGAGGGAGGACATGGTTGGTACTCACTTTTTAGTTTGCTGCTGCTTGATGCCTCCCGGGTCCATGGCGGGTCGCCGTGACCGGAAAAGTCTCTCAATTTCAAATAGCTAATGGTCAGTCTTATAATGGAGGCCTTGTCCAGCTGGCTGGTTATGGCCGCTGGCAGCGGCAGCATCTTGGCCAGCTCATAGAACTCATAGTTCTCCTTGCCGCGCCGCGATCTGGCCGCATCCCGCGACTTCTCCTTGCGCAGCTCCAGAATGCTGCAAGCAACAAGAAAATAAAAGAAATGAAATGTAATGAAAGAGAAGATTAAGATGACAATAAATATTGATATATTTGCCGGGTCTTAAGTAGACACTGACGAATGGGAAGCTAGATCCTCCAGGTACACGCACTCGCTCTCTCTCTCTCTCTCTCACTCGCTCACTCACACCTGTCGTCGCGCTGTCAACTGTTGTCAATTTGTTTGGCTGATGAAATGGTGTCAGAGTCCCAAACAAATTGCCGGCCATTTGTCAGCCTTTCAGCGGGCCAGACTCTCACGATCTCTTTGCCTTTTGCTACTCTACTGTTCTAGCTGAAGAAAAATTGCCTCATTTTCTATGCGCAACAGATTTTCCATTGTTAAATGTGTCTATTCTCTCCCTCCCTCCCGCTCTCTCTCACTCACTCTATTTATATGTATGTTTGCTTAGTTGCAACAAAAGCTGCCCCGTCTTGTGGCAGATGCCGCTGGCCAGATACTCGATTCGATCTCAGAGTTTTCCATTCAGCAACCGGGCAGCCGGGCAACTGGGCAAAACACTCAAAGCCAGCCGCTGACGCTTCTCATATCATTTGGCCCATCATCTTCGCCAGAAACCTGGCTTTAAAGCATTCATAATTTAAGTTTGTTGTCATCTTTCGTTGTCGTCGCGTCGCGTCGCGTTTCGTTTTTTGTTTCGTTTTAAGTGAAATCTTATGCCCTAACCGGCCAAAGGGCGTATGGCCATTTGGCAGACGTTTGCTGTCGTCATCACTTTCAGTTTGAATTGGTTTTTTTTATCAATTTTGTTTTGATAAAATATCAGCATTATCAGATCGTACGCATACTTGGGTTATGGATTATTTTTCTATATGATTATTGCTATTAAATAATGCTCAAAATAAATGAAGCTTATTCTTGATGAGAAACTTTCAACAAAAAAAAACTAAATTTCAGGAAGCAGCTCATGGCTTAGGTAGCAATAGCAATGGAGTTTGGGGCATATATAATATTAATATTATATATATTCACATAAAATAAATAAGATATATTTATTTTACATTTTTTTATAAGCAAATATTCAATTCCTTAATTACTAAATAAATTTTATTTGCAATAAATTGGCCACTTTTCCATTAATGATTGCCTGCAGAGGCCTTTGGCTTCTCTGTAATTTCTTAAAACCAAACCAGATATCTCTAAGTAACAAAAGTCATATAGAGCCAGAGCTATATTCTACATAAAATATAACACTGTTTTATTTCAAATGCCTATACAATAGTGCTGAATCAAGAGTAGTTCAGTCTACTGAACTCTGCATTATATGGAACTTCTCCTCAGCACTAGCTGGTGTAATGCTGCTCGTTTAAGACTCAACTCTGCTCCATGAGTTTAGCCAAGCTGTGTAGAGTATCTGCAGTTTCTCTCTGTCCAAAGTTTCGTTTGGTTCGGCTGGGGCTGCCTCGCTTTAGCCAGAGATCTTCAGTCGCTGTAGATTTTGTACATTTTGTGGCCTTTTACATTTATTTTAATGTCTGTGGGGCATCTGTAAATGCGCTCATCACACACAGAGCGCTCGAGCGCTACGTTTCGTGTAAGTTTAGGTTTAAGAGAAGAAGCCGCGGCTGCTGCTGCTGCTGCTTGAGCTGAGCCGAGCCGAAGATGCTTATCGCGCGCGGGGCACTGCCTGGCTGGGGTTATAAAAATATTTTGTTGATAATTAAAATGAAAACGGCGTAAAGAGCGCTGCGGACAAAACCCGTACAACATGCGTCTGCCACGGGCCAAGCCAGTTTTGGCCAGAGCAAACGTCTTTGGCTCTTTTAATTAGTTTGTTAAATCTGAGCTTGTTTTCAAATTGTAAAGCTCAAAGCTCGAGCGTACCTGAGCTCGTTTTCCCGAAAACTCCGCAGTTCAAAGAACTTAGCTAGAAATGGAACTTGGAACAAATTCGCAATTAGCCAACGAGTGTGAGAACTCGGCTCATTAATCTTGGCCAACTGCAATACCAAATAACATTCAAATTGCCTTTGAGGCAGCCCAAACGAAATGTCTTTGCGATTTGTCAGGGCTGGTGCAGAGTTCGCCTTGATAAATGATTTTTTGTGATTCGAATTCGCAAATAGAAAATAAGGGAGCTGCGGCTATAATTTACCGTGTAAATTGCATGTCATTAGCGAAATGAGAAAAGGGACAGAGAGAGGAGAGAGGGCGAGGGAGAGGGAGAGGGACAGATCGGCTGAGAATTGTCTGTGTATTTGTGAGCTTTGCAAGCTTCGCATTTAGAGCCTAATGCATATGCTAAAAGCTCTCGCATTTGTGATCTCTATCCTTGACTGGAGTTGCCTTAGCATGCGTGAGCCTTGCCCATGTTGACTGAACCTATTTCCACTTGATTGACTGGGAAAGAGCGTTTGATCGATTTACTTTGCGAACTCCAAATATTGCCATTCGATTAAGACTTTAAGGCGAATTTGGGCCGCTAAGCGGATTACAAGATCTTAGCCGCTGCGGTTACCAACAAAATTTGGCAAAAATCAAGGCGGCGATCGCGATAAGGGTGAACGGCATTTTCTTTGCTTTTCTCTTGCACTCGGGGTTTTCTTTCACACACATACACACACACACACATGCAGGGTGAAGAAAGGGAAAACTGCAGGACAAGATTGTTTCGCTTCATTGTTTAGGGGCTGTGAGAAGTGCCGTTATGTCTTTATCAGTTTATGTGTTTTGTGTTTTGTCTTTGTTTTTGTTTTTGTTGCCAGACGCAGCGTGAATAGCTGTAAACGTTAGTCAGCTATCAACTGTCATTATGTAATCAGATTTCGTGGAAAACACAGAAGAAAAATCAACAAATAAAAATCTCTTAAAGGAGTCATAAAAATGCATCTGGAGTGGCCTCAAATTGGAGCTAGGCGACAAAGTTAGATAATATCCGAAATGATTTATGAAGTGCGATTTAAAGTGTAATTGGGAAAGGAACTGCTAAATTTTGTGAGCTGGAAAATGTTTGAGGAATGGAAATGCTAAACTCGATTAAAGCAAATGCAGTAATTCCCGAGGTAATTTAAATAGAGGCTAGGTTTGAATAACTCTGTTTGGGAGAATTCGAATTAGAATATTAATATTATGTTGAAAATTATTATTTAGAGAATATAAATAGAAATAGAAAATAGAGTGAAATTAGAAATATTTCTCTTAAAATTAATTGATTTAAAAGAAATATTTCTAGATTTTATAAATGAGAAAAGATTGAGCTCTATTTGCCATTGTATAGGAAGAAAGAAAGAACACAAACTATATTCTAAAAATCTTATCACAGTAAATATTTTCATTAGATAAAAACTACTTGTTATTTTTATAAGACTTTGGCATTTAATGATTTTTAAGTGAAAGTCTTGACTCTTATAAAATCCGTAACTGAAGATCTCAGACCAATTGGATTGGGGATAAATGCAGAAGGGGTCAACATTTGTTGCTTTTAAAGAGGAAATTTTACAGAACTAATATAACATTAAAGACAATCAGAAAAGGAACAGGCAGTCTTTATAAAGTTGCCATATGGCAACTAAACTCTCGTAATTAATGTAGAAATCAACGCAAAATTTCTTGAAGATAAATAATTAAATAATATATATGATATATGATGCACAAATGACATATATATGTCATATATGATAGCGCAGACAACTTGAACAGGAATTTCAACACTCGATTGAAATATCTTGAGTAGAACTATAAAATATTTTGTTGAAAAATTCGTGATAGATTTTTGTTCAAAATTCGAAGTTTTACAATATAAAATATAGCCTCTATATACTATATATAGTCTCTGTCTAACTACGTTCAAAGTAACAGAATCAGGTACAAGTCTAGTTGGTGG
The DNA here is from genome assembly GCA_035047625.1 of Drosophila mettleri. Classification (NCBI taxonomy): domain Eukaryota; kingdom Metazoa; phylum Arthropoda; class Insecta; order Diptera; family Drosophilidae; genus Drosophila; species Drosophila mettleri. The sequence continues at coordinate 843,617 of JAWNPI010000103.1, read as the reverse complement.
TAGTAGCATAGATAGGTGTTTGCTATATTCATTGCTAGAGCAAAGTGGCCTGACTAATCTGTTATTAGGGAATTCTCATTATCAAAATCGTTGCACATTTTACAACACTCTTTCACTGGAAGCACTGTGATATACTAGTATAATTTGGTCAATTTACCCGGTGTCAACTAACCCTGGTTCGATGGGTTGCTGTTGTCCGTGCATGCCGGGAGCGCCCGGCTGATGCTGGTTGGGCATTTTGTTGTAGGGCGACATGCCGCACAGATCCTGTGTGGGCACCATCCACGAGTGGGTGAACGGAACGGCGGGCATGCCCAAGGAGCTGACCATGTGGCTGCCGGGATGGCCGGGCGTCGGCTGGCGCTGGTAGCCGGCATAGTCCATGGCCACGGCCTGATAGGGCAACATAGCAGCACTTGAGTTCAGATTCACTTTTCACTTATCCCCTGGCCAACGGCTCTTGACTTTGACTCTTAACGCGTCTCTTAACTAGCACTGGCACATATTTGTGGGGTATAGATGGATCGGATGGGGATTATTGCACTCGGGGCGTTTCGTTTCTATTTATTTGTGACACACTTTTTGGGCAGCAGGTCAACGACGCATCCTTTGTCTGTGCTGTCTGGCGGAGTACGCGTACGTGTCGGTTGCTTCCTTCAATTATCCTTCGACCCGCACGTCGCAACACGCACGTAAAACTAACGTCGAGCGTCTGTCTGTCTGTCTGTCTGTCTGTCTGGCGGGCGGGCTAGCGGGCTAGCGGGCTGGTTGGCTGTCTTCGATTGGCATTCAAATTAGCGTGCAATCGACTTGGCGGCCAGTTAATTCGCACGTCACACGCGTTTGGCACGTCAGACGCGTTAGCAGCATCCAGATGAAAGGCTGGACGACGATTGCGATTGGTATTGGGGGCTGTTGGCGCGTTGCGGCCTGCAAACAAATGGGCGCCAATTACGCACGCACAGGGTAGCTGCCACACACACCCACACATACACGCCTACACACACACACACACACCGACACGGATACGAATACGAATACGGATACGGCTACAGTTGCACGGCCGGGCAGCGTACGTGAAAACTGCAGCAAAACGGCGTTGAAAGTAACGTAAAAGTTATGTGATGATGGCAATGAAGAAGAAGAAGAAGATGAAGCAGACGAAGCAGTAGCAGCAGCAATAGCTGAAACTAGAGACAACTGCTGAGCGCGCGTTACGAGAGTTGTGTTTACGTAGTACGTCCGTTGCGGGCGACGAATACGTGCAGAATAATTCAGAGTCACGTTCACGTCACGAACAAAACCAAAGTAAGGCAAAAAAAGGCAGCGCTGCCTTAGACCCCCTCAGACACACACACACACACGCACACATACTCAGTGAGGCACGCACACTGAGTGCAAGAGAGAGTCACGCACACAGCTAGACCATTTTTTGGGGGTGACATCTTTGACTCGACACGAAGCAGCCACGACGAGCAACGACAACGAGCAACGAGCAACGAGCGAACCAACGAACGTGAGCGAGCAGCGGCGCCTGACTATGTGTGTAAGTGTGTGTGTTTCTGTGTGTATGTGTGTGCACCTGACACAGCGCCTGGTCATGTACAGGGCGCACCAGTAGCATTTTAAGCAGCCTCACGCTCCAATTCGCCGCAAGCTCTCTCGTTTCGCCGTCGCTCTATAGCCAGCGCCAGTGTGTGTGTGGGTGTAGGGCTTCTGCCTGTGCCAGCACTCGCTGTGTATATGTGTGTGTGTGCGTGCAAATGGGCGGGACGTGACTGCCGTCGAATCGGAATCAACATAGCGCGCATACCAAATGAGCAAAGTAATGCGTGCGAGCGAGAGCCCGCCATATCCACTAAGCAAAGCAGCGCAGCTGTCTGTTATGTGTGCGGCAGTGTGCGCGCGTGTGTGTGTGTATGTGTGTACGTGCAGACGTTGTATTGTAAACTAAAACTGGTTTCGCTTGCTCGCTCGCTCGCACGCACGCGTTGGCACTGGCTGTGGATTACAGTGCGACGCGTTGGCTCTTTCTCACTCTTTTATATACTGCTCTGCTGGTATCCCCAGTTTTCGTTGGGGCTGCGTCACGCGCAGCAATTAGTTTACTTCTTTACACATTTGGGAATTTGTTTAGCGGCTCTTTCGGCTGTTTGCCTCTCGCTCACGCCCACTGCCGCGTGTTGCGTGCGCTCGTGTGGGAGTTTGTTATGTTGTCTGTCGTTCGCCTCTTTTTTTTATCTCTCTTCTTTTTTATGTGTGTTTGTGTATGTGACCAAAATGCCAATGACAAGATGCCAATGGTGGCCCAGGCAGGCAGCCAGAGCCTCTCTGCCAGGAGCTGCCCTTCCTGTGTGCGTGCGTGCGCGGGTGGGGCACAGGTAGCCAGGATTTTCTACTTGCCCGGGTAACTGGGGGCGAGGCAGTTGAACCTTTTAATATTCCGCTCTCGCACAGCAGACAGCGGACAGAGGACAGCGGACGGCGGACGGCTGGGGTTTTACTTTTGCGCCTGGTTTTTATGCGTTTATAATAATTTTCAAGCAATCCCAGAAATTGTTTAATTTCATCAATGGGCCAACACGAAATACGAAAGTCTCGCTTGTCGGCCATTTTGTTTGTCAGTTAGTTCAGGCCACTGTGCACAGTGTGAAGAGAATTGTCAAATGCAAGTGTGAAATAATTTTTAGCTTACGAAAATTTATATTAAAAACAAAATTTATAAAATATTAATAGTGAGTGCAATATGTAGCTCCAGTATTATAGATAGAGATAGGGCATGATTATGCTCACTTTCATCGTCTTTTTCCAATCAAGCAAACATTTTTGTTATTCCTATGCAAAAGGAAATCATTGAACAATTTACAAAATTAGCTCAATCTCAATCTCTGTGGCTATCGACAAAGCTAGCTGAGTCTAATCGTTAATTGGATGCACTTTCTCCCATCTCTGGCTAGTTATCGATTGTTTTGGCCAGCTATAATTGGAGCAGACAGTGACTGTTTGGCTTTTTTTCCCACATCCTCGTTACGTAAGCGCAACGTAACGTAAAGTGAAACATGTGTAGAAACGTGATCGATTTCTTGTGAGAGACAGAGAGAGAGGGAGAGAGTGAGAGTGAGATGGCGTCAATGGCAGACAAGTTGGCGTAGCGAATTCTCCCACAATTACGCGTCGCTGGCGGCAATTGTGAATTTTAAAAAGGAAACGTGCCAAGTGGCGTTGCACTTGAAGAGAGGGGCAGGTAGGGGGAGGCTCTATATATATATATATATATACATGCATGTGTGTGTGTGTGTTTGTGTTTAGGTGAAGGCGTAGACAATGAATGAGGAACTAAAATTCTGCCTGCCCTCGCCGCATCGCCCCATCGTCCACGCTTGCCATAAAAATCGAATCGTGAACGTGGCTGCGTTTCCGCTTCCAAAATCCACGTGCAGACAGCGGCCACACCAAAAGAACATCCAGACAATTGACAATTGGAGCTGCTGCTGCTGCTCTGCTGCTCTGTGTAGGTCGGAAATTGATGCGTGCGGACGCCTCGAGGACAATGGCCATGGACGTGGACGTGGACGTGGATGTGGATGTGGACGTGGACGTGCAGCGATGCGTGCCCCCCACTTTGGAGCTGAGTGAGTGGCTGAGTAAGAGCTGAGCTGGTGAGCCAGTGGCATGGCCATATATAAAGGTGCGTGCTTGGCCGAGTGCGTGCTGCGGCTGTTGATGGACCTATTGGACATGAGTTTGAGTTTTTCATTTTGGTTTCGGTTTCGGTTTTGGTTTCGGTTTCGGTTTCAGTTGCTGTTTTGGATTTTCAAAAATATATATCGCACACACACACACACACACATGTGAGAGCGAGAGAGATAGAGAAATGTGTATGCCAGTCAGGAGCCAATTGTTGCATGACTTTATGAATGGGGCCGGCCGGCTTGGCGCTGTGACTGCGACTGCGGCTCTGGCTGTGGCTGTGGCTGTGGCCGTGGCACGTATGCAAGCGCTTCCCTCTAATCAGTTGCCAGTCGCACATAGGAAGAGCGCCAAGTCAAGTGGATTGGTCAAGAGAGGCGCCACTTGCCAGTTATCCATCACGTTTTCTCGGACACACGAGGCATCCATTTCAAATAGCCAACGGGGCAACGTATCGACGGCGCTTTGTTTTGATTGTTTTCGCTCGTTCCGCTCTCTTGCGAAAACCAAAACAAAAACAAGCGAAGACAAGTGGCGTTTGCCCTTAGCTTCTTAAATTGATCGATAAAGTTATCGATCGTTGCGTTATGGAAGGACGAGATAATATAAATGTATTTACATATAATGAAATGGGATGAAATGTGAATAAAATTGATCGATTCCGTGAGTGAAAGGGAAAATATAGAAAGAGTTACATTTCAACTTGGCCAATCGATAAATGTATTGCCTTGACGGAATCGACACTCTCTATGTGGTGCAGATACTTATCGAGCTTTTAGTTAACACTTTCTGTTCTATTTGTGTATGCCATTTGGAGCTAGTTTAATTCTTTAAATATCCTTTCATCGAAAGGTATCAGTAAAAGACTTAAGTTGAGCACAAATTCAGTTCCAGTTCCAAGTTCAGTTCCACATTCAGTTAGTACATCAAAATGGCCAAAGAATATGTGCAACAGCATTTCTAGTTCCAGTGCCAGTTCATGTTCAACTCGAAGCTGCAGTTGAGGACGCAGTTGCTTAGAGGAAGCAATAAACTAAGCGCGATCGCTGATCTGTCAAGATGTTCATCCCACAGGAGAAAGCAATAAAAGTGACACAGGTGATAAAATAACGCAACGAGATGATTCGTTTTTTTTTTTTCGTTTTTGTTTTTATTTCTGTGACTTCGAGTAGCAGAGAAATGCGCGCTATCAGCGTGTAGGATCTGGCAGGCGAGGATTTTATGGCGCTGTGAAAGGTAGCATAACTGTTCTTGGGCCCTGTTACACAATCGAAACACAAAACGATTCATAATTCACAAAAAAAAAAACCAAAGTGAAGAAGAAGAAAACAAACCACAAACCCAAACAAACAATTAAGCAATAAAAAGAGATCGAGAAACAGAGTGGGAGAGAGGGAGAGAGAGAGAGAGATGGGAAATTGGAGACAGTGCTCAGCTCGGGAGCTGAAAGCCAGATTTTAATCACACTGTTCGTGCTTCCGATGAAGTATATAAATATATATATGAGTCCCTCTGTTCGACCACAAAATGCTTGCCTCTGGGGCGTAATAATTTTTATTTAGCCAAATGATGAACTGCGCTGAGATCTTGAACATCACTTGAGTGAAATAAGTTGCAGCGCCGAAGGATTGCAGCAGCCATACTTGGCGTTTGTTGGGTAGGATTCAGCATTGCTATAAATCCAAGTATGAGTATGATTTACTTTATATAAAATATGATCTTGAGCTTGAGCGATGATGGACGGCGAAGATTGCGAATCAGTTGAGGTTGAGAAACCAAAAGATCAAGACTGAGGCTTGATCTTTGTTGAGTATGGACAGATTGTCTATGTATATGAATATATACTCATATTCATGTTCAATATATACAATGTAATTTGTGATCTTACACTCTATTGAAGACTCTTGAATTTTGTATGAAAAAGATCACGCATGCCTATGATGTGTCACTATAAAAGAGACTGCCTAAAATAGTTAATATGATTCGGGCCGGACTCGACTTCGCTTATAAATATATATTTTATATGATGAGGGTAAACTCAAAATACCCAAGTCAAATGATCTATGCTTTATGCTCAGAGTAGAGATTTGTAGAGGGCCCAGATATCTGTTGTCTTAATTCACATTTAATTATCTGACATTATCTTATACTTAATCGGCTTTATTGTATGAGCAAACACTCATTGATCATTAAAATTCCTGCTCTAATAACTTTATTGCGCTTTTTGTTTAGCTCAACTTCAATCGATCGCATTCCAAGCTTTTAAGAGACTTTCAAAAGCTGTAACTGAGCGCCAATTGTTTATCTATGCTATGTATATATTGATACTATATATATAGAGATCCATACTATATATTATGTATTTACTGATGAATTGATCAATCGAGCGCTGATCAGCGATCATTGACTCTGTTGCTCCCCGTTAGCTGAGCCATAAATTCGCTTTTGTCAAGTTAAAAACAAACTCAACTCAACTCAACAAGTGATCCACATCGAAGCCCCCCTTACACTCCTTCCTCTTCCCGCTTGATCAGCTCTGCTGCGACTGCGATCTGTTCATTTATCGTGCACTTTTCTGGTATTTAGCAAATAATTCGCATGCCGAGCCGTCGCAGCGCCGTCAAGAGCGGCGACACAAAGTGCGCAGTTGTGATCGGAATTAATAATTAATATTCTTGCACCTTCCGAAAGCAGGAGCTCTGCTCAAATCTAGTGCAGCAGAACGCGTTCAGTCTGGCAATGGCCATGGCCATGAGCAACGCGCCCTGCCAATGCCTGCTGCACACTGGGCTGAGCTCCATGCAAACAGCTGACAAAATTATTGAACTGAATGGATTGAGGAAGATATAACTGGGACATATGGAGGATATAGATGTGTATATGATATATGGGAGATACAGATATAGGAGATTAGCCTGAGCGGCAATCCTGGATCTATGTTACTCAACACATTAGAGACAAGCTACGAATAGCATTCGCATTGTCATTCTCATTTCTCTTGCCATTATCTTTAGCATTCTCATTGACATCGACATTACTATTGTCATGGACATCATTATCATTGTCTTGACATTATTATAATTGTCATTATTATTTTCTATATTATTTTATATTTTCCAATATTATTTTTATCATTCCAATCATCAGGGCTATTGTCGTTGTCATTATCATCAACCTAATCAAATTCATTTTAATTATCATTGGCATTATCATTATCAGGATAATAGTAATGAATATTTATCACAAATCAATTATTATCTTCGAGCTCAAAGTAAGAGAACTCATTTCGGGGCATCCCCTCCTTCCATCCAAAACTCTTGATTGCTTCAGTTCGTGAGGCATTGTTAATAAGCTTGCGAGTCAGTGTGGGCGCAGAGTCAATAGCCCAGAGCCAGAGGCTGCTGCATGACCGTGACAGCTGGACGCAAAAACGAAGTGAAATCGAAGGATAAATGGGGAAAAAAATCACAATTTAAGGAAGCAAAGGGTTTGCGCTCCGCTCTTGAGTCGCCCCCAAGCTGACGGCAAGCAAGTGTGAGAGTGAGAGGGAGGGGAGAGGGGAGCATACGTTGTTTACGTTTTTTTCTGGCTCTGCCCTCGACTTTCGACTTTGTCATTTGCGTTGTTCGATTAATTGCAGAAATCAATTTAAGCAATGCAACTTTGCCTCATTGCGGCATTGTTGTCATCGCTCGCTGCTGTCATTGTCGTTGTTGCTGTTGTTGCTGATCGATTCATTGGAAACGTGGCTTTGGGGCTGGAATTGGGAATGCCTTTGACTGGGTGCCAAGCTCCTGGCCCTGCCCGCTCTGAGCTGTGCTAATTGCCAACAAGCTCAGAGCTCGGCTAGACCAGAGACCAGCTGGATCGTTTGATGCGTGCAACATCTTCCGGCAAGCAGCCATCCATGGCAAAAAGAGTGTGACAACGCGCGACAGCCTCGAGATAAATCCAATTAGTCTGATATTTGTACTTTTTATGTGAGAATTCCCATTAAAAATGTAAAATGTCATAACAACGAGAACAAGACAACAGACAAACAGCAGCAGCAGCAGCAGCAGAAGCAGCGGCATCAGCAGCGGCATCAACTGACAGCAGCAAAGCCAGCGCTGTCTAGCCGCTTGCATAATACTCTACCAAAGCCTGCACCCTAGAGCGATGTGGCTGAATATTTGTGTGTGAGTTGGAGAGCGCTTCAAGAGATTGCATACCCATTAGATTTCATAATACTCTGCTATAACCTCAGTGCCAGAAAAGTTATATGTGGGTTAGAGAAACTTCAAAATAATTCTTGGCCAAGTTTGAGCTTAGTATCTAAAAGCAGTAATGACTGATATAAATATTAAATCTAGCCTTATTTAATTTAATTTTATAAATTCATAAAATTATTTCTTTTTATTTGAGCTGAGAAACTCTTTCTTAAAATTGCTTTCGACATTCTAAAGTATTTTTCATAAAGAAATCTCGCGCTTATTTGATGAGGTTTCTCCGTAGTCTCAAGTGCTCACAGGCTGTGCCACATAGCTGGCGCACCTGCAGCTGGGAGATCAACACGTTAATGTTGACAGCAACGGTTTCTGCTAAGCTGCAGAAGATACAAGACCAGCTCGGACTACGACGAGTCCGAGTCCAAGTCCGAGACTGAGTCTGAGTCTGAGTCCGAGTTTGAGTATCTCATAGATGCGACATGCGCCTTTGACGTCTGTTGGCGGCGATGTTGGCGACGTCTTCTGGCTGGGATTCAATAATTTTATGCTAACAAATGCGTCGCCAAGTGGCGCTGCAGAGCGAGGAGTCTGGGGTAGGCGGGAGCGGGCATAGCAGCGCAGGGGAGAGGGGCAGAGACTGGGAGAATCGTTTACGGTAACATTAACACTTACCGCGCATTCACCGAGGACTGTGCAGCGCCGATCTCCTCCATGGATTTTCTGCGAACATAGAAAGAGAAAGACAGATGGAGAGATAGAGCGGGGGGATATATAGAGAGATACAGAAACAGCAACAGAAACGTTGAATATTCGATTAGTGAGCGCGTTGGGAAAAAGTTGACATTTTCTAAATAAATTAAATTAGCCGATAAATGTGGCCCGCGGCGTGGCAGAAAACTCACCTGTCGCCCCAGCAAAGCGCATCCTCGCGATATCTGAAAAGTGCAGAGGAGCAAAGAGAAACATATTAAATTCAGGAAATCTTTAAAAGAAAGTCGAAAACTAGTTTATTTTTGTTCAGCTGTGATCGGAGAAAAAACACATAAAAAGTCTTTAGCTGTGCTTAATAGGCCCTGGATGTCGCTGAAGATCGGAACTACAAAGGGACGTTAAGCTAGTTATACTCTGTACCGCATTCTGTCTCCTAGATGTGCAATGTCGCTTAGAGTTTCTGCACTCTAGTCAAAACATAAACTCTCTAAGTACAAATAGGTTAAATGTGCCTGTCTGCAGGAAGGCCTTTGAGCTGTAAGCTATACTTTTATCGTACTTGAATGCTTCTTACACACTGTCTTCATGCCTCTCTCTACCCCTGCCCCCTCTCATTCATTGTCCCTCAATTTCTTTCACTGTAATTTGTTGTCTTCATTTCTATCTCTACCTCTTATCTGAATCACTCTTTGTCTCTCTCTCTCTCTCTCTCTCATTCTCATTCTCTTCCCATTCTTTTGTTTTTTTTTTTTTTTTGCCTTTCCTTTTCTCTCGTTCCACTTTTGTCTAGGACTTCATCAATGTAAATCTCATTCATTCACTTTCAAGCTAACTATTGATTTTACTCACTTTACCCAGAAATCAGTTGTGAAATCCTAAATTCAATCCAAATTCTAGCTGCGAGAACAAGCGAAAGTCAAAGCATTTTGAGCTCTCATTCGCTTCAGCCTAATAGTTTCGCAACTTCTCAGCTTTTGGTCGGGCATTAGCAAGGCCAACAGGAAATTGAAATCGTCTAATAAACAACAATCAGCGGCAAATTGCGCTCTCAGCTCTGGCAAAGAGCTGCGCATGATCCGAGCCGCGCTTTATAATCAAGTGCAGCAGGCCAAAAATAAAATTTATTGATTTGTGCCCCACTCTCAGCAGTCCCTCTCTCTCCCACTCTCTCTCTCTTACTCTCTGGCACAGCGCCAGACAATGTTCGTCATAGCCGCGAACAGACCGTAAATCATTGTCCCACAAGAGCCAACTGTGGCACAGGTTCCTAAAATCTTGCGATCCTTTCAACTTGTCCCGTTTTTCTTTTGGTTTATTTATTTATTTTTTTTTTTTGGCAAATTGTGGCTTGACCCTCAAAAGGAGCGCATCGAACGTTGGCACAGTTCGATTTCTGTGAAGGCTGCGAGCTGCGATCCACGTCGCGCCATGGCAATTATCCAAATTGTAATAATATTCATAAGTTTTTTCCCCTTTCGATATCCCACATGTCTGAGTCTGTTCTTTCCCTGCCTTATAGAGCGTAGGTCAAGTTCAATAAGCAGAAACAATTATCAACTTGAAGAATCGAGTCTACAGACTGAACAAATAACAAAATAATAAAAAAATTAATAAATAAAAAAATAAAGAAATAAATGTAAAATATAATAATAAAATTTAGCACAATAGAAGATAAAGTACTTTGTGATAATTCTCTATGAATTTATAAAAGCTTAGCTTTTTTAAAAAAATTAATATATATTTGATATATTAATATTCTAAATGATTTTCGACTCACAAAAGTTTATTGAATTTTCCACTACAAAGCAAAAATCAATCGTCTCTTTCAGAACATTGCTCAATACTTAAAATGCAATTCATTCAAGTGAAATGCTTACAAAATATATTTCTATGTACCGAGTCCCATTGGCAATGTCTACAACAGACCAAAGCAGAGACTTCTCTCACACCATAGACTGAACATGTAATCTGAAGCTGACAGCAAGTTGCGGTTGTCTCTGTCTCTGTCTCTCCTTATATGCCTTTCTATCTGTCGGTCCATTGCTCGACATCAGCTCGAATATTCGCTTGCTTTCAAAATCTATAAAGCCAAGATTATTTTCATATAGTTCTCATCCGTAAGTTTTTAGTCTCCTGGTGTGCCTTGTCCCTGCCAGAGGCCACGTGTTCTCCCTCAACAGCTCAAGTGATCCGCAGATCGATCGATCGATCGATCGATCGCATAGCTGCAATTGCATCTCTAGAGGCAGCTATTTTTAAGAATTGGCCTAAACGCTTGCTCCACAGCCCGAGGGGGAGGCAGCGGCCGCAGCCGCAGCAACAGCTAGCAAAGAGATGTCATTGTCGCTCCAAAAAAAAAACACGAAGTGTAGCCACTGAAAAGTCTCGATAATAACAGATAATTGTGTAGAACATGGCCCAACTATTTTGCCACAAGTACAAGCAGGAGCAGGAGTAGGAGCTGGAGCAGGAGTAGGAGTAGGAGCAGTGGGCAGCGGGCAGCAGCTGGAGTAGGAGTGCATTGAGTATGTGGCTAAACAGTTGCCCGAGCCGAGGGTCTGGGCAACAAATCAAAGCCTCATCAGCGTTATAAAGTTCAAGTCAATCGATACGAGGAACGATGGACGATGGACGATGGACGATGGACGAGGCTTGCGCAACGAGGCTGTGTTTTTGTTGTTTCTGCTTGTTTGACTCTGTCTCCTGGCGAGGTCTGAGAGTCTTTTCCTGCTCCTCCTCCTCCGCCTGCTGCTGCTCTTCGACGTCGTCGTCGTCGTCGTCGTCGTCGTCACTTTGATTGCGTTTCGTGCCCAATTAGTCTCAGAGCACTTGAGTGCGTAAAAACTTGTACCGCACCATAAATAAATTGGCATGAGCAAAACAGGAGTCAGCGAGTCGAACGGAGAGCGCGAGAGTGAGAGCGATCAGAGACCGCAGAGCGGGGAGGGTAGAGCATCTGTAGACGTCGTCGTCGTCGTCGTCGTCGTCGTCGTCTTCATCGACAGCTCTGGCAATGTCGCGACGTTGTCGCCAAGCCAAGAGACGCCGCATTGTCAATATATGGCGCTGGCCGCAGGGCTGCTACCATGTGCAAGGGATACAACTCGCATTACATAAGGCCTAGTGGTGAGCGGCTATTAAGAGGTTGGCCCAGGCCGCTCCGCCACACTCTTCTCTCTGCTCTCCGCTCTACGCTCTCCGCTCAAAGTGCCCATAATTATGGAGCATATTTCATAATAATAAGGTGCGTAATCTCCACATTTAACTAGGCTACGAAATGTTGCGGCCAATTAACTGCACGCTCGCCCCCAACGCCCCCGCCGCACTCCCCCAACTGCCATCTCCCATTTATGCACTGCGTTGGCGATGGGGACGAGCGATTACTGAAATGTCTCTCCATACTTAAAAAGCAATTCCAGTAGTTGTTCTCAGCTCGACTCTAGACAGACAGACACAGCCATGCCCGTTTCATATTTCGAGAATGTCTCCAGGACAAAAACATATTTCATTAAGGAACTGTTATGGGTATGCCTAAAGGCAGACACAAGTGCTTTAATGAAGTGAGTTAATTAGAGTAAGTTCTTGGCTCTATATTTATATCAGAGCTCTAAAGAGAGACAAAATGCCAGATATATCAGAGATGCTATAGACAGCATGAGATGTCACAGATAAATATAGATATATGTGCGCAGAGCTGTCTCCATATGAAGTGGTTTAGGAGAGTCTGTCAAGTCTGTTAGCATATATACCATATGATGTCTATATCTAGATTATCTCTGATATATATAATGTCTACAGTATCCCTGGTATCTGTTATATTCAGCTGAGTTAATATTACAGACATCATGGATACCATCGGAGGATAGACATTTTGAATCTGCTCTACAGCATCCAGTGCTTGTCCTTGATTGACCATGAGCCTTTTATATTTAATATTATGTAATATTATTTTTAAATTATTATCTAAATTATTATTATTTTTTCTAATGTTTAAATTTATATTATTTATTGTATCAATTCTAGTCATTCGATTTTGCCCACTGTCACTATTTATTTCAAACATTGTTCCATCATTCTTCTCTTATCAAACTATATCTTTCATTCCACTTAACAATTGCTATATTTTATTGCAGTCTCTTTCGATTCGCTCCACTGTCAATTGTTAGTCAGTCCTCGCTCCTAGTCAGATCAACAGCTCGCATTTAATTTTGAATGATGCTGTCAAAGCGCCCAAAGCGATTTGCGGTCGGACACTGATCAGCACGCGCATCTCAGCTCTGCCGCCCCTGCACTCCCTCAGGTGACAGTGCTCCAGCCTCGGCTGCAGCTGCCTCTCACCTGCATCTGACTGTATCTAGCATTATTGATTGTGCCCAAAAGAGTTGGAGATGCCAGCGATCTGTCGTAATGTCGCGTATCCACTTTGCGGCTGCGGTAGCCGTGAACGATTATTTATATTAAAGTTGAAAATAGTTGGGGGAATAGTCAACCAAGAGACAGAGAGATGCAGAGAGAGAATGAGCGAGAGAGAGAGAGAGAGAGAGAGAGCTAACTGAGCAAGTGCTAAGTGGCAGATTGAGGATCTTGCGCTCTGGCGAGCTGCAATAAATTGAGGGTTCGTCACAGTCTGCGCTCATATTGGGGCGTTTATTTCTGCTTAATTTTATTTTAACAATTTTGTTGGGCTGTGCTCGATTTTTTTATCTCGCTCATATATATATTATTTTGTTGCTTCCTCTTTAAAGTAATTTTTGTTTTTTTTCCTTCTTTCGTTCGATCTCTTGGCCTTAATATCAAATTTTCGCTCTAAATTCCGCTGATCAATGATTGCCTTTGCCTTTGCCTTTGCCCAGTCGCTGTCGGTCGTTTGGACTTTTTGAAGTCCAGCTCTGTTGACTGACGAACTGTTCGACTGATCGACTCTCAACGATCATCGACCGATCGACCGATGGACCGATGGACCGCCTGCCTGTCTTCTTACCGACCTTGCGTTGTTCTGCTTGCCCAGTTTCATCTCTTCTCTTCTCTTTTCTTATTTTATTTTATTTTATTTTATTCTTTTTTTTGTCGGTTTTGTGTCTTGTCGGCAGGGATTCCAACAATTTCGAAACTTCTCATACATATTTATAAGTTGGCAAAGTTTTTCGAAAAGCGTAAAGCTCTGCCCACAACAGCTCTACCTCGGCGCATACACTCGCTGCGGCCGGAGTTGATAAGATTTCCTTGGCTGATTTGCCATTGAATTTGATTGATGATTGAGGCTGATTGATGGAAAGACATCTACCTGAACAGCTTACACAGAGAGAGTAGAACTGAAGACAGCATAGCTCTCTGTATATGATTGAGTTGAATCAAGTGATGATTGAGACTGTCTATTGCCTAGTGACTACATCTGATTCCTTGTAACTAAGGGACGATGGGAGGTAACTGAGAAACATCTTATTGAGAGAAGTTCCATTCAGTTCAATTGATTGATTATTGATACGGAGTGCTGGTAACTCAAACAGTTTCTAGTATTACATACTTATAAGTTGAAGCTGAAGCCAAATTTCGCCCTTAGATTTATAGATAGCTACAGATCTAAGTAGAGAGAGTGACTGCTGCAAGGCTGCAAGGCTGCTGGCTGTATTCTCTGACCTAAGAGTATTCCATGTTCGCATCCTTAAAGACAGCTTCTTCCTTTAATTTTTTCTTCCTGAGACTTGCCGCTTGTTTTTGAGGTACTCAAAATTTATCTCAATTATTTGATCGCTGCTGAGACTGTTGAAGGCAGACAAAAGCCAGGATGCCAGCAGACAGCTGTAACTGCAAGCCACACATCTCTCTCTCTCTCTCTCTCTCTGTCTCTCTCTCTGTCTCTCTCTATGTCGTTCCGTCTCTGTCTGCTGTTGTGTGTGCGTTCAATCGATTTATGAATCAGAGCTAATCACAGCACAAGGCGCAATTTGGTATTCCAGGCAGGGATTTGTACTTTTGCACTCTGGGTGTGTGCGTTGGGCCCCGTTTGCAGTTAGAAAAACTGCAACTGTTTGCCAGCTGGTCACACTTGAGCAGCTGAGGAGGGGACAGGTGGACGGCAGGAGGTGGTGCGAAGGGCCAGCCCTGGCTTTGGCATTGGCTTATGTGTGCTGAGTGTGTGCTGTGTGTGTGCCGTTTAATCATTGTTATTGTAACACGGCATGAATTTCAATTAATTTTACGCGCTACCAGAAGACACCAACAGCAACAACAATGGGGAAGAAGAGCCACAGTAGGAGCTGCTGGCTAGAAGGAGGAGGAGGTGGAGGAGGGGTGTTGGGCAACTGTTTGCCAGTCGTTGCCGTCGTCATCGCTTGGCGTTGATGAAATTGTTGGCTCACTTTGAATTCGCCGGCAGCAAGGACATCAGTCTCTGCCTCCCGCCCCGCTCGGTGTGTGCCCGTGTAATAGCTTTATGCCTGGCGGCTGTGTGAACATCAAGCTCATCAAGCAACAACCGCCATGCAAGACGAGCAACACAAGCAACAACTACAACACCTGAAGCTGAGGCTGAGGTTGAGGCTGAGGCTGAGGCTGAGGCTGTAATTTACTCCACTTGACGTTCAACCTGCAAGACGAGCCTTGCCTGCCTCTGGCAGAGTGGGTGGAGTGCCCATGCCTCTGCCGTAGCCCCGTCTCTCTTCAGCGCTACCTTTCTGCCGTCTCGTTTTCGTCTTTGACTTTGGTCTTTTGGCGGCAAAGTCAATTTCAGTCGTCGTCTTCGCCTTGTTTCAGCATCTTGGGCAACTCTTGCGCTTCATTTACATAATTTAATTGAATGTGACGTGGGCTGTGCCCCAGCTTGGAGCCCCTGAGCCTCAGACCCTCGCTGTGCACTTGAAGCCTTGCAAGTGTAGCGCGTAATGCATTTGGGGTGGGGCTAACATAACACCTTTGAGAAAAGGCTTAAAGCAAATCGATCCTCTAAGGGTGTTTGCAGAGAGAGAGAGAGAGAGAGAGAGACAAAGAGAAGATAGGATATCTACATAAAAAAGGACAGTTAGGGTTAAGGAGTTAGTTTCTTCCAGTTCCCAATCATTCAATCTCTCTGTGAATTCACTCACAAATAGGTTTTCTTGCGCAAAATGGATTTGCTACGCCGTGCATAAGGTCAGACCCTCCATAAGGTTGATGGCCACTGTGTCTGTTCCCATATAAATATATATATATATATCTTTGTGTGTGTGCCCTCCCGCCCCTCTCTGTGGCCCCCCTCGCGACTCACTGGAAACCTCATTTCGCGAGCTTCCAACATAATCGCAATCATAATCTGCCGCATTTTATTTCATTTTCTCGCGTTGAGTTGTTTCTTTTGTTCGGTTTCATTTTGCTCTTTATGCTTTGCTGCAATTTCTTAATGGCCGCAATGCACTGGCCCCCGCTGACCCCCCGGCGGCCTGGGCTGGCCTGGCTGCCTGGCTGCCTGGCCTGCCTGGCCTGGCCGTCGATGGGCTGCAACTCCACCAATCACGTTCGAAATATAAATTGTGGAAATGATGGTTTTTCACTACAGTTAGTAGAGGTCGCCAGGGGGGAGGGTGGTGGCTATGAGAGTAGAGGGGGGCCTAGTGGCAAGACGACCTCGAAACCGCAAAGACGCTGACCAAGCACTTTTTCTACTGCTTCTTCTTCGTTTTTTGGGGGCAACGCCGTGGAAAATTGTGCGGATCGCTTTGCGGAATGAAAATGCGGTTCGTGCTGCCGCCACGAAGAGGAGTCGGCTTTAATGAAAAACAAACGTAGCAGCAATTTTCCAGTTAGAACACACATTTTGTATATATATATATATATATATGTGTGTGTGTGTGTGTGATGTATTTATATATATCTGTGGCAGTTGCCGTTGCCGTTGCCCTGCATTTCGCTGAGTGTAATTTTTAATGTGCAGCTTTAACGAATTGCGCGAAAGGAGGGGAGAAAAAAACAACATCAAATGAAAATAATGGGAAAAGAAGACCGAAAACTGAAATTGAGCCACGGCAGGGGCAGGTGGGAGGCAGGCCGGCTGCAGCTACAACAATCACAGTTTAGATTTCTGTTTTGTGCCCCATCCCCCATCCGCCATCCCCCCTGCCTTCCGCTTGTTGCTTTTAATATGACTTTGGCTGCTTTTCGTATGTCTTCGCCAATATTCGCCAAGGTAATAACTCAGGTGATTATAGTAATTATGCGTTCTGACGCGATCCAGCCACGGATAACGCTATTCCGATATAATTGAAAAATGCTGATAGACGCTGATTGTCTGTGTGAGACGCGCTACAAGCTGAAACTGGCCCCGGCCCCTCTCAACCTCTACCCCTCCCTCCGTCCGTCCGTCCGCCTGGTCGACTGGTAGCCAAGTTTACCTGCCCTGTCTTTCAGCTCTTGGAGCTGTGCAGCTTCGCTTCGGTTCTCGGGGCACTCGGCTTAAGAGTTAATGGACGCGCCACCAATCACAGTTCATGAATTACATTGCCAACGCCATATTGTTGTGGGAATATCCCACTCTCCCGCTCCCGCTCTCTCTCTCTCTCTCTTTTTCTCTCTCTCTCTCTGTCGCTCTGCGTCTTCGCGGCAAAAGGTTCTTTGATGCCGATTTCATTTTTCGATATTGAAAATAACCATGCATTACCTTAGCTTGAACCTTGTGAACCAGCTAAAGCAGCTCAACTCCGCTCAGCTCAGCTCTCATATCGTGACAATCGCTCACTTCACTACCTCCCCGCCCTCCCTCTGCCCCTCGCCCACTCTCTCGCTCTTGCTGGAAAGTGTTATTGTCACGTAAATTCAATTAGTTTAATTATGAGTCTCAGCCTTGTTGGCACCTTTGTAACGGATCTGCCCGAATGCCTCCTCCTTGGCCGGGTTTCTCTCACAGCAGCAAAACGATTTTTTGGCCACTTTTTTTTTATTTAATGAACATTTTTTGGGCCCATTTCTTGTGGCTCCAATTGGGTGGTTCACTTAGCAGCCGTTGCAATTGCCGTGAGTGGCTCTCGGTTTGTGGGTGAAATAAGTTGAGAGTCACGATATCGCCAGACGCCAATCGCCAATTGCCAATCGCCATTTCAGCTGAGTGAATGCTTCGAGTTAATTAAAATGATTTATAAACTGCAAAACTGATCAATTGAAGTCTGCTGGTTGGCTTGCAGCAGAGTATGATTGACTGGGAAATACCCTTTTGAGTTGGCCTTAGCCAACGGTATTCGGTATTCAAATTAAATGAGATATATGTATAGGTATACGTATATAAATATATAGATATATATCTAAATTATATTATTGATAATAGTAATATGTATGTGTATATATATAATGATTGACATGGATCTACAGTATATGGCAAGCAAAGGCTAGATAAATACAAATTAGAATCTCTTTGTCTGTCATACTTTATTATTATAAGAATCTAGATTTAGATCTTTAGTGTTCTATATTAATAAGTTGATATTATATGAGCCTGACATGTTAGTGACTGAGCCTTAGGCCTGCCTATAATATGAAATTATATTAGGCTGGTTGGATTTATTTATACCTAAAAGAAATCTTATCCTCTGCATAGAGTTGTCACTTGCGTTTATCTAAAATTCTGCGTATGGCAGCAGGTGAGCGGAGACACCTAGATGTACAAATATCTGCCTGATTGTGCAGCTTGCGTGCTTTAGCAAGTTTTCTTCCTTTTTAGAACAAGCCAAGGCTTACATGTCATGGCTCTTATGATCTTCCTGCCTTTTAACTTAAAGGATTTCTCCAACTTTTGTTATTTGCATGACTTACTATAAATTACTATAAATTTAAGCTCTACGAAACATTTGCCTCACAAGCCTTTCTTTGTTGAGTAAGGCAATTGCATAGGCAATATAACAATCCCATGAACATTTCGACTTAATCGAATATGAATCGATTGAGAATGTAGTCCAAATTCTGTCGATCAATAAATACTCAAAAATATGCCATTAGACAGAAAATATCTTAAGCTGAACTCTATCCAAAATGAAATATATATTTAAGAATGATTTTACATGTCTCCCAGACAATATGTGTCTATCTGAGATATACAAATTATACGCAAGAGCGCTGCCCTGCCATAAGTTTCCACCAACTCCCACTCAGTGCAGCGCTCACTCACCGCACACCTCTCACAGGTGAATTGCTGACTGCAGTCACAGCTACCCCCATCGATTTGATGCTCTGCTAATTGCCATTGGCGCTCATTTGGACAGCTACTATATAGAGAGTGGCCCATTATATGTGCTCGTAGAGGAATGACGTTAAGTGGCATCATTTGCCATGTGCAGTGCAGGAAAATTTCATTGGCAGGATAATTTGAATATGGCAACGCCCCCAAAACAAAGGCCAGGCGACAAACACCTCAACATATAAATAAGTGTGTGTGTGTGTGTGTGTGTGTCTGTGTGTGTGTCGTATCCATGTTGCGTCGTTATTTACCTATAGTAGGGAAATCCCTGGGGCACATGCAAATCCATGGGCATGCCGCCGCCTGCTGCCGCCGCCGCCGCCAGATGATGATGATGATGATGCGAATGCGTGTGTGGATGCGAGTGCGGATGCGGATGCGTGTGGTGGTGATGGGGATGCGGATGCGGATGCGAGTGCGGATGACCGTGCATCGGATGCGTGTGATGGGCCGCCGCCACATTTTGGACATGCGCCGCAGCAGCTGCAGCCGCAAAGCCCGCATCGGAGGCCATCGAGTGGTGGCCGAGCACCGCGGCCCACGGCGAGGCGACAAATCCGCTGCCATGGTGCTCCATGCTCCACTATATAAATCTCTTTCTCTCTCTCTCACTCTCGATATATATCTATCTGGCTAACTGTGTATATATTTATGTGCGCTTCTGTGTGTGTTTATATATATATGGCTTTTATTTATCTTTGATTTGATGTCGCACTCTGTGGCACGCCAAGATGGCGGCCATTATTTACCGTTAACGCGCATGGCCGCGGCAACGGCAACGGCGACGGCGACGGCGAAGGCGAAGGAATTACGTACGAGCAGCGAACCGACGGCGAATTCGCCAAAAAACAAACACTCACACGCACACACACACACGCACACACACACGCACGCACGGAGATACACAATACACTTGCAGTAAATCGCAGCGAAATCGCTGGAGGACAGCCGACGGTCCGCAGACAGGATGTGTGCACGTTGGCAAGGATAAGCGCGCGCTCTCAGCTGCCAGCTCGGCTCTGTGGGGCTTTCGCACGTTTTTGGTCCGCGTTCACCTCTGCACGGCACGAAAATTGGCGATAAACTATCGCCTCGCATCAGGAAACATGGTCGCTGGGTCGCTTGGACGTCAGCTCGCTGGTGGTTGGCTGCCTCTGCCTCTGCCTCTGCCACGGTCTGAGCCTCTCTTCATCAACATCATCATGAGCATCATCATCTCCGCTGCTGCAACTCTTGCTGCGGCTGCATGCTGCAAATGGTGGTGGAGCAGGTTTTTTGCTCTATCTGTGTGCGAGTGTGTGTGTATGTATGTGTGTGTGAGTGGAGCCCCCAGTGAGCGCAGCCAACTGCTTTGGAGAGCAATCGCAGGCGAACACCGCTGCGTCGAGGTCGACAGCGGCAGCAGCAGCAGCAGCAGCAGCAACAGCATCCACACACACACACACTCACACACACACACACACAGACTCGGACAGAGAAACACTCTTGAGTGCCTTTTTGGCTTTGTTTATTGTTTTTGCGCTTTTGCTGTTTTTGCCATCAAAGTGTTGCACAAATCGGCAGACACTCTCCCGACAACAACAGTTGCTGAGCGGCAGCCCCAAAGCACCAACAAAAACAACAACACTTGCCACATGTTTATGGCCATACGAAACAACAGCAACATCAGCAGCAGCAACATAAGCACCAACAGCAGCTTAATCGCCTTCGCAGCTTCTCACCTCTGGCCCCCGCTGTCTACACATACGCGCCTCTCATACTCTATCGCTCTCTCTCTCTCTCTCTCTCTCTCTTTCTCACTCGACTCTCAGGTAGACGCTGCTGCTGCTGCTGGCGGCATCTCTGGAGATTTCGCTGCCTGGAACAACATTGAGTTGTGTTCTCTGCGATAAGCAAACCTTCTGAGGGAGTCATTTGTGCCTGGGCCATGGCAATTGTTGTTGTCGTCGTATGTTGTTGTTGTTGTCGTCTGTTGCTGGCGTGCGAATTGCATTGATATTTAATGGCAGCTTTGTTCAATTGTTCAATATCTTAATAAAAATATTGGCCGAGGTTTTTGCGAGCTTTTGCGCCACTTTTGTTATTGCGGCTATGAAATGTTTATGGCCAAGCTTCAGGGAGTACGGAATTCTCTGCCTGTTGAAATTATATAAATTATTTATAAGTATTTAAGCTGGCAAAAATATAAATGCTTGAAGAGTGTGTTATACGAAAAGCATTAAATAAATATAAAAAATAATTAAATATATTATTTATTATTGATACAAATTTTAAACATTTATTTTGGTTTTAAGTTGCTCAAAGTTAACTAAACTCTCTGAGATAAGTATTAAATAAATTGAATATTGAATATATTGGAGGATAGACAGAAGATAGATAAGCAGCAGTAGTAAACGTTATCTTAAACTTCCTTTGGTTCTTCCAGATTCCGAATAAAGTCAAGAGGATACTATATGAGACTTGTCGCAGAGTCAACAAACTCTCTTCCTGGTTAAACTAGATGTGAGTTATTTCTTAGATCTTTATATATTCACTTACTTTAGCAACAACAGCCTAAGAGCTTTTTACTAAACAAGAATTTTTACAGCTTAGTTGATAAGATTCCTATATATCAATTGATATATCAATTGAAGTCTGAGATAACCTGTGGATAATATAATAATAGAAGAATATAAATTTCATAATATGAGAAGAGGAAGAAGCTTTCTTCTACTATTATCCACAGATCTTTGTCAACTTTTTCAGCTTGTTATAAAGTCTTCAAGTATCCCTTCAGTTATTCATCTCTTCCCTTCTTATTCACTCTCCATTTGCCATCGGAAATTCTTCACAATATTTGAAATATATCGCACAGCTCGAGTCATGTGCATAAGCTGGTTCTCTAAATGATTCCCATAGATCTACTTTATCATTTAAATGCATATTCTATTGTCTGCACAGAGGCATGCAAAGATGCCAGGCTTCAGCGCGCAGCCAGCTCCCAGCGCCCAGCTCCCAGCTCGTTGGCTGCCAGCGCTGGGCGCAATACGGCTGACAACTTAGTTAAATAAGGCGCCACCTGTCAAGTCATTTTCAATAAAATAAATTCGTGATTACACGACAATATCGTCGACGAAAAATCGAAAAGATCAGCAGCAAGCAACAATAACAAAAGACTCCCACGGGGAACGTTGAAGCCAGGTATCTGAATCAGCAGCAGCAGCCGAGTCGAGAAGCTGCTGCGGCTGCAGCTGCTGTGGCACGGCAATCGCACACACGACTTGAGCTGAGGTCCAGAATCCTTGGCACTCACACACACACACACACTTAGGCAGAGCTTTGGAGTTGAAAACTTCTGAATCGCAGTCGTGCAGGGTCAACGTCAATACTGAATGTCTGTCCTTCCGTCCCTACGTCCGTACTTACGTCTGTTCTACTGTATGTGAACGTCTGTCCCGCCTGTGTCCCACTGTCCGCGCTTGTTTACAGTGTGCAAAAATCATTTAGACAAGTTGACAAAAGCTCGTTTGGAACGTGAGTAACATGACTCGGCCTGCGGCTCAGCTCAACTCAGTTCGACTCGCCTCGCCTTGCCTCGCCTCGCCCCGTCTCGCCTCGACATGGTGAATTTTGCTTTTTGGCATAGTTGGCTGACTGGCTGGCTGGCTGGCTGGTTGCTTGGTTTCTTTGGCTCTTAATTCTAAACATGGCAAATGTGTAGTTGGAGCGTGCTGCCGCTGCGCCTCAGAGCACAAAATGAGGCCTTGCCCCCAGCATCCGAATCGTTGCTGACCTTTTCATTGTAATCCAAATGATATCTGCTTAGGCAGCTGCTCCGAAATGCCCCAAACGAGCTGCAGCTGCCGCCAGCTGTAATGGAACTCGTAAGAACTATAGCTGAGATTAAGCAATTAAAGAACGTTTCGAAGGTGTTGGCGTTGCCCTGGGAGAGTTACTTGAGTGCGAGTGAGTGGAAGAACTATTTAAGAATCCGTTTGGCATGGTATATATGATAGATAATAGAGAGAGAGAGACAAATAGTTAAAGAGAGAAAGAGATTGTTGCACTTTTTTTCTCCTCTTCTTCTCTCTGCTTCCCCTTCTCCTTTTCTTATCTATATAGAAGTCTTAGTGACTTTGTAGTCCGCTTAAAATTGTCATAGCTAAAGTCGAGACAGGCGTTTGCAAGTATATAAAAATTTATAAAATTATTTAGAAAAATCTATATTTTTTTATAAATATTTATATTCAGTTATAAATAAAATTTTGTTTAATAATTTTATAAATTTTCATTTAAATTTTTATTGATTTCTAAATTGAAGATATTTCTCTAGCTAAATCTAGTTACATAAAATGAATAGAGCAATATTTCGCGTGGGGGGGAGGCCAGTCGTATATAAGCGACAGACAGCAAGGCGAAATATATATCTAAACTTATCTATATGCTCGAGTGTATATGGAGACTATATAATGCATATGACAGGCATTCTGGCATTTCGTCTGCTGCTGGGCGAGTAGCGACGCGTAGACGTAGACGAACTCAAAATATGTGCTAAAAAGTACACAAAAAACTTCTCGAATGGGATATTTGCTGGGAACTTTGCCAGAGTCGCGCGTGGCACGTGATGTGCATGCGGCATGCGGCATGTGGCATGTGGCAAGTGGCAAGTGGAAAGCTAAGAGCTGGATTACAATTTTCCATAAGCCAAAGGTGACTTTGTCTTCCCGACTATTGATTTTCTCTGCACTTTCAATGCAATTTTCGGCCAATTTTTAATTTCTAAAAATTTTAACAAAAATAAATAAATAAAACTTTGCCGCGCACTTGATTTATGCCGCTGTCATTGACAGCTTTATCTTTGGGATCAGAATGTGCAGTTACGAGAGACCTTACCTTGCCTGATTGATTCGCTGAAAGTCGAATGGAAATTATAAAGCCGATGGAGGCGGGCACTGGGGGGCAGACAGATTTATAAACAAATAAGTTGAGTCGCGGCTTTAACGAGCTAACCGTTGCTTCGCAGTTGACTGGGGACTTACGTGCGCCTCATATTAAGCACTGGATAACACTCGATTACTCTCGGTACACTCTCTATACCCGGTATTCGGGTCCGGGCCCGGGCTCGAGCTCGGGCACTGGCACTGGCACTGTTTACCCACAGTTGGGCCTATGAACAGTTTTTTTTGGTAGCTGCCGTCGTGCATTCCAAACGACCCTCAACTGGCAACTTGGCAACCGAAATAAAAAGAAGAAGAAGAAGAAATCAAATTCGTAGAACTCGTCGATATTTATGAGTGTGTGCTGGGATTTGCATAACTGGGTCTTCGACATACCATACATGCTTAATTTCTAAGAGTCCGAGAAAACCGAACTAAAAGCCAAAAACTTTCGAAAAAGAAATGCGTCTAAGGGATGCAGCGGAAGTGAGCAGCTCAAGCAGCTCGCAGGTTGGCAGGCTGGCAGGCTCGCAGGCTCGAGTCCCGATATTGATTTCCTGCAGCGCTGATGAGTACGTGACGCGCCTGTTAAGCCGCACTGCCTCAGCATTGATCTTGAGCTGCCCAGCGCGCTGACTCAACCAGGTGTTGTATGCAAAAGTCGCATCTTGCGGAACGTGTGAACAGTTTTTAGCAATTAACTAGGGCCCTCAAGACACACAGCCAGTGTTACTCCTTCTCTCTCTCCCTCTCTCTCTCTCTCTCTCTCTCTCTCCCACTCTCTGTTATCGTGCCTGGCGGCGACGGCGTCATGCAGTCTGGCCCCGTGGGGTGTTTGAATGCAGAGCGGCGTGCGCCAAAGCGCAAAACATTCATCCTAATTGGCGTTCAATCTGCGCATCCCGCCGTCGCCTTCGCCTTCGCCTTCGCCTCCGCCTCCGCCGCCGCATGCCATTTGCATGCACGCGATGCCGCTCAGCCACCGCGGCCACGTTCTCAGATTCCAGCACAGTGGTTGAGGTAGCTCGCGCTCTTCAGCTTCCCCATAATTGGTAGCTAAGTTAGCAAGGGCTGAGTTTAAGTTGTGTTTAACTATATGTGTATAACTATTCTATTAACAGCTGCTGCTCTAGCTCTAATTCTAGTATAGAGTCCAAGAAAAGTCATGATATATTTCTCTATGCCCAAGTATGTATATCATGAGAGTACCTTTGAGTAGTTTGTTACCTGATAAGTTTAATAGCAAGTTAAATGAACTCAGTATGAGGGAAGGCGCCAGTATAGTCTTTGTCCCTCTGCCTCTCTCTCTCTCTTACTCTCTGCCCTCAAATACTTTCATAGACTTTTTGAGCGATTTCATGCCACTGTTAACAGTTGGTATCAGTCCGCAGCTCGTAGGAGCTGCGCAATTCGTAATGCTTGCAGTGTTTGCGCAACTAATTAACATTTTTAATGGTGAATCCTTGTAAGATGCTGCGCGGGGGAAATCTTGAGAGTCGCTGGCAAAATTGAAAAGCGACTCAGGCAGGGCGTGTGTTTGTTTGTGTTTAAAGGATTTTCGGGCTTTGGCGTTGGCAAATGTCAAATGTTTTTGTTTTTATTTAATTTAGATTCATGCCGCCTGATAATTTATGCGGCTCTTCTCCCGCTCGCTCGCTCTCGTTCTGTCTCTCTCTCTTTATATCTGCTGCTCTGCTGTTTCCGCCCGCGGCTTTACCTTTGCTGCTGCTGCTGCTGCCTTTGCATGTCCGACGGCGCTTTTGATTTAGGGTTGTCATCTGCTCGTAAAGCGGGCGCGCTTTTGTAGATAGCAGATCTGGCGACGAGCGCGGCGACTTTCATGAAACTTTAGCAACCGGAGCTTCAGACACTTCCCAGGGTCTGCCTGCCCTGCCTGGTGCCTCTCCGCGTCCCTGTCTCTCTCTTTCTCTCTCTCTCCCAATTTGTACATCCATCATAAGCTGCGATCTCCAACGGTTGCGGTCGCTGTGTGTAATAGAGAAATATATCACTCGGCATAATGCGCGTATTTGGACAGCTCGATCCTTATCGTTGCAGCACAATCGTCCATCCGTCGTCGTCTGCCTGAGTCCTCCCTCTGCTGTAAGGTGTCCTTTTCTGGCCTTGGTTTTTACAGTTATCTCTGGCTGAGATTCACTTTCTAGTGAAAGCAAAATAGAAGGCCAATAATGTCATAAATTTCATAAAGTGTCAAAAGGAACACCTGAAACGCACTCACTGTGTCCTGCTCATAGGGGCGTTCGTCCTTTATCGAACTGCAATCGAAACGGTTTTTTTTTTTGTGTCGAGCAAGATAAACGTTGGGATAACATTCGTTTTTAATAGATTTTCGAGGGGCTCGAGAAATTTATAATGTTGAGCGAGGACTACCAAAAGTCATTACAATTTGGCCGTTATATAAAATTTAATGTGATGTAAAAATAATAATGTGCAAAGTATGTTTGAGGCGCTGAAGCTGAGTATTATAAAAGAGAAAGGCTATGAAGAAAAGGTCCTTAAAGAAGGGCTATCGATGTAGTATTCATGGAGGAAGAAAATGTATAGTACGTGGTTAATATACCAGGTTTCCAGTACCGTAGCATTATTCATAAAATGCATATAAATATATATTTATCTATTTTTATGTATTTATATTTATATATTTTATTTAATAATTTCTTACCATTTGGGAATATTTATATTAATGGACAAAGTTTTATTCTCAATAATATTTTTTATTCAAGTGAAATATGAGCTGGGATATATCTATCTGACCATTAAGAAAGTTCTTGTGGCAAATGCTCAATTAGATGATAGCCTGAACCCTGTTGAGCTGTTCTCCGCCCTAAATTCTCATTTTCAATGGGGCTCCATATAAATTTCTCTTCTCTTTTATAGAGATTCAGCTAGATTCGAGTTGGTTCTGTTTGCGCGCTCTGCTCACATTTGCAATTCACATTCAACTCCAATCGATAGCAACCGAATCTAATCTTGTGTGCTTCTTCTTCGGGCTCGCATCTCGGCATGACGAGTTCATTGACCACAAAGTGGACACTCCTCTTAACAAATACCTGTTAATAATTCATGACTGTTTTATGCGCTCTTGGCCAAGCACCGCAAATAAATTGAAGTCGCAATATCCATTTTATTTTTATGATCGATGAAATTCCCAGTTCGAACATATAAACCGAATGCGATTGTGCAACTTTGGCTCTGGTCAATTGTGAATGGTCAAATGGCAGATAACGGTAAACGAGTTGGAGTTGGCAACAACCCTTAACCCCGGGTCAGCCAACTCACCTCCCTTGCTTGCTCGATACTCGCATTATTATGTATTCAGTCATATCGCAGTCAACTGGTTTTTCACTCACATTATTCTAAGATCCACTCAGCGTGCAAATTGTTTGGTTAGTTAGGCTAACAATTTAATAAGCAGCTACGGCAGCCAGCGAGAGCCAGCGAGAGGCGCCCGCAAATTGAGTTATTAAAAGATTCTTTCAATTTTTCGTGTGCTACGCTCTTAATTCAATCAAACGGGTTCGTGGCTTTGTTTTTGAGAATCGGAGAGGCGGGCGGTCCATGCTCCATGGCGCCGCGTTAATTAAAATGCAATCAGCGTCACGAATACTAATGAAATATATTCGCAACGAGTACTGAGTACCTTGTATGTAGATGCGAATAACTCAATTTGTCATATATTGCCAAACAGTCAGCGAGTGAGCGAACGATAGAGAGGGCGAGACGAGAGAGAGAAAGAGAGAGAGGGAGTTAGAGGCTAGACTCCAGTTAACAATTGTTTCACTATTTAACATAATTTTATGCCCAACTTTTTGTAGTCCTTCATCAAACGAGCTCGTGGGTGAGTGATATACCCTGTAATATATTGGGTATATACTCTACTTGAATCTGCTTATAGAGAAAGTGTATATACCCCTTCTGATCCGAAGCTAGGGCATAATCATTTAATCAACTAACAGTTGGAAGAGTTTGCTCTTGCTAGTCAATGAGCTGCTGGCTAGATTGATTTGTATAGCGAGATTTGGATAGAGTCTTAGAGGCCGGCCCAACATCCCCCGTCTTCCACTTCATTAGACTTCGCTTCATGTAGTAGCACCCGCCTGGGGGCACAGGCGCTGGTCAGGAAGCAAATTACCTTCACTTGTGTGCGCAGTGCGCAGAGGCCGCAGGCTCATATGAGTTTTTCTTGTCGAAAAGGGTCAAGGGTCAATCAAAGCAGGCGGCAATAGAAATTAAATTGGGCAAAAGTTAAAGCCCTAATCTGACTAACACTGCAGCAGTTCTCTCCAGGGATTAGCCGACCGGGAATCGCTGCTTACGGATGCGTCAAGCGTTGCGCACATCAAAGCTGGACATATGCAAATTTATAGTGCACAGAGACAAAGTCGGCGGCGGCTTTATATTATATTAATATTTCTCTATCCCTTGCTCAATCCATCTCTATCCCTCTCTCTGTCGTAAATCATAGTTTAAAATAACTCAAGAGCTGTTTACGGACTGTCCCTACTACGATCGAGCTAAGCTGCTGCTAAGGGCCGACATCACGATTTGCATATTATGCGAACAATTTGCAAGAAGTTGAGCAATAAAACTAATCTGCCATCTAAATGACCCCCCGGGCACGGTCCACTGACTTTTGTTTACCACTGTACGAGCGAAAGAGTGACTGAGAGGGGAGCGAGGGAGGCAGGCGAACACAAACGCAAATCGCTTTGCAGTAGCCACAAATCAGAGTTGGATTCCGATAAATAAACTTGGTCCCAATTCGGTAGCTGTTGCTTGTGGAGGACTATTTAAATTAATTATTTAGAGGCTAGCACAAATTTACGGTACAATTATCCAGTGTTGTGAAGCGATTTATTATTTGGATATGGAGATGGAGGCGATAGAGTGAGATGCATGGATATGGATACGCACAAGAGATATAACAGGGAGATTTATAATAACTAGATCATAATTAAAGATGAGAGAGGTGAGGGAGAGAGAGAAACTGTGGAGCAACGGGGGTGAAGAAAGAGAGACAGAACTGAACGTATTGCCTTCTCAGCAAAACTGTGTTATTTCACTAAAAGAGTTTTATGAAAATAAAACAAGATAATTATGAAACAGCCCAAATGCATATTGTTATGATTAATAAATGTCACAGTCAAGAAATAGTTCTGCATTAGCTTTTAGAGACAGTAAGAAGAGGTGTAGGAAGGGCTCCCATATGAGTGTTATTTCTGTCAATGCACCAAGGGAGATGGGACTCAACACTCAACGCTCAACGCTCAAGGCTCGTTCGAGTTGACTGTGAACTTCTGCTGACCTTTCAGTTGAGTTCGCTCAGTGCGTTCAGCCCGTTCGGCCCTGGCCATTAGCTGTGCTTTAGTGTTTGGTTTGCTCTTGTCACTGGTGAGGCCCCTGGGGAACTGTTTGGCAGCTGCTCGACACGACTCGTCACGCACTTTGAGGCCAGCTTCGGCATGTTGACGCTTTATGACGTCCGCGCTGATGAGCCTGACGAGCTGGACCAGTAGAGAAGAAGCCGAGAGAAGCGAATAACGAATAACGAATGTCCCTTTAGTGCTGAGTGTGCGCAAATTTCTAATTGAAAGGCAGGCGAGCTGCCGAGTTTAATGCCTTTCTGGTTGTAAGGAGAAAAACACACGCACATAAGGCCACATCTTAGGTGAAAGTTTTCAGACTCAA
Source organism: Drosophila mettleri (assembly GCA_035047625.1). Taxonomy (NCBI): domain Eukaryota; kingdom Metazoa; phylum Arthropoda; class Insecta; order Diptera; family Drosophilidae; genus Drosophila; species Drosophila mettleri. The sequence continues at coordinate 814,188 of JAWNPI010000103.1, read as the reverse complement.
GTCTAGTTTTATGTTGCGGTATAAGATATTAGAGTAAGTGAACTTGGCCATTTGCTTTCCATTAGTCAGGCCAAAGACTAAAATGTCATCTGCATAATGAGCTAAGAATTGCTTAAGATATATGAAGAGCTTCAGTGGTGCAGGGGGACGAGGAGGAGTAGGAGAGCCTAATTAAATACATTCATCAATTCCTAGACTCTTACGCTTAGGTCACTCGAAAGTGCCTTGAAGTTGATGTGGCGAGAGCGTAGCTGACGCTCGCCCTATGATCGCTCTTTTGCTGTTCGTTGTGCGAGTGCGCTTGATGCGCTGAGCGCTAGGAATTATGAAATTAGTATAAAAGTGAACGTGAATGCGTGCACATGTGCGAGGGCTTGAAGGGCACCAAAGTGCATTATATCTGGACCCAAGCTGGAGCTGCTTTTCATATATATATTTATATATATATATATATATATATATATATATATATATATATATATATATATATATATATATATATATATATATATATATATATATATATATATATTTATATATATACATTTAATCTTATTTATACTTATATTCATATATTCATATTCATTTATACTTACCTATAATCATATTCACATGTGCATAAATTCAAATTTTCATATATATAAATACATTTATATTATATACTACAGTAAATATATTATATAAATATATTTATATATTCATCCATACATATATGTATTTATATAATTATAAATTTAGGCATTCACTTATACATCACCCATTCATACATACCGAAGCCATTGCTAGACCTTCACGCACTTATGAGAATTGCATCGAAAGGATATGAAAGGAATTTTGAGGTTGTTCAAGTATCTCTCTTACCCTCACTCTGGGCCTCTCTCACTCCCCTTATATATACGCAATGAAAATATGTTCGAAACTACAGTAAAAACCACAAATGTGTTTCATATTGATTGCATTCAATGTTTTTCTTCCATATTTAAGTGCATAAATTGTAAAACTCTTTTTGCTTCAGTTCGAGGGCTGCGCATCTTCACTGGCAACCCCCTGACATATGTCTGCAACTATCTATCTAGCTGCGCCCGCCCACCAACAGCCGTTGCCGCAACGGAACAAGCCGATTACAAGAGAAAACAAGCCTCGGGCCACGGGGAAAATAAATGGTGTGAAATATTATGCGAATTTTTCTGGCAGCCTCTGCTTCCTCTTGTGTTATCCTTCGGCTGTGATTTGCTTTTATGTTTTACAAATTTTAAAATGTTTTCACGGTGGCTGCGGGCTTGTCAATAAACAACAACTGTCACCAATTTCCGCCGGGCAACTGTTGCCAAAAAACAAAAAAAAAAAAAAAAAAAACGAAAGCAAAAAACAAAACAAAATAAAATAAAATAAAATAGACGCGCGTGTGCGAAATTGTTGCAAATTTATCAAGTCGCGAAATAAAGTATCTCCCTCTCACTCCCACTTCTCTCTCCTCTCCCCTGCCTAGGCAAGTTGACAATTTCACGGCATATTATTAAGATTTGCAATTTTTAGCCATTTAAATAAAACTGCAATTTGTCTGCAGATGGAGAGAGGGAGACTGATAGAGCGAGAAAGCAGCAGTGACGCCTCCTCCTTCAAAATCAGCCCCAATATCATGTTAATTTGATGTTTCGTGATTATTAACATTTACCACTAAGTGAGGAATGCAAATTGATGTTGACTTAGGAGTTGTTCGTGGGGAGAGTTTTGAGTTGAGTTTTTGAGTAAGTTTGCAGATCTGTGCTTAGAAAAGAGAGAGAGAGAGCGATCTTTCTGTACATGTAGTTGGATTCAGTTCAATCATAAGTTAAGATATACCTAGGTATTACAGCATTAGATGTTAGGTTGCAATAACGAACGATAGAAGAGCAAGATAATGATGGCGAGGAATAAAGTGAGCAGGGATAATGAAATGGAATGGAACAGAGTTCATGTTCGATATGATATGATATATGATGTCTGTAACACTACCAAGCTTCTGAATCCCATATATGTGTATATAACTAGAAATACCAAATAGCTCTATTATCTTTCTGAATCTCGATGTTCTAGGGCACGTAGCTCACATGAATTTTCCACTCTATTAGTTGTGTTTCGCTGTAGTTGTATCTATCGGGGTCTTGATTAATCATTGGCCTCACATCGAAGTGCTCATAAAATTTGTTAATTTTCCACACTAAACCCCAAAAAAAAACCCCGAGAGAAAAAAACCGAAACTGAAAATCAGGCCAGATCTAAACGAGAGCAGCTTTAAGTCGCATTCAGTTCAGTTGGGGTTTATGTCTATTTACGGTTGTTTTTTTTCTTTTGCTTCCTTCTGTGGGCTGCTCGATGGGTTTTTACGGTGCACAGAAGCGCGACTTAAAGCAGAGACGGGGTGTGGCAAGAGGGGTCGAGGCGGGGGCGGGGGCGGGGGTCAAGTTATATGGCACCTTATCTCAAATGGGAAATCATTAACGCGTTTTTATTGTTTTACAGTTTGCAGACAAAATCTGAGACTTGGCAGAGTTGCCAGTTGTTGTTGTTGTTGCTTTTAATGTCGCAACTTTTGTTGTAAAACAAAAAAAAAATATTTTTAACAACATTTCACGTAATTTCAACAACAAAATAATTACATTTTTAAGTGCACTTTTACAATCTCCGTGTGTGTGTGTGTGTGTGTGTGTGTGAGAGTGTGTGTGTATGTATGTGTGTATGTCTGTGTGTATTTCTCACATTTGACAACGCAAAGTGTAGAAATCGTTGGAAAATTACAAGATTTTTGCTGATATCCTATGCCGAAGCAAGGAGAAACAGAGAGAGAGATGGGGAAGATGATAGAAAGAGAGAGAGAGAGGTAGCATATTATATACTATCATGATACCTCTAAGTTAATGTCTTTTTACGAATACTCAACTACAATATATTTGGCAAGTATTCAGAGTTTGCATTCAATATTTGCTAGTCAACGATGGATCGAGAGATCTAGTTCATTTGAAAATTCTAGTTTCAAGAATAATCTTTTCGCTTCTGGTTGAGAAATAGCTTTAAAGAATTTCTCCCTTTCATTTAAGAGATCTAGAGATTCGACATCTTTTCAACATCGAAGTTAATATGAAACCCTTTTGAAAAAAAAAAACATATCCAAATATAATCAAATCTTTCCCAGATTCTAAGCACTTCCATTAGATATTCTTTGCCGCAAGCAAATACCTAAAAATTATTGCTAAACGCTCTAGGAAAACTCACATTTTCTGTCCACTTAGACTTATTAAATGCTGCCCTTTCATAGACTCGGGCAATTAGCTCGAATTAGTTGTGGATCGCTTGTGTAGAGGCAAGTGCGTCCATATACGATCGAAGCTGAAAGCATTTCCTTGACTCGGCTCAAGTTTAGACTTAACCCATTCGCATTAACTGAATGCTTTGGCTCGCTGCGACTGGGAAATTTCATACTAACGCCCCGAATAGGCCATCATTTTCCAAGACTTTGCGGCTGCTGCTGTTTTGAGAGAGTAATAGGGAGAAAGAGCGAGAGAGAGAGAGAGGCAGAGAGAGGGAGTAGAGACTTTATGAAAAAATACGAAGTATTAAAATCATAAATCCAATTGGAAATGCGTGTCACGTGCGCGAAACGTTAGTCTCTGTCTGCCAAAGGAGCTCGACGTCGTCTACGAGCGTTGCATGCAACGCGGCCCAGTGCGTTGTGCTGCCACATATTACAGCTAACCAGAGCTCCCCCGGCTTCAGCTCCAGCTCCAGCTACAGCTACAGCTACAGCTACAGCTCCCGCTCGCACTTTAATTTCTGCTAGGAATTTACTTAAAAAGATTAACTTTTTCTATGCAAAAAGACGCCGCTGTGCGTGTGTGTGTGTGTGTAGTGCGTTGTAGATTTTTGAAATATTCATGAAATAAGCCAAGTCTGATGAGCGGCAGGATAATAAAACAATGAAGCCTCCATCCAGCCATCCAGCTCCGGGGCCATAAAAATATTTAATGCAAAGCAATTGCCAAGCGATTGTCATGGAGCTGCCAGCCGGATGACAATTGTGCCGCAAAACCACAAAGACCACAGCGCACCAGAAGAACAACAGCGCAGCACCACCACACCCAGGTACACTTGGAGAAATATGTGGGAAGAGTTTGTTCTGCAGAGCAAAATCAGATGAAAATTTGGTTAAAAAGGCAAATGGGAACTGTGAACCGAACTAGTTCCAAAGAATATTCTTATTGGTATATGTATAGAAAAATGTATGAGAAATTACAAAATTTTATTCGCTTTTATACTCCATATTTATAGAAGGGCGACTGTGTTATCTCTCTCTCTCTCTCTTATACTACTCAAATTAATATTCCAATTACTATTTGTGTTTTAATACATATTATCTGCTATATCTGCTGCTATTGCTACTACTATTAATATAGCAAAAAGTCCTATTACGACTATTTTTACTACTTATCCAAGCATTATTATTTTTAACTACCATTTCTACTACTTCTTTCCACTACCATTCATATCCATATTATTCTCCTATTCTTGAGTGTTACTCAGATAGTTTCTGCTTTATTCACATTTAAAGCTAAGCTTTATCTCTATTCCATTTTGAGCAGCTCTCGACTATAGATTTTCGCTCAGTGTACGTATACCCAGTCGACGCTTGAAAATAAGTCTCCAAAGACATATGGGCGGGTGCTGCCATAAATTCGTTTGGCGTCGTCCTCGCATCCTGTCTGCCCTGCCAACTTGTTCAATTATGCAGCGGAATGTTTTATGTGCTCCAACTTCGACTCCAACTGCTACTGCTACTGCGACTGCGAGTGCATAATTCCTTGGCAAAGGATGCGTGCAGCTCGAGATGGAAGTCCTCGAGTCGCCTTGTCCTGGACTCACTTTAGTTGATTAGTGTCGAGTGCCTGTTGAATAAGTAAGCAACAAGATATTAACGCAATCCACCTGCGTGGCCTCTTTTCGCTCCATTCCAGAACGTATTTACATAAACCTTTCCCCACACCAGCAAAGCCTCGGCAAGCCGGTTCGGTGTTTGATCCGACAATTGTTTGATCCGCAGACAAATTACCGCCAACTGTTAAGAAACCCAAAAAAAAAGAAGAAAAATAACAAAACAAAATGAAACCAGAAATGCCCCACAAAATAAAGTTGAAGCAAAAAGATATTCAAATGAAGAACCCAAAAACCCAGACGCTACCCACATATTAAAAAGTTACAATTATAATATTTACGAATCGTCTTTAGAAATCTGATGGAATAATGCTCAAAGTGGGAGACAATAATATTATTGATGGGTCTTTCGTTTCCTGTATATGTTATGCGAGAGGTTTCTTAACAGAGAGAGAACAGAGAGTTCCATTACTTAGAACTATAAAATTTGATATTAAGGCGAACTTGTGTTATACGCTATTCTTACTCTTTATGAGATATGGAGTGAGGTCTCTTTTTATTTTAATATATTATATCATTATAAATAATATTAATATTACTATAAGTTTATTTGGATTACCAATAGTTATAGGGCATTTATCATTCGACTCTCGGCCCTTACAGTTCTTCCTTCTCACTCACACTTGCTAGTTTCTACTCGCAGTTATTCTTTTAGCTTTTATGCTTGACCTTCTACTTTCGCCGAATGCTGACTGTGAAGTATGTTCGATCCTATTGATAAAATGGCAGACATTGTTTGTCATTAACAGCAACAGCAGCAATATCCCCCACCCCCTTCAATAACAGTAACAGCAAGAGCAGCAGTAACAACAACAGCGCGTCTGCCGACGCAGTAATCAGTCACATCGAGCATCGACTTTCCAAGTGAATGGGCGGGACGTGACCGAGCTATGTACATAGCCATGCACACATTGATATATACGGCATATACATATGCTAGTATAACGTTTAGTATATATGTACGTATGCTGCGGCTTATGTATGTAAGAGTGCCGTCCTTTTCTCGCCCGTTTGCCCCTCGCTGATGGAATGCAGCAAAGCTTTGTATTCTATTTGCTTATGTAAAGCGCAGCATTGCCCTACACATCCACACACACACATCTTATGCGCTCTCTACGACTCGCTACTCTCTCTCTGCTCGTCTCTCACACTCTCTTCTGCTATGCTGCTCCTTGTTTGCTTATTTACTTTCGGGCTGTCTGTTTTCATTGTATGTTTGTCTGTCGTCTTTTCTTTTTTCTGCCTTTGATATGTGACTGAAATATTAATGCAAAAAGATAGCCCGCTCGCTCGCTCGCTCGCTCGCTCACTCTCCTCGCTCTCACACACGCATGCATGTAGTTTCATTTAGTCGTGCGCGGGAGTGAGAGGCAGCGTGCGTGTATTTATTATGCAAATTTTTTATGGTGCTGTCGCTGCGTTTTTAATAATAAAGAAAACATTTATTAATGATTAATAAACTCGGACAGCAGCTAAATTGTCAGCTGACTCAGGCCGGGACAGGCCAGGCCAGGCCAGGCCATTCATTGCCAATTTCAATTTCGATTCCAAACTCAATTTCAATTTTCAATCACCATTGACGCATGTTTCAATTCCACATTCGTTTCCAATTGAAAGCTTTGCGCATTTGTCAAGCGAAGTCCATGATGGCTATCGTTCCACATCATTTCAATTTCATGCATAGCTAATGAAGTACTCTCACACATGCACACTCATGTGTGTGTGTAGTGGAACTAGAATTGTGAAAAGCGTGAAAAGTTGTGCAGGTTTTTCTCTCCTCTGTTGCGACTCGACAACATTTATAATTTGCATGCGACAGCTCCAATTTCCCCTGCCAGCCACGCCCCCGCTCGCGACGTATTTGCATTGGCGGAGGCAACTTTTTAATGAGATTTAATGGCGCCGTTGGGAACGAAATGGAACGGAACAGAAGCATCGTCGGCAGCCACTGTAAGTGAGCATTAAATCATTTGCAAGCGGATAAGGAGTTGAGCCTTGAGCGCCCCCAGCCAGCCCACAGACCACAGCCTCCAATACCCAACCTCCGCTGCTCTTCTCTACTCAACTCAGGTATCGTGTTACCAAAGTGCCTGACATAAATCTTTCCCTCAGCGATAAGCGAAAAGTATTCAAAATGAATTATGAAAGTCGCCTCGAGCTTGTGGCTGTGCCTGTGTCTGAGGTCACCCCTGCCTCTCTGCGGGTCTGTTTTTTGGGCAACTCCTGGCCAACCGAAGCGCCACATATTGTGGCTGGCTTAAGGAGAGGATTCATCATTATATAATTAGAGCCATGTGAGGAGCTCGAACAGCTTTTTGACCGACTTTTTGTGGTCGCAAGTGTTAATAATGGCTCATGAGTCCTGCCCATGTCCTCGTGCTTGTTTGCTAAATGAAATTAAATTGTCCTTTCTCATTTTGATGCATATCTCAGTCGGTCAGGGGCGTGTGTGTGTGTGGATATGTGGATGGGAGCGTGCGAGGCAGCTGCCAACATTGACAATAAATTAATATTAGCGCAAGTCCAACAAGAACAACAGCAGCAGCAGCAGCAAGAAGAAGAAGACGATCCACCCCCGGAATGGCTAAACTAATAAAGCATATTTAGATGAGAGCGGGGGAGGGAGACAGCGGCTGTTGCATGTGTGTGCCACGTACTACATTGGTAACATGTGTGTGAGTGGAAGGGGGAGGACAGCAGAAGCTCAGTGACTGGTGTCAGTTTGCTGTCAGTGCAGAGACTAGTGGAAGAGAGACAAACAGAGGGGCGGGGTAGCACAACAGTGTCAGTCAATTTGTGCGCTAAGTTGATGAGCGGAACCTGCACTGTGGCTAATTGAAGAGCAGCAAATAAAAAGCAACAGTGCCGAAGGGACGGGGAGTGGGAGAGAGACAACTATAAGCACAGCTATGCATTATGCGTATGCAAAATGAAAAGCTCGTACAAAATGAAGAGTCTTTAATTCATTTGATAATTTGTTTGAGATGATAATGATAATTATAACTGATGACAATAATAATAGTAAATAGAATCTGTGAGTTTTTTTTTTTTTTAACTGATTAGACTCTAAGAAGAAATACTGATAATCTTCTTCAGCGAAAAATAATTATTAATTTGAAATTATTTAAGGGAAATTCAAACAATTATAGAAACTCAAGATGAAAGAAAATTGATTAAGTTTAAGAGTTGTTCTGAAGCTGTATTTGCTTGACTGAGAGACTTAGTATCGGTTCCTGGTTTTCCTTGTATGAAGATTCTCTCTGGTCGTTCATTTTTATATACACACAATTTCCGCATTTTCCGCTGGTTTGGGTAATTGTAATCATAGCGACAGATAGAGCCAAACAATGACAATGAAACACTGGGAGAAGGAGGCAGTTACATTTAATGACACACACACACACACACGCGCATTTACGCACATTTGTAGACAGATAATCACTGTCGACGCACGCCCCCATCGCCCATCATGCGAAAGGCTTTTGTTCGAGCTGAAGACAATTTCATGCATTATTCATTACACGACTTCACACATTTTTCCTCATTTTGTTTTTCCACCGAAAATTGCTGTAGCCAAGTCAAAATTTAATAAAGAAAAATTCTGCACTTGCAGGACTAACGAATATTCTGTGCGGGTCATTAGACGAGAGATGGCGGGAGAGCTATAGAAGGGCTTAGCGCTGACCCCCCCAAGTTGCAATTAAAGTTGGTTTTCCGATACGCACTTAAGCCCAGCTAAACTAGACATCCTGGCAGCTGATACTTGCCTTCCGTCCGCACATTGAGCCATTCGACTCGACTCTTATTGGCAATTGGCAACAATCTCTGCATTTTGATGTGCACTTCAGGTGGAGCTTGCAGCAGTTGGCGCTTGGCATCTCTGTCTGTGATTTCTATCACACATCGTTGACAGTTTAAGGAAATTGAGTGGTAGAGAGAGAGAGAGAGAGGGACAGACATAGAGAGAGAAGAAAAAACAATTTCAGCTAATGCCAGAGGAAAAGTGGTGGAAAATGGCATCGGGAATTGGGAAAATGAAAACACGTGCAGCGAAAATTTGTTGGGTGCAAACATTAATTTTATGTTTGTTAATTTCTTTTATTTTCCACATTTTTTCTACAGCTTCTGCTGCCCACTATTTCACGGGCATTTGCATAAATTCCTCGGCGTTTCCAGGCAAAAAAAAAAACAACTCGAGAATTTAAAATTGGTAGAAAAATTGCGTTAAATTTATCGTCTGTAAAGGACGCAAGGCGAATAAAAAACCTGTAAAGGAAATGCGCCTCGAAATTAGTTCAACTAAGCAGCCACACCCCCAGCGACAAGCGCCCACGACCCCTGCTCTAACCCTAAGCAACCCTTTTTATGCCAAAGAATGGAAAAAGCAGAGAACAGCCTCGAGTGGGAGAGGGAGATCCGCACATATGTTGCTCGAGAGGGTCTGCGGCACACTTGTAGCTGGATCTGCTCGCCATATATTTAAAATGTCGAATGTGGACCAAGATTTATGGGCCGCATTGTCGAGCTGTTCGATTACAAGCCATAATCGTGGCTAAAACCCCCAATCGCATATGCGACCATAAATCTTGCAGCCATCCAATCAATATTATGACTTGTCAAATTATTGTGTCCTTCGCTGAGGCGCGGCTGGGGCATCCTTGAGGCATGTCCTCTGTGCCAGGACCTTTAGTTTCTGTGTTTTAAAATACTCAGTTAAGATAATGTTTCAGTCGTTCTGCTTTTGTATGCTCGCCCAACAATCCTGTCAGAGTCCGAGTCGCACTTCCCATACCCTATCAACAAATGAGAGGGAAATAGGAGTATATATACGATTGTACATGGGTTAGTCTGTATTCTAGGCTAGTCCATCTTCAGTAGAGCAGCTGGGCAGTCGGTTACAGTCCAGTGCAACTACTTTGTAACTTTCATTTTTGATTATTTTGATTTTACACTGGAAACTCTCCCTGGGGCAACATTTTTTGGGCTCATTTTGTATGAAATTTCCGCTACCTTTCACAGCCAATGAGCAATTAATGCTAATGCGAGAACCCTTTCGAATCGAAGTCGCTGAACCTGCAACAATTTTGGCAATTGCTGCTGCTGCTACTGTTGCTGCTGCTGTTTAATTAGCGCAACGCAGGACATTTTTATGGCCAGAGCTGGCATTAAAAGGACATTTCATGGGGCCAGCTGTTGTGGGTCGCCAGCTCTGGGCCGAGGCGGAAAGTTGGCTTGATTGATGGGCCCATTGCATAAAAGATTTACATAATCCCAATGACCTTTGACCCTCCAGCCGGACAGCAAGTGTGCAGAATTGCAAAATTATGAAAATTGGCAAGCGGACATCATTTGTCATCGGCCAAATGCCGGTGGTGGCCCCCTTCGGTGGCTCTCAGTTGTCCCAATCCCATTCCCATTCCCAATCTCAATCGAGCAATCGATACGCCGAGGGCTCCGTTAATGAAAACATGTGTCAGCAATAAAACGATAATCATGATTTACAGCCACGACATCATCTAGTTCGATAAGCGCCAGCCAGCACCGAGCGTTAGTGCGAAAGTATTTTAGTGGCAAAGCGAGAGACAAGAGACTCGGAAGACTACAAGAAGTGGCGCACAGATCTGGCAAGGCTTCTCCCTTTTGTTAACCGCTAATTCGCAGCATTAGTGCGAAATTAAATTATTGTTTGCCCACTTCTCAGGTTGTATGCAAAGGCCTTCGCCCCTTTCGCAATTCGATTTGACAAGTTTATAAAAGGAGGTCCTTAATTTGTAGCAGCCAAAGGCAGGCAAAAGGGTTGACAGACCAGGCCAGACCAGGCCAGACCAGACCAGGGCTGACAGGCTGACGAGCTGCTAGTCGAGGGTTGTCGAATGTGTGAACAAAGCGAAATTTGCATGCGAAGCGTTCATTCATTAGCTCCGACTTGAATTGACTTGAATTGACTGAGTTGAGAAGAGTTGAGTTGAGTGCGCCACTAATTACCTAGACAAATATTTTGATAATAGATTTGTTGAAATTAAGACTGATTGCTGCACGTATATATATATGTGTGTGTGTAGGAATATAAGTTAGCATATGGACTGAAGGTGTAATTAGATGAAGATTACATGGAAATGGAGAGGTAAAACGAGAGGAAATAGGAGTGATAGAGGGGGAGCAGGAGATTTTAAGACTGAAAACTGATTTGAGAAAGAGTGAGTCAAAGATAAAGAGGAAGAGAGAGTCTAACTGACTTTGAGAGGGAAAGGAAATACAAAATAAGCTGAAAGACATCAGAAGAAACTGAGAGGAGAATGAATGAATAGATTAATTTTAATCTTTAATGACAGATTGAAGAGAGAGAGAGAGAGAGAGAGAGAGAGAGAGAGAGAGAGAGAGAGAGCAGAGAGAGAGAGACAGAGAGAGGGGGACACAGTAAAAGACTTTGAGCTCATCTGTAAATATATCTACATGCACTATTTTATATATATCTCGACAAGTTTATGCTTAGGACTCCTGAGGGATGATAGACTCGCCTGTTATTTATAGTTTGCCAATGTTCTATTGTTCAAAAGGGCCCCTAGAGGTAGCTCTGCCAAGAGCGTGTCACATTTTAATGCTCTCAATTCTCTTACACCCAATCGTAAGCAGCTTCCGCTTTAATGCCAATATCTCCGCCTCACTCTGGCTGCACATGCCATGCACATAAGCGTATCAGCCATCTCTTTCTAATTAACAACCGTTCGCCGTTCGAGTTCGAGTTTGAGTTTACAGCGCGCCATAAACTTTGGGACTTGCTTATCAAAGTGTTTTGTTTGCACTTTTTAATTTACTGCAATTGAGCTGCCAAATCAAATTGCGATAAGAAACGCATAAAACTTGCCCTGTGCCATGCGAGTGTGTGTGAGTGAGTGTGTGTGAGAGTGTCTGTGTTGTAAACTAAGCCAAGTGCAATAACTCAGAGACAGCCTCAACCAGCGACTTCCCTTTGGAGCAACCCGGATTTGTTTTTTAAAATGCCGCAGGGATCGATTATTACCGTTCAAATTCGCATAAAACGTGCGAGTTGCCAAAACGATTTTAAACTCGAGCCGAGCCAAGTTGAGCCAAGTCGAGGAATTGGCAGTTGGAATTGGTATTGGGGGATTGGCATATGTGCGCCTTGGCACATGAGTCCCGAGCGCCGGGGTGGAAGGCGACTGGCAGAAGGCTGGCAATAATTTAAGGAATTTGAAGTCAATTCAAATACACATTCAATTCTTGCACAGGCTGCGATGCCGCGATATGAATCTCAATAAAAATGCATTTAAATTGTTGACAAAGGAGCTGCCTTCCATAGTACACTTCATTTTCGCAATTGCCCCCGGATCCATGAGCCGACTGAGGGTGCCTGGGTGGGCCAACGACAATAGCACAGGCCAGGCCAAGGGAAAGGGCAAAGGCGAAGGCGAAGGCAAAGGCAAAGGCAAAGGCGTAAAGGAGAGCCGCCTCCATTTGGCACGCAATTTGGCCGTAACTCAGCCACAGCTGAGTCCGGTGCAGCGTAGGCAATGGCAACTGAAATCTTTTCGACCCAAAAGAATGAAAAACGAAATTATTCAAATGCTTAATTTGAAACGAATTTCAAAACATATTGAAACGACACGCTAGAGAATGCTTTCAGTGTCAAAAAGCTGCGAAACGAGCGAAATTCAAAAAGTCTAAGAGCTATCAAAGCTAATGAAGCAAAAGGAGGCATGCCAACATAAGGAACTTATATTTTAGAAGTGGGATATGCTTAAACAGAGCTCTGACTTCATCCCAGTTATTGCCGAAGACAAGTTCTATTCGATCTCAATCAGTCTGTCGATATCTGGCAAGTGGCGCCTAACAAATCACCCAAGAGCTGTGTTTCTCTTGTCGTTTTTGCAGTTCATAAAGATTCTATGATCGTAATATAGTTGCTTTGTTAATATTATGACAGTTATTATGAGGCTGGCAGAGGAAAGGAAGCTGAGAAACATTTCACGCTGTGCTGCTGGCGTGTGAGTACAATGCGTACAGTTAGTCGATGTTTCTGCGGAAAGGTCTAGAGTGTAGAGATATTGTCATAAATTTCATAAAACGTCACCGCAGGCAACGAGCACCTGCCCATGTCGGCTACCTGGGCGAGCCGAAAGGGAGGGAAGGCCACTGCGCTGTGGCCAGGGTCCCGCTGAATATCCAGCGTTGATTAAAATTGAGGCTCATTTGTGATGCAGTTTCGATGTTTGCGATGACAACATCAAAGTCAATGTCAGATGGGCAGAGAGAACTTGTTGTGGGCAAGTGCTGGGTAATTATGTTGAACAATGAGCAACAATTCCAGTTGCTGCAGTTCCAATTAGTCACATTACACGACCAAAGGCAAAAACATGCTCCACGCCATAAATGGGCAATAGAATGATACAGCCCACGGCGACCAAGTCAAGTTAATAACAAGAGCAGAACGTGGAAATGCAGAGCGCAGGCAGGCAGACAGAATACAGATACAGATACAGATACAGATACAGATACAGATACAGATACAGATACAGATACAGATACAGATACAGATACAGATACAGATACAGATACAGATACAGATACAGATACAGATACAGATACAGATACAGATACAGATACAGATACAGATACAGATACAGATACAGATACAGATACAGATACAGATACAGATACAGATACAGATACAGATACAGATACAGATACAGATACAGATACAGATACAGATACAGATACAGATACAGATACAGATACAGATACAGATACAGATACAGATACAGATACAGATACAGATACAGATACAGATACAGATACAGATACAGATACAGATACAGATACAGATACAGATACAGATACAGATACAGATACAGATACAGATACAGATACAGCTTTATCTAGATACTCCACTAATGCCGTTTGACAGACTTATGACAGTTTATTTGCGCGCGCTCCTTAGCTGTCTGATTGGCAGTGGATCTGCGGCCGAGCCAAATGCAGTTCGAGTCGATCGCTAATTGAATGCAATTAAAAAAGGAAATTTAAATTTAAATTACAGAACTGCGGCTGTGCGGCTGCTGCTGCGGCTGCTACGGCTGCGGCACGTGTCCATCACTGGGACGCCAGATTTAGTCGATGCGTCTATGTCGGAGTCGCGGCCAAAGCACCCTAAATGGCCGTCGGCCACGGCGATCCACTTATAAGGCTGCCCACCGATCATACCTGGAATTCTATTTTAATTTATGGAAACTTTCAGCCGCTCAGCCGCTCCAACGCACTTTGCACCAAACGTGGAGAGCTGCTGAAATGGAGCTAATCGATAAAGGGGAGGACCTATGGAACTAGAGTGACGAAAGATTTGGCCTAGTCTGTGCCGATTTCATGTCTCAGCAGCAGAATTGGCTAAGATTCAACAGATTCTAGAGTCTGCGATGCGTAGATTGATGGATGAATGTTGTGGAGCGGAATATGGATACATCAATCTTTGCTTCAAAGAGAGACTATGTGAGTTTGTTTGATATAGAGATATTTATTCCTTACTCGCTTGAAAAATAACAAATAATTTATATTAAGACATTAAGACAATTCACAGATTCGGTCAGCCTTCCTCTCGGGCTAGACTATTTTATTATATTTCGTCTAGAATATCCGTTTTGTCTCCAGCTCTCCTCTTTCTCCTTCGATAGTTCTTATTGATAAGAATTTCCTCAATATACGATTTCCGTTGCCACTGAAGTTGACTTTGATTCCAAGAGCCGATAGATTTATAGATAGATTTGATGCCTAGACTACCTGCCGGACGACGAATTTCCTATGAATGAAGCCATCTCCCTCGGCACACAATTTGGGAGCGCGACAATTAACGCGTCGACGGGGCCAGAGATGATTTCAATCTCGTCTCAGCACGCGCTCTGAAAACAAAACAAAAAAAAGTTTTCATTCACATTTTGAAATGTTTCAATTGAATGCGCGCTATGCACTCTACGCCCGCACCTTTTGTCGTCACTTTTTCGTGTGTTTCTCCTAATTTGTATCTCAAATTCTGTTTCATTTATGATTCCTTAGACACAATTTTTTTGTTGTTTTTGTCGAGATGCTATCAACTTCCATAGCAAATAGCGAGGCGTTGCACGTGCCGCACATTTCAAATAGCTCTGCCAGCTCCTTTGGATTTGATTTTATGAATGAAGCCAACCTGAGTGAGGCAAACTCTGCTACATGAGCCTATTTCATTAATATATATAAATGTATCTATACTTTTTGGCAGCTTTAAGCCTTAAGCAGTGCCTGCAGCCGGGAGAGCTCCTGCCCTCTTGCTGCTCAAGGCCAGCCTATGATTTATTATTGCCAATAAATTGAGCTTCCCTGCTTTATTTCACGCTCTAATTTTTTCGATAAAAGCTGCTGCAGCTACTTCGCCTCGTCTTCGGCTTTGCCAACTCCAGCTGGCAGCAGATGGAAGCTCGGAGCCACACACATTACTTCTGCATAATTTTCCAATATTTTATATGACAGCCATAAAAATTGTCAGCACAATTAGAAGCAGGTTGCAAATTATCAGACATGCACTTGTTCCGCATGCCGCCAGGCAGACTCCATGTCATGTTTGGCTAGGGTAGTTCCTCAAGCATATGCTAGCATGAACTTATCTTTTGAGTTATGTTAAAGGGAACTTATTAAATATTGAAAAAAAAAATATGAAATATGAAATGAAATGCTTTTCTCTAACAGCTCCGGTTTTCTAGTTCTCTCTGCATATTTGTGTAGTTCCAATTGTGAACTAGCTCAGCTACAACCACTCTCTTACTCTGTTCTTCGCTCTACTCTGTTCTCATTCTCTCATTTCTATGTCTCTTATTTCACTGCATGCTACGTAATCTCGCTTATCTAAATCTTTTGATTTTCATTTCCAAGCGAGTTCCTGAACTTCTCATCATTTATAATGCCGGCCAATCAAAATATGCCAAATTTTGATTATGTTTATCTCACGGAGGAGGAAAGGCAGCTAATCGAGTTGACCAAAGGGTTTCTGAGCGTGTCCTGGCATATTAGCAGGGCGTTATATCGCCCTCTGGGGAGGGGCGGGGCATAGTGCTAGCAATAGGAATCATAACTCAAGTTGGCCCTCAAAGCAAGAGAATGTCATTTATTATGTTGCGCTACACAACTTTTGGACTGGGAGCCATGACGAAAGTGCCAAGTGACATATGTAGAGTGTGTGTGAGTGCATAGTTTTGGGGATGTTATGTGCTTGGATTCCAATATATATATATATATATATATATATATATGTGTATATGCACTTGCTGTTGACAAATGATGCGCTCGGGCAGCCAACGCTGTGATTTATCAAAAGTCTTCAAATTGTAAAAATTTTGCAACGCTTTGCGAAATATCTTTGCAGAATTAATGGATGTCATTTGGGGGCGAAAATAAAAGAGTTCCACCGTTGGGCTCTTGGTTCAATGCACCTTGGACGTGTGGGCGTGGTGTGTTGGCTGTGCTGCCCGCCGTAGTATCGATTTTGGCCCAGACGCCGTCGCAAACGTGACGAGCATGGCGAATCGCCCTTGACCAGGACCAGGCAGGAAAAGGAAAGCAGCTGCCGCCGCTGGCCGCTAAAAGTTCAAAGTGTCAAAGAAATTAGTTAATAATTATTTTCAGACTTACTTTCGCTGCGTGGCGAGTCGCTTTAAGAGCGTCGCGTCAAGCTGTCTGTGCCTGGCATTCGGCATTCGGCATGCGGCATGCGGCATTCGGAGGTTGCCACTCGGCATTCAGTCTTAAGTGCGGACATGCTGCGAACATTTATCTTAATTGCCATTCAATTGGAGACACCTCAGCAACATCAGCAGCAGCAGCAGCAGCAACAGAAGCCAATTCAATTTGCATACACGCGATGTCGGCAAAGTCGTTGCCCATGTCCGAGTGGATGCCGCAGCTCCTGTTGCAAATGCCTTTGCCTGCTCCACACGTTGCCTCCACATGCTTGGCTGCTGCTGCCGCTGCCGCTGCCGCTGCCGGTGCTGCTGCTGCTGCTGCTGCTACTTCTGCAATCACCGATGCTCAGTGTTTGCGCAACTAATTAACATTTTTAATGGGCAATCCTTGTTGGCATCGAGAACTTGCCGCACCGCCGACAAATGAAGTGGAACAACATCTTAAAGTGAAGCCAAGAGATTTGATTTAGAGCGCAATTAATATTGATTTTAGCGACAAACGATTCAAAGTAAAGGAATTAATTGTAAGTAGAGTGGAAAGCCAGAAATTCAGCTGAAATAGATCCTGAATAGACACGGAAGAGACTTTAAAGAAGATATGGGATAGATTTGGAATAGATGTAGTAAGAGTGCACTACTAGAGTCTTAGGGATGCATAGCCAAACTGACTTATCTTAAATTTAGCAACTTCTTTCAGTCAGTCAATCAATCAATCAGTCAGTCAAACAGAACACTTTTTCTGTAGCCCACACATTGTGGCCATAAAAAGAGCCATGAAATTGAATAAAATATGTCAACTGCGGGGAAATGTCATAAGTAAATTATTCACAATAGATTTTCATTTGATTGACACGCGTCGCCGTGGCATTCGTTTGATTCACGACTAATTCACATGAAATTCGAGGCAAAAATTGGCAGAATTTTTGTGGTGCCACGTGTTGAGGGCGTGTGCGTCGCTATTAGGAGTATGTGTGCTCGGATGATGGTTGGGGCATCTGCCCACGGCTGAACGAATTGTGGCTAAAAAGGAACGATAGAATTTGATTAGACGCCTTCTTGAGCCGCACTTTAATAACTTAACTAAATAGCTGGGCATTAAGTTGACAAATGTCTTAATAGGCAAGACTGCAACAATGTCACGAGATGAGCTGAAATAATTTGGCCTAGGCTGGGCCGAGGCCCCCAGAGAACTGCGCGACTCTCAAGAAATGCAAATCGACGTCGAGTCAGAAATTTATCATCCATGATGATAGCGTCGCAACTACAAGATTCGGCGCTCGCTCAAGTGTAAGACTATGAATAATAAAAAGGGTTAAATTAGCATTTTCACATTTATTTGAGCGATGACATGGCCAGATACGACTCATAGACCGAGCGGGGTTATTCCTGCAGCGCGTGCTACGGCAATCAGGAGGCGTGTTAGCGCTGGTCGAGGGGCAGGGGGCGTGAACGTCGTCCTCGGCGAACGGGTTAAGACATTGCCGAAGCAATTTCCGATGACACACATGAAAGCCAACGCTCTGGGGATAATCAGCCAGCGGCACAGACGGAAGACAGTTTAAGACGAAGCCGCTTAATTCCAAGTGTGAAGAGCTTATTTGATTAGAGAAAGCCCAAAACTACAATTGAGATGAAAGCAGCGATGTTTGTCTGATAAGGAATTATGCTGAAAGGATATGAATAGATTAGGAGAAGGAATGGGGAGCCTGAGCAGAAGCAGGAAGGAAGGGATGATTAGTTCTAGAAAATGAATTGAGAAAGAGGAAGAGAAGATAAAATATGAGTAAAGCGAGACCTATTCCGTATATAAATGATCTTCTTCTGCATGTAATAAAAACTGGACATCAAATCAAGGTATAGATAAGAAAACTACTGATCAATACCCATACATGTCCGCACAGTCCATAGCAGCATCAATCCCCCTTAACCTTGTACTCGTATTTATTGAGAGAAAGAGAATTTGTTGCCCTCACTCCTTGCACGCGTTAAACATGCACAAAAATGTAAAAAATTTGATTTAATTTATCGAGAGATACTTTGGCCGAGATTCACCTGCCCAGACCCCCACCTCGCCCCGCCTGCCCCACTCGTCCCACACGCTTTCAGCGTTCGACAAAAGTTGCGCTCAAAGGGCCCCAAAGACAATCGCAGACAAACGCACAAAAAGCAATGAAACATATTTCGAGTTTTTCCATCGGGAAGATCGACACAAAAAGACGCCACAGAGGAGGCAACTAAAAGGATGTTTGCTACCACGAGTACCTCGAATTCCGCGCATATTTCGCAATATCAAAATGTTCCCCGTCGAGACAAAAAACAGCCTCAAAAACCTAAAATCAATCAAACAAAGATTACGCACAAGAAACAACAGAGTTTCATTGTGCGACAGAAGAGCTTCATTAGCAGTATTATTAACTAAAAGCTACGACATATTACGCTACGTTAAATAGCATAAACACGAGTACAGAAAATGAATTAATTATCTTCCCGATTCATAAGTCATATTACGTTATTTTCAACTTTACCACCAACCGTTAGGATAATGAACCAGCATTATTACATATATATTAGCATTGTTCGTTATATAATAATGTGTAACGTCATATAATGAAGTACAAAAAGAATTATTAGCGAGCCTCGTACGTTACGTTTTACGTAATACAAAATAACGTAATACAACTAACATACGAAAGTTACTGGTAGGGTAACCAACTCATTAGCGGGCCCCGTACGTTACGTTTTACCATATTACATTACCTTATGTAATGTAATATGCATTGAATAGACAGAGGTATTTAGGAAGATTTATTTTCGGGCCTCGTTACGTAATACGAAATAACGTAACAAAAAATAAAGTCCGAAAACTACTTGGATGGTAACGAATTCATTAGCATACCGTGTACGTTACGTTTTACCACAATACGTAACGTAATATGCTTTGAATACACAGAGCTATTTAAGAAGATCGTTACGTAATACTGATTTACGTAACTAAAAATAAATAAGTAAACTAATGGCAAAATAACCAATTCATTAGCATACCATGTACGGTACGTTTTACCACAATACGTAACGTAATATGCTTTGAATACACAGAGCTATTTAAGAAGATCGTTACGTAATACTGATTTACGTAACTAAAAATAAATAAGTAAACTAATGGCAAAATAACCAATTCATTAGCATACCATGTACGGTACGTTTTACCACAATACGTAACGTAATATGCTTTGAATACACAGAGCTATTTAAGAAGATCGTTACGTAAAACTGATTAACGTAATAAAAAATAACATAAGAAAACTAATGGCAACATAACCAATTCATTAGCAGATCTCGTACGTTACGTTTTACCATAATAACGTAACTTAATATGCTTTGAATACATACGACAGTCAATACTTAATAGTATTATCAGAAATACCAGGCGAACATAAATGAGTAGTAGGGCACGAAGTGTTAGAGTAAAATTAAGATTACATTGAGTTAACTCTCTCACTTTCAGTCTCTCACTCTCTCACTTTCAGTCTCTCACTCTCACTCTCTCACTCTCACTCTCTCACTCTCTCTCTCCCTCTCACTTTTAGTTCAAGGTCACTTTCAATTTAATTTTGAATAATATTTTGCACCCTACTACTCATTTATGTTCGCCTGGTATTTTTCAGCAATTACGATGCAGTTTGAAGTCTCGCCAACATATTTTTTAGGATGATAACTAAATGTTAACATTAATTTAGCATTTAACAGTGACAGGTGATTATTTGATCATTCCTCTCTCTCTCTCTCTGTTATCAACTCTAACTCTCACTCTCACTATAGTAATGCAAAGTTAACTCAATGCTCACCTAATTTTAAATAACATTTCGCGCCCTGCTAATCATTTATGTTCGTCTGGTACTTCAGATGATACTATTAAATTTTTACTGTCGTCATTACAGAATATGATTCAGTGAACTGTATTCAAAGCATATTACGTTACGTTATTATAGTAAGACGTAACGTACGAGGTCTGCTAATGAATTGGCTTAGTTCCCATTCGTTTTCTTACGTTATATTTTGTTACGTTATTTCGCATTACGTAACAGAACTGTCAAATCGAGAATTTTGAATATTTATGTGTATTCAAAACATATTACGTTACGTTATTGTGGTAAGACGTAACGTACGAGGTCTGCTAATGAATTGGCTTAGTTCCCATTCGTTTTCTTACGTTATATTTTGTTACGTTATTTCGTATTACGTAACGCAACTGGAAAATCGATTGCTTAAATACTTCTGTATATTCAAAGCATATTACGTTACGTTATTATGGTAAGACGTAACGTATGAGGTCTGCTAATGAATTGGCTTAGTTCCCATTCGTTTTCTTACGTTATATTTTGTTACGTTATTTCGTATTACGTAACGCAACTGAAAAATCGATTGCTTTAATTTCTGTATATTCAAGCATATTACGTTACGTTATTATGGTAAGACGTAACGTACGAGGTCTGCTAATGAAATGGCTTAGTTCCCATTTGTTTTCTTACGTTATATTTTGTTACGTTATTTCGTATTACGTAACACAACTATAAAATCGAGATTTTTGAATATTTATGTGTATTCAAAGCATATTACGTTACGTTATTGTGGTAAAACATAACGTACGAGGTCTGCTAATGAATTGGCTTAGTTCCCATTCGTTTTCTTACGTTATATTTTGTTACGTTATTTTGTATTACGTAACGCAACTGGAAAATCGATTGCTTTAATACTTCTGTATATTCAATGCAAATTACGTTACGTTATTATGGTAAGACGTAACGTACGAGGTCTGTTAATGAATTGGCTTAGTTCCCATTCGGTTTCTTACGTCATATTTTGTTACGTTATTTCGTATTGCGTAACACAACTATAAAATTGAGATTTTTGAATATTTAAGTGTATTCAAAGCATATTACGTTACGTTATTGTGGTAAAACGTAACGTACGAGGTCTGCTAATGAATTAGCTTAGTTCCCATTCGTTTTCTTACGTTATATTTTGTTACGTTATTTCGTATTACGTAACGCAACTGGAAAATCGATTGCTTTAATTTCTGTATATTCAAGCATATTACGTTACGTTATTATGGTAAGACGTAACGTACGAGGTCTGCTAATGAAATGGCTTAGTTCCCATTTGTTTTCTTACGTTATATTTTGTTACGTTATTTCGTATTACGTAACACAACTATAAAATCGAGATTTTTGAATATTTATGTGTATTCAAAGCATATTACGTTACGTTATTGTGGTAAAACATAACGTACGAGGTCTGCTAATGAATTGGCTTAGTTCCCATTCGTTTTCTTACGTTATATTTTGTTACGTTATTTTGTATTACGTAACGCAACTGGAAAATCGATTGCTTTAATACTTCTGTATATTCAATGCAAATTACGTTACGTTATTATGGTAAGACGTAACGTACGAGGTCTGTTAATGAATTGGCTTAGTTCCCATTCGGTTTCTTACGTCATATTTTGTTACGTTATTTCGTATTGCGTAACACAACTATAAAATTGAGATTTTTGAATATTTATGTGTATTCAAAGCATATTACGTTACGTTATTGTGGTAAAACGTAACGTACGAGGTCTGCTAATGAATTAGCTTAGTTCCCATTCGTTTTCTTACGTTATATTTTGTTACGTTATTTCGTATTACGTAACGCAACTGGAAAATCGATTGCTTTAATACTTCTGTATATTCAAAGCATATTGCATTACGTTATTATGGTAAGACGTAACGTACGAGGTCTGCTAATGAATTGGCTTAGTTCCCATTCGTTTTCTTACGTTATATTTTGTTACGTTATTTCGTATTACGTAATGCAACTAGAAAATCGATTGTTTTAATACTTCTGTATATTCAATACGTTATTGTAGTAAGACGTAACGTACGAGGTCTGCTAATGAATTGGCTTAGTTCCTATTCGTTTTCTTACGTTATATTTTGTTACGTTATTTCGTATAACGTAACGCAACTGGAAAATCGATTGTTATTATACTTCTATATATTCAAAGTATGTAACGTTACGTTATTATGGAAAAGAATTGGTTTTCTTCTAATTTTCATACGTTAAATTTCATTGTTCATTATACTCAATGCGTATTACATTACGTTATTGTTGCACAAGTTAACATGAAGAGTCTTTCATTAAGTATCTTCCTATACGATTTCTCTTACGTCATATTACGTTGCGTTATTCAGTATTGTGTTTTCTTCTTACATAACAATCACAGCTCATTCTGAGTCAGTTACGTAACAGTTGTATTCGTAACGCGAACTAATGCAATAAACTAGATACACAAACAATTCCCAATTCTATTGAAGCACAGACAAAGTTTCATTTCAATATGCAGAGCCAAACAACCTCATTAAGTGCGCTTACAACGTAATGTAATGTCTCATTACGTAACGGCAGCAAGGCCAACCCCAATAAGGTACAAATGGGAGCAATTCCATTTCATTTAAACCCATTTACCGCACATGTGAGTTTTCTTTGTCTTTCGGTGTTTCAGTGTTTCGGTGTTTCGGCCGGGAAATGCAAATGCAAATGAGAGATAAAAGCTCTCTGAGCAATAAAATATGTCATATTTTAACAAAATGTTGCAACACAAAATTACAATAAACCCATTCGCCACGCCTCCCTCAACTCCCGCACGCACTCTAAGCTCTCAGGCTCGCTCCTCATATGGGACACAGTCAGATAAGAAGGACAACGCTCCTGCAATTAAGCAAAGCAATGGCTACGACGCAGTGGAGCGGAGTCTGTCTGTAAAACAATTTCAAAAGTTCCATTATCTATTTGTCCATTAAGTAGATATATGATAGGATATGGCTTTTAGCTTAATTGTGGCTTAAGGTTGCGCCTTGAGGTGGGTCGAATTGTGGTTAATAATGTGATTAAATTACTCTAAAATATTTAGAGTAAATGCTGCTTGGTTTGTAATATACTTTAATGTTCTTATACATGTAGGACTCACACAGACTAAAATAAAAGTCAGAGAGTTAAGAGAGAGAGTATGTTTCCTGCAGTAATTATTAAAGTTATTCTTGTTTCTCTGATGCAGAGCAGGAATCCAAGTCAGAACTAGTTCCAGAATCACAGCATGAGCTAGAAGCCTGTCACACAAAGGACACGAACTGAGCTGCAACCTCAGCAATAACCAGACCAGAGCCAAAAGTAGAAAAAGCCACTCTGCTACAACTAATTAGAATCAAAGCCATAGCAATAGTCGCAGTCCAAGCCGCAACTTGAGCTAGAGTAGAAGACACAGCCAAAACCACATCCTCAGTCGCATCCTGAGCCATAGCCACAGTAACACGCCAGTCACAGCCAGAGACCCTGCTAGAGCTACAGCCACAGCCTCTTATCAATGGATCACGACGAGTCGCCTCTTCAAATCAGCAATTATATGCTCTGCAAGTCTATTTCCTTTCTATTTTATATCTTTTATTTACTATTATATTTATACGCAATTCCTAATCCATATACGCCTAAGATATAGCTACCAAATCCCAAGGATTCCTAAGTTAAGGAGCGAACTGTTGACAATCTACAACATTAATTAAGATTGCCGCCTTTTGGCTAGCTCCGCCACTTATCAAATCGAATCATTTGGAAAATACAAATACCTATCTCTGTCATATATGTATCTCTCTCTCTATCTTTTATTCTTGATATACGACTAGCTTATCTAGCAAATTGTATCACATTTTTAGCTTTAATTAGTGCTAATTTCATAGAGTATTATTTTAATTTGGCAATCAGTAAAGCTAAGCGAGTCCTCCCCTCTGTCTATCACACTTTTGGCAAATCAGCCAAAAATTTAATGCTTTATTGTATGCATGTGTGTGTGTTTCGCTTTAATTGCTAATGAGAGACACATCATAAAATAAAGTTAGCTCTCGTCGCACGCAAATCTCTCAATTAGTTTATACAAATGAGTTTACCGCCCGCTCGGGAGTTCTGCATTTGGGCTATTCCCTGAGCGCACGCAAGCACATGAGCTGCCACGCCCCCAGCTCCGGCCACAGTGGACGCCCCAGGTTAGGAGTGCGTTTTAATTAGTTTTTTTTCCCGTCTTGTGTTTCGTAAATGAAAACAAATTAAATTTTATCGATAACAAATACAAACGAGCCTTGAAAGAAATGTGGACACGGGAATGGCCATAATAAAATGAAAGCAAACGTAGCTTCAGCCAAATTACCATAAAAAAGAGATTTGTTTGTGTTTACACCTCTGGCTAAAGATAAATGAGATTTTCGCTTCGTTTTCCTCAAAAGTTGCTTCGTCTCTCTGTCGCTCTCTCTCTCTCTGTCTCACTCCCTTTTTGCTCTTTCTCAGGTGTCAAAGTTAATTGCCAAAGTTGGGCCAAGTGACAGGCAGAATGTTTTATAAAGTGTTTGACATTTGAGCCAGGCTGAAGAGAGGAGGAGAAGGCAGAGTGAGATAGAGTCAGCCAGATAGAGAGAGAGGGAGAGGAACAGCTCTGTCATAATTGCAAATTGAATTTATCATCGACGCAATTAGTGGCCATAAATTAGCCATATGTTAGGGAGGATGTATGTGTGTGTGTGTGTGTGTGTGTGTGTTTGTGTGTGTGTGTGCTGGCTGCTTTGGGCACAAGTGTGAATTATGGGCGCATCCTTTGCCGCATAGCCCTAGAGTCCATCCGGCTGTCTAACTGTCCGCTGCGGCAGATTAAATTAAATTGTCCTTTTTCATTTCGATACACTTTCGAATGCCCCTGGGGGACTGGCCACGCCAGCTCGTCAGCTCCATTAAGCCAATAAAGCATTCGTTTCATTGGATTACATATGCTGATGTGCCAGAGGGAGCGAGAGGGAGAGGGAGAGAGTGAGGTGTAGCATCCGGTTACATAAAAATGGAGCCCACAATTTGCGGCCTGATGAATTGCGCAAATAGTGAGGCAAAACGTCGACAGTTGTCACTAATTTCAGCAATAATGCGGCGCAGTAAATCATTTTGCACAAGTTCCAGCCACGAACCAGTTCCTTTGGCCATCGGCCCTTGCTTGGGTCAGCAAGTGGTCAGGGCAATTACGGTCTCCACTTCGCCTCGACTCCCCGCAACTCGGCATTAAATGCTGCTGAGATAATCATTTAATCCCGGCACCAGGCGCACTTCTATTAACCATTTCATGTATTATTCATCAAAGTTCACTTTCCTTTCTTCATTTCCTCTCGCCATCTCTCTCTCTCTCTATCGCTCTCTTTGTCAGTCTAGATATCTAGATTTAATAAGCGAATGCAGCGAACCTAATGAACATCCTGTGTTTGGCCAGGACGCGCGCACTGATGCCTTCTTCATTTGGCTTAATTCAACCAGAAGCGATGCCAATGCTGATTGTGATGGATAAACTATCGACTCATGTGTGTGTGTGTGTGTGAGTGTGTGGCTTTCACACACACTCACACTTGGCTGACTTTCAATTGAAATTTCATCTTTGACATGACACGCCCCCTCACGTTGGAAACAGTTGCCAAAATCAGTGGCTCGCTCTGGTGAAATGTGCCTGCAGTTTAGCCCGTTTGCCAACACTGACAATGCCACATAACGGCATATTATCGATTGCCAAGATTTATGTGCCTCTGACATAATTTATTGATGGAACATAAGGCAAAAAGAAAAGGGTTGCCCGCCCATAAATCTCAGCGTTTGTCATAACTGAGCCGAGCGAGCGAGCGAGCGAGCGATCGATCGAGCGGGACAGAAGCGCATCATAGAGACAATGGCCAACACCTTCAACACACACTCACACAGACAAGTGCCACATGCCATGAATGGCAGCTGAAATTCGTGTTAAACAAAACCCGCAATCAGCCCACAAATTTGTTGCATTAGTGTGAAATTAAATTATTGTTTACATGCGCGTAATTATGTTTTGAGAGCAGCTCACGGGCAGGCGCAACCCCTGGCTCGAGTGTTGCACAACCCTTCGTGCAGCGTGCCACACAAATAAAAAGTTGTTGCACGACCATAAAAAAGGCAACGCCAGAGACAACCCTCGCACTGCGAGACTCGATTTTAAACTGACAGAGAGAGTATGAGTGTGTGTGAGAGTGTGTGGCTGACTTTCACAGCAAAGGGGGAGGGGCAAAGGAGGCAGGGCGAAGGCATTTGCATATATGGTCAGCCAAGAGGTCAATTTCGGAATTTAATCGTATTCAATTTTGAGTGGATTTGTTTTTAATCCTTGCGGCTTTGCATGCAATCAGAAGTCGAGGCCATCGGCAACAAACATAGATAGATATAGTATTTAAGCCAGCTTAAGGCCAGCAGCTTTAAACAGCCAAAACTTAAAGCAACCCTCCTCGGCAGCCGCAGCCGCAGCCCTTTGCAATCGGATTTGTATTTTCTTTTTACAAAGAAGAAAAAAAAGTGCCGCTGGGATCGATTATTACCGTTCAAATTCGTATAAAACGTGCCCCGCTGGCAGACGGCACACCCAGGAGGCGTTAGATAGAGAGAGACAGAGTGAGTGGGAGAAAGCGAGTGAGCCAGAGCCAAATGGCAGCATGAAATATTTGTGCAAATCCGTCAGGGCGCATTCACAAACAGCACTTCAGCTCGGCCAACTCACATTTATTTCAAGAATTTTGCACTCCATTCAAATGGAGCTTCGAGATTCGCAGCTCCATGGCAATGCTCCACAAAGCGGCCAAAGGCCAAAAGGTTCAATGCGCTTTTCATGTCAGCTCAAGCGATTGCCCCATGGATTGAAGAATATTTAATAACTAAACTTACTACTTTATTTTCAGTTGATCTAAAAATACTCGAACTTTATATATATATAAATATATTATAGATATAAATATAATAGATATATATGAATAAATATATTCTTTAAAGCATAAAAGCGAATTGAGCTTACCTCGTTTTACTTTCTTTAACTACGCCCAACTCTACACAGCTCTCTCACAAAAAGTGAATATCGTATGTGAATATCGTAACCTGAAATGAAGAGAAAGAAATTATAAGTCAGATATGAGTCTCTTCTAAGAGCTAAGCCAAATTATGCACAACTTTTGATAATTGTAAAATTGGGTTAAAATATGGATTACATTTTAACATGTCCATAGATAACAGTGGCTTATACGATTCCACAATGTTAAGCAGACCGATGAAAAGTATACCAGATACACAGTAAAACCCTATATACTCTATTTATTTTGCAAACGAGTATAGAAATGAAGCTGCCCAGTCGATGGCGAACTCTCTATGGCAAGCCAAAGCAATGCAAACTCGCGCTGACCCTCTACTCATTCAGAGAGCTCTCAAAGTATTATTGCGATGATGTCAACAGTTGAGCTGGGCAACTATTTGAGCGCAAAAGGAATGGGGACAAACTGAAGATATAGAGTCGTATTCATATGGATATAAATTCCAGTTGTGAGCAAGGACTCTGCTAATGAAGTAATTTATATGAAAATCGTGGCTTAATTTTGACCAAGATGCTCCACGCTGTCGCCAGTTGCAGCTCCATTCAAGTGGACATTAGCGCAGTCCACTTTATTAGGGTGGCTCTGTTTGCCCGCTCAAGAGGCACACATTCAATTAAGCACACACTATATATGCGCGCTTCGACTAGATTAACCAGATCTCGCAGTCTACTTATATCGCCGTCTATATCTTTGTAATTAACATGTTAAACTTCCTTATGAAACTGATTGCTCAAAGATTTGAGCTCGAGTCTTGTCGCGCGTCAACTTTCGGGTCCAATGAGCAACATTGTTGCGACACTTAAATTTGCATAATCAAAATCAAAAACATGATTTCCATGAGTCCTCCTGCCCCTGCTCTTCCTGCTCCTGCAACTCCTGGGCGTCCTGTCAATATGCACAAACGCACTTAGCCACTTGGAAGCCGCAGTCGTCTTTTGAAAATTATGCAAATTCAATTTGGCAACACCCCCCGCCCCTCTGTCATCCGCCTCTGGCGCAACCCCCAACCCCCGTGTGACATTTCCATTTCCATTCCGAGTTCGAACTACCCTCGGCAGCAAGTCATAAATTCGAGTAACTGTATTAATATAATTGTTGGCTGTGGCTGTGGCTGGGGCTGGAGTGAGGACTGGGGGCTGTGAGGGGGAGTGTCGCCTCTTAAAATTAGATTTACTTCCATTGACAAAGGCCAGAGCCAGTAGCTGCTCCACTTTAAGCAACTCCATTTAACATCGAACCTTCATAATTTAAACTCGTTTCTTATCTCTGCCATATTTTTGGGTTTTTGTTACTTTCCCTTGACTCTCCCTGGACATGATTCATGTTTAGTTGGGAGTCGCAAATCGTTTTATTATGCAGCCCCAATTGCAGCGCTGCGGCTCCTATCCTCTAAATAATTAATTTAGATGCTTCGCCTTTGTCCCGGATGCTTATTTATGATACCTTCCAGCTCAGCTCAGCTCGAGTCAGCTGCTTAACTGTTGCTTCCTCTGAGATTTGTGGTCCGCGGCAGGCCATGATTCAAGTTCCATTCAGATACAAGATTAGATTGCCCTCGCCCAGCAACTAGTCCACAATTTATGGCTGACTATGGATACTGGATTTTGCTATTGACCAAACTTTTGCCCACTACGCGATACGAGCAAACAAATAAATCTAAATATTTCATATTCGTAGACTTGAGCCTAGAGCCTTGAGCTAGCTCCAATAATTTGTTAAAGCAGCTAAGAAATTAAGGCAATTTGAGTCTGATTGAAACTCTTTTGGAATTTTAAAAGCTGAAATTAATTGATTTTATTTAATTTTTTAGAGTTAAAGATTTCGCCTTTGGAAAACTTCTTTACTCTCAGCAATAAATGCAAGAGTTGCAGGTATAGGGCTTAGACATAGAGGCTTAGACATAATTATTCAAATTATATTTAATTGGGTAAAAGAAAGACTTCAACAGCGAGCTATAAGCTGTGAGTGTGTAAGAGAGAGGGAAGATGCTTCAAGGGATTGCAGTTTTGCTGAGGTTGGAGCAGAATAAAGTTAAACAGATAAATAGAAAGAGAGAAATATATAGAGACATATTTAAGTATTAAATAGATATTTACATATATATATATATATATATAGACAGACAGAAAGTTATACAGATAGACTATACATGTCTAGATAGATATCTAGATAAATATTATGTTCTATGCATTATCTGCAGAGCATCACACTTTAGCTTAAGTAAAGCTTAGCATAGCCATTCAAGCTACAACATTCAGTTTCCTAAGCAGCTGCTTAAATTTGCTTTTGACAACATCTTCAAAGTGAGGTTGGTGTTCATATTTGGCTCTGGCTCTGGCTTTGGCATTGGCAATGGCATTGGCATTCCATTGATGTGCGCTGGATAATGCGTTTATGGGTTCTGCAGCCGTTAACTGTCCATAAAAGTGCACATTATTGTAATGTTGCACTGTGGCTGGGATGGCACTTTGAGCCGAGCGGAACGACAGGACGTCCAGGACGTCCACTGTCGAAAGGACTAATCTGTGGCAGTTGAAACTTGGGCATTCAGCCAAGGCGAGTAGCCAGCAGCCAGCAGCCAGCGATGTCCTGCTGTTGGACTGGATTAACGTGTGGCACGATTTTTATCATCGAATGGCATTCGATTGGAATGCCTTTGGCACTGCTCCGCAAGGTATGCAATGGCCATTCTACTTAGCTGTAAGTGCGATGCCACCCACTCAGCGCTGGGCTGGCGTGGGGGCGGGTGCGAGTCGCATCCATTAGAAGGGAAAAAATGCCCAAAAGCGTTGCAAATCTTGTTAGCCCTCGCGCATAGCCCTCAACTAGAGATGGCTCCGGACTGAGCGAGGGGTAGATTGACAAAGAGAAAAGTTCATAAAGCGGCCGCAAATGTCAGCAATAAAAAGATAATCATGATTTACAGCCAGCCTCAATATGTGGCCCGGAATGTCAGTCAAATATGCCGAGAACTTTATTGCACAGCATTCCAAAGGCGCCAACGAGCAGCAGGCCCGGTGGAGCAGGAGGTGGCGGCGGCGGCGAAGGCGGAGGCGGAGTCGGAGGCGGAGGTGGCACTGCAATGCTGTTCGCTGTCAAATGTTCGTGTTCAGCTGTCAAGCGACATTTTATTAGCATATTAATTACAGGCAGCTCCCAAATGCTCCCAGATGCTCCTCGCATTTAAACTTTGACACCTGCAAACGAGAGTCGAGAGGCCAAGGGCAGCGTGAACTCCATTAATCTTGGTTCGAGCTTTGGGCAAAACAAATCGCTTTTTTATGTTAATTGAAGCTTGTTTTTATTGTTTTCCAAACTTTTTTCTTCTCTCAATGTGGCCGCAGCACTGAGAGAAAAAGCTGCGATGGGAGCGGGAGCTGGGCAGGAGTAAGAATACGAGCATTGTAAAGAAGTCTATAATTAGTTTGTTAATATATAATTTGGCTTTACGGAGAGAAAGAGAGAGAGAGAGAGAGAGAGAGAGAGAGAGAGGTATGCTTCACCTTAAATTTCGCATAAGTCTCTATATAAATTCCTCGACAAAGCCAACTGCCAAGACCATTTGTCAGGCATTCACAGTCGACTTGACGCATTCTTATGCCCCATATCAATGTGCTTGTCTCTCAGTGGTTCAGGGTTCAGGGTTCAGGGGTCAGCTGCAGCGAGCTCTCTCGACAGATCCACTTCGATTAGCGCCAGCCAGACACAAATATTATTTTACACACATGACGCAGCAGCTCAGCAGCTAGAGAGACTAAGCTGAGTTTTATTTATTGGATTTGGAATGGAATGGAATGCGTAGGTGTTCCCAGGAGGTCCCAGGACACTTGCCTCGAATGTCCATCAAAAGGAAGCACAGGAAGCTGAGCGACTCGCTTCAAAGACGAGCGCATAAATTATCCTTTTCTTGCGCAAATTTACGCCAGACAAGTGCAAAATAATGTTATGCAATCCAATTTGGACGGGCGAGCGAGAGCAGAGGACGAGAACATGGACGTGGACATGGACATGGCATGGACCTGGACTTGGACTTCGACTTGGACACAGGAAGTTGCACATTCATCACTTTGTGATGAACTCGTACTGGGCTGGAGTTGCCAAGTGTCAATTTGCAAGGCATTAACTCGAGTTGAGCGCGCAGGATATAAGAGAACACAAAGGATAATCGAGTGTGAGTGAGTGTATGTGTATGTGTATGTGTTCGTGAATGTATGTGTGCTTGCCTGTATATGTGCGTGTGTAAACTTGTGCCACAAATGTTTTCACGCTTTATTCTAATGTCTCGGAGGTGTGGGGGAATGGGTTAATTACAGCCATCGTTATCTGTCCCATATGAGGCGAGTGTCCTGGCAAATCCTTGCCATGCCGAATGTGTTGGCTCCAAGTGCGCTGCTGTACAATTTTGCCAACAAATATGACATATTTTATGGCTCACAAAGGCCTTATCTCGAGTCAACTCGACTCGACTGCATGGCTTTGCGTAATGAAATAGAATTGCTGCCTTTTGTTCTTTATTAGGGTTAAGTTCGTTTCGTTATTATCGCAGATAATCTGACTCCCTCTCTCATCCTCCCTCTCCCTCTCTCTCTTTTTGTGGCATGTTCCTTCGCCTGCCTCGTAACGAATTCTAATTGACTTTTGCTCTAATTTATCGCAGTCGCAGAATTCATTTCGTTGCATTTCGCTGTGTGAAGTGAAAAACATTTCTCAGTCCATAAAATGCATCGTAAAATCATCCACCTGCAAAAACCTGACAAAAAAAAACTTGAAAAACAGAAAAAAAGGTGGAAAAAAGTTTGTGCAGCCCTCGAGGAAAATTTGCATAGGAAAATCGTAAAAATTTTCCTGCTTTTCCGTGTCCTTTGCTCTGATGCGCACGGTGAGGCGTGACGAAGTAAAAAAAAAATAGAAAAAAACTCCACGCAACCGAAGGAGTTAAGTGCGAGCTGAGCTCAACTTTTTGCTGTCTTCAAAGAACTTTTTGAGCCTGGCTAAAAATTACAGGACGAAATTAGTTAATCCCCGCAATGGCCAAAACGTGAGCGAATTCGGGAAAGAGTTTTAAGCAGTTGTCACAAATTTAACATAAAGCAGCTGGGGTAAGCATGAAGCGGCTGAGATAAAAAGTTTCGGAACAATTTGCAAGAATGTATTAAGAGCAGTGAAAATTATACTATCTATATTTAAGTTAAGTAAATATTATCGAAATTCATGAAATTTGCCGTAAAGAAAGTTGTTGGTCTTCAGCTGTGCAGAGTTTTACAATGAGCAAGCTGAGTAAGGACTTCAGCAGCAGGAAAATGTTAGCTCTCGCTGCTCTCTGAGCTCGAATCTCACATTGCCTCATAAGAAAAGGCAACTGGAACCAAGCCTAGACTAGGCCGTAGTCGCTGTTTAAGCCATAAACTTTTGAGGTAACAAAGGCAATGGCACTTGTCAAGGATGACCTAGAAACCTGTTCGACTATATGTGAGCAGTAAACAGGCAGAGCAAGTGTTTGGCTTGGTTATTCCTTGGGGAGATGCTGGCTTGGTCAGCAGGCTGGACAAGGCGGCAGCTCTGCGGGCACAGGACATGAAGGACACTTCAGATTGCATAAGCAATTGTGGCGGCCGCAATGTTGACGCTGCCCACTCGATGGAACTGTCAGTTTTAATAGGGGCGAACACTTTGATGGCTGTGCCGGCTGGGCTGGCTGGGCTGCAGCGTTCATCGATTCTCGATATCCCGCGGGAGTCGTTTCTAATGAAGGACAACAAACGGCCACGAAGAGGTGGGCGGGGGGAGTGAAGCGGAGCGGGCAGGTCTCTGCTCATTTGCTGAAATTTTGACGCTTTATGAGGTCCCTTTAGTGCTGAGTGTGCGCAAAAATGTAATTGAATGAGGCAAGGAGGAGGGGGTCGGTGTCGGAGTCGGAGTCGGAGTCGGGGGTCAGAGGTCAGATGTCGGAGAAGCCGAACTGGTCTAAGGTCACTGCGAGGCCGTGACTTCTTGAAGCAAGCCCATAAAATGTTTGTCTTCCATTAGTCCAACACATGATGACGCATGAAACGAAGCCAAAGCCAATGATGACAATGATGATGATGATGATGATGATGTTGCAGCTGCCGCTTCATAAAGAAAACACATGACAGAGTTATGAGCAGCTCGATCTGGGCTTTAAAATATATATCTGCTGTTCGCAGCTCGCGTGACTCGCTGCTCCTGTCATGACTGCAGTCACGAATGCAAATGAACATGGAACGAGGAGGCAATCGACTCGCCTCGACCCGCCGCGACTCGCCTCCACTGCAAACACAAATTTATATTGAAGCTCATGTTACGAGCGTCAAACGTTTCGCTCAGCCCGTTCAATAAATCGACGGCCACTCGCGCCTCACTTGGCTTGGCCAAATTATATCTTGACAACTTATTTTGGCCAGGCCAAAGGCTAAGGGCGGGGAAGGTGAGGGGGAAGGAGGTTTGGCCCATGCAGCACACGCCCTCGAGCTGCGCTCAAAGTCTCTCAAGCTCTGCTGGCTTTGCCAAGTTTGAAGTTTGCACTTTGTCGCTGCAAATGCTAATTAGTTTTTGCTCTGGGATAGTTTCGGATAGCCACCAGGCTGCCTGTCACCTGTCACGTACAGTTCACGAGCTGACACCTGGGCGCGAGCAGCGCTGCTATAATTAAAGGCGTCTTTGGCGCAGCTAAAGTTATTTTGTAGCAAGTTTTGCTCCTAGAGGAAGCTGTCTCTCTGTCTCTCTTCATCTCTCCCTCTCGCTTTCTATATGCATTGATTGCATGTCTCATGTACCTGAGTTTCCTCAGTCAGAGTGCGTATTTCCTACTTGTCATTCACATTTCAAGCTTTTCTTAGGTTTTAAATTCCATTTCTTATAGGCAAATTGAAAACCATTCCTTCGGCCAGTTAAAGCTGCTTCCTTTGCTGCTTTTTCCATTTTCTTTAGCTTTTCCTGAGCCGTGTTATCATTGCACTTTATTTGCCGCTGACATTGGCCTCAGCAGACCTTTTACAGCTGTCGAGGACCTTTCCCTTTGCAGGCACAAATTACAACGTCTTACGAGCTGCCAATAAAAATGGGAATTCGATTTGAGGCTGGCTACGACCCGAGCCCAGCCGACCTGGCCCGCCACTTGGACCTGGGCAAAAGGTCGTCCCATTAAATGGAACTGCACTGTAATTTACATAATTTTCTATTCATTGCATAATTCTGTCAATTTCCAATACATTATAATTTGTTAAGAGAACGCAACGCTGAGAGCAACCCTCGTAACTAGAAATTATGCAAAACACACACAGAGAGCGAGCGAGAGCGAGAAGGAAATGGGAACAAATTATAGCGAGAGGGGCTTGGTTTTTGTAATTTGTTTTGGGCTTAAAAAGATTATTTTATGGTGAAAACAGCCCGCGGCCAGGCTCTACAATATGTCCCAAAAAAAATGAAAAAAAATAGACACTCATAGAATTGGGAGTGGGAGTGGGAGAGCGAAAGGGGGAGAGAGAGGAGAGCTGGGCTGGAGATGCGACCTGTTAGATAAGGCAAAAGATGCTTCAGCAATCGGATATGCTCCAATCACGTAGCCATTATAAATGCAAATCAAGTGTCAATATTCCTCTGGCAAACATCGCATTTCGCACACGGATTTCGGATTTTCATTTGGAAAACTCGCAAATTCGCAAAAAAAAAAAAAACAAAGTGTTTGCCAAATGGAAAATAGAAAATGGAAAATGGCAAATGCTAAAGTCCGCAGAGCGCAAATCAACAAAGCAAACAACCAAAAATCAATTCGAATCCCAAATGTCAATTCATTCGAACTCTCTCCCTCTATCTCTCTCACACAGTCTCATTCACTCTCTCTCATACAATCTGTATCTCTACATGTCTCTCTATGGCATACTAATGAGAGGCGACACTAGGCTTGCTATAATATATATATGTAATTGAAAATTAGTCCAGTAGCTGGGATCGACTGAGGCCATAATAAGGTACAAGAGGTAACCTTATCTTGGCGAAAATGGAAAAAAAAAGTTTCGAATGTCAATTGACAGTCGCGACTCCTACAAATAAAATGGAAAGCTGAGTCCAAAACTGAGCAAAGAATATCCAAGTTAGAGTCGTAATAATTTCCAGAGGTATTTTTGCGAATTCGAAAAAATATTTAGAAAAGTTCAAAAAGAACGCAAAATCTTAATAAAGGCAGTGATACTCAGAATAAATACGCTTCTAAAGAGGTATGCCATCTAAAAATCGGATGAACAATAAAAAAGTTGTGGTCCGTCAAAGTCGAAAAATGGTCAATTTTTTCATCCCGACCCGATTTTTACAAAAATAACAAGGGGTTACATCACATTTTTTTGAAAAATGGCGAAATTTCAAAAATTTTCGAAACAGACTTTTTAGGTTGCCGATCGATAGTCGTGCTTCACACGGGTCGAAAATGATAAACAACTCTAAAATCGAGAGAAAAATAACCGTGTTAGAGCCATGCAAAGTTCAAGGAGTATTTTTGCGGAAACAAGTACATTTCTTGTAAAGTTCTTTAAGCACACAAAATCTGATTATAGTTAACGATGCTCAGAATAAATACGCTTCTAAAGAGGTATGCCATCTAAAAATCGGATGAAAAATAAAAAAGTTTTTGTCCGTCAAAGTCGAAAAATGGTCAATTTTTTCAGCTCGACCCGATTTTTACAAAAATATCAAGGGGTTACATCACATTTTTTTGAAAAATGGCTAAATTTCAAAAGTTTTCAAAAGCCAATTTCTAGATTGCCGATTGATAGTCGTTATTCACACGAGTCGAAAATGCCATAAAACTTTAAAATCAGACAAAAAACACCCGAGTTAGAGCCATGCCAAGCTGAAGAGCTGAGGAGCGAATCAATAAGCTCTCACATAGGCCCTAAAATACCCTACGTTGCTAACAGCCCAAAGCAAATGTGATTCATGCCAACTGCAGGCTCAATCAAAACAAATTATAAATTGTTTCTCCATTTCCCTCATTAGGAGGCTTCTCCTGACTGCAGCTCCTGCAGCTGCTGACAAGGCGGCTTTTCTTGGGCGAAATCTTTTTCCGGAAAAAGCGCTTGATGAAAAGCGGCAGAGTTCATTAAAGCGTGTCGCAGTTTTATCGCCAACTGGGGAGCCATAAGGCAAACTTCTGTTACACTTTGCTCAGCCACTTATCGCTTTTCATATTCAAATATCCGCTTCGTCCCCTCTCTCTCTCTCTCTCTCTCTCTCTCTCGCTGTGCTGTGTAATTAATCATTCGCGCTGAGAGAGAAAAAATGTCTCTCGAGATAATGTCAACAGAAATTGTTTTGGCAATTTCCAACAATTTTCCTCGCATTATTTATGAACTTTTTCCTTTCGTTTTTTCTTCTGTTTCTTTTCCTTTGCTGCTGCATTTAAAGCTGCCTGAAATTAGCCTGTGTCAATGGGCGTGGCACACTCGAGGGCAGCAACAGGAATGGGAGTGGGAGATGGAGATGGAGTTGGAGTTGGCGTCGCTCGCTCTTCATTTTGAGCCATTCAATTTGACGTGTTGACTTTGGCCTTTGGCCAGTTCGGTTGCTGTGCAAACAAGGACATGCGAACGGACACACACACACACGCAGAGAATCCTTGAGGTCGACTAGCCTCAATTCGTAGCAGCCCCTCCCCCCTGCTCGAACAGTGAATGCGGCATTTAATGAGCCTGTCAGCAGTCAGTTTATTCAGTCGGCTGCACACGGCTCAGCTGCTTGCATATTCAGCCGAACTGAGTGGGGTAGAGAGAGAGGAGTTGTTCCTGCCCGCCTGCCCGCCTGCCTGCCTGCCTGCCTGCCAACCCCCTTTGCTTGTCCTGTGGTCAGTTGTAATCACAAAGTTTAATGAATGGATTAGACCAGAGCTAAACGGGCATGCGGCCACCGTGGTAGCTGGCTACAGTGGCTTTGGCGTACCAAGAAGAGAAAAGGGTGTGAAAAGCTTATAGAAATTTATACACAAAAATAGTTTTATTGATCGATAGGTGGAGAGAGAGGAACAGAGACATCGAGAAAGATAAATGCATGTTTAAAGAGTAAGTAATAAAGCAAGGAAAAAGAAAGAGAGAGTGAAAATGGAGCTATAAATAGAGATATAAATGTAAAGCTGTAGAGAAAAGAGACAGACGGACAGAAAAGAAAAGCTAAGGAGAGACGGCGGGGGAAAGACGGAAAGAGAAATAGCTTTAATTACGATAAAATCACATAAATCGCTAGAGGAAGATAGCGTCCTAGTTTCAACCGATTTAATATTCTATCTGGGTTAAAGATAAAACATACATGAACTTACATGACTTGAACGAGGGCCGCCTGATAAGTATACAACATTTAACATTTTCCTTGATTCTTTTCACGACTCTCCAAAGAAATTTCCCTTTCTCTCAACTTGTTTTCGTGCTCTGTGTTATTTGAAGTTTTTTTAAATTATGTAAATTCAATTTTAAGACACTTCCGTTTCGGCACGCGAACAGCCCAATAGCCACGCCCACTCTGTCTGCACAATGTTTGAAATTAAAGGCGTTGCAGTGCTGGGGTAGACTTCAAATTGAAGCTAGCAAAAGGCACTTCCATTAATCAGGCAAAACTTCATTTGCTGTTGATAAAAGAGATGTATATATGATATAGATGTATATATATATATAGATATATATACTAGATATAGGTATATAGATATATATAGCTATCTAAGATAGATAAGCAAAAATATCAATATATTTATATAATTTTGTATAATAGCTAAAGAGACAGAGAATTTATTGGCTTTTGTTCTCATGTCAACTGCATGTCAAGCAGTTGACGTCAATGCCTCCTTTAATATTAATTATGCAACTGACAACATACGTAAATGAAGATATTAAATATGCTATATAATATTAAATATACTATATAATATAGCCATACAGCTACATATTATTTAATAAAAAACTATTTTTTATAAACTGAAAACCAAATCTTTGATTGCATTTTTCATTTATTTACTTTTGTTAACAGTTGTCTAACAGTGGTTTGCGTCTCTGCTAGAGCAGTATGCTCAGACAGCGACAGCAATACACTGTTCAATGCGTTAGAGCGGCACAAGCAGTCGCGTGCATTTGCCAACACCCTAAAGTTAGAGCGAGACAAACGGCATGAACTGCCAGTCAAAGGGGAAATTCGCCTTATATACATACTCGTCGCTGATTGGTGGCAGCGAATTGCTTATGTACAGCCGCCAGAGTAGCAGCGAGCCCCAACACACACACACACACACACACACGAACACACGAACAGAGACTCGCACACCTCCTCTCCATTTGGCGCTGGGTGCGCGATTCATTTCAAAGAAATCCATCATAGTCAGCGGACGTTCGTTCGAGTTGCAGATGGCGGCGACTCGATAAGGCGCAGGACACCAAAAACGA
The DNA here is from genome assembly GCA_035047625.1 of Drosophila mettleri. NCBI lineage: Eukaryota > Metazoa > Arthropoda > Insecta > Diptera > Drosophilidae > Drosophila > Drosophila mettleri. The sequence goes on along the minus strand of JAWNPI010000103.1, from coordinate 775,077 downwards.
TAAAGGACCCACTGACTAGAGCCAAGGCACCTGACAGCTAGTTGAATTACAGTTGTGTAACAAATAGACGCCAAAAAGAAAACGAAAAATAAAAAGATACAGAAAAAGAAAAAGCAAAACACTTTAAGAACCAACCCTTGCCTCTGGAGGGTTGCGAGATTCGCCATAGATTATTTATGAACTATGATGGAACGCGTCGGCCCACAAATTGCGGGGTGTGAATAATGCGTATTGCCAATTATTGGATTATCTCCTGAGGTTTCTGCTATGTGTGACGCATAGAAGAAGCTCTAACGAGGTGTGAGGTCTTGGCTTATGAAAAGTTGGCGTAGATTCGTCCTGTAGCGGGCACAGGTAACTAGACGTGTCCTTTGAACCTGGAAATGCTCCTTGAGACTCGTCATAGTTGGTTGCCTTTGGTTTATATCGAGTGGTTTCTGCTTAGGTCTCTTTGGCACAGCAGATCATTGGCTCAGGCGCGTCTCAGCTGCTACACAATCTGTATTTTCGAGAGGCAGGGTCTGCCTTGACCCTCGGCTACAATTGATGCCAGAGTTTATCCTTGAGTTCCTGATGCTCCGATCAAGTCCTGCCTTTCTCTCCGAGCTGATTTCTTTCCGCTTTACGTGTTTTCAGAGATTTAATTCAATGCTAATGGAAGACATTCAAACTGATATCGGAGGGCAACGGCAATGCGAGTTTTACTTAGATTTTATTACAGAAATTGCTGGCAGAGAAGATACCCTATGAATCAGAGCTGATTTGTAGATAGGAATTTCGCTTGTGCCGAAAGCTAAACATTTTTGTCCAAGTCGAATTTTACCACTGGCTTGTAGTAGACGATGTCGGCGCCCAGATTAGGATTGGTAATCCTCGTCACCGTCTCGGTCCGCCGTATGTCCTGCAAGCCCTCGCTCGCTCGCGTTGATTCCGCGTTGATCGAGGACTTTCGTTTCGAATTTCTCGTAGTTCGGCGCACGTTCTCGACGTAGTCGGCGCCACTGAGGCGGATGCCCGCCCGAAGGGCATTGTTCGCCCGCCGAGAGGCGGCTGTCTGGTGCCACTGGTGCGCACTGGAGCTAGCGGTCGTCGTCGGCTTGTTAGCCATTTGGCCCTCTGAAGCATACACACTGACTCTCTTCTCTACAACACCGCCATTCTTAGCGACACGACTCGGATCGGAACCTTTGCCATCTACAATTTTCCAGAATAAACCCAATGTCAATGAAATTCCAGGCCTACGTTGCTACGAAAGGCTAGCTTGAAAACATGCCATTTGGAATATGATTTCTGTATATATAAATATCTGCGTATTATGTTTATGTCTTGTTGCCCAACTGATGCTCTCTCAACTATCCTTCATCTTCTGCTCTCACTGCTGCTCGCCTCATGTCTTTCCATCAAGTCTTGAGTCTGTTTCTCATTCTTTGTTTGTTCTCATTTTTGATTCGTTTAGCTTTTCTTCCTTTTCTCCTGCCGTTCATCTGCAATTTTATCTTCTCCTACTTATCCACTTTATCCTCCGTTATATGTTTCTCCCTCATCTTTCTTTCGCCTAGATCTAATTAGCTCCTTCCTCATTGCCTCCCATTGTTTGTCCTCATCCTTCAACTGCTGCTGCTTCGCTTTCTTCTTCTTCATTTATGCTTATATTCCTTCACATAATTTTTATTAATTTAATTTTTTCACCTTCATCTTCTCCTCCCTTGCATAACACATTTGCCTAAATATATTTCTTCCTCAACTCCTTCTGCACATTCTTGCTTCAGGCACAGTCGATATTATTTACATTTATTGGCGTTGCTCAACACTTGAGATTGAGACTTCGAGCTTTAGTAGCACTTTTCACTTTAATCTGTCAAGTTTCGAATGTATAAAACTAAAAATACTAGTCGAGCTCAGTAACTAACAGCAATTCGAAGCGTTCAGATCGAATCGAAGCGGCGTAAATAAAGCGCGAAATAAGAGAAATATTTTATGGCAGAGAACAGAGACGAATAAAGACGAAACTAGTTGAAACTGAAATAAAGAGGTAAAGTGAAAGGAAAACTTACGCTTTCTGCTTACTCCTCGGCGTCTGGACCTCTGCTCGCCAGGTGGTGACAATGTCAGAAGGAAACTTGGTGGAGAGTGGGTGCAACGAGTCCCCGATGCTAGATATTGAATCATACGAGCAAATCGAGGCGCTGTTGGGCCTGCAATGCGACGACGCACTGGATCCGCCAGTTGATACGGCTACGACAGCACAGATGGAACTGGAGGCTGTGGGCGACACGGGCGATTTAGATTTTCAGCTGCTGGATGAACTGGATGCCATTCCACTCGTTGTCATCAAGAAGCCGGACGCTAGTCCCGTAGCCGAGCAGGATGCGCAGATCGATGCGCGGCTGCAGGAGGAGCTCGACTCGCTACCCATGGTGGAGCCGGAACCAGAGACGGAGCCTGAGCCCGCACCAGTGCCCGCTATAATGCCCCAGCCCCAACCGCAACTAGCGCCCGTCCATGACAACAATCTCGAAGCCCAACAGCAGCAGCAGCAGCAGCAACAGATTAATCCACAGCAGGCACCTCGAGTAGTCTTTAAGCCTCGCACTATGCAGGACGCAGCCAATCTGTCCATCCAAATGCCAAGCGATGGAGGCGCCAAGCCAAACCAGGCAATGCAGCTGAAGATGCAGTCGCAGATGCGCTTAGGAGCTGCTGCAATGGGCCAGCATCCGTACAAGGTGATGGTAGCCAATCCGCAGGATCGGTTCAGGAACCCGCAGAACCGAATGTTTGTGCCGAATATGAGCTCGACGGGTTTTCCCAAGTCCCTGACGAACTTCATCAAGGCGAAGAACGGCATGATCGCTGGCCAGAGCCCGATGCGCGGCCCGCTGCCCAATCCGATGCTGAAGCCGCTGACGCATATGAGGCTGCCTATGAAGGGGGATCTGCGCGGGTATCCGCAGCGACGCGAGCTGATGCAGGCGCAGGCGCCACTCGAGGACGACGAGGTGGACTTCGAGGAGATCGGCGTGGCGGACACCTACTCCTCGTACTGGCCCAGCAAGCTGAAGGGCGGCTCCAGGCACCCCGATCCCGTGGTGGAGACTGCAACGCTCTCCTCGGTCGAGCTGCCGGACATCACGTACGAGCTGGCCCTGCCGGAGAAGCTAAAGAACTCGGATCGGCTGAGCGCGCTGCAGCTGGAGGCGGTCACCTACGCGTGCCAGGCACACGAGCAGATGCTGCCCAGCGGAGAGCGTGCGGGCTTCCTGCTGGGCGATGGCGCCGGCGTCGGCAAAGGACGCACCGTGGCGGCCATCATCTACGAGAACTATTTGCGCGGGCGCAAGCGTGCGCTCTGGATTTCCGTGTCGAATGACCTCAAGTTCGATGCTGAGCGGGATCTGATGGACATTGGGGCGAGCAAGCACCTGAAGGTGGCCTCGATGAGCAAGTTCAAGTACAGCCGCATCAACTCCGAGGAGAACGAGTACTTCAAGCGCGGCGTCATCTTCTGCACCTACACGGCGCTCATCGGGGAGTCGGCGAACGCCAGTCCCAAGTACAACACGCGGCTGCGCCAGCTGATCAACTGGCTGGGCACGGACTTCGAGGGCGTCATCGTGCTGGACGAATGCCACAAGGCAAAGAATCTCAGCCTGATGAACGCCGGCAAGTCCACCAAGACGGGCAACACCGTGCTCGAGCTGCAGCAGCTGCTGCCCATGGCCCGGGTGGTTTACGCCTCGGCGACGGGCGCCTCGGAGCCGCGCAACATGGCCTATATGGTGCGACTGGGACTCTGGGGTCCGGGCACCTCCTACTCGGAGTTCTTCAAGTTTGTGAACACCGTGGAGAAGCGCGGCATCGGCGCCATGGAGATCGTGGCCATGGACATGAAGCTGCGGGGCTCCTACATCGCACGGCAGCTGAGCTTCAAGGACGTCAGCTTCCGCATCGAGGAGGTGCCGATGTCGCGCGACTTCCACAAGCTCTACAACCACTCGGCCGAGCTGTGGGCCGAGATCAACGAGAAGTTCATCAAGGCCTGCCGGCTGATGTGCATCGAGAATCGCGTCCAGAAGATCATTACCTGCCAGTTCTGGTCGGCGCATCAGCGCTTCTTCAAGAATCTCTGCATCGCCTCCAAAGTGAGCCATGTGGTCAAGATGGTGCGCGAGGCGGCTCGCCTGGGCAAGGCTGTGGTCATTGGGCTGCAGTCGACGGGCGAGTCGCGCACCCTGGAGCACCTGGAGCTCTACCAGGGCGAGCTCTCCGGCTTTGTGTCCACCTCGAAGATGATCATCCAGTCCTTCGTGGAGAAATACTTTCCCGCCCCGACTCGAGACTCGCTCTATAAGCTGATCAATACGGGCACCTTTGAGCCGGACGCACGCTCGAAGGCCTTCACCCCGAAGCGACCTCGCCTGTTGCCCGACTGGTCGGACGACGACATGGACGCGGACCCAGACGCGGACGCGGATGCCGAAGTGGATGCGGACGCGGATGCGGATGCGGACACTGACGCAGACGCCGACCACGACGCTGACGCCGACAGCGAGATATCCTGGAATGGCGACGACGACGACGATGGGGGCGACCGCGTCAAGGGGGGCGGTCGCAAGCGACGCGGACGCCCGCCCAAGGCGGACAAGAGTAAGCACACCACCCATAACTGCACCCACACACAGGTCACTCACGGTTACTCTTCACAGTAGAGAAGATCACAATGCAGGACCGCATACTGCAGCACCTGTGCAACAACATGAACGCCAAGCACGGGGAAAAGGAGGGGGGGCACAGCACGTCGCCGCCGACGGCGCGGATCACCGAGCGAGATGTGGAGCGCTGCATCACGGTGCGCGAGAAGCTGCTCGACAAGATCGAGCACCTGGGCAGACGCATGCCGCCCAACACGCTGGACAAGATCATCTCCAAGCTGGGCACCAAGGTCGTGGCCGAGATGACGGGCAGGCGCGGGCGCGTCATCAAAACGGAGGACCACATGTACCGCTACGAGCAGCGGGGCGAGGCCGAGACGGCCATGGATCTGGTCAACTATATTGAGAAGCAGCGCTTCATGGAGGACAGCAAGCACGTGGCCATCATTTCGGAGGCGGCCTCCAGCGGCATTTCGCTGCAGAGCGATCGACGCTTGGCCATTCAGCGACGCCGGCTCCACATCACCTTGGAGCTGCCCTGGAGCGCCGACCGAGCCATACAGCAGTTCGGACGCACGCATCGCTCCAATCAGGCGAATGCGCCCGAATATGTTTTCCTGATCTCGGATCTCGGCGGCGAAAGTCGCTTTGCCGCGACTGTGGCCAAGCGACTCGAGAGCCTTGGCGCCCTCACCCAGGGCGATCGCCGAGCCACCGATGCGCGCGATCTCTCCAAGTTCAACATTGACAACAACATCGGACGCAGCGCCCTGGAGAGCGTGCTGCAGCAGATCACAGGCGAGAAGCCTCTGGAGACGATTCACATACCGGAGTCGTACAAGGGCGACTTCAGCTTCGACTGCTGCGTCGCGCTCTCCGGCGTGGGCATACTGAGCGTCTCCGAGGACAACAAGGGCCGCCAGATCTTTGTCATCGAGAAGGACAGCAACAACATACCCAAGTTCCTCAACCGCATCCTCGGCTGCCGCGTCGAGGTGCAGAATGCTCTCTTCAAGTTCTTCCTCAACAAGATGTACTCGCTCATCCTGATCATGAAGCGCACCGGGCACTTTGACCTCGGCATCCTGGACCTGGATGCACACGGCGCCACTGTGACGCCCACCAAGCTGATTCGCTTCATTCGGAAGCACGCCACGGGCACGGCTGCCACCGAGCTGCACACCATGCAGGTGGTGCGGGGCATGTCCTTCGACCTGGCACTGGCCAAGTAAGTGACCTGGCTAGATAGCTTCCAATCTAACCCTCTCTCTAACCCTCTCTCTCTCTCTCTCTCTCTCTCATCTGAACAGATACAAGAAGGACGCCTGCCAGGAGCACGAGGGCTTCTACACGTTCAAGCAGGAGCGCAACAACAACAACTGCGCCATCCTCTGCCTGAATGCCCAGCCGGACCAAAGCGCCAACAGCCATCCCAGCAAGCTCAACATGAAGATCTATCGGCCCAATACGGGGCCGCAGGTGCGCACCGAGACGCTCAGCTCGATTTGCAATCGCTATGTGCGGGCCGCGCCCGAGGCGGTGCAGAAGCTGTGGGACATGCAGTATAATCAGTGCCTGCGCATGTGCTCCCACATCTACTGGAATCGTCGCTGCCCCTACGGCATCAAGTGCGGCGTGGGCCTCAGGGTGCGCACCTACCACGTGCTCTCCGGCCTCATGCTGCCCATCTGGGATCGCATAGCGCTGATCATCGAGAAGGACGGGCGCAAGATTCAGATGATACGCGTCAAGACCGTCGAGAAGAAGAAGATCGTTGGAACCGTGGTGCCCGATGGCGTTTACCACCAGCTCGTGGCCGACCTATCCTCCGATTCCATAGTCGAGAACAAGGAGTTCAAGGTCACTGCAATGACCATTCAGCTTAACTCAGCTCCCTAATAATTCAGCTGCAACACTCACTAATCACGAATCACGAATCACTAATCAGTCGTGTAAATGATTTATAAATGTGAAATCTGGCAAAAAATACCACGAAAGGGTATTTAGCGCTATCAAATGAATTTTTTTAAAAATGTCAATCATTAGTCTTGATTCGTATAGATAAAAAGAGTATAGTTGGGTCCGATATAACACTCAGCTCGGTAAAACCACTCAGGAAGATTTTCCGAAAACCATTGAACATTTTGTAGAATTTTACAAACATTATATATCGCTTAAAACACATTGATGCTACGAATAAATACATTTCCAAAAAGGTATGACATTCCGAGATCGGATGAAAAATACTCCAGTTGTGGCCCATCAGAGTTGAGAAATAGTCAATTTTTTCAGCTCGACCCGATTTTTACAAAAATAACAAGGGGTTACATCACATTTTCGGCAAAAAATGGAGAATCTTTGGGATTGCGTTTGATAGTCCTGCCTTATACGAGTCGAAAATGCCACAAAACTTGGATATCCTACATGAAATAGTCAAGTTAGAGTCATGTCAATTTCCAGAAGTACTTATTCGGATCCAAGTAAATATTTTGATAAATTCTTCAAGCATTTAAGATCAGTGTACAGACAACGATGCTCAGGGTCAATACATTAAAGATCAGTTCACAGACAACGATGCTCAGAGTAAATACATTTCCAAAAAGGTACACTATCCATCAATCGGTTGAAAAATACTGCAGTTGTGATCCGTCAAAGTTGAAATAGAGTCCATTTTTTTTAGCTCGAACCAATTTTTACAAAATTTCAAAATTTGTAAAAAAACCAATCTTTAGATTGCCGATCGATAGCCGCGCCTCATGCGAGTCGGAAATGCCATAAGACTTTGAAATCGGCCAAGAAGTATTCGAGTTAGTTATGCAAAGTTGAAAAGGTCCTTTTCAGATTCAAGTGAATAGCTTAAGAGTTAACTTCGATGATCCGAGTCAATATGATATGTGGTCAGAGAGACAAATACAATACGCTCATCTTATGTCTATTTAAAGCGCTACTTAAAACTACATACAAAAGGCAAATCAGATATTATCTAGATTAAGATTAGCTTACCTTAGTGAGTTAATTTGACATTTCATAATAAAAAGGGCCACAACAATTTCGGCTCTTTAATACTTTTATTTTTAGATTTTCATATAATTTTTTTTTTGTAATTTAAAAAATTTTTTTTTTTTTTTTTTTTTTAAGGTTGGAAAAACTCACAAGATGTAATGAAACTTAAAAGTAGATTATAATTTAATTAGTGTTTGCCAAATAAGAAGTAGAACCTAAACATAGATTAGCTCGCTGCGCACTGCTGCGTTCAGCTTTAGATACGAATTCTCTGTTCCCATCTCCTGTTTCAGAGTTAAGATATATAATATTTGTTGTTTGTTCGTTCTGTAAACTTTAGACTTTATCCTATTAATATAATAGACATAAAACTGATTAAATAGAGCGTAAGGTAGCAGTCGCCCTCGCGCACTCTTTTCGTATAAATTGCATTGCGTATAAAAATAGAAACTCTGATTCTCAACTGGTATCGACGCCCCATAGGTTGGCTCTAGCTTCCGCGTTGCTATGTTGCCCTTGACGACGCTGTCTCCACTGCTGCTGCTCCCAGGTCGTTTCGCTGTCTGCTTGGGCCCACTCGTTACGTTGGGTCTTCCCTTAGGCACTTTACGTGTTTTACAAACAGAAAAGTTCACCAAAAATAATCGCAATTGAAATGTTTCTCTTATAATTTTCTATTAACTGGAGTTTGTGTCATGCCTTATAAATATTACCGTGATATGTGAGCGGGCGGGTTCCATGCGCCCAACAACAGTATCGTTCTAAGTACGTTTCCTTCTCTCGATCAGCTGATCTCTTGATATATCCCCCTCCTTCTCCTTTATCTCCATCTTCTTCTTCTTCTCCTTCTCCTCTCTCTACTTGCTAAAGTTGAGCTTAAACTTGCTTTCGCACTTAATTTTAAAGGCCTTTTCGTAAAAAGAATCTATAAATGTTTGCTTCTTGCGCAATTGAACTTAAGTATACGAAACGATCCATCAAATCAAAATCTATGTAGGGTATATCTTAAGCATAACTCTTCGCGTTGCTTCCACTTCGATGAAACATTTAAAAAATACGAACTTAAGTGCTTCCGTTTCCGTAAAAGACAAACAAACAAACACACGCACACACACAAAATGTTTATATGTAATTGCTTCAAAGGGCGACTCGAGCTCGACTCGCGAAACGCGCTCGAGTCGCGCATGAAACGCGTGCAAAACGCGCTGTGGTCGCCTCACTGCGAGGTCGACGCACACAAATCGGGATCTGTACATGGCCCGACTGGCACCTAACTGGCTGTTAGATTGCTTAACGATACTCGTCTTAAGTAAATTATTTCTTGCCTACATAAAAACGCGCGCGTTTTTCCTCTTCTCATTTGCTACGTAAAATCGCGCGCGACTTGCGTCGCTCAAATCGGAGGCGGGCCGCGTATGTAGCGCAACTGAGGCGTAAAACTCATGGACAGATTGTTCAGATTATCGCAGCAATTGGGCTGCATCATGCACGCAGCGCAGAAGAAGGTGAACAGCGCCAGCTGCATGGGCACAGCAGCGCGCGCGATGCGCCACGCCCAGCCGCGCGGCTTGGCCTTGGCGGCGGCATCGTCCTCATCCTCGGAGCTGTCCAGCATGGTGGCTGCGTCTTCGGGTGGCTCATCACCACCGCCGCCGGCGGCGACAATGCGCTGCAGCTGCCTTACCACCTGCTGCTCCTGATCCTTGCGCAGCGGCTGCTTCTCCTCGCCCTTCTTGTCGCCCGCTGGTCGCGACTTGCGTCCGTTGCGCCGTTTGGGCGACTGGTTGGCCGCCTTGGCCGCCAGTTGCTTGGCGTGTCCATTGGCCAGCGGCTGCTTCTGCTCCAGGTTCTTTTGCTCTTTGAGCTTCTCCTGCTGCTTCTGCTGGTGCGAGGCAGCCGTGCGCACGATCAAGTCTCTGCACGTGTTCTGCAGCTGCTTCAACTCCGCCTCGGCGCTCTCCATGCGCTCGGCAATCGAGCGCATTGCGGCGCTGCCCGGCGCCAGAGCCAACTCCAGCTGCTTGGCCAGGCGACGCAGCACGCCCAGACGTCGCTCACGCTCGGACAGGCCGCCGTCGGAGGTGGCGCCCCCATCCGAGATGCCCGAGTCGGACAGCGAGCCATTGGACGCCGTGAACTTGGCAATGTGATAGATGTGATTGGGATCCAGGTGCTGTTGCACGGCCAGCAGCTGCTCCTGGCTAACGTTGACCTTCTCTGAGAGCAATTTGGCCACCAGCTTGACGTTCTGTGCCAGCTCCACGGGCGTCGCCTGCCCCTTGTCCAGCGCACCCTCCAAGCCCTTGAGCGTGCCGCGATCCTGGCCCAGCGCCAGCTGGAACTCGCTCAAGCCGCACTCCAGCTGACGCCAGGCAATCAGCGAGTTCGTGAGCATCTCCAGCTGCGAGTTGATTCTGCAAATGGGAAGCGATGAGTCAGAGATCCACGTAGATTCGCCTGGCGCTCACTCACCTGGCATCTGCCTCATCCCAGGCGCTGTACATGTCGCTGACCTCGTCCTTGAGGTGCTTGTGGAACTCCTGCTCGGCGCTGATCAGACTGGACACATCGCAGGTGCCAGTCGAGGCCTCCATCACCTGGTTGCCATTGCTGTCTGTCACAGTGATGGCCACGCCTGCTGCCCCCTGCTCCAGCTCCAGCTCCAGCTGCAGCTTCTTCTCGCGCTGCTGTTGTTGTTCGGACTCCTGTTGCTGCTGCTCCTGCTGCAGCCGCCGCTCCTGGCGTGTCAGCCAGCTGTGCACGGAGGCATTCAGGCGCAGCATGTTGGTGCGATAGCTGCTCAGCTGTGTCTGTTCGTGCTGCAAATGAAAATTCACGAGAGTTGGTTAAGATCTAGAGATCTCAAGAGCTAATGCAGTGCACTCACCTTCAGGGCCTCAATGGCCAGCTGTATGGCCGGCTCTGTGTCGAGCAGCTCCGGCGTGGACGGATCCCCCAGACGGCGCAGCGTGTGCTTCAGCGCACTCATCTCCTGCTGCAGCTTGCGTGCGCTGGCCGCATTCTCGCTCCAGTTAAGCAAATCCTCCCAGTTGGCCAGCAGATCTGCAAGCCAAGCAATTCACAAATGAGTTAATGATGCGCACGAAGCACTAAGTGGAGAAAGCCGAACGCTCTCGATAATTGGCGCAATTTGAATTTGGATTTCGATTTGTTTGTGGATTTCCTAAGCCCTATTTGGGGCTTAGCCAAAACCTTTCTATTCACCTCTCTCTCTGTCTCTCTACCTCGCCCTACCTCCCTCTCCCTCTCCCACTCTCTTTCTCTCTGTGAAAATTCAAAGTGAAATTTTTATTTGCCATACGAAAATGATAAAATACTGCAGAAGAAACATAAACATTTGGCACTAAACGCACCCGAGTGGAACAGACGAGGGGAAAAATCTCTGTCTATACAATGTATGTGCGTGTGTGTGTGTGTGTTAAACTGAGAGTGTGTGGGAGAGACAAAACGTTCATTTCTGCAAAATGCAGCTACAGGCGACGCCTCACAGAATAGCAGACTAGATATACCCTGTTTGTATGCATAGCGGGTATATGGACTCAAGTCTGTGAGTCTTAAGCAAAGCAGAGTTAGCCTCAACACTTCTATGGATCAAGTTTGAGGCATAGCTGCCTAGACTGAAAAGTTGCTAAAAGACTTTCACTGGCAGAGGTGGAAAATAGGTGGAAATATAAAAGTTGATAATATAATTGTACTATAAAAACCTTTAAGGCATTACAGTTGTATAATTTATATCATTCACAATATCAAATATGTTGTAAATCTACAAGAAATTATTAGTTGATAATCTAAAAACTTAATTCGATACAAGCCCCCAGACAGTTTTACTTATAAAGACGCTATACTGTATAATATATGTCAAATTCCAATACAATTTATAGAGGGTATCTTCCAGTCACACTTGTCAACTGTTTGCTGAATATCCATTCGTGGGCTGTAAGCCTAAGCTTGGGAATAACTTAAAGGCAGACACTGGGCGAACTTGATTCGTCTGACTTTTGCCAGAGCAAAAGTCGCTGCAGAACTTACCCAAGAGCAAAAGATATTATAGATTATAGATAATCCGTATTACGAGCAGTAATAGATTATTAGGCGGACCGACTAACGACTCGTGGCAAGGCTTCAGCCCAACTGATCAGTTAATTGAATTGTGTGAACAGCTCGACGAGGCAATTACTTTCACCCGGCAGGTGGACGCAGAGGCTTATCTCCAGATGGAGCTTGTGCGTCGCCTGGAGCCTGCTTATGATTTAAAACGCACACAAACGCACAGGCAGTTTACGTACTGCGGAACAGGAGCAGGTCGCGCCGCAGAGCAGACTGAACTTGTTGGCAGCCAAGCCGAAACTGGTTGACTGAACTTGAGCGGCGCGCGCAAGCTGCGCTCATGCAGCGAGCCAAGCCCGCCTCAGAGCAGCTCGAGCGCAACAAAACGATGCAGCAGCAAGCGCACAGTGGGACGAGCATAACAAATGTCAATTACATCTATCGATAAGTGTTATTTACTGAATATGCCTAGAAAGGCATTAGAGCATATATTTGCATCCCACTTTAACAGGCTTCGCCCACTGTGCAGCATTTCAATTTCCTCAGAAACTCGCCCAGTCATATCTCTGCACAATCGAATTGATGTCCGCTTGGTGCGTGCTGGAGGATGTCCACCTCGATCGTCTACGCACTTGGCACTTGGCACTTGGCAGGCGAAAAACTCGTAATCTTAAGCGGATTGCACAACTCGCCGACAGCCCCTGGCCGAGGCGGGGGCCTTGCACCTGTGCGGTGGGGCATTGTCCGGGCCAACTGAGCAGGCAATAGCCCGCTGCAACTGCCATGATTTGCACACTTAAGCTGCAACAGGAGCAGGGGCAGGGGCAGGGGCAGCGGCAGGGGTGTGGCAGAGACAGGTGGCTGGGGTGGGGCCATCTAGTGAAACGCTCCATCATCGTAATGGCTCCCAGTGGAAATTAATAATCTGCGCAGCTGGACAAGAGCCTAAAGAGTGCTCATAAAATTGATTAGCAATCGCCAGCCATGGCAACTGCTCAGACTTTCACTTTAATCAACAATTAGCGCTTTAAATGCCAATTGCCGATTGCCAATTGGAAATTCAATTCTAATAGGAAAATCTCTTCCGTCTGCTCGATGAGCGAGCTCAGCTCAGCAGCTTTGGGCATTTATTTCCTTAGTTTCTTTTTCAGTTTCTGCTGACTTTGCCAAGTGAAATTTCTGTTTGCATTTCGTCACGCAGCGCAAATTGTTTAAGAAAACAAAAAGAGAGAAAAATGCAAATGCAACCACAAAATGCATTCCAAGGGCATTGACGCGCTCACAAAACTTGGCAAAAAACATAAAAATTGAAAAGTGTAGAAAATGTTGTGCAGCAAATTCACATTCTTGCTAAAATTTCTTATGTGGGCGTTGCTCTGTGGGAGGTGTTGACAAGTGGTTGTTGTCTGTGGAGGTAGATGTGTGAGTGTGTGTGTGTGTGTGTGTGTGTGTGTGTGTGTGTGTGTGTGTGTGTGCACTTAAGTCTATGCACTGAGTCCAATTCAGCTCATGGGATACCCAAACACACTTTCTTAATAGTTTTTCAAGATTTTCTCTGCACTGCTTCTCTCAGTCTCTCTCTGTCTGTCTATCTCCCATTCCCTCTCTCTCTTTCTCTCTCTTTCTCAGTCTCTCTGCCTGTATCTGTTCTGGCTATGTTTCATTATTTCTTCTCATGCCCTTATAGCTGTAATAATAAATATATTCCCTCTTTCTCTCACTCGCTCTCTCTCTCCCTCTCTCTCTCTATCTATCCTCATTCTACAGCAGCTGTTTTCACATAAGCATCTTTAAATAGATACATTCTTTATGCACTTTTATATATTTAGTAAACAAACAATATCTGACGAATTCATGAATGCCTGAAAGTCTGTCTAAAGTTGTCCAACTTTTTAATACTCTTCAAATCGATAGATATATATGCCCATATATAAACCTTTTGATTATTACTTTCTGCTTGGCTCTACACCATAATCGATCCCCCATTCCTAATGCTAGGCCAATCGTATCGCAAGTCTATTTTCTTTTATTATTTTTAGCCATTTAAAAAAATACCTGCGATTACGGCAAAGCCACCCAAGAGCTGCCCGAAATGGGCACAAGGATCCGGCTGCGTGACAAGGACTCATAAAGCGAAACGAGAATGCGACAAAAGGCGGCAAAGGTGCGGCCTGCCCAGAAGGCGGTGCCAGTTGGCCAAGCGGCACGATTCTTGTCGACAGCAGAAAAAAACATATTTATTTAGCAATTGAGCCGAAGATGAGCAAACAGACAGCGCTGCCAGAGTTGCCAGACTGCCGCAGCCCAAAAATAATTTTGAATAATTATGTGAAGCAAACAGCGGAAGAAGAAGAAACGATGACAACAATTATATATAATTAGCAAAACATGTTGCCAAATATGAAAAAGTAAACAAACTTTGTCGACTTCTCCTAAGCTGATTAGCGGCGAATCGACCGACACCGACGGAGAGATAATGCGATTAGCATTGAGCTGTGAAAAGTTGCCGATGAATCTACGAAAGTCGTTAGCTTCGGCTGCAGCTGCTTAGCACAACATTTTAATTACTATTTTAAGCGGCAATTAATATATATGTATCCATATACTATATATATATATATACTCTTATTAACTAATAATTAACATGAAACCCAAATTAAATGATTCCGTTTTTGTTCATTTCTTATAAATTCTTTGACCAAACTGAAAAATTTCCTTTTAAATTAACGATATAAATTTGGTTCACAGACTTATTCCATTTCTTTTTATTCGCCTCTGCTTCATATTTTTGTTAAATCTCTATATCTTTTTCAAATTACACTTTATCTATATTTTCGGTCAGTCCCTCAATGTGACCTTGATTATCATTTCTCTTCTGCAGAAGATATCAGATCTATCCATATCCATATCCATATCCCGTATCCGTATCCGATCCCTCTCGTTTTACTCTACGTCTTACTTTGTCTGTATCTCGCTCTATCTTTCCCTCAGTTTTTCATTCGTCCTCTGTACCTATCACTCTCTCTGTCTCTTCAATTTCCAGTCATATCTCATTCCTATGCTCTATTTTAGCCTCTTGTTTTTGTCTTTCTCTCGCTGCTTTATTCTCTACTCGCTTGATGCATCTCTCTGCAAGCCTAGCTCTGCTCACTCTGCTATCTCATACAGTCTCTCTCTCCCTTGCTGCACTCTTTTAGCTCAGTTATTGACTCTCAGTCTCTCTCTCTCTCTCTCTGAATTTTAATTTCTGTCTCACTTTAGCTGACACTTAGCTTGAAGCACAGATGTCAGTCGCAGCTGGTCCACTTAAATTTGAATTTGAGCGAAGATCTATGGAAAATTGTTAACGCTCGACGCTCTGGTAATTCTAGAAAACTGAATCGAGAGTCAAATTTGGTTATTTTCTGCTTGAGTGCAGACAAAAGTGTTGTGGGATAGGAGACACGCCCCGAAGACAAACGAAATGAATGCAATTTGTTCTTGTGGGTGGCTGTGGGCGGTGGTTGTGTGGGTGTGTTAGCTGAACTCTGCTGATGCAGCAGCAGCCATGACAACCGCACATGAAATATTAAACCATTTATCATATTGAAATTTCAATTTCAATTTCAATTTCAATGCGATTCGATTTCAGTTTTCAATGATTTAACAACAATTCCCAGCGAATTGAAGGCCAACCACAAATGGGGCCAGAGCAAAAACGAAAAAAGAAACATTTTGATTCTTATAATTAATGGATAGAATGACGCCAGACTCTATCTAGCCTTATATAAACATAAGCTCACATATACATAAACATTTCCCTTTTGATATTTGCTTTGACCCACGTTGAACCCAAGTTCCGGTTTTAGCCATTGCCTCAGCTGCCACTCTCGGGCAGAGAAAACATCAAAGCGGAACGCCAACAATTGACCATAAAAGAGCCCACTGTACAGCAGGAGTACCGTTAATGAGTGTGCCAGCTGAGCGTGAATAAGAGGAAGAGCCAGAGCCAGAGCCAGAGCCACAGCTACAGCCAAAGCCAGCGGCTGAGCTGGGCTATAAAGCGCTTTGGCCATAATGCAACGCCCTAAAAAATAAAATGCACTTGCAATGACTTTGATGCAATCACGCCCCTTGCCACATGCCTCATGCCACGCCCACAATTGCTACCGCCTTTGCCGTGGAAAACTTTATGGCTGACAGCGATGTTTAATTAGCCATGCCAGTGGAGCAGCGACCAACCCAATTTGGCAGCAAATGTGGCAAGTGGCAAGCACAACAACAGGTGGCTAAAGTCGGTCAGCAGCGGCAGAAGAAGCTAAAGAAAATCTAGCACAAACGGTTTTTCCTCCGCTTTTCTTATATTTTTGCAGATGAAGTTGCTTCTTCAGAATGCGCTAAAGACTCGGACTTATCGAAAGATCTCATCGTGGAATGAATGTGGCACATGAATTGAAATGAGAAAATGATCAGAGAGAAAAGAAGAAGAGAGAGAGAAGGCATCTTTCTTTGGCTTGCATAACATTTGCTGCTGTCTCTCTCTCTCTCTCCCTCCCCCTGATGTAAGATTTTTTATTAAGCCATAAGCGCTTTTTATGCTCCCATTACTCAAATAGCTCTTTAAGTACTTTGTGCCCTGTTTTGCTTTCAGTGTAGTCTGATTGGACTTCGAAACGTCCAGTTATATATTCCACTCCACTTAGCTTCATCGGCTTATACGACGTATGCGCACTTAAGAGTGGCAAATCATTTCTAAGAAATCAGATTACACACTGAGCGAAAGCCTTAGTGGACTTAAAACTAATATAAAGTGTAATTGGCATATTCACTTCTCTAGTTAGCTATTTATAGCTTTATTAACATTTACACTGACAGAAATAGCAGTGAAATCATGCAAACTGCAAACTTTCTATAGTTTTTAATATTTTATAAAATAATATAAATTTATGATTGCTTTCAATCACTCGCCAGACAAATTCTTATTTATGTACTGAGCAAACATTTTTCTGAGTATTTAAAAATCTTACTAAAATCTAACAACTTCCCAAACTGCACTGATAGAAATAATTGAATGTAGCTAATTGTAGGTTTTGTAAAAATAGCTTTTTATAAAAAAGGTTTGAATTTAGCTCTACCTAAATATACCGGCATATGTATGTGTATACATATGCTTCTAAAACAATATAATTGTAATCAAAACCAATTTGATAATCAATTTTTATAAAGCTATACATATAAGAAAAAAAAAATCCAACTTCATTAAGGCTTTACTAATTCAGCATTAAAGTAAGCTCTAACCTAATTCAGGTTTTTTCTTATGCGGTCCATGCATAATGCATAAGCTTAATAGCCTCTTATTTCAGCCACCACTGTCGGTCCATACCGATCTCACCCTACCTTTATCTTTACTTATTTCACTTTCGTCAGCAACAGTTAGTGACCAATTAGTCTGCGATCTGTGTGTTTTCCAGCGTCTTCTTCTTCCCTACGACATCATTTACACCTGTTCGCCGCTATGCGAGATAAGTTTTCCCTTTGTTTGTAGGCTGCTTGGGACACCACATCTCTCTCTCCCACTCTTTCCTTATCTATGCACATAACGGTATTTACCTTGCTGCGACGACGAGCGCGACGTGGAAGCCGACGAGCTGGCCGAGAGCATTCCCCATATATCCGTTTGCACAGCGACATTTATTTTGGACATTATTGTCGCCAGCTGAGCTTGCTCTAGCTCTCTCGCTCGCTCCTATTGACTCCTGGCCACCCTTTACTGTGACCCACTTAAGGTTGCTTGGCCAGCCAGCCAGCCGGCTCGGCTCTTTTGTCCGCCAGGCGGCGCCACTTGAAATCAATTTTCGAAATTAATTTGCGTTTTTAAGCATTTCAATTGATTGTTTACCGACGAGCACGGGGCGTTGCTCTGCCGGAGATTTATTTACACGCTGTGCGCTGACCTCGAAAAGTTGGGAAACTCGGCGAGTAAACAGAAAAAAGAAAACTCAAAATCCAATGCCAAGCGAACAATTCGCTCTTATAATTCACTCTTATACACAGGGCGAAAAACACGCGACTTTTATGAATGGGTGGCAAAAAAATAATTTTAAGTTGTTGTTGCTATCACAGTTGAAATATTAAATTTAATGGAAATGCGAATGTGTTTGCCTGTGGAAAATAGTTGTGCGAGTTAGAACAGCGCGCGGAAGCACAGTAAACAACAGTTAAAAGCAAAAACAGGCGAAGACGACGGCGATGACGACGGAAGCAGAACCGCTTGGAACGCACGCTGAAAATGAACTGAGACGACGATGTTTCAATCGTTTTTGGCGCAGCAGCTTTCAGGTAGACGGCGACTAAGTGAATAAACAAGAGAGGGAGAGAGACAGAGAGAGGGAGGAAGGGAGAGAGAGACTGTCGACTGAGCACACCGTGGTTAACTTTTGAACTTGGCTTCATACATGTGCGCGCATTTTAGTGTGTGCGTGTGTCTGCTCTGGCATTGCTCTGTCTGAGCATATTCAAATGCACACATATACGCATATGTGTATGTGTGCGCATGCGTCTACAGTATGTATGAGGAGAGCGACGACGTCATTTTCAGAAGCAGATGATACGCTATGATAGCAGCAATAACAATAGCAAGTGACGGCGACAAAAAGAAACAAAAACACACACACACACACACGAGCTACGAGCTACAGTTGGACAGTCACAGTCACAGAGCTTAAGTTGTCACATTCAAAACGCCACCTAGCGCCCTTTCCTATTAATTACCTACATAAATTCTTGGCTTTACCGTTTTCGCGGTACTTGGCATTTCTTCAACAAATTCTTTTCAATAAATTAAGCAAAATGACGTCAGCTGGCAACGAAAATCTTTTGCTCTTGTTGAGGGTCACAGCAGTGTTTGATCTCGATGTTCATAATTTTGAGCAAAATTTATCACGAACTAAATATACAAATATATGTGGCGAGACAGTTGGAGAAGCATGCACAAAGCTAAGAGGCAGTGTAGCTTTGTACAGTGGCTGCCCAACTGTAAAGGGCTTTCTTAGACTTTAAATTATTTGCGAGTGTGCGTGGCCCATAAACCGCTATTTGTGCGACAGTTCGAATACAATTAGTAAAAAAAATAAAAATTAAACTAAAAATTAATTTTGGTTAAACATTTGACAAAAACACAAGCATAAACGAAACAAAAACACCAAATTAAAATTAAGTTTAAGTATATGTAAGTATGTGTGAATATTCTAGATGTAAGGTACAGCAGACTAGAACAGTTTGAAATGCATAGGTGTTTCTTTTTTCTCTTCATATAAAAATGATTAATTTTTATTTGCCAAAAAATTATGCAAAAATAAATATTTTCTCACTTTAAAATAATATTAAAACAAATGCAAATTAAATTCGATGCAAAATGCGTTTTGTCAAATGCAAAAACAAAATTTTTCAAAAAAAAAATAATGTAAAAAAATAATAATAATAATAATACAAAATTCATTCGCTTGGCAAAGTTTGATAAGGCACAAGGCTGGTTTGAGAGCAATTGGAAGCTCAGTTTTTAGTTCTTAGAGCAGCCCACGAAAGCCGGCAAAGAGACGCTCCAGCCGCCCCATGGGCCGATTGACCAGCGCATAGAGCGTCCGCAGCGTCCCGGCCAGAAATCGATAGAGCGTGAAGTGCTCCAGCAAATTGCCAACGTCCAATACAAAGTCAATCAGTCGGGCCACAAAACGCGTTATGGGCGCACACTTGCACTCGACTATGGGCGTGGCAGCGGCAGCGGCAGCGGCAGCAGCAGCGCCAACAGTAGCAGCATTTAGTTGTCCAGTTGCAGTTGCAGTTGCGATTAGCCGACAGCCTGGTGGAAAGGACTCACCTTTTGTCTGGCCGGCGCACTGAGTCGACAGCACTGTGCCAGGCGGCCCCCTCAGCACAGCCTCCAAGCAGCGTATATTGTCACGGCAAGTATTTATGATCTCGTTCTGCATGGAAGAGAGAAGAGAGAAATATTAATAAAAGTTAATTAAGGTTTCATTTCTACTCTAGAATCTATAAGCTCTCATAACTCTTAAGGACACTTGAAATCATTTTATATTCATCACACAAATCATAAATAGCTGAATATGTTAAGAGAAATGTATTCTAAAACTTTGTTTTGTTTACACTTTTAGAATTATTTATGACAGAAGTTATCACTTTTCTAGGGAAACTAATTCAATGTCAACTTCATATCAAAGCAGAACTTTCACTTTTGTGTAAGCCTTAAATTCCATGTAGATCCTCTCAGCATGTCTCAGAGGCCAATTAAATGTACTTATTATATTTTTTTCCTTCCGTAAGCTGCTCAAGATTGAGCTCACTTAAAGCTGAACTATCAATCAACAACTAATTCATTTAAACTTAATGCTTTATAATTAGGATTTGGAAAAAGCCTAAGCTAAGCCTATTTTGACTATAAATTTCATTTGATCTTAGATTACTAAGTTTACGATATATTTATATATAATATATATTTATATATAATATATATTCACATATAATATCTATATATATATATATCTATATGTCAATTCATTTACGATATAAAAACATCACCTCATCCACAATATTTGATGTCTGAAAGCAATCCTCATTGCACTTTGTTCTATTACAAATGAAATCTAGATCAAGGTGAATCAAAATATTTATGGTCTGCTTTCCTCTCTCATATTTCAATCTCTCTCTCTCTCTCTCTCTTTCTCATTTCCTTCTCTTCCCCCACATTCAACTTACATAATCCTCTGGTCTCAGCAGATGACAGCGTATCTTCAGGGCACGCGTATCCTCGAGCCTGTCCTTGCTCTGCTGCAAGAGCGAGCGCATCTCCTGCTCGCCGTCCTCGGAATCATCGCCGCTCGACGAGGACGTAGCCGGAATGACCTTGATGCACTTCTCCAGGTTGCGTGAGGAGCGTCTGCGCTCGTCGGCCGTTACGGTGCGGCGACGTCTGGTCGAGGTGTCGCTCTCAGAGGTGCGACGCAGCAGCGACTGAGCCGAGTAGCTCATCGAGCCACCGAATTCCAGTTTGCGACCCACCGAATCGGTGCGTGTGGGCAGCTGGGCTGCCGCAGAGTTCTTTGGCGTCATCAGCGCCGTTGCCGAGGAGGACAGATTCGCAGTAGTTGCGTGATGCTGCAGCTCTCGCTGATCCCGCTGCTGCTGCTCCTGCTCCTGTTGTGAGCCAATGGCATCAGCCATGTCTGCAATGGATTAGAGAGTATTAGAGTTTGTTTTACAATAGAGATATACCCTGTAATTGTGTGTACCTTGACACGACTTGCGTCGCACTTCGAGCGTCTTGCGACGTCGCTCGTACTGTAGCTCGAGTGCGCGTTGGCGACGCGCGTGATCGACGCTGCTGCTGATCGTCTCCTGGGTAATGTGCAACGCCTTCAGCTCGTGCTGCTGCAGCGAGTCCATGCGCGGCGGCGAAAACGAATCCAAGTTGTTGGCAGCCGACAGCGAACTGCAGCAGTCCGACTGCGAGTCAATGAAATTGCTAGAGAAACAAATCAAAATTAGATGAGTAAATCATATATGCGATACATCTTGATCTTGTCTATAAATAGATCTGGGCTACTCACCGATAGTCATCGCCGAATTCCAAGAGGCGACGCGCTGCATCCGAGTCCAAGCCCTCCGAGTAGTTCTCCGAATTGTATTTCTCTTGATAATTGTCCCAGGCAGTCTCCGAGATGCTGCTGTGATGCTCCTCAGTGCTCAGCTCTATTGAGGAATACAAATATGAAAGAGCATATATTAGACAAGCATTCTACAGGGTATTCAGCTGGGGGGTTCGGGTGCTGTTTGCGGTACCTTTTGGCCTGGGTACGAGCGTGCGTGCTTGCGTAAGAGAAATTTATACAATATAGAGAGACAGAAAACTTTTTCAAGAGCTGTGTGTGCGCGGCGTTTGCTATTGAAACGATTCAGAATGGCATCGAGACTATATATATATATATATATATATATATATATATAAATATAGATATATATATAGATATGGATATATATTAATTCACGTGGCAGACAACATGTCTGGTTTATCGATTCACTCATTTAGCTAAATTTAATGAGCTTTAGCTAAATATTTAACAATTTAACTCAGCTTCGATTATTATTAGTAAATGCATTTTCCTAGTTTCATTCATTTGTAAATTGCTGATTAGCTGCGATTATGACCTCAAATTGTCAGCTTAGACCTCGATTCTCGCTCCGAAGCTTTATATATATTTTTTTATAACTATTTCTTATTGATAAGCAACAAAAATAAGCATAAATACTTCTAGCATTTGCCTAAACTCTATGATGTTTCATGTCTAGTCACTAGCGCCTGCTGATAGTGAATAGTATCTTATCTCTTACTAACCAATATGCGAGTATATATTATATATAAAACATTCAATATATCAATATATACAGCCAGTTTGATTGGGCTCTTGCAGATATGCCAGACGAGAAGTAAAGCTCGTAATTTCAATTTGATTGGGATATGCCGAAAAGTTACGAAAGTTCTATAAAACTATAAGAATATATATAAGCAGAAGTATACAGAGTATAAGAATATATATATAATATAGTATATATATATATAAGAAATTTATGTATATATAGAAACAATCGAGATGGACAGATATTGACTTGGCCATATGCCAATTGTAGATCTCTTAATTTCAATAAATATATTGATTTATATATTCTTCTGCTTATATTTTTATATCTTTATAATGTTATGTAAACATAATATTTATAATATAATAAAAATATACTATATAATAATCAATAAATTGATTTAAAGTTAAGACATCTCAGTTGGCACATGGATAGGCTAAAGTCTGTCAATTTCCACTTTTTATCTTTCTCCACTTAAGGCCTTTCATCTGCAGCGGCTGTTATAAGTGACACATCTCCTAATAGGCACAATCAGTGCGATAAGCCCAAACGGAATGATATCATGATTATATATCGCATGTAAATGGGCAAATTGCCACTCACATCGTTTCAATAGTATAAGAGATAACCTAACCCTGCGACACCCTCCACTCACCTGCTTGCTGCTCATCCTCGTGCATGTAGTTGGAGAGGGCTGCCAGGGCACCCAAACGTATCTCGCTGGCCCGCAGAGTGGCTGTGGTCAATGAGCCGACGCGGAACTTGGGCACCATCAGCTGCGACTCGGAGTCGGGCTCGGGCGCGGCCTCGTCCTTGGTGGGACTGACCTTCTGTATGCTGAGCAATGCGTTCGTGAACTCCTGCAGCTGCTGCGAGGACATCGATTCGCAAGACTTCATTAGGGTTTGGGTCAGATCGCCATGCGCCTCCGAGCCCGAGTCGGACTTCTTGCCCGCCGAGGCGGCGGACATGCGCTTCTTGCGCGCTCTGCGCCGACGCAACGAGCCCTTGCTGTCCGCCTTCCGGGCGGCATTGCTGCCTGTGCCCGAGGAGGAGGCAGTGCGTGCACGTGGACCCGGCGACAGGGAGTCCAAGGCGCTCTCGCTGATCGAATGGCTGGCCAGACCAGTGCCCGGCGAGCTCTGGCCAACAGCCGCAATCGTTGTGGTCAGCTGGGCGGCATCGGTGGTCAGCTGCGACAGGCAGGAGACGCTCCACGGCCGCTCCGACTTGCGACGCGTTTGCGTGCGCTTCACGATCTTCACATTCAAACTCTGATTGCTGCTGCCGAAGCCAAGCGGCGTCGCCGGCTGGTGAATGGGTTCCGCAGAGCCGCCGATGCGCTCCGTCGAATTGCCATACGAATTGGTGCTCGTCTGCATGCAGGTGGCAATGGAGTCGGTGAAGCCCTCCGAGGAGTCCGAGTTGGCGCCACAAACAAGATTCGTCTGCGGCATCGAATCCGTCTCGCTAGCCTCTCCCGAAGCCTCACAGTCGTCCGGCTTACTCGGCACCTCCAGATGGTTGCGCGTCAGCAATTGTGGCGTAGAGGGCTGATGCTCCAGCCATTCCTAGACAGAGTTCCAGTAGAGATTAATCGACTCCATAAGTGCTTGAGCTATTGCATTTACTCACCTCGACGCGCTGCTTGATGGGTCCGGGCATTTGGAGTTCACGTTTCTTGACCGTCGATGAGACTTTGATGATGGAATGTTTCTGCTTCGTTGGCGTCTTCAACGATGACTCCTGAGCGTCGCGCACCAAATGCTCTGCTTCGAGCACAAGTTGCTTGATTGAATCATGCGAGACCTTGCCCTATAGAGAGAGAGAGAGAGAGAGAGAGAGTGAGAGCGGGAGAGTGAAAGAATTAGTTAATGAGCATAGCGAATTGCAGAGCCAAAGCAAGAATTGAGTGTAAATTGAGGGCGTATGAGGAAGTGCAGCTCGTCAAACTGATACGAGCTGTAGGACAGAGCGAGACAGAGTGAGAGAAAAAGATGCAAGAGAAAGAGAGCTGGTAGAGAGGTTGTTGCCTTATCAGCGACTTCTACGAAATGCAGCAGCAAGTTGCAATCGGTTGCTCTAGCGACAGCTCACTCCGTTTGCTTTTCTCTATTGGCATTCATTAGTGTTATTCATGCCATTCATATGCATTCACTCGCACTCGCACTCGCACTCACTCACTCTATATCAATTCTTATCTTTCATTTCTCTTTGCATTTTCTTTTTTTTAACTTTCTTATCTGATTGCTGTTGGCGTTCTGTCTTTGCGCCTCAATTAACTGAATCAAGCAAAAATTGTGTTCAAGGCCTTGCCAAATTGTAATTGCAGCTCAAACTGATGACACTTTAGATACCCTATAATTAATAGAACTAATTTTAACGGACAGCCAGCTACTAAGCATTCAATAATTCAATTCTGTTATCGATAAGTTATTTTGAAGCTATTTTTAAAAAAATTATGAATAAATCTGATATTATTTGGGCTCAAATTTACAAATTTAAATATCGATAGCAGCTATTGCTTTATAAAGTTCACCCTTGAGCACACAAAAATTAAAAAAATGGTAAACAAATCCAAAATGTAAATTTGTCAAAATCTATTTGATTGCTCAGCCAATTAGAACTTTGTAAGACAAAAATAGAAAAACTCAGCGAAGCGTTAATAATGTTTGAACACTTTTTTCTCGTTTCTTTTTTTTTAAGTATTTTGTGTTGCTCAACAAACTTGAAAATCAGAAACAAAGGCAAACGTTTGCGTTAACCTTTTTCTTCACAAAGCAACATTTAAAATAAATGTTTTTAATTGCAAATTGTATAAGTGTGTGAGTGTGTGTGTGTGTGTGTGTGTTGCACAATTGAACAATTCCAAGGTGGATTTTATAGGCTGGCTTTCAGCTGACAAAAAGTGACTCAGTTCCAGATAGAGTTCCGAATAGATATACATATTTACATTTGACAAGTTTATCTGAAGTTGTTTTTGTGTATCACACAGAAAGTCAGGCGTCTGTCGTCTGTGTTGAACAAACGCTTCAGCTTTATTGCTAATCTTTGGCTTAATTTAATTAACAGTTTCCTGTGGACAGGCCACTCCAAACAGTTTGAGCAGCATTGAGGCTGCAGCAAACGGAAAAAATTTTACCCAAATGCTCAACGTTTTACGAAGTTGCGGCAGCAGCAGCAGCAGCAACAGCAACAGCTGCTGGCTGTGGCACTAAAATACAACAACAACGGCTACAATTGAAAGGCCTTTGCGATTGGGCGTCTGCGATAATTAAAGTCAATTATATGGAGTTTGCAGTTTTTGCTTAGCCATTGGACGATTAAGCGAAAAAACTGGAAACTCTGCAAACAAAAGCTGGCCACGGCTGTGATGCACTGGCATATGTTAGCCGATAGTTAAGCGATAGTTGCAAGTTCAGAGACTGATACGAGCTGCATAGATTGTAGGCAATAATCATTGGGAATTCTTCAGTCGATAGAAAGTCTCTAAGTTCGCTTAAAGACTCGATATTTTTAAGCACTATATTTAGTTTAGTTAAATATAAATTATATTGCGATATGTGAGCTAAATCGACATCAAAATTCTTATATAAAGTTAACGATAGTTTTATTTTGATTACACGATAACATAAGGCACAGCTGCTGCTCTCAATAATTTATTTATAGAATAAAAAGCACAGAACTTACGAGAGCTCTTTAAGTGACCACAGTCAACTTTTGGCTGCTCACGCTGTCATCTCTAGGCTGAGCTGAGCCAGCGCAGTGGCTGACAAACTGTTGAAATGTCTGCAGACAACTCGGGCTTTAGTTTTGTTTCTCTTTATTTTGGCAGCCTTGACAATCGTCGCTTGGCCAATTTAATTGCACTGCGGCACGCAGCGCGCAAATCGCGCGATTTAATCGCGCAGTTTGACAAGCACTGCGCACACTTAATTACACAAAAACCGAAAGAAAAACACAATTTGATTCGAAAATGCAAATTACGCAAAACAATCAGACAAGTTAACAATAATAACAATAGCAACAGCAATTGCAGCTTAACTAATGCTGCTTTGTGGCTTTCTATTGTTATTTTTAGCGCTTTTTTGTAACAGTGTATGTGTCTAGGCAATTGTATCTGTAGCTTCAGCTTCAGCTTCAGCTGCTGCTGCTGTAACACAACCAACGTCGTTGACTCTGCGAAGCGTACTAAAACTTTTGCCTGGCAAAACCGAGCTGATAATGATTTTTGCACACTGCAAGCGACTAGATAAAACAAAAAGAAAAAGAAAAGCTGTCGGAAACCTATCGCCGGCAAAGTCATCGATCAGCGTTTCTCATCGATAATCGTGGCCGAATTTCTATAAATATGAGTTTTGCTTTCTTTTAATTTTTGTTAACAACTCAATTCGAGCAGCTCGGCGATAAGATTAGATTCGTTTGATTTGACATTTTCGAATTTGGCGCAGTGTACGTCACCGATGCTCAGCTGTATCAGCTGCTGGCCCGATCGCTTATCGCGCATAAATTAAACAAAGTTATATATATATATAAATAAATCTTAACTTGCTAAATTTGTCAATATTAATCAAAGCGACGCAAATTTCACTCTCAATAAATCAGCGCACGCAACAGGAGAGGAAACTCTGGAGCCGAAGCCGCCCGAGGGACAGTGAAAACAGTGCGTGCGATCGAGCTCTGATTGGCGCTGCGACCGAGCAGAGCAACGGCAAACGTTGCAATCGAGTTGTCAGCGACAAATGCAAATCAGACACACACACAGACATACGCAACGAGCAACATGTTGCTGGTGTCGCTGATGCGCGCAGTCGTCTGTCTGGTCAAATAAAAGTGAGAGTTGAGCAACAGCAACAAGCAGACATTTGCCTATGTCCAGCCAGTTAATAATTGCATCAATAACAACCAAAGAGCAGCTCGCCTCACCTTATGAGAAGCGCAAGGGGAGGCGTTCATGGAGGGCATGCTAACTGCGCAGGCGTCTCTGCTGTGACTGTGTGCAGCTCGCCTGACCTTATGGCAGTGCAAGGAAATTGCATATAAACTTAATATGCGGAAGTCACTCTTAGAGAGAAGAGAAAATTAAATCTGTATATAAAAAATGTTTAAAGCAGCGTTGTAAAGTGCTAAAAAGTGTATATGAAAGTATAAAGTGTGCTCTCTCAGTCGTCATTTGCTGTAATTAGATATTTTATTAATGGCAATAAAAATTTATTGAGCATTATTAAAATATAAAATTGAAGTTCTCAGTTTCCTCAATTTTTGATTTTTAATTGGATTTTAAATATTTTCTATTAGCCATGCTACTTCTAGTCCGAGTTAGCTGTTTGTATGGCAATTTGTTAGGGATTTGTAAAATATGTTTACAAAATGTAATTATGATATTAGTAATAATTACTTGATAGATCTTATCATAAGAAAGAAGAAAAGTAAGGCAATGCCTGAATAAAAACTAACCTCATCTACTATGCCAATCATTATGGACTACACCAATTTAGCTCTCGATCAATAAAATAAAATTCTTCTGCTTTTTTTATACAAATCACAAAACCCTCATACCCATTCAAAAGCCAATACATAGCTACAATTTCGCTCACATATATGTAACTCTACAATTTCGAGCATGTGAGCCATAGCCACAGCTAATTACTGGCTATCAACAACGGCTTTTTTGTCAACAAATTGTTTTGCCAATTTAGCAACTGTTTCCGAGACATTTTCCACTTTGCTTTCATTTTGCCTTTTGATTTCCACCCGCTGATTTTCACAAATAACTTCGATGAGTCTCTCAAATTACAAAGATGATCGTTTACAGCCCATTACTGCGCGGCGGCAACTTGTCATTGGACATGTGCGCTGGACATGTTTTACCAGCAAATTGACACGAAAAAGCCACAAAAAGAGCTTAGAGAAATTTGAGGCGAATTTACACACACAAACGCAGCATTGGACCACCAACAAAGTGGCTCAACTGTATCGATTGAATCGATCCACCTCGCAACTCGTGTGCATTTCAAGCGAAACCGAAACCGAAACCATGAGAGCCCATCTCGACTACGACAACAAAGAGCAGCCGTCGAACCGTTATACATATTAGTGTAGCGGACAGCCAGCTCTCCCTGCAGGCTCTCGGGCGATCATGGTCACGGCTCTGCGATTGTGCGACACGCAATGCCCACGGCTCGCCGCGGCGCTGGCTGCCACAACAAGATGACAAATTGCAAAGTACCGCGAATATATATTTCTCTCCTGTATGAAAGGGAAAACAGCTCAGTGGACAGTGTACACTGAGCGAAACTGAATGGAAGATAGAAGATGCAATGGGTACACAGATATAGATGGCAGTGGAAGTGATCTCTAAGAGAGAAGCTAAGAAAGGGAGGATTATTGTCAGTGTAGACTGGGAGACACTAGACAAAAATCCTATATGTATTTCCAATGAGATGTGAGCCTGTCTATATGGTCTATAGTCATCTGTTGCACAATTTTTTACCGTGTCTCAAATATGATTAAAATTGCTTTGGTCAGCGTGCGACTTAGAGAAAGCTAACTAGAAGACTTTGCTCCAGCTGTGACTGGACAGAAATGAAGCACAGGAAACGTTTCCGCTTCCTTTGCACAGTTTTATAGAAATGTCAAATGCAGAGGAAGAGAGAGATAGAGAGAGAGAGAGAGAGAGAGAGAGAGGAAGCTGTAGACTTACCTTAGATGGCGACATAGTCGCATTGCTGCTGCTCGCCTGCGATTTGCTGGATTTGGCAGACTTGGCGGGAGAACGGGGCGGCAGACGATTGACTCCATTCTGCTGGGCAGTTGGACTTGAATTCCCATTGCTCATGTCGCTGGGCCAAACGCTGATGTTGCAGATGTCCGCACGACTGTAGAAACTGTTGTTGTTGTTGTGGCAGAGTAGCAGCTGAAAGGGTAACCAAAAAGTGGTTTTAATTAAAGTTGTCAGACTAAGCGAATGGCTTGCTATGGCTCTGCCGCTGCCTCTGCCTCATAATCAATCAGCTGGACGCAAAGCCATTTCCTGCTGCACTCTGCGCTTCGTGTTGCATGGCTCTATTACAGAGTGCCTGCCTGCCACCAATATACCCATAAATCTGGCCCCGGTCGAACGTGTCCTCGTTGCAGCAGCAGCTCTGTCTGTCCTCTATCTCAACTGACTCGTTGTGGACCCTTTCAACTGCTCAAACTGTTTGCCAAGTTTATTTTCTCTCTATACCCTGTACTTATTTGGGGAGGGAAGGAGGATGTAAGGCTAGAGAGCTGGAGATAGATAACCAAAGCCAGAGCCCGACTCAGCGGTGGGCATCTTTGCGTCGTTCACTCCCGACTAGAGCACTCTTCCGACTTGGACCTGTATTGCCTTTGTTTCTCTGTATTTTTGTTTGCCGCAATGAAGAAATAAATCACACGTTTTTAGTTAATTTCGTACTTTCCCATTTTTGACGTGCGCTGCTCAGTTTTTCCTGGACTATCGCCAGCGTCAGCTCTGACTGACTCTGTCTCTCCAATCGTCCAACTGTCCGCCTGTCTCCCTGTCTGACTGACAGTCAGAGCAGAGCAGCCCAGCAGCCGCCGCAGTCGGGAGTCGATAGTTGGGCATCAATTTTGAATGGCAGCTGCTGCCGGGACGGGAGTCGATCGCGCTGCTGCTGCATGATTCGCTTTCATTAACCCAACTGCTTAATCATCAGGTGCAGGGGAAACCGAAAAGCAGCGCAGTAGGCAAAAGAGGCGGTAGCCATTTATTGAAAAGGTGCCTTGCCACAGCCACAGCCGCCGCCCCCCGCTTCCGCCCTGGCTACCTACTCTGCTCTTAAATGGCTTGGTTTTGGGCTAATGGCAAACAAAGTTGCAGCCAGCCAACAACCAACAATGCAACTTTATTGACACAACTCAACGAGAGAGTGAGAGAGAGAGACGCAAGAGCAAGAGAGCTCCACTTGGCAGACAGACAGCCAGTCAGCGATCGAATCGAACTCAGCTCAAACTGAAAAGTCCGAGACTGTGGGAACCTGTGTGGCACGCTGCCGTTGCACACTTTGCTGCCTGCTGTCCGCGATTTGTATTCGCGAATTTTTACATTTTCTCGTTTTTTTCGTTGTTGGTCTTTACATAAATGGTTAGGGCATATAACAACACTTGAGTTCTCAGCTCTTGTCTTATTAGCCAGCCAGCCAGCCAGCCAGCTAGCCGACTGGCAGGCTATTAGCAAATAAATGAACGGATGAAAGATTAAGCCTAAATCAACTCTCGTTATGGTAATGAACAGCATGTAGCCAGTTGTCAAGCTGTGCAGCGGCGGGAGAGACGGTTAAGTGTATTGCGATAATGGTAAGTTTGCTTAGTTATGACTAGAATAAATGGAAGTCCAAGTCCTGATAGAGTAAAACTTTCGATAGGTAGATGCAATGTGTCCTGGTACTGAGAGCCGAAGCCGGGAGATACTGAAAGTTCTGCTACAGTGGGAAGTTGAGGATGAGGATGACTGGATGAGTGGATATTAAAGTACCTTAGGCTAGACACATATTCAGATGTTCTAGTTCATCTTGAGCTAATCTCTGAAGGAGCTACAATCGAAGAGACTGTAATAAAAACACCTAGAGCTGTTGATTGCTTTCTTCTGAATCCCATGTTACCCCCATGCACCTATTTCCTTGCATACTTATATCTTTCTCTGCTTTTAATGCTCTCTCAACACTTGATAACATTATCTGAGTCAACACCTGACGGGGCGTTACTCACCTGTGCTGCATTTCCATTTGTATTGTCAGCAACATTTGCCTCGGCAGCGTTCTCCAGATGCGGCTTCGGTTGCTGTTGTTTAGAGTCGAAGCGCGACTGTTGCTGCTTGTTGTTGTTGTCGTTGTTGTTGT
Source organism: Drosophila mettleri (assembly GCA_035047625.1). Taxonomy (NCBI): domain Eukaryota; kingdom Metazoa; phylum Arthropoda; class Insecta; order Diptera; family Drosophilidae; genus Drosophila; species Drosophila mettleri. Next base: position 744,059 of record JAWNPI010000103.1, on the reverse strand, counting down.
TGGCATTCAGTTGCTGCTGCTGCTGGCTGGTGTTGTTGTTGTCGCTGTCGCATTGCATTTGTTTGTAGCAATTGTTGCTAATGATGTGTCTCATGTTGGCATTGCTGCCATCGCTGGCGCTGCCATTGATTTGGTACTGGATGTCCATGTCGGCAATGTTGCGCTGCATTTGGGTAACCCGTGAGGTGGCCGAGGTCTCCGTGTGGACACCGTTCGAATTGGATGAGGAGCAGGCGCTGCTGCTATCGTAGTTGCTGCTGCTGCCGCCAACAGCAACAACAGTTGTGGTTGCTGCTGCTGCTGTTGCTGTTGCTGTAGCTGTTGCTGCTGCCGATGCGGTCAACAGCGACTCCTTGTTCTCCTTATCAGAGTCGTCGCTGACTCCGGCCCCGGCGCCAGACGTTGTCGATGAGATGGCAGCCGACTGCAGACCATCGACAGTGGATGTTGCTGCCGCGGCAGCAGTAGTAACTGCAGTTGCTGCTGCGCCTGTTGCTGCCGTATAGAGCCAACCCTCGTCGTCGTCATCCGATGAGGCATCAGCCGATTTCAGTATCTAAAGGAAGGTTAAACCAAAAAAAAATCTCAGTATGCAATACACAAATGAAGCAAAAGCCAAAGCAAAGCAAAAACTGTGTGGGCCAACGTCGAAGTTGCAGGCTTCAACTGTGACTGTGGCGATGCTTGGCGCAGCGCGATGAAGATGAAGTAGTAGAAAATGAAGTTTAATTAGCGTTACTTGCGCAAAATGGCAAATTGTAACTTGTAGTCACAGCAGCAGCAGCAGCAGCAGCAATGGCAACGGCAACAATCGCAGCTACAAATTGTTGTTGTTGCTGCTGCTGAGTGGCAAAAATCTTTTGAGCTCGTCTCAAATGCCGCTTGCCTCCTGCTTCTAGCCTCCAGCTCTACCTCTACCGCTGCCAACGCGGCCATGGCCCGCTGCAACCTCTGCTCAGAGTAGGAGTTGCCGTCGTGCCGCCCTCTAACAAATGACTGTCTGTGGCTGTTGCTGCTGCTGCAGTTGCCGCAGTTGCTGTTGCTGTTGTCGTTTTCTCTGTTTGCAATTTATATTAATGCTGTGACGTTTCGTTTGGTTTGTCTTGGTGACCTTAGGCTTTGCATGCAGCCAATGCACTCCGTAGGAGCAAAGAGCAAGCAGCATGCAGCAACAGCAGCTGTTGCAGGAGCCGCGGCAGCAACAGGTGAACACAGGTCCCAGCGACAACTCCCACTTGTCATTCAAATAACTGCATTTCATTTGTATTAAATTAATCTCAAAATTCCATAAGCAAAGACATTTTTAATTATGGAAACTGAAAATATGAATTTTCATAAACGAAATTTCAAGTTGTCAAAATATTTTCTGGCTGATTTCAAGTTTACTCAGCTAATGAGTTAGACTCGAGAAAAAAAATACTTCAAGCATTAATAATATTTGGCTGATCTAGCCTAATCAAAATTTATAAACAATCTGCATTATTGGGAGCTTGAAAAAACTAATTAGAATGAAAGGCAGATAGATAACTCTCTCTGGAAATGGAACAGACTTGACTAACTCTTTGGATTCGCAATACCCTTTAGCCGACTTTCTTCCTAGTCTTCTTCCCATCTGGACTATCAAAAAATATCTCTAAGCCATTCTAAATAATTTCCATCTGCCTCTTCTGATGCCTTAAGCCTTACTCCACTTGAATAATTTATCAATCTTTAAGCTTCCTCTGATTGAATTCGATAATCTGGCTCAACTTTCATTATAAACTCAAAGCTCAAGTTCAGGGAAAAACGAACAAATCAAAAATCTATTTATATTGATGAGGCTAAAGAACTGAAGCCTCAACTCTGACATGAGGCGAGTGACTGGAGGCCCCAGGCGCGGGCTGAAAGTCGCTTAGTGATTAATGATTATGATGTAGCATTATGTGTGGACTACCAGATAATGAGCAGCAAAAGTTAATTAAGAAATTGTTAGGCATGCCAGAGACTAGAGAAAATATATATAAATTAATTATGCACCAATGTATGTGGGTATATATATATATATATATATATATATATATATATATATATATATATATATATATATATATATATATATATATATTTATATATGTGTGTGTGGTTAGTTTTTGGTTATGAAAAGAGAAACAACGATCAATTTGACACATGCTAAAAGTCATGCAAATTGAAGCGCATTGGCATGGCTGTTTTTTTTTTTAATTTTTGCGCCGATTGTCGATAAGTCGATAACCGCAACGAATTCACTGTGGCCGATGATGACTGAGGCTAGAGTCGATACCAACACCATGATGAAAGACCGTTCACCTTGGCTGCTAACGGTACTTACGTCGCTGGCACGTTCGAGCTCATGATCCTCTCCAGCCGGATCTGTGCCGGCGCCGCTCGTCTCATTGTCCGTGTCCAAGTGCTTGAAGTAGAAAATGGCGCAATTCTTGGACTTGCGATTGGATCGATTGAACTTGGAGGTGTCATTATGGCTGCGATGCATCTGTGACTTTCGCAGCACCGTTGGCGACTTGTTCAGATCGTGGCCGTGACCATGGACATGGCCATGGCCATTATGTCCATGCCCATTGCTGTGATGCGTATTGGGCGTAATGACGGCGACGGCAATGCTCTTCGGCTTGCCGTTGTGGCTGCTGTGGCATTGCGGCGGCAACATTTTGTTGCCGTGTCGCGTCTGCAGCAGCGACAAATTGGTCAAGTTGGGCGTCGAGCTGCTGCCGGTGCCGCTGCCGTTGCCGTTGATACTGTTGATGCTGTTAATGGCGTGCGACATATTCACATGACCCAATGTCAGCTGAGCCAAGCGCTGATTAATGGAGATAGCTCCTATGCTGGTGCTGCTGCAACAGGCGCCGCCGCCACCTCCGCCTCGCCTCAGCTGCTGCACTTGCTCCAGATCGCTGCTCTCGGAGTCGGCCTCAAAGTCGGTGAGCGTAGCTGCTGCACACGCCGAGTTGCTATTGTGGCTGAGGTGGTTGTGGTGATTACTTTTGCCCGGACGCCAGGCGCGCTTGGCAATCACAAAGTCAACAACGTCGACGTCGTCGTCGTCTTCCTCGTCCGCCTCGTCACCAGGCTGCGTTTTGAATTATTGTTTGTGTGGAACAAAGATTGGTTAGGCAAATGCATTGGCAGGCAGTTAGGGTAAGGCTCACGAGCACGCACACGCACACACACACAAGCGATAACAATATTTACATGCTGCTGCAGTGCTGCCAACTCGGGCGGAGTTTTGTGAGTCAATGTAAGAGCGAGAAATATTGGATCTTTGGGATAAGGTTGGGAATGCTGACAATGCTGCAAAAAATGCATTTACAACACTTACTGCATTACTATATAGAAAATAAGTGCAAGGCGCTGCCAACTTGCTTCAGATTTTAGATTCTTGAGAAACAAGCCAACGATTAAGTTTTACTCAGTCAAATTTGCACTTAGTAGAATATAAAGTTTCTGATGCACTGCAGCACCAGATGAAACATTAGAATAAGCGATATATTTATAGAGCTGCCAATTGGGACAGAAGCTTTACATTTGCAATGCAATGAGGACTTCTGCAAGTATTCCCTGAGTTTTGCAATTTTTGAAGTAAATGAAAACTTCTGAAAACTCAAAAGTTGTCATAAAGTCAAAGACTTTCTTTTAGGGCTCCCCAGTCAAATCATATCTGATGCTTTACATCAATTTTGTAACTCTTGATGTATTTTTTCTGAATAATGTCATATCAGTTTTAGTATTTTTCTGGCAAGTCAAGCAAGCATCAAGCGTCTGGCCAGCTCGTTTACTCGTAAGGCTTGCTTCCGCTGCCAGCTCAAGTTTTTGGCTGTTTGTTTACAATTTTGGAGTTAGGATAATAGGTTGAGGGTTAGGAATTTGGTAGTTTTAGGCTCGAATTAAGTTGACAATACTGTAGAAGGCATGCACAATTCTAACTAGAAATAACGACATACACAACAACTACAAACAAAAGGACAGCACGAGGAATAAGCGCACAAATTTGGCATATATGCAAATGTTCGTTGGGTACTGCTTACCTTTTGGGCTGCGATACAATCGCGTGACTGATCCTCGGCCTGAACGCTGGCAACGACAATCTCTGTGGCAGTGAGCTGACAGCGCTGCAACAGCTCCGTCGAGTTGTGGCTGGGCGCGCTCTCGCACTCCAAGTCCAAGTCGGAGACAACCTCGTTCAGATCGTCCTCGGTGGCGGCGTCGATGTCGCCCTCGCCGTCTTCGTAGCCAAACGAATCGTCTTCGGTGTCGTCGTCGTCATCCAAGCCGTTCTGTATTTGGTAGAAATGAGAAGCGAATAGAGCGGTTGAGTAATGAGTAATCAGTAATGAGTATTGAGTGGCGGAGGGGCAGGGAGAAAGTTACATAATTGTTTGCATACAATCAAAGTTTACAGGGTAGCAGTGAGTGCAACAACTCGTTTGCTTGCCTGCCATATGAATTTCAGTTTTTAATTGGCCAACTTGATTTGGATCTGAGGAAAGCATAAATATTGCTCAAGCAGTCGCTGGTCAGTCGCATTTTCACAATTTTCACACATTTCCAACACAATTTCCCATCACGTAACGCGATGACTGTTGCGAGTTTCCTTCTTCGCAGCATATGTTATAATTGCTTTCAATTGCTGCGCCGGGGCCAAGTGCCAGACAAACAGACATAAAAAATATATGTATAAGAAAAAACCAACTGAAAAGAAAAGAAAACACGACAAGCAGTTGCCCAGACAGATGATAGATAATCCAAAAAAAAAAAAAAAAAAAAAAAAAGACGGGGAAAAAGAAATGGAGGAAAAGCACACGTCATGTGGGTGGCTGTGGGAGGAGGGGGCGGCGCGTACTCATCTGATGCGAGGGCGGGCCTTGAAGCCTCTTGAAAACAACAAAAAACACAAGTGCTCAACATTTGGGAAAGCAACTAGTTGGCAGCTTAACCTCAGTTGACCTTGGCAGTCCGCCGTAGTCCCAACACCCATTTACAATTCATTGAGAACAAACACATCATCTGCTTTGCAGCTCATAAAAATTGTAAAATTTCATATCATTTTTAATGCCTAACATGTTTTTTCTTTCGATTTGCGTAATATCGAGTGTAACGTGTGCTTGGGCCAGCAGAATTCCATGTTAACGAGGCCTGCTGAAGGTCAACAGTAATAAGTTTGCTTCTCCTAGTTGCCTGATCCAAGGGGAGGTGGATTGAATTTGGTTGCCAAAGATTTGAATACCCTAGCAAATTATTGATTAGCTATCTTAGCCTGAGTTAGATTATCTATTGGAATTACAATCTCAAGTGGCAGATGTCTCTCACTTGACTAAGTATGCAAATTCTGGTCCAGTCAGGTCTAAATATTCTGATGCAATTATAAAATCATAAAGTAATTCCAGTTGTCAATCGATATGAAATCTGTTTATATCAATATGTCTATCACAAGACAATAATAAATCAAACTGAACAGCTCTATCGAATGCATTTAGCGACAGGCAAAAGTCATATCATGCAAATTTCACTAGAGTTGTGAGTAAGCTCTATAGATCATATTCCTAGAAATAAATATGTATTTATATATAGATCTACATAATCAGTTCTCTTTAAATTTCTCTCTACACATCATCCTTTGCCTTACTCTATTAAATTCCAGGGTATTTACACATGTCTTATAGAGCATTAGCAGCTTCTCAAACACTTTGGGCAGGCGCCTCTCGATTATTTTTGTTTACATTCTAGAAGACAATAGATATTTTCCTTTGAAAACACAGCAGCAGGTGTAATTGGGCCAGACAAACAAAGCGAAGGCGAAAATTCCAATGGGCACTACAAATCAATTTAACGCTAAACAAATACCAGAAATCAAAGTCAGCTCAGCTGCTTGGGCATTTTGATGTCTTAACTTGATTATAAATAGGTGCAATCTGCTGAGCTGACTGAATTAGGTTAGGTTAATCCAATATAATCGAATGACAAGCCAAAGAAAGCCATAAAACCTTTTCTTTGCTTCATTCCAATTCAACTTCTCTTCTGCTGGCTTCGCCCACGGCTCAAGATCGGCTGGCTGTGTCGGGGCTACAATTTATGAACTTATTATGCAAAATACATTCAAGCACACACACAAACACACGCAGATGCCATCAAAAGGTGGCAACGCCTGCACGTCGTTGCCGTTGTCGGTTGCTTCCTTTGTTGCTGCCTGCCTTTGGCTACCTTCTGCTTCTTTAGCTGGAAATTAAGTTCAAGTTTATCGCAACGCACTTCACGCGAAACGAATGCGGCAGGCGGGCGAAGGGGGCGTGCCTGTGCAGTTGGACACGTGACGTGAAATGTTGTTGCGATTGCCGCTGTTGTTGTTGCTGTTGCTGTTGCCAGCTTAGCACCTCATTTGCTGGCAACAACCCGGAGCTGAGCTGAGAGCCGAGCTTCGCTCTGTGCTAAAACTATCATTAGGACACGAGATAAGCATCGGCCACGTACAGTGAAGCCAGACTAACAGCAACACGCCATCTTTCGTTCTGTCACAATTCTCATGTCATTTCCTCTCCCTCCCACTCTCTTTCTCACTCCTTTTCCGAAGAACTTTACTTTTTTTTTACCAACACGAAAAACAACTCGAAATGCGATTGCTCGATAAGTTTTTTGTGTTTCTATGCACTCAAAAAAAAAGTGTGTGGGAAATTTGTACAAGTGCTTTTGCCTGGCTACTGTATTTACTCCCTCCCTGCCTATCCCTCTGACCCTATCTATTGAAATTATGAATTTCTCACACGGCAACATTTAATTATCACTAAACGCTTTCATGTCATCGATGTGGAGCTTAGCTCCATTAACATATTACGTTCGCAGGGGGCGTGTAATTGTCGTGCAATCAAGAAACGAGAAGAAAACGAAAACGTGAGCTGCAACTGGAAATTGTTGCATGCATATGCGAGGCGAGGCGAGGCGAGGCAAACAAACATTGGAAATTATAGCTGACAGCTCAGTTAAAAGATACTAGATGGATTGCTTTGTCATCTGTACACTTGCCATAATTAGATACATAGCACTGTGTAAACAGTAATAACTCTTAGATTTCATACGCTTGATATGTAAATATCGAATAGATATATATCATGCAAGTTCTTGGGCCAAGTGTCCATAACAAACAGAGAAAGTTTTGTGCTAAGGGAGATACAAAAATGTATGCATAGATAGATTGATAGATCTATCTAAATATAACTTAATTACGACACACATAAACCAGCTGCTTTTTTATTCAGTTTACTATTTATAAATAAAAGTTTATATTATATGAAGAGCCAAGGTCTATAAGAGCTTCTAGCTTAGATCCATGATCAATTCATAAGCTCAACTGAAATCTTCGCAAAATATCTCTTTATATTGAAATTGGCTTTCATTTTTAAGGCAACATCAATGCAAATATTTATGTATTGCAGACATTGGCACTAACAACAACAGCAGCAACAAGCGCCATGACAACAGCAACAGCTAAAGCGTTGACAACCCGCAGCAACATGAAAACTTCCAAGTCATATGAAAGCAACAAAGCAGCGACAACGACAGCAGCAACAACAACAACTTGCAACATGGCCAACTTTTTGCCACACAACCTCTGTGCAAAAGTATGCGATGACAACAGCAGCACCCGCTGCAGCAACAATATTATTACCAGCATTGCTGCTGCTGCTGTTGTTGGTGTTGTTGTTGTTTTTGTTGTTGCTGCAAAAAACATTTCCTGGTGCAGCAGCAGCAACAACAACTGCAATGCTCACAATTTAGCGCAACTATTACAAATCGCATTAGACGCTAAATTTAGCCAAGTTGTGGCCAGAGCAGCAACAGCAACAGTTGCTACAATGGCGACAATATTTGAGCAGAGATTTGGGTTCGCTGCGGCGGGCGAGTGACCCTAATGCGTTGACAGTGGCTGCACAGCTGGCAACATGTTGCCGCAACATGTGCGTGCGTGGGCGTCTTTTGCATGTGTCGCTGGCCCACGCATTGCAGGTTGTTGCTCAATGTAAGGTGTTGTTTTGATGAATGGCAATGCAGATTAGTTGTGGACCAACACAGGCTGCCAATTGTAGTCAATAAAAGAGATAACTAGACAATGAGAGAGGGAGAGGGACAGGGAGAGGGACAGGGAGAGGGGGCACGAGATGTAGGCAGTTAGACAGACGAACAATGCAAACAAAGGCCGCTTTTTGACATTTGCCAAATGTCAATATGCCATAAATGCGACTCGGGAAATATCATTGCAGGAAATTGCCACAGAAAAAGCTAAAGAAACAAAATATGTCAACTGCGGCTGACTGACAATTAAATACCCTAACTGGACTGACTCCAAAGTGTGGATATGTGGCATAATAATACTGACTGTTGAGGTAGACGAGATTGTCATGAATAGAATGTTATAAATATTTTTGATTATATTTCAGATAATAATAAGCTTAAGCAATTGAAGACTGCAGAGTGGGAGAAGGAGAGAGCAAGACTAATATCGATAGATACCAGAGACTGGATACTATATACTGAAACTAGATCTCTCCCCATAAATCTTCATAAATATATAATAAAGAGACTCTCATGTTCCCTCGTCTTACACAGCAGCTAGAGTATAGCTCAGCTTGTTGCAATCGAAGATGTCTCTGTCCCAGCCATTGTTTTTGTGCCCTGTTGCATTAGCCGCTGATTTATGTGTGTCTGTCTACGTTTGTGTGTGTGTGGGTTAGTCTGACGCGTTGACAACATCAAACACAGCAGCAACATGTTGCTGGTTGCTAGTTGCTGCTCCCATTGCTATGTGACGGCATTTAGTTGTTTACATTTGGCTCCGTTTCTCTCCACAGCACCGCAGCCTCTTCGCTCCTCCCAGTTACTTTCTGCAGTGTAATTTCCCCATTGATTACATTGTGGCCACATCTCGCTTGACTTGTGCTCGTCTTTTTTTTTTTTTTTCATTGCATTCGGGGCGACTCGATTCGATTATAGGAATTGGAAGTCGTCTGTTTACCAGCTGCTGCAACAATGAAGCAATTTGGACATGTTGCTGCTGTGGCTATGGCTCTGTCTATTGATCAGGCTGTGGCTTTTACTCTTGTTGTTATTATTCTGAGCTATTTCTTACATTTTATTGGCTTCATCCGTTGCCTGCCGCTGCTCAGCGAACTCCCGTTGACTCCCATTGTTCGACTTTGCAATTAATCATGCGCAGACAAATGTTTGGCATTTGATTGAATACATTAAAAATATATATCCATGCGGCATCAGCTTTTACAATGAGCTAGATTCAACTAGATAACATAAATATATAGATATATATTTGACTAGATAACTTTTATATTAGACAATCTTGCCTTAGATTTCTAGTACAGGAAATGTCTTTCAGATAATAATATTTTTAATTTGGCAAATCGATCTCAATTAATTTATATGAACTTAATTCAACTCAATTCGAAATATGAAACGACTAAGACTGTTGGGTAGAGTCTCTGATAGACAGAGAGAGAGAGAGAGAGAGAGATGCATAGCGGTTTATTTTTATAGACGACAAAGGGAATCCATTGAAATGAATGCAGCACATCATAGTTAGACAGCTGAAGAGCCAAAGAGAACAAGTGTGTGGAAGCTCTGCAAGAATTTGCATATAATTTTATTTAAAGAGATTTAGTGGCTTTGACGAGATACTTGCCATATCTTAACTAAATACGACTCATAGCTTTTAGATCTCTTCCCTTTTCAGTTTCCTATTTGATGCTGCTCTTATTTCTTGCTCGGCAAATTCAAGTAAATTTTCTATCAGCATTTAATCACGCGCCACGCATGCCATATTTCGACTGTAAGCAGCTGTAAGCGGCGGAGCCGTGCCATGGCGTCCCGTTCGATTAGTTAATATCTGAGCCGACATCAAAGTTGGCCAATGTACAGAGCGTAATGAACAATAAATGGCGGATTGAGGCACACATTTGTGCGCGTAATTGAAACAGAGAGCCAAAAGGCTACTCGAGCCAACTCAAGCCAAGCCAGGCGGCAGGCAGCAGGCAGCTCAGTTGCAAGCTGCATCATTAGCTGCCACTAAAAGTGGATCAACTAACGGTCAGCCACTCAGCCTGGTGCTGGTTGCCGGGGATGTGGCCACATTATAAAACAATTTCTCACAAAAACCCACCCAATTTGCCTGCCAACCGCACGAGTGTTTTTTTTTTTTTTGTTTCTCTCGTTTTTGGTTTCGGCCAAGCTTCCAATTACAAGCAGCATTTGGCTAAGTGTTGTTGTGGCTGCTGGCTAGCGGCTAATTACTGTGCCCAGACCCCCAAAACGAAAGTGAGACCGAGAGGCGGTAATTACCTTTATGGCCAGCTGCCGTTTAACGGCCTTGCAACGTGCGCGCCCCAAAACCAAGTGTAACCTGAGCATAGCTTTGCACTGCATCTGAATATATATATATATGTATGTATGTATGTGTCTATATAATTGCAAGTAAATGTATAGCAGCTCATTGTTTAGCGTTTGGTGGCATGCAACAACAGCGGCAACAGCAATGGCGACTGCTTCCGCGTTGCTATTGTGGGTAGCACGCCCCGTTTACAGGTTGTTGCAAGAAATTTACATAATTATTGTGATTTAATTTTCGCATTTTCCGGGGAAACACACACACACACACGCAACATAGTCACAATTTGTAACTGTCGTTGCTCAACATGCAAATGCAGTTCCGATTCGTGTTGCATACAACAACCACAGCAAAAACCCAGTTAGCCAGACAGACATATGTTCGCCCGTCAATTATTATTCAAAGCGCATTCGTTCATTTTCATGCCTCGCATTGCGGTTCGATTTATGAAAGGCCTAAGAAAGACAACAGCCAATGTGCTATAGAGTCAGCTGACAGACGAGCAGATACCTTAGGTTGCTTAACGATTACTTATTGATATTTTATCAATATCCACTACACCTTAGACTAAAGGGAGAAAATATGTGCAGAGTTACGCAACAGAGCTCGTATGAGATGAATATCAATATTTATCTGTATCAACTCTGGCAGAAGCCCTAAGCTTAGCTGGCGAGAAAGTGAGCTTTAATTAAAATAAAATTGCATAGGTTGTTTATTGATATTCATCGATAACAACTGAAATGACAGACAGACTGGCTTGTACCCTAGACTCAGCAGTAGAGTGTAACCATGTAACCATAACATTAAATGCTTAAGTGTTTGTAGTAAAAAGACAAATTGATATGAAGCGGTTTTAAGACTGTATATACTACTTACGATTGCAAAGCATTTATGTATTTCAAAAGCATTTATTTTCATCAATAAGTGCCCTCCAGGCAGACCCGCTCTAGACTCTCTCAATCAAATTGAATGCATTTAGTTTACTGTTTTAGTATAAGAAATAAATGACTTTCAATAGCAAATAAACAGCTTATCATACTCATCAATCAAGCGCCTAAAGGGTATTTCAGTTTTGGCAATTATTAATTTGCATTTGAAGTTTTATTTTTTGGGCTTTTTCCGGGCATTTGCTACCGTCTTTTGTGTGTTTTTGGCAAGGCTCGAATTTCGGTTGATTTATGCTTGGGGTCACTGTGATTGATGTGCCGCAGCATTTAAATATTTGACGAGCGGCAATTAAATTCATAAATCGTTAACATTAAATTGATAGACGTTAATTGGCTGTTCGGTTTGTTCATGATTGGAAATCCAATTAGCTTCGCTCGTTGAGCGTTGATAGACGATCAAATGGTAATACAAGAAAGAGAGAGAGAGAGAGAAAGAACTACAAGTAGTTTCCTTGATTATAATATTGAGTCGATAATTGGAAAATAAAGTTCTCTTGTAGAGATTTCTTGCTACATTAATTCAACTCATGTTAGCAAAGTTAAGGAATTTCTCATCTCATCTCATCTTTCTCGCATCTCAAGTTTAAAAAGGCATGTGTAATTTAACAGCATCTTTAACATGAACAACAACAACAAATGTGGCCAGATGGGAATTTCATCTCTCAACACTTTCGCTTGGTATTTGGCCTTCAGGCCGTGGCCGTTAAATCAATCATAAAGTGCATTGGCCCGCAGCTCGCAAGATCTGTATAATAACAACATATAATACCTTATAATTTCTGGACAAGAATAAACAAGAGATCGCAGAAGGGAAGCCAAACGTTTAAATATAATAATCAAGTGTAATCAATGTAATTCGATTGCAAACTGCATTTGTTTATCGAATGTGGTGAAGCGCACAAAGCAATTCGTGTGTACGTGGGCAAGCGAGAAGGAGACTGAGGGGGAGACAGAGGGACAGCGAGAGAGTGGGGTGTTTGAAGACTAAAGGCCAGCAGAAATAAAATGGAATTTTATGAGAAGTCGCAGCGATCGCCTCGTTGGGCACGTCGTAAATTTGATTTGGTTTATTTTCATTTGTTTCTTCTTTCGTTTTCGTTTCTGTTTTCCTTTTTCCCCTCGTTTATGGTCGCTTTCCACGGATGCTGCCACGGCTGATGGCAAGTTCATAGTTTGTCTGTGCGCCGCGACCTCTGGGCCAACTTTGTTGCAATGAGTCGCATAAATTTCACTTTTACTTGGCCTTTATATAGCTGGCATAATTCATGGTGCAACCACTTGGCGTGTGTGACACTCAATGGCAACATATGTTGCTGGCAACATGTTGCCAGGCTCAACTCTATGTGGAGCACACGGCATGGCCATGTGGCCGCAAAAGTGTTGCAAATTATATGGCAGCAACGTGTTCATTGCATCGGTCATGCTAGCATTGTGAGGGGGCGGTGCTGGAAGGAGGGGGCGTGTTTCTAGCTCGGGGCCACAAACGAATGCAAATTGTTGCATCAGCGAGCGCAACGAAATGTGCAGGAAAATGAAATTGTTTCTTCAAGAGAAACTTGGCCGCAAATGAAGCAGTTGCCGTTGCCGTTGCCGTTTGCAAGCTGCAACATGAAATGCTCCAGAGCCGCAGGCTTGACAGGCAACAGCAGCAGCCGCCGCAGCCGCAGCGGCAGCTGCCTTCACAGAGGGCAGCCAGAGCGTGTGGGTCAGTGCGTGCCGTGCATGAATTACGACATCCCAGAGCAAATAGCATGGCACGAGTCTAGCAAAGAAGCAAACAAGACAGAGAGAGATAGATACACTCTTAAATTATACACAATTAAAATGTTGTTACCGGCTTTACAAAGCGTTTTGCAATTATATATTATGGTAGCCGGCTGGGGTGGAGTGGCTCAGAACTTTAGCCAGGAAACGTTTAAAGTGGCACAAATCAGAGCACGAGCTGCAGCCGGAGGAGTTGCCGCCGCACGAGTGCTTCGCAAACTGGGTCAATGTGATTATAGGCAAAGACTTTCACTAGCTGGTTGTCAAGTGAGTGGGATGAACAAAGACAAAGAGGGAGAGAAGGAGAGTGGATAGCATGTGTGGGCTAAAGAGAATTGAGAAATTATGTTGGAAAGGCTAGAAAGGAACACGTTATGCGAAAGTCAAACACAGAAAGTGGGTGAACTCCATTTATCTCTTCTATAAATCGATAAATCTCTAAAAATCTAGAAGATACAGGACTGAACTAGCTAAAGACTATAAATAAGTTTGTTGTATAAGTCAAAACAAGATATCTAACTTCAAGTTCAGTTATTGATACCAATTAGAAATAGATTTTGGGCTACATTTTCGCTCAGTTTTTCCTTTGCCTGAGTTATGTCTTGGAAGCTTAAAAAAGTAATTGGGAAAATACTTTTAAATATAAATCTCTTTTACATTTGGAATTTCTTGAATATGTTACTCCACTTATCCTCTTATCCTCTTTTTGTACCTGATAGATAGCCATTTTATCGCTAATGGTTTATCGATAGTTTTGATAGCTGGGCTCGCAAAACATTAAATTGGCCACAATCACGAAACAATTTGTGCTTGGAGAAATTGTACTTCTTGAAGAGATTTTTATGTTTCTCATTGGGAGTCATTGGGACGGGCGCGGGCAGAGCTCGGACAAGTTGATTGCGTCTCGCATTGCCGGCATTTTCACCAAATGAATTAATTAAATCAGCGTGCAGAGACACTTTTGTAATTAGAAATGCCCGCAATAGGCGATTGTCCGCAAGAGGCGGACACACAAAAGGCAGCAGCAGCAGCAGCAGCAGCAGCCAAAGGAAAGCAGGCGCCAAGAGGAGTCATCCAATGCGGCGGTTGCATTTCTATTTTCCAAGAATTCAACGTATTTTTTACTTTTTTGCCGTTGCAAATAGAAAACGGAAAGGCGACAACTCTGAGCTAATCCAAAGTGAATTTCTTAACGACAAAGCGAAGACATTTGAGATTTATTTCTGTATCGACTTCTGGTTCAAGTTCAAGGAATAGCACTGAAACCCCAGACATTGTTTATAAAGTAGTAATTCCCCTGCACCTATCCGTATTTTTCCTTAGAGACTCACCGCTGTAGAGCTGCGTTTGCGCAGTAAATTATCCAGGCACAGCTGTAGCTCAAAGGCCTTCAAGTAGATCAGATGATAGCGATCGCGCAAGCGTTCCAAATTGCCTTCACCCTTTCGTGTATGGGCTGTATTGTTGCTGCTGCTGGTGCCGCCAGCTGCGACAGCTCCAGCTCCAGCTCCAGTCGCAACTTCAACGCTGGGCGTGGTCAATTGTGCGGCATCAGAGGCAAAGCCGCTGCTGAGACTATGCGACTTGGTCGCCGAGTCGCTGGTCGATTCGCTGGAGCAGTTGCTGGTTAATGAAGCCGGCTGCTGTGACTGTGACTGCGACTGTGACTGTGACTGTGACTGCGATTGTTCGCGTTCCCTTTCGGAGGCGGCACGTATGCAAGCGCTTACAACTCGAGCGTGTGATACAATTTCATGGTACAACACCTGGAAATAGACAAAGCGACAAAATGAAAATTAAATTGAATGCGAAAGATATCAAATGCGAATTGACAGCCAATTCGAAAGCGAACACACATGACGTATACTTAATAAGGCGCGCGCTTTGGACACGTGAGCTCAACCAAAGCCCCCGGCCATTGCCTCACAGCCAATAAAGCTGCAGCCCCGCCGCCACACGTTCGACTGCGCGGCGCGTGGGCTTTTGCCAAGTTTTGTTTTTTTTTTGCTATTGGGCGCAGCACGGGACGCGAGAGTCTAGACAGAACTCTAAATGAAGCGACTGCACCTAAATGCACTGAGCGAAAAGCCTATGTAGTTGATTGAATAGAGAGAATGCTTATTGCAATATTTTCTTGGAGTAGAATTAGAATGGAGATGCTCTACGCCTAAGACTAGGATTCTAATATATATTTCTACTACTACGACTACTCTTCAGTCGGATCTTGATCTATAACAATAGAGCTCTATGAAAGCCCTTGATTACAAGTCTTACACCTTCCTAACCAGCCCCCTTTTGCTTTCAGTGCATCCAATTTCTCTCTTAATAAACTAAAAACTCTTCAGTCTCAGCCTTAGCTTCAGCCTGAGCCTCTGCCTCAGCCCATTTCCGTTCATGTGCAGCAATTGGCTTTTGTCTTAGATTTTCATCACTCATTTGTCATTTTTCGGCAGACGAATCCCCAACCCCAATCGAGACAAAGGTCAAATCCCACACATTGCATAACCCCATGATGATGCATCCGTCCATTGTATTGTCGAAGATTAATCGATAAATGGAATTGGCTAAAATGGCTTTCCGCATTAGCCACACAGTCAGAGCCACAGAGCCAAGGCCCGAGCCGAGCCCGAGCCGAGACACAAGCGTGCGATATTCAATTTATCAAAAGAGAAAAAATGTGGAAAAAAATAATTACAAATGTAATTGACACGCCGCAGGTCAGAGTTGAAGCCAGAAGGGGGTTCGTGGGCGTGCCGCACAATGACACCCACCTAGCCACACATACACACACACAGAGACATTCTACACCCTCATATGCACATTCGCAATTGCCGCACTGTGCGGTTATCGTACATTGATCTTCATACAACAGTTTAACCTGAATGAACTCTTGCATCATGTTGTCTCTTGGCTAAGTAAACAGCAACAGCAACAGCAACAACAACAACAACAACAACAACACTAACCACAATAGCTGTCAGCTTAAGCATTAGAAATCGATAAATATGATGAAGCGACCAGAGCCGTCGCAGCTAAAATAAAACCCACCTGGCAGCCGCACTTACGGCAGCAACTGTTCGCATCCTGTGCATTTCACCAGCTCAAGTCATAAATTTTCAATTTTCACCTGTTGGGCTGCTCAATTGTACCTTTTATTTTTTCTTTTTGTAGACTAAAATCCCGCCTCTCCCCACTCTGAATGCAAATTGAAATGTCATAAAAAGGCGTTCGTCTCTCGCTTTGCATTTGCCAGCTACTCGCTTCCTCTCCTTACAGTTCGTGCAAATCTTATGCACATGATTATCATCGACATTTTGACACTTGATTAAAGAAATAAAAAAGTTTTCCACCTGCCGCTTGGCCAAGTTTCAGCTTGGTCAAAGTCTCAGCACTAATGCATTGAAAGAAAGTTAACCTGCATAATTTGACTAAGGCAGCTTTTACTTTTACTCTGCTTAAGCTCTATTTGAGTTCTCTAATCTATTCATTGTAACGAACTCATAGGTAGTATAAGCTATTGAGTTACCCTCTCAGTCTGTAAACTTCTTCCAATAACTTTTTTTTGCTTTCGAAACTAATGAATTGAATATGCTATATTAAGTAACAGCAAAGATAAGGAGGGCGAGAGTGAGAGAGATATAAGCTTGATATATATAATATATAATAATATTGTATATAATATAATATATAGAATCATATATTGATGTATATATATATTAATCAGCATTAATCTCTCTATCTCTACCTCTATCTCTCTATACACAGTATATATATATATATATTCACTCTTATCAGCTTTTATCTAAACATGCCTTAATTTATCTTACACTTATTTTTAGCTCCACCCAAGTCAGTTTCTTCCACTTCAATGGCTGCAGCTCCTTTCCTTTGGCTTGCAATATTTAAGCGAGCGCAAATCGAATTCTATTTTATAGGAATTTTCCGCTAGATAATTTTCTGCATCATTACAGCGAGTTGAGTCAGAAATCGTTTGCATTATAATATTATGATATTTTTGTTGCTTTTATCATTATATCTAATTATGTGGCTCGACAAAGAACTTGTTCCACTCTTGCTCGTCGAGAGCTGCCCGAGGGGGGTCTTTCGTTTTTAGAGGCTTGGCTGTTTGCACAAATAAAAGGCAACTTGAGTTCGAAGCCGAATCTGAATCTGAGGCTGAGAGGCGAGTCATGAAGCTGTTTCAAGCTGTTCTTAGCGGAGAAGCCTCTGTGACCTGGGCAGGTGTGTGGAGGCGGTGTGGGTGTGGCAGTCAAGCGGCTGCCTATTTGCGATAGTTGCGGCTCATTACGAGCCGAAGAGCGAGAGCCGCAAGAAAAACACACTAACAGCAACAAGACACAAGCTAAGCCAAACAATTGCCTGGCCATAGAGCAACGCCTTTCTCTTTGTTTAAACTCAGCCAAGAGTCGAGTCGAGTTGAGTCGAAGCCGACTCAGAGTCAAGTTGGACTTAGAGTTGGAGGAGGAGAAGACTGTGCGGCCGTATGGCTCCACTCCCCAATCTTTGCACGACTCTGGGTCTTGGCAATTTGGCGAGCCTCTTAATGCATTCTGCACACGCCAACCACCCACCTGAGAACGCCGAACGACTCCAGTTTCAGAACTTTGAATTATAATAAAATAAATATGAGCCAGAATTTTATGCAAAAAGTTCGTGACTAATCTGCGACTGAACTTGAGATGTTACCTTCTGCCCTGTGTTGTGATTGCAATTGAGACTTCGATGCACTCAGCCGCCAGTCGGCAGTCGGCAGCAGCCATGCAGCAATGCAGCAGGCCCCCAGTTGGGGCAACATGCTGCAAGCTGAAGGCACCGAGAAAGAATTTATTGGCTAAAGAAAAGTGAATGCACAGTGGGCGAAATACCGAATTGAGCACACAGAATGCATAGAGCTCTAAATTTTTAGTGTCAAGAGTCTGTTATAGCCTTGCCCACTTTGCGAACAATCGGAAATATAAATGTAGCAATGAAATAATAGGGTACCAATAGGTTTATTACAAATTTTTCATTTTATACGAAGAGGGTATCAACAGGAAGAGGGATCCCAATTTTAAGTCTCTTGTATGAATAACCTTGAAGTCGTTTACTGTTTATATAGATAGAAGGAGTAAGATTGATTGAGAACAAGACACAAAACCAATATACTCTTTTTACTGCGTGAACGAGTCTACAAAAATTATGTATCTATTGTTCTATTGTTCTCTGCTGATTTCAAGGTCTATGTTGCGGCTGCCTACTGGGCAAATGCTCTTAGGATTCATAAACATTTGTAGACGTTTTAAAGTGTTTATTTATCAATTGATATAGGTAATTGTAATATGCCTGATATACTGAAAGCTTGGCCTTGTCTTTTTATTCTTGTTGCGGAAATTCTAGTCATATTCTTAAGTTTCTTTTTCTCATTCCCTAGACACAGTTACAGAATATTTATATATTTCTCTTTCTTCACATATTTAATGATTCATTTCATTATATTTAAGCTCTTTCTTGCTCAGTTGTTTATTCGAGCTGTCAACGCCTCGTTTGAGCACATTTTCTGTTCGCCTTTCCCACTGCAATCACGTTTTCAGGCTTTATTTTTTTATTTTCCAATAACTTTTACATAATTTACATAATTCTTTATGATACGCTTTCAGCTCGTTTATGATTTGTGTGCATGCTTTAAGCATAAACTCGAGCAATTTTTACCAGCTGGCGCCAGTTGAAAAATGACTCTCGACTACATTTTGCCCAGCCAAATGCTAATTGGACTGTTGGCCACATAAATTCCACGCACAGTGGGCACACTTCTCTGCTTCTTGCCCTTGTTCTTGCTCTTCTCTCAGCCAGTTGCAACACACGGACTGTCCTCCAATTGTTGTCGGCTCGCATGACGCACTTTCGCGCAAAGATCTTCTAATGCGTTTTGCTATTTATAACGCTGAAGACTGAGCGCGTAGCAGCTCTCTGGCTGTGTCTCTCGATCGAGGTTCGTTGACTCACAAATTTGTTCGAATGCTGCTGTTGAGCAATAGCCGCGACTATCAACAACAACAACAACAAAGACAACAATTAACTAGCTACAACAACAATTTATTCATTATCGAAAATGTCAGTACGTGACCTCGACCGCGTTTTTTAAATATTTATCGCCCCTTAGACTTTGGGCACACAGCCTACGCCCCCTAATCAGATGCCACATGCTGCATGTGCTCATCTATATTTATATATATATATATATATATCTGATTCAGAGCAGACGCAGATTTCAACTCTAGAAAGCGCGTAATTTAGCTCATATAAGTTCAATTCTCACCTGCCAAATATTTTAGCCAAAAAAGAAAATATTTCTTTGCAAAAAGTCAATGAACGTTGCCTCAACAGCAGCAACAACAACTATGGAACACTTCCAAGATGTCACACATACTATAAATTGGAACGCGCACAGTTTTTTTCTTTCTGTTTCTTACTCTGCGGCTAGCACATTTCTCAGTGAAATAGTCACGACATTTGGAACACTTCCAAATGGCCAAATCGAAAGCGACTTTAAATAGCCCCAAAAAAGAGCGAGATGAAAAAATGTGGATACAAAGTCTGCCGGTTTGGGGCACAAACTAATTTCGGTGTGCGCGCTTCCAAAGCAAACAAGTTGCGACTTCTCTAATTACCTCAATGGAGAAGCAGAGGAGAAGCAGTAGGAGGAGTAGGAGAACAAATACCACTTTTCTCATCTTGCACGGGGGAGTCGTTGGCCGAGCTCTATTGACAAGATAAATGACAAGAGGAAACCAGAAGAAGCGGAAAAACTGTAGTTGACACTCCGAAAGGTGTGAGAAAATGAACTGAGATGTAACAGTCAATAGAAATTTGTATTAGGCTAGGAGATAGTCTAGAGTTGAGCAGCAACTGTTTGACTGTTATAGACAGATACCCTCTAATATATCATAAATACATAATCTTTTATAGTCTACCACGAAGTACTCTCTGTATAAATAAGCAATTTGACAACAATTGATAGCAAGAGCTTTAAGAAAAGTTTCGGTAACAGCATAATCGGCATGATACATTGACTCTGATTGATGGTAGACACTTGAGCTAACAACTTTTAGCCTTTAGCATATTCCATGTTATCTATTAGCAGTCATACCCCATCAGTAGTTGCCTCTGCAGGGTATATTTGTGGTAGGAGTGCAGAGGAAATGACTGCAGTTAAGACTTATTGTTTGAGTTATGTTTGCTGTTAGGTGCAACACCTCGCACGTTTGTTGTCACCTGGGCAATTAAGCTGCCTGGGAGACAAAGCAGCCAACCGAGCCGAGCCGATCCGAACTGTTGACCCACAATTGAGAGCAGAAAATTATGTCAAATGCAACTGCAACGTGCTTGAAGCGAATGCATCGGGAATTAACCGAAAAACCCAAAGATGAAGAATTCTCGAAAAACCGTTCTAAGCATGCGAAAGAGAGAGTCGTTCGCTCGCTGACCAAAAGTCCGGCGAGAGCACAGTTAAAATCCCCGAC
Organism: Drosophila mettleri; assembly: GCA_035047625.1. Taxonomy (NCBI): domain Eukaryota; kingdom Metazoa; phylum Arthropoda; class Insecta; order Diptera; family Drosophilidae; genus Drosophila; species Drosophila mettleri. The sequence goes on along the minus strand of JAWNPI010000103.1, from coordinate 723,414 downwards.
ACGGCCGCTATTGAGTAATATATCAGAGACATAAAGAGGGGGGCCTCTGATATCAAAGCTGACAACGACACGGTTGACATAATCACGTTCGAGTGTCACGTTCGTAGCCGGGCACGATAAGACTCCGACGACGGCGACGACGTCGGCCGAGACGAAGCCATCGTCTGCGCCTTTTGTTGCCGTCACGTTCTTGGCAGATGTGTTGTTGTTGCTGCTGTTGCTGGCCCCCATGTGGTCCACTCGAAGCTGCAGCCGCAGTCCGCCTGCATCCAAAAACTGTGACCAAGAACAAGTTTGCCGCCTGTCAAGCTGTTGAAATTTTTTTTAGTTTTCCTCTTCATTTTTCTTTTGGCTTTTGACTTTAGCTTTGGCTCTAGCTCTGACTCTGGCTCTGGTCTCATTAAAAACATGTTACATGGCTTTAACTGCTTAAACTGATTATGAAACTGTTGGGCTTTAACTGTTTATTTAATTATTTCTTTACTACATGATATTAATCAACAGCAGTTTTGGTTCGTCACTGAGTGACTGGGGCGATACCCTGTAAGAAATTCTCCTTAAAGTCACATTTCAACATAATTGAATCTACTTGACGAAGCGCGCGACTTTTCTCTCTTTTTCAATGAATTGGGTAATTTTTTACAGCTTAAAGAAAGAGTTACAGAAACACTTGGCTTGATGAAGTATTCTTTGACTTAGTTGCTCAAGAGAAGGAGCATGGTCCACTTGCTCGTTTTCATTGTATATAGATTAAATGAAAATCCTGGGCTTTCTCTGGCGGCATTAAATTTCAATTATTACAACATCAGAGCGGCAACTAAGCCTCAGCCTATTGGGTCTGCGGCTTGGGTCTGCTTTCTGCTTTCTATTTATTGCACAATTAACAAGTCGTTAGCCCAAAAGTTTTTTGTTATTTTCATTTTGGGATCTTTCAACTAGCGTTACGCCTGGTGCCAGCTGTTAGTACATTGACCACAGAAAGGCCGCGGCAGGGTAATATCATTTTAATTGCCACAAGACCGCAATAGAGCGATGACGGAGAGGGAGAGAGAGACATAGAGATAAAGAGAGCGAGAGGTAAGTCCCTCTGCTTAAGTAACTACCGTATTCAACTAACAACTTGATCTGTAATCAACCTTCGAATGAAAGCCCAGCCACGAGTAGTTGCGGCAAAGGCGTAGCACCCCACAGCCGCAGCCTTGTCGACGACTCTTGGACACAGCTCTGACCTTGTCCATTTGGCCAACTGATGGCGGTCATTTGGCTTGGCTTGAATCGCCTTCTTTTCTTTGGACCACATTTGGCAGACACTTAACGTACGTTAATTGCACTCGACTGGCCTGAAGATCACACGACGAGTGTTTCGAAAGTGTTTTCGGACTTGTTTTGACTTCGCTCAATTTGGGGGCAGCGCCGTGTTTGGTAATCCGATAGCTTCGAGTGCAGATGATACTCGAGCTGCCGGTGTCAAATGAGCCACAGATTTAGGTGAAGAGGTTCACTGAACTTGCTGCAGAAGGTCGAACGTAACAGTTAAGAATCTGTTAGCTGCGGCTTGATCTTTAGAAAGCTTGGCTTATAAATGGGTAAATCCACAGTAAAGTTGATGAAAAGTCTATAGTTAAAGCTGAAATTCTTTTCTTTTCATAAATGATTATAGATATTTCTTTCTCACTCTCTGTATGTCTTACTCTTCATCTCCATCATTAAGCAAACAATACATATGCAGTTAGCTGTTTCTTTCGCTTACTCGATCTCTCTCTCTCTCTCTCGTCTTTTGCTACTACCTCTGTCGCCTCCTCTACATCTACCTTTCATAATCCCATTTCGTGCAAATCCAAATCGGATTACGAGTCCATTGTAAATGGCCAAACATTTCTCATGATTGATTTTTCCCCCTACCAAAATTGGTCAGCAACAACAACAACAGCTCTGGCCGGGTAAACATGGAGCAGATGAAATATGGTTACGGAGATGCATATGACTGCAGATATATCAGCCAAACAGAGCACAAAAGAGCCAAGCATTTCCCAATATTGTATCGACCGACACAAAGCGAGCAACGGCGCATTTTCACCAGTTTTTCACAAAGCTAAAGCTGTCGATGACAAATGATTGCCGCAATCAAATGAAATTGGCAAACATTTGGCTAATTAGTCTTAACGAACAAAACAAACGAAACAACGTGAAGTCGTCTAATTGTGCAACATTTGAGTCGGACAATTACAATTTTCCTTGCAGCTCCGCTTGAAGGCTGCAGCCCGCTTTAATCACCAGCATCGTTTGCAGCGAGTGTCTACTGTATGCAAGCCAAGGTCAATCTATTGAGATTGCAGCGCTTCGGCATCTGTGTGGGCATTGATAAGCCCAAAGTCTTCAAGACAAGCCATTTCTGCTCTGGCCACTAATCATTAACTTTTACGACCCAATTGAACCCGGGGTCGAGCGAGCTGTTGTCTGAGTAAATATACATATATTTATTTATGATTACGATTGAAGTTACCAGAGCTAGTCTCGCTAGCTGTCTTAAGCATTTCAAAGTTAGCTGCATTATGCTTAGATTACTTAGAGAAATCTCTTGCTAAAATTATTCAAACTAAGATTTAAATATAAATACGATTCATAGATGATGACAAGGATTCAGTATGACTGATATGAAGAAGGAATAGTTATCAATCTATTCACAATTCAGATACATTATTAATGATCAGCAAATGGTATTAAAAACTTCTTATTTCAGAGCTCATTTTGGTAGTCGTGTCTCGTCAAGGCCTTACTCTTCATAACTGCAGACAACCTTAGATTTTCGCATTTTATGCTGAGCCTCAACTGCTTTGCTAGCTATAAAGCCACAGCTCAGTTGTGTGTAAAGAGAAATCCATGAATTTGCATAACAGTCTAACCACACACGACCTGGGAAATGCCTTTTATTGCAGCACTTTAAAGCAGAACTCAATTCATTATTGTGATTATTTATGGCTAATGCCCAATGCAACTGCAAAAGTTATAAAGATTATAATCATGATAATGATCAGGCAGTTGCAGCTGACCTCCATTGACCTCGTTGCACATCCTCCGTCATATAACAGGTTGCCAGCGCTTGTAATTGGGGCGTGGCAATGCCAACAACAACACATACAAAGCCCGACATTAATTGAAAGCCGACATTTTGGCAAATTAAGTGCCCATAAAAAAACAAAACACAGTTGTACAATGGACAAAGTAATTACCAGAGAAAGAGACAGAGAGAGAGTGGGTAGAGTGAGAGAAAAACTAACAAAAATTCATTAAACAGAAAAAATTGCAAAACAAATTAAATAAGCTAGAAAAGTTGATATCAAATGAACGAAGCTCAAATACTCTAAATTTGCAGATAGTTCAGATAAGCTGCCATGATAAAGAGTGGAATATATATACGATGATAGGTATTATAATGTCGTGTATATGAAGTAAAGGCTACATATATAAGAAAGTGCTCTGAGGCTATAAATGCCCATCTAAAGATCATATGCTCTATAGCAAGGAAAAAAGAGCATATGCTTTGCAGTTATAGCAACTCATCAGCTGCACAAATATGTGATATATATCTATAAACCAAATCTCTTATAATTGATATCTGCTTGCACAAACAAATTGTCATTAGTGTCGCTCGAAGGCCTGTATTGAATTTGGCTGCAGTTTTATCTCAAATAAATTTGTTCGTTTCATTTAACATTGCAAATGAGTTTTGGGTTTCAGTTTTTCTCTGTTTCTTTTTTTGGGGCTGTCTTGTCCTGGGGGGCCGCAGCAGACACCGAACAGGAGACAATGGAAAAGCTCGGCGCACTTTCACTAACAGCAGGTGGAGATGCACTGGCAACAAGTGGAATCTGCAGCGAGGTTTTTCTTTAACAATTACGACACCTCAATTTGCGAGCAGAGGCAGACCAGAGACAACCAACGAGCCAAATGCCCAGAAGCTACAAAATCAAAACACACATAAGTCAAGTGCTGCCCGCCCGGCCCGGCCCGGTACCACCTCCTCCTGCTGCGACAGAGTTTGTAACTCATTAAGTGGCGAACGGGTTCATAACTCTGCAACATGGCGGGTCACAACTAGGGGTCACTCTCAGCCACAACAACAACGACAACTGCAACATCTCAGCATCTCATACTTCCGAATAGATAAACGTCGCGACGACGACATGTGAGCAGAGCCACAGCAGCAACACATTGCACACATCTCGGAAGCTCTTGCAGCAATTGATTTTTAAATGCCACAAAAGGGGGCGTGTTAATGGCCAGGGTTAAAGGTAATCTACGAGCCGACTACGTGCTCAGCTCGCAGCAGCCTCTATTTTTTGACACTATTTGAGGTACTTTCGAGGCGCAAAATATAAATATTATTAAATTTAATATGGGCCGAGTTCAATAACACCCAATACAATTGGTAGTTAAGCCTTAAGATATAACCTGAGCGATGTGAGGTGAAAGAGACCGCAGCAGCCAAGCAGCAAACCACAACAACAGCAACAAGCCTGGGCAAGCCAGCTAAGCGTGCTTAATGTTCAATTGTTTAGAGTACATTGAACTGAAACTGTGGCAAGCAAAGGCATCAGAAATCAACTGAGAAAAGAAACAACTGAGGATTAACTATATATATATATATATATATATATATATATATATATATTTATATATGGGGCATATATATGGAGACAGCTTAGAAAATGCTGAGAAAACAGAATGAAAGAAAGTTTCGTTATATAAAAGGATAATTAGAGCGGGAGAGAGAGTGAGCTAACACACAAGTGTTAATTGAATAAATGTGAAGAAAGAGTGTTATTTTAATAGATCAATTATGAAATATTGATAACTATATAGTAGCACACAGCTATGGCAATTAAGCAAAAATCAAGTATTATAAATTATATATTTTCAATAAATTGATTAGATATCTATGTAGAACTGACAATTCAAGCTAGACTTTAAGAGACCAGATAGAGGTTCGAAGATGGATGATAGAGGAGAGAATATAAAGGATAGAAGACGGAAGATGGAAAATTGGATTGCCATAGATAGATGATAGGAGATGGAGAATAAAAGATACAAGCTATAAAATAGAAGCTGGAAGATAAAATATAGAAGACAGATGATAGAAGACAGAAGAAGAAGACAGGAAGAATAAGAAGATGATATAAACTTGTAGGTAAAAAGTCGAAGATTGAGAATGGCAGAGGGCAGAAGATGGAAGTTACAAGATGATAATCATCGAAATTATATGCCACAAGCAAAAAGAATGTCATCGGTAACCAGAGAGATAGATAGAACTGTCTTCTTCTTTCTCTCTGGTTGCTCGCAATCAGCTATTCTTAATATACAGAAAATATGCTGCAAGCAAATCAAATTTCAGCAGATAAACTTTGAGTTAAGTTACAATTGTTGCTCTTCAATTTAGTCTCAAATTTGGCCATTATTTATATCTGGCCCAGCGACAGGCGACACATGTACAAAGGACAACCTGTCGTCTGCGACTTTCGCCACATCAGCTAGCAGCCATCAGCCATCAGCCATCAATTAGATGCATCTATAACAAACTAATGCCTTGATTTGCACTCAATGCCAGTGAAAGTTTAACTGATCTGCATTGTCTGGCAATAGGCGACAATAGGACCATAACGAAGACATCCTAAAGCACACACACTCGACGCACACTCGATACATATTCACACATCAACGCCTCTTGATTTTTATTGCCTCTGCTGTGCTGGTATCGATCGAAGTACATAAAAAATTTGCATAGCGTGGAAATAAAAGCAAAATTTATTGGCAGCGCGACGTCGGCGCAGCGGACGACTACGATGAGGTTGGCAACTTTATTAGCAATTTGCCAAACGGCAATTTGAATAAACGAGCAGTGGCTGCCACCAGGTAGGCAGGCAGAGCAACACACACACACACACACAGAGACTCACACACACACACACCTACCCCAATTGGCTGATTGAATATGTTGCAAGTGGGCTTATGATGTGGCCATGTGGCTAGACTTAACAAGGATTAATCAGGCGCAACGAATTTCGATTTATTTATGGGTCAAGCAAGAGGCGCAGGCGCAGGCGCAGGCGACACCCTTTGTTGAGGCAGCATTAGAAAGTTTTTTTGTGTCTCGTCTCTTTGCTGCATTTGCATTTGGACTGCAGCTCGTGCATGTCGCGGCGCAAATATTCAAATTGCGAAATTTGCAATTTTCACCTGTGTGAATCCAACACGTGGCGTTTGCTTCTGTCACGTTTGCATTTTTGGGTATTGCTCACAAATATGAGGGTCGTGACAGAGCGCAGGGCAGACGTGGCCCAATCTCGGCCGGAATCGTGGCGACTCAATTGACTCACCTGAATGGCAGCACAGGAAAAGCGAAAAGCAAAAGGTTTTTTGCGCGCCATATCAAACAGGCGAATCGCCGCATTGACAGAGAGCAAGGCAGAAAAAGCAGCAGCATAAAATCAAATGACAGCAACTGATGCAACATGCAACAAACAGCAAAAGCAACAGCAACAACAACAACAACAACAGATTGTAGCACTGCCGGAAGACAGACGCTGCAAACAACAACGAATTGTTTTCAATATGCCTTTGACAGACAGCCGGACCAGAGCACTCGAACAGTCAGTCGCAGAGTGGAGTCCAAAAACTGTCAGTCGAAAGTCGAACTCGAACGCGAACGCGAACTCGGGTCGGCAGCGAACTCTATAGACAGACAATCTGACAGCGCAGCAAACAGATGCAGCTGCGGCTAGGGCCAGCCCTGCGATCCGTGGCGCATCTCAAAGCTTCAGCGCTTCAAGCGCTGCCTCTGTTTAGATGGCGAACGAAGGTCCTCCATGCCTCGGCAGCGTTCACTTTTATCAAAAGTAATTGCTCGCTGCGCTCCGATACTGATCAAAATGTTGATCATCACAATGATCACTGGCATCATTACGAGGCTTGCAGCAAAGCGATTGACTTGCCATTGAGTCTATGCATAATTAGCTAATTGCATGAAAGGCTAATGGCGGAGCAGGCACAACTAGATAATCTAATGGAGCAGCTTAAAGGGGGCGAAGAAGGCAGTCAAAGCGCCGAAGAGCAGAAACAATGCAGATGCAGTGAGCGAGGCATAGCTGAGAGGGACTCTCAAGAAATCATGGAACATTACTAGAAATTATTTATATTAAATAATTATGAATTATGTATTATAGAAATATATTGAGAAATTTTTAACATATCAGGATCTATTCCTGAAATACAATCTTTTCTATAGATCTCTTCTATAAATCTTTCGTCTTCTGTTTGACTTTGCACTAAGATTTCAGTTATTATTGAGTATATTTATATATATGCCCAGTAGATAAGCTACTCTTCTATAGAGCTCTCTTCCTGAAGCCAGTTTCATTGACTTTCAATCATAGCTATGGAAGCGGGACTAATCAAATGTCTTGCAGCTGCATTAAGGTCGAGTTATCAAGGCCAATTGACATAGCTCAAAGATAAATTCAATTAAAATATAAAACTTTATCGATCTTTCGACATTCAGAGTCAATAATTAGGCAATAAATCAGGCACTGAAATGCGAAAGTCCATTGCATTGGGGCAATTAAGAAATTGCATTCATAACAAAGCGCGAAACGAATAATTTGTGCGCTCAATGAGATGAGTTGAGTGAAAGCGAATGAATGTTAATTGCAAATCGTTAAGTTGTTTTTAAGAAATATAAGACCCTGGGAGAGGGATGTGGCTAATGTCTGTGATATATGTGCACAGAAACAAAAACATAGCTTAATCTGGATTGCATTTTAGTTTATTGAACGCTGCAGTGTTTCCTCTCTTCGTCTCTGCGCCTGCCATGAAAAATTGAAATTTGCACGCAAAGCCAAAAAGTTATGACTGCCAGACTTGGGCAGGCGAAATGGCATCTTGTTGTTGTTGTTGATAGTTCAACATGAGAAATGGCAATTTTAATTGCGGAAGCGAAAACTAAATGAAAATAGAAAGAAAACACAAACCGAAAACCCAAAATAGCTGGAACAACACGCCACACATGTATGTGCGTTTGCAGCAGATGGAGAGCCCAGATCTTAGACCTTATATGCATGATTCTTACCTAGAACGAGAGAGAGACAGAAAGAAGAGAAGAGGCAAGGTTAGTTGATTTGATTTTGAGTATATACGATAAAATTATTTGCTATATTTAGAATAAAGTCAAAGGAAATGGATAGCAGCTGCAGTGGAGAGTTACCGAACTAAGAGCTAAGTTAATCATTGGCTAGACTGACATGCCAAGATCGATGCAGATCTTATGGAATCTCCCATGATTCCTTTTGCTTTTAACTTCCCTTTTTCTCATCGTTATCAAGTACTTTCTAGCTGCTTTCCGTCCACTTCCCATATTTGATCTCAGTGTATCTCCCACATGCCCCAGACTAAACTGTCAATAAATCCATTGCTCTGAATACTGAACTTTCGAAAAGCATTTGCTTTGATTCATTTTGTCAACTTTTAATGAAATGCACTTCAAAGCCACATCAAATTTATGGGCAAACGGAGCGCAGTAAAATAAAAACCACTTCCCAGACACAAAGAATCGACATAGCTATAAATATATAATTTATCTCTAAATAGGGGTCACGTTGGAGTTGTTTAGATCTTGTAGAGCGACAAGTTTGACAACACGCACCATCATGATCATGATTTGTTTTCGGCTGCATCTTGAGTGAAATGTTTGGCCACACTTTGGCAGTCGAATAATCGCCAGATGCCAGGCAGTAAACAACAATAACAAACTAGGGAAATCCATAACAAAGAACATATATGTCTACACACACGATTGACAGCGCTGAGGTGGAGGAGCGAATGCAGCAAATGCCCTGTTATGGAAAAACCCAAACCAGAAAAAATGGGCGCCATATCAGAAGTTACAGAGTGGGTGTTGAGTGGGGGAGGTGGGCGACGGTGGCTCAGGCGCTGTTATAGTTTGTTATGCTAATTGAATGAAGGCAACGAGAAAAGCTATTTTTTCGACTCAAGCTAACAATTTATGTCTGGCCCGAAAAACCGTCAGCCACAACAATAACAACAACAACGGAAAGGAAAAGATTTTCACCCAATTTTCTGTCTATGTGCATGCGGCAGTGGTGCATGACATTTTCCGAGTTGAGCGGGAGTGGCACACACGCGACAAAAATGCAGCCAGTGCTGCTCGAATGCCCCACGATAACAGGGCAATCAATATCTATAGTTGACCCATTTCATCACTGATAACTTGAGTCCCCAGTGCATTAATTTGCGCTATAAATCAATAAAATTTTGATATTGAGGAAACATTGTGAGGGAATACCTGGATAGTTAAATGGAGCAGAAATCGATTAGATTAGATTAATGCAGTTAATTTAGATGTGACAAAAATAGAGACAAATAGAAACAATTCTGAATTAACTACGCCATAAAATCAATCCATTAAATCTGTTATCTTATTGCCTAATATCTTATGTCAGATTTCGTTTTAATCACGTATCATAGAAAATGCAATTAGACAAAAGAGTCTAACAGAAGCTATTCAATAGGACAATGAAAACAAAATATATTATATCAAATATGATATGCATTTCTACAACTATAAACCACTCTACTTAAAGCAAATGTAAAAAGTTGCATTGTCTTATTATATTATGATTTGTTATTATATTATGATTTTTCTATAATCACTTTTAATTTGTAAAGAATTAGAAAAACATTTTTTGTTATTTTTTTTTAGCAATTCAGTGCATGTCTTTTGATCATTTCAAATGCATATATTTTTTTATATTTCAATTTAACTCAAATTTAGACATTTGTATACACCTCTTTCTTAGAGTCTCTTAACCTTTTTCTGTACTTTAAACTCCCACAAACCTGCAGGAGTTCCCTGCACATATTCAATCACATTCTTCTAACATAAATTTCCACTTAATTTATACACTTCCTTCGCCCCTTTTTAGTTCAAACTTGGCAAATTCTCATGGCATAAACAATTCATAGCACGTTTTCAAATGTTTATTTAGCGAGGTTTTGTAGCGCTTCAATGGCTACCAAAATGCCAAAACATTTCAAATTTATTATTGCTAGTTGAAGCTAAAGCTGAAGCTGAAGCTAAAGCAAGACATCAAGAGGAGCTACGTCTAGCAAATAAATCTTGCAGTCCAAGGCGTAAATACGAAGCTCACAGTGCATGCGAAATGTTTATGCAAACAACGAGGAAAACAACAATAGAAAAAGATATAAAAAAAAAAAATAAATAAACTGTGGCCAATAGGAAGGAAGCCAAGGCCGCAAATAGGAAATGCAATTGCCAAAGCTTGGGTGGCATAACACAGAGCAGAAGAAGTAGGAGGGGGCTGGGGGGTAAGGTATATGTATGTATGTTTGGCATGCAAGTTGTTGTCATGTTCATATTTACATGTTGCAGCCACAAGCATTGGCCATTCATGCATGAAGCTTGGCGCAGCTGGAGATCAAAGTCCTCCCCCAACCCCAACACGATGATGAGCCAGTGATAAACAATTTTGCGATGGCGCACTTGCTGGCCAGCAAACAGGACGCTCGCGGCTGAAAGGACGCCACGCTCCCAGGCAGTCGACGAGTCGATGCCGGGGTCAGAGTTCAGTTCAGAAAACAAAACTTTCTAAGCCATTACAAATTGTCAGCGCCAGGCAGCAACTGGGGAAGCCGAAAATGCAATTTCATGGCTTGTCAATCAGTTTGGTGTTGTTGTTGCCGTTGCATTTATGGAGTGAAAACTGTAGCTGGCTGCAAAGGGCGCCAAAAACTGTCGTTGCCCAACTGATTTATGCGCCACAATAGTTCATATTTTCCATGTTTTCTTCTTCTGTTTTCAATTTAGCAACCTTTGCGCGGTCAGAGGTTAACATAATATTTTTTGATTGCATTTCAATTTTCATATTGGGCCATAAATCTTGCACAAGTGGCAAATTAAAAGTCATAAATTGTTAGCTGCACAAATAAATGCAGCCAATTGCAATTCCCGTTGCCAATTGCCAATTGCCAATTGCTCGTTGCCAATTGCCCATTCCCACTGCCATCACTTTCTGTGCAACATGCTGCGCCGCAACATGTTGCCAGTGTTTGTTGCCTAATTTGCGCTGCGGTTTGCCTTTTTACATTTTTTCAGCCAAAAGTTAGGAGTCAAAAGGTGTGTGAATTGTAATTGAAATTTGTGTTGTCATCTCATTGGACACCTGTCATAAGCTGCCGCAGCAGCCACAGCAGCCGCCACAGCAACTGTTGATGCAGCCGCGGGTGGCAAAGCATTTACAACGTCGCCTCGACTCAATGCTGCGCACGACTTTGACTTAGTCCACACATAAATCTATATAAAAGACACTCTGTCTATGAGTAATCGGTTCCGGCACTCCTCTAGACATTTGCTGAGCCACTTCGAGGGTCTGGAAAACCCATTAAAAGGCGACTAACTCTCTGCAGTTGCCATTTAAGTTAATTCAACTCTCGGCTGATGTTCTCTGAAACTGTTATTTAGTGAGTATAATGCGCAGAGTAGGGAACACTTAAGCTCTCTCTTCATATCCTTGTCTTCTTTATTATTTATTTTTCTTCTTCGATCTCTCTCTTTTTTATCTGGTTCTCTATCTCTCTCTCTCTCTCTCTCTCTCTCTATTCCTTCTTATACCTTCTGAATACGCCACACTTTTTGAACCTCTTCTCTTCCCGCCTTTTGTTTCTATTTGTTCCTGCTTAAGCTCTCTCGTCATTTGTTTTCTGTTTTCTATTCTCTTTCGCTCTCTTTCACTCATCTTTTGCTATCACTTTTTCTATTTCATTTCTTCTATGTATGCTCATCTCTCTTTTTGGTTCTCTCTCCTATCTGTCTCTCTATTTCTGTCTCTTATCTCTTTGGCTATTTTCGTCTCTTCATCTATACATTAGGCTCTTCCACGCTTTCTGCCCATGCGTTCAACTCACCTTTGTATGTCTATAAAATATTTCCCTTTTCAATTAAATATTATGAAACGAGTAATTCAATTGCTAAGCTAAGCTCACTCAGTAATCTTATTTCCCTTTTCCTGCAATAAAAGAAATGCAATTATCACAAATCATTTACATGGCCACCAATTGATATTCGATATTCGATATCGGAATGTGCAACAAAAGATCGTGTTTCGTTTTCCACACTTCCGATCGCATGTTTTGATTTATTGATGCAACGCCCCACGCAGCGCCGCGACTGTAATCCTAAACCCCAACACACAAGATCGAGAGAGCTCCACAGAGATGTCAAGCCCAAAATAAATACATTTTTTGAAAATTTCAACAAAATCATTTGCCACAATACAAATCAAAGCGTGGGACGTGGGCGCCTGCCGCTCAATTGGGTAAGACAACATGAGCTTAATTATTTTTAAATGATTTTCGAAAAGAAACGCATTCAGCGCAAGGGAACGGCAAATGCATGTTGCACATGTCGTCTCGGGAGTCCCTGCCGTATTGATATGGGCTTAGCACCCACGTCCGAAAAGAGCTAAGTCGAGGCCTCAAATCGCCCCGCGCACAGTCGCCGAGACAGCCCAAGTCGAATGTGATAATGCTATAATAAAGTTTTCAACGCTTACAAAGCAATCACCCACAAGTCACATGCCACATGCCACATGCAACTGCAACTGCAGAGACGTTGCAGTTGCAGCAAAGACTTTGTCATTCCGCTTGGGAAGCTGCTCGCGTGACGTTTCCTCGGATCGCATCTCGTAGAGCCGCACTTTCAATTGATGAATTTCATGTTGATGTGTTTATAATGTGCAAAGGCTTAGCAGGATGCGGTTTGAGGGGTTTTGTAGTTAGCGATGGAAAACAGCGAGTTGGATTGGCTAATGCATAAGGTTAAAGTGCAATGCAGATTGATTTATAGTATTAGTTATTGAGAAACTTAGTCAGCTGCTACACACTACAAAATACAAAATACATAAAAAGCTTGATGATCTGTTCTAATCATAAATATTTAGTTTACATATAAGAGAGAGGAGAGTTCGGAAATAGTAATGTTATTTAGTCACAGCTCCTGATAAGCCTTCTGATATACACTAAGCTAACTCATTAGTCAACTCTCCACATTCCTTGACAAACTTTAATTGAAATAAATAACTTTTTAGTGCGCAAGACTTTCCAAAAGATAACGATTTTGTTGACTATGTAATCGTCGTTGCAGACTGAAAGCCTACAGCTTGAAATCGTCTTCGATATCGCTAACCCAATGATGACTTATCCAATTGAAATTTACTCTAAACTCTGTCTATTAACTTTTAATGTTATTGGCGCCTTCAACTTGAGACAAACTTGCCCCAAAGACACACGACGAAAACCCAACAAACAGCCGCACCCAAAACTAAATAAAAAACATTTTTTGACTTTTTTTCTGCTTGAATGCCTCATCAGAGTTGGTTCAAGCGGGTCTATTTGTAATTCAAGAGCATCGCGATAAATCGAATTGTAATAGATGCTTGCTGCGATATGAGTTTGAGGCTGGGCCCAGTTGTAGCCAAAATTTGTAATGATGATGAGCTTTCTATGAGGAGAAAGCCAAAAAGAACGGCCCAAAGACGCCCACCAGATGTCGACACAAATTGACTGCACCCGCAGCATAAGTATTACCCTGCCAGAGTTGCCAAAGCACACACATATTTTAATTGCAATTTATGCTTGGCCTTTTATTTATTAACTGAATAAGCTTTAGGCCGGAACAAAAACATAAAAAGTTGCAGCAGCTGCAGCAGACAGGCCACACTTGGCAGCTGAACATTACTTAACAGAGTTGCCAGGCATTAATTGAATAAAACAAGATACTTGTGTTGTTTTAATTAAATTTAAAGCGAAGAAAGTTGAGGAAAATGCAATAAACAGCAGCTATAAATATATAAAGAGTTGACAGCTTTGATATTACAAGTTTCCAACGCATAAGAAGATCTCATTTGTTATGTTGCATACACATTGAGTATTTTTCTTCTCTGAGCCAACCAGGGTTGCCATATCATAATTGAATAACATTTCTCTTTCTTTAACTCATATTCGACCATTAATATATTCATTTTATCTATTTTCTAGCGCTCAATAAACAACTCTGCAAGAGTTAGAGCGCACTTGACAACTCTGCTCGAAACTGAAGCTCCTGCATTGAGTTTGGTGTCCGCTCGCTGAGCAACTACAAACCCTTTGGTCACGTTCAATCAAGATTCTCAGCATTGACATCAAGCGGAAGCGATTGGTGCTGCTCGACCAAACTGGATCAGAGCTCTGCAATCAAATTGGTGTGAAAAGCGAGGAGCGTGTCTTTGTTGCATTTCCTATAGATTATGAAAATTGCGCTTGTTAGGCAGCAGCAATTGGGAGTATCTTTCCAGTAGCTGGCATCTCCAGTAGCTGCTGCAAGGTGTTCACCTAATGCCATGTTCTGTGCTGCCAAACAACTGAGATTAAATGCGAGCAGAGCTGCAATCAGCGTACGATTGTTGGCCCTGGCCAAATGTCAGTGCAAATGCCACACAATCAGAGTTTCGACTCAGAGTGGTTCAGCTCAAGTGTTGCTTCTTACTGCGAAAGCCATTTACCCATGACCAGGCGAACGCCCCTTTCTGTAGATGCAACGCCCACCTGTCATTGGGGCCCTGCACCTGCCTTATGCTTCCCAAGTCTCTTGGTTTATGCACTGAGAAGTTTCAACACAAAAATGTGTCGCGGCCGCTCGCTCGCTCGCTTCGGTCAGTTTGCAAGGAAAATGCTTGTTTCCTTAACTAGCTTAAAATGTTGCCACTTACGGCTACACTGAGCGAAAATGTTGTGAGACAAATACTTAAGCAAATATTGAATTACTTTCAAGATATTCAAAAAATTGTTTTGAAAATCGAAATGAAAAAGGTTAAGCAAACGCAATTTGCACGCCCGCTTCTGCCTTAGTCTTAATTTTCATTTAACAAACTGATCTTACTTGCTTTTCTCACAGTGTATTGCTGCTTGGTCGAGCATAACAATTGCGCCTTATATTTTATGTGCATGTGCATTCTTTTGCTGCTTGGACTGCATTTGGCTTTTGCCTTTGTTTATTCGCGCCCCGCCGCAGAAACATCGAAAACATTTTCAAGTTTTTCACACTCGCTGCAAAACTATTTCGTTTTGCATTTCCGCAGCACTTTCCACACACACACACAGATACGGGCACATTTTAATGGGGCATGCAACATGGTTTAGAGAGGAATATTTCCGGGGTTTATTCCGTTTCATTTTTGTGCAAAGTGCATCAAACGACGCTCGTCAATTATGCAAAGTAAGGGGCCAAGTGTGGCTTCCTTTTGGCCCTGGCCAAATGAATAGCTGCCTAAGCCGCTTTGCATAATTAGGCAGTTAACCCGCCTTCATAGAGACCTTTCGTTTCTCTCTGTGTGATGAACCTTGCGTCAAGTATTTGCATAAGTCAGTCAAAAGTGCAAGGCACGAATTTGATGCGGGTGGCCATCGAGAATGCAGACGGAGAGGACGAAAAGGGGGGAGAGAAAGAGGAGCAAGGCTAAGTGAAAGCCTCTTCTTCACATTGACAGTGGCTAGAGCCATGTGTGGCTCTCGGCCGTCGGCAGTTGGCAGTTGGCAGTTGGGCTTAGCCTTGTGTTAGGTGTCGACAGGGTTAGGCGAATTAATTTCTTTACGGCTCTGTTTGGCCCCTGAACAGATGGCCCCACAGAGATAAGCTCTACAACTGCGACACAGACCCAACTTGGAGACGACAAGAAAAACCAAAAGTAAAAAAAAACACCCGAAACGAAATACAAGAAATGAAAACATTTCATTTGCTTTCAGCAGTTGTTGCTGCCGTAGCTGCTGCTGCAGTTGTTGTTGTCACTTTTACCCAGCAGAGCGAGTGGAATACGTTTGGGGGTTCGGGGTTATCATCTTAGAGACATCTGCAAAAAATGCAAACCCGCAAGGGGGCGGCACAAATGCACTGGCTACAAGCAACCAAACAACGCTACGCAATGTTGCAAGCGCGACTCGTCGTTGCAGGCGACTCCAAAGCGAAAGAAACAAGTTGAAAAGCATTTGGATGGACCAGAACGACCATGCAATACTCGCTCGTTGTTTGATAAGAACTTGGAGCAGAAATCTGAAGCAAATACAGAATCTATTTCAGAAATCAATTAAAGTCATTAATTTATTCACTCCAAATTTTATTTTTTCCTATTCTAACATTTGCCAGTCTCTATCTATCCAGCATAATCAGCGAGCCAATATACTCTTCATTGAACGGGCATAGCGAGCATGGCAAAGTGTTGACTGCGACGGAGAAGAAAAATTGTTTCTTTGCTGGCTTCCGTTGAACTGGCCCCCCGCGCCCGGCTCCCACCCCCTACTCGAGTGTCGGCAGCCTCTCCATTAACAATAGTCGAAGGTCAGCTGGCGTCAAAAGCCTTTTCATATTCGTGGGGGCGTCTCCAGCTATTCAGCTGGACACGCATCTCGCCAGGCAAATTAGAAGCCAATGAACTCTACAAAGAGTTTTTTGTGTGATGTAGCTGCTGCCGAAGGCAACGAAGAGTGAGCAGCTAAGAACCGAATTGAGTAAGGCACAAGAGGAGGAAAAACACAAAAACCATAAAAGGAAATTGTTTCTAGTTTGCCACTAAAAGTTATGAGCGCGGAAATCAGTGAATGGAACGAGGCTATTAAACACTCGCAATGAGAATGTGAATGGAATGGAATGGGCATGAAAATTGGAATGGGAATGAAAATGGAAATGAGTGCAAGAACAAACTGCATAGCATGTGCTGTGCTCCGAGTGCCGAATGCCAGCTTGCACTTGACCCTAACTGGGTCTCGACTTCTTTTCGCAGGGGGAACGTACGTGGGGTGGCCGAGGGGAGCGCAATGTAGAAAACAATAGACTGAGACCGCTAGCATATGGCAGATGTTAATTATTTTGCTTCTACGAAACATGATACCAAATGGCACTGTCATGTCTATAAATATAGATTTGATATTTGTTGGCTTAGGCTGCGACAATTTCACCTGCGAGGGTGGAAAATGAGCGGAACGCGAGTTCCTCTTCAGCAATTATTGCGCCAAGGGCTTAAAATTGTTGAAGAGATGTGCTCAATAATTTAATAGTTGTAGCTGTTATAACTGTTATATGTATAACTAATAATAATTGGATATGGAAAAAAATATAAATAAATTATTTTTTATATATTTAAATAAAATTGATTAAATTATTTAATATATATTCAATATATATATATATACATATATATATATATATATAAATATATTTATCTATAAAATATATAGGAATATAATAAGAAATAAGAAACTTCAAAAGCGGAAATAATCCAAATAAAAAAGAAAAGCTGACCGCTGTAATTTTTTTGGTAAAAAAGCGAAGACTAATTGCGGCTTGGGCCATATAACTAAAACTAATGCCAAAGCACAATAATTTATTAGTTGAGCCCATTTAAAACTATAAAAAATGTGTAACGAAAAACTTTCTACAATTTGGTTACTTATTCAGCAAATGACAGGATGAATTTCACGCTTAATTCTCGTAGTTCTTTTTATATTTATGGCAAAACACGGCACGCGGCGGCATTGAGTTAATGTTCTATCCCTCTCTCTATCTCTCTCGCTCTAACGTGCCTGAGCACAAAAAACAAAGTGGGTTAATTGCCATTGCAGTTAATGTTGTCATGGAGTTCCTGCTTATAGCAAGTTGCGAGTGCTACACATAGATAATTCTCCTAAAATTAAAGTCGTTACGCATTGCGAGCTCTCTCTCTCTATCTCTCTCTGCCTCTCTCTCTCATTCGTTCTCTTTAGATGTTCACTTGGCGGCTTCCGGTCGAATTTTGTGCTTTATTTTCATTCATTTTTTTTTTTTGTCATAATTTAAGTGCTTAGCTTACATTTAAATTATGTATTATGGTTGGGAAAATTTGCTGAGGCAACTGGTTGGAAAACTTTGCGGCGCTCGGGCATATTACGTGCATGCAGCATGGCCCCCCGCCCAGACGCCATATGTTCGTTCAGAAGTCATAACAAACCCCAGTCGTTCGGTCGGTTCTCTTTTATATATATATTTAGTTTTCTTATCGGCTGCAATTGTGATACCCTCCACCGAATCACACGTCATATATCAAGCCACAGCGAGGGGAGTTGCATTTGCTTGATAAATGCTGCACGAATATGTGACCGAGAGCAGGTGCCCAACGAGCCCGTTACTTAATGTGTTTTTCCACTCACCTCACTGCATATGAACAAAGAATTTTGTTAGCTTATGACAAGTTTTAGGTTTTTCACCTTATTAGCAACTGCGATGCGATTTTAGGCGCTTATTCAATTGCTTGGGAAACCTGCTGAGATCAGCGTTAGCATTGAAATGCATTTGAGCATATATTTTGAAATGAGCTTTGAGAGATTCCTGCCGCTCCTCTCTCTCTCTCTCCCTCTTTGTTCTTAAGCCGTATCTTTCTCTTTTTCTATCTTAGTCTCTCAATATATACTTTGTTCACTCTCTTGTCTTTCACTTCATTATGTTTTCTCTCACTCTCAACCTCTGCCCTTCGCTTCTGTCTATCATACACTCGCTCTCTATTAATCTATCTCTTGTTCACACGCCCTTAGTCTCTCATTCCTTCACTCTCTCAGTTACTCACTGTCACACGCTCCCTCTTTCTTTCGCTCATGAAAATTGGTTTCCTTTTTCTCATATACCTCCTATATATAATCTTGTCGACTTTCTACAATCCTCTTTTATAAAGATTTCCCTTTATGCAACTTGTGGCATCTTTAATTATATGGCAACTGTTTGCATATCGCGCTGTCGCTTAAGCAAACGCTGAAGTCGCTTGGTCAGCGCTTGAGGTAGCAATTAAAGCGCTTCAGTTCAGATTCGCTTAAATGGCACAAGCTGTCTGGCTCTCTCTATCTTTCTCTCTCTCTCTCTGTCTGTTTACATGCAATTCTGCTCGCTTTTGTCTTTTGAGCTCTTTTAAAAGTGCCGCAATTCGCAAATGAGGTAAACGTGTGGCCAAAAAAAAAAAAACACAATGAGATCTCTGTGCAACGGTATAATTAACTTGGCCTCATCAGCCATTTACGGCTATGGCCAACAACAACAACACCGACGAGAGCTGAATCAAGTGCGCGTGCTTTGTTGCATAGATCCCTACTAACTGCCCTTGCCCCTCCTCAACCCAGTAAAACGCCTCTGCCACAGCAGATTTTATTGTTTGCATTTGCCACTGCCAACTACAAGCTCTTCATGGCAGCCACGTTCTGCGCTTGTCTCTTTTATCATGAAGAGAGAGAGAGGGAGAGAGTGCGAGCGATTGTCTAATTAGATTTTTAAAGCTATTCATTATGCATATGGGCTGCTCGAATTTGGCACGCAAATCGCGCTCCAACTGAGAGTGGGGCTGGAGTAGAAATATACCTTCGACTGGTTACAGTTGCAACAGACTCAGTTGGCTGTGTCGGCATTTGGCAAAAGCTACGAGATCTTTGCACGCAGCCAGAGCATTGCATAGCTTGACACGCCCACTCGCTAAAATGCCGCCCCTCTAAGCCAGCCACTCATAAATCACAAATTTGTTAAGCCAAAGACAAAGATTGCAACTGCCACTGCAGCTATCGATACACATTTAAGCCACAGAAATTAAGCCAACAAAGGCAACAGAAAGATATTGTTATCGACGTAAGGATACCCTGCTTTAAGCTAAAAGTGAAGTCTAGAAATTATTCACATAAAAGTACATACTCTTGGTAAATCTAGTGTATCTCTATAGGCCAGTAGTTTATGATGTATGGCTTTGGTAACTGGCAAATATTTAATAACTAGCCCAATACACCCCATTTAAATACAAGAAAATAGAGCATGCAATAATTGTTGTGGTATGCATTGTGCGATTTGCTTCGAAGCAAGGCTTGGCCCACACATACAACTATAAATAACAGCGACAATTACATTAAGTAATGTTCAGTGTTGTACAATTCACACAGACAAGAAAATACTCACGAAATTTAGATAAAATTAAAATTGTTCAGGTAGTTGCTTGAACCGTTTTGTTGTGCTTACCTGCAAAGCAAAAAGAAAATAGAAAATTTTATTAGTTTTTAGTTTTGTTTTTCGTTCTATTTTGTTGGCTCGTAAAAAAAATAAAACTTGAACTTGGCCAACACAACAAATTGAGAGTCTAGAAGTGTGCTTAAATATACATAATATATATATATATATATATATATATATATATATATCATTTAAAAAGATCGTAAAGTGTTAAAAGCAAAGAAAAAATCCATTAAGAAAAGGGTAAAAAGGTCTTTGGGGGTTTTGTGTCAGGGCACTTAAACTGGTGACAAAGTTAGCAATTAAATTGTCTCTTTCTCTCTATGTCTCTCTCTCTGCCCCACTCACTTTACATACATTTTATGCTAATTTAATTAATGACAAACCAAATTTGTTGATAGGAAAGAATATATTTGTTGCTCAGCTCATAATCGTAAAAGAAACGCCCTCAAAATGAGTTTTTATTTTTATTTTTATTTGTCTGTTTGCATTGGCTGAGTTGAGCACCGCTGCGCTTCTCTTTGAGTGCATATGAGTTAAGTGAATGCCTCATTCAGATGATTCATTGACTTAATTATGCCACGTTTTGTGCATGAAAATAACTTTGTTTGTAATTCTTATCTTTACTGATTTTCTCTGCTGAGATTTTACTGTTGGGAAAATGAAATTCAAATTAAAATAGTTAACTCGAGACTGCAGATGAATTTTTATTCTGACACTTTGTGTGGGAAGCGAGGCAATGGTGAGAGGAATATAACGTATGAAAAATACTAAAGCCTTAACATTATTGTTGAAAATTATTTCAATTAAATTATGATAATATATTCAAGTTCATAAATCAACGTTTCGCTGGCCAGTCACACAGAGAAGAGAGCAAAGCAGAGGAGACTAATCAATATGAAATAATAATAAAAATCAATTACCAAAAAATGCAATTAAATAAAACATTCAAAATTACTTTCATTTATTGCTATAAAATTTCTTTTTAGCTGCAAATTGTTTTGGCCAAAGTGTTAAGCACATGAAACAGGCTAAGAGCCAGTCGCATTCAAGACAAGCGACAAGCATTCAGTCATTCATTCACTCACTCACTCGTTCAGTAGACAGTCGCATTAGCTCTATCTATTGACTGTTGCTTGGTCTTCAGGCTTACGTCCAACGCCTTTTCACAGACTTTTCATTACTAGCCGTGGAAAATTCAATATTTTCACAGCTCTGGCGTTAATTGGAAAATAAAAATTAAAACGCAAAGCTCAAACCATTTGTAGTTGATTGAAAATTTCAACATTGTTTCTGGCCAAAAATCTATATGTGGCGAGCACAGGCAAGCCATAAATTTGGAGCAGATAAAGCTCGAGGTGCGGCGTGCTGTTGCCGCTCAGAATTTAATTGAGATTTACGTTCAAAAGTTTGGCAATATTTTATGGAGTGGCCCAAGTCACTCTGTAATCAATTAAAAACTTGAGCCTGTAAGCCGAAGTTTTTAGCAGCATTTTGACCCAGAAATATATGTGAAGCAAAAGGCAGGCCTCAAAGGCGGGCAGCTGTACACTTGCTGCTTGGGAAGCCAACGCTAGGCTGAAGCCAAACAGTTGCTGCTCCGTCTCAGGCCTGGCATTTGATATCGATGATGTCTTTGTTTCATAAATAAAATTATGCAAACGCAGCAGGGGACCAGACAGAGACAGCGACAGCCATGCAAACAGAGATTGCAAGCAAAAGATGTGTTTTTATACCCTGAATCCATTGAAAATGGAAATTTCAGGGTATAATGTTTTTGTGCAAATGTATGTAACAGGCAGAAGGAGGCGTGCCACACCCCATAAAGTATATATATTCTTGATCAGCTCGACGAGCTGAGTTGAACTAGCCCTGTCCGTCTGTCCGTCCGTCCGTCCGTCCGTCCGTCCGTCCGTCCGTCCGTCCGTCCGTCCGTCCGTCCGTCCGTCCGTCCGTCCGTCCGTCCGTGTAAACACCTGGATTTCTGCAACCACAAAAGCTAGAGACTTCAAATAAAAAGCAAAATGCTCGATAATACCATACGCTGTACGAGTTTATTTTTTTTTTTCGATAACTCGTCCCATTTCTTTTTTATCGATAACTATCGAAAATATCGCTTTGTTTTTGAGGTCTGGCGTGCACACCGTTAAAGATAGAATCGTGCACTAAGTTGTGTTTGATAGCTATATTGAATCCGCACATTTTGTCATTTTTGGATTTTTGATGCCACGCCCCTTTCGCCCACAATTCAACAAAAACGATAACTCACGTATATCAAATACTAGAGACTTGAAATTTGGCAAATAGGTACATTTGGATGTCATAATCATTCCCCGAAAATTTCAATAAGAACATAGGTCGAGAAAAAAAGTTATTACACAATAAAGTTTCCATAGCACAGCCTCTGCTGCAGCCGCAAAACTGTGCAGTACGCATATTACGTGCATGCATATGTTTGTGTGTGTGTGTGTGCATGTGTTGGTTACTATTAATGAATAAATGAAGCTCTTAATGATTGGTATTACAGCTCAATGGATTCAGGGTATCTCTTAGTCGAGCAGTCTCGACTAGAGTTTAGTTACTTGTTATTTTTGTTGTTGTTTCTGCCTGGCGAAGGCCAGCTCAACAAACTTGTCAGACTTATGACAAGGCACAAGCAAACACGCAGCAGCAGAAGCAACAACAAAAACAACAACATTGCTGTTACTTTTATCTTGTGGTTAAGAGTCAAAGGCAAAAAATTGATATGTTTCTGCAAGCAGGCAGGATCAGTGCGACGAGAAACATGAAGAGACGGCAAAGTAGAAGATTTAATGCGTCTGCAGATACACTAATTAAACTTATTTTCATGGCTCTTTTAGTCAACGAATCTGCAACAGGCAGAATCTCTACGATAAGGTAGAGGTGATTTGGCACTACATAAAGTACTTTAAACTTATGTAACAGATTCTTGGAGTATGTGTGAGATGTTTGACGCGTCTTGAGCCTGTTCTTCTCAATGCTCGATCTTCGATAGTCGAATTTCGATATTCCATCTCAAACTCGATCTGATTCTTCTTTACTTCTTCTTTTCTTTATATATTCGTCAACTTTAATTCGTAATATTCGATCTTGATTTTCATCTCCGATCTTTCTTCGTTCCCTGGATCTTCCATACTCAATGGACATATTCTATCTTCGAGACTTCATCTCGCTCTGATCATTTATAGATCTCAGACCGATCTCAGACATTATATCTAATATCAACTCCACTTAAAATTATTTTTCGCTCTGTCACTTAAGTGCCATCAAAGCTGTTAGACCCTTAGCAAGTGTATGAGTAAAGGACATATTTAAGAGCTATCAATTACTTAACAGCTAAAAAAGAGTTAAGGGATCAAGAAACTGAAATTCTTCAATTTGCCCCTTTGCGGTTACTGAAACAAAATTAAAGATACACAAAAAGTTGTCTTTTGGAATGCAAAAGAAGAATTTAAAAGGCAGCCACAACTCGGTTACATAACTGCACTAAAAGTCACAAATATCTGAGGCCCAGTTTCAAGTTAAAATATAGGCGGCAACAGTCATTCGTCAGCTACAAATGGACTGATAAGAGTTGAGCCAGACTGAGCTGCCGATTCAGTCTTGTGACTTGTGAAATTGGCACCTTTACAGCTGGCGCTACCTGTGCATATTACCTCATTGCCAGCAGCAGCTGTAACTACATTAAATTTTCTTATCGTTTGTGAAAATCAGCGGAGCCAAACTAAGGGCCACTTTCGTTTCGTTTCTGCTTTTATTTTTCTTTCGACTTTTCAAGAAACGAAAGTGTTTTTCATACAGGCGCAAGTACCTCATGGTACGCTGCTTCTGCAGTGGCTCCAGTGGCTACGGCGATGCCAACTGCAAGTGGTATGCGTGATAAACCAATTAACTGAAATACACACAGGCACACACGCAGAGAGTGAACTCTGTTCGGACAACAAAAGTCCAGAAATCTGTGGCTTGAAAGTGAAATTGATGTTAAGGAAAACAAAGCGCACGCTTCGGGAGCGATAAAAAGCAGCAGAGAGGGCGAGCAGAGGGGAGATAGGGAGAGAGCTAGTTTGAGAGGCAACTAGAGTGTTGGGCGTGGCACACACGAAAAAATTGTTTGACAAGAGCCCAACTAATGGATAGCCTCTTTAGCTTCACTTTTTGTTTATTTTGACACACAGTCAAAATGTCAGTCAGATGTCATAATTAGAGGCAGACAGAGAGCGAGAGAGAGAGAGAAAGGGAGAACGAGAGACAGGCAAATGGACTTGTTCTGCGTTCAACTGATGAGAAAACAAATGAAAATTGAAAGGCAAATCGAAAGGAAAGATACAAATAGACGAAGAACAAGAAAATCTATTAAGAGACAAGTCAATCAAGTTGGAAAACTTGAAGTAATTCAATAAATCCAATTGGAAACGAATGCGGCAATTGGAAGATTTAATATTAAATAAGAAAATAGTTGAAATATTATTGGGACAATGAGTCGAAGAGATTCTTTAGCTTTGACTTAATTTTAGATTCATATTTTCAATCATTTCTCTTGACCGAGGCCAAATAAACTACTTTTAACGAAATCAATTAGGCCTTTTGAGTCGTGATTCATGCTCGCAGCTTTATCAGATCTTGGCTAAAATCTTATATGAGAATGATCATTATCACATTTATCATATGTGATTATCATCATTATCAGCGCCAACTCAACTGCAGCACGCATTTAAAACTTAAGCTTGAGCTACTTAAATTCAATTGCGTTCTTCAATCAGAACGATTCAGATACAGATACAGAAGCAGACACAGCGAGCGAGAGATAAACTTAATTGACTCATTAAGTGCACAGCCGAGGCGTCACTTTCCCACAACAACAACGACTGATTAGATAAAAATTGTGGGTAATTTATCACTTGAGAGAACAAATAGCTCAAAATGTATTAAGGAAGAAGAACCTGCCAGCTGACAGCACTCGGCTTTAATTAAATATATATAGCTCCAGCTATAGCCACACTCATATAAATATATAAATATATTTCTACGAATTTTTAATTGTATCTTTTGTGTTTACATATGTATGTAGATACATATTTGAATAGCCGTAAGGAACAAAAACAGTTTTATCATTATAAACACTTCCACGTGAATCAGTTTTGTATGTAGATCTCTCACTTCATTTCTATTAATATAGATATACATCTCTGTATCTATAGCTTTATCTAAGTGTTAATATATCTGTCTATTTATCTAGTATCTGCGTGCCTAATAAATGCAATAACCAAATTCATATAGACATGCATTTAGATATAGTTATGCTGAATCTGTTTATTAACACATATCTGTCTTCTTTTTGCAAGCTTTTCTGCACTTGTTCTTTTATCTTTAGTTATCCATTCATATCTAGCTCAAAATGTATCTGTATTTGTGTGCTGTAATTGTACCTGCGTATGTGTCTGTATGATTGTGCTAGCAATGTCTAACTCTCTATCTCTGCAGTTCTGTATACTACTTATATCACTATATTTATATCTATCTATCTATCTGTCTATCAGTATATCCGTCCATCTATCTATCTCCCATCTCTATTCTATCCCTATCCCTACCCCTATCTCTATCTCTATCTCCCATCTCCATCTTTATCTTCAACATTTATGTCTTCATTTCTCATTTATATCTTCATTTTCTTCTATAAATCTATTAATAGCTTTATCTTCTAGCTACATCCCAAGCCTGTACGTGTGTCTATTAGCCCCGACAATCCCTAGCTCAACAAATTGCAATTAAAGCTACCGTTCGTACAATTTTAATTTGGCTTCCTAGAAGAAGGTTAAACATAAACTGAGCACAAAATTGAGTGGTTTCTAGAAGTTCTTTTTTGGTTAGAAGGTTTGCGTGTTAGGTTAACGGATATGTGATGTAAGTAACCAAGTTGAATGTGGTGCGAATGGCAACACAGCGGCTAGGCTAGGCTAGGCAAGGCCAGACCCAGACGAAGACAAAGACAAAGACAGAGCAGGCGGCAAGGCAGCTGGTTGGCTAATAATCTATTTGAAGTTGGGGCTTGGCTGGGCAAAGCTAGTTAGTTCCGTCGTCGTCTAAGTATGCATATACATATACATGTATGTCTATAGATGTATGTTGGTTCTACGTTCACTTTATTATTACAACATTTTCCATTTCGCTTCGCTGAAATAATAATTCGCGCTTCGTTGTTTTACAACTGCCAATGCGAGAGAGAAGCAGAACAACAACAGCAAGAATTGCAGTAAAGAAGTCAAAGCAAATGCCATTGACCTCAAGGCGAGGCAAGTCCCAGTCCCAGTCCCAGTCCCAGTCACAAGTCGCCAATCGTTCTGTGTTGCGGCTATAAATCCAGAGCAGACTGTCCGCCACAATTGCCTTGGCCTGACGCGCAACAGCAGCGCAAGCAGCAGCAGCTGCAATGCAGCTCGCGATGTTGCACGTTTCAGCTGTTTTACCTGGAATTGTCGTCCGGGCATTGCTTGAATTCGTTTCTACATTTTCCTCTTCTCTCTCTCTCTTTGTCTCTCTCTCTCTCGCAATCTCTCTTCTTTCTCCACGATTTGCTGCTGTCCAACACTCAGCGCTGTCGACACTCGACTCAGACCACATCTCAAACGCGACTCGACACACTTGTCGCCTTGTCCAGCCTCGCAACATGTTGCCACAGCTTCTCAACATTTGTGGCAGAAACTCGTTTACTATTTTACTAATTACAGAACATAGACAGAAGACAAGCCATAAATCGATTTACCCAGCTCTACCCAAGGCTGTTTGGCGTCGAAAATCAAACATGACGAGAAATAACTTCAGATCAGAGGCAAAGATCGAACAAAAAAATGATTAATGTTGCCATAGACGTGCCCGAAAAACAGTTAAAATATTTGCTTACGAAATTTACATTTGTCAAGCTGCGATAAGCTGCCCCAAACCCAAAATAACACAAATCTGTAGCTATTTCTCTAGATTGATCGATTACAATAAACAAGCTTCGATTCCTCTAATCCCGAGTTTAGTTGGGATTAACCTTCAGTTATAATAATGCGCATTGTTAGTCTAATAAAACCTATTTTTAATGCACTCACAAATCCCATTAGAGCCTCCATACGAACACTCCCCTTTTCCACTCAAAATCCACTTTAAACAAATAAACGGAGAGAGAGAGAAAGAGAGAGAGAGAGAGAGAAAGAGAGAAAGAGAGAGAGATAGCAAATAATAATAATCGAGGAAAAACAAATTGTTTTTCCAGCATACTTAAAAAATCTCATTACACCCGAAAATAATGAGCCCGTTCAGGCCACAACAAAAAAGAAAACACTAAAGCAAGTGTGCGCATATGAAACGCGAATGATCGACGAGGAGTTACCCTGTTTGAAATGTGAAATTCTTATTGATTTCAATACATCATTTAATGTATGTCTGCCCATATACCCGCTCTTGCATAGCTTTCAGTTGTTTACAGGGTATTTCGATTTGAAATTACGTGCAAATTCCAAACGATTTCGTATTGGTAAAGTGGGCGTCGCATTCGTAGTGTGGGCGTCTAGCATCAATTTTGAATGGGGCACGAATTTTTGGTAGCTCCAGCAAGCAGCAGGCAGCAGGCTCCGAAGACACATGATTATTAATTTGATTTGTTGTATTTTTCGGGCAATTTGCTGCGCTTTCTTGTGATCAGCCTAAGAGAAAAAGTGAAGCGAGGTGAACTGAAGAAGTGTTGGTCGTGTCGGATAGATATTTCTTATTTCGAAGATTTCACTTTTCATTGTTTCTGGAATGAGCAACGATTTCAATGCCAATGATTCCGAGAGTGGGCTAGGCCGCAAATTGTTTTCCAGATTCTATACAAAATTGTTCGATCAAACGTTGTCAATTGGCGATCGCTGCGTATATCCCATAAACCAAATCTCATTAACAACTGGCTAAGCGGCTTGTCAGCAGACATGCCAAATGCATAAATCTTTCGCCCTCTTCTTACGGCGGGGGGACGCAGCTAACATGGATGCCAAGATATTTAAATAATATTAACCCGGAGCCCGCAGCGTCGATTCTAGCGCTCTCTCGCTCTACCTATCTTCCTCCTTCCATCTCTCTCTAACTCGCTCTCTCTCTCTCTCTCTCTCTCCGTATGTCTCTTGAGATTCCTGTTTCCTGTTGCTTACCTTGCGCTGTGATCATAAACATGTTGCCTGAGGCTGCGCAAAGACAGAGGCTTTAATGACCATGACCATAGCACACATGCGCTCGCTCGCTATCTGTCTGTCTCTCTCTCTCCCTCTCTTTCTCCCACTCTCTCGCACCTTTTTAATTCGTATACCTAGTTGTTGTATCTTACTTTATCATTTGTTTTTATTGCGCTCTCTGCATTTATTTCCACTTACTTTGATGATTACGTTTGCATTTGTTTAGCCCGCAGCTGGAAAAACTGGGAAAACATTCTGCAAATGAGTTGCAACGGCAAATGGCCCGAAGGGGTCTCTTGCGGCACGTGTGGCACATACACGCGGCGCGGCGCGTCTTGTGGCAGCGAAAAGAAAACTGTCAGCCAAATGCGAATACGCGTTTGTCATTCTGGCAGACAGCAATCAAGCTGGGGCAACACACCAAGCTGAACGGCGGTTTGAACGCAGTGGAGGCGGAGGGCAGTAGATGCTTCTTATGCGTTAATTGAAGCTGCCAGATGCGGTATGTCCAACATAATGTTATCCCTACTCATGACAGCCGCAGCTCGCTAAAGACTATGCATAAATGCTTGAAGTTTGCACAAAAAAATATGCCAGCATCTGGTCTGTGGCAGAGCTGAAGAATTTGCCTTCAGCTTGAGAGATGACTGCACTGAAACTCCTATATCAATATTGATTTATAATCAGAATTAAGCATAAATAAAATAATTGCAGAGTCTGGACAGCACATGTGGAATCTAATAAAGAAGTGGAAGAGGCAGAGTGCTGCAGTAGGTAGTCTCCAACTCGAACTCTGTTGAGAGCTTTTGCTGAAATCATTTTGAACTTCCTTTATACATAGTCGGATCAAGAAACGCCAATGGCTACATCGGCTCAGCCGTTCCTGATTAATATCAATGAATATGCCTCCTTGTGCCATTTAAATACATAGAATTCTTCTTTTCATTCAACTACAAGCAACTATATAAGAGAATTTTATTTGTGTATAAATTTTTGTTATCTCTTGGGAAGCATTTTACAGAGGATTCTCTGTTTGCATATCTTCTCCCTTTCTCGTTTCTTCTCTATTTCTATGTTTTCCCACATTCAATATATGCACAATAATCCATTCCACTTCTTTGGCCAACTAGAGAACTCGCAGTGAGTCATTAAATAAACGTGCGCAAAAGAGGCACGTTGCAAGATGCAAAGTTTGCAAAAAAAAAAAAAAAAGTAAAAAAATAAATAACAACGTGAAACGTCCTTAAAACAAGTTTTGGCTACGAAAAAAAAAAAAAAAACAAGTTTTAAGTTAAGCTTAACGAAATCAATTCAAGAACTTGAGGCCAGGAAGGCCAGACAGAAGAAGAATAAGCGGCATGTAGCACGAGCTTCTCGCGCAGGCAACTAAGAATGAGAGCGATAAAGGGAGAGAGAGAGAGAGAGAGAGAGAGAGAGAGAGAGAGAGAGAGAGCTCAACGAACTGCGCCCGAAATTCAATAAGAAGCGAAGATAAACAGCAGCTGATAAAGTCGAAAAGGTAAACTCCGAAAATTAGTGAAGAGCTAAGAAAATCCAGAAGGAAGCGCCAAGTGAGCGAAAGAGAGAAGCAGAGTAAGCGCGATGGGTTAAGGTAAAGGGCAACTGCATGTGGATTCAGGTTCAAAATGCAGCAACTTGTGGCACGAGTGACAAGTCCAAAGCGAGCTACACACACAAACCCACACACACACAGAGAGGGTCCAGTCACAGACGGGCGACAGTCATAACAATTATCTTTACGTTTTGTCATGCGGGCTGGGAAAAGTAATTTCAACTGCAAGTGTGTGTGTGTGTGTGTGTGTGTGTGTGTGTGTGTGTGTGTGTGTGGGTGTGCATGTGCGTGTGTGGGTGGTTGAAGCAGGCAATAAAATAATCGATGAATGTGAGAGGGAGGTTCGACTCTATCAACACTCGCCGCACTTATTGAATATAACCAGCAAAGCAGCGCCAAGGCTTGATTAAAGTTTGAAGAACTAAATCAACCACCGGCACTAGACGAGGAACTCTTTGCATGCCGACAACGACTCTTAAATACCCTAGCAAATGGCGCAGTGACAGCGAACGCAAGGGAAGCAGAGGAAATTATACCGATTTGACTTTATTATCTCTCAAACGAAAAGAAATTAAATTCTCAATAGATAACAGATAATCGCAGCTGCTAGACGAAAGTGAAGTCCAAGCAGCACAGGTTCAGTTGACCGCAAAAGGGAGGCATTGACTTTGCTAAATGATAAGATAGCAATTATATAAATATAAATAATTTAATTTCATTTGCATTTGTATTGAAATTAGCTTATTTCTGTCTTTTCGTTTTGCTGAGATTCACTTGAAGTTTGCCTCCGGAAATTTGCAAATTTATAGAAATTGTAAACAAAAAAGCCTTCAACTGGATACGATCTGATTTTTATTGAATTTGTTCCCCTCTCGCTCTCTCGCTCTCTCTCTCTCGACAGTTAAGGCGGAAACCAAATCTGAAGTTCAAATCTTGGATATCAATCATATCTAAACTTAAAATATTAGAATCACAGCTAAGCAAAAGTAGTTTCCCGTAGTCAAGTCTTGATCAGAGAGAAATTTGTGTTTGACTATATGACCCTTATATCTAGATATTTAAGACACTTGCTCTCTATCAACTCAATCACAGACATTCTGCTTCAATCATTATACCCCGTGGCGAGTGTATATAGAAGGACTGGCAAACACCTTCACACAGCTGGCGAATGCAGGTTTCCTACACGACCATCAAATTTAATTGCTGCGCTTTGTTGTGCCAACAGCAACAACAGCAACAACAACGACAACAACAATCACAATAAATTTAAGCAACCCTCGCCGCTTGGCAATTTCTGTTGCCCAAAACACGCAATCGACAAACGAAACGAAACGGACTGAAAACGCAATGAGATGCGACGTCATCGTCGCCGAGTGTTAAAAGCTGCAACTGCTGGCCAAATGTATCTGTATCTATACATGTATATATATGTGTGTGTATCTGTATCTGTGTCTGTCACAAAAGGTTCAATGTGAGCAGCTGCAGCGTAGCTATGACTCGACATGGATTTTTGGTTTTAGGTTTATCATTGGCAATTGTTGTGCTTTTAGCTCTAGAGCGGGAACGGAAGAGCGAAAGAGGGTGCCCCACCACTGAAATTTATGTCAATGTCCGCTTAAAGGATGTGGCCAAGCTATGTGCAACAGGATGTTGCAAATTTACTACAACACAGATGTTGAGCTGTCTTCAAAGTGTTTAGGGTTGCGGCTTTGACACTCCCCGCAAAGTTAGGGGTTCGAGTAGAGAAAGAAAATTTAACCGTTAACAAAGCAAAACAATTACTGAAACATATGTGAGTAAAATATACATGAAGGAAGAAGCAGAGGAAGAAGTAAATCAACTTCCTAGAGATTTACTTGAATGAAGTCAAGCTGCGATGCTGCGAGGCTTGGCAGCTGTTGTAGCAATTAGCTTAAAGACTATTTAAATTGCGTGTTTTTTGTATGCTTCTTCTTGAGATTAAAGATAATCACAGCTACAACTTACGCATAGTTCAGCAACGATCAATTTCAAAAGAAAAATCTCAAAAACATGCAAAATAAGCAACAAAAAAAAATACTTTTTGTTGTCTAAATTCCACTTTTGACTGAACTACAAAGAGAACTATATATATATAACTAAATATTTATATATATTTATCTATATATATATATATATATATATATGATTATATATATACATGTCATCTTTTTTGTCACTTTTAACGCCGCACACAGACTTTTTACGCCTATATCTACTACATATATATACATGGCTAGACCCGTAGACATATAGAACATTCACGAATCAAGCTATTGGCAAAAAAAAAAATATTTTTTTTTAAATTTAATTTATATATATATTAAGTCATAAAACTCAAGTAACCAAAATCTAAACGAAGAAGAGTCGCAAAGCACATGCAAAAAATGTGCCTCGCTTTTGACTTTTTTCATATACATCATAAAAGCAGCTAAATGCTCATAAATAAGAAATAATATATATAAATTAATATATACATATATACACAGTAAAAACTCGCTAACAGTTAAACAGAATGGCTTTGAAAGCTAAAATGGAAATTATAAATATTAAAAAAAAATTATTAAAAATAGTATTTTTTTTTATGAAAAAATGAAAAATTTATTACAATAAAACACAAAATGAAATAAAACATATAAAATGTTTGTGCACATTTAGTTCTATTTTAATTATTTATTTTACGAAAATGTAGTCTAAATGAATAAAGAAAACTGATTGAAAAATTTAGAAATAAATTTCAATTTTAGTCAAATTTATTTTTTTTTTAGTCATTCACAAATTTTTGTATCTTTTGACTAAAAATATAAAAACATAAAATTGTTATGACTTGATTCATATTATATATTTTTTGTCTTTACAGATAAATTCTTTAATTTTTCAAATATTATTTATTGTATTTTTAGTTCAAACTAAAATTAAATTTAAAAGCGATTCATTTCAATTAGCGAGTGAGCACTGTAATAGGAATTATAATTCATAAGACATTGGACATACCAGGCGTGTTTTCTGTGTAGATTTGCCTTAATGTCGCTTAAATCCAATGCGGTTGAGTAATCGACAAAACAAAAACAACAAAACAAAACAGAAACGACAAGAAAGAAAGACAGAGGGAGCGGGAGAGAAAAAGCATCCACGAGATATTTTACTTATTTGCTTCTCTTCTTTGATGCAGGCGAAGGAAGCTGCCGTTGAAGAGGAAGTGCCCAAAAAAGAGGAGGAGGCAGTAAATCAGAGCAGCAAGATTCGATTCAAGAAATCTGCCGCTGTCTACACACACATATAAATATATAAGTGTATATGTAGCGCAAGAATATATATGTATGCACGGTCCTTTTATATCTTTCTGTTATTTTCGGTATGTTTTTCGTACACTTTTGCGGCTGCTTCGCAAAGACAGGCAAAGTAGGTAGTTTACCTTTTTATTTTTTTTTTTGTTTTGTTTTATATTCTTGTTGAGTTTATTTTTTTTTTTGTTTAATGTTTTATGCGAGAGTCGCGGCGGCTACAGCTGCAAGCGTTTCACACACAGATAATATTCACTAATACAGCTGCGCGTTCTGGTTCTCTGGGTTCGCAAAACACGCGGAGTTGGGGTAAAGAACAAGCACTCAACACACGCATATGCATACATATGTAGGTATGCGTGTGTGTGTGTGTGTATGTGTATGCGCTCTGGCAGGCAAACAGAAAAATGCCGCTTCAAACTTCGAAACTTCGCTCTTTATTCACAAATATTTATGTGCACTACAGTTGCCCCGGCTTGCGTCTCTGGATGTGTCTGTGTTTGTGGTTGTGTGTGTGTGTGAGTTTCTAGAGAATTTTAATGCTGGCGTTTCGTTCTTATTCAGTTTGAACTTCACTTTCATACGCTGCAGTTTTTTTGTTTCCTTTAAAATTTATATGAATATTTCTTACATATTTTCATTTACTTTAAAAAAAATGCTTTTAAATGCATTCAGTAAAAAAAACTTCTTCACAATTCACTTAGCACGTGTTTAGGGAAAACTTCTAGAAAAACTTATGAATTCTTTTCTTTTTTGTTGTTTGGGAAAATGCGTCGAAAACGAGCGCGCGCGTTTTTCTTTCAGGCGTTCAGCGCTGACATTCGGCCGTCCGTGACGACGTTTGCATTTGAGTAGCGCTCGCGTGTTACTGAGGCCGACGCTCACTGCGCAGATACATTTTGCTTATGGCCTGGCGCGTTTATCTGCGCGTTCGCGTATCTGTCAGATACACACTAACACAGACGCGCACTCACACATGTTGCGAGTTGCCGCTTGGAGTTGTACTCGCAGCACACGAGTCGAACATGTTCGGAGCTAACAAAACGTCTTGCAACATTTTTTGTCTGGTTGGCAACATTTGATGTGCCGCTTAAGTGAAGTTCTTTCACTGCATTGTCCTTGGCTACATTTGCTGCGGGAAATTTGTCAGACTTATGTTGCTTGGCAGCATGTTGGTTTATATTGGTGAGGCTGCTTAGCAAATGTTGCTCTGCGTGCGTATTACTTGGCAGCATTTGTTGCATCGCACTCATGTTGCTTGATGAAGTGAACCTCTTTCAGGCATATTGCCTGGCAACATGTGCTCATACCCGTCCGCGCATGTTGCAACAGCTTTTGCACTACTCTCAGCCTTGGGCAATGTTGCGTAGATACGGTTGTTGAGCTCTTGACGCATATTGCCTGTTAGCATTTGTGCGACAAATACATTAGCAACATGTGGCTCTGCACGCATGTTGCCATCGTTTGGGCTCTTAAGGCAGGCAGACGCGGACAGACGTTAATTGTTCGCTACAATGTAGCTGTATCTATGCATATGTATCTCTTTCCATATTTGTATCTGCATCTTGAACTTGTGTGTGGGTGCTAAATTGTTCGTTATTGTGTTGCTCACATGGAATTTCGCGCGTTAACGTTTGCGTAGGAAATGCCTGGCGAATAGCAGAACATTTCTTTCTCAGGGATCTTTAGCTGGCTTCAAGGGTCTTTGACTTTTGCCACTTGCAAGTTCAGAGGTGTTAAGACGGCTTAACTTTTTTCGCCTTGGTCACACTGTTAATAGTATGCCTCAAATGCTATTGAACTGAGTAGGTGCAGGAACTTCTATGGAAGTGCCCTCTATAACACTAAGTTTCGATTATTATTACTTGAGTATATTCTCTCAGTTCTCTTTCTTTTAGTCTATTTCAGCAACAATTTCAGCTTTATTAGATTCGCCTTTGCACATTGCGCAAAGAGCTTAAGCGAGCGTTGCTAATTGTCTTTTAATGCCAAGCTCATTTTATAATCTTGGCAAATTAATCAAAAACAAAACAAAAGAAATGCGAGGCAAAGCAAAACTCAGTTTTAACTAATATTATGCAAGGGCCTGGCCAATTTTTACCTTTTTTTTTTTTGATTAATTTTCACAAATTAAAAATTTTTTTATTTCAAATTGAAATTCAAAGTGGCTGCGGGCGTTGATAGCCACAGCTAAAGGGGCCAGGCAATCGCCAAGATATATACAAAATAAAAAACAAGATTTGACAAATGATCGCAAGACGCATTCAGAAAACTCGAGAATGGGTCGCAGCAGCTGTCAAAACAGAGAAGACAACAACAATGAAACCCTTGTAGAATCCCCAAGCTCCCCTTGCCAGCTCCAACCTCTAGTCAAATTTATGTAAATTTCATAACAAGCCCAATTATTTATATTGTAAAACATTGCACAAAATTCGAGAGCCCAAAACACATTAATTTATGCCCCCCGTTCCCTTGCCAATAAAAAAAATAATGCGTAAAATTATTTCGAAAAAAAAAAAAATAAAATAAAAAGGTTTATGGCAAATTCGCGGCCAAAGCGGCTGCGCTCGATCAGGCCGAAGAAAAGGGAAAACTCATAAAACTTTGATGTATCTTTGGGCATTTGTCAAAGCGACGAGACAAATTGTCCACAGCGAGAGAGAGGGAGAGATACGAGGAGATGGAGGTAGAGGTAGATCGTCAGTTGCTGTAAAGCTTATTTATATCGATCGTTTGCCCAGCTCAGACAATGCGCTTCATTTATAAAGCGGGCCCCAATAACATGCGCGTCCCTGTCTCACTCTCTCTCTCTCTCTCTCTTCACAATCCTACCTCGCTCACTCTGCCTTTCTCTCAGCGGAAGTTAAGTAATTTTATGAAACTTTTATATTTTCTATATAAGTAAAGCTACATCATTACTCTCATCCTCTTATCGAACCAGATGCCTATCTATCCGTCTGTCTGTCTGTCTGCCTGCCTATTCCGCCTAAGGTTCTGAGGAAAAAGAATACGATCTTGAAGAGAATTTTTAATTGCTGATAAGATTAGACAATTTGAATGAAATTTAATTTATATGAATATCTATATGCATAAGTCTTAAGGTTAATCAAATGTCATTTTAAATAAATCGCTCTACTTTTCCTTTGTTTGCTGCTATAGCTGGGAGCAGCTACTTTCATGTTCCTCAAATTAGTGGATTCATTCATTCTAGGCATACTTATATACACCTACACCCCCACACACATGCATTAGAAATCGCTTCACTTACAGCGGCTACAGTTGCCCTTGGGCTCTGTTCTGAGAGTGAGTGAAGCTTTTTAACATCAAAAACATTCCCAATCTTCTTCTTGTCAACCCCTCCTTCGTCTTCTTACTTATCTACCTTCTTATTCTCTTTCTTCTTCTAGCTTCTTCCTTGCTTTCTTCTTTTCCTCTACTTCTTCTAGCTCCTATTTATTATCATTTTATACTCAGTCGGCCTCTTCATCTTCTTCGACTTCTCCTTCTAAATCTACCTCTTTCTCCTCTTAGCGTTCTAGTCCTAGGCAATCGTAGCGTCTCTTAACACGTCCAGGCTTTTCTATACTCAGCTCTTAGCTTCTTCTTGTTTAATTATGCTGCTTATCTGCATCTTTTAATCTCTCTCTCTCTTTATCTCTCTTTCTGCTAGCCACTCACGTGCTGTCCGTGGACAACGTTGAAGGGTTTTGCATAACAACATATCTGACATCAAAGCATTTAGTAGCGGCCGATATAAATGCTGCTCGCCCCACCCACTCGGCCCTTGCCCCCCCGCCCACTCACTCAAGTTGACTTCTTTTTTTCGTTTCTCCTGATTTATGGTTCGTGCTACTTACGTGGCAATAAAAATACGAGTAAAACGCAAAAGATCAGCTGCGGGTAAAAGTTGACTTTGTGCTTACCTGAAAATAAACAAAGTGAGATGTGAGAGAGAGACACACAGACAAAGAGTGAGAGAGAGAGAGAAATTAAGAAATGGGAATATTATAGAAAAAACATTTGGGATCATATCTGCTAGCCTGTTCATATTTTGGCCTATCTGCGAGTCGTAGATCAGCGCAGCTGGCAGTTAATTAGCCGAGGCCTGGCCAACCTCTATTTCTGGCCAAAAACTGTGCATTTGCATAACGTTTTGGGAGAGTTTGAGCTACTTTCGTGAAATGTCGCTTTGGCCTTTTTGCTTGCGCACAATTTATGCATTGTTTGCAGAACGATCTCGGCGGCTTGGCCAGCTGAGCCGTGACGGCGGCAACTAGAAGCGGCGCAAACTCATTTTCCATCGGCCAGAAGCCGAAGCCAAAGCAGAAGCTTTCACAAATCGCAAACAGACGACGACGACGACGACGCCGACGTGGAAAAACAGTTAAAAGTTGCGAGTTCATTGTGGCATGCACCGACCAAAGCGGCTGCCAGCGAACGCCCCTCCCCCCGCTCTCTAGGCTCTTGCCCGGCACTTCAAGTGCGCGCGTTCTACTGAACTGCCGGCTGAACTTTGCGTTTGTTATGACTTTTCAGCCAAGTTAGGTTCAGTGACGGTTCTTTTCTACCATACACTGTTCGCTGAGCCAAAAGGAGTATATTCGCTGTCAGTAATTCGCATCGGATCTGAGGTGTTGCAGTTAAAGAGCCATAATAAATAATAGCATATATCTGAGTGAATTTAGATTATAGTCAAGGTAATATTTCTAGTTACAGTTGAGGCATCTATCAGTCAGCTACACACATTTTATTTTTTTTTTTCGCAGATATATCTATATTCAAATACCCGCCTATCCATGAGCTATAAGCTTTTCTTTTCTCTCTTCAACCTCTGTCTCTCCTCCCTCTCTATACAGCTTATTTCTCAGTCAGTCATACTCGTAGTCGTGTATACTCTAGCAGCTGAAGTACGAGTCTTCGAGTAACAGTCCACTCTTCCCATTTCAATTTTTGTCTTCTCTCTCTCCGGCTGTCTGTCTCTCTCGCAACAGCGCATCTGTCAGTCAGTTATACCCGCTGCAATTGCTACTTTTAGCAGCTACTTTATAAACACATAACTGAAAGTCACTTTTGTGTATACAGTTAGAATAATGGTGATTGATAAATATTATCTAGGCACGATTCTCCACGGGCTGAGCTTGGTTTAATTGAAGTCTCAAGCGCAAGGTCTCAGTCAGTCACTGGCTGAGGCCCAGTTTTCAGCCTCGTCTCTAATTGACGGCAACGAAAACCAAAGCAACAGACAAGACACAACTTTTGTTGTTCTAGTTGCCGTTGTTGTTGTTGCTTTCACCCGCCCACACGAAACGCCGCACATTAAACTGGAGCCACAGGAAGCCAACTGCCAGCATTTGGCCATTTGGCAGTTAACTTTGGCTGAAACAGTAGTTGATTCGTTGGCTAATTGTTTTGGCAGCCAAACAACATTTATTTATGGCTCGGTTTATGGGTAAATCTTTTCATTTTCCTCTTTCCATTCAAGACTTTCTAAAGGGTATTCTAGCAAATAGCTAAGTAATTGTAGCTAAAATAACACACAAATTCGGAATACTTTTTGAGCAGACCTCGTATTTTCGTCGAATTAGAATTTGCTTATTCAGAATGTTTTTGATTTCTTCATATTTTAGTCCTATTCTATTATATGAGCTGATATGATGAGCTCATATATATACCCTAATTATATTTTATATATAGTTTATCTACATATCTCCTACATCTCTCTCTCTCTCTCTAGGGTATTTGATCTTCCGCAATTGTCGCAGCTACTTCTTTATGGAGCACAACATGTGAGCTGTTTCCTCTCAGCTCAGTTCACTTTCCAAGGCATTTTTTTCGTTTGGTCTGTTTGTTGCGCCAGTTTCTATTCTTTGCTTTCTTTTTGTCTCTCGACAATAAGTTTAATTTCCCATTTTCCACTCGCATGATAAATAGAAAAGTGAATTGCCTGCAGTAAGGCAGGCCAAAGCCAAAAACACAGATCTAACAACAACTTTCAAGTTCTCTCCGTGCGCCGAGAGATGGGACAAATGATAAGCGAGCTGATGCGTTGCACTGTCGTAAAGTTTTCCATTTCAAGGCATTACCGTTTAGCTCAACAATTTTCCGCATTTTCCTGTTGCCGCTGCTGTTGCTGCTGCTGCTGCTGCAGGAGCTGCCGCTGCTGCCGCCGATAAAACATGAACACAAAATGCCAACAGCAAAGACTCTGCGCAGGAGGACGCAATCTTGGCAATTGCTGTCGATGCGCTCTGCGGCATGCCACAGTCGAGCAATAAAAATAATAATCGAACAGCAGCAGCAGCGGTGGCAACTGCGTGGTTGGAAAGTTATAGCTACAACCAAATAGATGAAAGCCAACAGCAGCAGCCAATAGCACCGAACAACAACTTGGCCATTAGAAACGTTGCAGATTGTAATTCGATAATGAGAATGCGCCTTGCATAATATCTGGAACACAGCTCCAGCAGGAATGCAGCAGCGGCAGACGGCTGACGGCCCATAAACTTTTACACCCCATTACAGCAGCTCCACAAAGAGCTTCACAAACAGCGAAATTCGAAATCTCAAATGCTGCACGCTCAACACAAATGTTGCCCATTTCAGCTCCAGCCAACAACACCTTCAGTATTCCTATTTCATTTTTATTTCATTCTTGTGAATATTTCTTTGATTTCTATTCAGATTATTAAATTAATTTCGAATCATTCGTGTTTTTGGCAATTTTATGATTTACTCTGAAAATTCTAATATTGTTTTTTATTTTTATGTACATGTTATATAGATATCTTTATGTATATATCCATATAGCCATTTATCTAGTCATACATAGTTAAATTTATAAATGTATTTTCAAAGCAAATAGACTTTGATGGCCACATCACTATGCCGCAACGTTATCTATTAATAACTCTAATTCCATATATATGTATATCAATAGATATAAATAAATATATATAATTGTTATATATATATATATATATCTGTCTATATATATTCTTATATCTATATGTTGATTTGCATATATTTATTCATCTATAATCATATAGACCTATTACTCTATAGCTATCTATATCTACGAATATGTATTTATATATTTATATATGTGTATTATATTGTCAGAGTAGATTAGATTAGATGTAGATATATAGATATATATATATATATATATCTATATATCTACATCTAATCTAATCTACTCTGATAATTAACTTATACAACAAACTCTCATTCGATTGCATTTGGCTTCACTCCGGTGCCACGCCCCTTTGACTTTATGAGCACAGGAGTATTTATCGCAGAGTCAATATACCCTTTAAAACCTGCTGCACGAGTATGATCACATCATATTTTCAAGTTTTAAATTTTGCCAAGTAGCCTGGCCTTGACGTAAGCCCATCAAAACTGAAAGGATTTACGTCGGGAATAATATTTGCACATGCCTTAAAGTTGGCTCGTTTTTACAGTCTTATTAAAGAATTTTATTTTGTTCTCAAATAGCTAACATAATTGTTAAAACTAACAAGCTAACACATATATTTTCGACTTCAACTAAGGCATATTTGTACTATATATCGCAAAGAGTTCTCCAAGCGAAGCTAAAAATCGGATATATATTTATATATTTACACATTGCAACCCTCTGTCTGTCACTTCCATTTTTACCAAGCCTGTATGCCCCATTATTGTTTTCAACATACCTAGGGTATAGCACAATGGGCATTTGGAATGCTTCAAAATGTGCTGAACTTTTGAACTGCAAAACGATTAACAAGATCTCGACATGGAGATCTCGTTGAGAGACCAGTGAGATCGCTTTGATAGGGCTATGATTGCCGCAGCGATTGCTGTGCTTTGTGTGTTTGCTTCAAGAGTTTTCCTCTTTCAGCTTTTCGCACGCCAAATTGATTTCAATCATTGAACAATAAACAATTTTCACAGAATTTATGCAGTTGAGTGCATTCGGCTGCCGCTGCCGCTGCCGCTGCCTTTGCCGCTGACCCAGTGCTCCATAAAGCTGGCCAGACCGCAAAGCGCTGGCCAATCTCCAGCTGCAACAATCAAATTGGCAAACAAAACGCCAATCTGGCCGCATATCACTCGTTGCCTGCCAACGAGTCAACTGAGAGAAACTTGCAACACATTATTGCCGCAGCTGAGAGTGCTGAGTGCTGAGTGCTGAGTACTGAATACTGAGAGCTGCGACAGCTGCGGCTGCGTAAGCTTCTAATGGACGCTGGCAACGCCCACAAGTCCTGTCTGGGCGATGATTTACGAGCGGCTCCTCCGAGTGAAACTCTTGCAGTCAAGGCGTGAAATGTTGCCAGAGCACAGAATCTTGGCCACAATGACAAGTCTATGTATCTCCCTCTCTCCACGTCTCCCCCTGTCTCTCTCTCTCTCTCTCTCTGATTAATCGCTGCGCTTTGAAGTTCAGCGTGTTGAGTGTCAAAAGCAGCAAAAGAGCTGCAAACAAAGCGAACCGACACAATGAGCGAGTGTTAATGAAGCAGCCGAGCTTGAGGAGGAGTCTTGGAGTATTGCTGTCTGCTGTCTGCTGCCTGCTGAATGTGCCTGCTGCTGCTGCTGCTGCTGCTGTGGGCCACCCACGCACAATCGTTGCAGCTGTGCATAACGGCTTTTAACCATTTAGCCACCCACTCGACGGACAGCCAGCCATGCCCCAAGAAGGCAAACGTGCCACATTTTATAATAAAAGATCTTATACACGATATATATATATATATATATATACAGAGAGAGAGAGAGACAAGAAATCTAAAAAACTGAACTTGCACTTGGAGCTAGGAGCTATCATGGCACAAGTGAATAAATTACTAAATGAATGAGTGAGTGCATGACTAATGAATCCACTCGCTTCGAGTGCTCAGCCAACAAATGTTGCATCCTTTTAGCGATTGCCAAATGCAAATGCGATGATTCTGCATTTATCGATTTGCTCAGCTTCAATTGAGATGCGAGAGCTAAAGGCAGCTCCAAGGGTTGCCAGAGTTCATGTGTTATGACAATGTGAGCAAACAAAGTGAAATAAATTCTGTGTAGTGCTCTTGCGTGTAAATATCGATTGCTAGTTATCGACATTTGCAATAATGACAGGAGTAACTTGATGAAGCTAAGAGAAAAGTGCAAACTTATCGTTAGATAGCAACGCTTAATGAACATGTTGCAATAATCGATTTTCGATTAGCTCAAACAGATTTTATTTTGGGCACAAATATATATAAATATATGTATTATTGTAAGTCGCTTCAAAAGAGAGAGAAAACTGATGTTTCGATCTTTGAATCTCTATAGATTTCTGCTCCCATTCAATATTTAATTTAGAGCCAAGTCTGAGCACGCCATAGTTTCTTGAACTAAAATCTTTGCTCTCACGACTCAGTATACACATTCCATACAACACGCATCGCTGGGCGACTTTCTGTTTAGTTTTCTTTCTGAATTCTTTTAAGACCAGCCCAAGTTGCACTCAAGTCCCACAGTAGTCCATATGCATTTTCTTTTACTACTTTCTGATAACTTCGCAGGTCTTTAAGGTGTCTGGCCCAATCTCCTGCCTTTCTTTTGCACAACAGGCCGCTAAACGAAGGCAGTGACCCCCATTATATAAGCTGTCGATTAACAAGGGACTCAAGTCGAGCACCCACCCAGAGCTCGCTTAGATTTCACACCAAGAAGCCGCACAAAGTGCGCTTAGCGGCAACAACTTTTACCACAAATCGGATTTCCTGGCAGCGATTTGTGGCTGGCCAAACTTGGAGACACACACAAAGAGGGAGGGAGAGGGATAGAAAGAGTCTCGCTCTAAGGCAAAGTAGATCATGGTAAAAGTGCCACTGAACCGGAGCAGGAAGAATTGCTGCAGTTGCAAGAAATCAAATCAAAGACAAATGCCACAAATATTTCCCAAGGAAATGCAAGAGATTCTTTTTGTGTTGGTTTTTCTTAAGTTTTCCGAGAAGTGCGCTCTGTGAGGAAACACCATGCCAGGCCGACAAGTTTTCCCTTATTTGATGATGTTGCCCAGTTGCAACAGTCGTAGTTGACAACCAGTTTAGTTCGGGCCAAGTGCAACGAGAATAGAACCAACTGCCAAACGATGTTTGTTAAAACAATCACGAAACAAGCGACAGAGCGCAGAGCGCAGAGCAAAGCAAGCTTTTAATAGAGAAGAATATCATAGAGATACACTGAGCGAAACGAGTGAGTAGAAGTCCGAGTCTGAATTGATAACGAAATGGAAACTTATTACTATAAACCGAATCGAAATTGAACTCAGCTGATCACAGACTCATCTCAAGCAACGAATATTCATTCCATGTTCGATGTGAATAGGTTTCAGGTATTTTGCGCCGTGTGCAACTAGAAGCAGATGAGATAGAACAAGCCTAGGCAAGCATGAGCTTTGGCACTGGGTGTGGAGAAACTCGTTTGCCGCGCTTTGATAACGTGCCAAAATAGCAAAATTGCTCAAAACGCCAGCTGCAGAGGGCCAAACTAATTGCGCAGAGGCGCGCCCCACCAACAACAAGCAGCTCTGGCTGCAGCCAATCAGCTAGAAAAGGGAGCGAGACTGTCTGCCTGACTGACTGACTGACTAACCAGGCAATTGCCCAACCCGCGAGTTAGATCTCATCATCGTAGCCCCATTGCATATTCATAGTCATAACGAGATGGGGCCCCGGAGTTGCTGGCTGCTTGTAACTTTAATTTGGCTCCTCGCCGTGTTCACACATCGTGCTGCAGCTGACCCACTGGCTCCGTCGTCTCCCCCCGTGACTAACTGCTCATTTGCCTGGTTATTTTAATTAACCCAAAAACAATTCAGGCAAGTGTGCAAAAAACTGAGTAGCAGGGGGCGCCACAGCCGAGTGGGGTGACAATATAGGAAATGTCTAAATTCGAAACGTTAGACGGGCAAAAGATTATGTGGTCGCGCGGGCATAAATCAGCGTCGAGGCGGAAAAGAGGGCGGCAGTCACAAGGTAAGTGTAACTGCAAAGCGGGCTAATGAATGTATCTGGCAGATACATCTGCATGGAGCGACCACGACAAATAGACTTATAAAGCAGCTAGCCGAAATGCAAACGCCAGCTGGAAGAGGCAATAAAAAGCGTTAACAAGACAACAACCAACAACAGCAACAACAACAACAATCGACAATGTCAGACAATAAAATACACTTAGCTAAGACAAGAAAATGAAGCTGACGCAGATGAAGACGAAGATTAAATACCCTGCATATGCTACACTTATAGACTCACAGTCAGAGAGTGAGAGATGGGATGACTGAAGTCAAGGAAAGAAAGATGATAGACGGATAGCTATAGCAGGATTGGTATTTGATAAGAGATGAGGCAGAGATATGAAACAGGGATCAAAGACAAGAAATGGATATATTGTGAGAGAAATATAAATTGAGAGTGAATATGGAAAAGAAGGAGAAACAAAATAGACAGACAACGACAGAAATGTGGGCGGAGCAAGGAAAGACAACTTATTAAAGCAAACATTGAGAGATAGGCATAGAGCAATAAAGATAGAAATAGAAAAAGTAAGAGATACAAGGTTTGGGTTCTACCAAACTTAAGGCAATTTCTAAATATTATTGATTGGATTTTATTGATAATCTCTGAAATATTAATTACTTCTATCAAATAATAAAATAAAATAGTCTAAACTTAGGTAAATATTAAACTCGCTTATCAACAGTTCAACAGC
This sequence comes from Drosophila mettleri, assembly GCA_035047625.1. Lineage (NCBI taxonomy): Eukaryota > Metazoa > Arthropoda > Insecta > Diptera > Drosophilidae > Drosophila > Drosophila mettleri. The sequence continues at coordinate 678,465 of JAWNPI010000103.1, read as the reverse complement.
CTGATACCACTTGTGTGCAAAAGAATAATTCCCAAGCACGGAATCCCCTGCTCACTCGATTTAGCTTAAGTCTGTGCAATATCTCAGGGGAATCTATGTCACCAGACATGAGTCTATGTCGTGGTACTTCAAATTACATATACTTTATATTCAATGCAGTTCCAAAGAAACGTAGATGAATCTCGTATACCCAGCGATAGAGTTGAAATGGACTACCTTTTTGCTAGGCTACCTAGAGCGAGCGACGCAGTAAAAGCCCATTTCTTGGCCTTCAGCCAAATGCCGCTTAAGTTTGTTGTTAACAATTCTGGGATCAAGCGAAACACATAAATTTTCGAGAGTTGCCATAGAGAGCGAGCGAGAGAGAAGTAGCTCTGTAGTGGCCACAAGAAATCTAGGTCATCCGAGCCAGAGACAGAGGAAGTTGCGCGTGATCCATTGCGGATTCGATTTGGTCAACTCCCGTTTCAAGACTTTGGCATTAATCAATTTGCAATCTGTTGGCAGCGCTCGATGCTCGATGGTCGATGCGTGCGCAATTCTCAATAGACTCGGCCGACTCAGCAAACTGGCAAATGGTTTTTCACTTCCAGCTCGCTCAGTGCCAGCCACATTTTATGGACTATCTTCAATGCGGTCGCATCTCCGGCCCAATCCGGGAGTCAATTGACGGCAAAGTCCACTCGCAGCGGCTTTTGTGCCTGGAGCGCAATTCCAATTCCAATTCCATTTGCTTTTTATCAATTCACACTCGCAAGCAATGCAAATACACTTAAAAACAGATGCAAGCACTGAGGCAACAAGAATGCTTACCAAACAGTCATGAAACTGGCGAAAATTCTTGATTAACGTGAGTAAGAAAGTAAGCAATTAGTGAGAGATACTCGAATTATTAAATCAAGTCAGGCGCTTGTCTCTAGAGACTAGCTTTGGTAATAAGACGCTGATCGACAGATGGTTTATTGATATAATAATAATAATAATAATAATAAGAGGTAATATGGCATAATTTTAGCTACATTTTCTAGTGTCTTCAATATCATTATCAATGATATCAATCTTAGTAATTGCAGAGTTAAACCATAGGAAATACTCGCACTGCAATAATCACCCTCTCAGCCCCAGTCTCTACTTATCGCCTTTGCTGCCAAAGGAACTCAATCAAATGTATAAAGAAATTATGTAGAATTGCTGTTAGCATAGTTAACGAGGCAAGCCAAGTTAATAGACTCAGCAGAGGCTAACACACACGCACACCAGCTAACTGAACTAATCAGTTAGGGCTCACTCACATTAGTGGTAAATAAGAGAACAATTACCTTGGACAAAACGTCGCGACGTCGCTTTGTTCTGCATTAAAATTAATCATTTTCTGGGTCACTCGAGAGTTTTCCCAACACACTTTCTACACTGGCCGTGCTGTGGAGTTGCGGCTCGTAGCTTAACGGCTTTTAAGTGCTATGCCATATATCAAATTTAGCCACATTTATAACCCTACAAAGCTCATCAGCCAGCAGCAGCCATCAGCTCCCACCATAACGTCACGTCATTTCATGTATTTTTCTGTTTTTGTTTATGTTTTTCACCTCGTCTTCAGCTTCTTCTTTTAATCATTTTATGAGCCATTTCATAAATTTAATTTTCTCCACAGTCATTTGCAAAAAAAGAAAAAACGTCGTTAACAAGGTGGCGAAAAACAAAATATTGTCTTCATTAATCAGCAACAAGCAACAAAATACTAAAGCGCAAGCTCAAGGCACTAGCTGCTTAGACAACTTATGTCGGCTCCCACTCTAATCCCCCCGCCCATTCCCCTTCCCCCATCCCCTTCTGTCTAGGCTCTTGGCAATTGGCACTCATCCGAGTCGCGTCTTGAATTTGAGCCAATTAAATGGCGACACTCGCAGTCTTTAGCTGCAGACGTGGCCGCCACACCATCCGCCTTTCCCTTTTCCTCAATCTCGCAACCGAAACGCGCTGCTAATGATGAACCTGAATGATTCGCTCGAAACGTACATGAATTTTTCATTGTTCGCGGCAAGCTGTTGGCAAAAACAAAAAATAAAAGAAGTTTATTGGAGGAAAACCAAGAAAACTCTAATAAAAACTAATACAGTTGGGTGTGCTCGACGGCCAGTTGCCCTGGAAAGAGAGCTTCTTAACTCCAAAAGCTGAGATGTATCCTGAATACCAATTATTTAACTGTCTTTTATCAATAAATCTCATCGATGCATAATAGTTATCGATACAGAAAAGTTGCAGCAATCGATACATATTAAAGATTTTAATCATCGAAGAATTTTAATTATATTCTACTCATCTATTCAAGAGCAATAACCATGTTTCCTAATGCCTCTATTATCGACTCAAATCATGTAATTGTCAAATATTTACGATGGCTTATAATTAAGTTTATACAATACGCTAAAGTGGTTAATTCATATGCAATTAGTCGCTAATAGTAAAAGTTATCGAAATCCGCAATTCAAATTAAATTCGCAAATAACTTTCTCTGCTTCCATCTATTACCTCCACAAATATCCTGTCTGGCTATATTCTCAGATGACACAGGGTATTCAAATTGAAATCGAAAAAGATATCGAAATAAATTATGCCCAAAACTTAGTTCAGGAATTGATGTTGACTACTTTTTTTTTTTTTTTTGGTTGGGTCTTTACTTTTATAGCCGAAATTTATTGTAAACTTTTTCTTCTCGGTTTCATTGGCATTTCGATTGGGCCACAGGTATCGAGTCTTAGTTTTGGATTTCCTCGATTTGCAGTTTAAAAATTTTAGTTGAAATATTTTCGATTGCGGTTTGCCTTTGTTGTGTTATTTTTTATGTTTTTTCCCGCACTCTCGGCTGGAAAATGTAATTATGACAGTCATAAATTTTATTTGACTTGGACTTGAGATCACTGAAAATGGACTCAAAATTGCCATGGGTATGTGTGGAGCTAGAGCAGCTCGATGACGAAATCTTTCGATCTGTGCCCGCCAATGACGTGGTTTGCTTTGGGGGCAAGACTGTTAGTTCGTTCGTTCGTTCGATCGAGTTCATGTTGGAGCGCCCAGCTTCATCAGTTGGGGTTTTGGGCGCGACTTTGGGGCTTTGTTGTCTGTGGTAATGACTTCATTTTGGTGGCTCGTGTTGTCGTCATCTCGCATTTGTTATTGTTATTGGCTGAGTGAACTCCGTCTGCATTGTTATGGCCACATACACATTTGATATATGGCTCATGAAAATTTGTCGGTAACTTTGATAAATTATTATGATTTTTTCTCCTATTTCTCTGCTGCTGTTGTTGTTGGTTGTAAGGGGTGTTGCCTTGTTATTTTTTCGATTTTTCGATTTTGTGTGCTTTTTTTTCTACCATGTTTTCATTTTGTTAATTATCGACTTTAATTGTTAATTTAAATCACGAAACAGGCGAAATGAGATTAACAATAGCGAAAAGTGAAACTCAATTGAAGCCCTCCCCCACTTGATAAGCTGTCCACATCTGCTGGCCGTCTCCTGGTCTTCACATGCTCTCATGAGCTGTGGGCGTGTTTGCCAAACAATGTCAAGTCAACTCCAGGAGAAAGGCTTTCTCAAATTTCGATTGGGTTCGCCAAGAGTGTTTGAGATTTGTTTTCATTTGACAAAACTCAAATTGAATTGCTTACATAAAACGATCTTGAACTTGTTTGCTGATTGATTTGAGCCAAGTGGATGACAGAGACGAAATATGTGACAGGGTTTCCAGACATATGCAGTAAGTGTTACTAAACTAAATATAATTTATCGTTATAATTATATCAGTTTCTATTAGATTAGAAACAATAAACAAATAGTATAAACAGAGTTGCCATATCACACAATTTTCTTCATTAAACTCACAGAAACGTTCCTAATAATAAATAATAAACTCAAGTACAGAGTTGCCATATCACGCAATATTACTCATAAATCTAAACGACTACATGTTCTACCAATTATATTAGGTACTCACAGAGTTGCCATAGTACATAATTACAATAAACAAGCTTCGATTAATGTCTATCGATTACCGATATATCATACTTTACTATTATCAATCACTAAATTATCTCACTTGAATCATAATCAGAAGACTAACTTGTTATCAAGCAACTAGCAAAAAACAAGAACCTTGTAATGAAATCAAAAGAGTTGCCACCTAATTTTAGGACTGCCACCTCACGCCTTTTTCACAAAATTTTGCAAATAAAAGCAATTTCTGGCATTCAATTTCCATTATATCTGAGCTGAGCAAGAGCAATCGCAGCAAAGCGAAAGAAAAGTTTATTTTAAGGTTCATTTGCTGGGCCAAACGAAAGTGCAACGAAATCAACAGATTTTTATAGCTAATTCGGGCATATTTTATTGGTCAGCTGGCGCATATGCTGGACTGCAGGCGACTATATTGGGCTACGGCTACTTGATTGCTGTGGCGACCCGGACGCCGCTGCTGCTGCGGCTGCGGCTGCGGCTTTAACTTATTGGGCGAAAGGTTTAGTTCCAGCAATTGTTATGCAAATCGAGTGCCGAGATTGCGGAGGACATCGACAACAGCAACAATGGTCAGTGGGTAGAATTGGACAAACAACTGGCAAAACAGATCCAAATCGAATTGGCGGCGGCTTTAAATTATGGCCGCCATAAAGCCCAAACTAGCGACAAACTCGAGCACTTCCTGGGCGCCCCAAAACTGGAATCCAGCAATGCACAGCCCGCATAAGCAATTGTCATTGTCATTAGGTTACAGCGCATTGGCTATGGCTTGCCACAGGCCGGCGAGCCACCTTCACTTTTCTTGTGCAGACAGGGAGAAAGACGCAAGGCAGTACCTAATACCCTGTATGTAGACAGGGGGAGGAAGAGCATTGATCTGCAGGCAAATATGACTGAAAATTAGACTTATATAATACAGGGTAGCTCTTAGTCGAGTAAATGATATGTGCTTAATCAATAGTGGATTGAAAACAGGTAAAACAGAATCAGAAAAAATAACTTAGTAAAAGGTATATCACAGTTTGGCAATTTAAGTTTTGATACTCCTTGATGACTCATATATCAAACATTTAATAATATAGGGTATTTTAAAGTTGGGTTTACCCTTACTAACTGATTTTTCAAGTAGTTCAACTGAGCTTACAAATTAATGCTAGAGTATCTGTCGGCCTTGCAACTGTGTTAAGTCTGATTCGTTTGACCATCTTTGGAGCTGGGCCTTAACAGAGACATCCTTGTTAGGCTGCCACGCGCAACACGCTTGTTGCAACACGCTGTTGCAACCAGAACGAACCGTGGCAAAAATTTCAATTAATATTTGGAAAGTTCGCATTTGGCAGTTAGTTATACCCAAGGGGCCTAGGCCTAGGCCTAGGCCTTGGCTCAAAGTCCCCAGCTCCATTCAGCAGAGGAGCAGCGCCGCTGCAGCTGGCCCGCATGCAAGCGCGAGGCAATGCATCCTGCAAACGAGCCATGAATTCATATTTGAAAGATAATCAGCCGCTGGCTGACAAATATGTATACCCTGTTGGCAGACTAGCGAAAAACAGGGTGTGTTGACGAAGAATATGGAATTGAAAATATTATTCAAGGGTCTAATAAATCTATAGATATCGATAGTCAAAGGAAAGATATTTCAACATATCAGCTGAGGCTGTTCTTCGATCAGTTTAATTACAAAAATTGCAAATGCAGGGTATCCATTAGTCAATCACTGCCCACACAAATGCGGCCAGGCCTTTCCATTCGCCAGCGGCAGCAGTAAGTGGAGTCCAAAACGAATGCATCCTCCATATTGACAACTGCTCCAGCTGCAGGTGTGGATGGGGCAGCTGAGGCAGGCGCCGGGGCTAGGTGGAGGATGCCGCTGCTGCTGCTGCTGTTGCTGCTGCGTGCCGCCTGCCAAACAACAATCGACAGAGACAAACGCCTAACAACTTATTGAAAATATGTTTAACCATTTTCGGGCAATTGACATTTCGACTGCCGGCTCAAGAGTTCCTCTCAATCCACACCGACCGCCCTTATACCCACACGCCCCCTTCCTCTGTGCTCCGCCCCTGCCTGTAGTCCCCCAATCGACGACGTGACAAAACAATTGTCGTAAATCAGTGGGCCAAAACGGAGGCGATGCACTGAAGCAAGCTGATTGCAATTTTTGGCTGTGTTTTTTCTGCTTTTGTCTCCTGCGCCAATGCAACAAACTGATTTTGCCCAACAGTTCGCATTGTTATTGTTTGTCGTCTGTCTGTCCGTCCGTCCCTCTGTCCGTCCGACTGTTTGTTTGCTGTTCACTTTCATTTGGCTCGTGGCTGGAGCCCAATACCAACAGCTGCGGGTGGGAACTATACTCCACATGAGCTCCAGCTCGAGGAAGGGGATCAGATCGAGACCTGCTGAATTCCGCCTAAATGGAATGTTCAATTAGCGGCAAAATATATAACAAATAACGGTCAATAAAAGCCATTGTTATACAACACTTTTATAACAATAACAGACAGACGAAAGAAAAACTATTCCAAGATTTTCTACGAAAAACCTTTTCAGCAAAATTGAGCCTAAGCAAATTGACTGAAGATTGAACATGACCGAATTGATGCTAGGGAAAGTGGATGAAAAACTGATGACGAAAGTAAATTTAGTTAAAACTATTCCCTTCTATTTATAGTTTAATATTTTAATATTATTTATTTATAAGGTACTACAATTATTCTAAGTAGAGCTATTCAAATAATTACCTAAGCAAGGAACTTCTTCACTGCACCAGGGATTCCGGAATGCGACTGAAGCATCACTGCAGTTTGCTTCCCTTTATATAGGGCAGGCAACACTCACAGTACGACTCAGCTCTGGAGGCATTAGACTCATGAGTCTTTACTCAATTACTCAATTAATATCAAGTGACAAACTCTGATTAAGGGAGAATGTTTTATTCTTGTTAAGAGAATACCAGATATATACCAAAGATAAAATACTGACATTTAAATACACAGAGCTTAAGGTTGAGGTGTATAATAAACATTGATGTTAAGCAAAAGAGAGAGAGAGAGACTGAGAGAACGCAGATAAAGCGATAGATAGAAAGCTCTACAGATAGACAGACAGAGAGACGGAGAGAGAGAAAGCCAAAATGAGGCAAAGGTAGAGAGAGACAGATGGACAGACACACAGCCGGACAGAGAGTAAAAAATGCAAGAGAGAGACAGAGAGAGAGCGAGAGAGAGACAGAGAGAGAGCGAGAGAGAGACAGAGAGAGAGAGAGAGAAAGAGAGAGAGATAAACAGACAGAGAGAGAGAGAGAGAGAGAGAGAGAGAGAGACACACATACTAAATCAGATCAATATCAGAGTTCACTAAATGCAATTGCCTTGACTAGATTCTGCTCTCAGCAGCTTATATAACACACACATATACTCTCTCTCTCTGTCTCTCTCTCACTCTCTCTCTCTCTCTGTCTCTCTCACTCGTTCCACACACACTCTCTCAGTCAGCTATCTTATTATCCAGGCAGCTGTCTGAAGCTGTCATGGTCATGTTCAATCAGCCCCAAAATGTTGCACAGCCAAGCCCCCAAGGCTGCGCTGCCAATGCTCAGCTCTTCCGTCTTAGATTTGTGTTCGAGGCCCCCTTTTTTTTTGGCCAAATAACTCACATAGTTATTCACAGGCTTCGACCATTGCATAATTTACATCAACTATAGATATTTTACATACACACACACTTATACATATATATTTAGATAATAATCCCCCTAACAAAAAGACATTAAACAAAAGCTTTGAAGGTGTTGCAATTACACTGACGTCCGCTTCTGCACGCAGAGCTCAAGCTTTGGGCTCCATCGGACACAGACAATGCCTGCAACAAGAGATTTTTCAATTTTTTTTTTTTTTTCATTTTTTGGTTTCTTTTCTGATTTTCTTACAAGCAATTTTCACTTTTTAGTACAATAAATGAAAATGAAAACAAGTTAACATTGTCTAAGGTCTGCCTTTTGGAGAGGAAGTCGTAGTGGCAGGGGTGGGGATCTCAATCATTGCCTCAGTTACACAACCTGGCTGAGGCTCAATGGCCAAGTGGCTGCCCCATGTGGCAAGCCAGACCGACCGAAGCTCCACGAGTCGTAAACTCAAAGTCATTGCAAATGAATAGCAAAATGAAATGCGTGTAATTTTTCTATTCACTTCGTTACACTTTTACCTACGATTAGTATCTCGGTCTTTTTTCCCTCTTATCAACTGAATGTATCTCCCCCTCTCTCGCTCTCTCGCTCGCTCGCTCGCTTTGAAGGTTTCTCTCATATGCTTTAAAAGTTTAATTTATTGGTTTTCATATTTTAAGCGGCGGCATTTTATGAGAAAATTATCTTAAAATTCAAACGTCTCCAATTACCATCGCTTACGCAACACAGTTTTTGCATTTAAAAACCCAATTAATAATTAAAATTAATTATTTCCAGCAATTTCTACAAAACTCTCAACTCTGAGCAACATGTGGCTGCCTTACGCATGTTGCAGCAACATTTGCGCCTCTGTTTAGGCAGCATAGTAGAAGCAAAAACTTACCGAGTGTACTGCTAGATGGCGCTGCAACTCCGAATTACAATACAGCGTCAACTCCGAAATAGTTGGCGCATTTTCCAATTTGTTTTCCATGTCGCGTAGCCAACGACGTAATTCCTTCGGATCCTCACATAAGCCTTCCGGCCGCTGGGTTTCATCCAAAATCTGTAAACAAAAAATAATTTCATAAATAAGTTCACTCTAGCAAAGGTGTGTAACTTAGCTGATTAGCAAGCACACATAGAAAAGTTTTAACTACCCAACGCCAGCTGGCGCTTGCACTCTACTCACATGCATTTGGCTGCCCGTAAATTTCGACTCGCGCGATGTTGGCTGCGCCTCCTCAATCTCAAACCGCGCCTCTTTGCACGTATCGAGTAGGTTTGTGTCCATAATATAATTGTAGTTCGTTTGTATGGCCGCCCAGAGGTCGTCTTTGCCCGACGAGCCGAGTCCCAAGGTGGCGCTGCTGTGCAGACTGGTCGAGCTGCTGTGGCTGTGCCCGCTGCCCCAAGAGTAACGGTGCATTTTGTTGCTGTTGCTATTGTTGCCGCTGGAGCACTTGCTGCTGCTGCTCTGCGAGTTTTTCTGCAAAGAGAGAAAGAGGCGGATTCGTTATGATTGCTGCTGCTGTTGTTACTGTTGTTGTTGTTGTTAATAAATAAGTAATTTGAGCTGCCAAATATGGACGCGATAATATGCTTAACCATTTTTGGATCCTACTCCTCCCGCCGCAACTCGTTGTCAACGCTCTGAATTGCAAAGCGCGCGCAATTAATTAATGCATTTTTTTTTTGCGCGCAACAAAAAATTTCCTATTTACACAGCTTCGTCAGGCTTAAGCGCGGCACAAATCGAAATGAAATGGAATTGAAAACGTAATTTGATTGAATGACGTGTAAATAATTGCATTGAATAACCAAGCGACAGCTGCTCCATCTGCTCCTCTGCTCACTACTAACAATATGAGTCGCCTCCCTCTACAGAGCTCAAGAATGCGAATCGAATCGATAAATCAAACAATTGCCAAACGGCGCAATCGAAGTTCAATTAATTTGCGAGACATGCGGAAATGGAACGTGCGACTCTTGTATGCGCAAAATCTTTGAACAAGCCTGAAAAGTGCTCATATAATAGAGTAATTCCTTAAAATTAGATTCGACTTTCAAATGGTGGGAGCAGTGGAGTGAAGCTGCTCATTATTATAAATCCAGGGTTTAAAATTGTGGAGCAACGGAATTGAGCACTTAATGCATTATTTCTTGCACTGCTTCTCTCTATCTCACTCTGTGGAATAGAAGAATTGAACTGTTTATTATTATCTCTCTCTCACATTCTATCACTCTCTAACTCTAGGACACTCTGCCTCTTTAATATAACAATATTTCTTATTACTATTCCAGGGTATCAAAATTTGGATCAACGTTATTGAGCAGTTTATTGACTATCTTTATCTCTCCCCCGGACTCTCTCTCTCTCTCTCTGAGTCTCTGCCTCTTTTCATTCATCTCAAGCGCCTACTCAAATAGAGTGAAACGGTTTGGCATATAAAACATTTACAGCAATTTATGAACCGTTATATATGCCCCTCCCCCCTCTCTCTCTCTCTCTCTCTCATTTTCGCTCTATCCAACACTTATTGCTCGCATGCTAATAGCGAAATTAAAATTGATTAATAATTTATTAAAAGCAATTTCCGTTGACGCTGGCGACAAGAACGAGCTCAAGAATTCATATTCTAACGGCAACATGTCATTGAAGCCATGGCACCAGCTCCTGCCCCAGTCCCAGCCCCTGCCCCTGGCTCAGCTGACCCAGCTGCACAGGCTGCGAACCAGCTCGACTTGTTGGCGTGTGGAACGCAGCCTATGAGTAGAGAGCGAGAGAGAGGGGGAAGCAGCAGCGAAGCGCCATGCACACAAATATTCAACTCTCAATTGCAAATTTATGCGCGGAGCATCGCGAGACACCTGCACCAGCACCAGCACCAGGCGACTTACCTTGAGGCTGTTGTAGGGCCGCTCCAGATGCAGCTTGGCTTGAATGACATCACGTCGCTCCTGCTGCAGCTCGTCCGCCGGCAGCGAGGTCATCGATTGTGATATTTTCATATCGGTGCCGGTTGCACCACCGGCCACAGCAGACGCACCCACACCCGCGCCGACGCCGCCGCCAGCAGCACCGCACGCACCGCCAACACCACATCCAATCACATCCAACATGTTTAGTTTTTGCTTCTGTTTTCTTAGCGAGCTGCTGCGACTGCTGCTCGCCGATTTTGTTGCCGATTTCGAGCTGCGTGTGGTGCCCATTGCTGGCATGACAAATGCAACCACATCCTCTAATCTCAATGTGGTCGCTGTGGTTGCTGTTGGTTTAGTTATGTCAGTGCTTCCGCTGCTGCACTTCATTGTGATGGCCGCTTTATCAGTCTCTTGGTTGCTAAATGACGTCTCCTCTGTGGCTGTGGCCACGCCCACGCCTAAGCCCATTGGGGCGGCCACCGGCATCGGCTCTGCGTCGATCGCCACCTCGTCCACATCTGCGCTTCGAGTGCGCGTCTCTGCGGCAGCTTCCATAGTGTGGCGCTAATTGTTTTTGGTTCCGATTTCCATGTGGATGTTAATTTAATTAATTTGCCTCAAATCTGCTTTGAATCGTGTTTCGTTGTTGCTCGTGTTGGTGCCGGACCTCAAAATGCATAAATTTGCATGTCTGCCAGCGCTGGGCGTTCCGTTCGTTTCATGCCATGCGTTCCGCTGTGCTGCCTCGACCTTTCGTTTTATCTTCTGCTTCCTTCGCCGTCGAGTCAGCTCCAGTTCCTGGCGGGATTTTTAATTCGTTTTTCCGTTCGTTTGCTTTTTATGCAAAAATAATTTCGTTATTTTTCTTTTCTTGATCAAAAGAAAATCACAATTTAATCGTTAATTTCACTGTAATTAAGAGAGAGAGAGAGAGAGGGACAGAAACACAAGCGTTTAGTCCGAATTAGTCCAATGATGGTAAATACAAATTTCTGAGGAATATATGAATATATGTATGTTTGTGTGTATAATATGTGTATGTGTATTTATGTAGTTGAATTAACAGCTGAGACTGCTTTGCTTGAAGAGCAAAATATAATATATACACACAAGGAGAGCAAACAAAATCAGATATATTCATGAGAAGCGCATGGAAGAGCGGTGCTGGATAGACGAGGATATGAGTTGGGAGAGAAAGAAAGAGGAAAAGTAGAAGAACTATAGATAAATATAGAAATTAATGAGAATAAATAAATAAAATAAATAAATATATAATGGTACAGTATTATGAAAAGAGTTACATTTAAGGCAAGGCTAAGAGATAAATGCAATTAATTCTCGTAATATATTCTGACAGCTATATTCACATAATCATGTATGCAGAATCGTGGATCAGACTGCAACAACAGCTTAAATGGCTACACCAATTAGTGTTTGCATAAAAAGCTTCATATCAGTTCAATCACAGTTCTGCAGCCACATATCTCATATCAGCTATGAACTTATGGCTCACATAACACCCACCTAACTGTAAACAGCAATTAAAGCCAACTGCGACTGACAACTACATAATTACTGTGGAAGGCCAACGACTCCAACGCCCAGAAAGAGAGGCTGAAAATATTACTTAATTCCAAAAGAAACAAACAACTGACCCAAGCTGTGGGCCCGAGGAGGGGGGCTTGGCCACAAGGGGGCGGCCATGCCAAAACAATGAACACGATTCTAATCGGGAGCAATCAAATTTTCATACGAAATTAGTCGCGAAACACTTGTGGGCCATATTCGTATGCAAATCAAGCAAAGCGAAGCCAAGTCAGTCGTCGTCGGCCAGGCCAGCTCCGGCTCGTACCCAAATTGGCCGCAAGCGTTTATTTAGCCACTTAAGATACCATGAAACAGCAGCCAGTTAAAAAATAGCAGCAGCAATTGCCAAAAACAATAACAGGAACAACAATTACGCATGCGGAGGAAGTGCAGGCTGCGGTTGACGTTTGATATACCCTGTAAGCGGATGAGGGCAGGGAAATGAGGGAGAGAGCGAGACGCCTCTCCATCAAGAGGGAGAAAGAAAGAGGGAGAGAGCAAGAGAGAAAAAAAAGAGAGAGTCCATCAGACAGAGCTAAGGACACAAAGAGATAGTGAGCTAAAGAGAGAGAAAGGTTTGCTATATATAGAGAGAGAGAGGCAGAGACAGAGATAAAAACCTATAAATATAGATATAGATCGAGAGAATGACAATGACAGAATACAGAAGGAGAGAGAAAGGAAAAGAAAGAAATGGGAAGCAAAAGCCAAAAGGTAATTACAAAGAAGAATTAAGAATGAGAGAAAGAACATAATTAACAAGAACAGCTGAGATATACGGGATACAAGTTGATCAAAGTCTTAGCCAGCTTCATAAATATACCCTGTAGAGGTAATGGCAAGGGGCATACAAGCGAAAAGCGAAAACAATCGCAAAACGATCCACACACACACACACACACACACACAGGAAAGGAGGGCGGGAGGCGTTTAGTTGTCGGCAACTGTCTGGACAGCAAGTTGAGTGGGTGGCTGCCGCTGCTGCTGCTGCTGCTGCTGGTGCTGGGGCTGAAGGGGCGTGTCACGACACACAAATCGACGTTAAGAGCAGTAAATAACGTTTGCCAGCCATTATAATTGTTGAGAGCCAAAAGCAAAGAAAGAAACAAAAAAAAAACAGGAGTTTGGCCCCCGCGGGCACAAGTCGAGTCCGCGGGGCCAATTTAAAAAGGCCTCGCGACTTGCACTTTTCGCAGTTGGTTTTTGATTTTATTTTTGACTTTTTTGGCTGTTCTTGTGGTTTGTTCGTGAAAGCGAAACTCTAACTTACGGCCAAAGGCAGCCTACACACGGCCAGTGCAATGGGCAATGAATTGGCCAAGGCAATGGCCAACATCGCTAAGCGAATCATATAAAGAGACATATTTACCTTATGTATAAATATATATATATATATATGTGTGTGTGTGTGTGTGAGTGTGTATTTATGACTTTGAGCCATGCGCTGTTCGGCACTTCTTGGCTAGGCTTTTAGCTTGCAACTTTACTTTTAACAGCTCGCCAAACACTTTGGTTTAGTCACTCGAAAAATAGTCAAGACTGAGTACCCCTAACCTGCCACCCGTTGCTCTCTCCCTCACTCTCTCTTCCTCTCTCTGTCATGCAAATCTCACTATTTGCATTGGCGCGGCGGCAAGGCGGCAAGCACATCCGCTGTGTTTCGTATTCATCCACGTCCAGGCCATGACTCATTGAAAAATAACAATAATTTTATGGCCTGGCCGTAAGTGCTTCTGCATTTGCATTTCATACATTACATAAGGTGGCCCATTGCCTAATCACACGAATTAATCTGCCAGTGAAACGCCGCAGATCGCCACTCTATAAAGATTCTGCTACATCAGGCTTGCTTATGCCTTTTGTAGGGAAACTTAACTTCTTCACTATAGTCATAATGATATATAATTTCTATAAAAGAATAAGTAGTATAATTTAGATGATTAAATATAGAAACTCAGCCTGACAAAAATTAGCTCATAATAAGTGAGATTTAAGGAATAAGAGAGATTTTAGCAATGCTTGGAGAATACTTAAACCTGAGCAGCAGATGCACAGTCTATAGTCTCTTATAAATTATAATTCATATTTTAAATATCATTTTCCCTTCTTGAATGAGTGATATGAAAATCCATAAAGCCTGCTAATGATGGAAGTGGCAGCTGCTGGCCATACACTGGCTAGAATTGTGTCTATTAAATATTATTAATTTCTTGATCATTAGTAAACATCTCTCATCATCTGTCTGCAAAATTATATCAATCATATTTCATCCAGTTATTCATCTTTCAATATTCCCAAGGTTAAGTCAAGCTTTGTAAGTAGTAAAAAATCTGTTCACATTCATTTGCCTTTAAATTAAGAGACAAATTCCCAGAAGACCGAATTGGAGACTACAAAACTCATTCCGACTCGATTTGCTCAAGTTAAATTTGAGTGGCATCAATCAGCGCAGAAAACAACTTAATTAGTGTTGTAAAGCATAATTTATTGTTAATGTGACAAGCTGCAAAGCAACGAAAAAGCTATGCAAATTTGTGGCAAGTCGTAGATGAGGTGAGCACAAAGGTGCTTTACCCTAAGGCCCCACTTCACAGTTGCCGTAGCTGCAAGGGACTGGGGCAGGTGCAGCTGTCTGGCGTTACATAACACTGCCGTGACACTGGGCCGACAGGCAATAGATGCGGTAATAAACGACTTAATTCCAGGAAAAGTTTGCTTTCGGGTCTCCCAAAGTTTATGCCAAACATGTTTAACGCATGGAGAAGAAGCAGGCGAAGAAGAAACCAAAGCACACACGCGCTCGCAATTAATAAACAACAAAAAGATAAAGCAACAGCAACGCTGCAGAGCGAGCGAGTGAGACAGGAGACAAACAAAGAAGACAACAGCAAATATTTGACTAGACACAAAAAAGCCACAAAGCGCGACGAAAAACTAAATTGAAGAAGAGTTCGAGTTGGGAGTTGTGGTCGCTTCCAGCTCCCTTTATATGCGTAGCACAAAGATAAGCTCATAAATCTGCCAAAACATTTCAAAGCGCACAAAAACGTTCACAATAGAATTCACAATGAAAATGAAAATCAAAATCAACTTTCGTTTTTTCGTGCAGCTTAAGATCTTTGAGCTCGTCTTAAGTTATCTAATATGTGAATTCCTGCGGATATATACGATTATACATATACTATACAGCATATTTATTTATATTTCTTCTCACTCACATAATTGAAAGCCTTTGTGTGCGGGCACTTTAAGTAACTCGACTCGACTGGGGAGACTTTTGGTCGCTCGTGTCTTGCATAGCTTCGATTAGATAAGAGCTAAAAAGTAAGCAGAATTCGCCACCAAATCCAATTGAAACTTGACTCTACTAAAAGCTCAACAATATATAGCCAATATATCTATATATAAATATTACTGAAACTACTTTCATATTACATGAGCTTATCAAAGTTTGCACTTATCAAGAATTGACTCATCGAGCAGTTGTTGAACTGCAAAGCACTTAAAAGCAAGAGTGATGGGAAAAATATAATAACGAGCATATCAATTATAACGACTCTCATAGATACCCTGTAGCAAAAATACATCAATAGCTATCGACTATGTTAAATACCATTTATGAATAAATGCATCCATAGAGCTATAGAGTTAGAGTGCTAGAGTGAAAAGTATCCGACTAGAAGTTACCTTAAGTCCTATTTTAAATTTCCTCTATACACACGTAACATAATTGTATTGGAATTAATGAAACATAATTCTAAATTCCCCACATTAAAATCCATATTTCGACAGGTTTCACTTTTTTAAGTCTTCACTTCATGCTTACATAAACGTCACACACTGCGTGACTAAATGCGCATACCCCACTGTGGCATAATTATAAATAGCCATGAGTAAGCCTTAATAGCATTTCAGTTAAAAACGAGACAAAACGACGCGCAGAGGTCGACAACAGATGACGGCAATTTATGACAAACCTAGCGTAGACCACATTCCACAGGCCGTACGAAAAATGTATCTATATAGATATATATATATATAGCTATATAGATATAGATATACATATACATATATATATATTGCATAAATTATCATTCTATCTGTGGTAATTCTTCCAAGAAACGTTTGCGACGCATTTGGCCAGCTTTGACCAACTGAATCAAGTTGGCCGCGAGGCAACATGCCATAAATTGTTAGCCAGTTGCAGCAGGCAACAACAACAACAACAACAACAAGAACAACAACAGCAGCAGCAACAGGCAATGCAACACCTAATGAATTGTTAACTGCCTGGCAACATGTTTGCCAGAGTTGGTCACACGTGAGGCTTTTGTCGTTTGCTATTGCCAAATGGCCAAATTGCAGGCAATGCGCCAATGACAGTAACAATAACCATATTGACTTGTATAAAGCAACAAAAACAACAACATCAACAAGAGCAACCGCAATAAACACGACTCCAAATGCCGTCCAATCAAAGGAAACCTTTTCGCAAGTGAGAGGGGGCGCACTAGTTGCAGGGTATTTTTTAGTGGGTTCAAGCGGCATGTCAGCCTCAGCCACAAAGCGACCACAAACAAACGACGACGACGACAACAACTTGTGGCCCACCTAGATAACCAGAGCAGCGAGCCAGCTGAGGGAGGCGCAGGGGCAGCAATTGCCAACAAAGACAATGAATTGTTAATTTTTTTCTGCTATTTGTGGTCGCTCGAGCTAGCTTTTGGTCAGCAAATGCAAGAGAAGCAGAATAAGGGGTATATGCAGGGAGATTGATAGAAGAGAAGGAGGATGCTCTTAACTATTGAGCAGAGTAAGTTTTGAAGACCCAATAAAAAGGGGCAGCAGAAGGCAAAAGACAGAATAGAATCTATACAGTAGTGTGTAAAGTGAACATATAATCTATAAAGGAGATTTTATTTTAGCAAATGATATGAAGAGTATTAAATGAGAGTAAGGAAAGGAAGAGAAGCTCTCAATATGGAACAATATTGAAATGGTCCAAGAACTTTTCTCCTCCTAAGCTGAGCAGAAAGGGAAGAGAGTGGAAGGTTGGGAAGGCAATAGTATAAGAACTTTTCTCATTCTCAGCTGAGTAGAGAGAGATGAGAAAGGAAGTTGGTACAAGAAAATATTTATCTTCCACCCAACTACCCTATAAACCAAACGGATGCAATCTAGGGTATGTCGGTAAAAAATCACAAAAAAAAAAGGTAAAACATGTGGCAAATGTCAACTGAAAATGAAAACATTGCGAATTCTTAAGCCCACAGTTGTTCGTGGCCAATGGCTGCCGCGCGTCGGCCCCTGCCACACACATGCATCCGCCGCATGCAAACAGCCAGCAATCGGGCCATAGGGGAGACTTACAGACTGTAAAAATATTTGTAGTCAAAAAGGTGGGAAGGTGGCTGGCCGCCGTTATATGGCGACATGGAACATGGACACGAGCAGAGCAAGAAAAGCCACATGAAAAGGCCCCAGCAGAGCAGAGCAGAGCGAACGAGAGGGGAGGGGAGGGAAGGGAAGAGCATGGCCAAACAAAAGGCGCGCATTTTTCTTTTTGGTTTTTCATTTTTCTCCTTCTTTTTAGCTGATAGCTGTTGGCGCAGAGCAATTAGAGAATTGGCCCCATGGCAGACCCACATGTAGCAGAAAAACGAAAGTTATCGAGCAGCGTGGACAAATGTTGAACACATGCAAACAGACGCCCCAAAACGAGCACCTGACTACGACTACAACAGTCGAGCCCCCAATCAGCGTCCCCTCCACCTTTGTTGCTAACTACTTGCTAATCGCCTCTCGGTTGACCAGCCAGCAAATTTGTCTCTACAATTTATAAACACATTTTGGGCTCCACATTTTCCACTCATGATAAATGTGTCGTGTTTTCGTGGCTCGAACAAGTTGCCATTTATTCTCGAGTCTATTTAAAAATGGGCCACGAAAAACCAGCTACTCAGCTGGTTGCCCCACAGATCGGCCACGCCTCTCCTCTCGTCGTCTGTCCGTCTGTAAGGGAAGTCGTTTGTTATGAGCCGACGACAGGTGGCGCGGCGGTAAATAACTCCCGAAACTAAGTCCAAAACAAGCTACCAAATTAGCGGTCTCCATGCAGGCGGGCATAAATTATGGAACAGCAAACGAGCGACAGAGCTGATTAGGCTACTGCTGGAATCTCTCTGTGAGTCTGTGAGGGGGCGAGAACTGGAAATGGCATTGGGACAGCCTGGGAGGAAGTTGAAAAACAATTGACAGTTTCTTAAGAAATGACAAATGTGTAGAAGAGCTTTGTTACCTACTTAGAGAGCAACAGTTGGAGAGAAGCCTTTAGACTTACATGCATAGAAAGAGAGGTGATGGAGAGAGAAAGATGGGTAGAAAGATGCATAGACAGAGAGAGCTAGAAAGGTCGAATAGAGCAGAGAGAGGGAGAGTATAGACGAAGATATAGAGAGCTGAACAGAGTGTGAGTTCGATAGTAAAATGAGATACATAAGAGGAATATAATGAATTGAGAAAAAGATATAGATACCGAGATAACAGAGAAATATAGACAGAGACAGATTCAATTGAAGAAATACGATTTACGAAGAGGTAAATATAGAACGACACAAGTAAAAGATGAGTTAGACTCAGTTGGGTCATCAACAAAGAAGAGACAGAGAGTGTGAGAGGTAGACAAGAAATGACTGAAACAAAGAGAAGAGAAATCTAAAGCCGCGAGAGAATATTTGATTTGAGGAAAGAGGAATGCAGACGGAAAGGAAACGATGGCCAGGCAAAGCTGACCGAGAGAGTTACATGAGGTGAGCAGCACAGCTCTAGCTCATTCTGCAATTTAATAAATACAGACTCACACACACACACACTGTCTTAGCTGCGAAAGCCCATTTGAGTTACCTTGACCCAAATAACCAGTTAACGGCAACAAATAAAACTCTTTCAGTTAGCCTATTTCACTGTCAAGTGCATTGTGCATCATGATCGCTATGGCCATTACCTGGCTGGCCAGAGCCACAGACAAGCTGTATTAAAAACAAATTACAAAGTTAACCAAACTCACATTGGCTCCAAGTGTGAAAAGTTACCAAAATGTGGCTGCCGCTGTTGCTCTTGTTGCTGTCGTTGTTGTTGTTGACTCCACTCCAAAGCAAATGTTGTCGGATGCCTTTCAATTCACTTTCTGCAATGAGAAAAGCGTGAAATGCGTGTTAAAAAGATAAAATGGAAAACAAATATGCAAAGATAATGCGAAAATGTGCGCAAGAGATGAATATCGAATGGAGCGGAAACACGTTGAGGCCAAATGACAACAAATGAAAATTGCTAACGTGATTTTATTAGCACTTGGCCTGGGCATTGGCCATTGCATAATGCGCAGCCGGCAGCCAGCAGCCAGCCGGCAGCCCGACAATTGCCGGAGAAAAACTAAGCCATAAATGAAAAACTTTTACCCATTGGCTACGTCAACATTTGTTTAGCAACATTTTTATGGCAACCTTTCGCTCGAATGATAAATCAACCTCAATCTCCCAACAAAAATCACCAATCCCAACTCCCACAACAGCAACAAAAATAAACATAATTCCTCAAAAGAAAACGTCGCACGACATTTGCCTGCCGCTAAATAATTTCCATTGCTTTAGTTTAAAGTTTTCCTCTCCTTGTGGGCGTTGCAGACTGGGAGAGGGGGAGGGGGAGTGCGAAGCTCAGCTTAGCTCCATTGGCCATAACAATTCATTATCATTAATTATATTTGCACTCCAGCATGAAAAATGCCCAGCGAGTCGATTAAATTGAAAACAATTTGCCCGCAAATTTCAATATTTCTTTCGTCGTTAGCCGTTAGGCTGAAAAAACAAGACAAAACCCAAAATCGACCCCAAAAACATGGCCCATAAAGCATCAGCGGGGCCAGAAATCAGCAACAACTCGCCAATAACAATTTATTGGCCATATTAACCCCAGCGAACTCTCTCACTTGTCGGCGATCGCAGGGGGCGTGCAGCAGGCGGTGCTCCGGCTGGAGCTGTGCGAGGGGGCGTGCAACAGCAACGGGGCCAACGCGATCGATGCGAGTTGTGAAAATATCATTTACGGCCAATTTGTAAAAGCAAAAAAAAAAAACCCCAGCGATGCAACAAAGAACTGCACGACGAAGCTCAAATACTCTTGCCCTCAGTAGAGTTTCTGGCATTGCGAATTCTTAAAGAAAAACTACAGCAAGAGACGATGAGTGGATCAGTATGGTACGGAATGGCATGGAATGGTATGGTACACTTTTTATATCAAAATGACGCATTCGAACATAGTTAAATACATTGTAAAATACCCAAATTATTTTATTCTAATATTAATATATTATTATTATATAGCTTATAGGCATAATAACTACTAAGCAACCATTAAATGTATTAATAAAATCGCATGAAAAATATTCTAAAAACTCTATTAAACTATTCTATTGCTACCATTCAAAGCTAAGAAATAGTTGGTTCAAATGGCCAATAAAACTGAAGTCCCAGCGAAATTTTGCACGATCAACGCGCTGGCAAAACAAATCAACGTCGATTTACTTTGGCAACACCAACTATAGCGCGCTCTCTCTGTCTCTCCCTCTGCCTCTCTTTCTGTCTATCGAGCCTTAGCACTCTCGCTTTAGTTAGCTGTGCGCGCTGTGGTCAAGTTGAAGTCGGAAATGGGCACAATCGCCATCGCCGTCGATCGTCAGCGGTCAAACAGCAATTGGCCAAAGTTTGCTGCCAACTCGTAATGGCCAATTCGACGACGTCAACATCTTCGGGCGATAATTGGCTCCCTTTCCCAGCCAAGTTAAACATTATGATCGGGGGAGGCCGAAGACAAGGCACAAAGGAAAACTTCAACAACATTTTTAACAGCGCTTAGCAAGAACGCTCAGCTGATATATGTGCATATATTTATATTCAAGCAGCAGGTCTCATTGCCTACAGATTTGCCATCAACGATTTGTTACATGCGGGCAATATATTCATATATGTTGCTAAAAAGAAATCGTAGGCAGCTAAGTGTAAAGTGTGTGTATGAGTGGGAAAATCAGGCGTGTGTGTGGCATTCAATAGCTCTCGGCGCGACTTTCAGTCAATTGATTGACTGAAGGCGTCATAATTGCTCTTCACTCAAAATTGGTTATTAAAAAGAGATTAGCCAGAAAATTGAATGGGAATTCATAATTGAATATATCCAAAATTAATTACTACAATAATATATTGAGATATGGTCAAGTTTCGCTTTGAATGTTTAAGACTTATTTAAAATAAAAATTGTAATTAATCTTTGTTTCGTAGATTTTTAATTAAAATTTCACGAAGAAATTAATTTCAATATATAAGTAAATACAGACTCAATGCTTTGTATAGTTGATAAATTGGTGTTAATAACTAAACAATGAATATTAAGATTTAGATAGAAGCCAACCGCATATTTAGTATATTTGCTAAACTCAACAGCTGAGACTATTGCTCACAAGGGAAGAGTTTTGCACTGGTAATTTTCCCATTTATCAAACACCCCGAATACAAAGTGACTATTGTCAAAAAATAATCTAAATTTTGCAATTTATTCTGCATAATTATAAATATCAAGAAAAAATTCTAATTTGTATTTAAATTATTTTAAATAATTTTTTTCTTAACTTCTAAGCAGCTTTTCTATCCGCCTAGCAGACCCAAGTACGCCCCTCGCACAGCCCACTATTTCTACTGCATAATCACTTCTCAGCTTTCACAGGCAAAGCAACATTTGAAGCAAAGCGATCTCAAATCTCTGAACTAAGGTTGGGTGTGCACACAAAGAGAATGAAATTCGACCCGTTCGCTGACCGCAGCAGAACGCGGAACCAAACTCGACAATGACAGAATATCAGCTGTGGGCAAGTGGGCAAGTATCAAGTGTGAGCGAAAAAGAAATTCCATTTTTTTGGCTGCCTGAGCACAAACAAACAAAGCCGAGTGACAGCTCGAGTGACATATGAAACTGGGATATCATCAAAAAGCTGACAGACTGACAAATAAAAGTTGGATATCAAGAAGCTGACAGCAGACTCTACAGCCGAGTGAAGTGATATAAGCTGGAGATAGGTGTGAAGTGGATGTCAAGTGAGGGAATGTTATAATGAATATGTTATTTCATGGTCAGTTAAAAAGTATGCAAAAAGGCAAAAGGCAAAAGGCATAAGGCAATGGCAATACGGTAAAAGGAAATGCCAAAAGTGCGCTAATGAAAGTGAAAAGCGTCAAGAAGAAAAGTCAAAGCGTTGTCGATTTCGGCCCACTTGTCGTCGCTAGCAGCAGCAGCAGCCGTCGCACCAGCAGCAAAAAATGCATTCGAAATGCAGTAGAAAGTGAAATGCGTTGGCAACACAAATAAAATAAAAACAACTTACAGCAACAATATAAAAACCAATGCAAGAGCCAAAACAGCAAATGAGCCAAAAGATGCTGGAGAGATACGAGCTGCCACAGAGCTGAGCAGAGTCAGAGCCAAAGCCAAAGCCAAAGCCAGAGGCAGGGCAGGACAGGACAGACAGCAACTGGGGGGTCGGTGGGAGGACATTGTTAGTTGGGCAACTCTCTCACATGACCTTGTTACATTGCATTGAATCGCGCATGCGATATGCGAATTCTGTAGCTGCTTTTGCCTCGCTGCCTGCACTGCCACTGAGGAGCACATAATCAAGAAATATCTGAGATTCACTTTCAGGAACGGCTGAAACGTACGGGAGACAATCGTAAAAGACGCAACGCAACGCAACTAACAGGCCAAACGAAAGTCCAAAGCAATAACAATGCACATGAGTGCCTGCAAGTAAAGTTAATGCACGACTAGAATATACCCCGCAAGTAGCATGAAGTTACTTGTCTTTTATAAAAAACAATAGTGCTCAACAAACATATCTTCCAAGTTTTAAAATATAAATAATTTAGCTCAAGATTAAAATTCTATATAGACTCAAACAACACCCATTTATATACCCTAACAATCAAATTCAATGCTCACAGGGTATAGCAGCTAGAGACAATTCATAGATAAAATATCTATGGACTTCTCATTGACGAGTCTTGAAGTTGCAGTTGCAACTGAAGTGAGTGTGTGTGTGTGAGTCGTCGGCAGATGTGTGGGCTGCAGAAGCAAATGAAATGCCATAGATTCGTTTGATAAAATGGCAGGCGACAAGTTGAGAAAGAAAAAGTGACTCAGCGACTCGCAGAGCGAAAGAGAGAGAAAGAAAGAAAGATAGAGAGAGAGAGTGCGAGCTCGGTAGCCTCCCTCAACCCTCTAGAGACGACTTTGCTTTTGGAGTTTGACGTCTGCCTCTCTTCGTATAGCTGTCAATGGAGCCATAGATAAATCTTCGAGTTGTCATTGCGGCGGTGGAATGTTTTTTCTTTCTTTCTTCATTTAATGAAAACAATAGCAAATGGGCAGCGGAAGATCTCAAGAGAAAAGCAAGAGTTAGATGTTGAGAGAGCGAGCACGTCATATTAGCCGCATAATTGGGCCATGGCAAACGCATTGAAATGTCTGTAATTGATATGTTTACAGCTTTATTAACGGTGCCGCTGTAGGCAGCGCCAACTCTTGGGTTTTCGCTACTTTTGCTCGATTCAATTAAAATCACACCACGCTGTGCGTTATAAAGACATGCAGCAATTAGATGACTGATTTGTTTGGCATCGATGCACTTTCGATTTCTTTGCAGACTCCATAAAGTAAACAGCATATGACAGAGCAAGGCAGATAAGCCAGGTCCAACTGCCAGCTTATCTAAATTGAATCAAATAAGAGTTTAAGCTCCCGACTTGATCTACAAATTAAGCTGAGCAATAAGTTACGATTGATATAAAATGCAACTATTTAAGCTTTCTAAACGAGACTAAAAACTGCTCTGATTGGCAGTGTGCGTCAGGGAGATACTCTGAAGCGGAATACATACTTAAGAAACAACACAGTTATTATAGGCTTTAGGCTTCTTTAGGGTATTAATTGGGCATTGACATTAATATATAGAATATACTGATCAAATTTTGAGAAAGTGCTCATGACACGCATCCATCTTCTGTCTTGCCAAAGTCCCGGAATTCCAATTTATTACAGGTTTATTTTTTATAAATAATATTAAATATACAATTTATTAAATTTTGTGTTACTAATTTTTTATGTTTATAAAATTTAAATATTTATATTTTTTTAGTTGTAGTATTTCTACAACCTTTCATATTTATAATATTTTTATGCATACAAATTCTTTTTACATTTAACAATTCTTATATAAGAATTGTATTTAATTTTTATAGTTTATTTATTTTTTCAGTTTATTGTATAGTTTAATTATTTAGTTTATTATTTATTGGTTTTATTTTTAATTTACTTTTAATTTTTCTCCTCTCTAAGCAAACTAAAAACCAGTTTCTTTCCTTAAAAAATTAAACGTTTAAAAACTGTGTTGTGATTTTGTTTTTTAGGTCGACTGATTACGTAAAAGTCCTCGTCAAGGCGTGTGAGCCATAAACTGGACGTGAAAACAACAATTTTCTGTTAAACTGATTGACTGATTGAATAATTGACTGCTTGACTGATGGATGAGCAAAACATGTGGGACAGTTCATACTCTCCATTGAAACTACGCACAATTGGGTTGGCAGAAAGGATGGCAGGAACTCATGGAGCAGGCCGCGTCTATTGTGAACTCGAGCCAGTTACTGGAATTTGGCTAATGGCATCTGTGAAATGTTTCTCTAATTGTACAACATTTGCAGATTGTCGCGGCTTCTTTTTGCTGACTTTTACTTTAAACACAACAAACACGCCGGTCGATGTTTCCTGTGCCACAAGACACAAGCGGCAAATGCAACAACAGCAACAACAACAACAGCAGCAGCAGCAGCGACGTAACAACCTCGACATGCACATTGAACACAGTATTTTCTTTAATGATTAATTGACTTTTGCACTGGTAGAAACGAAATAAAAAACGGACAACAAAAATAAAAACACGTTCGATCTTTGTTTTATCTGCTTTGGAAAATTGCCTTTTAATTTCCCGCTTAACGCTATTTTCTTCTTTCATTTCTTTTCAATATTTATTCATTTGCAAATGCGTGTCTAGCGTTTGACTACATATGTATCTTTTTTTTCGACTACATAGATATATCTGAGTGTGTGTGTGCGTGTGTGTTTGTTTGTTTGGGCATTGTTTATGACGTTTTATCTGGTGTGTCGGCTCGGCTTTCGTTCGTGTGATTAATTTATTGTTCAATACAATTGCGTATGAATTATTGAGATACCGGTCAGAAAATGACATGCAACAGGCCGACGTCGCCTCAGGTGGCCAACGAAAGATCTCGCATTGTATGCCAGCCCGGTCATGCCAGGCCAGGCCAGCTGCCAGCCCCACTCAGGGAGAAAAAAAACTGCACCAAAAATATGCATTTTTTCGTTGTTGTTGTGAGTGTCCAGCAAATACACGAAGCTTGCGCTCGCACTCGCACTTTCACATTGAACCCTGGCGGAAAAAAGGCACTGGGCCAGGTGAAACGTGCCAATGAGCGCCTGGCCTCCAACTCAAATGCAGGTAATCTCTAATAATCATAGGGGTTAAGCTTCATCTGATTGAGCCAAGCACATGCGAACAGCTGGAAAAGCTATGTGAACAGAAAATCCTGAGCTACCACAAATGGTCAAAAAGTATTATAAAAAGTAGGGGGAGAAAGAAAGAGACAGATAGAGAGAAGGAATGAAAATCGGTAAAAGGCAAATGCAATTTATAAGAAAAGAAATTATCAAGAAAGAGAGTTTATCAAATAATTCTAGAGTTATATTCTGATAGATCTATAAATATTATAACTAAATTTTATTGAATAAAAAAAATCTCTTTCAAACTATGACTGTAAATTGAACTCTCATTTGCATTCACAGTTTTGCAATCACAATGATTAATGATTAACAAAATGTGACTAGGGAGTAGTTACACCATGAAACAGTTGTCTTAAGATTGTATCAACAGCTCTAACTACACTTTTGGCTATCGAATTGTGCATCTCATAAGTTAACATGAAACCAACTCAAATGCAATTACTTTGAGCTCGTAGATTAGTCTTTGTCTGAATATGACACACTTAAGCTATGATAAAGCTAAGACAACTAATTTGACTCAACTTGGCTGGGTGCTGTCACTCCAAAAACTAACTGGCAAAAAATGACAAATCTAAGACTCATACAAACTTTAGTCAAGCTGTTAATCAAACTATTATAAACTAAACAATCACGAAGTTTCCAAGTTACAATTTGTTAGACGATAAATGTTTAGTCAGAGTTTTATAGTTAGAGGCATATGATTGATTAGACTCCATTGTGGCTATAGGCTACAGCGGCCGCAGTCACAGTAGTTGGAAAATTATTCCTAATCATTGTGATTGGTTAGTTTAAGTCTTTAAAATAGAGCGATTTCGATTATAATAAAAATAAGTAAGATGCAGCATGGCTCACGCTTTAAATTAATCAATTAAAGAAACAACTTATATAGCTCAAGAGGTATCAAAAGTTAATACAGCTAAGGCAGTCCAGATTCTCTTTTGAGACGGGGCAGACTACTAACTTCCATTCCATTGCCTTACTCCAGCTCTACATTGGTTTTGCTCCACTTTTACGATTGTTCCCTACAACAATTGCCTTTTTCTTTCTCACTGTCCATTATCTAGTATCTAAAACTTTGTTAGATTTTAGGCACTTCAAACCAATTTCAATTGCATCCTAATTAAATGAGCCAATCTCTTAGACGAATCTCTAGCATTTAAATAAGGCCCGCTAGACAAACGAAAGCGAAACCTAAACAGGAACAGCTGCCCGCATGCCTGGTTGTCGGCTACTAGATACATGTGGCATGCAGCATGTGGCGTTTCCCCAAAAACAAACTGAATGTCAATGTGCCGTAGCTGGACTCCGTGGCTCTTTATGGTCTTCTAACATGCAAACTTTGCCTTTGGCTTTGGCCAAAAAAAAAATTCGCGGTCATCGCGTGCCAGAGCTAAGTTTAAATGGCGCCGCCTCGCTCTTGGCCCCTGGCAAGCAGTTGCCGTTGCCGTTATTGTTGTTGTTGTTGTAGTTACCCCTAAATTAGTTGAGCAAAAGTCGTAAACATTTGCTTTTGCATTTTAATTAGACAGCACTCGTGAATGTTGGAAATAGTGGGCGGTCTTTCAGCTGCAACAGCGATAAATATTCCAAAATATGCTCCATGTGAAAATTTAACACGTTATTATTACAACAACAACAACAATAATAAAAACAATTACAATCAAACAAGCCAAATGTTTGTCTACATATGTTTAATATTTTACTCAATGGTATTTGGGATATTTTTCTTTGTTTTGTCTAGTTTTGAAATAGCGTGTCGAAGCGACGTTCAACGACCGACCGACAGGTGGCGTTTCTCTGCAATTTGCATTGTTAATTGTCAAGTAATTAAGCAAACGAAATATTCATAAATGAAAAGAAATAAATAACGAAAAGTAAAAAAAAAACTATTCCAAGTGGCATGTCTTCAAGACTCCAATTGGAATTGCAATTGAAAGTTGAAGTTATTATAAGCATTTGCTAATGACAGTTAAACAAGGCCCAAAAAGGAGCCAAGTGCGGCTGAAAGTGAAAATGCCATAAAAAAAAAACAAAAAGAAAAAAATTGATTCATATTTAAGGCCAAAACACTTTGGTTTTACTAATCAACGTTGATTGCAATTGAATCGAGTGCTGCAAACCGACATTGCGAAGCAATAATCAAATATTTGCAACGTTTAAGAATAGAGTAAAAAGACGAAGGAAACGGTAGATGAAGTGGGAGCTAAAAGTATCTCAATGATTTCTCGCTATGCCTGTGACATATTAAGCAAATGGCAAGTATTAAAAGAAACTCAATTAAGAAGGCAAGCCATGAGGACGAATGAAATGGAATAAAAAATAGATGTGGAAATATTAATATCACATACTTCCGGTTCCGTATGAGCTCCCAAGCTCTTGAGCTATTGGATAAGTCTGAGTAACAACAGAGCCACTGGAAACAGAACACAAAGGAGCATAAAGTGAGGCTTTAATAAAAGAGAATGAAAAGATAAAATATAAGAGTTTCAAGCATTAATTCTTAATATTTAATATCTGATATTCATTTTCTCATATTTTGTGCTGATTAGAAAAATTCCACAATTTATTGCTGCAGCAAAGTTCAAAGCAAACAATTTAAGCAACAATATTTTCGCCTCTCGCACACACACACAGGCGCGTCATTTGCATAGAAACGTTGCAGCTTGGGGCCGGGCAGAGTCCATTAAGAATGCAATTTGCTAAAATCGCCGCGAGGCTGACAAATGGCAACTAGATGATACAGAGGAGTGGAGAGTGCGAGATGGAGTGTGGAGACGAGAGGAGAGGAGAGGCATTCGTAGCATGTATACCATGTACATGGAGTAGTTGCAAAGTTGTTGGACAGTGTTGGCCAGCTCGCTTGACGGCTTGTTTATTAATTTGTCAAGACTTTTTGGGCTGTGCGCCAAAACTGATGGGAGAAATTGCCATAGCCAGCAGCAGGTGAAAATGTGAGAACGGCTAACAAAACCAAAAACAAAGTCCGTTAGAAGCGGCTAAAATGTTGCAGGTAGGCTGCAAAAGTAAGTCAACGTCATGTGCAAAGAACTTGGCCTGATGAATTATGCCTTGAGTGCTGCCCGTATCAACCAGCCGCATTCGGAAGTTTTCACCGTGCGACTGACTTTCCCAATGCTGCCAAATGTCAATTGGTAAATTTTTTCTTTTCCCTTTTAATTTAGTTTTTTTTTTTGGTAGCAAGGCGCTGTCGGATTACGTGGGAGTTCACTGTCAACTAAATTACATGATATAAATTTCATTTTCGCTAATGGAAAACAGCTCACAGAGCGCCAAATTGTTGCAGCCAAAATAAAACAGAAGAAAAATTATAATAGATAAAAGGAGAGAGCGACAGGGGTACAGATAATGACTAAGCGATACCCTGAGAGAGACAAATGAGCTGAACATAGATACTAAAACCTCTCAGATAAGTCTTCCATTTGATTAGGTTCGCAGGAAATTCCCGATAAACTGGAAAGCCTGACTAAGAGCAGCTAATATTACAGTTTTAATTGTAGACGTTCTACTTTCTGTTGCATGCACAGCAGTCAATCATCATACACTACATGTGCAACAAATTGCAGGGTATATAAAAAATGTAAACTAAAATCACATTTTACATTCGTTGTCAGAGCCGACAGCGTTGACCAGAGACCAGACAGCAGAGCCAAGCAGACAGCAGACAGCAGACAGCAGACGGTAGCCACTGACGCCTGTTCAGCCTGCAGACTGCAACTGCAACTCGAACTCCGCCTCCGCATTCCGTTTTCCATTTGCTTCTGTTTTTTATTTAGTTTTTATCCGTGGAGACAAGTGAATGTGGAGTCGGCCTATGAAGACAACACCCGCATTGATTTGACTGCCAGTTTCCTCCACTCTCTACTACAGCCCCAGTCTCTCACTCTGTCTCTCTACTTGACCAGCACTGTCTCTCTCTCTCTCTCTCTCTCCCTCTCTCTCTCTTCCTCTTTTTAGCTTACTGTGCCGTCTCGCTGGTTTAATGAGTTGATTTTCCGTCTGTCTCGTTCGCAGTTGTAATTGGTAAATTGCAGTTGGGGCCAAGGTGAAAAGTCTATCGTCTGGGGGTTAGCCTAATGTTAATGTTAATGACGTTTTTAAGCGACATCATGACTCGAAGCTGAAGTAGCTGATGATTGCTGTTGTTTCTCTGTTTCTGTGGTTGTTGCTGCATTTACAGGCAATTTAATTAATTTGACAGCCTCGCTGTCTGCTGCAATTTTGCAAGCTGCTCATTTAAAGGCGGGCAAGTGCAGCAACAGCGAA
Source organism: Drosophila mettleri (assembly GCA_035047625.1). NCBI lineage: Eukaryota > Metazoa > Arthropoda > Insecta > Diptera > Drosophilidae > Drosophila > Drosophila mettleri. The sequence goes on along the minus strand of JAWNPI010000103.1, from coordinate 648,316 downwards.
TGATTAGCATGGAATGTGATCAAAAGAGGAAACCCTTTCGTAATGCTACGCGGAAGTGCAATCAGTTGGCCCATTAATCTAACTAGCAGTTGGCAGTTTTTAGACTGGGCATTAATATTAGCTTAAAGCTCTGTAAGAAATTTACTAGAAAATGTGAGGGCTTAAAGTTAACAGTTAAAGCTAAAATTAATTCAAGTCTTAATTAAATGTTTGTTCTATAACAACTCAATTGCCTATGCAACACTGAAATTAATTCACTTTGGATAACCTCAATATAAATTTATTATAATAAAATTCCGCTCCAGGCGGGGTCTACTTTTCGTATTCCCATCATTTCCCCATAAGATCTCTTTAGGCTTTGCAAAATTTACAAACAATAACATCTCAGGCATCATCCCCCACCTCTCAGCAGCCCACTCGACTGAACACTCTTTAAGGAAACTCACAGTGCAACCAACTGACATAATTCCCAAGGAAAATGTTAATGTGCATTAAACTACAGTTATGTCTCAATTGGCCAGAAACCAGTTTCAAATAACCAACTGCAACAGAAATACTTAGTGAACAAAAAAAAGACGTTTTCAATTTAATGTAGGTAGAAAAAACGTAATAAAAGAAAAACAAACTTGAAAAACCTGGAGGGGAAATGCACGCATACACAAAAAAAAACCTTTCCTGCTTTGGCTTTCCCACCAGGCCAAAGCGTATGCCAAAAAGTTGGTCAGTGAAAATGAATTTCCTTTTTGGGCTTGGTTAGCGGCGGCGACCAATAATCAGCTGAACAACAAAAACTATAAAGCTAAGGATGCAAATGGCGATAAAAATCGCCTGAATAATGGAAGAATTTCTCTCTCTCTCACTCTCTCTCTACTTCTCTTTTGCTCTCTGTCTCTGTCCGTCTGTGCCCACGCAGCGACACATGCGCAAGCGCCTAATGGAGACTTCAACTGCATGCGCCGACAGCCAACAGAGCTTCCCTCCTGCTCTGCTCCGCTTCTGCGCTTTCAATTTATTTTTCATGCGGCGCTTCAATTGTGTTTTATAGCCTGTCAGCTTGCTCCCCGCCGCCCACCGCTCTGCCCTCTACCCATCCATTCGGTTAACCCCCGTTATTGTATTGCCACTGCACTTTCCGTTTAACTGTCGCAACTTTGTTTGCGGCACGCAAGTTTTTATTTATGTTGCATGGCCCCTCCACCTCGTCTGCTTCACTTCTGCTCCATAGGAGGGCGCCAAGCACGCCTCCTACACACACACACACACACGCACAATAGCCCCTAGGCTTGTTTCTATCTCTTTTACCGTGCTGCCTCCCTGCCTGCTTCTCACACACACTGTTTGCAATTAAAACGCGTGCAGTTCCCTTGTCGAGTGCCAGTGGAGCGTGGTCGAGTGGATGCCACTTCCAAGTCCACGCAGCTTCGCTACGCTCCGGCCCGGCCCGGTCCGGTTCGGTCCACAAGCTGCCTCGTTAAATGCTGCAATTTGATTTACGATTCGATTGCCAGTCGCTCCCCCTACCCCTGCCCCACCTCACTTAATATTTGTCCGACTGTTACCCAATATCATTTTCATATATTACAAATACAAACGCTTGGGGGCTCCCTCGCTCAGGGTCGTTCCGTTTGGCACGCACTTAGCATATGAATTTTATTTGTTTTTTATCTTCTCTCCTCTTCATATGTGCCTCTCAATCTACAAAAAAAAAAAGCTCTTTGAAAATGTCGTTTGTCCCGTATAAGCGCTGAGCAATGCTTAATGGGCTTGGCTCTAAAAAGTAACAAGACACGCAGCCAAGAGAACCCTAGCGCTGCATAGAGGCCAACACCTTGGTTCGTGGAGTCTAACTACCTGGCTTGACCTCAGCATTAAGCTAAGCGTAATGAGCTGTAGATCGTTCTTATTGCTGTAATACGATATGTGCCTTGCACAAAATGTGCTTAAAGTTATTAAAAGCTGAAAAATACTTAAATTTTGTTTTACTTTTGGTTTTATTACTTTTTGCCAGAAGAATGAAGTATATACATATATAAGAGGAAGAATTAGTCCATTGCAGCAAGACTTGAAGTGCTCAAGAATTGCTTTAATTTAACAATTTGAGTCATAGACCCTTAAATGTCACACTATCAACCAATTACACTCAGGCTGCCCTCTTTAGATCAATCTAATATGAAATTCCTCACACATATCATTTATGCTCACTCTCAGTAGTATAAGCCTACACATTAATTAAAATTTATCAGCTATCCACCTTCACCTACCGTACAAAATGTATGTATAAAAGTTCTAGCTATCTCTTTCTGTCAGTCTCTCTCTCTCTCTCTCTCTCTCTTTATTTCTATTTTAGCACCTGCTAAAACGCCCAAAGTTTTACTGCATTCATCAACAGCTCTGCAGTCACAGACGAGTTACTTGAGATTACCTGTCAGTCAGCTCACTAGCCAAACATTTCTCAACTCATGCTGATAAAAACTAAAGTTAAACCAAGAAATTTAACCCAACTTTCCAATGACCCCATTTGGCAGTCCAACTTCAGTTCCACAGCCTTATATACGTTCATCTCTCGGTTATCTGGTGCGAAGCCTACTTACACACTTGTTTCTTTAACCCATTTGGCCCGCGACACGCACGCATCCGTTAGCCAGGCGGCCCTGCAGCAAGAGGGTGGAGACTTGACACATAAATCTCTTTAATTGCCTCACGCAACGCGAAACTGCAGGCAGGTTCGGACTTTCAAGTCACAAAAGGTGTCTTGCAAGCGGCAATTAATTAAAAGCGAGCGGCACTAAATTAATTTAATGCCTATCTTCGAATCACACACACAATCGTTGTTTCGTCATTAACACTTTGCCCTGCCAAGCCAAAGTCAACAGAGAAAAGCTGAATGAACTTGGTTCATATATCATACAGAGTCAAGACGTGATTGTAGCTGCCACAGATTGCATTTATCTGAAGCATGTAATGTGCAACGGCAAGAACTTGATAGCTTCAATGATTAAATCAGGGATTATGGATAAAGAACTAATTAACTGTATTCAACCACGAATTGTCTCACTTTACTTAATGTTAAATATGTTCGCCAAGGGAATGCCCTGAAATACCCAGCTTTACCATAGCTTTGATTGTCGATCTGAGTACGTAGCTATTTATTGTAATTAAGAGTAAATATGATTTATATCATTCAAAATATCAATGTATATGTATTTCCAAATAAGGAAGTTTTCATTCAAATTTCTTATTCTCATTCTCGCTCTACTTCTCTTAGCCCCATTCCAATTACAAAGACAAATACTCTTTGATCTATCTCCCGTCCATTTCCCAATTACTTAAAAACCAATGACTGTTCATTTATCGATTTAACAAAATAGAAAGTTATATCGATAATATTGGAATAATATAGATATATCAACACCAATTGAGTAATTAAAACTTGCAACTGTCACCTTACGCGCTCAGCACACGACAAGGAAAGTTCTAATTGAAACCGGGGAGTGGTTTAGGGGGCGGGGCGCTGTTTACCTCTGACCGTTAGATAAACATCAACCAATGTCGCTTGCATTTGCTTTTTTTGTACATGTTTAAATAACGGTAAAAAGTGTATCCATGACTGCATGATGCACGCATTCACGCCCATTCCCCACACACAGACACTCCAAGCCCAGAAGACAAAAAAAGTTGCTGAATAATGGCCACGCCCCAAACGCCCAGCCGACATATTAAAGCGTGTAATTAGTTTTGGATAGACAGATAGCTTCATAGGCTACGCGAGGGTAAAACTCGGCGTGGTGCAGTTTTTCCCGTTGATTGACTGACAGCAGACACTGTCAGTCAGAGCGGCGCGGGTCGTAGGTCAAGTGCAGCTGAAGCTTAGACTCCGGCCGTAATGGAGATTCTATGTCTAGGCCCACACCCACACTCCATCATCGTTATTGTTGTTGTTGTTGTCATAGTGATACGAAATGCTTGTCTATGCGGCTGCACTTGAAATATGAAATGCAAGACAGCCAAGTCCATGGGCATATTTTATAGAATACGCCAGCTTTTTCCGGGTTGGGTCTTATGCATCCAAGTTATTTAAAATGCGCCGCATGCAAAGCAAAAATCAATAACAATTAGTTGGCAGTTTATGCAGGCTTTATAGAGCAGCGCAAGGCAAGGGGTTGGGGTGTTCTGGGTCTGGGTCTGGGGCTGGAGTTTCATAGTTAAGTTGATTTTAATGCAGCCGTCAAGACAAACGGAAAATCAGCTTAAATGAGCATATGAGAAATGTAAAGGTAGAGCAGAATAAGGTTTTAACATAAAACAAAGAATACAGAGAATTCACCATGAAATAGATGATAGCTGAGAAACAAATTCTAGTTTAATTTCGAGTTCAGAAATATAACAAAATATGTTTCTCTTTCCACTCTCCTTTATTGCTCTATCTTTCTAAAATCTGTTTCTGAAATTTATTTCCCTCTTCTCTCATTAACATTGTCTCTACGATTTACTAGATAGATACCTAAGATATATTTCTAAAAATTATCTCTTTCTATCTACCCATATATCTTGTCTTATTTTTTCCCGTTTTCCTCTCTTAAACCCTCTCTCCCTCTTTTTGAATATCTCTATTATAAGTTATAATTCTTTCTTTTCTTCTTTCCATTTATTATCTATTTCTATCTTCTACATCTTTCACTATGGAATGCATCACAGCTTCCTCTCTTACTCAAATTCTTTCTTTCCTTCATTCTCTCCCTCTCTCGCTCTCTATCTCTCTCCAACTATCAAATTTCAAACCCACACAATTCCAACTAGTCAAGCAATTGAACAAACATTTATCAATCAAGCTTAACAATTAGTTGGGCAAAACAATGCTCACCCTTCCGTCGAGCGCTAATGCCTTTATTTATTCATTGCTTAGCAATCCCAAAATGCCGACTCTATCCCAATCTACAACATTTCTCACATGTGCCAAAGTTCGGAAACATTTCTCAGACCCGACTCAAAGAATCAACCCAAATATATATATATATATATATATATATATGTTTATGCGGGTTCCATGAACGCCCCCGTTGCATGGGTTTCACGTTTGTCTTTTCGTTTGTTATTCATAATTTGAAGTTTTTTGTTTTATTTCTTTGGCAACTAATTGAATTTCAGTCCGAGTTCTTGGCGCCTTATGACATCATCAGCAATTTTTCAATTCATTCCCATGGCATAAGTTTTCAGGGGAGTGGCTGCCATGTAACGAAATCCTTTTGGCCACAATCTCAGACACACAAGTCGTATTAAATTGTATTAACAACAAATTTATTGCATTTGTTAACAGACTTGACAACGAGCTCAACAGCTCAAGGGAGGGGCGGGGACACAAGTGGAGCTTATATTGACTGAAAAGCCACGCACTGCCGAAAAACCAGCTAACACACCCACATAGAGAGGGGGTAAACAGCCAGCGACAGTTTGACAGAAATGTCAAATTGCCAGACAAAACGAGCAACAGCAAGAAAATCTGAAAATTTGAATGAATGACTGGCGCAATGAATGAATCACAGACTGACTGAGTGCGAGTGAGTATATTCACTATCGAACGCAGTCCTCGTGGTCTATGCAAATATTATGCATCTAGTCGAATGCCAATGCAATTGGCAAACAAGGAAGCAACGGCCGCAGCAACTGCCTGTCAATTGAGCAAAGTGAAGGAGACGTTGGAAGCAATAGGTGGAGCAAGGCGATGCTGCAGCAGACGCCGCCGGCAGCGAGACGCCACTGCAGTCAGCGCCAAAACTAGTAGGTGTAATGCGACTGTGATCGACATAGCATATACCCTCTAGGTGGGCACAGTAATAACAGCAGCTTTCCTCAATATACCGCTATTGTGTAATTAGTACAGGGTATTGCAGGCAGTAAATATTTTTTAGCAAACGTCAAGCCAACATTCGTCTAAGCAATATTAATGAAATTGCAAATGGAACTCGACATTTAACGAAATGATCGCTGCAAATGGCACATAATTGTTTGCTCAGGTGGTCAACAAACTAGCCAGACTCGGTAGACGGTAGACCAGCTAGACCAATGGCCATTGAACTGTAGTTGGCCAAGAGAATCCATCCATCAGTAATTAGCAACACTTGATGAGCCTCGCACACGTGAAAAAGTGCTGTTGACCTCTTACAGAATAAGGTTAGAAGGTCCGAGCCCACAAGGAATTGATAAACGTTACAACGACGATTGGGCGCGTCCACCTAATGAGATCTCATTAATTTGATAAAGACGATTAAATTATGTTTTGGCTGCTCGTATGATAAATGAGCCAAGACTTAAATGCGGGCCCAAAAATTTGTAGCGCGCTCAAAAAAGATCAATGTATATCAAGTGAAGATCAGTATTCATTATTCTACTCATTCATCATTCTATGAGTGGTAAGTGGTAAGACCCTGTAAATATGATAATAGAAGCTGACAGCAAACGTATGAACGATACTCTCTTTGGATATTCAAGAGATTAAGACTGCTCTAATGAGAGTGCCCGACTAAGAGATTCCTTGAGGTTGTTTCAATCCCAATTCAGCTCGTCGTACTCTAGAATTTCTATACGCTATGGGTTTAGTCAAGCATTAAGCTTTGCTTTTTAATGCAGTTGCTCTTTACAAATTCTTACATATTTATTTATTGAACTAAGTTTTGTTCTTGTGACTTATTTCTCCCGTCTCTGAACACACACACTTCTTACTTATCCAGTCCCGCATTGGCCTTGGTGGCAATGACGCACTCCTCACCGCAAGCAGCCAATACGGTGCACAAGAGATCCTTGCCCTCGGAGAATTCTAGGCGTAAGAGCCCTCCCAAGTCGCCCTCGGGCACCTTGAGATCCTCACGAATTTCCCCATTATCGGACATTAGGGTAACAAATCCATCATCGCTGATGTCGGTCAGCTGATAGTCTTCGCGCTTCACGTGCGGTACGTCCATGTTGTGGGTCGAGGGGCAAATATCCTCGTACTTTTTCTGTGTGAATATATCGATGCCGACCAGATGGACCTTGGCATGCCCATGCTTGCCCGTCTTCGAGGTGGACATATCGACGATCTTGCACGGACGTCCCTTCAGCATGACGAATCCATTTTTACGCAATGCCGAACATTGCATCGGGAATGTCTTCGATGCACCAGAATCGACAGCATCAAACTGAATCTCGTCATCGTCGGCCATCGAAATTGATAGATAAAAAGAAAGAGTTGATTTCTTTCTTTCTTGAGTTTTACGAAAAATAAAATTGTCTAAAAGAATTCCGATTGTGAGCTCTATGTAGTTCAAACTGAACTAAAGCGGCCAACTCAGACTCTGATAACATAGTCAGCGGCGACTTGGATTGAAATCAATTTCAGTCTTTTCACTTCACATTTCTTCAGTTCAGGTTTGCTTGACTAGAAAATATATTTATGACTCCCACAAGTTATGTTGCTTAATGCAACTACATTGCGAGAGCTCACAATTTATGCTTCCTCAAACTCCAAACTTGGCCAAGAGTCGTAAAAAGTGAAAAAACGTCGCAATCTGAATACGATTATCATGCATTTATCATACGATAGTCATACGCATATCCGGCATTTCTTCTTCTTTCCCTGATCTGCACAGCGAACGTGCGCATAATTAACACTTGTCGATCAAGTAGATTCAACTAAACTTGACAAACTTGCAGCTCCAGTGGGAGTCTAATGTGTTGACTTCGAAATACCCTCTCGTTAGACTAACGAAACTGTTTTCATCTGCAGTAAATATTTATTGGAAATTACTTCCGACTGCAATGGCGGAAAATGCGTGGAAGTCAAAAACAAATGTGATTTGAATATCAGACAAATAAAATACATTTGCTGCATAGCATTTATGGATATATTCATTCACCTGCCTTAATATAGGCAAGGGTATATAAGATAAGGTTTATATAAGGTATATATAAACACACTGTAATTATAGCTACTATCAAGCGCCTACTACAAAATCAAGGGATCTATCTTTCACCTAACTTCACGGGAACTGAATGATAATATTTCAACAGACGAAGCCACGAATGTAAATGTAGCTTAGCATTTGCTCTGCTGACTTGAAAACATCTGCAAATATTTAAGTTTGGGGCGGAAAGTTTGAGGCGTTAAGGTGTCAGCAGGGCGTGTGCCGCTGTCGTCTATGGTAATCAACGGCACTTTACGCACTTTCAACATCAGCCACGCATTGCTCTGGGGCACAGACAGGCGTACACACACTCACACACACAGCAGCCTCCAAATGTGGGCCACTGGCGCTGACCAACTCGGTCTTCCACTTTGGTAATTAAAGCCATGGAAATCAGTGCAAGGTGTGCAGAAGAAATTGTTGCTGGTGAAAGAGGCAGATCAAAGAAAGAGGGAGGCACACAGCGACAAAGGAGAGCGGGAGAGAGTGAGCGAGTTCAACAGTTGGCGCCACTTGTTGCTGGTTTCTGGTTTGCCGCGCCTGCATTTCCTGGAATTAAAAAGTTTCGATCTTCCCGTTTGATCGCACTTACCCAACAAGGTGTGTCAAACATAAAGACCTCATGTGACCCCATTTAACATCAAGTGCTCTTTGAAGCATGCTATACATCATTTTCCAACATTAACATACCTGAAAGAAAATTGAGAAAATTTCATATAAATATTGAGTTGATAACAAGAATAGTGATCAGAGATCCCCCAGTTGGGTACTTTTACTTTCTCACAATGACTTCTAATGCCCACTCGACCCATAAGTGAGTCTTTAGTATCTGCTTAAACATCTATTCATTCTAATTTGTACACAGTTATTCTCTTGGCTTGGAGCCCAACCCAAAAACCACTTAACCTCTATTTCGGTCTAATGTCAACTGCCTTTGCCCAGTTTCGCGACATAAATCAAGACAAAAGGTAAACATAAATTGAGCTTAAGCATTCGCAAAACTTATTAATGTGACAATTGACGAATTGACTGAGAGTAAAGATCGTAGTTAAGACGCTGCTTGGTGTCTGTCAGACTGTCGTGTCAGTTGTCGAGTTGCCGGTGGCTTGGCCCGAGCCTTGCGGTTCGGTGGCTCCAATTTTTATGCTGTTGTTATTTGTGTATTCGATTTGATGGCTTAAATGCTCAAATTGCTTTGGTTTGTTGCCTGGCAATTGCTTCGCAGCGACATTAATTTACAGTTGGTCTATAGTTAAGAACATGAAAACTCATTAAAACATGCTGCAGATAAGCAACAACAACAGCAATAGCAACAACGACAGCCAACGAGAAGAAACTGGCAATAAGACGTGGCTATAATTCAGTTGCCAGCAAGCCACAAAAACACACTCGAAACGTGACACAGTCAACAATTTATTGACACTTTTAAGACACTTGGCCAATGCGTATACCCTGCGCACAAATCAATGCCTTTATGGGGTATTGGCAGTTTGAGAAAATCGATTTGCTGGCAAAAAGCTGTAAAATGTTTTAAGACTTTTCTGCGCCAATGGAAGACTCACAGTTTTAAAGTCACTCTCAAGCTCTTACAGTTGTGCAGGCAGTCAGTCGATTCACTTGATTTAACTTTTGGCATTTTGCAAGTAACTGTCCTAATCTGACTATTAAAGAGTCTAGTTTTAACTATATGCATTATATACTAGTCGTAAACTAAAGGGAAATCCACAGTTTACAGTTTACAGTTTGACAGGGCAGTTTCAGTTTCACTTATTCCCCAAGCTGACTAAATTCTCTTCAGTCAATCAGTTGAAGCGCTTCTACTACTCTTATATGAGATATTCATAATCTAAAACTGTTTCCTTCCGCATTGCCCGTTCAAATTCATATTCTGTGTTCCGCTGTCTTGGTGTCATGCAGATCTATGAGTGGAGAGTGTAGACTAATCTGCTCAATGTTGTCATACTTTATTAAAGATTTGGCGTCATAGAACACTCAGCTCTATGAACAGATTGTGTCTATCAAAACTGTTCTGAAGAGTAGCTAGAGCAATCACTATAATATTTATAAACTCAACCTGAACGAGATAGCACTCTATTAGATAATACTTGTCTAGATAACGAATAATTGACTTAAAATATTTAGTGGGTAAATACAGTTCTGCACAGATAAATAATTAACTGTGACATACGATAATATATTATCGATATACACATATATAGAGATAATTAAATTTATATAATTATGATTTATTGAAAGTTATATATGATTTCTAATCGTTCCCTAGGGTACGCATCGTGTCGAGAGGTTTTTGCTTTTTCAATTTGCTGTCAATTATGAGTTGTTGTTGTTGTTTTGGTTTTGCTTTTGCTTTTAGTGGCAAGCAGGCGACACGTTTTAAAAGTCGGCTGACGGATTGATGTGGCTTCACGTGGCTCGCACCAGTGAGAGATACAGAGGGAGGGAGAGAGACTCGGTCACACACATGTGGTGCTGGCAAATGTTCTGCCAAGTGAGTCACCCACCAATGTTGCTGTTTGTCACTAATCGCTGCTGCACTCCCTTAACCAGCAACCCCTCAACTCGCGCCCCCCCAACTCGCGCTCAATGGCCGAATGAGCACAAAATTGGAACCGCATGTAGCACGCAGAGAAACTGAGAACGACGCACAAGACAAACGAACGAAAACAAGCGATAGCTAGCTACAAACTGATCGACTAGCCGATACCCTGTTAGCTCTGATAATGTGCAAATATAAGGACTGTTACAAACTACCCCACATATGTGCTAACAGGGTATATCTGAACAGCGCCCAATGCTGCTGCATAAGTGGAAGTGCCAACTGCATAAACTGAGACTGCCAGAAGCTACGTCCCTGAAATAATATCGATTTCGCTGCTTGGACTTTGCCTGCTGTTGACTCTTCTGCTGCCTTTTGCCTCTCTCTCTCTGTTTGCTACTTCTCTTTCTTGTTTTTTTTTATGCTTGCTGCTTCTTCTTCTGCTGTTTGTGCGCTGGTTCCGATTGCCGCATTCGCCACTAAGAAGGCATTCACCTCATTTCCTGGACACGCGGCCGCATCAGGCGTTGAAGTGGACAAGCAACAGCAGCTGCAGCTGCCCCATTCCATGCCCACTCTCCGGCCCCACCCCAGATGGCCGAAAGGCGTTGCCACAGACAGACACAGAGCGGCATACAGGGCAGACAGTTGCAGCCACAGATCATTGCATAATCAAGCGTCATTGTATTGCAATGCTGCAATGCCTATCTCAATATCGATCTGACTGATGACTGATGCTAGGATGGGTTTTACTTTCCTTCTCTTGCCAGCGCGAATCTTGGCAACTGATCTGACGATCTCATTACATGCAATTCAACAACAAATGAAAGTTCCTTAATGGCATCTCAAAAGGCATCAGTAATAATTGATATGAGAAAGGAATTTCAAGGCTATTAGCGTTAATCGGTATCTTAAATGAGGAAAATGTAAGCAAACATCATAGAAAAGGAGTTCGCTCAGAGGAAGAATTATCGCTGGTAATTCCTATGAATATCGTCTATTTAACATAAACAAATTTAGTTTCAGTGTAGATCAATGATAAGTCAACGCTAAGTTCTAGTTTCTGATCTGATTAATGTAGCCACTATTAATTGCTGCTTTCTTGCACGGCTAAGTGATCCACTCAACTCGATAATGATCGAGTTTATGAACAACGAAGTTATACAAAATCTACGATCTAAAACACTCTGCAGCTAACCAGCTTTTACTTGATCAAACATGCCTTTCTCAAGCTCAAGCTCAAGCTCAAGTTCAAGCGCAGAGCGATTATGTTCTCTGATATCTTTCTAATCAACGAGTCTGGCAGCCGCCTGAAGGCTTTCAAATGCCATTCAACTTGTGTCCAGCAGGATAATCATTATCAGTTAGCACATAATAACTGCAACTGAGCTCAACTTGAGGAGTCATCCCCGAGGCACGCCGGTGATTAGCGGCATCATAAATTGTGCACTTTATCTGTGCGGCCTGATCGCACGTTGAGTCGCCGACAACAACAGCAGCTGCAGCAGCAACTGAGGAAAAGAAAAACGAATGTTGCGTAACGGTTCTTAAGCCACCCAGCTGAAAAGTTTTCGCAGTTTTCCCAGCTTTCGAGCTCAGGCCATAAATGGCCAACGCTAATTGCTTAGTCTGTCCATGCGCATGCAGTTTTTACTGTAGTTTTTTTTTTCTATACAATACATAAATACAGATATACGTTATTGCCTGGTCAAATTGTATTGGCTCTTGGCTATCGGAGGCCAATGCAAAATGCAAAATGCAAATAAATCCAAGTCGAAGAGCAACTCGCAATATGCGATAATTCCAGTGTTTGTCTTTTGGCTCCAGGCGCTGGGGATGGCCAATGGTCGATTTATCGATTGTTCGATTACACGATTGAAACTGGGACTGGCCCTGCAGCGCCTGCAGCATAAAATCCATATTATTTTTTTTGGAAAGTGCGATTGCATAAGTAGGACAACGAGGCGTGGCCTCGACTCCTGCTGATTGCAACCTGCCCGCGTATTTGGGTTACACTTTCTCAGAGAGGCCAATGCAGGGCCGACCGGCCCATTCAATAATTTATGTAAAGAACTTTTGATTTTAGGCAAGCGAAACGAATTTCGTGACCCAATGCCACACGTCTCGATCGCCGCGTCTGAGATCGCTTCCCACGGCGAGTGGGCGGCCGCTTGCCCCTTAAATGTTCGATTTAAATGTCAGAAAATGTCACACTAATCGAACTCAGCGGCTGCTTTATGTGTGCTCCCCCAGTCCATTCCCCCTCTCACAAACTCCAGTTGATTTAGAGCTCGCCAAGAATTGTTGAACAAATGTGTCTCAGTTTTATTTGTGGAGCTGCTAAAAGCAACACGTAAAAAAATGCAATTAAATTCTTTAGAATCGAGCAACGACTTTTCTGGGTGTGGCTTTCGCTGCTGGGGAAACCGCGCAATGGAGCGATTGAGACATTAAAGTCTTTTGTAAATTGAATTTTTTTTTTTTTCTAAATAAACTGCTGTGTAATTGCAATTCGAGTTGCTGTGTAAAGATTAAAGAGGTCAGAAAACAAAAGGTCTTACGGGCCACCAGATTTTCAAGCTTCAATTGGGTAATGGATGGGCGATAGAACAATTACTGAAAGCAGTTAGAAACTGAAAATCAATTTTCAAACTGGTTAAATTTTGAATATATGTAAATGAATTTATAACGGTAATGTGTTTTTTATGAGTTACGAATAGAGAAAGATCTATCTATTCCATTCAAAGTTTTTATATGGTGGAAAGTGTTACAAAGTGTTACTTAACAATTTTTTGATTACTTGATTTCTTTTATCGATTGTAGAATTTCATATTTATTATAAAATTAAATTTAAAAATCTATCTAGTTATCAACTATCTAGCTTTATGTAAGACTCGACTCGACTCTTTGTACATTTAAAGTTACATTGTCGAATCTGTATAGAACTTGGTCTCTGATACTATGATGTGTCATCATAAATGAATTGTACAGATCGCAAAAAGCCACACGAAAGAGTTCACATTCAGCACTCCCGACCAGACCACCCTCAATGTCTTCCACATACGCAAATATTTATATAAAATTGCAGAGTTTCTCTCCTCATTTTCATGATTTTCTCTCTTCGATTTTCCTCTACGATAACATTTCCTTTGCATTTTTCCCTCTAGTTTGATATTTCGATGCCCAAGTCGTGCAGCTCCGCATTAAATAAAATCATGTGCATAGATCCTGCCCCGTTTAGCTGCTGCGCACTATTTCGCACAAGTTTTAAACATGATTGAATGCCTCATTTGGACGATTTATGTGCTGTGAATGTGGCTGCCTCTTGGAGATTTGGCTGCTTTTTGTTTTGGTTTGCTGGTCAAAACTGTTAAAAGGATAATCGCCAGCATGAAAAATGAATGTTGAACCCTCGCAGCGCAATCTGCACCTGCAGCGCCCGCCAGTCTCTTCCTTGCCGCCGCGAATCCCATCGAGTCCGAACGCGTGCAATTTGTGGCATGCAGTAAACTTTCACATGAAGCTGACAGGCAAATTAACAGCAACAACAACAACAACAACAACAGCCGCAGCAGCAAACAATATAAAGAGCCGTAAATGCTCCACAAACACCCACTAACTAACTCCATATGCATATCTATCCTCTCCTCTCTCTCTCGCTCTCTCCACATGTATATGGCCTCCAAATGAAAGTGAAGAATTGATGGACACGCTTTTGCCCAGCTCCAATGCGACTGGCGGTGGGCGTGGCACATTCACATGACAAACCTGGCAAACAAATGCGCAGCGCGTTTTAATTTATGATCCCAGCTGCTGTTGCAATCGATGATTACAATGCAGAGATAACTATCGAAGCGTAACCAGCCGCGATCGTGGGCCAGCATTGCAGGGTATGACTCTGGCTGCCTTGCCTGCTCCAGCTGGACGGTCTGGAGCCTTAGCTAACCAGGATCGTCGCCTGATCGTCTGATTTGCTTAATTGCATAAATTTTTATTTGCTCGAGTCGATGGTGCATGAGATATGCAAATGACGCCCGATATCCAATATATATGCCCACGGGCAGCTGCTGCCGAAACTAAAAAACCACAAAAAAAAAACTGAGCCGAAATAGCGAAAAGTCGCGCATTAAATCACACACACAGAAATTGTAGCAACAACAGCTCCTAGGCCAGAGCAAGAGCCCAGACGCCGTCGTCGACTTTCGCTGCCTTTGAAATGCAAAAAAAAAAGCAGAAAAAACTAAAAGCCTGCAACAATGTAGGTGTAAGCGCCCAATACTGCAAACAACGACACGACGCATACCCTGCAAATTTAACTTATTTGCCTGTGCAAGAAGTATTGATGAAGAGTTTAGATAACTATGCAAGAGTGCCAAAACATCTCTGACAACTCTCTTATCAACAGATGCACTCAATCACTAATCATATACATAAGATTTCATATTTGATTCTATTCTCTCTTCTCTAGCTCTCTTTTGATTTTTTGCTCTCAATTCATTGAGCTAAACAAACCTATTAAATATTTCCTTACATAGAGCTGATATACTCTAGACTAAGCTGTCTGTTGCTTTATGACAAACTTCAAATGAATAGATTAAATAAAATAATAGTTAAATAAACTAAAATACCTCACTTAAGTACTTGAGGTCAGAGCTGCAGAAGATACTTCTCAGCTTCCCATAAATTGTTACTATCTTTTCTCTATGTATTACCTATGTAACTCTCATTCATTTTACTATTTTATTTATTTTTACACTCTTAAATTTATAATATTGAGTACAGTCATATACCTTGGCGGTAAATTGAAATTTAAGCCTTGTGCTTTAGAAATTCTGTTTTGTTTCGTGTGAATAACAAAGGCAATCAGGGTCGCAGCTTTTCTTTTGTTTGCCTAAATTTGACAGTCAGCTCCTGCAAAAACAACAAAAGCATTTCTGGTGCATGGGAATTCGGGAAAATGCAAGTTGGACACGGGTCAATGACAATATTAAGATTCGTCTCTGGTTTGTGTCGCTGTTGAGGCTTCCCAAAGGTCATTTGCTCTCGACTTTTACTTTTCTTTATGGTCAATTTCGAGCGAGGATTTTATTTGAGTGCGAGTTATGCAAGGCTGGAAAGTGTTTTTGAGTGCTTGAGCTTAAATGAAAAGTCAAGAAAAACATTCGGAGTGCTTCATACTAAATCACAATAGTGGAATGAATCTCTATCTATGCATTATGTAATTTTCTTTTACACAAACTCATTTAAATTCATAAACTCTGACCTTTTAATAGCTTCGAGTTATCGCTTATTCATTTTATGGCCTTTCCAACACTCTATCGTAATTCAGTTGATTCAGAATTTCCACTCGGACTTCATTATAATCTACAACTCATTGTCAGCCACGCCCCCCACTTCCAAAGTTCATTTGCCGTTATGCACTTCAGCTCAAGGAATGCACAGTAAATCATAAGAAATAATAAAATAAGAGAACTCGACTTGGCCCCTATACGAACTTGCGTGCAGTTCTTGAACTATTTTTAAACAAGCACAAGAACAAGAAATTTTATACAATATTAAAAGAGAGAGAGGGAAAATATAATGAAGTCGGGAGGAGCAGCAGCCGCAGGCCTTATCGTTGTGGTTCAGAGAGCGCAATTAAAGCAAACGCGCGGATAAAGATGGGGCCCAAAGCAAAGAAATGATGACGACGATTATGAGGCAGACAGACAACTGGAAGAACGATTCGAGATGTCTATAGCTCCCCTCTTATAAATTGAGCAACTGTCCCAACTATTGCTATATACCTACATATATATATATATATATATGTATTTGGATGTGATGGAAGGGCTTTTGGTTTATTTTTAGCACGCGCTGCATTTTCGCTTTGAAATGTATCTACAAGATACGAATGCAGCAGCGCCAGCAGCCGCCCAGGCCCAGGCAATGTTGACAGCGTGCCTAATTCAAGTAAAACGAAGACACACACACACACACACACACACATTGTCAAACACACATTTAGACATTCTCTAGCTGCACAAAAATAGTTGCACATTCTAAAGATAAAGAAAAGAGAGGAATGCAAGTGTCGCCATGGGCTTGGCTCTATTCCAGGCGTTCAACAGTCACAAATGTATCTTTCAGATACAAATACATCTCACAGATACATGTTGCACACAATTGCAGACAAATACCACCATTTGACGCAAAATTCCACAAATTCCTTGCCTTTTCGATAATCTTCCTTCTATTTTCCATTGCCTGCAAGCAGTTTGCAACACTAATTACTAGTATTTTTAAACAGCATTTATTTTGGCCACAAGCAAATTGCATAAAACAAACAGAAACGAGCATCCGCGTGTCCCAAATAGTTTTGCCTAGCGATGCTTGGGGATTATTCAAATGCCTGACCCCAATGTCAGTGTTGGGCAATGCAAACCAATGCAAGCGTGCGAAGGCATATAATTAGGCATTAATAAAACTAATTTTATATATTTTTAGAATTTTCACCTTCTTTTCTTCCCTTTGTTAAATACATTCGTACGCAATTTTCAATAACTTCAATTTTAATAACTCCAGGCTGTAAAGACTCTAATAAAAACACTTTTTTGTTAAAGCATTGCCATAAATTATTTTATTGAAATACTCTAAAAGCTTTATAAAATTAATATTTTAATTTAAAAACGCCTCGGGCCGCCGCTTAGCTCGAATTAGTCAACCCATTAGACTCGATTCCGCTAATGAAGTTTATATCATTGCAAAAAAATAAAAGATAATAATTATAATAAATTCTAAAGCAGCTTATAACGAAAGGGGTAAAAAACATAAACAATTTAATCGGCTGCTGTCGCAGCGCTCAAAGAATGCGTTGTGAATTATGCGAAACTATTTGTGTACAACAAAAGCCAAATGAGCGTGTGAAAGAGAGAGAGAGAGAGTGAGAGAGAGGGAAGGTGAGGAGACGCATATTGTTAACCGGTTTGAAATTAATTTGATTTTTATATATATCCACACTATATACACACATTTTCAAGGTTGATTTCGTATGCACAGCGAATGTTGTCAGCAGCATTATAAATAGGGACGGAGCTGTCTGTGTCTGTCCGTCCATCCGTCTGGCTGTCTGTTGTCGTCTTTGGCTTTAAGATGCGCATTAGGAAGCGCTCTGTTAATTAATTCCAACTGCCGATTGACTTTGGCACAGCCGGCATACATACATTATCAGCTTTGAAGATCGCTGAACAGCTTCGCAATATTTGACACAATTTGTAGGCGTGTGCCGAAGCACTGGGTGACGCCTCCCGCCAACTGACTCCTCGCTCTCTGCAACTGCAACACGCAAGCGGAGAAACTTTAAAGTCACAAGTGCAACAGCAGAAAATTGTGAATTCATGCCCAAGGTAACAGCTGCATACCCTTACTGAGTTTGGTAATGAAGTTCATATTAGCCTCGGCCTGACTGAAACTGAAGCCAATATTCTTCATCCGTGAATATTATTTGAGTGCTCTAAGACTTCAGTTTTCAGTTTGTCACCCAAATAATTTAATTTTAGTCTCCTTAGCTCTTGTCCCGTAAATCTGTGTCCGGGCCAAATAAAAGAGACTTTGATTTATTACAAAAATTATTATCTATTTTGGATACGTCTGAGAAAGTGCTCCAAACAACATTCAGATAAATTAATTCATTCATTAATAAAAAACGCTAACTGCATGAGATATTCCAACAACTTATTCACAAGTGTATTACAACAACAACAACAACAATCAGCCAGCTGCTGCTGCTGCTGCTATGCGTGCATACAAATTTGGAAAAATAAGAAGAAAAACTAAAGAAAAAACGATACGGAAATGCAGATAAAACCTTTGGAAAATTAATGAGCTGAAAACAATGCGGACATTGTTAAGAAACAGACAGGCGAAGGATGAGAGGGGACATGGAGAGTGGGAGGGCGAGATGCGCCGAGTTCAATATTTTGACACAAAATGCCAAGGAGCAGCAGCTGCCACTACAACAACAACAAACATTGCAGGAAAAATCCCTCAGCTCAAATACGAAAAACTATCTTGAAAATGAGTTGAAAAAAAGTAAAAGTTTTTGTTAAATGAAGTTAATAATAATAATGATTATTAATGATGATGATAATTTACTATAATAATGATATCGCCGACATCAATCAAATGGCAAAAACGAAACGAAAAAAAAACACAACAACGAAACGCACATTAAAAGCAATCAAAACAAAACGGAAAATGTGTGAAAAATTCAAAGAGCGAGAGAGAACGAGGCAAGGAGTAGGAGAGGGAGAGAGGAAGGCAGAGAGCAATCACTAAAAACTAGGTAACAAAGGTGGGTCAAATATTGCGCCATAAAAAAGTACAACAGCAATGGCAGCCGCTAAACGGTTCGCTTTTCATTTTACACCTTCAACGAAAAACAATTTTCCACCTCCTCGCCCCCAACCCCGGCGCAACTACCTGTAAACAAATCAAAAAGGAGGTCGACTATATTGGCACACAGATTTGGGTAGCACAATTTATAGATGTAAGCCGTTGCAGCTGTCGACGGGCGCTGCCAACTTGTCGATAATTGCAAAATTCTTAAGTGCTTCCCATTTGGCAAACGAGCCGCTGGCAGCCCGCTCCAAATACCCTAGAATTTCCATCAAAGCAGTGTTTCCCCTGAAGTAGCTCCGAGTGAAATGTAAACAAAAACTGTTTTCAAATCAGAGTGCAAACAGATGGCAGGGCGAGAGCGGGGCGAGAGCGGGAGCGGGAGCGAGCGCTACGTAAATAAATTGAAGATTTAGGGTGGAACCCGAGTGTTCAGACGTCAGAGTCTATATATTTAGCGCGGTAAATGTTGCGGAATTGATTACTGGATTTATACAGTTAATGAAGTGAATGGATCATAAGAATTTCTACAGCACAAAAATTCTTACAGCTGAGTCATGCATCGGTGGCAGCCAAGAACTCATATGAATCGCACAAGAAGTTGAAGAGAGATAAGGAATTAAGAAATATAATATAAACGCAATTTAAAGAGAAGAAACATGTATAATTTACATTCATCTATATTTATAAATAAACATAATATATAGATATGAATTTAGAGTCTCTCCCTAACTTCTATAATCTTCTTACTCCTCTCGCCTCCTCCTCTCATCTTATACATCCACATTTTATGCATCCCACATTGTATAAGCTTTCGTAACAAATCAAATTCAAAGAGATCAACTCTATTCTTAGCCTACTTTATCGAGTGTGTTTCAATATATTTCTTATGAAATTCCCTGACGTCGTCTTTCCGCCTGGGAAGCAGATCGAACAACTTGTTCATTGCGTTCATTCAAAAGTTTTCTTAGGCCAACTCGCTCGCAATTAGAAGTTGGCCCAAAAGCATTACCACTTCCTGCTCATGAAACCCGTTTCATAAAGATTTCAATTCATGCTCGGCGCCTCAGCTTTGAATCTTTGAATGAGCTTCGAGTGCGATTGGCTTTCACAGGTGTCTCCCACGCCCGAAACAGATGGAAAAAATAGCGATTAAGGCTCGTTAATTTCTTGACTACTTTGTGTAATAGCTTTTGGCCTGAGGCCCGTAACGGCTAATGAGCCATTAACACGCTTATCGGGCGCAGCCAGGTTGAAGGCGGAGGCAAGATTGGAGGGTCGCACGTGAGCGGGAATTTCGGGGTTTTTTGGGGTCAGGCGCGAAAAATAACTAAATATGAATTTCCTCAATTAGATTTTCCAGACACGATCCGAACGTTTGGGCCATGCCATATAACGAAATGCAAATCGCATTAAGACGCGCTTTTAATCTGCGCTTCAAGGCATCGCCTATAGCTCTATCCCCTTCTCTCTCTCTCTCTCCCGCTACCCTACTCCCTCGCACTCGGAGTCATGCAGTTTAAGTTTTGCAGCAAAAGAGTTGAAATCGCCTTAAACGCTAAACGAATCTCTCGTCTGCTGGGTCACCAGGTCAAAAGCGAGTCGCAAAGCCAAAAAACAGCTTCAGCCACAAAAGCAATAAAAAAGCTGTTGCGACTTGTGTGTGGAGATCAATGGAAATCCATAGGTACCAAAAGGGCATTCTTTTGGAAAGTGACTATACTGGAGCTGAAGCTGGAGCTGGAACTGGATTGGCCTCTGCCAGTTCTCATGCTTCCACAGCAAGTCGAAGAGCGCAACACTTATGCTCAAGTGCCGTCCTCTAGTGGCCATCACGGCATATAATATGCGAAAAGAACATAAATAAACAAACGCAGCTGGAAGAGTAAACACTTATAATAGTATTATTATATTCTGTTTTTGTATATTGTGCAACTCAGCAGGATCGTTTCGTAAAGTGAAGTACTTATATCTTTCTCTCTCTCTCTCTCTCTGTCTATGTGTAAACTGATGTGGGTGAAAGCAGAGTGAGTGGAGGAATATATATGAGAGAACTGCAGTAAACAGCCTAATTATAACTTATGCATAACTCAGCTGTCAAAACAATCCATTAGAGTGATGAAAACGCACAGCAAAAAAAATCCAATTGGAATACGAATATGCCCTTGATAATTCGCCGCACTTCGATGATATGAGAAAATTTATTAACCGTTACTTATACTTTACAAGTATTCCAATTCCTATCAGACACAACATCTTATTAGTGTTGAGGTTCCCAATAACACGAAATCCAATTGGAATCGCATGCCCTTGACAATTCGCCGTGTTCGCAATGAATGATAGATTTAAGCTATAAACCGTTACTTAAGCAACAACTTCTACTTTCTATTGCATTTAAAGTGCTGTTGCGCATTTTCATGAATATTTTATTACATCAAGTTGAGCATCAATCGTTGCAATTGGTTTTGCAGCCCCCGCATAGTGCTTGCTATCAGTCGATAGACAGAAATGGCAGATAAATAAAGCAGCCCACGCACAACAACAACAACAGCAACAACGACAGCAAATATGCCGCCTGCTGTCATTGCACAGCTATGCACAAATCCAAACACACACACACACACACAAGCAGCCGCACTTTAAAGTGCAAGTGTATGAGTGAGAGAGAGCAAGCAGATAAATATTATAGCAGTCGGCGGTCGGTCGGGCGAATTCAAAGTTATTACGAAATCGCAATCGAACATAACGGTAGATAGCAAAAGCAGCAGTAAAGCACACACACACACAGTCACAGACATAATTGAAGAGAGCCAAGGCGAAATGAAATTGAAACATAAATGGAGCGAAAAAGCAGACGAACAAATAACAAAAAAGAAACTTACGATTGATAAAGTTACTATAAATATATTTAATATACAAATAACAATTGCACTTAGATTTTTTTTACATTTTGTACATCATTATCTGTACTTAATCGCAAAACTACACCAGAAGCATAATTTTTTTATAGTAAAGAACAATTTCGAAAAACATAGAATAACGAGTATCGCAGATTTATTGAAAAGTCAACGCAATAAGTAAATGGATAAATGAATGAACATTACTATAAGAAAAAAGAATCATTCTAATAAGTACCTTATAGTAGATTTTAGAGTTAACTGAACACAAAGTTTTACGTTTGAGTGTAGAAGCTCAACGAAGTTTTGCTTCCATTTACGATTACGATTCATTGCAAGCGGCTGCGGCTACTCAAGCGAATGGGAAGACAATGGAGTAAAGCACATAACAAGCGAATAAGCGTAGCTGGCAAAGCAGCCAGAACAAAAGCTGGCTGCAGCAGCAGCAGCAAAATAGAAAAGAAAATCCAAAGAACCAAATGCCAGAGAAAAGAGTAGCAAGCAAAACTCACTCACACACACACATACATACATACACAAGCCCGCTTGCACAAGTTTTTTTTTTTTTTGCTGCAGTTCTCGCTCTCTTCCAGTGAGCGCTTGGAACGTAAATTAATTTAATGTGCTCTCGTAAAGTTCTTTACTTTTTTGTTCAACTTACCTTCCTTGGTGCTTATTAGCCAGCTGCTCCGTTGAGTTTGCTGAATGATTTATTTTACAAAACACACACTCACAATAAATACACTACACGAGATTTTTTTCAATGCGGCAACGCATGCGCAACTTGCAAATACCAATTGGAATTTGAACCCCACAGCACATGTAAAGCGCAAAATCAAATGCAAAGGCAAACACAAAACGCAGACTTGCTTCTTCTTTTCTTTTACTCGCACATGCACACACACAGGGCGAATTTGTCGCCCTCACTCACACACACACAATTGCACGCACTGCATTCGCCGTCGGGTTTTTTTCTTCGTTCTGCATATAAGTGTGCGATTGTGTTTCTATGTGTGTGTATCGATACCTGCTAGTTGCCTGTTTAATGCTTTAATTTTAGCACATTTATCTGCTCTTTGTGCTCGCAATTCACTCACAGCATTCAGAAATATTATTTCATGTGTTTTACTTGTTTGGCGTTTGCGGCACTTTAATTTCCGTGCACATGCACTTTGTCGGACACTAATACACGCACGCAAAATATGGCTCCAACACACATGCAACCATGCACATGTATACAAACGGCTTTGTATTTTACCGCTGTTTCATGGGAAAACTATTTCAACTAATAATAATTAAACGCAACAAGTGGTTTCATCAAATTGATTAATCAGCGACGCACAATTACATTAATAAAAAAACATTTAACACTTTTTCCTTAACTATGCACACGCGTCGGCGGCCATTTGTTTGAAATGAAACAACTCAGCGACGCGAATAACGTCCGCGACGCGTCTATACCGCTCGAAGTTGTTTTTGTTTATGCTAAAAATTAGGGATGTTAATATCGTATACATATCACATTGTGGCGCAACATAAGCGATACTATCGATCGCAGTACGCGATACAAAGCAATGACTTAAATATAATAATAACAATACTATTGTATTGTGAAAAATTATAACAATAAAAATTTAATTATTATTAGAGCACTTGCTATAATAATTAACTAACTAATAACGTATTCAACTGAAATATTTAAACTGTATCGACGTTACGCTACGATAGTCCTATTGAACTGTAATTGCGTGGAGTGCTTAAGAATAATCGATAGTTGGTGCAATCGTTACACTGAACTGTAACAAACTGAATAAAAACAAAGAATTCGCTGTGCGAATTTTTGATAATTGTTTATATACAGTAATTAGCACAATTGCAGCGATGTCGCGTCGCAGCCAAGACATACCGATACGCCCACGCTACGGCTACAGCGAGGAAGCTGACGGCGAAGACGCCACCACCAGCCACAACAAGCAGCGCAACAATGCCTGCACCCCTGCGTCCTACTCGGAGATTCCCTTCCTGGCTCAGTACGCAGGTGCTGTGCCCGAGCACGTGCTGCAGGATCTGACACCCACAGCTGGCAAGGTGCCGCCGGCTGGCAGCGACAGCTACATGAACTTGGACTCGGGCGAGGATGACAACGAGGAGGAGGACGAGGACGAGGACGAGGATCCCAGTAATAGCAACTCGAAGGACTCGAAAGACAGCTCCAACGAGCTGAGCAAGCACAGCACTCGTCCACAGGCTCCAGAGTCCAGTAAGTGTCTAACAGCTGCCAGCGCTTCAGCCCACTCATCGCATCTTGTGTCTCTCCTGCAGCCTTTCCCTATGAACTGGAAGGAGCCGTGGCCGCCAGCTCGGGGGCCATGCATCACTTTGTGGCGCACAATCTGGAGTCCAAGCTGCG
The DNA here is from genome assembly GCA_035047625.1 of Drosophila mettleri. Taxonomy (NCBI): domain Eukaryota; kingdom Metazoa; phylum Arthropoda; class Insecta; order Diptera; family Drosophilidae; genus Drosophila; species Drosophila mettleri. The sequence continues at coordinate 624,139 of JAWNPI010000103.1, read as the reverse complement.
CGCCGCCTCCGAGCAGGGCAGCCACTCGGACCCGGCGCCAATCTCGCGGTTCCTGCAGTCGCGCAACGTGCCCGAGGTGGACGGGAACGTGCTCAGTGACATCGAGCTGGAGGCGCAGTATCTGGCCTCATCCGTGGACAATCTGATCGAGAACCTGGGCAATCTGCTGCACTCCATCAGCAGCATCACCGCCGACAACGTGGAGGTGCACAAGAACGCGGTGAAGAAGCTCACGGATGCCCTGGATGCCAACATCAAATGTCAGTACCAGCTCCTGGCCAAGACGGAGGAGATAACCAAGTCGATGCGACCCACCGAGCAGCTCAGCGTGCGCATGTGAGTGCACAGCTATACCTAATATATAAATATATTTATTTCTATACTCCATATGCTTGCAGTCGCGAGATCAAGCGGCTCGTGGACATGCTGGATAGCTCGATGTAGGAGGAAATCAGCGGCGGGATTGGGGGCGTGGAGCTCGCTGCTGCACTTGAGCAGGAATTGAATACGCCGTGTGCTTTTCTTTAAGCCTTAACATTCCAACTTGTTACTATTCTAGTCATTTTATCATACGCAATTAGTTTAAATCAAACAAAAATTAGTCTTAACAATTAACAAATTTAAAAAAATATTAAAATTCAACAAATTGACAAGAAAATTCGATAGGTGATTTAACTGCATGCGATAAGAATCGGATTCTATTCAATTCATTTTTATTTAATTTTTAAATAATATAATTAAATAATTATCTCTGTGTGACCAGCTTGTGGCACAGTCATTATTCTTATGCATTTGCCTTTGGTATTTTTGTTACCCAAACATGTTTGCCTTATTTAGCACATTTCTAGTGTGGTATTTTTCATGCACCACTTCAAAACCTCACTGGCCTACCCAGTCTACTAAAACTCTCTGAGCAACGCGTACATTAAGTCGCTCGGTCTGCGGGCTCGTGGAAAAGTGTAGAATAAAAAAAAGATAGAAATAAAGTTTTCATTGTGTTTCCCATGCGTGCGTGTGTGTGAAAAAGAGCGAGCGAGCGAGAGAAACCATGGCGTGTTTTTTAGTAACGCAAATTCGATTGCACTTTCTATAATTCCCAAAAAATTATAATTCTTTTTGTGATGCGGCCCAAGTGTTTGCGCGCAGTGTGAATGCTTGTTTTTTTTTTCCTCACAATATTTCCTTCCCTTTCTTCGCGCCCATCAACAAAAAAATTAATGAAAAGTAAGCACAAATACATTTGTATATTAAGTAAGTGTGAGTGTGTATATATATATATATATGTGTGTGTGTGTGTTTGAGTGGCTTTTTGCTGTGTCTGAGAGAAACTCAAAATGAATTGAAAACGATGAACTCAAAGTAGCGCACGTAGCATATGTATGTATGTATGTAGATATCTGTGTGTGAGTATCTGAGTGAACGAGAGAGCGTGTTTTATACACGTTTTCAATTGCATTTTTAACATGTTTTATTTTATTTATTGTCGCAATTTGTGTTTGTATTGCAGACAGCCATGTTTTATTGCCTTTTTAATAACAATTTGAATACAGTGTGCTGCTCGTGTGTATACCCCTAGCTGAATTTAATTAATTTCCATTTTCCTTTATATGTGTATTTTTCCATATTGCGTGCCAGGAAAATAACTGTCGACTTTCCATATGCTGGCATATGCGGGCGCTCTCTCTTTCTTTCTTCCTTGCCGAAACGCACCCTGTACTATTTGTTATTCTTTATTGTAGACAAAAGTTCGCCGCAATATTCATTCACACATTTAAAACCACTCAATTTGTTGTTACGAAGATAGTGTAAGCTATATACAAATATATGTTGTATATGTATCTATATGTGTGTGTGTGTGTATGTGTTTGCCTCTTCCTTTCTGCCCAGCGCTGCGTCATCACAAACAACATGAAAGAAAGCCGCCAGCGTCGCCGGTGCGCGTGAGAGCCAACAGCGAGCGAGCGTTCGTCTCTCTCTGTGTGTGTGTGTGTGTATAAGAGACCTCGTGTGAGCTGTGTGTCATTCATGCGAAGGATACTGAAAAGCATTTGACGTTGGCAGCGCTGCCAGCGCTGTGTTCGCTGCTTACGTTGACAGCGCACAATTAGCTGTAAAATATTTTAAGATATGAAATTAAATTGTTGCACAACTTAAGTTGAACTAAGAGAACATTTCTGCTCTGTCTCACTCTCTTTACGCTCTACACTTGTCAATTAGTCGTCAAAGTGAAATTCAAGGAATCGCAGGCAGCTTCGACAGCTGTTCGAAAGCTGCCCAAGTGGATTTGCTGCAGCGAATGGGGGAAAAGTCTTGCTTCCATTAGTTTCAGCTGCTTTTAAATGTGGAAAAGTCTGTGTACAAAATATGGCAATAAAGTAAATCGTATTAATAATGGTGCCTGGTAGTGACAAAATATATAAATAATATACTAATTTTTCTATATCTAAACTCACTTAAAGATTTGCGGACTGACTAAGAGCAAATTCGACCGCGCAGCCTCGCTAGCAGCATAAAATCTAATTTGCCTCCTCTTCATCCTTCCCTTCGCTAACGGCACTTTTCCCTGTGCCTATGTGCGTGTGTCTGTGCATGTGTGCGTGTCGCAGCCATATGCTTACCTGCTGCTTGGCGTGGGAGTCGTCCCTTGCCCGTGCCCTGCCTCAATTTCCCATGCCTTCGCCTTTTAAAATTGTAACTGTGCCATTTTCTGAGCTAAAAATATGTAATAAAAGCGCACACATACACACACACGCACAGTCCTCGTACACTCACACTCATTCGCACACATGTGCGTATTAGTTTTGTGTAGAATTAAGTCTGCCCACGACACAAGTTTCGCGTTTTGCCGCCGGCCATCAGACCCTCGACGTAAGCTTCTCCATGTCTCTCCTTTCGCCCTCGCCCTCGCCCTGGCCCTCTCGAGCCTTCTTTGCTGATTGTGCAAAAGAAACTATTTCTGACGCGCTCGTAATCCACTCCGCGCCTTTTGCCAACTACGTAAATCCTTACGTGTCTGTTGAAATAAGCAAGCGAAAGCAAAGCAAAGTCACCTACAACCACCCAGTGCCACCCACTGGCGACGCTAGGTGGCGCGCCCACGTCAGCAAAGCGACAATTTCGCGAGTCCCCCGGGCAGAGCCTCTCAACACACGGGCACGGGCACTGGCTCGAAGAGAGTGGGAGCAAGAGAGTGTAGCTCTGCCGCGGCTGGCGCTTGCGCAGGCGCCCGAGCATACAGCGAAAGGCAGCGACGCCTTCAACAGCCTTCGGCCGCTGCTGCAGCACTGGCAGCATGGCAGAGTCTCAGCAAACGGCGGCCGAACCAGACGTACAAAGCGGGCAGCCCAAACAAAATAAAATATTAAAAATAAAATAAATACATTTGAAAAGAAAAAAAAAAACATAGGCTCGTCCTCGCACAAGGTGCTCTCAGCAAGTTAATCTAATAATAAACTGGAAATTGTTTTGCTGATCCGCAGGCAAACGAAGCTGTAGCAATTCGCTCTGAAGTGTTGTCTGCGTGCATGTGTGTGTGTGCTCGTGCTTAGTGTCTGTGTGTGCAAAAAGTTCATGAAATAAGTGTCGCAATTCGCAAACAAATTCAATACTATTAATAAATACCCAAGCTTTTGTTGTTGTTGTTGTTTAGCGACTCGCCCAACCCGCTAATAACAAAAACAAAAAACTCGTTTTGCCGTTTTGTGTGCTGGGCCACTAACTGCGCTGTTTGTGGACTGCTCAACGCGAAGCTTTAAATTCGCTGCTCGGCTGCCTCTGCTGCTGCTGTTGCTTCTTCCATTTCGTTGTTGACGTCTGCGCCGGTCGATGTGGCGCTGACGTCGGCGCTGCCTTCAACATGTGTGTGTGCGTGTGTGTGTTTATGTTTGTTTGTTATGTTTGTCGTCTCTGCTGTAGCAACTCCTTGCGCTCTCTTTCTTACGGGTAGCGGCAGCGGCTTCGACGCCAACGTCGGCAGCAACTTTGCAACTTTTTCTTGCTCTTATTATTGTGTGGCTAAGCTTGTGTATGTGTGAGTGTGAGTGTGAGTGTGTTTGTGAGAACCGGCTTTTTGTTTGCATTAATTTTTGTTTTCTCGTCGCACATATTCATTCCTGAGTGTGTGTGCTTCCCCCTGCCAATTGCCGATCTGTCCAGCCCAACAAGTTGTTAATTTTGTTTTTAACATACACACAATCACACACACACACACACACACACACACTCAAAGCCAAGCACGCACGACTCCAAACGAAAGTCGCCAATTGGATACAATTTTAAGCTTAAGAACTTATTGCGTTTGCCTTGCCTTCCAATACAAAGTGCGTAGCAGAAGAAAAAACACAGTTCAATTGGCTTATGTGCGTATGTTTCTATCTCTCTCTCTCTCTCTCGCGCGCTCTCGTTTCTTCATGCGTAATCTACAAATTTGTTTTTGCTATTGTCTTACGCAGCTTTGTTGTTTTTGCAGCGAATGTTTTTATAGTTTTTGCGTAGTTTTATATTCCGGCTCGGCGCACACAGACACAGGCAAGCGGCAGTCACCCAAAACGTTTCTCATCCAGGGGCGTGCCACAGTGGTTAACACAGTGTGAAAGAAAATACCTAGAATTTAAAGTTTATAAAAAAATTATTATTTTTTTTAAATATTTATCAAAGTTCTATAAAAATATTAATTTTAAATATTTATAATTTGATTAATGTTAGCGTGTTTGAATGTTCATTTTGAACTTGTACCACTGTGCACGGGTCCGACAGAAATGAAAACAAAAACCACAAATTGGCAGCGTCTGGCAGCGTTTATTTGATTGCTGCCGTTGTTGTTGTTGTTGTTGTTTTGCACCGAAGATGCCAATGGAAATTTTCGAAAATGTAACGAAAATCGTGGCCTTCCACGTTTCCAGTGTGAACTGCGTCATGGCGCGTCGCGGCGCGGCGCAATTTCTAATTACATTTCCAATTAGATTGTAATGCATATTCTGAATTTATATAAAATTTATCTAACTAAATTTATTTTGTCTCCTTGCAGATTCTCTTCTAATTCAATATAAAAATTAATAGAAAATAAGATTAAAATTGTAAATATTTAATTCTAAAATCTCCATGTTACACACACGGCCCAGACCCAACACAATTTTGGTCGACATTTTTGTACAGCAAATTAAATTGTAAGGATGAGAAAGAGTACCGTTCAATATTGAGTCGAGCAAGAAGACCAACCAAATCTAATGGAATCCAATTAGATGCGAATTGGAAAAGTCTACAGATGCAAGACAATATAAGATAAGGAGCTTGCAAACGAGCCGAGAGCTAAACAGAGAGAGCGAGCGAGAGAGTTCGAGAATTACGCATACAGAGAGAGAGAGAGAGAGAGAGAGAGAACCAGAGGATCGTTTTATCAATTCGCATGCGCCAATGAAAACGTCGCATCCTTCACACGCGTCCGATTTCGTCATCGACTACGCCGTCGTTGCCGCTCCCAGTTCCGCTACCGGTTGCGGTTCCGGTTCAGCTGCAACAGAACAAGAGCACATTTACAGGCCACGTCTCAGCACCTATGCAGCAGCAGCACCACCACCAGTAGCCCCTGCGCATGGGCTGGACGTAAAGCCAACCGTCGAACAGATCAGCATTGGCATCAGCTGCGATCTGAAGCCCATTGTCTATCTAGACGCGGAGACACGGCAGCCGCGGCAGCGCAGCGTCATCATCAAGCAGCACTCACAACATAATCAGCATCAGCAACATCATCATCAGCAGCAGCAGCAACATCATCATTATCAGCAACAGGAGCATCAACAGCAGCAGCAGCAGCAGCAGAAAACGTTGTCCAAGTCAACAGCAGCGGCCAACAGCAAGCGAAAGCGCGAAACAGGTGAGTTCAGATATATGAACTAGTTCCAAGAACGGAACAAAATTAAATATGTAAATTAAAGTTTAGCAAAGGAAAGATAAATAGAATAATAATCAGATCTAATCAGAATAAGCACTGAAGAGGGGAGCAGAAAGAGGGAGTTTCATGTTCTTTGATGAACTTGTTCACTATGAATCCTAGGAGTGTGTGTGAGGCATTCATCAATATATAAACTATTGCTTAGTTCTATTAAAGGAACAAGTTCCATTCACATTTGAGAATAGATTCAATCAACATTGTAATTGAATTTCTGATGCATTGCTTAGACACGATTTCATCATCTAATTCCAAGAGAAATACATGAAATTATCTATGGGCAAAGGGCAAATGAACCTTTGTCCCGGATGTGGCCGTTATCGATAAAATATGTCAATATATGCACAGTAATATTACTCTCTATACAAGGTATATTTATATATATATATATATATATTTTCCATTAGGGGCCTGGCATTAGGGGCATTCCATTAGGCTTATTTATGGTATTAATAATATTTGTTGTTTTATCTAAAATTGATTTCGTATGCTGCCAACTGTGATTATCACAGCTTAAGTCGCTCGCTGTTATCGGTATCGATTTTTTGTTTATCGAGCTGCAGAGAACAATTTATGAGGATTTGATAAATATATTGCGCAGCTCTCTAAATGTACAGTTATTTTGCTGCTTCTTCTTGCGTTGCTTATTACCATTTGTCGCTTATCAAGGGTAGCCTCCCCCCTACTGCTATCTCTCTCTTTCTCTCTCATTCTCTTTCTGTATCTCTCTCTCTGAGTCTATTGATAATCAAACAATAAACGTGAAACCATGCGAAATTGTGTTCATGTCTGATTGTTGCTGTTGTCAGTTGGTTTCAATTGGAATTTGTTGCTGCCGCCCCTTGGGCTTATCGTCTCTGTCGCTCCTTTCTTCTTCTTCCCTCGTCTTCTTCCTGCTTATCATCATCTCCCCCTCACATCGGCCGCCGTCTTCATCCACGCCTCATTTGCTTCTCTTGTCATTTCGCGCTGCCTCCATCTCTGATTACTTTTGCCAGCTCAAACATGTCTCGCGCGTCTCTTTTGCTCTGTTTGTTGATGTTTTTATTGGCTTCCCCTTTTTATTTCCCCCATTTGTTTTGCGCTGTTTTCGCTTTTAGTTTATAAACTTAAACATGTATTCTTATTAGATATACATACATACACCCATACATAGATACACACACATATATATACATATACTTAGAGTGTAACGACGATAGATTTTCTCTGAGCTCCACTTGCGTTGAACTATCGCATGTAACATGGGCATATACATATATGAGTGTTCCATATATCATTCCAATAATCTTATCGCAAACCTATTCGTGGAGACTCTATTTCCATCAAACTCAAGCCTCACCCATTCTAAAGAATTGTTTGCTAAGGCATTACTGTTCGTTCGTCTTCGATAATGTTATCGATACATTTGTTGATTAGCTATTTCTGGTAAACAGATTTGTCTATATTTATATAAAAATAAATATTTTGTTTGTCAATTTCTTTAATCAAATCAAATATGTATCACAAATAGCGCGTGTGTTATCGATAACTTGTAGCATTTCTTATTTTAGCTCACAATTATTGTTAATGCTATCGATAGTCTATCTCAATATAATTTCTTTCGCCTGTTCCATGCATATACTCAAAGAACTATCACTCTTGTTATCGATAACTTTAAGTAAGTATATCTATATCGACTCAGCTGTTACTATGTGATCTCTACAGACTCGTAAAACCCATTTGATTTATTCCATTATTTGTTAAAGACAATCAAAAGTCTTCAACTGAAGCAGATCCAAGTTTTGTTTTCAATTTCCCCTAGCTTTTGCTTGTCTATCCCTCTCGCTCTCCATCCCTCTATCTCCACTGTCCTCTGTGTCTCTTTGTTTACATTCAAATTTTGGTTGCTTTATCTTTTATTTATTATTTATTTTCTTATTTGTCTTTCGCTTATTGCGACTTATAAATTGTTGTTTGTATTACTCTCTCTCTCTCTCTCTGCCTTCTCTTTTTTCCCCATTTAAAATGTTATTTATTTGTTTATGACTTTTTTGTTTTTCTTGTTATATTTTTTTTATTTTTCCCTCTTGGGCTTTTTGCTTGACTTTTATCGCGATAATACTTTTTGGAGCTGTTTTTGTATATTTATTAATGTTACTGCTCCATGTCTATCTATCTGTCTCTCTCTCTTTGAGTGTACATGTGTATGGAGCGGGCTTTATAAAAATAAACTTTTTTTTTTTTTCATTTCTTAGTTAAAAATGGTTCTGCGAAGCACTCGATAAGAACGAAACCGCAATTGGTGCTGGTTCCCTCGAGGTACCATCATGTTTTCCTTCTGAGGCAATACAAATGGGTTCGATAAGTACTCGTAATACCCGCGAAATCTGCTAAGAGATTGTTTAACTTTCCAGCGCCTGGCACTAGGGGAATGTGGCCTGATTCTAGATAAATATAAATATATTTATCTGAAATTCCAGTACAAATGAAAACTAAAAATAAATTCAATAATTTTGTTAACTGGAAAGTTCTTTCTGATAATTGTTCCGATTTGCTGTAAAATCAGTTTTTTTCCACATGGCTGAAATTATAGAATTCTGCTAAATGAAGCTCTTAGCCTTTGTAAATCAAATAACATTAAGTCTTGAATGGAGTCTTGCCAGCAAAGATCTCATGCTCCACTTGCAGTGAGTTCTTTTATCTCTGTTAAAATTGGTTCTTTGTAACAGCGAGAATGACATACATAGCCATCAATGGTCTCTCGACTTTTCCACTTTACTTTACAGTTCTCGCCCGTTCTCAGGCTTCTGCCTGCCTGTACTTTCTCCCATAAATCTAGTTAGCAACAAATTGCACTGAAATCTCTATTTTGTGATCTCTGGCAACTCTGGCTTTGCCCTATTACTCTGCAGTGGGTGAAAGGAGTTAAACTAGCTAGATTCCACATGAGTATGTGTGTGTGTGTGTGTGTACCACAGGCTTGCAATTTCACTCAGTCTGCTCGCATGCACACATACACGCACAAACAGGCACAAGTTTTGCCTGCAGCTCTTTGTGAACAGAAAAAAAAAACGAGATTCTTCCAGTCTGCTGCTTCTGCTTCTCTGTTTCTTCTTCTATGCTATGCTATGAAGCTCGCTCCTCTTTGTTCTAGCTTCGCTTTTGCATGTCTGGCCTTACGCGGCATAAGTTATATCAAAGACATTCTAAGCAAGCGACAGCACCCACCCCGCGTATAGGAGCAAGTGAGGCAGGGCGTGAGTGCACAACGCTCATATGCCAATCAAAGTTGCTGCGTAGCTGCGCTGCGACTGCGCTGCTTTCATTTTTGTTTTTAAGTTCGCTTTAGTTTTTGCGTCTCTCTCACCGCGCTGCCAATGACAAAGTTATTTTTATTATTGCATGTGTGTGTGTGTGTGTGTGTGTGTGTGTGTATGAATATACTAGAACCTGTAAACAGACAACGCAATGTAAATGAAATATTCATGCAAGACGTCACGTAGCGTAGCTTTAAATCGAAATTCCATGACATCCAAATGTTAATTTGGTGTAAACAAAGAGAGTAGAAGAGTTAACGACCGACCCCAATGTGCATATATGTGGCTGACATTAGGCCTAGGCGAGTTGATTGTTAACAAATCCAATGCAATATCGAGTGAAATTCATCGCACCTGCTTGTCAAATGATCGTGATCGACTGGAAGTCACTGGGAATGAAAATGGAAATGGAAATAGTTGTAGAAGGTGTGCCAATCGAATGTCATTTCTTAGTCATATTCGCCGCGAACCTTGCGGCCAAAAGCGAGACCTCGACAGTTAAAGTGAGCTGCGCTTAGCTAAGGTTAAGGGAAGGCCACTTCAAGTGGGCGAGTGCGAATGTTAACTAAATGCGACATAAGCGATATACATACATTCATACAAATACATTAATATCTCATTTAAGTCTATGCAAATGTTGCTAAACATGTTGACTGTCGTGCGTATCTCTGAAATACAGCAGCTGCCTGTCGCAATACACACGCACACGCGTACGTATGCCCGTGCATACATACGTACGAAATTTCAAAATGCTGGCAAACATGGCGCGTGCGACAGAGACAGAACATTTCTGTCATGTCAAAAAGGCACAAAAAGAGAAGCAAGCACCGTTGCCTTAAATCGCGGTAGGGTATGTGCGACTTAAGCCGCTTAAAGATAATAAATGAATATGTGGAAAGAGAGGAAATATAACAGAATCTGTTATTTGTGTAGGCTATATATAAACAATGGTTGCTATGCTGCTTGCTTAGCTTTGTGCTTATTTTTTTTAGTCTAATAAAATTACACATATAAAATTATTTAAAGGATTTTTGCTAGTCGTAGTAGAATTAGTTTAATGGGAGGTTTTATTTTTAATTTTATAGGGTATGTTCAAGGCACATTTAATATAAATTGTTGCCATTTCTTTTTGCACTTTTAACTTGACTTTTTTTAGCGCAAACGAATTGAATTTTGCCGCTAGTCGACCTTTCCGTCAATTTCAGTTAGATTTTGGGGTCTAGAAATATTTTTGGGAATTACATAAGTATATTATATATGTATGTAAATATTTCTACAATTTTTATTAATACATAATTATTTCTATTCTATTTGCAGGTAAGCGATTGCAGCCTACGGATATTTAGGCTAATAAAAAACCCGTGTGAGTTATTTAGTTGGTTAGTTTTAATATATGGTTTTTGTATGGATGATATATGATGATCTGTGCTATAATTAATGATCGAATTGTACAGTTCATGGCTGATTACTTTCAAAAAGAAACAACAATAACAATAACAACAGCTGCCCCATGTTCTCTCAGTGTATGGCTGGACCAGTTTTTATATTTGAGAACTTGTTTTTCATTTATTTTGATTTTATTTTATTTTTGGGTGCACATTTGCACAACGAACGCAATTTATGTGTGTACATACTTTGTTGTTATTGTTGCTTTTTATAATTTGATTTTTGTTGTTGTTGTTTTTGGGCCACTTTTCAATGGAGCCGGCCTCCAAGTGCAGCTCCAACTTCAACTTTTCAATGCGACCCTCGGGGCGACGCCGAATGGAGGTCAAAACAGAAGAGAAAATTTGCCAATAACAACAATGTTGCGATCAACAGCAGCAGCAGCAGCAGCAGCAGCTCTGCTCTGCTCTGCTACTCTGGCACTCTCTGTCTCTCTCCCGCTCCCTCTCTTCGGTAGTTGCCTTGAGGCTGTTGTTGTGGCTGCGACGTCGGCTTCAACGTTGACGCTTGCTTTACTTGTTTTATTATCGTTCTTGTTGCAGCTCGTAACTGTCGCAGTGTCTGTGTTTGGCTCTGCCTGTGTATGTGTGAGTAACAATGCAGGCTGCTTTTGTGGGCTGCTCAACGCTCTGTCTCTGTCTCTATCTCTATCACACACACACACGCACGTTGTCTATGGAAATTGAATTTAAATTGGGTTAACAAGTGTTAATGGACAATTCCCAAGCCCAGTAAATGCAGCGAACAAAACGAATGAGCGAACGAGCGAACGAACGAACGAATGAACAAAAGCACAAAGTACAGTAAACACAAAGTACCGCAACTGCTGTTCTGTGTTGGCACTGATGATTACTTTTTTGTGAGGCGATATTGAATGCAAAATGAGAAGCATGAGAAAGGGCGCATAAACACAAAAGAATCAGCACTGGAAAGGCAGCTGATGGAAGGCACTGGAAGTAATGCTAAAAATATATGAGCAGGTACTCTAGGAGGGCATCTTTCGAGCTGTCGCTTTACGTCAATTTGACTTAATCTTAATGAAATCATCGGCAGCGCCACCTAGTGGCATGTTTTGCGCATAGATTATGCAAAGTAACGGTAGAAAAAGGTTGCTGCCGCCTACAAAGTAGAATCAAATTAAATAATATCAAAGCTGCTTGGGGCCGGGAAAATCTCTCGTGAAAAGCGCTGTGCAGTGAAATGTGCGATTAAAAAGCGAGCGAGACAGCAACACTCACACAGAAAATTGAACAAAAATAGAATTACCAAGTTGCACAACAAGCCAAGTGGGCGTGGGCCTGAGTGGGAGGAAGGGGGAGGGGCTGGGTAATTGCGAGTGCGGCTCCGTCACAACACATTAAACGCAATTATAGAAAGTCAATTGAGAAACGAGCAACAGCAGCAGCAGCAGCAACAACAGGCTGCAAATTGCGCGGGCGTCGCCGTCGGCGCCTTCGCTGTCGTTGTCGCTGTCGACGTCGACATCGACATCCCACAATCAATGGTGAGCAACAAGCACAACCCCCATTTCGAAAACCTTTCCCATTTGCATGCGCTTCGAGTTTCACTGGAAATTAATCCTTTTGCCATTGAGCAGCTTCTCAACACACACACACAAATACTCTTATCGGCATTGCCTTTTCGCCAGCTTAATGCTTGGCTTAGCAACACAAAGCTCACTACTTTGTCACTTCGCTCGCCATTTCTCTCTCTCGCTTAGTCTGCTTTGCTTGCAATTATTTTCTTATTGGACCTCTGTGGATTTTATTGTTTGCGCTTCGCTTTCTACAGGTGTGCGCTGCTCCGCTGCTGCAGCAGCGATGACTAATGCTCTAACAGTGTTTAGTATCTTTTTGCGAAAACAAGTTTTAGCTGACGTATCAAACGATTTTGTTTTTATTTATTCCAAATGGATTCAATATCAAATTCGAACTTATTCAAATTGTATATTTTTCCCTCTCTGTCTCACTCTCTCTTATGCCTCGTGCTTCATTTGCTCAAGTTCTTTACTTAGCTTTTTAAAGGTTTTCTTTGTTTGATTTTATTTTCGAAACTAAAAACAAAATGCGGAAATTTGTTAAACAAATGTTTAGATAACAAAATAATAACTGAAGGTCGCAATCAATTCAAAAATAGGTTTTGTGGAATTTCCTATTTTGGGCAAAAAATAAATAAATAAAAATAAAATGTAAAAATTCTTGTGAATTTTTCTCTAATTTCATATAAAATAAATTTGTATTTAAATTATGCAAAACAATTTTAAAAATTTAATTAGGCGTTGCAGTAGACATACAAATACCCTGTAATATAAGTGGCATAGGCTATATAAAACGTCTAAAAGCTTCCATTTATTAATATAGTCTCACCTTACTTGGTATCTCTTAGTTGTTCAGTTTTCTATTATTGCGTGCTTTGTATACTGCATAATTTACAAATAAAAAAAAAACACGGCAAAGTTATGCGACACAAATGTTGCTCTGATTGGACCCTCAACAACCCATTCTAACCATGCATTCCATCTGTCTCTCACTCTCTCGCTCGCCCTGCCTAGCTTGCCGCATATTCACTGCAATTTATGCATGTGTGTGTGTGTTTAAAATTCTCGTGTTGGAACTCGTCCACAGAAAAATGCGACTGGCGAAACTGTCAAGCGCAACTATGTTGCACTGTGTTCGTGTTGCTGTTGCTGTTGTTGTTTGTTTGTAGCTTTTTCTTGTTTTTCTTTGCTTGGTTTTGTTGACTGTCGGCGCATATTGAATATTTTCTTGGCTTATTACAACATTTTAAGTCGTTTATTTTAAAATTCTGTCGCTCGCCCCGTGTGTGCGTTTCTCTTTCCCTCCTGCTTCGTCTTTTCCATAAATGTAACGGTTGCTGTTGCTGGTCCTATACGGTTTCGCCATATGCCTATTCCTCTATGCCTGGCCGCAGCAACAAAATTTCGAGCTGCTGCTGACTTCCGTGTATCTTCTTCTCCTTCTTCGTCTTCTTCTTCTTCTTCATTATTACTGCTGTTGTTGTTTGCACTAGCTTACGCGTAATTAAGCTGAAAAAATATTCATGGTTTCTTCTTCTCGCTCCTGCATCTGCCTCTGCCGCTGCTGCTGTTGTTGTTTTTTTTTTTTTATATATATTTTCGGTGGCCATTTACACGCGACGTCGCATCGCTGCTGGCGTTGCCTGTTGTTGACCGCTGAGTAGGGCATTTCTTCTGATGGTTTTTGTTGTAGCTGTTTTTGTCGTGGCATATGGAAATGGAAATAGCTTCGTTGCACGCGGCTTTTGTTCGTATTGCCGCTGCCGCTGCCGTTGCTGCTCCTGCTGGTGCCGCTGATTAGGATTTTAGCATGGAATTCTATTTTCGAACACGGCTGTTGATTGTTGTGCATTCTAGCATGAAAGTTGAACTGAAAGAGTATTCGAGTTGATGATCTTATACTAAGAGAGCGCTCGCTGTCTCTCTCGCTCTCTTGTGATAATGTTCGAGTGTGTGGATTCCATTCTATGAAAAAGTTGTAGAGGAATAAAGCATAGAGATTATTGCTTAGCTTATATAATGCTATGTAAATCAGAGCCATTATATATGAGTAATAATATTGTATATAAAATATTTTCATCTATTAATTTTCCCATGTTTCGCTTCAAATTTCCCCCATTGGGCATTAAATTTGTTGAAACCCATCGGACATTCCACTAATTTCAATCAATGCGATAGCCACAAAGGCAACAGCAAAAACAACAAATTATTAATTAGGTGACATTTCATAAAAAGCTTAATATTAATTACGGCGTTTTGTTTAATTTCAATAATTAATTGCCTGTATTAAATTAATGCCTGAATAATTAATACAACACGAAAGCTAAAGCATGTCAGGCCAATCCTCTCCACGCCCTTCCCGTTGCTGCTTTCTTCTATTTTGGACTTTGCCAAAAGCTGCACTCAGCAGCAACGGCGACCGCGACAGCGACAGCGCTGTCGACTGCGACAACGACTGCGCCGTCGACGCTAGCAACTGTCAACACAAATTGAAAAGCTGTCGACGGCGCCAACTCTTCTCAGCTTTCAGTTGGCAGCCTATTCGACGCCGCGCTGAAGTGAGTTTCACTGTTCACCCTCAGCCACCTCTCGCACTCTCTACCTCTCTGTCACACTCTCTTTGCGCCTTCCGCCTCTCTCTTACTGCTTACAATAGTGTCTGGCTGCTGTCAATTCGCCCTCTGCTCGCCCGCTCTCTTCGTTTTCGCCTTGTCTGTACTTTAAGCACTTTGCCTAGGAGCTCACTGCTCTGTTTTTATCTGCTTCTTCTGCATCTTAACTGTGTTTTGTTTGTGCTTGTGTTTGTTTTTGTTGCTGTGTCGCTGCCCACTTGAATTGCTCTGCAGCTTTAGTTTTATTTCTTTACTGCTTTGTTTCTCATTTGTTGGCCTTATTAGTCATTGCAACATAGCCTCACATCAGTGCTAAAGTTAACTCCGCCCCTCATACTAGGCATAGCTTAGTCATGCTGACGTCGTCGTCGTCGTCTCGATTTATCCCTTACCTTAAAATAAGCTCATTAAATATACAAATTTCATCGATTCGGGCTTTTTGGGTTTTTGAAAAAAAAAAAAAAAGAATAAAATAAAAACGATGCAAAAGTTTTTTTTGGGAGGGTTTTTATGGTAATATGTTTATACATATTATATATTTCTTGTAATATTTCCATTCTTTTAATATTCAACTTTTTCTTTGAAATTAGGCCTGGTTCACAGAAATGCCGTGTATACTTAGCAACTTGTTGGGGGTTTTCCCATGATTTCATAGAAAATTCCCCGAGAATGTAATACTACCCCTGTCTCTGTCTGTCTCTCTCTCTCTCTCATTCACTCTCTTCGGCCTTACCCCTACCTACTCCCAGCTGCTTCCTCTTGTGCCTTCCTTGACTACCTTACCAATAAAGCTTTCAAGTTTTTTTATGTTTATTTATGGAGAATTTTACCGTTGCTTTTTATGGCTGACCACTCGATAAGGCAGCCATCCTACCTATTTCCTGGGCACAGCACGACCCATGGAACTGCAGCTCGTCCTCTTCATGCTATGTGCAAATATACTCAAGGAAACTTCGAGTGCGTTATTGTGCGTCAGGGCCAGTTGGCAGAATGGGTTTACAATGGGAAAGGCAGTCGGTATATATGTATGTATGTGTGTGTGGGCAGATATATATGCATATGCTAATACAGCCAGAGAGACTGATTGAAATAAGAATGTATTATATATTTATAAATATCTAATATATGAAACATAATATATGGCTGCATGAAACGCTGTCATATATGATATGACATATGATGAATCATATATGAATGATATTTGATATAAATACTAGAGCAGCAGTTGAAGTTGAATCACTATGAGTGAAGACAACATGAATAGTACAGAGCAAAATTGTTGATCCTTTCGATAACCTCTATTACTAATGCGGATTAGATAAGTACAATTGCTATATTACTTCTATATGCCATATAAGCTACAGGTCAAGAGTCTACAGAAAAATTGCTTAAGAGAAAACCTTATCTAGCTGCAGGTCAGAGTGGTTTTATCAGGTACTGGATCAAACTATTGAAATTAAAAGATAACTATATAATAATATCTATATTGGTAAAATCTGTTCTCTTCTGTAATATTTGAGTGAGATAATTTGATATATTGAGATATTTTGTTAAAAGATTTGCAAAATCATTGAAATGTTTTTTTTTTGTTGCTTGCTTTGACTTAATTCATTAATCGATTATCTATATCTCTATATATCTGCCATAGCTTGCAGGTGTATTTCTTCTCCCTCTACTTCATCCTTCCCCTTCTTGAACTCACAAATTTTCAGTTTTCATTTCCGTTTGAGCTTTTTCGCCACTGCAGGATACATTGAGCGGTTGGGTTTGAGGGGCTTATTTGGGGGTCTTTGAACCGTTTGTTGTTGGCCTTTTTGCAGCTCGTAATATTTAATGTGTTTGTTATGATTGTTGCTGTTGTTTTTGTTGTTGTTATGGAATTTATTTCTTTAGCTGTTGCTTGAAATGAAACACACTTGAATAATAATTTTATGTTTATGATTCAGGCAAGCACAAAGCCACTCAGATATTGAAAGAAGTAAAGAGTAAATATATATATACATAAATAATACATATGTGTGTGTGTGTGTGTATATATATATATATGTATGTATAGCTGGAGACAATCGCGTAAATTGGTCTAATTGGGAATATTGCCAAATGCTTCGAATCGATTCGATAAAAATAGTTTATATTGCTTCTTCCTCTCTCTCTCTCTCTCTGTATCTCTCTGTATCTCTCTGTCTCTGCCTCCCTCTCGGTCCCCTCTCTATGCAGCTGGCATGCCAGTTGCTAACTAACTAGTCTGACCTCTCTGCCACTCCCCGTTGCCCACAATGGAGCCACATGCATAACGCAATTATATATCAATTGGAATATTTGCATGATTTTGTTTGGCCGAGCTAAGTGCATGCAACTGTGCCACATTGTGTGGCAAGCCCTCTAGAGACTCGATATTTGCATCGCCCCTAAGCAAACACCATGCAGATGTGTGTGTGTAGAGAGAGAGAGAGAGAGAGGGCGATACTGCACTAGTTACTGTGGGCTGATAATGAAGCTCGTGCGGCAACGCCCACATCCTCGAAGTAGTTGACGTAGAAGTAGAAGAAGAAGAAGAAGAAGAAGAAGCTGAGCACAAATTCTTATCACTTTATTGCACTTATTGACAGTTGCCTCAGCTTGATGCGCCTCACCACCAGGCGACCAGCGGCTTATCTAGGCGATTTCTAGACGAGAATAAACAGACCTATCTGCTCTGAAATGAAATGCGATTAAAGTAGATGCAAGCAAAATGCTCATAGAGTGTCATAGAAACTATGAATAATTATATTTATATATATGTATATTCATATATATAATTATACAATTATTGATTAAAATGCTTTGTTCATATGGCTTGCCTTTCTTAGCACGACTTTTCCTTATCATTTCCACTTGCATTTCATATAATCTGAATTTTATTAATCAACATATACATATATCAGCTTATATATTGCATATATATTTTACATATATATATATATATATTTCTCCCCTGTTCAGTTCAATTCATAAGACAATAAAAAATCTACAGAATTTGTTGGATTTATTTAATATATGAAATTGAACTCATTTTCACCTTTCTTTATTTATTTTATTTTATTAAATTTCATTTGGAAAACGCTATTTTAAGAGGATTCTGCCAAAGCACTTTACACGTTTTCATATCTGTTGATATTTGTTAAATATCTTTATACATCCTCAATTAACAGTTCTATATATGCCATGAATCGAAATGTTATTCCCATGTTCATTGAACGTGAAAGATTCTGAAGCAAAAGTTGTGCAAAAATAATTTAATTAATGAGATTTGGTTTGCTCTGCTTGATATTTAAGTATATATTAAAATATATATGTACATATATATATATATATATCTTATCGCCAGACAACAAACCTTATTCTCTGTTCTACTGCTTCCACCTCCCGCTCCTCTTCTCTTCGCGCTCAGTGCTAAGCCGAAAATTGCATTTATGCATTTCAAAATATTTGCGGGGCCCCAAGCAAATGGCAAGAGGCAGCCGACTAGCTGCTGAGCGGTATATTGCTCAATATATACCCTGTAATACGAGAACGACAAGAGTTGTATTATAAGCTAAAAATATATACTAAATTAATTGTTATATATTGTCTGCTCTGGCTGTTCTCATTGTCTTCACACTCACACTCTCACTCATCAGTTATGCCCGCTGCTCTCATTTGGCTATAGGGTATATAAAGCCTCGCCGCAGTCATGCAAAATGCAATGTTGTCTAAGTTAGGTTGTTGTTGTGGTTTCATGTCTGTTTTTGTTGTTGTTGTAAAAGCACTCGACACGACACAAATTTCGTTCATTTACACAGTGGGAAGCGAGCATTGAGTGTGCTCAAGAGTGTGTTAGCGGTTGAGCAGGGGATGGGGGTACAGTGTGCGGCTGGGAGGGGGCAGGGCAGGTAGACAGGCGGCAAGTGGCCTAAAGTCGGTCTGTGGGGGTCGCTAATGTCGTTGCACTCGCCCAGGCAGCCCAAAGACGGCAGGCAAACAAAACACGGCAAAAGAAAAGGATTTTCTACTAAAATTGTTTGATTTATTTAATTTTTTTCGATATATTGATACATAAATGAATGATATTGACTAGCATATATATAATTGTAAACAATTCTTAAATCTGTGATAAATATTTAAAGCTTTAGAATTCACTTATTTACGTAATAGAAGTTAAAAATTCAAAAAACAATTTTAATAATTATATTTATACAAAATTTGTATTCATTGAAGTTACGAGTTTGCTTTTAGCCAAGCTTTACTGTGACTCCACTTTCGACTTGTCTTTGGCTCGTTTTTTATTGCCAATTAAAATTGCAACAGGCGAATCAATGCAATGCGAATCGATAACCAAATAGTTTTACTTCTCCCTCTTCTATCGGTCTCTCTCACTCTCTCTCTCTGTCTGTCTTCGCTTTTTGATGTGCAATTTACGATTTCGTTTCATTCCAATTGACGGCTTCACTTCATTTGCTCCATCCACTGTAATTGGCTCCCTCCTTTTGCGCTCTTTCTCATCTTCTCTTCCTTTTCGTTTCACTGTTTGCGCTTTTCATTTCGTGTCTCGGTTTTGGTCTGCTTTTTGCAGTAATTTTCCCTGTGCCCTGCATTTCGGCCAATCAAATTGACACGCGGCCAATTCCACTCGTTTCTCACTCCTTTATCCGCCACGCCCCCCGCATTCGCCGCAACCGGCGCCCGCAAGCGTCGCTTTCCATTTGGGCTTAGATACAATTTTTTTTCGGATTTTGTTGCTTTATTTTTATTTGCATTTAAATTACGTTCGCAATCATCGTTCATTTTTGTTATTGGCATTTTCATTTTGGGTTTTCCCGGGGAGTTCGGTTTTCCCAGCTCTGTGGGGAAAACGCGTTGATTGAGTGGGTGGGAAAGAGCATTAGGTGGACTCTATAATCGCGCCAAGGCTGATGGATCGCATTCCACACACGCATTTCTATTGGAAGTGAGTTCCAGTGGAAGTTATACCACATGAGAGTGCTTTCCAATAGGAAAGGTGCGAGTTATTGGACTGAATTGATTTGCTGTCTAGAAATATTTTAGATAACTCTTTTCATGACTTTCAGCATATATCTTAATCTAAACTGAAGAGTGAAGAGTGAAGAGTGAATGTAGAAACTAATCTAGAAATAATCATTTTGTAAGCTGGGATGCATCACGTCTCAAATGCATTTTAAGATTAACATTTTTAATGAATGAGATTTAATAAGCTCTATATGATATATCAGAATTCTGGAATAATCTATTCTTAAATGAATCATTTCTTTATGATAAAAAGTTATTCAGATCATATCAGTTCGGTCTCTGTATCAGCTTGAAGAGTTCTTTCTGCTGCTACACAGCTACAGCGTGCAGTTCGCCTCGCCTCTTCTATGCTCTCTCTCTATCTCTCTCTCTCTTCCTTTGCTCTCCTGTCTGCCGCTCTACTTGTTCCAGTTCTGGAATGACTTGTTAAACTTGTCGCGCTGCCTGCTCAGCCAGTTACTGAGTGGATGACTCCCAGCTGTCGTTGTTGCCGTCGCTGTCGCTGTCAGTGCTGCTGCTATCTGCTTGGACTCGCTGCTCTCAATTCGCCCCGCTCCTCGCTCTGCCCATCATGTCAACTCGCCTCGAGCGTCGTTCGTCAAGTGCTGACCTCAATCGATGTTACAACAACAAACAGCTCAACGGAGATGTCAGTTATAAAAATATCATGCACTCTATGCACACGCACACAAACACACACATATATATATATATATGTATAATGCACGCAAGGAGTTTCAAGTGTTGCTGCTGCTTATGCGGCATATGTTCTGCTCGCTCCTGTTGTCCGCTGTCGGCGCCGTCGTCGCACGCTACGTCATTCGGTTTTAGCTTAGACGACTTTAGTTTTTAGCTTTTACAGCTGCCAAAACGCTGGCGCGCCATGCCACGCCCACACTCGAGTCGCATAAATTTGCATTCGCGTGTGTGTGTGTGTGTGTGTGTGTGTGCACACACTCATATGCCAACTACTCGCCCATTTCCGCTGCTTATTTGCCGGTTCTCTGCATGCAGTGCAGTCGCCCGCGGCTCACTTCGCCGCAGCTCGCCTTGCCTCGGCTCGCTTCGCTGCGCTGTTGCCACATGCATTGTGCAATACTCGCCGCAGTCGCCTTCCCATTGGGTTACTTTAGGTCATTGCAGTTGACGTCTAATGCTCGCTTGAAGGACGCCGTCTAAAGTGTCGCTGCAGCTGCAGCAGCTACTGTTATTGCTGCTGTTGTTGTTCTTGGCGGCGGCCACAGTGTTGCCAAGCAGCGAAATTAAAGCAATTATTTTTAGCAGAAAGAAAAACAGTTGCTGAAGACTGAACGCCCTTGTGAGCGCATGCCTATTATATATATAAGCTATTGTTGCTGATGCTTTTATGAGAAGATAAAGCCACAGAGAACAAAAAGTTTTCGCCTCGAATCGCTAGCCTCCGCAACCAATTTGAAAGCATAGCTAGAAAAGGCTAGCTGAGCCAACACTGGTAGTTTCTAATGCTAGCGCTGCTTGTGGGCAGCGCACAGCGAGCGTCGCCTCGCGCCACGCTTCGACCTCCAAGCTGGCTGCGCTGCTGGCGTCGTTCGTCAACATTTGGTTGCTTTTTTTTCGTTCGCCTCACTCGCCTGAGAACAGAATTTTGCAATTGTGTCTGCATACATTGAATCATTGAATAGCTTGGCTATGTTATTAGCATTTGTATTTGTTGAATTGAAAATTTAGTTGTTGCTCAATTTAGCTATAAATAAAGCAACTTTCACTCAGAAAGCATTAGTCGAAAACTGTGCAATGCTAGTGAAACGAAAATTTCCCTTAATTTCATTTAATTTATTTTCGCATATTTTTGTTGCTTGTCTATTGTCAACTGCATGCAACATTTAACCAAAAAGCAACAACTACGACGTCGGCGCCGCCGCTGACGCCGAAGCTTTCACATAGTCGACAAATGTCGCCCACATTGCTTGCATGCGCTCCACATGCTCAAATGTGTATATATGTGTGTGTGTGTGTGCACATTGTGCATGCCTATGTGTACATGTGTGCGTGTGTGTGTCTGTGCTTTTACCTCATTTACGTTGCTGTTGCTGTTGCTGTTTGCCGAAACTCTTAAAAAATCATGCTGGCGTAAATCCGCGCAATTTAAATTTAAATTGCATTTTGTGTTTCTTTTGCCGCTTTTTCTGCAATATAAGTGAAAATGTTCGCTGCTATTGTTGTTGTTTATCGTTATCGTTAAACAAAATAAAAATAAAGAAAAAATCCAACAGCACTTGAAATGCACTTTTCTTGCTTTTCTCTTGTTTTCGCATTTAATTTGTAATTGATTCTGTTATACGTTACCGACGCTGTTGTTGTTGCTGTCGCAGCTGCTGTTAATGCACTCGCAGCGAAAAGAAAACAAAAATACATTTTAATCGGGAACAGAAGACATGAGAGCGAGAGGGATAGCTTGTTCGCTTTGTTGTTGCTGGGAGCAAGTTTATTGGCGTCATTGACGTTGCCATCGCAGTCGGCGTCGGCGTCGACGTCGACGTTGCCGTCGCTGCGTGTGCAATCAAGTGTGCAATGCAATTACACAAATCAACACAACAACAAGCGCATATTATATGCTATTATAATAATAAAAAAAATAAAACACAAATATAGACTCAATTTGGGCGTAGTTGTTGTTTATTACTCGTTTTGCATATTGAATTCACGCTTCCGTTAGCCTTAAAAATAACAATGTGTTGCTGGACACATGTTGCTCGTGGCTGACGCTCTAGCAATATCGATATTGCGCGTCATTTGCCATCTCGCTCTGTCTGTGGCTCCCGTTTATCTTCAGCCTCTGCCTCTGCTTCTCAGCCTGTTGCGGTTTTATCTTGCTGCCATTTGATCGCCTTTTTGATTTTTCAAGTTTGAGCTGGTTTTTATTTATTTGCTTGTTTTCGCGTGTGTATTTTTTCTTTTCTTCTTCTGCTGTGAAAGTACATAAAAGGCATGTACGCCTTTTTTTTAGAAAGGCAATTGGCGACATTTTTGCAACGGCAACATGTTGCTGTTGCCATGCTGCCAGTTTGTATCTGTGCCAGTTTTCATTTAGGCTAGTTTTTTCTTCTTATTTTTTGGCATTAACAATTCTGCTCGCTGGGGTGTGCAACAGCCAAGCATAAGCTGTTATGTAAATGGGCTCGTATTGAAAATATGCTGCACAACGCGTGTGTTAATTCGCTTGGCAACATGCGCCCAAGCGCAACATGAATTCGCCCAATTATTGTCGCAGACTGTAGACTGCAGTCTGCAGTCTGCAGTGCAACTTTCTCCTTGGTTCTGACATGTTCTGGCAACATGGTCGCAACATTGTTGCTGCTGATGTTGACATGCTGAAATTCTTGTGCGTGCATTGCTTTCATTTGGAACTACAAATATTTGCACAGCTCCTCCACCTGCTGCTCTCCCCGCCCGTTGCGTTGTCAACATATTTACTGTTGCGCTTCCCATTAATCAGCGCTATTCGCCGTCAACATTTCATGCCATATAACCTGTTGCTTCTGGAAATTATGATTATTTTATTTAATTTCTTGTATTATCTTTCCTTCTTCTTTGGCGTCTTTCTCTTCGAGCGTTTCTTATCTTTCCGCTTCCGTTTCGAGGCCTTAAAGTATTTCTTGTTGCTCAAAGCATATATCGTGGCTGCTTTTTTAAGGCAACTCTTTTGTTGGCGGCACCCTCGACTTCCGCTGTCTGCGTCGCGTTTTCACCATTTGCAACATGCAACCCGAAACTAAATTTACATTTGCATTTACGAAAGCTGCGCTGCGCTGCGCCAACTTTCACCCACAGCTGGGCCCAACTAATTCTATTTAGCTGCGGTTTTTCCTGTTGTTTACTCAGAATTTTATACCAAGTTGCCTCTACGTCAATCTCTGGCTGTTATTATTGTTTTTATAGGCTCTGCACGTGCAACCGTCATAATCCCTCGGTACATATGGGGTCTGTCTCTAGCGCTTATCGCTGGAATTGAAATTAATATAATTTGAATAGAGCTTTTATTATTGTTGTACTGTCCCAGTCGCGGGAAACAACAATCCCCAGCCGATAACCGATTACCGATAGTGAGTGAGGGCAAACGATAACGCGCTTGAGTACTTCGCTTCATATGTGATTTCTCGTGTTGCTAGATATATAAAATAGATAATATTAGAGGGGTTGTTAGCAGCGTACAGCTTAGGGTATCTCGTAGTCCTCGACCGGAGCGCTCTATTCAAGCATCGTAAGGTCAAGACTTTATCAAGGGAAAGTAATATGCTGATTTCAATAAAGTTTCTCCTAAACGCTTCCATAAATTCCCATCAAATTTCAATTACGCGAAGCTCCTCATATATAAGCTGCTGCCGTCCCCTGCCCGCCCCCACGACTTCATTAGCAAACAAAAGTTGCCTTTTATAAGAAGGTGTGGGGGAAGGGCAGCGAGGGCAGCGAGACTTTAGCTTTTGTTCTCTTTAGCATCCAGCGTTACGCTCAACACCCGCATAACACGCCCCTCCTGCTCCTCCTCCTGCTGCTGCTCCTCTGCACCGTTTTACACTCTGTTGAGTCGCGATTTATGCAACAAGCGGCGGCGGCTGAGGCAAACGGCAAAAGGCAAGTAAAAGCAACAATAACAACCGTTACGTTTCGTATTTGTTTGCCAAAACTGCGTCACGTTGCAAGTGGAGAGGTTGTTGAGAGAGAGGGAGGAGGCGGAGCCCCTGCCTGCAGAGGGATTTGCGTAAGCGAATTCGATTTATTGTGCAACTCAACAATAAATATGCAAATAGATGTCATGTGAAGCGTTAGTCGAGCGAGAGACAGAGAGAGAGGATGCTGATACGTAACTTGTTGCAGCGACTGGCGTGTGGCATGCAGCATGCAGCATGCAGCGTGCATCATGCGGCACGTAACGTGTGACAGCGCCACGTGAGCCAAAGATGCAAAGATTTCCTTATACAAAATCCTCGAAAGGTCCTTGGCCACTGGCGCTCGCCTTGGCTGCCTGCTTGCAGCCTTCAGTTGAACGTTGGGGGGGCGGCGAAACGATTAGGTGGCTCGGTGGTTGGGCGCCTGGGTGGTTGCTTGACTCGAGTTGTGCGATTGTCCGACATTTGACCTTGGGTCAAATACTGTTGCTGTTTGAATTCGCCCAACGCTTGACAATTATGCCAAAGGACAGACAGACAAAGCAGGCAACGGATCAGCAGGCAGAGTTGAATCGATGTCGATATCGATATCTAATCGATATCTAATCGATAGTTTAACATATCGATTGTCAGTTGACTATCGATTAACAATCGAGAGTGAGCGAAACTCACTCGTCTCATTCTTCCATGTTTCTCGCTCACTGAGCCTTTGGACATACCAGTTACACATTACTACAGGGTATATGCAGGGTATTCACTAGTCCACTCAGACTGCTTGTTGGCTCACCGGCTTTGTCCACTTGCAGTTTACCTTTCGATTTCAATTTGGCTCCTCGAATTGTGCGCTATTCCTCATCGGGCTTTGCATAATTTATTGCATTTAGTTTTCACTCGCTGCGCCATAAATTTACAGTCACATCTAAAATGTTGTTCCAACTGCCACGCCCCCCGGCTACGTATGCCGCCCTTGTGCTGGACATGGGCATCGCGTGTGTCCTCAAATTTCGTTTTGATTACAAGTCGCAGTCACATTTTGTGTCCGGCTGATGGTAGAAGCCGCAGGCCACGTTAGCCATGGCAGCCATGGGTACCCTTTGACCCCACCCCTCCTCCCTCAGCTCCTTTGAACGACCTTCAGCTATAGAATTTCCCAGGCCTTTCCGCGCGTGGGCTCACCTCGGCTCACTCGTGATATAAAAAATTCTTTTTATTTTCCGTGTTTTCTCGTCGTCCCGTGCGCTATTTTTATGTCTTTTTCTCTCGCATTTCTATTGAATGTCCTCTGACGCAAATTAATTAAATTATGTAATAAGCAGGGTCGCTTGGGGGAAGAGGAGGAGCTCCTACTTAACCAGCTCTAAATTTAGCTACAACAAAACAAAAGTCAACGATGTCTAATATGAGATAATTATTGAGTCCGATGGGTGGTGTGAGAGCAAAGAAGAGGAAGAACAGAGTGAAGAAGAAGAAGATGACTGCTTATTGATATTGATATACTCTTATGTATGAAGACATTACAAAGTGAACTTTGGCCTATGGCCACTAATAGAGAATGCAGCTGTTGCGCACTGGCGAAGCTCCAATTGGAACTCTAACTAATTGGATTCCTAGAAATGGCCTAGAAATCAATAGCGCCAACGTTGCTTGTATTTGTAGTTTCTCTATGAATTATATATACATATATAAGTATATATTTATTTGTATAATAACTATACTTAGCAATTGCGTCGATATGTCATTCCTCCTCTTACTGTTTTACTTTACTTTCGATTTTTAAATTAATATCGTGAAACTACTGATACATGGGAATAGGCATAGATTAATAAAGACTTATATTGATTTATGCAAATATGTCATAGATAAATATATGTGTTTAGATGGATAGAATCAGAAGAAATGCATATGGAAACATAAAAATGCATTTGAATTGTTTTTTAATATAATATATATATGATAAGATATATATCTATAAACTGTCGACAGTGGTCTCTGTCTCTCACTCACCCTCACCCTCTCACTCTCACTCTCACTTTCTCTGTCCTCTATCTCTCTCTTTCTGTATGCTATTACACAAGATAATATATGCGTTGTGCCTCTTGGGAGCGGGCCAGATCACATCAGCCCTGCTCAATCCTAATATGTGAAGCTTCAAAATTTGACAGTGTAGTAACTTCACTGCCGACTCACTTCTGAGTTGAAGTTCGTAGCACACGACACACAATAAAGCTGATTGTACTTAAAGAGATGTCTCTGGAGATCTGTCAACCTGAATGGTATCAATTCTCTCTATATCTCTCTCTCTCTCTCTCAATAACTGCTAGAAATTGAAATACCCAAAAGTTTTAGGCAACGAAACTGAGTTAGCGCATATAATTTGATCACATCTATTTATATATATATTTATATATATATATATATGTATATATATACATATATTTATGTATATATATATGTATATATATACACACATATTTACTTATATAACTGTTAAATGCCATGATGACTCTCGGATACCTGCAACAATGGTCCAAGATATGCCTGGGTAAATATTCCATATTCATATCAGCTTCCTTATGGCATGCACTCATATATATATATATGTACATATAGATTGGCGATTATATATGTCTTTATTCAGGTAAAATACGCTTTATTTTAATTATAATTATTGTGACTTGTCAGCCGTATTTGCGACTGTTTCAATTGCCCGAAATGCGCGTTTGCTTAACTTCGTGTCGTTTTCTTTGTCAGCTCTCTGACCGCGAGATATGGGGAAGTGTATATCTATTCATACATGTATATCTATAGTCCGGGTCGGCTTATGGTCCGCTATGAGCTGCTCGCATTTTACAATTGCCTGAGCAGTCGCACAGTTTGTGCTGCTCGAGGAGAATTTTGTAGCGAATAGAAGAAATGTTGTCCTCAGTGTTTAGACGTTTGCTAAGAAGAGGTTGAGATACGCTGTTGCTATCTGGCATGTAATTAATGCAAGATTTCCCTTTTTATTGCAGATTGCGATTGCGGCTGTGTGGACTCGTACAACGGCCAGGCGCAGGCAGCGGCAGTGGCAGCAGCAACGGCAGCAGCGGCAGCGACAGCAGCACACAATATTGTGAGCAACAACAGCAGCAGCAGCAGCAGCGGCGGCGGCGGCGGCAACGGCAACGGCGGTGGCAGCAGCAGCCTCAAAACGGCGCACGCTAAGGTTGCCACATCGGGGGGGCATGCCAATACGCAGCCCCCCAGCAAGCGCTCGAGCAGCGGGGCCGACGGCGACTATCAACTGGTGCAGCACGAAGTGCTCTACTCGCTGTCTGCGGAATATGAGGTGCGTTGCAACACGAATGAACTGGTGAACCAGTTCACTGAATATTGAACAAGACTCGAGTTCAGTCGCGCAGGTTAATCGAAATTCTCTTCTTGACTGAAAAGAACTAGTGAGCTTGTTCACTGAATCTAGTTCAATTGATCAGTTTGAATCAGCGTTGATTGAGGGTAGAGGGTAGGGTTCTATACAGCATAACATACATATCAAAATGAACTAGTGAACTTGTTCAGTGTTCATTAACCAGTAATGCAGCTGGTTCAGCTGCTCGTGAACCAGTTCATTTGCTCATGAAGTAAGCGAAGTGAACTTTATGATCTACTGAGCTGAAGTGAACTGGAACCATAGCATTTATGAACTACTAAGCTAGTGAACAGGTTCATTTGTGATAATATATTTATAACGATTTTCTTTCGTCCGTTTAGGTCCTGGAATTTCTGGGTCGCGGCACCTTTGGCCAGGTGGTCAAGTGCTGGAAGCGCGGCACCTCCGAAATCGTCGCCATCAAAATCCTAAAGAATCATCCGTCGTACGCGCGCCAGGGACAGATTGAGGTCTCGATACTGTCGCGCCTCAGCCAGGAGAATGCGGATGAGTTCAATTTTGTGCGCGCCTTCGAGTGCTTTCAGCATAAGAATCACACCTGCCTGGTCTTCGAGATGCTCGAGCAGAATCTCTACGATTTCCTCAAGCAAAACAAGTTCTCGCCGCTGCCCCTGAAGTACATACGACCCATACTGGAGCAGGTGAGACTAAGTCAAAGTAAACTGAGAGGCGACATGACTAACTCTCTCTCCCTCTCTCTCTCTCTCTCTCTCCCTCAGGTGTTGACTGCCCTGTTGAAGCTGAAGCAATTGGGACTGATTCACGCCGATCTGAAGCCGGAGAACATAATGCTTGTGGACCCAGTGCGCCAGCCGTATCGCGTCAAGGTCATTGACTTCGGAAGCGCCTCGCATGTGAGCAAAACCGTCTGCAACACGTACTTGCAGTCGCGCTACTATCGGGCACCGGAAATTATCTTGGGGTTGCCGTTCTGCGAGGCCATTGATATGTGGTCGCTGGGCTGTGTGGTGGCTGAGCTCTTTCTGGGCTGGCCGCTGTATCCGGGCAGCTCTGAGTTTGACCAGATCCGCTATATATCGCAAACGCAGGGCCTGCCCACGGAGCACATGCTGAACAGCGCCTCGAAGACATCGAAGTTCTTCTATCGTGACGTGGACTCCACGTATCCGTTCTGGCGCCTGAAGACCACCGAGGAGCACGAGGCGGAGACGAACACGAAGAGCAAGGAGGCGCGAAAGTATATCTTCAACTGCCTGGACGACATCGGGCAGGTGAATGTGCCCACGGACCTGGAGGGCGGGCAGCTGATGGCCGAGAAGACGGACCGCCGTGAGTTCATAGATCTGCTCAAGCGCATGCTGACCATCGACCAGGAGCGACGTCTCACGCCAGCGGAGGCGCTGAATCACAGCTTCACGAGGCTCACCCACCTGGTGGACTATGTCTATTGCAACAACGTCAAGGCCTCGGTGCAAATGATGGAGGTGTGCCGACGTGGCGATTTCCATACGTGAGTGGACCTAAAACCCTTTCCAATTTATGTATATACTAATACTCTTTCCCTCTCTCTGACTCTTTCCACAGCGTACAACCTGCCCCCACGCTGGTGACGAACTTTGTGCCCAGCAGCACGGAGAACATGACCTTCACCATCAACAATCCGCTGACCAGCCAGGTGCAGCGAATCGTACGCGACGGCCGTCCAATGGCCTACGAGGGGCTCTATCAGATCTATGGCGGGCGCAATGTGGCGCGACAGTATCCGCAGGCACGCACCGACACGTTCCAGCATCAGCTGGTGTCCAACATACTCTGTCCGCCCTCGTACCAGGCCATGCCCAGTCCCACCAAGCACGTCGTTGTGGGCAGCGCCACGATGCAGCCGCCGCTGCAGGTGCCGCCGCAGCAGTATGTCAATGTGCCCGTGCCCGTGTCCATGGTGGAGCCCAGCTCTGGGCCGCGCATGCTGCTCACCAATCGGGTGCAGGCCAGCGGCGTTGCCTGGCCACAAACTGGCGGACGGATGGCCTTGGTGCCGTCCTGGTCGCAGCAGGCGCCGGCGCACTCGCTGATCGTCGACTCGACCTCGCTCTTCAATGTGGAGGAGATCTATCCCAAGCACCATCTCAACTTGCCGCGCAACGATCTCAAGAAGGAGTCACCGGCTCATCATCTAGCGTGCGTATCGATTGTATATTCCAATTCCAAGGGCTCAGCTCAAACTAACTCCCTTTTTGGACCCAGCAGCAAGGGCAGTTCGTATCGTGTGCCGCGTCACGAGAAGAAGGAGCATCAGCAGCTGTCGCCAGTGAAGAAGCGCGTCAAGGAGAGCTCGCCGCCGCATCAGCAGCGCTACCAGCGCGCCGCCCACGTTTCGCCCCAGTACCACGCCCACCACAACTGCAACTACGGCGGCGGCGGCGGCGGAGGAGGCGGCGGCTATAGCGCAGGCGCCCCAGGCGCCGTCGTCGCCAGCTCCGCCTCATCAGCGAGCAGTGAGTGTCGCCTAATCATGCTCATGCCGCAGCGCTACAGTCTCATGGCTGACATAATACTCATATGAAAGATCCATTGCTGAAGCCTTTAACTGTTAACTGTGTTCCATTTGTCCTGTTCGTTAACCTTGTCCAGTTGCCCAGTTGCCCAGTTGGCCAGTTTTTCTTATTGCTAATTTCACATTTTGTTTGTTTATATAAAATAATTTCTTTATTTATTTAAATTAATATGTATTAAAGTTGGCTGTCATAGAATCTAGTGGAATCCTTGAGACTTAGTTGCCCGTGATTAATCTCTGCGTCTGTGTCTTTCAGATATCATCAATGCCAGTGGCAGCAGCTCGTCGAGCTCGCATCATCATGCGCCGGTGGCGCATGCTCCGCACGGCAGCAGCGGCAACAGCAGCGCCTACAGCAGCGCCGGCCACCACATCGTGGTTAGCAATTGCAGTGGCAATGGAGGCGGTGGCGGGGGCGGTGGCTCGGCTGTCAGCTATCATGGCAGCAGCCAGCCGCCGCCGCTGCATGCGCACCAGCAGCCGCACGTGAAGCAGCCAACGATCACCATTCACGACACGCCCTCGCCGACAGCTGTCGTGGGCGACGTAATCACCATTTCGGACAGCGAGGATGAGGGCGCCGATGCAGCCGTGCAGCCGGTCAAGCAGCGAGCGCACGCCCAGTCGCAGACAAGCAGCAGCCTCATGCAGCAGCAGCAGCAGCAGCAGCATCCTCATCCACATCAACATCAGCAGCAGCAGCATCAACAGCAGCAACATCAACAGCAGCATCATCAGCAGCAACAGCAGCCGCCGCCGCCGCAGCAGCACTCGACAAGCAACTCACATTGCCGCAACAGCAGCGGACAGCCGTTGCATGTGCAACATCAGGCCGTCAATTATGGTAATGCACAACACAGTTCCATGTCCAACTCGAACAGCTCCGCGAATGCCAGCAACAGCAGCAGCAGCAGCAGCCAACGTTTGGCCAGCAAATGTAACAGCCAGCTGGGCGGCAGTAGCGGAGCTAATCATCATAGCCATCATAGCCATCACAGTAGTCACCACAGCAACAGCCAGCAGCAGCAGCAGCTACAGCAGCAGCATCACAGCAGCAACAGTAGCATTAACATTAACAATAACAGTAGCAGTCAGCAGCAGCAGCAGCAGCAGCAGCAACAGCAGTTGCCGCCGCCGCCTCCTCCTCCTCATCACAGTAGCAGTAGCAATAGCAGTAACAGTAGCAATAATCATCATCATCATCATCATGCAGGCTCGCTGGGCGGAAGCGGAAGTGGAAATGGAAATGGCAATGGATATGCTGCTGCTGTGCTAGACAACTGCGCACAACAGCAACAGCAGCAACAACAGCAACAACAACTGCATCAGCAACAGCAGCAACAGACTTGCTATCAGTCTAGCTCCCACAACGGCAATAACAACCACAACAACAACAACAACAGTCATCACACCACTTCCAATTCTGCTTCCACTTCCAACCAACAACAACCTCAACCACCTCAATCACTGCACCACCATAACCATCATAGTCTACAGCTAAATCCCGCACCCATTCCCATGAATAGCACCACCATACACAATCCCTCCTCCTCGTCCGCCTCCTCCTCCTCCTCCTCCTCTTTGTCCAATCCCCTAGCTGCTGCCCCTGATATGTCCTTATCCGCCGCCAACTCCTCCGCTGCCCCTGTCACTTCTCAGTCGCATCTCAGTCGTCATAAGTCAACGCAACAACAGCACGTCCATCTAGTAATTCCATGCGTTACCGTAGGTGATCACGATCCGGAGGATGCGCGTCGACGTCATCATGCAGCAGCAGCCGCCGCTCTCGCCGTGCCCGCCGGCAGCAGTCCCAAGCATCATCATCAACAGCAGCAACAGCCACCGCCACCACCACAGCAGCACCATCATCATCACCAGCAACCGCCGCCGCCACAGCAGCAGCAGCAGCAGCAGGTGCAAGTGCAGCCATCGCAGCAGACGCCGCACTATCAGCCGCCGCCGCCACAAGCCCAGCCGCAGCTGCAGCCGCAGCCGAGCATCAAGTACGAGCCGGGGCAATCGCAAAAGAAACGAATTCTGGCCATGGCGCAGAGCGAGTGCAACTACCAGCCGCAGCCGCAGTCGCAGCCACCGCCGCAGGTGCAGATCCAGGTGCAACAGCAACAGCAGCAGCCACCGCCGCCGCCTGTGGTCGGCCTGCCGCATATTCCAACCAAGCAGGAGCCAGCCGAATTCTATCCAGACTACGCACCACAGCAGCCGCAACAGCAGCCGCAGCAGCTGCAGCTGGAAACCAAGCGCAGCTCGTGGGCAGCTGGCTCGAATGGGGCAGCCATGCCGCTGGCACATCCCAAGCGTGAGGCGCCATCCGTGGCGCCGGTCAGCTATGTGGCGCCCACTGTTGCACCGCCGTTGGCCCACTCGAAGAGCAGCTCGAGCAGCTCGTCCTCGATCAGCGCTGCGGCTGCTGCAGCTGCGGCAGCTGCTGCCGCTGCGGCCAGTGTCGGGCCACCGTCGTGGGGTCCACCTCAAGTCTATAGGCAGCCATCGCAGCCGCCGCCAGCATCGACATCTTCGGGTGGTGGTGGTGGTGGTGTTGGCACACAACCGCCCGCTGGGCCGCCGCATCATCATCACAGCAGCCACAGTCATCATCATCATCATCAGGCGGGCACGCCGCTGGGCGGCTCACCGTCATCGACAGCCGCTGCGGCCATGTTGCAGACGGACATCTATGCTCAGGGCGATATGTATCGCAGACCCACCGTCTACGTATCCCAGTCGGCGCCCACATATGCGTATGCGAATCGAGCCGTGGTCGCCCCACCACCAGCCCACAACAGCTCCAGTCGACAGGTGTGTGTAGTTTAAATTCATTAATCAGTGTAATTGCCGCTAATTAACCAAATTATTTACTATTGCAAATTACTCTATAAATACCAAAGTAATTAAAAGTAATTATTGATATTTACTCTGGTTTTTTTACTCAAATATACTCCATAATTACTCAAGTAAAGCTATTTTTAAGAAAAGTACTAAATACTAAAATTAATTAATTAATTATAATAACTAAAAGTAATAATGATAACTACTAAATACTATAATTAATGAATTATGATAATAATTATTATATTTCGTATTCATAAATTAATTATAATAATAATAACTTATATCAATATTAACTGATAAATACTAATATTAATTAATTCATTATAATTAAAATGATATTTACTAATTATAATAATAACTACAAAATACTATAATTACTTAATTAATTATAATATAATTATTAATTTCATTCAATCATTTAATTATTATGATTACTTTATTCTGTTGTCATTCACAGGTCATACCATCCCATCCGCTGCCGGCTCACATTCAAATCCCGACACAGTATAGCCAATTTGGGCCCTTGAGTCCCGCCCAGGTAGCTGCCAGCAAGCATGCGGCGCACTTTGCGCCCACCAACATATGGTATGGTGCTGAGTAGCTTGCTGAAGTAGGGTGCACGAGGGTTGACGCGAGGATGCCAGAGGCCACCACCACCACCACCACCACCAAAACTGACAACAACAACTACACAGCTTCCTTTCCTAACTAATCACACACAGAGCGTAGAACTTGATTACTTGATTGCGTGATTGATTGATTGATTGATGCTCGAGTGAGTCGATAATGCCAGCTAGACATCAATTTCAACTGGTTTTCTATTTATATTAGTTGAGATCAAAGAAATTACTAATCAAATGCTCTTTTACTTGCGCTCGTTTAGATCTTTTATGGCCTCGGCTGACGGCGGCGACGACAACAGCGACAGCAGCAACAGCGTTGAGGAGCAGCAGGAGTTGCAGAAGTTGCAGCTGACGCAATGTTGGTGGTTCATGATGCTCATGCAACAGAGCATCATACAGTACAACAGCAGCATGTTGCAAGAGACAGCGGCAGCGGCAACACCACCCGCAACAACAACAACTACGGCGAGTGTTGCACGCCAAAAAAGTCGCCGCAAACGTTAAACCCATTTTAAATTGTTTATTATTATTATTATTTTCTTTTTCCTTTTTAAGTTTCGTCAATATTCAAAGATGATCGATTGTACAATTTCAATAATTCAATTGCGAATTACGATTTAATTTCGTTTAAGATTTCCAATTTTATGTAACAAAATTAAGTTAGGCATTTTCTACACGCAGTTTGGCGTGTAAAGTGCAACAATTTACATACACATATGTAATTAACACACATACACACACACACACACGCACACAACATAATTGAGCGAAAATCGATTGAAGATTTTCCATAAGCAAAAAGTAAAACAAAACCTAAAGCGTTTCACTATGTGTGTTGTATATTTTTTATTAGAACTACTAAGTGCATACTATATACCACAAATATATATACGATATTATATGAAAGAAAGTAAAGTACATAAACTACGCTAAAATATGTATTCGGTAAAAACTTATGATACTAAGTGCTAAGTGCAAAACACACATAATTATGTAAAACTACAACTAAAACTAAACTACAACTTAATATTATACACACATATATACTACACTCACACACACACATACGCAAATTAATGCAAAAGAATTCTAAAACAAAAAAAAAAAACATTTTAAGATAAACAAATAATGTTTGTGAAACGACAACAAAAAAAAAATACTTAGTGCTAAATGCATAGTAACATTTTGACTCTTTTTTAGCAAGTACCTCAAGAATTACAATTAAATATGCAACAACAGCAACAACAAGCAACAACAGCAACAAAAAAAAAAAAAAAAAAAAAAAAAAAAAAAAACAAATAATGTTATGCAAAATATTGCCTTTTACAACAAATAACAAGCAACAATGGAAAAAAAAACTATATAGATTATTGTAAAAAAAAAAAATAACAAAAAAAAGTGGGAAAATATAAATAACATTAGAGAGATAATCGTAAACAAGAAAAGCAAAAACAAACAACAAATATGATACCGCAAAAACCTTACTAGCAATCAAAGCATATACATATATACATATAAATACATATGTATGAACAATATATAGAAGTTAAATCTAGCGATATCTAAAAATAACTGATAACTGAACATGCGATATATGATAGCTAATAAACATAGACATAGACAAACCATTTTTTTGTTGCGATAACCAACACTCACACACACTCTCATAGCACTTAAAATATAAGAAGCTAAACCTACAAATAATATATAACTATACACATATAGACTTAGATATGTCTGGGGCTTTGTACAAAATTAAAACAAATTAGATACATTGTATTTAGCAATAACTTGATATATATATATAATGGATTTTAAAATCAGATCAGGAACCAGGTCAGTTTTGCAAAAAACACCTAAGCGTCATTTACTTATAAAAAAAAAAGGTAGAAGGAATCAGAAATTATAAGATACATTTTTAATATGTCTAGCCCTGTAAATTGGGTTTTTATTTTAGTCTAAGTTTCTCTGCGTTTTAGTTTACTTTTTGCTTTTTGAAACAACCACAAAAAACACAAAAGTACAAAAAGGCAAAGCAATGTAGCTATAATCGAACAGTTTTTATTCTGTTTTTTTAAATATGTTTTCAATTTAGTGTTTGTCTTTTTTGTGTCTTCAAACTTGTCTCTAATTATGTCCTAAATTTGTAATATGTTCTAGAACAATAAGCGCAGAGATTGTCTTACTTTTTGTTTGTATGTCAACTAATTATATATATATATATATATATTATAATATTATCCATCTATCTATATATAAATGTTTCTTGTTAATTAGGTTTCTTAATGAGTATTTTGTAGTTAGTCGTAAAACTTTTTTGTCAAAACTTTTTGTATGTGTTAATTTTTTTGTGAATCGAATTAGAATTGTGGGCACTTCCTATTATGATACTACGAATACATATATATTTGTAAATCCAAGTAAAATGTAATTGACATTTGTGTTTATTAAGGCATGCATCTATTGTAATCCAGCTGTGCACGAATTAATTGTAATATTCAAATCTAAATATATATTTATATATATACATATAGCGAAAGCAAGCAGATCTATTTGGTAAAAAGTCTAGCATATAATTATTGTGATGTAGTTTTTAAAAATCGATGCAAAATACAAATTAATGTCGGAATTTTTGTCCTTGTCGTAATTAGCCAGTAAAAAAGAAGAATTAAACAAAGCAAAAAAAATTACTAATTAATTGTAAAATATATATATAAATAAATATATATATATATATGGCATATGCGTATAAATAATAATAATATTAATTATATATGTTAACTATTTAGTACACGAAAAAAAAAAACAAAAATGACTAAGCAAAAAGGCAAACCACAAAATTGTATAATATTTAATTTTCAATTTTAACAATTTCTTTTTCAATACATAAACTTAATGTTTATTAGCAGCTATTAGACATTTAGTGTTGTGACTTTAACTGATAAATCGTAAAATACATATATATATCTTTTTATATAGCTAGCTGTAGCTATAGCTGCACAGCCATTGCTGTCAGCTGCCAATTGCCACACGCATGTGGCAGCTTATTGATTTGTGTTTCTTTTTGTCCTCTTTAATGGCTTTCGTTGTAGCTTTTTATAGACATTTTGTGGACCACAAATAAATTATATATATTTAACAATTGACAGAAGTCTTAAATGCAATACGAAGCGTCTCAGGCTTGTCAGGTTTATTTTCCCTTCTTTCTCTAACTAAATAACATATTCAGCAAATATATAAGCTATAATTAATAACTTTTCACTTTCTACTCAATGTGCTTTCCTTTTAATATAGAAGAGCAAAGCAGAAAACAAAAAACATGAAGAACGCTTTAAATGTAACAAAAACGAAACGTTAATAGACTTAAACAAACGGAAGAAGAAGAAAAATTAAATATTTAAAAATAACACTCACTAAACAAATTAAAAACCAGACATAGACACATAAAAATATATAGATATATATATACATATATATATATGAATATCTAACTAAAGTTTGTATTTAAGCAAAGAATTTTAAACCTAAAGCAAAAAATAAGCAAATGTTTTAACTGTGTAGCCTTAAAAATCAATTTACAAATGAACTTTAAATACTATATATGTGTACGGCATATATATATATATATAAATATTTATACGCGAAATGTCATCCGATTGAACATATTTCTAATTGTACTACAAATTGATTTGTCTCTTATTTTACATATACATATAAATATAAACTTTTAATTTGTTTTCAATTTTAAATCTTAATTTTTCACACACACACACACACACACATGCATAAATCTTTTATATTGTATAATCCATATACATATATATATTATGTAGCCACAAAACGTATAACTTTACTATTAACATAAATGTTTAAAAATATGTCCTAAAATAAAAAAACCAACAACAACAACAACAACATAAATATATACGATTAACGAAAGCATATTTTTTATAGTTTGTTTTTATTTTTTATAATTTTATCTTTCTATTTATTTCGTTTTTAGTTTTTTAAACGAAATCAAGAAGCTAATCAAAAGTTTAAACATAAAGCAAATCAAGAAGAAGAACAACAAATACAAAATATATATCCCACCAAAAAAATTAATTTTAAATAAGCATAAGAAGAAACGGGACAATTTTATAACTACTTAACTGATATATCAAAAACGATATATATATATCTAAATATATATATGTATGGCATATGTATTCGCTTTAGTTTGTCTCGAAGCTCATCATGAATTGCTTAGGCTACAACTGCAGTTATATCTATGTATATATATATATATACATATAAATGTGTGCATATATGATATGGATATAGATATGTATATATATATATGAACCTAATTTTAGTTTACTCCGAATCAGGTTTCTATAGTTGCCAATAGATTGTTAATTCATTTCCAAATACACACATACACACACTCCCCTCACACACACACAGCAATGTTGTTTGACCAATTCAAAAAACGAAAACGAACAATTTGATGAGCTTTTCGAAATAATTTGTCGCTTTGGAATGTGTTTTTCATACGCAAGTTATGTGCATTTAACAAGCTTAACACACACACAACAACAACAACAACTAGAAAATACCAATAATAATTTAAAGGGAACTTAACAAGTAGTAATAGTGCTTAAGGTACACCGGAACAACAATTTGAATTAGATTTTGAATCGAACGAAACAACAAAAGAAAAGTTTATAACATTTGACGCTGACAAACAAGATTGATAAGAACCCGTCCATAATTGAATTTTGTTCTTTTAAAAAACAACAACAAAAGGAGAAAACGAAAACCCCGAAGCAGATTGAAACAAGTTACACCTAGATATATATATATATATATATATATAAATATATATGTATATATATATAGTAATTCAAGGCTTTGTCGGCGCTCGAAAATCGTCATAGATTAAAATGAAGCATAAATAGTTTTACGCTCTCTCTACGTGTTTCTTTCTTTGACTCGTATATGAATATATATATAAATATATATCAATATATTAGGTATATAAATAGTTGCTAAGCTTTGAGGGTTTTTCATAGCCGCCTGAATCCATTAGAAATGCGAATTCAGGCTAGCAGGCAGAGGAAGCCGAGCAATCATTGTTAGCTGGGACTTTGTCCTCTTTAGATTCGTTGGTTTGCTCTGAGCTCTTCGAATATTGTTTGACATGTCTAAAGCTGAGCTGCTTGATAATACCCTTGCGAATTTCTTTAAATTGCACCTATGCCTAAGCTTTCGACCCCTCAACGGTTGAGTTCATATGCGATGCAATTTCCATATTAGCTTTTCTCAAGAATCTCCGCTTCAGAGTCAACTGCAATAGTTGTTGTTTCTGGACTGAAGCTTGATTGAATTAATTAACTGTCTCAGCTTAAGCATATTGAAAGTCATACAAAGAGAATTTTATTGACAGAGAATGTTTCTCATATGCACTAGAGTTGGACTGCAACACGAAAAGACAAACAAACTGAAAGTTTAACCTAAATTTAATTGTTAAACAATGTTCAAGCTTCTCTCCCTACTTAGTCTCTCTGTCCTCTAAAGCCCTCAAAATTTAGTCGTATGCCTAAAAATATATTGCATTTGAATAGAAAATTGTGCAGAATCGAATCTTGAAATTGTGTTTCGGATTGATATTTAGATGTTTTAAATAAATACAAAGGAAACAAATCTAATTACGATATATTTACATAAGCAAAATTAAAGATAAGACATAAATAAATAAAAAAAAAAAACATACAAATACATATTAAAAACAAAATTACAAATATATATACACTATATTTTATTAAATACAAAATATTTCGAATAACCCAAAAAGAAAGATAAACAAATGTTGATGTGTGAAATTTATAAGACTAGCATATTTCCTACCTAACAAACAAAGTAATAAATATATACGTTATGAGATATATATATATATACAAGATAACTATGATTAACTAGCAGCTAGTTCGATTCCACGATTCCAACTAAAGATACAGAGATATTGAATTTAAAAAGAAAACAAAACAACAACATAAAAAAATTATAAAAAATCGTCTAACAAATTGATCGTACCTTTTTGCTGATTTAAATGGAATATATATATACATATATAGATATATGTATAGAATTCTTGTATTTTAGTGTGTAAAGCGTGATGCAAACGTAATCGAAACAATATGTTTTAAATGAATATACATAACATATATATACATATATATATATATATATGTATATTTGATTAGCTCGTAATGCAACTTAGATGATGGCACTTTAATGGGATTTGCTTTTATATACATACGTGTGTGGGTATACATGCTGTACTTATATGTACTAGAGTTAACTGAAGCATATTTATATCGTATATAGTGTGTAGACAGCTGTGTGTGTGTGTTTGTGTGTGCGTTAACTTTTAGGCATTAGTGTGACTCTTGCGACGTTTCAGCGGATAAAAACGAGAATTTAAATATTTTTATATGCAAGCAAACGGAATCGATCAACCAATAGCCAATAGAACATATAGTTAAGGATAAGCATATTAAATATGATAACTAAAAAACAGAAACAACAACAACAAGAACAACAACCAAAGAACGATAATCAAAGCGCGCACACATTTACGATATTTAGATTAGTTTTTCGTCTCTTTTTTTGGGCACCAAGTCTTATAGCATTATCGCTACCCACTCACACGCTCGCTCTATATATGATATATGAATAAACACTTTTACTTTTAGCATGTACCTAAGCTAATATATATATGAGCATATAGTTATATATTTTAGATACCTAAGTGCATGGGTTAGACAACGAATTGCCGGGCAAAAACGAGGGAAGAACCTAACATAATTTAATCGAATTTGAAGAGAAGTTGCAGTCGGGCATTATCGACTACATGATACTCGTTTAAACTTTGTTTCAGAGAGTCAGACTTTCTGTTTTGCCATGCCCCAAAGGGCAGGCCTCTCTGTCTACCTGTGAAGTAGATTCCTCTCAAGCTCCGAGAACTGAGCTGGGGCTACATAAACGAGTATTATCGGCAAACAATATAATAACATCATTAATAATTTGGCTTGTACATTCCCTGGGCCTTAACCTCCCCCCGCGCCAACACAAAAAAATCGAGAAACTTTCTTCGATCAGCAACGATTTGATAGGAATGCCATTAGCTAACTTAAGCACAAATCATGAGAGATCCAAGCTCCAACTTAACACTTACCTATTTTGTTAGTAACTTAATCATGTGTACTGAATGTTTTTCTACTTGGTGTCCTTTTCTTAAAGCAAAGCAAAAACTTATCGATATTAATAAAGATCCAGCGAGAGTCTTAAGAGTAAGCGTTCAAATGAAATACTTCTTATATCAAAAACCAAGCACACCGATACATTTAGCAAATATATAACTATATCTGTATGGAATATGGCATGCGATAAGCAAATATCGTATATTGTATCGTAAATATATATATATATTATATCAAGTACTAACTATGAAGTTATATAAACTTATTCGGATATGCGTACCTTTTTAAGCAACTAATTCAATGTTAATGTGAAATAATATATATAACGATATATATATATATGTACGTACGTATGTAGGGACTACCCCTATTTAGATGCGTTAGGGGAAGGCATGTAACACACCGTCTCAAGACCAAACAATTAAATTTAACTAAATGAGCCGCAAATTTGTATTTATATATATACATATAGTATATATATATATTATATAGTAAAAATCGAAGCAAAAACAATCGAGTTACGATTTCAAGCCGTTAAATAACTGAA
The DNA here is from genome assembly GCA_035047625.1 of Drosophila mettleri. NCBI lineage: Eukaryota > Metazoa > Arthropoda > Insecta > Diptera > Drosophilidae > Drosophila > Drosophila mettleri. The sequence goes on along the minus strand of JAWNPI010000103.1, from coordinate 582,397 downwards.
TTTTTAGTCAAGTAAAAGGTAAAAGGTAAAAGAGTAAAAACCAATCCCATTGATAGATAATTTCGATAAATACGATATAAGAACTTTTGACTTTTATGGCTGTTTAGAGATTTTATAATACATATATACTTATGATATGAAACAATACACACACACAGACCCATACATACTTACATTGATACTTTTGCCCCATAGAGAACTTTCCCCAATTTTGGTGCCACAAAACGTGGCAATCCGCAACTTTAACTCTTAAATCTTTCGCTATTTAAACTATCTCTCTCTATCTAAATATATATATATGTCTAGCATTTGGCATAATCTAAGCCCCGCCCTACGCTCCGAGCAGCGATTTTTGTAGCCTCTAGAGAAAAAGCTAATGAAGAGAAAGAAATTAAAAACAAAAATGAAAATCAACAAACGAAAATTGTGAAATTTAGTGTCTTTACACTTTAAAGAGTATATACAAAAAACAAAAAAAAATAAAATAAAAAAAAATATAATTGAATGTAGATCGGGCTATGGCCATGATATACGTATAAGAACATAACTCACACAAACACACACTCTCTCACACACACACACACACACAGTTATAGAGATGAATACAAAATACAAAATAAATTTACATACAAATTATGATAAATACTCGTACTTATGCCTAAAAGGATAAACGTGTAGCTAATATCTACGATCAAACAAAGCGAAACAAAAACAATTACAAATAAATGTCTATATAATATGTATATGGAAAATATAAAATACAAAAAATTAAAAAAAAAAATACTAAGAAAAAAAAAACAAAGTTATCAAAAGATAAACAAATGTTTTTTATTTAATTTCACTTAAATTGCACGAAACAATGGAAGAAGGAACCGAGTCTAAAAGAGTAGTCTACGAGGCGGGCATGCCTCACCTGGGAATGCTCATCAGTGGAACGGTTGGAAAGAGGGCCATACGCAGTATGCAAATACTGTGTAGGCAGCACTGGGATCTAAACAGTGCAAATGGAAAGTCGAGGCTGTGGGGTAAGCAACTAGTGCTGTCTGTGATATATATATATATATATATATACATTAATATAAAGTTTCTTCTTCGTTATGGTGTGACGGTTCGTGGCGTTTTTTGCCGGCTTACAACTAGGCAGCACTATGTAAGCCTAGTTTCTTACCCGATCAAGAGTATAAATAACTTGTGGCGTTTGCCTTGTCTTGCTCTGCTTGTTGACAAAAGAGTTCTCATTTTGAATGCTTCAATCATATACACACTAATTAACAATGAAGAACTTTAGACGAATCAAAAAGAACGGACAGACGAAACTCTCTACTTGAAATTAATAAATTTAGGATTTAAAGCAAATAGGAAAATATAATAAAGTTGTGGAAGAAGTAGAGGAAGTGGAAGTTGTCCGAAGAAGTAGAGGACTATTGGAGTCGTAAAGCAGTAAAGGGTACACTGCAGTCGATCACGCCCGCGTACCTTTGCGTATTGTATATGTAAATGTATATATATAATATAAATATATTACATAAATTGTCAAAGTTGTGTGTGTTTTGTTAGGGCAGGAAATCAAGTTCAGTAAGTAGACGATGTATGTTCAGTCTGCAAAATTCCAAATCGTCTTTAGTTTGCTTAGAGAATCCACAAATATTTATTAGCTTACCAAACAAGAAAGAGTGAGAGAAAAAACAATAGTCTATATATATATATTTAAATATAGTGTGTGTGTGTGTGGATATATATAACGACTCTATGGTGAGGAGTTGCAGCGACTGCAACTATTTATCATATATTTCCGATAAGTGAGTAGCTTCTTGTCGCGGGCAGCGGTTGTTGCTGTTGTTGCAGTTGTTGTTTATATGTTGTGTTGTTTAAGCTGATCATGGGCCAGACACTATCGGAACCGGTGACCACCAAGGACTCGTCGCGCTGCTCGAACGCCTCCTTCCTGGTGGGCAGCAGTTGCATGCAGGGCTGGCGTGTCGAAATGGAGGACGCCCACACTCACATACTGTCGCTGCCGGACGATCCTGGCGCCTCCTTCTTTGGCGTCTACGATGGGCATGGCGGCGCGGCCGTGGCCAAGTTCGCGGGCAAGCATTTGCACAAGTTCATCACCAAGCGGCCGGAATACTTCGGCAGCTCCATCGAGCTGGCCATGAAGCGCGCCTTCCTTGACTTCGATCGCGAGATGCTGCACAACGGCAGCTGGGGTGAGCAGATGGCCGGCTCTACGGCCATCGTGGTGCTGATCAAGGAGAACCGCCTCTACTGCGCCAACGCTGGCGACTCGCGTGCCATTGCCAGCGTAGGTGGCCTAGTGCGGCCGCTCTCTGTCGATCACAAGCCCAGCAACGAGTCGGAAGTGAAGCGCATTGTGGCAGGCGGCGGTCGTGTCGAGAACAATCGCGTCAATGGCAATCTGGCTCTGTCCCGTGCTCTCGGAGATTTCATGTACAAACGTAATAGCAGCAAGAAGCCCGAGGAGCAAATCGTCACTGCCGACCCGGATGTGATCGTCTGCGACATCAGCGACGATTGGGAGTTCATTGTGTTGGCCTGCGACGGCATCTGGGACGTGATGAGCAGTCTCCAGGTCGCTGAGTTTGTGCGCGAACGCATAGCAATCGGTATGCAGCCGGACGTGATATGTGAGCATCTGATGACCTACTGCCTGGCACCAAATGCCTACAACTACGGACTGGGAGGTGACAACATGACCGTCATATTGGTTTGCATGCTGCACAATAAATCCTACGAGGAGCTGACGGTGCGCTGTGGCGGCTCCAAGGCCGGTGGCGTTGGCGACATTGGTCCATCCCTAAAGGTAGCTATAGACTGCTTCACTTGTTCCCACTCGCTCTCTCTCTCTCCCCTTCTATTGAATTTCCTTTAACAGTATACAGTGCCGAAACCCTCGACAAGCAGCCGCAATCTGGACCACGCCTGATTTGCCGTCTTTGAATCGGGGATTTGCAGAGTTTGTTTAATTTTTGTTAAGCGTTTGACATTTTTCTGGCATGCCATATATAATTTTGTCAAAGTTTCATCATCCGTCATTGCCGACATATACTTTTGTACATACCCCTACTGCATATGCATACATATGTATATATATATATATATATATATACTCATATATATATATGTATTTTGTATATGTAACTTTGGTTAGCAGCAGCTATATCTCTCAGGCCCTACAATTATCAAGCAATATTTTAAATTTCAAGTCGGATATGTTAACATTAGTCTGTTAGAAAAATAAGTTCAATTCAATTGCAATAAAATATACAAATATTAGCTAAATCTTTGCTTAAGCTCATTTGAGACGGCCCCTTCAGCTGTAAATGGCGTTTTGACTGTGACCATTGTGTGTTTACTGATGCTCGATTATTGTTTATAGATTTTTATTTATTATATTATTCCTTATTGCCCCTATCTAAACCCATTTGGTGAGTAACAAACAGTTTCCTTCATTCACATATGTAATATATAAAGATAAAAGTTAAACAGTTTTTATTTTATAAATAAGCTTTGTATGAGTCGCAGCCTTCAGCTATAGATGGCGCTTTGCCTGTGCGAACCAGAAATTTTATATTGGCTTTCCTCTATAGCTTGCGCCTTTGGCTATTTGATTATGGCTGTTGTTCTGTATTAATTGGTATATGTATATGTATATGTATAGAACTTTTACATCGCAGTTGATCAGTTAATTTTCATCCAGCCATTTACTGAGGTATACAAATATCATATATCATTATTTCTTCTATTTAAATTAAGCCAACCCAAATAAAAACACAAATTTTCTTCATTGTCAGGGATCTGTGGATCTCATTCGTTTAATTTGAAATAAATGTGCGTTTCTATAATACATAATGTACTCTATATATGAAAATATATATAATTAAATTGATATATATACGAGTTTAATATATATATATATATGTATGTATATGCATAAACAATATCTTTGGTCTGCTTTAGCTGTAGTTTTTGTGTAGAGTATACAAAATGCAGTGTGTTTGGCTACAACAAAATTGCGAAAGAAAAATCAAATGAAAAATAAGAAATAGAACAAATTATAAACAATAGAAGTAATACAAAGAGAGATGCACAAAAATGTACAAAATAATAGATAGATTTGACAACTATACAATTTATATATATATTTGTTTATATATATATATATATATATATATATATATGTATATTTGTGTAGAGGCTAATTAGTGTTTTGTAGTTATGTCAAATTGTTATTGCACCACATGCGGCCGTAAAGTGCTTAAAAATAACGCGACACATGCCAGACCCGACCACCCGAGCACCTGCACCAGAGGCCAGAGGAGGTCAGCATGGCGCACTTTAAAGATACAAGACTAGAGATTCGCTCGTTTCTTGGACTTCCGTGCTGAAAGCAGGAAATCGCAATGCCTTACAAACAAAAGAATTCTAATTACTCTTTAAGAATATATGGCAAAAATAATATATGTATATATATATATATATATATATATATATATATATATATATTGTGTGTGTGTGTAAATTCTAAAATCATTGAAATATATATATATATATTTATATGTATAATTTGGTTTAGTGCTAAAAGAAAAAATACTGGTTACATGTTTTTCGCAAGTCTCTAAATCCTCGTTACAACTAGGCGTAGATCGATTGAGTTTCTGTCTCTCTGTGTGTGTGTTTTGATTTTATGGAATCGTCTACTCTCTAACGGTACTTTAGCTCTTTTCTCATATTTATCACATATTTGTTTACTACAATAAGCTCCTAGAAAATCGAATGCAAAATGGGTTTGTTTTTTTTTGGTTTCGGTTAAGTTTTTGGTTAAGATTTTTGATTTTTGTTTTTTTTTCTTTTCGGATTTGGTCATCTCAAAATTCTAAATCTCTCTCTCGTTTGTCTTTTTACAGTCAGCGGCGGGGCTGTTGCTGCGTTGGGCGTGGCTAGGCAACTAGCGCATAGTTGCCTGTTAGCTCGAAGGGACTCGTCTTGGCTGAATGCGTAAAATTGTTCTTTGGCGAAAAGTCAACGGGCTGCTCCTGCTCCTGCTCCCGCTGCCGATTCCTATCCTCATCCTCGCCAGCTGTCGGCTGATGTGCATAGGCCTGAGGATGATGATGATAGGGCAGCGCCAAAGGCAGCGTCAGTGGCAGCAATTGCTCCTGGTACATGCCACCCGGATGCTGTAGCATCGTCGGCTGCAGCAAGCCGTTGCGCTTGTAGCTCTCGTAGTGTTCCAGGCGACCGGTATAGCCATAGGCTAGAGCTTGTGCCTGGGCCTGAGCCTGAGCCTGAGCCTGCCGGCGATCCTTCTCCTTCTGTAACAACTTGTGCGCCAGCGTGGACTTTGCTGAGTCTGGCAGAGCGACAGCAGTAGCTGCTGCCTCCGGCTGTTCCGGCTTCGTGAGCGGCAACACCTGGGCGGCACGTGCTGGCGCCTCGTTGCGATTCTTCATACAGGACGATTCCTCGTGCTTGTACAGATACGACTTTAGAGCGAAGGCCTTGCCGCAGCGAGTGCACGTGTGTGGCTTGGTGTTCGAGTGGGTCTGGATGTGAGCGCGCAAATTGGATTTGTCGGCGAAGGCTTTGCTGCAGACACTGCACTTGAAGGGCTTCTCTCCCGTGTGGGTGCGTATGTGACCCTGGAGCAGCCAGGGCCGCGAGAAGCACTTGCCGCAATACTGACACTCGCAGCCCTGGTTGTGGGTGCGCACGTGCATCGAGAAGGCGGGCATCGAGACGTAAACCTTCTCGCAGAACGGACAATGGCGCGCCTTCTTGTCCATGATTGACCTGGGCCGATGAAAGAGTTCGGATAAGCAAAGGGAAAAGCTCGAAAGAATCTCGTCTCACCTGTGTGTTTGTCTATGACGTGCTAGATTCGAGGATGTGGAATATTTCTTGCCGCACTCGGGACATATGTGCTCATCCTCTAGCAAGCTGCCGCTGCCGCTGCCGTTGGTCTGATTGGCCGATTGCTCGCTGGATTGGCTGCTGCTGCTGCTGGTGATGCTGGCGCAGGAATTCGAATCGGAGATGGTGGAGCGACGCAGTTTCCTGCGATCGAACACCTTGTGGCTGTATGAGTTGTAGGTGGAGTCGTCATCGGACGAGGCATAGAAGATGTTGCTGCTGCTGCTGCTGCTGCCAGCCATGTTGCTGGCTTTGGCTGCTGTGCTGAGCGGTCCGGCCGCCAGAGTCACATTCGCCAGCTGCGTCAGATTGTACAGTTCCTCGGGTATGGGTGTGGCCAGCTGATCCTTGGTCATGGCGTCTGTAGTCGGTGATGGCAAGAAAACAAAAACAAACCATAAATTCCATGTGACGTATAGAAAAGGCCGAGGCAACCTGCTAAATGCGCAGCAGATGCGTCACAATTAGCCACAGCATCAATATTATAAAATTAAACTAAATACATATATCTCTAAATATATATATATATCATGTGAGTGTGTGTATGTGCGAACTAATACATAATTTAATGAGCGCTAGACTGGCCAACACTTGGCTGTTGTCTTGGCCTGTCGCATAGGGTATATAGAATTCGATGGGCTGCGTCATTTCTTTTATATTTATTTCATCAATTTATAATTAAGGACGAGCCGAGAGGCCAGCGTGGCCAACGCTGTCCGCATCATCGTCGTCACCTTGCTGCCGCCGCTGTGCGCGCACACACCACACACCACACACCATACACGGGGCGTATGATTAACGTCAGCGCACAACCGGCTCTGGCGCACTTGTTGGCTGCATTTCTTTTTTCGGGTGCCTCTGCGAAATAAATTCACGTCGCAATGCGCATAATTTGTGCATGTTGTCTTGGCATTGATTAATCTCACACGTAATTGCAAGCATCTCCAACAAACGCAGCGCCCAGCCCAGCTAGGCTATCCATCTAGCCATCTAAGCACCTAGCATATCTATATACTTATTCAACTTGACTTCATAGATCAGCTATATTTAAATCAATACTAATCAAAACAAAATTTAATAACTATGCCTTAAGTTCCTCAAGCCTCTGCACTCTCTGCCTGACAGGTTATTTACAACAGGCAGCAGGACACATGGCAGACCACGTAAAGTATATATATCCTTGACCAGAATGTATTTAAGCTTCAACCCGAACTTTAGATATGTTTTATCATTCTTATTTATTAGCTCATTCAAATTAGTAAATTTTAATAATTCGAATTAGTTTCTTAAAATATCTTAAATTTTTTCTACACTTATATAAACATATTTCATATATTTCTACCTATTTATAATCTCTTATCTATCTGCCTACTCAGTTCTTCCTGCTTTTCTTCATTAAAATAATTCTGCGCAATTGTTTTCAATTTTTTGTTGGATTTCCTTAAAAAATTATAATTGTTGATATTCCGCGAAAGAAGGCACTCAAATACCCTTCCACATAAATATATAAATAGATATATAGATATATATAATCCTATACGATGCACTATTAAAATTTCCAGGCAGTCAAATTTTATATTTCCGATCTCGCTTCTTCGATGTTTATTGATCAAAGTTTTCTCCCTCTCTCTCTCGCTCGCACTCTTTACATTTCTTAAATTGTCTAAATAATCGATTAATGCTTATTGCCACAACAACAATAACAATAACAAATACTGGCTTTAGGCAGGTGGGGGGCGTACGATGCCGTCTAAGCAAGTGGCGGGGCTGGCGTTGCGGAGGTCATGTGCGCCTTGGCTTTGTTTGTTTTTCTTTTTTTTTCTTTTTGCTTCTGCTATGAGGCCTGCCGCGTGATATGGGCGTGGTGTACGTCTGCTGCCCCCAGCGCCGCGGCCGCCTCCTCATTGAGCTCTTAACAAAGAACGGATAGTGGGAACGGATAGTTGGCCTAAACAACTACAGACTTTTGCAACCTGTTGCGTATTCTTGGCCGCCAGTTCTCAAAAGTCTTTCTTTTTGTTGTTATTTAAAAAAAAAAAAGCATTCGAAATTAAATTCTTTTCTTAGAGTACATCAAAATGTTTGTAGCGTTAAAAATAATGTGTGGCGGAGGCAGCGGGTGTGGCAGCGGTAGCGGCAGAGGTAGCGGCAGGTGGCAAAGAATGTGCACCTTTAACTATAGCAAAATCGACCCATAAAATATTGGCTATGATCTATGCGAGTGGGAGCCACAGCAGACAGGCTGTATATGTATGTATCTCATATATATATTTATAATAATAAGCATAGACCCCGCCGCACCCGTTGACGTGGCACAACCACCTGGTAGTTTTCGCCCATTTGGCCAGTATACCTGTTCCACAGAAAATGCTACTAAATTATTTATAGTATTTTGACTGAGAGATCTTCTTGCTTTTGTTGTTGTTGGGGATTTTTTTTTTGCCAATTTCGTGAAAATTGGAAACAAAGCTGACAAGTGGGAAAATTGTGGCTAGCTATGAATGTGCTTAGTTTTTTTTTTTTGATTTTTGGCTTTTCCGAGACCTCCTCAGTGCTGTGCATAATTTTTGTCGATGTCAGTTGAGCGCAAAAGATGAAGATGAAGACGAACCGAACAAGAAGCAAATGCCCGAGAGTCGCATGTTTCTATGACAGGCCGTTAATTAATTATTCGTTGGCCCGTGCTGCGATCGCAGATCGGTAATCGCAGATGACATCTCAAAGAGCAGGAAAAGCGCTGCTGCTGCAGCAGCATTTAATGTTAATTGGTGCAGGCCGCCACAACCAGCAGCGCAGCACACCAGGGGCAGGGCAGGGGAGAGGAGGGGCACTCATCATGTGGCACATGTTGCTATAAACTCAAATCGAAGTGCATTAATTTGGTTCAGACAATTTAAAAGTGTTTACAGTGGAACTCAAGTGTCAACAGCAGAGCGTAAGGAGCTGAGAGTCGGTTGATGGTGTTAGGTGGATATACCCCAAGGAATATAAGATAAGATAAGAGAAGAAGGGAAAGAGAGAGCTGTATAGAATAAGAGAAAGAGAGTATGATTTTCGATTTACAACAGTACTGTTATGAATAAAACTTATAAATTATTTCTGCTGAGTCGAATACATTTTTTCTCTACCTCTTTGTAATTTTGTTGTTTATTAAGGAATTAATTATAATAAATATTCTATAATGCGAAATAATCTTGAGTAATCACATCCCATTTATAAGGCTGTGCTCCCATGGCCACAAGAGAATGCATTTAACATCTTTACCACATGCTACCTTTCATCAAGTCAGCCCCCGCAGGCCGCAGCCCACATGAGCCAAAAGTGTTTCGAGTGCATTTTGTAAACTCGACGCACAATGGACATGAAAATGCTTTTCTTTTATTTGTCTTCTATTTTCTTTCTGTTTCGTTTATATATATCTACATTTGTATTTACGGGCAAGAATCTGCGCAAAATACGCTCGGGCCGAAGAAAGTTCAAAGTCCTGTTAATGTACACAAAGCAAAGAAATGTTAATGGCTGACGTCGCTGAGGGGCGTGTACGGGGAAGAGGATGGAGGCACCACTGGCCTCACTGGCCTTAACAACGATGGCTCGGTGGCTGCCACAGACTCGAATGCGCGTTTTGACTATTTATAGAGATAGACAGAAAGAGAGAGAGAGAGAAAGAGAAAGAGAAAGAGAGAGAGTCGCAGCCCAGGGCAGGAGAAAATGCCTGCAATAGTTTACATTTAAGTTCAAACTTGGAATAGCATGCACAATGCACGGTGCACAATAAACAAACCGCCGGGCAGTGCGGCGCCTGCTGTGCCTGCCAAAAAGTCAATGCCACGCCACAGTCAGCGAGTTAGCCACACACAGGACTTGCCCCACACACGCACACACACACGCACACGCACACCTACACGATTTCCTGCCTGTCGCACCCTTTCAGTTTCGAGTTGATCTTTCACTGTTTACAGCTCCATCAACGCTGGACTCATTGCCAGTCACATTGGGCACATGTTTACGCCGCCTAATTATAAACAAAAGCGGGACACAAAGGATCCCTGAGCTATATAAATAAATACATATATGCCAGATTCATGTAAATACCAGTGACACGTAAATAAAATACAATTTGGTTTACCTGATCTATGAATTGTCTTCAAGATTGATCTGCTTGTTATGCATATTGTATAAATATAGATATGAATTATACATTTCATATATATTTATTCATAATCATTTGATTATCTTGATTGCCTTACCTGTACCTGTCTTGCTCATAGTTTTTGAAACTTGTATTTTATATGGATTTATTTCTATTGGTAGTAGTTTCCAATAGTAGGGCTAAAACTACCTCTATTATTACTAATACTACTATTACTGCTACTATTATATTACTGTTTACAATAGTAACAGTAATAGTAGTATAACTAATAGTAGTATTACTGCTACTATGATTACTACTACTATTATTACTACTAAGACTATTACTACTATTTTAGTTAATGCTACTATTGCTACCACTACTTCTACGTCTTCCCCAGCTTTATGCACTTTGTTTTCCAAATCATTTCCTTAAATTCGTCGCAGTTTTTGTCTATCGCACGACGCACGGCATGACTTAGCTGAAATACAATTGGCTATATGGTATATATACTCTATATTCTTTACTCATGATGTTTACGCAACTAACGTAAAAGAGATGGCATGTAAGTTGTCAACAGCTCTTTGAGTTGTTGTTGTGGTTGTTGTTGTTGTAGGGCAGTTTAAATGAGTGCATCCCATCTGCTTGGTCCGATCATTGCCAATGCAAACACATTTCTCACGTAAATGTCAAAATATCAAAGAAATCATAATATTAATTTAACAAGTGTGGCCCGATAGTTCTCTCTCTCTCGCACTCTCTCTCACTATGAATTATTTTGAAAAAAAAAAAGAAAAACTATTGCTCATCTGCCAAAAGATTTGTCTTCAGCATATAGTATAAGAATAGCCCAGAGGCTTTGCTTATTGGAACAATTGTGTAATTCGCAAAAGCCAACAAACAACAAAGCATGCCCCGGCCTAGAAGTATTAGAAGCATATTGAGTTGGATACTCACCCTAAATATAAGACTCGCTGTGGATCAGGAAGTGAGCCCTGCGTAGCAGGCGGGGTTAACTGAAGCGTGATTGTTCCGAATGGATGTGAATGGATCGCTGTTGCTTGGCTCCCAATATAGACGATGATTCAGCCGAATATTTGGTGTCGATGCGAAATCAATATAATATATCACCACGCACAACACTCGGCTCCTCCCCCGGCCTTTGCTCTGGGCTGTCTGAATGTTCTTGATTCACGATTTGCACGAACTTTTCATCACAAGGAACAATAACAAGATACAGATACAGATTGAGAACGAGATACGTTTAATGCACAAGTGTTTTGTTTTCGGACCGTCTACTTAACCGATCCGATCCGATCCGATTCGATTCGATTCGTTTCGATCCTATCCTCAGCTATTGCTATTGCGGATCACTGGGCAGGCAGGCAATGTTTTTGCACGGTACGCGCACTCGCTGTTTGTCGCTCTCTCTCTTTCTTTCTCTTCTTTTCTTTTAATACGAACGCAGCGAGATCTCGGAAAGAACTGAACTTTCTTGGCGATGGCACTTACAGTTTTTACATCGCTGCCGACGCTGCCACTGCCACTGCTGCTGTTGCTTCTGACGTCGAGGAGGTGACGATGCCTACGCCGACAGCCGACAACCGACAGCCAACAGCCAACAGCCGACAGTAGACAGTTGAGAGCCGACAGCTAGCAGCTGTTTGTCCGAGGATCGGCCGCCGAATGCCTCTCGGCTCTCCCCTTTGGAACAAGTGTGTGCGGTTTAAAAATAAATTGAAAATAATGTTTTTATTATGCTCTCTCGAGATGGTTCGTTCGTTCGTTCGTTCGTTCGGTCGTTCATTCGTTCGCTCTAACTCTCCCGCTGCTGCCGTGCACATTTTCCATAAGGGCAACTCACACACACGCAACTAATCACCGTGCTTGCGGCTGGGGCTGGGGTTGGGGCTGTGGCTGTAGCTGTGGCTGTGGTTGGCGGCAAGGACCACTGCGCAGAATATTTCTAACGCAACGTCAAGTTGGCAGCCAGACGACGGCAGCCAGTGTCAAAAACCTCACAGATCGCTGTTGCCCACATGCCGATGCAATCCCTAGACAAGCGGAGAGAGCATAAGAGGAAGAGAGAGTGAGAGAGAGAGAGAGAGTGCGAGCGCTGCGGTTGGCAGCAATTTCGCCGGTTCAGAATCCAACAAATCTCGGTTGTTGGTGACGCACTCGGAGCAATTTGGCATTTTGAAATAGCCGTTTGTACTTTTTGCGTACCCATCCAAAGATAGATTTGCTCACCTGACGCCGCCAACTGCCCAACCTCTCTGCACCTACTCCCTCTCGATGCTCTCATGCGAACGTCTGCATCACAGGTGTTGTAGGCAACTACTCTCAACATTTGAGTTGTTCAAGCGTATTGAACTTAATGTCGCTCTGTCAGGTGTTGCCACGGCAATGGGGCTTTGAATTGGGCATAGCTCTTACGTATTTGCCATATTTTATAATCAAATATGTGCATATACTATGCCATATATATGATTTATTTCTCTTCTTTTTGCCTTGATATGTTTCTGGTTTTAAGTGGATATTGTTGTTGCTTCAAGATTTATACTGCTGCAGTTGCAGTCTCAAAACTATATACACAGCGAAATTTACAATTGACGGCAAGCATAATACATTGGCGAAATTTCAAAAGTATTCGAAACACACTTTTTAAGTTGCCGATAGTCGTGCTTGACACGGGTCGAAAATGACGAACAACTCTAAAATCGAGAGAAAAATACCCGTGTTAGAGTCATGCAAAGTTGAAGGGGTATTTTTGCGAAAACAAGTCAATAATTTGAAATTTTCTTGAAGCACGTTAAATCTGAATATTGACAACTATACTCAAAATAAATACGCTTCTAAAGAGGTATGCCATCTAAAAATCGGATGAGAAATAAAAAAGTTGTGGTCCGTCAAAGTTGAAAAATGGTCAATTTTTTCAGCTCGACCCGATTTTTACAAAAATAACAAGGGGTTACATCACATTTTTTTGAAAAATGGCGAAATTTCAAAAGTTTTCAAAACACACGTTCTAGGTTGCCGATCGATAGTCGTGCTTGACACGGGTCGAAAATCACGAACAACTCTAAAATCGAGAGAAAAATACCCGTGATAGAGTCATGCAAAGTTGAAGGGGTATTTTTGCGGAAACAAGTCAATAATTTGAAACTTTCTTGAAGCACGTTAAATCTGAATATTGACAACTATACTCAAAATAAATACGCTTCTAAAGAGGTATGCCATCTAAAAATCGGATGAGAAATAAAAAAGTTGTGGTCCGTCAAAGTTGAAAAATGGTCAATTTTTTCAGCTCGACCCGATTTTTACAAAAATAACAAGGGGTTACATCACATTTTTTTGAAAAATGGCGAAATTTCAAAAGTTTTCAAAACACACGTTCTAGGTTGCCGATCGATAGTCGTGCTTGACACGGGTCGAAAATGACGAACAACTCTAAAATCGAGAGAAAAATACCCGTGATAGAGTCATGCAAAGTTGAAGGGGTATTTTTGCGGAAACAAGTCAATAATTTGAAACTTTCTTGAAGCACGTTAAATCTGAATATTGACAACTATACTCAAAATAAATACGCTTCTAAAGAGGTATGCCATCTAAAAATCGGATGAGAAATAAAAAAGTTGTGGTCCGTCAAAGTTGAAAAATGGTCAATTTTTTCAGCTCGACCCGATTTTTACAAAAATAACAAGGGGTTACATCACATTTTTTTGAAAAATGGCGAAATTTCAAAAGTTTTCAAAACACACGTTCTAGGTTGCCGATCGATAGTCGTGCTTGACACGGGTCGAAAATGACGAACAACTCTAAAATCGAGAGAAAAATACCCGTGATAGAGTCATGCAAAGTTGAAGGGGTATTTTTGCGGAAACAAGTCAATAATTTGAAAAGTTCTTGAAATATGCAAAATCTGAATATTGGCAACTATACTCAGAATAAATACGCTTCTAAAGAGGTATGCCATCTAAAAATCGGATGAGAAATAAAAAAGTTGTGGTCCGTCAAAGTTGAAAAATGGTCAATTTTTTCAGCTCGACCCGATTTTTACAAAAATAACAAGGGGTTACATCACATTTTTTTGAAAAATGGCGAAATTTCAAAAGTTTTCAAAACACACGTTCTAGGTTGCCGATCGATAGTCGTGCTTGACACGGGTCGAAAATGACGAACAACTCTAAAATCGAGAGAAAAATACCCGTGATAGAGTCATGCAAAGTTGAAGGGGTATTTTTGCGGAAACAAGTCAATAATTTGAAACTTTCTTGAAGCACGTTAAATCTGAATATTGACAATTATACTCAAAATAAATACGCTTCTAAAGAGGTATGCCATCTAAAAATCGGATGAGAAATAAAAAAGTTGTGGTCCGTCAAAGTTGAAAAATGGTCAATTTTTTCAGCTCGACCCGATTTTTACAAAAATAACAAGGGGTTACATCACATTTTTTTGAAAAATGGCGAAATTTCAAAAGTTTTCAAAACACACGTTCTAGGTTGCCGATCGATAGTCGTGCTTGACACGGGTCGAAAATGACGAACAACTCTAAAATCGAGAGAAAAATACCCGTGATAGAGTCATGCAAAGTTGAAGGGGTATTTTTGTGGAAACAAGTCAATAATTTGAAAAGTTCTTGAAATATGCAAAATCTGAATATTGGCAACTATACTCAGAATAAATACGCTTCTAAAGAGGTATGCCATCTAAAAATCGGATGAGAAATAAAAAAGTTGTGGTCCGTCAAAGTTGAAAAATGGTCAATTTTTTCAGCTCGACCCGATTTTTACAAAAATAACAAGGGGTTACATCACATTTTTTTGAAAAATGGCGAAATTTCAAAAGTTTTCAAAACACACGTTCTAGGTTGCCGATCGATAGTCGTGCTTGACACGGGTCGAAAATGACGAACAACTCTAAAATCGAGAGAAAAATACCCGTGATAGAGTCATGCAAAGTTGAAGGGGTATTTTTGCGGAAACAAGTCAATAATTTGAAACTTTCTTGAAGCACGTTAAATCTGAATATTGACAACTATACTCAAAATAAATACGCTTCTAAAGAGGTATGCCATCTAAAAATCGGATGAGAAATAAAAAAGTTGTGGTCCGTCAAAGTTGAAAAATGGTCAATTTTTTCAGCTCGACCCGATTTTTACAAAAATAACAAGGGGTTACATCACATTTTTTTGAAAAATGGCGAAATTTCAAAAGTTTTCAAAACACACGTTCTAGGTTGCCGATCGATAGTCGTGCTTGACACGGGTCGAAAATGACGAACAACTCTAAAATCGAGAGAAAAATACCCGTGATAGAGTCATGCAAAGTTGAAGGGGTATTTTTGCGGAAACAAGTCAATAATTTGAAAAGTTCTTGAAATATGCAAAATCTGAATATTGGCAACTATACTCAGAATAAATACGCTTCTAAAGAGGTATGCCATCTAAAAATCGGATGAGAAATAAAAAAGTTGTGGTCCGTCAAAGTTGAAAAATGGTCAATTTTTTCAGCTCGACCCGATTTTTACAAAAATAACAAGGGGTTACATCACATTTTTTTGAAAAATGGCGAAATTTCAAAAGTTTTCAAAACACACGTTCTAGGTTGCCGATCGATAGTCGTGCTTGACACGGGTCGAAAATGACGAACAACTCTAAAATCGAGAGAAAAATACCCGTGATAGAGTCATGCAAAGTTGAAGGGGTATTTTTGCGGAAACAAGTCAATAATTTGAAACTTTCTTGAAGCACGTTAAATCTGAATATTGACAACTATACTCAAAATAAATACGCTTCTAAAGAGGTATGCCATCTAAAAATCGGATGAGAAATAAAAAAGTTGTGGTCCGTCAAAGTTGAAAAATGGTCAATTTTTTCAGCTCGACCCGATTTTTACAAAAATAACAAGGGGTTACATCACATTTTTTTGAAAAATGGCGAAATTTCAAAAGTTTTCAAAACACACGTTCTAGGTTGCCGATCGATAGTCGTGCTTGACACGGGTCGAAAATGACGAACAACTCTAAAATCGAGAGAAAAATACCCGTGATAGAGTCATGCAAAGTTGAAGGGGTATTTTTGTGGAAACAAGTCAATAATTTGAAAAGTTCTTGAAATATGCAAAATCTGAATATTGGCAACTATACTCAGAATAAATACGCTTCTAAAGAGGTATGCCATCTAAAAATCGGATGAGAAATAAAAAAGTTGTGGTCCGTCAAAGTTGAAAAATGGTCAATTTTTTCAGCTCGACCCGATTTTTACAAAAATAACAAGGGGTTACATCACATTTTTTTGAAAAATGGCGAAATTTCAAAAGTTTTCAAAACACACGTTCTAGGTTGCCGATCGATAGTCGTGCTTGACACGGGTCGAAAATGACGAACAACTCTAAAATCGAGAGAAAAATACCCGTGATAGAGTCATGCAAAGTTGAAGGGGTATTTTTGCGGAAACAAGTCAATAATTTGAAACTTTCTTGAAGCACGTTAAATCTGAATATTGACAACTATACTCAAAATAAATACGCTTCTAAAGAGGTATGCCATCTAAAAATCGGATGAGAAATAAAAAAGTTGTGGTCCGTCAAAGTTGAAAAATGGTCAATTTTTTCAGCTCGACCCGATTTTTACAAAAATAACAAGGGGTTACATCACATTTTTTTGAAAAATGGCGAAATTTCAAAAGTTTTCAAAACACACGTTCTAGGTTGCCGATCGATAGTCGTGCTTGACACGGGTCGAAAATGACGAACAACTCTAAAATCGAGAGAAAAATACCCGTGATAGAGTCATGCAAAGTTGAAGGGGTATTTTTGCGGAAACAAGTCAATAATTTGAAAAGTTCTTGAAATATGCAAAATCTGAATATTGGCAACTATACTCAGAATAAATACGCTTCTAAAGAGGTATGCCATCTAAAAATCGGATGAGAAATAAAAAAGTTGTGGTCCGTCAAAGTTGAAAAATGGTCAATTTTTTCAGCTCGACCCGATTTTTACAAAAATAACAAGGGGTTACATCACATTTTTTTGAAAAATGGCGAAATTTCAAAAGTTTTCAAAACACACGTTCTAGGTTGCCGATCGATAGTCGTGCTTGACACGGGTCGAAAATGACGAACAACTCTAAAATCGAGAGAAAAATACCCGTGATAGAGTCATGCAAAGTTGAAGGGGTATTTTTGCGGAAACAAGTCAATAATTTGAAACTTTCTTGAAGCACGTTAAATCTGAATATTGACAACTATACTCAGAATAAATACGCTTCTAAAAAGGTATGCCATCTAAAAATCGGATGAGAAATAAAAAAGTTGTGGTCCGTCAAAGTTGAAAAATGGTCAATTTTTTCAGCTCGACCCGATTTTTACAAAAATAACAAGGGGTTACATCACATTTTTTTGAAAAATGGCGAAATTTCAAAAGTTTTCAAAACACACGTTCTAGGTTGCCGATCGATAGTCGTGCTTGACACGGGTCGAAAATGACGAACAACTCTAAAATCGAGAGAAAAATACCCGTGATAGAGTCATGCAAAGTTGAAGGGGTATTTTTGCGGAAACAAGTCAATAATTTGAAAAGTTCTTGAAATATGCAAAATCTGAATATTGGCAACTATACTCAGAATAAATACGCTTCTAAAGAGGTATGCCATCTAAAAATCGGATGAGAAATAAAAAAGTTGTGGTCCGTCAAAGTTGAAAAATGGTCAATTTTTTCAGCTCGACCCGATTTTTACAAAAATAACAAGGGGTTACATCACATTTTTTTGAAAAATGGCGAAATTTCAAAAGTTTTCAAAACACACGTTCTAGGTTGCCGATCGATAGTCGTGCTTGACACGGGTCGAAAATGACGAACAACTCTAAAATCGAGAGAAAAATACCCGTGATAGAGTCATGCAAAGTTGAAGGGGTATTTTTGCGGAAACAAGTCAATAATTTGAAACTTTCTTGAAGCACGTTAAATCTGAATATTGACAACTATACTCAAAATAAATACGCTTCTAAAGAGGTATGCCATCTAAAAATCGGATGAGAAATAAAAAAGTTGTGGTCCGTCAAAGTTGAAAAATGGTCAATTTTTTCAGCTCGACCCGATTTTTACAAAAATAACAAGGGGTTACATCACATTTTTTTGAAAAATGGCGAAATTTCAAAAGTTTTCAAAACACACGTTCTAGGTTGCCGATCGATAGTCGTGCTTGACACGGGTCGAAAATGACGAACAACTCTAAAATCGAGAGAAAAATACCCGTTATAGAGTCATGCAAAGTTGAAGGGGTATTTTTGCGGAAACAAGTCAATAATTTGAAACTTTCTTGAAGCACGTTAAATCTGAATATTGACAACTATACTCAAAATAAATACGCTTCTAAAGAGGTATGCCATCTAAAAATCGGATGAGAAATAAAAAAGTTGTGGTCCGTCAAAGTTGAAAAATGGTCAATTTTTTCAGCTCGACCCGATTTTTACAAAAATAACAAGGGGTTACATCACATTTTTTTGAAAAATGGCGAAATTTCAAAAGTTTTCAAAACACACGTTCTAGGTTGCCGATCGATAGTCGTGCTTGACACGGGTCGAAAATGACGAACAACTCTAAAATCGAGAGAAAAATACCCGTGATAGAGTCATGCAAAGTTGAAGGGGTATTTTTGCGGAAACAAGTCAATAATTTGAAAAGTTCTTGAAATATGCAAAATCTGAATATTGGCAACTATACTCAGAATAAATACGCTTCTAAAGAGGTATGCCATCTAAAAATCGGATGAGAAATAAAAAAGTTGTGGTCCGTCAAAGTTGAAAAATGGTCAATTTTTTCAGCTCGACCCGATTTTTACAAAAATAACAAGGGGTTACATCACATTTTTTTGAAAAATGGCGAAATTTCAAAAGTTTTCAAAACACACGTTCTAGGTTGCCGATCGATAGTCGTGCTTGACACGGGTCGAAAATGACGAACAACTCTAAAATCGAGAGAAAAATACCCGTGATAGAGTCATGCAAAGTTGAAGGGGTATTTTTGCGGAAACAAGTCAATAATTTGAAACTTTCTTGAAGCACGTTAAATCTGAATATTGACAACTATACTCAGAATAAATACGCTTCTAAAAAGGTATGCCATCTAAAAATCGGATGAGAAATAAAAAAGTTGTGGTCCGTCAAAGTTGAAAAATGGTCAATTTTTTCAGCTCGACCCGATTTTTACAAAAATAACAAGGGGTTACATCACATTTTTTTGAAAAATGGCGAAATTTCAAAAGTTTTCAAAACACACGTTCTAGGTTGCCGATCGATAGTCGTGCTTGACACGGGTCGAAAATGACGAACAACTCTAAAATCGAGAGAAAAATACCCGTGATAGAGTCATGCAAAGTTGAAGGGGTATTTTTGCGGAAACAAGTCAATAATTTGAAAAGTTCTTGAAATATGCAAAATCTGAATATTGGCAACTATACTCAGAATAAATACGCTTCTAAAGAGGTATGCCATCTAAAAATCGGATGAGAAATAAAAAAGTTGTGGTCCGTCAAAGTTGAAAAATGGTCAATTTTTTCAGCTCGACCCGATTTTTACAAAAATAACAAGGGGTTACATCACATTTTTTTGAAAAATGGCGAAATTTCAAAAGTTTTCAAAACACACGTTCTAGGTTGCCGATCGATAGTCGTGCTTGACACGGGTCGAAAATGACGAACAACTCTAAAATCGAGAGAAAAATACCCGTGATAGAGTCATGCAAAGTTGAAGGGGTATTTTTGCGGAAACAAGTCAATAATTTGAAACTTTCTTGAAGCACGTTAAATCTGAATATTGACAACTATACTCAAAATAAATACGCTTCTAAAGAGGTATGCCATCTAAAAATCGGATGAGAAATAAAAAAGTTGTGGTCCGTCAAAGTTGAAAAATGGTCAATTTTTTCAGCTCGACCCGATTTTTACAAAAATAACAAGGGGTTACATCACATTTTTTTGAAAAATGGCGAAATTTCAAAAGTTTTCAAAACACACGTTCTAGGTTGCCGATCGATAGTCGTGCTTGACACGGGTCGAAAATGACGAACAACTCTAAAATCGAGAGAAAAATACCCGTGATAGAGTCATGCAAAGTTGAAGGGGTATTTTTGCGGAAACAAGTCAATAATTTGAAACTTTCTTGAAGCACGTTAAATCTGAATATTGACAACTATACTCAGAATAAATACGCTTCTAAAGAGGTATGCCATCTAAAAATCGGATGAGAAATAAAAAAGTTGTGGTCCGTCAAAGTTGAAAAATGGTCAATTTTTTCAGCTCGACCCGATTTTTACAAAAATAACAAGGGGTTACATCACATTTTTTTGAAAAATGGCGAAATTTCAAAAGTTTTCAAAACACACGTTCTAGGTTGCCGATCGATAGTCGTGCTTGACACGGGTCGAAAATGACGAACAACTCTAAAATCGAGAGAAAAATACCCGTGATAGAGTCATGCAAAGTTGAAGGGGTATTTTTGCGGAAACAAGTCAATAATTTGAAAAGTTCTTGAAATATGCAAAATCTGAATATTGGCAACTATACTCAGAATAAATACGCTTCTAAAGAGGTATGCCATCTAAAAATCGGATGAGAAATAAAAAAGTTGTGGTCCGTCAAAGTTGAAAAATGGTCAATTTTTTCAGCTCGACCCGATTTTTACAAAAATAACAAGGGGTTACATCACATTTTTTTGAAAAATGGCGAAATTTCAAAAGTTTTCAAAACACACGTTCTAGGTTGCCGATCGATAGTCGTGCTTGACACGGGTCGAAAATGACGAACAACTCTAAAATCGAGAGAAAAATACCCGTGATAGAGTCATGCAAAGTTGAAGGGGTATTTTTGCGGAAACAAGTCAATAATTTGAAACTTTCTTGAAGCACGTTAAATCTGAATATTGACAACTATACTCAAAATAAATACGCTTCTAAAGAGGTATGCCATCTAAAAATCGGATGAGAAATAAAAAAGTTGTGGTCCGTCAAAGTTGAAAAATGGTCAATTTTTTCAGCTCGACCCGATTTTTACAAAAATAACAAGGGGTTACATCACATTTTTTTGAAAAATGGCGAAATTTCAAAAGTTTTCAAAACACACGTTCTAGGTTGCCGATCGATAGTCGTGCTTGACACGGGTCGAAAATGACGAACAACTCTAAAATCGAGAGAAAAATACCCGTGATAGAGTCATGCAAAGTTGAAGGGGTATTTTTGCGGAAACAAGTCAATAATTTGAAACTTTCTTGAAGCACGTTAAATCTGAATATTGACAACTATACTCAGAATAAATACGCTTCTAAAGAGGTATGCCATCTAAAAATCGGATGAGAAATAAAAAAGTTGTGGTCCGTCAAAGTTGAAAAATGGTCAATTTTTTCAGCTCGACCCGATTTTTACAAAAATAACAAGGGGTTACATCACATTTTTTTGAAAAATGGCGAAATTTCAAAAGTTTTCAAAACACACGTTCTAGGTTGCCGATCGATAGTCGTGCTTGACACGGGTCGAAAATGACGAACAACTCTAAAATCGAGAGAAAAATACCCGTGATAGAGTCATGCAAAGTTGAAGGGGTATTTTTGCGGAAACAAGTCAATAATTTGAAAAGTTCTTGAAATATGCAAAGTCTGAATATTGGCAACTATACTCAGAATAAATACGCTTCTAAAGAGGTATGCCATCTAAAAATCGGATGAGAAATAAAAAAGTTGTGGTCCGTCAAAGTTGAAAAATGGTCAATTTTTTCAGCTCGACCCGATTTTTACAAAAATAACAAGGGGTTACATCACATTTTTTTGAAAAATGGCGAAATTTCAAAAGTTTTCAAAACACACGTTCTAGGTTGCCGATCGATAGTCGTGCTTGACACGGGTCGAAAATGACGAACAACTCTAAAATCGAGAGAAAAATACCCGTTATAGAGTCATGCAAAGTTGAAGGGGTATTTTTGCGGAAACAAGTCAATAATTTGAAACTTTCTTGAAGCACGTTAAATCTGAATATTGACAACTATACTCAAAATAAATACGCTTCTAAAGAGGTATGCCATCTAAAAATCGGATGAGAAATAAAAAAGTTGTGGTCCGTCAAAGTTGAAAAATGGTCAATTTTTTCAGCTCGACCCGATTTTTACAAAAATAACAAGGGGTTACATCACATTTTTTTGAAAAATGGCGAAATTTCAAAAGTTTTCAAAACACACGTTCTAGGTTGCCGATCGATAGTCGTGCTTGACACGGGTCGAAAATGACGAACAACTCTAAAATCGAGAGAAAAATACCCGTGATAGAGTCATGCAAAGTTGAAGGGGTATTTTTGCGGAAACAAGTCAATAATTTGAAAAGTTCTTGAAATATGCAAAGTCTGAATATTGGCAACTATACTCAGAATAAATACGCTTCTAAAGAGGTATGCCATCTAAAAATCGGATGAGAAATAAAAAAGTTGTGGTCCGTCAAAGTTGAAAAATGGTCAATTTTTTCAGCTCGACCCGATTTTTACAAAAATAACAAGGGGTTACATCACATTTTTTTGAAAAATGGCGAAATTTCAAAAGTTTTCAAAACACACGTTCTAGGTTGCCGATCGATAGTCGTGCTTGACACGGGTCGAAAATGACGAACAACTCTAAAATCGAGAGAAAAATACCCGTGATAGAGTCATGCAAAGTTGAAGGGGTATTTTTGCGGAAACAAGTCAATAATTTGAAAAGTTCTTGAAATATGCAAAGTCTGAATATTGGCAACTATACTCAGAATAAATACGCTTCTAAAGAGGTATGCCATCTAAAAATCGGATGAGAAATAAAAAAGTTGTGGTCCGTCAAAGTTGAAAAATGGTCAATTTTTTCAGCTCGACCCGATTTTTACAAAAATAACAAGGGGTTACATCACATTTTTTTGAAAAATGGAGAAATTTCAAAAGTTTTCAAAACACACGTTCTAGGTTGCCGATCGATAGTCGTGCTTGACACGGGTCGAAAATGACGAACAACTCTAAAATCGAGAGAAAAATACCCGTTATAGAGTCATGCAAAGTTGAAGGGGTATTTTTGCGGAAACAAGTCAATAATTTGAAACTTTCTTGAAGCACGTTAAATCTGAATATTGACAACTATACTCAAAATAAATACGCTTCTAAAGAGGTATGCCATCTAAAAATCGGATGAGAAATAAAAAAGTTGTGGTCCGTCAAAGTTGAAAAATGGTCAATTTTTTCAGCTCGACCCGATTTTTACAAAAATAACAAGGGGTTACATCACATTTTTTTGAAAAATGGCGAAATTTCAAAAGTTTTCAAAACACACGTTCTAGGTTGCCGATCGATAGTCGTGCTTGACACGGGTCGAAAATGACGAACAACTCTAAAATCGAGAGAAAAATACCCGTGATAGAGTCATGCAAAGTTGAAGGGGTATTTTTGCGGAAACAAGTCAATAATTTGAAAAGTTCTTGAAATATGCAAAATCTGAATATTGGCAACTATACTCAGAATAAATACGCTTCTAAAGAGGTATGCCATCTAAAAATCGGATGAGAAATAAAAAAGTTGTGGTCCGTCAAAGTTGAAAAATGGTCAATTTTTTCAGCTCGACCCGATTTTTACAAAAATAACAAGGGGTTACATCACATTTTTTTGAAAAATGGCGAAATTTCAAAAGTTTTCAAAACACACGTTCTAGGTTGCCGATCGATAGTCGTGCTTGACACGGGTCGAAAATGACGAACAACTCTAAAATCGAGAGAAAAATACCCGTGATAGAGTCATGCAAAGTTGAAGGGGTATTTTTGCGGAAACAAGTCAATAATTTGAAAAGTTCTTGAAATATGCAAAATCTGAATATTGGCAACTATACTCAGAATAAATACGCTTCTAAAGAGGTATGCCATCTAAAAATCGGATGAGAAATAAAAAAGTTGTGGTCCGTCAAAGTTGAAAAATGGTCAATTTTTTCAGCTCGACCCGATTTTTACAAAAATAACAAGGGGTTACATCACATTTTTTTGAAAAATGGCGAAATTTCAAAAGTTTTCAAAACACACGTTCTAGGTTGCCGATCGATAGTCGTGCTTGACACGGGTCGAAAATGACGAACAACTCTAAAATCGAGAGAAAAATACCCGTTATAGAGTCATGCAAAGTTGAAGGGGTATTTTTGCGGAAACAAGTCAATAATTTGAAACTTTCTTGAAGCACGTTAAATCTGAATATTGACAACTATACTCAAAATAAATACGCTTCTAAAGAGGTATGCCATCTAAAAATCGGATGAGAAATAAAAAAGTTGTGGTCCGTCAAAGTTGAAAAATGGTCAATTTTTTCAGCTCGACCCGATTTTTACAAAAATAACAAGGGGTTACATCACATTTTTTTGAAAAATGGCGAAATTTCAAAAGTTTTCAAAACACACGTTCTAGGTTGCCGATCGATAGTCGTGCTTGACACGGGTCGAAAATGACGAACAACTCTAAAATCGAGAGAAAAATACCCGTGATAGAGTCATGCAAAGTTGAAGGGGTATTTTTGCGGAAACAAGTCAATAATTTGAAAAGTTCTTGAAATATGCAAAATCTGAATATTGGCAACTATACTCAGAATAAATACGCTTCTAAAGAGGTATGCCATCTAAAAATCGGATGAGAAATAAAAAAGTTGTGGTCCGTCAAAGTTGAAAAATGGTCAATTTTTTCAGCTCGACCCGATTTTTACAAAAATAACAAGGGGTTACATCACATTTTTTTGAAAAATGGCGAAATTTCAAAAGTTTTCAAAACACACGTTCTAGGTTGCCGATCGATAGTCGTGCTTGACACGGGTCGAAAATGACGAACAACTCTAAAATCGAGAGAAAAATACCCGTGATAGAGTCATGCAAAGTTGAAGGGGTATTTTTGCGGAAACAAGTCAATAATTTGAAACTTTCTTGAAGCACGTTAAATCTGAATATTGACAACTATACTCAAAATAAATACGCTTCTAAAGAGGTATGCCATCTAAAAATCGGATGAGAAATAAAAAAGTTGTGGTCCGTCAAAGTTGAAAAATGGTCAATTTTTTCAGCTCGACCCGATTTTTACAAAAATAACAAGGGATTACATCACATTTTTTTGAAAAATGGCGAAATTTCAAAAGTTTTCAAAACACACGTTCTAGGTTGCCGATCGATAGTCGTGCTTGACACGGGTCGAAAATGACGAACAACTCTAAAATCGAGAGAAAAATACCCGTGATAGAGTCATGCAAAGTTGAAGGGGTATTTTTGCGGAAACAAGTCAATAATTTGAAAAGTTCTTGAAATATGCAAAATCTGAATATTGGCAACTATACTCAGAATAAATACGCTTCTAAAGAGGTATGCCATCTAAAAATCGGATGAGAAATAAAAAAGTTGTGGTCCGTCAAAGTTGAAAAATGGTCAATTTTTTCAGCTCGACCCGATTTTTACAAAAATAACAAGGGGTTACATCACATTTTTTTGAAAAATGGCGAAATTTCAAAAGTTTTCAAAACACACGTTCTAGGTTGCCGATCGATAGTCGTGCTTGCTTGAAGCACGTTAAATCTGAATATTGACAACTATACTCAAAATAAATACGCTTCTAAAGAGGTATGCCATCTAAAAATCGGATGAGAAATAAAAAAGTTGTGGTCCGTCAAAGTTGAAAAATGGTCAATTTTTTCAGCTCGACCCGATTTTTACAAAAATAACAAGGGGTTACATCACATTTTTTTGAAAAATGGCGAAATTTCAAAAGTTTTCAAAACACACGTTCTAGGTTGCCGATCGATAGTCGTGCTTGACACGGGTCGAAAATGACGAACAACTCTAAAATCGAGAGAAAAATACCCGTGATAGAGTCATGCAAAGTTGAAGGGGTATTTTTGCGGAAACAAGTCAATAATTTGAAACTTTCTTGAAGCACGTTAAATCTGAATATTGACAACTATACTCAAAATAAATACGCTTCTAAAGAGGTATGCCATCTAAAAATCGGATGAGAAATAAAAAAGTTGTGGTCCGTCAAAGTTGAAAAATGGTCAATTTTTTCAGCTCGACCCGATTTTTACAAAAATAACAAGGGGTTACATCACATTTTTTTGAAAAATGGCGAAATTTCAAAAGTTTTCAAAACACACGTTCTAGGTTGCCGATCGATAGTCGTGCTTGACACGGGTCGAAAATGACGAACAACTCTAAAATCGAGAGAAAAATACCCGTGATAGAGTCATGCAAAGTTGAAGGGGTATTTTTGCGGAAACAAGTCAATAATTTGAAAAGTTCTTGAAATATGCAAAATCTGAATATTGGCAACTATACTCAGAATAAATACGCTTCTAAAGAGGTATGCCATCTAAAAATCGGATGAGAAATAAAAAAGTTGTGGTCCGTCAAAGTTGAAAAATGGTCAATTTTTTCAGCTCGACCCGATTTTTACAAAAATAACAAGGGGTTACATCACATTTTTTTGAAAAATGGCGAAATTTCAAAAGTTTTCAAAACACACGTTCTAGGTTGCCGATCGATAGTCGTGCTTGACACGGGTCGAAAATGACGAACAACTCTAAAATCGAGAGAAAAATACCCGTGATAGAGTCATGCAAAGTTGAAGGGGTATTTTTGCGGAAACAAGTCAATAATTTGAAACTTTCTTGAAGCACGTTAAATCTGAATATTGACAACTATACTCAAAATAAATACGCTTCTAAAGAGGTATGCCATCTAAAAATCGGATGAGAAATAAAAAAGTTGTGGTCCGTCAAAGTTGAAAAATGGTCAATTTTTTCAGCTCGACCCGATTTTTACAAAAATAACAAGGGGTTACATCACATTTTTTTGAAAAATGGCGAAATTTCAAAAGTTTTCAAAACACACGTTCTAGGTTGCCGATCGATAGTCGTGCTTGACACGGGTCGAAAATGACGAACAACTCTAAAATCGAGAGAAAAATACCCGTGATAGAGTCATGCAAAGTTGAAGGGGTATTTTTGCGGAAACAAGTCAATAATTTGAAACTTTCTTGAAGCACGTTAAATCTGAATATTGACAACTATACTCAAAATAAATACGCTTCTAAAGAGGTATGCCATCTAAAAATCGGATGAGAAATAAAAAAGTTGTGGTCCGTCAAAGTTGAAAAATGGTCAATTTTTTCAGCTCGACCCGATTTTTACAAAAATAACAAGGGGTTACATCACATTTTTTTGAAAAATGGCGAAATTTCAAAAGTTTTCAAAACACACGTTCTAGGTTGCCGATCGATAGTCGTGCTTGACACGGGTCGAAAATGACGAACAACTCTAAAATCGAGAGAAAAATACCCGTGATAGAGTCATGCAAAGTTGAAGGGGTATTTTTGTGGAAACAAGTCAATAATTTGAAAAGTTCTTGAAATATGCAAAATCTGAATATTGGCAACTATACTCAGAATAAATACGCTTCTAAAGAGGTATGCCATCTAAAAATCGGATGAGAAATAAAAAAGTTGTGGTCCGTCAAAGTTGAAAAATGGTCAATTTTTTCAGCTCGACCCGATTTTTACAAAAATAACAAGGGGTTACATCACATTTTTTTGAAAAATGGCGAAATTTCAAAAGTTTTCAAAACACACGTTCTAGGTTGCCGATCGATAGTCGTGCTTGACACGGGTCGAAAATGACGAACAACTCTAAAATCGAGAGAAAAATACCCGTGATAGAGTCATGCAAAGTTGAAGGGGTATTTTTGCGGAAACAAGTCAATAATTTGAAACTTTCTTGAAGCACGTTAAATCTGAATATTGACAACTATACTCAAAATAAATACGCTTCTAAAGAGGTATGCCATCTAAAAATCGGATGAGAAATAAAAAAGTTGTGGTCCGTCAAAGTTGAAAAATGGTCAATTTTTTCAGCTCGACCCGATTTTTACAAAAATAACAAGGGGTTACATCACATTTTTTTGAAAAATGGCGAAATTTCAAAAGTTTTCAAAACACACGTTCTAGGTTGCCGATCGATAGTCGTGCTTGACACGGGTCGAAAATGACGAACAACTCTAAAATCGAGAGAAAAATACCCGTGATAGAGTCATGCAAAGTTGAAGGGGTATTTTTGCGGAAACAAGTCAATAATTTGAAAAGTTCTTGAAATATGCAAAATCTGAATATTGGCAACTATACTCAGAATAAATACGCTTCTAAAGAGGTATGCCATCTAAAAATCGGATGAGAAATAAAAAAGTTGTGGTCCGTCAAAGTTGAAAAATGGTCAATTTTTTCAGCTCGACCCGATTTTTACAAAAATAACAAGGGGTTACATCACATTTTTTTGAAAAATGGCGAAATTTCAAAAGTTTTCAAAACACACGTTCTAGGTTGCCGATCGATAGTCGTGCTTGACACGGGTCGAAAATGACGAACAACTCTAAAATCGAGAGAAAAATACCCGTGATAGAGTCATGCAAAGTTGAAGGGGTATTTTTGCGGAAACAAGTCAATAATTTGAAACTTTCTTGAAGCACGTTAAATCTGAATATTGACAACTATACTCAAAATAAATACGCTTCTAAAGAGGTATGCCATCTAAAAATCGGATGAGAAATAAAAAAGTTGTGGTCCGTCAAAGTTGAAAAATGGTCAATTTTTTCAGCTCGACCCGATTTTTACAAAAATAACAAGGGGTTACATCACATTTTTTTGAAAAATGGCGAAATTTCAAAAGTTTTCAAAACACACGTTCTAGGTTGCCGATCGATAGTCGTGCTTGACACGGGTCGAAAATGACGAACAACTCTAAAATCGAGAGAAAAATACCCGTGATAGAGTCATGCAAAGTTGAAGGGGTATTTTTGCGGAAACAAGTCAAT
The DNA here is from genome assembly GCA_035047625.1 of Drosophila mettleri. Classification (NCBI taxonomy): domain Eukaryota; kingdom Metazoa; phylum Arthropoda; class Insecta; order Diptera; family Drosophilidae; genus Drosophila; species Drosophila mettleri. The sequence goes on along the minus strand of JAWNPI010000103.1, from coordinate 553,464 downwards.
AATTTGAAACTTTCTTGAAGCACGTTAAATCTGAATATTGACAACTATACTCAAAATAAATACGCTTCTAAAGAGGTATGCCATCTAAAAATCGGATGAGAAATAAAAAAGTTGTGGTCCGTCAAAGTTGAAAAATGGTCAATTTTTTCAGCTCGACCCGATTTTTACAAAAATAACAAGGGGTTACATCACATTTTTTTGAAAAATGGCGAAATTTCAAAAGTTTTCAAAACACACGTTCTAGGTTGCCGATCGATAGTCGTGCTTGACACGGGTCGAAAATGACGAACAACTCTAAAATCGAGAGAAAAATACCCGTGATAGAGTCATGCAAAGTTGAAGGGGTATTTTTGTGGAAACAAGTCAATAATTTGAAAAGTTCTTGAAATATGCAAAATCTGAATATTGGCAACTATACTCAGAATAAATACGCTTCTAAAGAGGTATGCCATCTAAAAATCGGATGAGAAATAAAAAAGTTGTGGTCCGTCAAAGTTGAAAAATGGTCAATTTTTTCAGCTCGACCCGATTTTTACAAAAATAACAAGGGGTTACATCACATTTTTTTGAAAAATGGCGAAATTTCAAAAGTTTTCAAAACACACGTTCTAGGTTGCCGATCGATAGTCGTGCTTGACACGGGTCGAAAATGACGAACAACTCTAAAATCGAGAGAAAAATACCCGTGATAGAGTCATGCAAAGTTGAAGGGGTATTTTTGCGGAAACAAGTCAATAATTTGAAACTTTCTTGAAGCACGTTAAATCTGAATATTGACAACTATACTCAAAATAAATACGCTTCTAAAGAGGTATGCCATCTAAAAATCGGATGAGAAATAAAAAAGTTGTGGTCCGTCAAAGTTGAAAAATGGTCAATTTTTTCAGCTCGACCCGATTTTTACAAAAATAACAAGGGGTTACATCACATTTTTTTGAAAAATGGCGAAATTTCAAAAGTTTTCAAAACACACGTTCTAGGTTGCCGATCGATAGTCGTGCTTGACACGGGTCGAAAATGACGAACAACTCTAAAATCGAGAGAAAAATACCCGTGATAGAGTCATGCAAAGTTGAAGGGGTATTTTTGCGGAAACAAGTCAATAATTTGAAAAGTTCTTGAAATATGCAAAATCTGAATATTGGCAACTATACTCAGAATAAATACGCTTCTAAAGAGGTATGCCATCTAAAAATCGGATGAGAAATAAAAAAGTTGTGGTCCGTCAAAGTTGAAAAATGGTCAATTTTTTCAGCTCGACCCGATTTTTACAAAAATAACAAGGGGTTACATCACATTTTTTTGAAAAATGGCGAAATTTCAAAAGTTTTCAAAACACACGTTCTAGGTTGCCGATCGATAGTCGTGCTTGACACGGGTCGAAAATGACGAACAACTCTAAAATCGAGAGAAAAATACCCGTGATAGAGTCATGCAAAGTTGAAGGGGTATTTTTGTGGAAACAAGTCAATAATTTGAAAAGTTCTTGAAATATGCAAAATCTGAATATTGGCAACTATACTCAGAATAAATACGCTTCTAAAGAGGTATGCCATCTAAAAATCGGATGAGAAATAAAAAAGTTGTGGTCCGTCAAAGTTGAAAAATGGTCAATTTTTTCAGCTCGACCCGATTTTTACAAAAATAACAAGGGGTTACATCACATTTTTTTGAAAAATGGCGAAATTTCAAAAGTTTTCAAAACACACGTTCTAGGTTGCCGATCGATAGTCGTGCTTGACACGGGTCGAAAATGACGAACAACTCTAAAATCGAGAGAAAAATACCCGTGATAGAGTCATGCAAAGTTGAAGGGGTATTTTTGCGGAAACAAGTCAATAATTTGAAACTTTCTTGAAGCACGTTAAATCTGAATATTGACAACTATACTCAAAATAAATACGCTTCTAAAGAGGTATGCCATCTAAAAATCGGATGAGAAATAAAAAAGTTGTGGTCCGTCAAAGTTGAAAAATGGTCAATTTTTTCAGCTCGACCCGATTTTTACAAAAATAACAAGGGGGTTACATCACATTTTTTTGAAAAATGGCGAAATTTCAAAAGTTTTCAAAACACACGTTCTAGGTTGCCGATCGATAGTCGTGCTTGACACGGGTCGAAAATGACGAACAACTCTAAAATCGAGAGAAAAATACCCGTGATAGAGTCATGCAAAGTTGAAGGGGTATTTTTGCGGAAACAAGTCAATAATTTGAAAAGTTCTTGAAATATGCAAAATCTGAATATTGGCAACTATACTCAGAATAAATACGCTTCTAAAGAGGTATGCCATCTAAAAATCGGATGAGAAATAAAAAAGTTGTGGTCCGTCAAAGTTGAAAAATGGTCAATTTTTTCAGCTCGACCCGATTTTTACAAAAATAACAAGGGGTTACATCACATTTTTTTGAAAAATGGCGAAATTTCAAAAGTTTTCAAAACACACGTTTTAGGTTGCCGATCGATAGTCGTGCTTGACACGGGTCGAAAATGACGAACAACTCTAAAATCGAGAGAAAAATACCCGTGTTATAGTCATGCAAAGTGCAAGAGGTTGTTTTTTTTAAGAGTTCATGTTCAATAGGTATTTTTTTAGTTCAAGTGAACATTTGGAAGAAATTGATAAGCAACGAAAATCTGATGATAGGTATGAAGTATTCAATCAGTGGCTGAAAATATGTTCGAAAAATTGATGAATAATCACCACACAGTGTTTAAAAGTCAAGATTTGACTTAATAATGTTTTTTCCTATCATAGACAAGCGATATAGAATACAATTCACAGTTAGTTACGATTTATGTGGCTTTCACATTGTTATACGTTTTCGTTCGCACTTGTCTGTGTCCTCGACCCACGCAATATGAAAACAAAGAAAATGGAATTGGCTTGCGGATAAAGATTTGCAATCCCATAGCTCAGGCTGATTTGCTGTCTGGCGCCAACATGGAAATGCAATTGGAATGCTTTATACGTACATATGTAATTACATATGTATATAGAGGGTCAAGTTGGGCCAGGCGCCATGCATCACAGTAACAGATCAGCTTCTGGACCAAGAAAGTGGCGACAAAGCTGAGTGGTTGCTGGGAAGCGGGTGCTATATAGGAGCAAAACAGTGTGACATGTGCTAAAGACATTCGTGGCAGCTTGCGTCGACTTTAATCACGGCAATTAATAAACAGAGAGAATCGACTACAGTCACAAAGGAAGGAAGTATCTGAGAAAAAAAGTATAGAAACAAATAGTGAGAGGGAGACAGCCCAAGAGAGAAAGAGAGAGATGGACTATATACAGGGAGCTGAAAGTTTCACTGCATCACCCGGAGCGCGCTGAGTTTTTGGAAAAGTGAAATACAGAAGCGGCCATAAATCTATTTTAGTCCTGATTCCTCAGCCAATCTCCCACTGCTCACGACACTCGCAAAGGCCAGGGGCCTTACTTGCTGCGCAATTGCAGTTGCCGATGCCGAAGACTCTTCTTATTTTTAACTCCAGCCTTTCTTTGCGTAGGTAACATGCAGCTAAAGATGCTACCATAAATTCCATATAACAATAAAGCCGGAGCAGCGCAGACCAGGGGGAGGTCGAGGCAGCGCAGCTTTTCCAATTATTTACACAGTTAAACAAAGCGAAATCGCCTTAATATTAAATTCATCAAGCAATAATAATGAAAATAACAACAAAGATTATTCCCATTTTTGCTTTTGCTTTTTTTGTGTAAATTATTTTATAATCGATTTCAAATGAAAGAGTCTTTAGCTTGCGGTTCCATAAATTATCTTGTTAATCTCTTTCGTATTGCTCAGAGTTCGTTTGCAGCCCATTTCAGTTAGTAAAAAATTAAAAGATATTTAATTTGGAGAATTTAATGGAATTGATTTTATTCTACGAGCTCAAGCACTGAGGCTAAGCTGAGAAATATTTAATGCAATTCAAATTATTCAATAAAAAACTGGCATTTTAAGTATTTGATACAATTCAAATTAATGAATAAGAAATAAATAAGCCAAAATAAATAAGTTTAGCATTTTATAATATTCTGAAATTATTTTCTATATTTTTCTCAAGATAAATACTATATAAATACACACACACACAGATATATAAAACTAAATAATTAATGTTACTAGCAGCTAGTCGTAAATATATTTTCTTTTAATTTGATCCCATCTTCTTATGAATAGCTGCCATTCGTCACCTAATTTTTGTGTTTTTTTATTGATGAGTGCGTCCTGTTTATGGGAACAGAAGCATTGTTTAAACTATTGAATAATTAGTCAAAACATTTGTTTTGATCTGGAATAAACGGATTGGTGTGTGTCGGATCTGTAAAGTGGTCGACCCTCCGTGCAGAGCCGGATATGCTTGTAATTCCTGCATTCGAAGTCGAATTTCAAAGAGGAAAAAACAAAACATCATAAAAATCTATTTTTAATATACGACAGGCGATTCAAATTAGGGGGAGTTGACGACTGACGGAGAGGGTGGAAGGTGGGATAGGAGGAGGAGCTGCGGAGCTCGAGCCGAAGCTAAATTTGAATTTGAAGTGCACGTGAAGCGGGCAACGATTCCAAAGGTGGCTGCCACTTTGCGCTTAGTGTGGGAGAAGGGTAAGGGGCGAGTGGCGAGCGGCGAGCGGCGAACGGTGAGGCTGCAAGCGGTTGGCGTGTGCCGTCACTTGAAACGAAAGAGGGAGATGCATTGGCAGAGGAAGGGAGGGAGAAGGATGGAAATACACTGCATTGCAATGCATCTGCAACATGCAGCGGGCAACCTGCGGCATGCCTAAAGATACGCATGACAGACATATACAAAAACACATACATATATATCCATATACATTCGGCTACAGTGTTCAAATTCAAAGAAACAAAAGCGGAAATGTTGTTGTTTTCCTTTTTATTTTTAACAGCAACAACTTGAGAACTAAGACAAAACATCAAGCACATCGTCATAATCGCTGCTGGATGCTTTTACATGACAATCGAAATCTTTTGGTCATTGAACTTTTAGATTTTTGTTAACATTAGCATTATCTTGCAATAATATAATATTTTTATTTTTTAAAATACCATTATTTTGTATTAATATGTTTTTTTTTTTTTTTAATTTTAAACTGTGTTTTATGCGTTGCCAACCACGGGATGTTAATTTAATAGAGCGTGTGTCAAGGATTTTAACAGATTTTCACCGATTTAAAACATTACTCATAATTATCATGATTTATCTGCCTTTTTTTAATTAATTATAATTACATACTTATTATCAATTAACATTATTGAAGCATATTCTTTAGACACTAGCACAGTTACACTCACAACTAGCAATATTTTATTATGTTTCATATTGTTAATATATAGTATAGTATAGTTTATCATATATAATTAACTCATGTCCATATATAGTTTTGGTTAAAAATATCTGCTTTTATTAATTATTATTTTCTTAGCATTTTGGCTTGTAAAATGTTTAATTTCAAAAATTGCGCCATTTGTTGTCGAAGCTAATTTTAACATTTTCAATTTTTAACAGAGTCATGTTATGTTATCGGTATTCGTGGATATCGATTGTGAGCGTGCGATATTTTCACCTATCCTAAAGTTGTCGACAACAATGTCGTATTCTTGTTAAGCATTCTGCAAATTCTCGAAAGTTTCGCGAAAAAACTGCGAAAAACTATGAATTCGCACTGTAGAAGCTGAAAAGTAGTTGTGCAACTTCACGCAAACAGTTTGCAAAGTTATTTCTTAGCAATTGAATCGCATATTGTGCATGTAACGATTCCAAACAAAAAACATGGCGCCCACACCGTTACCACTGGAGCAGATGCCCGGTGCGAATGCGGGCTATCTGCCAGCCGGTCAGGAGGGAGGACCACGCATTAACACAATGTCCATGTCGGTGCTAATCGATTTCATCATACAGCGCACATACCACGAGCTAATGGTGCTGGCTGAATTGTGAGTATATTCTATTGGGACAAATTCTGCAGCTGGCTCGACTCTTTTTTTCTACAGACTGCCACGCAAGACGGACATGGAGCGAAAGGTGGAAATTTATGCATATGCGGCGCGCACACGACATTTATTCACGCGGCTCAATGCGCTGGTTAAGTGGGGCAACTCGGTGTCCAAAGTGGACAAAAGCTCGCAGATAATGAGTTTCCTGGATAAGCAGAATATGCTCTTTGTGGAGACGGCCGATATGCTGGCTCGGATGTCACGAGAGACGTTGGTGCGAGCACGTTTGCCCAACTTTCACATACCCGCCGCGGTGGAGGTCCTGACCACCGGCACATACAATCGTCTGCCAACCTGCATCCGGGAGCGAATTGTTCCACCGGATGCGATTACGCCGGCGGAGAAGAAGCAAACGCTGCTGCGTCTCAATCAGGTCATACAGCATCGTTTAGTCACCGGAAAACTGTTGCCGCAAATGCGTGAGTTTCGCATACGCAACGGTCGTGTGACCTTCGAGGTGAAGCACGAGTTTAGCGTGGCTCTCACCGTCATGGGTGACAGTCCGAATGTCCCATGGCGTCTCCTGGACATCGATATTCTTGTAGAAGACAAGGAGACAGGCGGTAATTGACGGAACCATCAAATTTATATAGTCGCTTAAATATCCTCTATCTCTTGTAGATGGTAAATCGTTGGTGCATCCGCTGCAGGTCAACTACATACACCAATTGATACAGGCGCGTCTCGTCGAGAACCCGAATGCGTTGAGCGAGGTGTACAATTGCCTGCACTACTTCTGCCAGTCGCTGCAGCTTGAAGTGCTCTACACGCAAACGCTGCGCTTGAACTATGAGCGACTCGATGACAACAATATCAATGTGGAGGAGTATGTACCAGGCGTTAAGCTAACGGTGTCCTACTGGCGTGACCTCAAGTCGGAGCTGGGCTACCGCCTCACTGTGCAATCGGATCCAAGTGAAATCGGCAGACCGCTCGTCGTTGTCCATGTGCCCTCTTTGGGTGCCAAGGAGTCCGCCGAGGTGGCTGAACGAGCTGTGCGTTCTGAGCATCTGTCCATGGAGCGTTTAATAGTGCACACCGTCTATATACGATCCGTATCTCGCTTAAGTGATCTCAAGCTCGAGTTCCAGGCGTTCCTCAAAGACGTTGACTGTGAGTGTAAATGTTTGCAGCCTCTTCAGCTATGAATCAATGCACTAATTTATTTGCTCCCGCTCAGTTAATCTGCAAGGCACTCCGGCGATTTTGACGGTGCCTGTGCTGTCGCCGTGCTTGCGCGCTGAACAGATTCACATAACCATTGACACGCACACTGGCATGTTTCGGTGTCATGTACCCAAGCACTTGGATTGTCCGATTACGGATGAGATGCAGGAGTGCCTGAATACGGACCGCAGCAAACTGCCTGGTTTGCTTTCGGAGCTACGCTTTTGGATTACTCACCGGCGATGCGAGAAAACGTTGCAACATCTACCCGCTACGGCCACCGAAACTTTGCCTTTTCTGACTCAACCCGAACAGGAGCTGCTGCAGCCGGGCCGGCACAAAATCTACGTCAAGCTACACCGCCATCCCAATATTATACTAGTAAGTGACTTGAAGATCTCAAGATGTCCTTAAATATATCGTGCTTGCTTGCAGGTTGTTCAACTGAAAGAGAAGTCTGCCATGCCCAACGAAATGGAGTACACGTTCCATCTGGGCTTCGTGGTCTTTCAAAAGGATGAGAGTGATGTTGTCGACGACTCGGCGAAGCAGCTAGTTTCCATTGTTGCTCAGTCGCCATCGGAGGTACCCAAATTCTACACGAAACTAATGCGCTTGATTGAGTTTGACACTTTCGTCGCCACCCATGGACCAGGCACCGAGGTCGACGGTGAGTTAGTCTTGCTTTGTTCGCTTAAACAGTTGTAATTGTTTCGATATATCTTTAGCAGAGCTGTCGCCGCATAAGCGTAAGTCCAATGGCGATATTCTGGCTCCACCCGCCAAGCAGCAAAAGACAATTTTCCCAGCATACTTTATACCGGAGCTTTCGCACGTGGTGGCCATGTGCGATGAGAAGATACCATTCCTCAATTTGGCACAAACGCTCTCTAAGTTCCGCATACCGCACAGTGGACTGCAAGTGGAGGCGAACGCCACTTCGCTGGTGCTAAAAATATTGGCATTGCCCAAGCCTGGCTTTAATCAGGTCCCGCCAGGTCCGGCGCAAAGCACAGCGTCGGCGCCACCGAAGATCGAACCACATGTCTGGGATGATCTAATGCGGCGAGTTCTTTCCATTTCGGTGCGCTCCCAGACCAACAAGAATAGCCAGGTGCGCATTTGGGTGGTTGAGTTTGTGTTCTACAGTACGCCGCTGCAGAGCACCCACCAGAAAGAACTGGGCAGCCGACGCACTGTCAATTTAACCTACGAGCAGGCCAACCACGACTTCTCCAAGACGGTCGATGATCTACTTAATGATTGGTCTAAAATCGTTTACTTATACACGCTCGTCTACGATTTTGCCGAGCAGCTACGAAACAGTAAGTACGAATAATACCTAAGATATATATATATTAACTTCCTTCCTCCACAGAGCGCCTGAGTCTTGGTGACATGCTGGTGGTCAAGTCCTATACGTATACTAACCTGCTGATTGGATACGGGCCCAAGAAGGAGGTCTCCTGCAATATTTATTGGTCTGTGCAGTCGCGTGGCTTTCGATTGACTTTCGTGGGCGGCATCTCTGCTGTGAATGCGCACTCCATGATGCGCGACCAGCTGGCGCAGCATCTGAATCAGCAGCACAGTCTCACGACCATCGCCCATATACTGCACGAGACCTACAATCCGATGAGCTCCATAGCCAAGCTGCCCGTGCTGCCGCTGCTGGGCATACCGGTTAGCTGCACACATCACTGTATCAGCAAACAGCTCTCACACAATTCCTGTACTTACAGCGACCCCAGGTGCCCGTGCTATCGTTCTGCATGCTGCCACAGTCGCCCTGCTTGATGCGTCTGACCTATCAGGCGGTTTATTGTCTGGAGCTGCGCTTCCGTGCCAACAGGCTTGTATCCATTCGCGATGGCGCCAGCAGCCGCTTTGAGCGCAACGTCATCGAGGAGTTTACGCCCATACAGGGCCTAAAGGCGTTCCTCTCCAAATACGTGGACGAGTCGGCTGTATATAGAGGTCGGGCACCACATGACGACGACAACCCACTGTCCCCCATGGGACTGGAGGATAACTTTGGTGGCCCTAACAGCGTGGCGGGAGTAGGCGCAGGAGGCTCTTCGCCTTTTCTGGGTGCCGGCATGCGTGGGCCACAGTCGCCGCGAGACAGTGGTCTGCGCTTTCCAGCTCCACATACACCACCCTCCAGCTCCAATCCGCATACGCCAGCGAGCCCGCATCCCAGCTCTAGCGGCGGCGGCGCCACTGGAGCTCAGAGCCACGCCAATTTCAATTTGACCTCGCCACCAGCACCGCACATGCCGCATCCATCGCCAGGTGGACTGATGCCCTCGTCGCCGCTCAATCCACAGCCCAGCCCGCACATGGTGCACAGCCCAGGCCCCAACACTTTGTACATGCAAAGCCACCAGGATTCACCTTTTACAGCCATGTCGCCGGCGAACAACAATTGGCCCGGATCGCCAAGCATGCCGCGTCCCTCCCCTCGACCTGGACAGAGTCCAGAGCACAAGAGCACGGGTGGTGGCGGCCCAGGTGTGGGCGTGGGTGGTGCCGACCGCAGCGGTACGCGTGGTACTCTCAACCGGCCATGGGCCGGGGCAGTGCCCACTTTGCTGACTCATGAGGCACTGGAGACGCTGTGCCGACCCAGTCCGCATCCCAATAAGGATATCAATGTGGGCGACATGAGTCCCATTGAACGGTTCTTAGGCTGTGTTTACATGCGCCGCCAGCTGCATCGCAACATCCAAAACGAGGAGTCATTGACGGCGCTGAACTCTACGGAGCCTGGCGTGGTGCTCTTCAAGGTGGATGGCCTGCAGTGCCAGGTGATGCTCAATCAGCTGCACATGCAGTCGCTGCACCTCAAGGTCACTCAGCTGCCGCCCATGCCGGATAAACCCACTTTCCAGCTCAGCCCCGACGATCTGCTCGTCATCGAGCAGTACTTCGACACACGAGTGGCTGCACCGCCTTATCGACCCAATGCACTCTACAGCATTTGCCGACTATTAAATCTGCCTGGACATGTCCTGAAGGACTTCGTGCAGATCATGCGACTGGAGCTGAAGCCAGAGCTGGGAGGCGACCAACTTAAGTGGACCGTGCAGATGTGCATGCGCATGTCGCCGTCGGCCATGCCAATTGTTCCCATTGGCAGCCCCTCCGTAGTCCTCGGTCGCATGAAGATCCTGTTCTTCCTGCACATCACACGATTACCGTACGGCGGCAAGGACTGGAAGGACAGCGTCTCGCTCGTGCTGCCCATTGTCCATGACATAGCCTCAAATCTGACGCAAGTGGCGGAGAGGCGCGAACAGGTGCAATCCCCTTTGATGGCTGCGGCCAGCACCTTGTTGCGTGGCTTCGCCGACTATGGGGCGCAGCAGAATCGATGCTCGCTCTTTCCGGCCATCACGGAGCTGCTGACCAATCTAGCCGTGGATCAGCCAGCGCCGCCCTCCAACCAGCCCATTGGCGCGCCTGTGGGCCTCGGCGGCGTTGTTGGTGTTGGCGTAGGCGTGGGCGTGGTCGGCGCCAGCCCAAACACAATGATGCCCATGCAGCAGCTGCAGCCACAGGTCGGAGGACATGGGCCACAACTTGGCCCGAATCCAGGTGGTCCGCAGTGATGAAGGCGCAAGCGCCGCGCCTCCTCGCAGCAGCCGTGAGGCGGAATCCAAGGCGCAATTGCGACCAGCAGCACGCACAAACACGTCAAATTCCCAGCTATCATTCATTTATTTATTGTTTAAAATACGAGAGAAGTTATCAACGAGAGACAACAAGATCAAAATCCAGATCCCGATCCAGATCCAGATTGACCTATTTTAAATCTAGTATCCAGCAATACAATATTTTCAAATTATTGTACAAAAGGAATGCACTAAGTACACGTAATAAATCTCTAACTAACTGTAAAGCTAACTACTCTTATCGTAGGAGCTCTTGCCTGATTGTTTTTTGCTTTGTCTATATCATTTATCACATGGGTTGGCCGTCGAGCGATTCTGTGAGTGCTTGCACCGAGGTTAGTAAATCTGGTTGTTTCTATGTCTTGTGTATACCCTTGCTGAGGCAGAGGAGTGGAACGTGATGGAAACTGAATGAGCGGAAAAACGCGGGGATTATGGAAAGAGTCCAATGATTGGGTTCCAGCTCATCTTGAGTGATTGAACTGTCGTCAGTAATGTAGAGGTTGGTTAACGGACATCCTTATGCTTCGGCAAGGGTATACAGCGTTCGGCCAAGCCGAATTTATCTACTCTTCAATCTGCTTAGCTTTGTGCTTCTTTTTGGTTTGATTGCGGCTGCAGCACCGATGCGTCCAGCGGCTGCACTTCACTGCTGCGCCACGATCTGCGTGCTGTCCATTTGGCTTGTCAGCTCGGCGATGCCCTCCTCCTCCTCCGATATGAGATCGACCCAGTAGCGCAGTCGCTTGCTGCGCAAGTAGCTGGCCGAATTGTCGAATACGACGGTGTCTGAAAAGAGCGAGAGAAAACATTTAGCTTCCATTCAGCCATAGAGTGGGTTGGGGTCAACTCACAGGTGGTATTGGGTCTGGTGCAGATGAAGCCCGCCTCGTCCATTTCGTTGGAGTAGACGGTGCCAAGCGGCACCTCGCTCCGCTTTTCGCCCGTCTTCTCGTCCACGCTGAAGATGCCAAACTTGATGTCGTAGTCGAAGGTGCGGAAGTTCCACGAGAGCAGCTGCTCCTCCTGCTGCCCGTTCACTTTGAAGTTCAGCTTCAGCTTGTCTCCCTTTGCCACTTGGGTGTCCGTGAAGCTCTTGTCGCTTTGCTGGCTGCTCTGGTCGACGAAGAGCTCCTCCGGCAGCTTGCCACCCCACACCATCAAGGACTTGCACTGGGGATCGCCCAGTTTGTCCACCAGCTGACCGCCCCAGCCCTTGGGGAAATCCTTGGGATCAACGAGCGTGAAGAGCGACTCCTGCCACTTGTCGACGCCGGACTTGTAGATGTGAATCTTGCTGGTGGTATTCTCATCCAGAAACTTCTTCACTATATTGAAGGCCACCGAAAAGAGCTTCGGTGCATTGATGATGTAGCACATTTTGAGCAGCTCCGGGAAGTTGGCCTCGTACTGCTTCACCGACGAGATGACACACTCGGCTGCTGGCCGCCAGGCGTACTGCTTCAGGTTCATCGACTCGCAGTCGAGGAAGACGACCAACTGGCGTGCCTTCCAGCCATGCTGCAGGCTCTGCTCGTAGGCGAGCTTCATGAAGCGCTCCAGCAGCAGCACCAAATACTTCTGAAACTCAAACCGTGTCACGCAGTGCATCATGCCCCAAATGTCAAAGTTGTAGAACGGACAAACGATCACTGATGGGAGAGAAGCAGACAGAGAGAGAGAGAGAGAGAGAGAGGGAGAGTAGAAAGATAAGTCTCAATTGAATTATTAAGCGCTTCTCTAAGAGGTACCTGGCGAGCCCTCCCTGTCGTAGCCCATGATGCCATAGGGCAGATACTCGCGCAGCGCCTGCGGAGCCTCCCATTTCTCAATGTTGTCCACGTTCCACATGGCGCGCGTTTTGAGGCACTGAGTGGGCGTAGAAAAGATTGAGATTGAGGTGAGTATTCAGTATATGCATAGATAGTAGAGAGTAGGGTATAGCTCATCATCAACAATAATACATACCGCTTTCAACATTTTCTCTGCAGCCTCCAAATTCCATTTGCGAGCTATACAAGAGAGAGAGAGAGAGAGAGAGAGAGAGAGAGAGAGAGAGAAAGAAATCAGACACAAGTTAGCTTATTGTGGGATTCTCTTGCACACCGGGAACTCACCTCGCAGCCAGCGTAGCAGAAAATAGTCATCGTGCGTCTCGTTCAGCTCGGGGCTCATCAGCTTGCGGAACTGCAAGAAAAGTGCAACAAATCAATAAATTAATTAGCTAAATAATTAGATCTGATATACAATATCAATATCTGATGTACAATAATAACCCTGACAACGACTGGGAGTAGCTTTAAGGATGCTCATGTAAGACTGCAATTTGAAGTGAATAAAACAAAATTTGATTGTAAATCTAAAAACTGTTTCGACTCTCTTCGACCCACTCTCCTCCTATCGGTCTAGAGCTCTTGATCTTGATCTTGGCCGTTGGTCAGCTGACTGCAGTCCATCAAGCCACAATCGCAGTCTTAACTTGGCCTTAATAACTGTGCATTTCGCGCTGAATCAATGGCAAATTTAATTAGCGCCTGAATGTCAATTTGAATACTCTGTAAAACTGATAGAGTGGGGTATATTGCTCATATGTAGTCTCTCTTTATTCTTTTTCAATTACGTTTATTGGTTTTGCTTCATTTGACTGTCTTAGATTTCAGGTTTACAGGGCATTTGACAGTCGCTCAAGTCTGCTCGTTTCAATTAGCCAAAAGGTCAGCCTCGTCAGGTTTTGATTGATTTTTTTTGTTTTGTTTGCTTATTTGTTAAATCATTTTGTGTTTTCAAGTTCAATCGAAAAGTCGCCCGCATTGAATTGAAATTGTTAAAAACAAATCGAAAAAGTCTTCTAATTGTAATAAAATAATTTAATTTGATTTTTATTGAAATTTCAGTTGCAGTTGCAACTGGCCAATGTTGCTTCATTTCAAATGTTGTTAACGCAAACTAACGTGCTTTGACTGTTTAATTGAGCGTCGCAATGAGCTGCCAAAAGAGCGGAGCTTGGCTAAAGGCTGTCGCTCACTTGGGCTTGGAGCGCGCTCGCCTGGGCCAAGTTGCGTTTAGACCACACTTGAAATTCAATAACGAGGCCAAATGCCAGCTTTTTTTTTTTTTTTTTTTGTTTTCGTTTTCAATTTACTTGTCTTGGGCTTGCACTGCAGGCAAAGTCGCATGAATAGAAGGGCAGGGGCTGGGGCTTGGGTTTCATTAGCGTTAAGCATTTTTAGCCAACTTCCTCATAACTCAGTCGCCTCGCAGCTGCCTACTGCTCGCCCTGCTTTGTTCTTGTTGTTTGTGCCCGAGCCGAAAACTTGGTCAAGTTGTTTAGCAGTTTGCAGCCAAATAAAACAAGTTAGTTGTAAAAAATAACAAGGCTAAGAAATGCTTAAAACGCTGTTGGCAGCTGCTCGCAGAGGTGTTGAGTGCCTTGCCTCTTGCCGCAGCATTTAAGGTCTAATTGGAATTCAAGTTGAATGGAAAATTCAATTCAATTAAATAAATGAGTAACGACCAAACCCAATAGGAATCAAGTGTGTGTGAGCAATTAAGTTGTGCATTGCAAATCCAATTGGAATTGGAAGAACACTTGGAATCGGTATATATGAATATGCAAAGAGAGAGAGACAAAGAGAGAGAGAGACACAGCCTCATTTAGAATCAAATTGGAATTTTAATAAGATTTGCATTTGCATTTGGCGTCAGCCTGAAAGTCAAGATATTACTTGCTTAGAACGTTAATTTACACACAACTACGTTAGTAACAGCTGATGTTTCCTTTATTCTTTTCATTTGGCGAAACCAACGGCAATTTAGCATTCTTTAGTAACTTGGCTAAGCAATCTAAATCTAATCTCAGCAATATTATTACTGGTTCAGCTAGCTCAACAAATATAGTATAGTAAGTACTTTGCTTTTATAAGATCTATAATTCATTAGACTTTAACTGTAAAACAGAGATATATTTGTCACTCAGACTATACTCAGTCAAAGACTAAGTAATGCTTATCAATCTCTTTTTTCTACAATTTAAGTAAAGCCCCTGACTTGGGCCACTCGCTTAGCTTTTGGGGCTTGATCAAATATTTAAAGCATTCGCTTGGCTATTTAGCTCACTGGGACTTTCCGTACTAAGAAAACCAGTTATCGAAAGCGTTCAGAACTGCGAGAGAGTGAACGACTATGAGTTACCCTTCATTGCACCATCTTAGTCTAACAAGGTTAGGCAAACTAACTTTCGATAGATGTACCAATAGAAATACTTTGTATGTAAATACATATTATATATATAATGAGCCCAAAGCTGCCTGCTTTCATATTTACTTGACACTAACATACCCTATTGCATTTACATTGCTTACAGGGTATCGCAAATGCAGACTCATTAGCATATTGTGAGCACATACACAGATGTATATACATGTATATATATATATATATAATTGTTCAGTTATGTTGATTATTTCGTACTTGGTCAAAGGGTCGCAATCAGAGATCGCTTTGCGGTGCTTTGAGATATGTTAATGACAATTTTAATTGCATTGGCTTTGCCTTGAACTGGTTTATCTAATTGTGGCACTTTAAGCTGTTTAAGATTGTGGGTGGGGGTAAGTGGTAGTGGTCGGGGGTAGCTGCTTTAAGTACTAATAAACATCTGTCAAGAATGCAGTCGGAGCAGCAGCAGCAGCAGCTGGCTGTAGTAACTGACTCAGTGGGTCGCAGTTCGCCATGCAGATTCGAGGCACAGCTGGAGTCGAGAACAACGTCAACAAAGCGCAACAGCTGCACAGTGGACCACAGTGCACAGTGCGTGCAAAAGTGGACACTAGATGTCTATAGCTGTAGGCTACATAGCATATAAGTATGTATATTTGTCTATGTATGTATGTTTGTATATGCTGACACGCTACATTGATCAGTTCGTGTTGACGCAAAGCTCTAAGCGCATTTAAATGCGCAATTTATCATATTCGCAAGGCCAAAGAAACCCAAGGAAGACATAATAAAACAAGATAGATATACATATGTATGTGTGTATATGCTGTTAGTGTGTGTGTTTTGTTATTTCGCAATGCAAATGGAAACGGTTTAACCGGTTCCGACTTCTTATTTAATTCAACTAAAACAGAATATTTATTAATCCCGTTATCACAGTTGCCGCCCACTCAGAAGTCTGCACCAATGCACAGTCTACTACTACACATATACAGAATGAGAGAGAGACGGAGAGAGCGAGCGAGAGAGTGGGTGTCTATATTATAAGAGAGTATGTGAAGATGCGTTACGCTCTCTCACCTGATCCAATGTCTTGCGCTGCTCGGCGCTGATTTCGGGCAGTGGACCAGACATTTTATATGTGTATTTATGTGTGTTTGTATATATTTGATTTATTTAACCAAAAACTGTTAAATTATTGCCAATTTAGTATGTTATGCACACACACACACACGCGTGAACTCAAATTTCGTTATCTCTTTTTGATGATGCGTCGTTATTTCACTTTTTGGCTTTATTTTGTGTTTGGCTTAAGTAAAATAAAAACTTTCTACGCTTGCGTATGTTTTGTTGTTGTTGTTGTTGTTGCTGCTGCTGTCGTTTCGTTGTCGATTTGGGCAGCTTGTTGCATATTTTAAGCGCAATTATTTGGTATTTTGCTATTCAACTTGAGTTGACCCTCATCTGGGCTGGGCTAATTACAACAATTATACAAGGCAACAGTCACAGTCGCAATTGCACGCACTACGCAAATACAAATACAAATACAAAACAAAACGCGGCGACAATTTTCGTTTGTTTTTATTTTTCGAGCAAATGCCGGAACTGTAACGAACGGAACTAAATCTATTCCCCGATGCGAAGTGTCTGACGAACGACAACCAACTGAACTCCAATGCGAAGCGGACTTGCTTCTTAAAATGCGCTCAATGTCCGCTCTCATTGCGGCAAAGCTGCGTCAGCTAGTCGAAGAGCGCGAACCATGAAGTTTAAAGTTCTTGTGCACTCAGCGACGCGGTGCGTCGACGTTTGTACTCGGCAAATATGTGCGCGTTCTCTCTATTTCTTTGATTCATATAGACATCAAAGAGAGCCAATAGAAGCGACGGCAAGAAGTTAACGTTCTTTTGCAGTCAGCTGTTCTGTGCACTCTCCCTTCCTTTTCCTCTCTCTACCTTACTTCAGTGCAAAATATCTGTTTTGAAATCGAGTTCATCAAATATATAAATACATGTACAAATATAAATATAAGTTCACTTGCCTAGCAGTTTATAACTGCTCTTATCGCTAAGTTCGCTATTATTCATTTCGTTTTTATCGTATCAGCAATAATTCATTATATTATCAGCGATGCATGCAGTTTATTGCGACTGTTTCTTAACTTGATTGACTTTGTTGAGCGCTGTATTTTAATATGTTTGTGTCACAGTTTCGAATATGCTTGATTCGCTGATAAGAAAATATTAAAGGTTTATTTGAAACCTGATCAGGAAAAGTACCTTGACCTGAAACAGAATTTCTAAGAGAGTAATTCAACTTCGTTCTAAGAACATTGCTAAAATTACACTTGGTGAAAATGAGCCCTAGGTGGCGCAGCAAAAGCGTTTATAAGTATGCCATGCAATTTCATCCAGAGTGAAAACTAGATGGCGCTCTTCAGTTATCAATCTCTTACACAGCGGCTTTATTAAACAGCAACGAACAACAGATGACGTTTCCCAAGGATGTAAAAGTTGTCAACAAATTAAAGGAGATGACAAAAAGGATGTCTCGCAGTACTGCAATTAATTACATTAAATGGACCATCATGCAGTGCATGGCTATAATCTTTAGCACCACGAAGATGTTTAGTTTACCTTTTGCTCTTGTTTTGTCTATTTGAATAAAATTTGGTGTTATGCAATCAATAGCGAATGCTAAATAAACACAAAATGTGCTTATTCTTGATAGAGCTGAGCTAGCAACTTATTTTTTCGCATGCTTGATTAATTTGCTTGTGGCCTCAATATATCCTGTGGCTAAGCGTTGCGATCGACGGCTAAATTATGTATTTTGGCAATTGCCGATTGTATTTGAATAATCATTTCAATTGATTTTTGATTGGCTCACCTGCTGACGACTTAGCCTCTGCCTCTGCCTCTGCCTTAGTCGCCATTTGCCTGTCCCAATGGATTTTCGCTTCTGGCTGCATGTGGAATCGCTTATTCGCACTTGAGTCGAAGAATTTACTAGTTTTGCGTCACAGAAACGCCAAAACCGAATAATTCAAAAATTATATACATATATCGAGGAATACATGTTTATGAAAACAAACAATAGTCTGCTGAGGCTGAGATGCCAGCACACGATAAGCGTAAAATTTTATGAAATTGTTGAAATCTCCAACTGCCCATTAAGCAAATTGCAAAGATTCTAATTTGCTGAGAGACAGATACAAGGAGAGGGGAACAGCGGGAGGGGGGCCCAGCGGAAGTACATATGAAACTCACCTTGGCTTAAAAACATAATCGAAATTTGTTTTGACAGATTCCATGGCAATAATAGCATAGAGAAGACATCCATGTTTCAGCACGATGTTGTCTTTCACAAGGCACCAATGAAAGGGAGAAGGAAAACAAGCTCAGCCCATCCCCATCCCCATCGCCATCCCCATCGCCATCACCAACGCCTCGTGACCCGTCGATGGGTCAGCGTTGAGTGCTGAGCAGGTAAATCAACACCTGAAGCACATAGAGTTCTCAAGCATAAAATCACTCACGACTCATTTCTGCTTGGGTCTCGGGCAATTTAATGTTAATTTGGCATAAACTACAGCATAGCTTATTGATGGCCGGGCATCAGTTTGCATTGGCCGGGCGGGGCTGGGGCTGGGGGTAGCCAAGGGCCAGAGGCCAGAGGCAGCCAAATTTATCTGCGCACAGTTTGTCAGTTTCGGATTCATTTGGTAGTTTCTTCTTCTGTTCTGGCTGCGCGTGGGCGTGTATGAAAAAACAACGCGCAATTCACGCTAAATACAGGCGAATAAATAAGCTGAAAGACATAATGAAATAAAGTTGCCTCGCCCCTCCCCGCCCATCCACGTCCCGCCCATGGCGCTGCCCTCGCGCAGTCCAGTCAATCAAGCAACAGCCGCGGCTGCTTTTAGCGCTTTGCACTTGAAATGGCCAGCAAACCCACAAGAGCTGAAGAAACTGTCGACCACCCGCAGATCAGCACGATTCACACCTGAACGGCGAGTGCAGGGGCGAGTCAGCTGGAGGGTCGGCTAAGGACCTACGTCATGTGGCCGCCCCAATGATGCAGTGGTGCGCCCAAAGCGCTTGTAAAATACGCAAAAAGTTCTACATAAATAAAGCATCGCCGCGATCCGCTTGTGTCTGCCTCCTCATGACGTGCCGCCAGTTTCGACAGCGACTGCCCCACGTGACGTCACAGCCGCAGCATCACCATCAAACCATCGGCCAGCTACTAACTGATCTACTTATTTATAGCTATCTCCAGGCATTATCATCTTGACGGGAGATTTGCCTCGCACAGAAAAGATACAGATATAAAACTAAATTCAATGGGAAGAAAGGAATTTCCTTTCTTCGTTTGATATCTATCTGAACTTCTCTAGAAGTGATCTCTTAGGAATCCTATCTTTATACTCTCTATATCTCATAATTATCTATATCCTAAATATATATATATTTATGTCTTGACTACTCTCTATATCTCATAGTTATCTGCAAGCATTTCTCTCTACTCTACATAATCCGTATTCCCTGTTGGCGTGGACTGAAGCTACTACTCTCTGCTCAACTGTTCAATTAATCAACTCTGCTCTTTCATCTAACAGGGTATTCAGTCTTCGGCTTATGGTTTTTGCCTTCAGTTTTCATTTGATTTGCATTTCGATACTTTTCGCCAACTCTAAGTGAAGCAAATTCTATTTTGAGGCGATTCATACTGAACGCGAACAAACAAAGAACAAATGCGAATGTGAATTAAACAAGAGAATGTATTCACTTAATAATATGCTATTGTTGTTACTATGACGAGAGTCCTACAACACTTAGTGAGTGTATAGTCCATATAGAGCTATGTGTGGGCGGCTGTATGTGTCTAGCACGCAGGGCTCGAGTGGCTCGGTTCAGCTGGGGTTTTCACATGCTTCCGCACTCTCGACTCCCGACTCCCGACTGCCGATATTAATCAATATTGTTAAATTATGAGCAATTAGTTGGCAAACGTGAGTCGTGCTTCGCGGGAATCAGCCATTTGCTGAAAGATATTTCAGACTGAATGAGTTGAACTTGCGTCTGCCTGGTTCCGAGAACTCAAGATATGCTGGAAAAATTCTGATTCGCATGAAATATGTACTTAATGAATTCTTTAATTGATCCATAATTGAGTGACTAAAGGTGTTCCGTAGCTGATCCATATTTGCTAGAGTAGAGAGCCCAATCAATCCAAGGCATATATCAAAATACAATGAACTTTCACTTGCCAGCAATAGTGTGTGATGTCTATGAGTTAGCGCTCAAGCAATTAAGCTCAGCTCGAAAACAGTAAAGGCTATAAAGTAGATTCCGTGGGATTGGAAAACACAAGAGCTTATAGTATATATAGTCTTAGTTGACCCAACTAACGTCGAGTTGCGCATTCCTTCCACATGCTAAACTATACCTCAATTTTTCCATCTTCTATCTCCATCCTCCATCTCTGTTTTGATGGCCATCGAATAGCTGAGGTGAGCCATGAGTCATCCGCATCCCGATTGCCTGGCAGAGTCTCTATCACAAAATTCCTATGGCAAGAAATTTGACATTTCGCCGAACCCGACGCACGGCAGAGGCAGGAGCAGCGCGTGTCCTTGCATGCTAGCATGGGATCTACCCAAGCCCAATTCCCTTCTTCTTTCCCTCTTCCGTTTCCCGTTCCCCATGTATTTTCATTTTCATTCCCTGTAAGATTTCCTTTTACTAAACTGTAGCAGAGCCCTTGCCGTTGCCTCTGCCCTCGCCCTCACCCTCACCCTCACCCTACAAGTTGCAACCTCATGATGTGCGTGCAGTTGCGCCTAATCCGCGTTTTAGTCGTTTATCCTGCCCAGACGCAGGGACACGCCGTGCTGGAGCAATGTGTAGTTGGAGCTGGAGTCAGGGCCTGACAGAGGCGGAAACTGTTGCTGTCTGTGGCTCTTGTTGGACATGATGCGGCGCATTGTTGTTTCCTGCTTGCTTTCGGCTTTGACAAACAAATTAATAAGAAAACGAGGGCTGAACAGGGCGGGACTGAGGGCTAGGCTAGGCTGGGCTGGGCTGGGCTGGGTCCGTCGTGGTCTGCCCTGATGTGTTACCCCCGCCGTTTGGCAGTTTGCCTGGTCATAATACGCGTAATTTTGCCTTTGTAAGCAAATGGCAGGCAGCACGACCGGGCAGCACCCTAGCCGAACAGCAGCACCAACAGGACCTCTCCGTGCGTTCGTCCTTGATGGCAATGCTCGACATAATGACTTTTGATTACAGCGCCATTAAGCGAGGCCAAAGCATCTCAGCTCTGCACAGCTCCTTGTACATCTGTTTGATTTTTCGGCTTTGTGCGCTGGCTTGGCCCTCTACTGGGCAGGGGACTGCGACGAGTCGTTAGAGTTGTGAATTGTTCCAACTAGTTCTTTTAGTCTGTCAACTGAGCAGGGAAATTGATGTGATTGCAACGTGAACTATCGATGAACCAACGATCATAGGCGACTCATGAAAATAGTTCAATTGAACTAGTGATTACTGGTTCAACTAATTCATGACTAGTTCAATAAAATAACATCATGATTAATCAAAAGAATTCTTCAGATTGGTTCGTTTGGTAATTCAATTGAATCCCTATAAATTCCAATGAATCATCATCAATGAAATGCTAATGAACTGGAGCTCTTTAGCGGTTCACTGGTTCACTTTGTAGTATTAGTTCAATTGCGAGTCATCTCTATAGATTTGCGCTCAGTTTGTCCACCGCAGGATGTCGCTGGCTCGTAAATATCACCCACTGTGCATGGGATAAGCCGCATTAGACGCAATCCAATTCAATCCATTCAAAATGCCAAATTGCTTCGACACACACACACGCACACACGCACACACACGCACACACACGCACGCACACAGCAGCAAATGAATTAATGCGTATACTTCAATTACCGTAATGTCAGCAGCCGCGCCACACCCGCTGCCGCCCCTCGCCTTGGCCACGCCCTAAATGCTTGCCCCTTTGCGTTTAACGCAATTGCGTTTTAAGTGTCCTTTGCGAGCAACGCAACGCAACCCAACGGCGCTGCCTGCGTCGCAGTTCATTTTCCTCGAATTGTTTATTGACATTTTGTGCTGCAATTGATTGCTGCCTCACATGCTGCATGGAGGAGGTTGGCCCAGTAGCTGGCAGCAGTGGCAGCAGCAGTTGCTGCATCCATAAATTAGTCAAGTTTTTTTCTCGTCTTCTTCTTTTTCTTTTAGCCTTTTCAATAAAATTGCGCACGTTGCGCATACGCCGCGTGGCCACGTTTGCCCAGCGCTTGTCTTGGCCATCAATTTGCGGCTAGCCGGCAGGCATTCAGTTTGCCTGTCCGCCCCTCCGCCCACTGGGCTGTCCACCTGCCGGCGTCTGCCCATCAACATCAACATCAACATCAATTTCAAAGTGCATTCGCCACGCTGCACAGGTCGCGACCACTTGGCACACTTAAAGCGCAGTCGCTGTCGCTGTCGCTGCCTCTGTCGCTGCCTCTGTCGCTGTCTCTGTCCCTGTGTGCTACACGGTGCGACCCATTGGCATCTGCACTCGCATAATTCCTCACGGTCTTCGCACCGCCACTTCGACTTGCTAATGCTCATGTAATCTCCACAAAAGTTTCCCATTTCCATTTCTATTTCTATTTTTGTTTTTTTTTTTTTTTCGGAGGCGGCGCTTTGTGTTTTCGCTTTTTAGTTACATTTGCAAGCAGCTCTTCATGCTTAATGCTCTGCTTCTTATTTATTTTGTTTTGCCAACCCCCATCCCCCTCTTGCGCACTCTTTATTTCTAGTTTATGTGCATTTCCATTGCCTTGTAATGGCGTCCATTTCGCTGAAAGTTTTCCAGCTCTTTTACAAGTTGCCAAAACTTTTGCGCGCAAACTTTTTGGTGTCAAAATCAATTTTGAGTAAACAGGCAAAAGCAACAACAACAAAAACAAGAAGAAGCAGAAGATGTTGTTTATGCTAAGTACAAGTAATTCACCTGTGCTGCAGCAGCAGCAGCAGCAGCAGCAGAAGAAGAGGCGGAAGAAGGATGCTAATTACTGCCAGCAAAATTAGCTGCCTAATGGAAGGCAATTACAAGCAGCTTAGAGAAGTCGCAACAGAGCGAGGCCTGCACATAAGCTCAAGCGCAAAAGAAAAAAAAGAAGTTCACAAACTAATTTGAATAATGCGCCAGAATGCAAATATTGATTGGGTTTTCGGCTTAGCACAGAAAGGATGGAAATTTAAGAAAATTGTGCAGCAAATTCAGTTGAGTTGGCAGGCATTGATGATGATGATAATAATGATGATGATGATGATGATGATGATAGAGGATATAAGTTGTAGTTGCCTATTGATGTAGAAGCATACAGATGATGGATAGGGGATAGAGAATATATGTAGCTCAGGCTGATAATGATGTTGATGATGATGATAATGATGTTGACAGAAAGTCTATTGAGAAGCAATTTGGCTAAGAACTTAATGCAATTATGTTTCTATTAGGCAAAGTGTAAAGGCAGTTAGAGTTGGAAAAGTTTGCCTGCAAAGGGATTTCGATAGACGCTCGATTCTATTGTCAGCTACTTTTGCTTTTAAATATATAATATAGATAATAATAATTATGATAAATATCACGCTGTGAGCATTTGTATTTTCTGCAACATTTGAGTTTAATATGCAAAAACAAAATTGATTCAAAGCCAACATTAGCTAACAAAAGCGTAACACAGAAATCATTGTAAACATCTATCAAATAAAACCCACAGAGTGAAAAAACATTATTATTATTGCTGCTCCGCTGCTGCTCCGTTGCTGCTGCTGCTGCCACAAACAATGTAATTGCCACATCCTGTTGCTAAAATGCATTTACATACGCATACGTTGCAAATGCTCCAAGCTCAGCTCTTGTGTTTTTTTATTCCTCTTTTGCTTTGTTTTGTTCTGTGTGTTTTGTTGACAGTTGTAAATTGAAATGACGCTTGGGCGAATTGCAGGCGAAATGAAAATTAATTAAAATTTGTCAAATATCAAACGCATATTTAAGAACAGTTATGCTTATGCAAATTAATTGCAGCGCAATTCAAATGAAATTTCAAATATTTCATGAGCTTAGCCCAGCAGTGCTGCCATTTGCAAATATATATAGCATACTTGGCAGCACTCCATGTGGCTGTGTGAGCCAAGCAACAGCTGTTCCTATACAAACATGATCAAACATGCTTCTCTACACAAACAATTGCATTGTGCTGCCGAGCTGTTCTAACTTTGCTACGCATCGGGTGATGTGCGATGTAGTAGCAATGTTTGGCTACTATTCAACGCAGGCGACCTCTTGTATGCCAACTTTACTACTCAACAAGCTAGCTTTGCTACTGAAGCTATTCGAGCTGTTCTAACTTTGCATTTGTATTGTGTTGTCCACTCATTGAGCTGTTCTCTGTTAACTTCGCTGCTCAACTTTGCTACGTATTGAGTTGCTCCGAGGTGTTCTACATGCACATGTTATCTTTGCTATAACTTGCCATTCATGCATGAGAGCTGTTCTTGGTTGTCTCTTGCTAAACTTTGCTACGAAACATGCTGCTCTATTATAACTTTGCTATTCGACGTGCAGACATTTCCGAACTGTTCCATGTTAGCATTAACTGCGGTCTGCTATGTCAACTTTGCTACGTTTATGCTCTTTACTATTTATTACAAGCTGTTATATGTGCTTATGTGAGTTATCGAACTGTTCCCTGATAACACTGCCCATGCTCATTGAGCTCGCAGTTGCTGTAAGAAGTGAATTTATATTTAAATTTAAAGCTAAGTAAACTGAAAATAAATTATTTTAATTATAGCTGCATGTATTTACAATTGAACTACCGTTATTTATGGCAATTTACCCACATGTTTTCAATGCATTTTGCTAATTGAACAAATGTTGCATTTAAATTAAATTGATTGCAGCGCACCATCAATCAATCAATGCATCAGTGTCAATTCACACACAGAGTTCAGTTCAATTAATTTGCGAGTTCATTGAAATGCAATTTTTCATAATCTATTTAACATAATCTATCTAATGCCTGCTTATAATGAAATCCCCCTACAACTGCTGGCTGCAGTTGATTGCTGATTAAAATCAAAATCAAAATCGGAATCAGGCGCCGTTCAACCCCTGCCACACTCCGTCACTCACACACACGCACACGCACACACGCACACATGTCGAGTGAAACCACCTGCCCACATTTGAAACCTTCAAACAAAAACAACGAATAGGATAAGCAGAAGAAGAAGAAGAAGAAAAATCACACCTTGCGTCCTGTTTGTGATCCCCTCCGCTGCTGCTGTGGCAGCATCTTTTGGCCTCTAGCTGGCGGCTGCTATTTGTAGACAACTTGGCAAACAAAATCCTTGACACACACACTCACACACACACTCACACACACACACACATACACAGAGTGAATAGACTCCTTTTGCTATCAGCTCAATCGCAATCGCTGCGCTTCTGTTTGCCAAGTATCTAACGCTGTTTGTGAACAACTCAAATTACCATTTCGATTCAGTTTTTAATGAGATTTGCCCGCTTTCATCTGGCAGGCGAGCGTCTTGCATCTTGCATCCTGCATCCTTCATCCTGGCTGGCACGAGTTATGCGCTTGTAACATCATTTTACGCCAGTTAGTCTCAGTCGCCCTGCGAGCAGCTGCCACAGCTACAAATGTGACTATCAACCAAGCGGGGCAAGTGCGCCCTCACACTCCCACTCCCACTCCCACTCCAACTCCCTCTTCTACTCCCACTCTCTTGCTCGTGCTCTGGCTTAAGCTCTGACTCTGCGGTGGACAGGTTAAACTGGCGCAGCGTGTCCTTAATTCCGCTGTTGTTGTCGCTCCCAGTCGCTGGTCGTTCGGAATCAGTGAACCAATTAATGCCGCGCACCGGCACAGGATGTTGCGCTCATTGTCCATGTTTCTGACTTGTTGTTATGCTCCTGCTACTGCTCCCGATCCCCTCCCCGTATCCCCTCTCGCTGCTCCCGTGTCGACTCCTGCGCGTGCCTCTGACCTGTTAATGCCAGTAAATGTTTTTAAACACATTTATACACGCCGCTTCATTTGGCCTGCACACACGCACGCACACACACACACACACACACACACACGCAAGGATAGCAATCCACGTGCAGTGCTCGTCCCTGCTCCTCATCATCGCCTGCTCCTGCTCCTCTCCATCCTCTGCCTGGCAGCCACGTCTGCCACTTGTTCCGGTGTCGAGTTGCACACGGCGAAGGCTTCAATGCCACGTCTCCTGCCACGTTGCTCGCTGCTTCCTTCAGGCCAGCAGCTGGCCCATATGTCTGCGTGTGTGTGCCTCATATGAATTGCGTTGTAAAGGTTGCTTTATTGATTTGTAAGTTGAAAATTTAATTGAAACTCGTTGGCTGTCCGACCCCGCTGACTGAGAGCGGGCCCTGGGCCCTGGGCCCTGGGCTATCCTTGGCTTCGCTTGGCTGTTGAGAATTTATGAGGTCAGCTCGCTGGCTGGCAGCTTGCTATGTGGCCGATAGCGCCGTGGCCAGGCTCATATTTTGTGTGCTGCCCTAATGAGAAACCCGAAAGAAAGAAACCTGCCACGCTGTTTACCTGAACTGACCACACGAACTGCAGAGCTTGGCACTAAAATCTAATTACGTGCCCAGAGTCTGTGTGTGTGCACTTATCTGGGTGTTAACAGTCCACTGGCCGCCAGTTGCCAGTTGCCATTTGCCATTTTCTAGTTGCCAGTTGCCAGTTGCCAGTTGCCAGAGATTGCAACTGCAACTGCAGCTAATGAAAATTTGCAAAACATAAATGAAAATAAAGATGCCTCACAGATATTTTATTTTGCTATTAAAATTATAATTGCGCACAAGCTACGAAGCAGATTAAAAACATGTTTGAATTAAATTTAAATAGACTTTATCGAGGTTCGCACTGAACAAAGTTGCCTCAACTTGAATTGGGTCGAGACTCGAAACGAAATTAAGCTAGTGAAATCCCCAGACAACATCCCAAATTGACGGGAAACAAAAGACCCTCCTTAAAGCTACGACAAACGCTCGTAGCAAATCCATTTCGAAGACACAAGACATGCTTGAAGCACAGCAACCCAGTCGAAACTACTCAGTTCATAGACACAGAGTTAAGCAGCAGAGCGAATCTTGAAGCTGAAGAGGAAAAAGTGGATTTGAAGAGGTTAATGAAAGCCCAATAGGAACTCAAGAGTCTAGGTCAGCAGCTAATGCTCAGAGCTCGCTCAAGAATCCCTCGAAAGTTGCTATAAAACTTGCTTACATCGCCAACCATTTAAAAGTAATATCAAAACTTAAAATTAGTAAATGCTAGATGAGATCTAAGTATTCAGATTTATTTTCCAACTCGAGATCGACTATTCTCCCGACTTCTGCCTTCCTCTGATTTAATAATGATTTGAATTGAGTTTTCCTCAATTTTGTGACACTGTGCAATTAAGGTTAGGCTACATCTACTTGGGCCACATTCCTGGGCTCTGGCACTTGTCAAGGATGTGCCCCGAACGCTCCTCATTCGAAATAATTGATATAAAACAACGATCGTATTGCAGGCGCGGAGAACAATAAATCCTGAAACTCGTAGACATTTAACCTCGGCGTCTGTCGCTGCACAAAGGTCGCGCTCGCTCCCATTGTGTGGGCCCCCGAGCAGCACTTCCGATTTGCCATATTTCTCCCTCTCCCTCTCCCTCTCTCTCTCTCTCACTCTACATTCTCCTCTTCTGCTTCTTTTTGAGCGCTGGTCGCTGCGCACGCGCCTCGGAGTCGGAGGGGCAGGAGCGCTGAAGGCGCTGCAGGCACTGAAGGCGAGCGGCTGTTTAATGTAGAAAAACATCTGTCCCCGGCAACGAGCGATTGCTCCTCAATCAGTGCGCTTCCTGCCGGGGCAACATGTGTGCACACACACACAGGCACACGCACACACACACAGTTCTTTGTTTGTGTGTTTGCACAAAGGATGCGCGTGCTGCGCTGCAGCAGATGCCACAGTTTATCCTCTGAATATGCATGCACACTTTTGCACGACTGCGCCGAGGGCAGAGGTAGGCACAGGGGTGGGGGTAGGAGTAGGGGTAGGGGCACAAACCACACATTCAATAAAACCAAGAACATTTTGCACGTGCATTCGATTCGTGTGCGCGTCCAATTGTCAAATTGCAATGAGCAAAGGCAAACGCAAAGGCAAAGGCAGCAAAGGATGCAAGCCATACACAAAGAAGGACTCTGGATTCAAGAAAGGGAAAACGAATTCGATTAGAAAACTTCTCGGCCTCGCAGAGAGATGGTCTCTTCTAATGAACTTGAAGTGAATAAAGTTTGCTGGGATTGAAATTTGTTATGCTCAAATTACAGTTGTTGATATGGAAAACTTTGCAGCTTTGGCTTCTGTCCCAGTCAACTTTTCCTATATGCGAGAATGGATATGAAACACTTTCAGCCGCGCAATGAAATATTCATAAATCCACACAAAGTAAAACTTTAAGCACGCGCAGCTCATTGAAAGCAAGTTTACTATGAACTATGAAAGTGAAGCCTGGGAAATTGTTGAGTCGCAAATTCAATCACACTCAAAGGGAGGCTGAAGTAGCTGAAATTGAGATGGATATATGGAAAGAGACAAGTGGGTGTGCTGTAGAAGACTGGGAGATACCCTAAACGCTTAGATGTTATTGAGAGGAATCTTGGTCCACACTCTCTATGCTTTTCTAAATATGAAATGATGAACCAACAGCCATGGCTAGGACAACTCAGCTCATCGTGCTGCTCAAGTAACTTCTTAGAGATAGGAGGGAATCCAGTGACAATGACAATATATGCAATAGGCAGCAGAAGACCTGGAATAATATATATATACATGGTGGCTATTGCATAAGTTCTCATTATCAATAGATTTCGTCCCATAAAGACCTCTAAAGCTAAAGCAATTTCAGTTCTCAAGGAAAATCCCAACTACAAGAATCTTAGTCAATATTTAAGAAAATAGCTTAATGCCAAATAACGTTCAACTAATAGAAGCAACAGTTCCATTATATTATATATATATAAACACACACATACATATATATCCATGTGTGTGTGTGTGGGTGAATCACCTTAATTGGCAACTGCTGCTTGGGTGGGCGAAGCATCTGTGGAAGCTGCACTCAATCAGTTTGTTAACACGCTCGCTGACAAAGTGCGGGCAAAGAGCTCAAGCCAGATGTACGTGCCGCAGCGTGGCTGTGCGGCAACTGGCAACTGGCTGTTGGCAGCTGGCAGCCATTAGCACATGCAACAAAACAGCTTAAGACAGTGCGAGAACAGCACGAATAGCACTTGTGTCTTGTAATTCGGCTGGCTTCGCTTACGTTTCCATATCCTGCAAGTGCTGGCTGCTGTTTGCTGCTTGCTGCCTGCTGGCAAGCCCGATGCAATCAGCTCCATCCAAAGATGCGCACGCCTCGTCCCAGCTCTCAACTGGCTCTCCCTCTGTCACTCGCTTCACTCTCTTCACTTTCCATTTAACTCTCGTCTCGACACATCAACTTCAACTCGTTATCGCATCGTATATCGCTTATTGCCCGCTTCTAAGCGCCGTCCCCCTGCCAGCCGGATATGGCTGGAGATGATGAGCTCCTTAGCGCTACTTCTGCTTCCTATCAGATTCCAGCAGCTGCTCTGCTTTAATGCCCTGCGTATTTCTTCCGGTCTATGCC
Organism: Drosophila mettleri; assembly: GCA_035047625.1. Lineage (NCBI taxonomy): Eukaryota > Metazoa > Arthropoda > Insecta > Diptera > Drosophilidae > Drosophila > Drosophila mettleri. The sequence continues at coordinate 523,584 of JAWNPI010000103.1, read as the reverse complement.
CTCTATCTACTATCTCCCTCGCTCTCACTCTCGCTCTGTGTCTTGGTTTCAGTTTCATTCCATCTTCCCCCAAACGAAATTTCAAGCTTACTTCTCGCAGCGCTGTGGCACGAGCGCAGCTTCCACTGCGCTGTCATCGGTCACGGGCGCCTCTTTAATCGCACCCCTATCCCATGGCCGAGTGCTCTTATTTGTTAAGCATGGCTGCCTTTAATTAGTTCCAGTTCAGCTTTAGTACTTGAAGAAACTTCCCTAATGGAAAGTGGAGATCGATGCAAGTCTGAGTGCTTAGACTAGATTTGTTTGCCCAAAGCCCAGTCTAAGCTGAGCCACATCAAAATCAAGGAAGTCTTTGTCGGGAAGTCTTTGGCCACAGCTGCGGATGTCCTTTAGTCAGTTAATTAAGCTAATGCATTATTTGTGCGCTCTAAGCATGCAGCGCATTCATTCGCTGATTCACTTACGTATTCACATTCACTCATTCATTAAGCCATTTCACTTATTCATTGCACTCATTCATCAACATTCGCCGAGTTGTTTTGTTATTGCGCTGAATAGCTGCACCGAGCACCGAGCACCGAGTTGTGGGTGGGCGTGTGGGGGCGTGGCTGCTAATGGAGGTTTCATTAATATCGTATTAAGTCAAATGCTGCCGCGGAAGCCCCACGAAATGCAAACACCTAACAAGTCGGGCCCGTCTCTGTCTCTCTGTCTGGATGGCCCCAAGCCCCAAGCCCCAAGCCCAAACCACGTCCAGTTGTCCGTTTCTTTTGCCGATGTTATTGTTGTTGTTGTTGCTGCTGCTGTTGCTGTAGTCTCGCGTGTATTGCAATGGACACGTAATCCAATTGAATTAAAGTGGTATTTGCATCTGCAATTGGCATTGGCTTGGGCCAAGCAGGTGTTGCTCTCCCTCTCTCTCTCTCTGTCTCGCCCAATTCGACATTTGAATGTGTTTCGCCTTGACTCGATTCAATTTAATTTGATTTGATTTCTTTCTCTCGTTTTCGCCTTCATTTCGATGCGACGGCAACTGCGACTCAGCCGGAAGATTCGCATTAAAAAGTTTTGTCCATTCGAGCGGAAATCAAAAACTTTTATTGAGTAAGAGACAAACGGACAAGGCGCAGAGCGAGACAAGAGAGAGGGCAGTGCAGCGTAATCCATGTCAAACTTGAAATAGATTATATATATATATATAGAGATGTCTGTCTCCTTTTGTAATTCGAAAATAACATGAGACATTTGTGTGCAGGAGACGAGCAATTGCAACTGCAACTGCAGCTGACGATGCGTTTTATTGCCACGTCCTGCGGCACTGGCCGAGAGAGCGAGTCCTGCTGCCAGTCACTGGGCAGCCCGGCCAATGGAAGTGATCTAAAATATGCGACTGGCCTGCCACTCCCACTCACCCGCCTCTCTCCTCGCCCCCTGCCTTCGGCAACGACATATTTGGACAGGAAAACGTTGTGTGGGGGAAAAACATTTCCGATTTCACACTCAAATTGGCTGCCTTAAAGCGTTGAGCCAAATTTTCCAATGTTTATTTACAATTTTCAATTGAATTCATTCAAGAATTTTAGAACAACACGACCAGCGGGCAGACGAGCAGACAGGCAGACAGAAGGCGGGGATAGTGTGATTGGGCGGGGATTGCGTATACGGCCCGATGAACGCAAGTAAAGCTGATTAATTGCATGCAATTAATAATGAGCAACGGTAAATGGCAGGTAATAAATTGCTCACGCACACACAGACAGAGCGAGACAGTGCGAGCGAGGGGGGAGAGACAGAGACTTGTGTATGCAATATGCAGGTCATGAATGAAAAGTGAAAAACGGAAAATGCTTTTTAGAACCTCATCATTTGCCCAATGCTTAAACACATTTGTTTATGCATACATCAAAAGTATAAGTTTAGTGCAGATTGAACAGATTAGATGAGAGCTATATTTAGCAGCTAAACTCACATATATCTAGAATATAATTAGATAAGTTCGTTCGTTTGCCTTATTCAATTAAAATTAAATATAACTTTCAGACTCTGAGCTCATCGAAAGTGTCAATTTAAGGTTTATTGGTTTTGGGGCAGACCCCACGCAGCTGACTCGATCTAGCCATGCAAGTTATACATACTAAAGGCTTGTGCTTTGGCTATTACTTGTATCAGTATGTCATTATTATCTTCTTATTATATATTAATTTGCTCTAATTGAGATATATTTTGATACTAGCTCCTTTCTCATTCATTGTTTCCAATTGATATCTCAGGCTTATCCTTCTCTTATTTATACTCAGTTGATATTCTAATTTGACAGTTCACTCTCAAAAACTATTCCCACTTTTCATCTATCTTTATATGATATACTCAAAATATACTCAAATGCTCAGCTGTAGATCTTTAGCTCTGCGATAGATCATATGCACATAAATTATATTTACCACATTTCAAACTATTTTGGTTTGGTCGCAGCAGCTCCCAAGGATCAGCCGCTTATCGCGGCGCAATTCTAGCACTTCCATTATAGCATAGCCCATAATAGATCATTTGCATAATATTATCCACTCCGACTAGTGGGTGTGCCCTTGGCTGCCAGTGGCAACAATTGTGCGATCCATGATTTATGATCTCAACACGCCGCCTCTGGCTCATGATCTATGGCTAGAGCTGAGTTCAGTTCTGCTTCTGGGGGTAGTTCCGCTTCCACTTTTCCGACTTTCTCTACCTTGTGTGTCGGCTTGCCAGCACTCTAATTTTTATTGGGGACTCTTCGATCCCGCGCTCTGAACCCTAACACTCGGCTTTAATGTATGTAAATTTTTTATGAATTGCCTGACTCTGACTCTGCGTGCATTTTCCGCTTGGAGTTTTCCTCGCCGACTCACGAGTTTTTCCTTTCCTTTTTTTTTTATTTTATTTTTATTTTGGTACGCGCCATTAGCATAAGTTGTTTGTTGTTGTTTTTGTTGTTGTCTACTGTTGCTGCTGCTCGACAAGTGTCTCTTGCTGCTGCCTCTGTTATTTTTGTAGTTTTTATATTCTATGTAGAAGTCGACGCAGATTACGCTAAGTATGTTTGGAGAGTGAACCACTCGGCACTTTGAAGTTGCGTCCGCTTCGATCTGGCTGCGATTTGTTGCAGGTGCATTTTCCGAGTGTTGGGAAATCGAAAATTGTATTTTATTGGAAAGGCGCAAGAGATGAGAAATCGCATTAAATCGAGAACTTTATGCCAAACAAAACAGAAGGTGCCAACAGAGCGACAGCAACTTTCATAAGCCGCTTAGCAGCGATTCGCATGCCACAGCCGGTGGGAATGGGGGATGAGCTTAATGAACAGTCAGCTGCCCCCTCTCTCCCCCTCTGGCTTTGTCTCTGACAACACACAACAATCGACTGCTAGATGTGAGCATGTGTGCCACTGACTCTGCCACCGCAGAGTTTCCCACAAATTAATCAGGCCAGCGGCCGCGGCCGCGGCAAGGGGCAGCGACTGCAGTTGCGGCTCATTAGCGCCGTCGTGTTAACCATTAGGACAGCTTCTAACCCTTATTAATGGCTGCGGTTTGAGACCTAATGACAAGGACTCTGATCGTACTCCCGATTCGAACCTGCCGCAGCAGGTAGCGACGCGCTGCTCTTGCCACTTCCAATCACAGCAAAGGCAACGCGACTCAAAACGGGTTTCGTAACTTGAGCGTTTGGTCAGTTGCTGTTGCCGCCATTGCGTTGATCTTGGCCAACCAGGCCACGCCTGGCCCAGGCCAGCATCTTGCGGCCATTTGATCAGAGATGAGTCTCATTCAAGGCGTGAAAGAGACAGAGAGAGGGAGAGGGAGAGCGAGATATATCTAATGCAACTCACGCCGAGGCCAAAAGCCAAAACGCTTCAGTGCCCTCGCACTGACACCTTGGACTCCAGCTGGCAGCGTTCAGGTGTGCACAAGCGTGTCTTTGCCTCACTGTGGCAACGAGACGACGCACGCATTTGGCTGTGGGGCAGCCAGAACTGAAGGACAAACTATTTTCATACAATTAGGCAAAGGCCCAACTCAGCTCAACTCAACTCAACTCAAATATGAACTCCACTTGCCAAAACTTGTAGGCAAACTTTGACTGGCCAACACAAACGAGCCAGAGCGAGACAGAGAGGAGAGAGAAAGAGGGGGATAGAGCACTTTGAATTTTGTAACATTTAACTAAGAATGGTGGGCGTGGCTGCGTGGCAATGCTCCTTGCATGCAGTTTGAATCTTATGCAAATATTTTTGGATAAGCCGGGCCCAAATGGCTGTGGCCAAGTGTGAGCTTTATTGTGTGTGGGTGCAACTGTGTGTGTGTGTGTGTGTGTGTGTGTGTGACAGAGGAGCTGTACTGGTTTTAAATTGAGCCTAGGGCTTTTGTGTACGTGTGTGTGTGTGTGTGTGGGTGGGTGCTTGGTATCCGAACGCTTTACGACTGAAATATAAACTCTAATGGATTTCATTTTGAATGGTTTACATTGAATTACCCTGCTAGAGGCCAAGGCGAGGCAGAGCGAGATTTACAGAACTTAAAGCTTCATTCATTCAAAAGCCAGCTGAGCTCTTTAAGTGGGTATAACTAGATTTCAGAAATAAATATCCAATTGGACTTTGTGGAAATGAATAAGATTATATCTTTCTCTCTGTTTGATTTCCTCATTCCTACAAAACTTTCACATATTTCATTAAATTCCCTTGAAAAGTACTTGTAAGCATAAACCGTTAGAGTATTTGCGTCTTTGCAGTTGCATCTCAATTTAGTGCGATCACGAAATTCCATCAAACTAACAAACATAATCTCTTCTACGCAACTTGTATGCGCTGCGCTCTCAACTAACCGCTGCCGCTCTTATACGCAACTTGTTCGTTGGTTCGAACAGCTGTTCACCACTGCAACGTATAAGAGCGGACAGCCAACATGTTCGCACATGTGCTGTGTTTGAGAGAGAACAAGAGTTCGCGCTCGCTCTCTTGCCTTATTTGTTGTATTATTGTGATTAGTTGCGTTTTGTCTTTGCCTGGCCACTTTGTTGACCAAGTTAGCAAGAGGGCCAATTTGTTGACGACTGCAACGGTTCCACTGTGCACAGCACATTGGGGCCTTACCTAAAGCATTGTTATGCGCCAGGCGTCGCATTCTTTGGTTTTTGTGGCTCTTTTAGCCGCTTCCTTTGGACTCGCTTCGCCGTGTGTGTGTGTGTGAGTGTGTGTTGGTTGTGAGTGTATGTGTGTTGGATTTCTCAATAAAACTTACAGCACTTTCCGTTTTTCGTGCCATCACAGTCCGCGCTCACCGTCGCCGTCGCCGTCGCCGTCGCTGCTTTGTATGCCCAACGCGCCGCGGCGACTGACGACGAATCGCACATTGACATTGGCGATATTTGCAGCTGTGTCCTGTCGCTGCTGCAGCGTGTGCTGCACTACTGTCGTGGTCTTGGCTGTGGTCGTGGTTGCCAGCTACACTGCAAGAAAAACATGTTTTCAATCGATAAGTGAAAGAAAGAATTTCCAATTACCAATCAGACTCGATATCAATAAATAAATCATTGACTGAGTTGTCATATTTTCTACCTAGCTCAGCTCAGTCCCAAGTACTTGACTATTTCTTCGAGTGTACTCGCTTCCACTCTCCCTATCTCTCCCTCTCTCTCTCTCACACACACTAAGCGGAAGCAGCGAGCGCCGTGGCAAGGGAAGCTTCCATAATTATTCTAAGCTGAAGCGCTGCGCCCACCAAAAAAAAAAAAAAAATAACAAAAAAAGGAAGCGTAATTTGAGTCATGCGGCATGTGGCAGGGACGCAGTTTAGTTTGAACATGCGGCAGGTGAGCGATGCGGCCAACCAGTTTCAGTTTTACTTCTCTTCTTCTTCTGCTGCTGCTCTGCCGCTGCTTCACTTTTTCGGTTGCTGCAAATCCTTGCACAATTCCCGTTTGGCAGCCTTTCCTGCAGGATATGCGGCAAATTGTGGCACAGTTACTTTTGCCCAGCCGTCGGCTGTTGCCCGTGTGGCACGAGCAGCAGCAACAACAACCAGCGCGCAGCGAGCTCGTATCTCATTTCGGTTTCGCCTCTATCTTTGCATCTTAGTATCTCTCGTATCGCTTGTATCTTGTATCTTGGCTGTTGTAGCTGTTGTCTGTTTGGCTTGTCGCACATCTGTTTTGATTTGCAAGCCGCAGACGTCTGCCTCGGCCACACCTGTCCCCCATGCCCCCCACCATCCCCCATTCCACCCACTGTCTACGCCGTCCACACGTAATCACTTTTTATTGGATTCTTTTATGTTGCGGATATCTTGTGCGTCAAAATCGTCTAATCGCCAAGCCTCGCCCCCACACCCCCTCTCTCTTTTGGCATAAACGCTTTTGGCTTCTCGCCTTTTTATTATCTTTGCTTTTTCCCTCTCGATTTTTGTTGCTTCATAAAAAAGTGAGAGTAAAAAAAGACTTTGCTAATTGTCTTTGGTGTAAAATACTTTTGCAAGCAACTGTGGCCGATGGTGCCTAATAAAAGTCTGCTGATGTAGCTGTATTATCTCTGATGTAGTATGGTAAGTCCCATAGCTAACATTTAGCTATAAAATAGCTAGTTTTAGCTATAAAATAGCTAGTTTTAGCTATTTTATAGCTAGTTTTAGCTATTTTTATATCTCTTCTTATGAATACTTTTCTTACTATCTGAAGGGTGTCTATAACAGCCCTGATATAGCCATTGTATCTCTGATGCAGCTGTAGTCTGGAGTAACCGTAACAGTATGAGAAATCCAATAGCTACATTTAGCTATAAAATAGCTAGTTTTAGCTATAAAATAGCTAGTTTTAGCTATAAGATAGCTAGTTATAGCTTTTTTTATATCTCTTCTTATGGATACTTTTCTTACTATCTGAAGGGTGCCTATAACAGCCCTGATGTAGCCATACTATCTCTGATGCAGCTGAAGTCTGGAGTAACCGTAACAGTATGAGAAATCCCATAGCTACATTTAGCTATAAAATAGCTAGTTTTAGCTATAAAATAGCTAGTTTTAGCTATTTTTATATCTCTTCTTATGGATACTTTTCTTAGTATCTGAAAGGTGCCTATAACAGCCCTGATGTAGCCATACTATCTCTGATGCAGCTGAAGTCTGGAGTAACCGTAACAGTATGAGAAATCCCATAGCTACATTTAGCTATAAAATAGCTAGTTTTAGCTATAAAATAGCTAGTTTTAGCTATTTTTATATCTCTTCTTATGGATACTTTTCTTAGTATTTGAAAGGTGCCTATAACAGCCCTGATGTAGCCATACTATCTCTGATGCAGCTGAAGTCTGGAGTAACCGTAACAGTATGAGAAATCTCATAGCTACATTTAGCTATAAAATAGCTAGTTTTAGCTATAAAATAGCTAGTTTTAGCTATAAAATAGCTAGTTTTAGCTATAAAATAGCTAGTTTTAGCTATTTTTATATCTCTTCTTATGGATACTTTTCTTAGTATCTGAAAGGTGCCTATAACAGCCCTGATGTAGCCATACTATCTCTGATGCAGCTGAAGTCTGGAGTAACCGTAACAGTATGAGAAATCCCATAGCTACATTTAGCTATAAAATAGCTAGTTTTAGCTATAAAATAGCTAGTTTTAGCTATTTTTATATCTCTTCTTATGGATACTTTTCTTAGTATCTGAAAGGTGCCTATAACAGCCCTGATGTAGCCGTACTATCTCTGATGCAGCTGAAGTCTGGAGTAACCGTAACAGTATGATAAATCCAATAGCTCTATTTAGCTATAAAATAGCTAGTTTTAGCTATAAAATAGCTAGTTTTAGCTATAAAATAGCTAGTTTTAGCTATAATATAGCTAGTTTTAGCTATTTTTATATCTCTTCTTATGGATACTTTTCTTAGTATCTGAAAGGTGCTTATAACAGCCCTGATGTAGCCATACTATCTCTGATGCGGCTGAAGTCTGGAGTAACCGTAACAGTATGAGAAATCCAATAGCTACATTTAGCTATAAAATAGCTAGTTTTAGCTATAAAATAGCTAGTTTTAGCTATTTTTATATCTCTTCTTATGGATACTTTTCTTAGTAGCTAAAGGGTGCCCAGCTCTGATGTAGCTGTATTATCTCCGATGCAGCTCAAGTCTGCTATATTCATGCGAAATGAGTCTATAAAACTAATTGATTGTGGCGAGAGATTTGGCAAAGCGGAAAATAGTTGATAGTAGACAAAAATATATAAATATAATAATTCAATATATTCAACTCAATTCTAAATTAATTTTAATTTTCGATTTTCGTTTTAAAATTGTTTTTGACATTTTTCTATTATTTTCAATTTAGTTTAGACTCATTTAATACTTGTATAATTTATAAATATTAAATTAGAGACGAGATTCATCGTCTCTCTCAAAATAAATCAACCCTGCCCTCGACACACACAATTTGATCTGCTGATCCACGATTCGCTTATGTAATCATTAAACTCTTCGAGTCTCCTTTCCTTTGACCTTTTCGGTAGCAGCAGCAGCAAAAGTATCTATTAATATTTGTATCTTGCAGATACTTTATGTGGGTTATCGGGCCGATTGAAGCGACGCGCCTTGTTAACATAAATCGCACATAATTTGATATGTTTCGCTGCTGTCGAATGCCACAAACGACAACAGCAACAACAACAACGACGACAACGACGACGACGACGACGACGACGTTGCTGTTGACAGCTGATGAGGGCCTCTGGCCAAGGGCAGGGGGTGCGAGCGACTAGTGCAACTCTCCGCTCCCTCCCTCTCTCTCTCTATCGTTGATGTTGTTTGCTGTTTTACAATAGATTTGATTCGAGATTTCTTTTGATATGAATTCTTTCGAGTGCAGAATTAAGTGTCAGCTATAAGTAGGGGCAGAGGGCAGGGGTAGGGACCAGAGGCATGCTTATTAGCTCGATGAGGGATGACTGTCAAGCCGCATAGCAAGAGAATCAAATCAAATTGAATTGAATTTCAATAGCGGCGCTCGCGTTGGCTAATTTTCGTCGGCTGGCAGCTGCCCGAAACGCGAGCCTGGGAAAGCGTAGACAATTTTCCATTTCGAAAATCTGTTGATAATCGCGATAAATGCAGTTGTTGCTGCCGCTGATTATTGTTATTAATCGTCAAATGAGCGACAAGCGGCTGACCCCAATGCATGAGGCTTAGAATGGGGCTATGTGTGTGTGTCTGGAGCACTGTGTGAGCGGGCCTAGAAGCAGCGGCAGCGGTAGCGGCAGCGTCAGCTGCAGATCGCTGAATAATGAGACTCGTTAATTGTGTGTGGCGGCTGCTGCTGCTGCTGCTGTTCATCAGCTGGACGCAGCAAGTGCACCTGCCGCCGAAACCGGCTCCTTGCCGACTGTCTCCGTCCCCTCATCCACTCTCTCTCTCTCTCTCTTGCCATTTACCGTTGTGTTGGCCAAAACAACCTGACAACCTGGCAACGCGCTTCGAACCACATCGAACACGTTCGTCAGCGGTTGCCCAAAGGGGGCCCGGAAGGGGTTGGCAAGGCGAGCTTTTGGGTGGTTGCTCACGGCCTAACTGGCTGCCTGCCTGGCTCATTGGCTGACCGGCCGGCTAAGAAAGGGGTGCAAGGCAACAGCGAAATAAAAAATAAAACGGAAAGCAGAAAACACTAACAAACTGCGCTACCCCGAGCTACAGTCACTCCTGGCTAGCAGCGCCCCTCCGCGCGCCGTTCGCCATTCGCCCTTCGCCGTTCCTCGCTCGCCGCTCGAGGCACATTGCGAATCTATAAAAGTATCGGAGCGCATAAAAAACGAACTCAGTAGTGAACGGCACTTTGCAACGGGCAGCGGCTAACGGCACACGGCGACGCTTAACGGTTCAAAACAGAGTAACAAGCAAACGCAACCTCGGCCGAAAAGAACGCGCTGCAAGTGCTTCATGTGTCCAGGCAGCGGGCCATGAATAGAGCCCATCCCCCAGACACACGTCACATCGAGCGGCTCTAGCTCTAGCCAGCGGCCATCTCAGCTGCTGCCGTCACTGTTAAGCACTGCGAACTGTGCACGCCCTCAGCAGTAACTTGTCAGCATCATTGGTGAGTGTCACACACGCCCACCCACACCCACACCCACACACACGCACACACGCGCACTCACATATGGTCACACAGAAATCCATCAGCTTAGTGCACGCCTTTGTAGCTGCGTCGGCATTAAACAGCTGCAGAGCCAAAAAACTACAGTTGCAACTGTAAATTGATCTAGAGCTCACTGAGCGAAATTCTAATTGAAATGTGCTAAGGACTCAGCTGGCATTGTATATTTTTATAGCACAAGTTTTAGCAATATAAAAATAAAATATATTTTGTTTAAAATGCGATATATAAAAGGAAAAAATATAAGCAAACTTAGAGAAGAATTATATGTGGAGTTGGGTTAATTTTGCGTGTTTTTTATGCTCCTCTACAAACTTATTTTTTTCTATTTATATAATATATATAGATAAAAAATATCTGAAATATAATAATAAGTCCTATTAGCAAGTTTCTATAATATTTTTGTGTGGTATTAGCTGAAAAATGTTTTGATATAAGAACTCGGCTTCAACTTAAGATTCTTTCGGCTCAGCTGACAAAATTCTTGATTTTCTCAAGGTGCTGAGCTGCTTATAAGCTTAACTGAAGTAATTACTCAATATTGTAGTAGCTAATGCATATTTAGTAATACAATTAGCCAGCTAAAGGCATATAGAGTTTGTCCTCTGACCACCTGAGAGACTATGAAGAATGGGTTCTGGGCAGTTTATATTTCCATACTAATTATATAAATATAATCTATTATATATATCGCTCGTTAGAGATAACTCTCTTTTCGCTCACTGCTTTCAGTGCTTTCAACTGTAGCTATAAACGTGCCGCAACATCCTCTGCGACATCCTATGCGACACATTGCGTATACGCAACGTAAACAGCGCTGAATGTTTTTGTCTGCCATGTTTGCATTTGCTCCGCTCCGCTGCGTTTAGTGGCTTGTTCTGCTTTTGTTTTAATGCCAGCTGCCCCGAAAATGCTGAGTGCGAGTCGTGGCTGATTTTTTATGAATGAAATGAATCTAACTGGCTCGACCCGTGGCTGCTGGCTGGCGACTGGGTTGAGGTTGAGAGTGTCGATAAAATCTCAGGCACGCAGTTCATTTGGCTTCGATTTGTGTTTATTTACTTAATTATTAATGTGGGTTGCTGATCTAATTTCGTTTAGTGCCACGGCAGTTAAATGCTCGCAGCTATTGTATCTTATCTCGTATATTTTATCTGTGCGGCCAAGTGCTACTTGGCCAATTTGTGGCTGCGTTTGCCATTTCCATTTCCATTTGCTTTGCTTTGATTTCGATTCGAATTTGGATTTTCGAGTTCGAGTTCGAGTTCGATTTGGATTTCTTTTTCTTTTGTTTCGTTTCATTCAACTCTCTTGGCAGCCTAAATTTGAATTCAAAAAGCTTTTGGCCGCACACACATCTAATTTGTGTGTAGGAAGGACCGACACCGACAGCGACAGAGGTAGCTCCCTGCCTCCCCTTCCCCTCGCCTGCTCGGAATGGGTCTCTGAATACCAATTTCTTGAATGGGATGCGTGGGCAGAGGCACGCAGCGGCACGTAGCCAAAAACGTTGCAAGAGCTCGCAGATAAAATCACAGCTAGCCGAGATCCTAGGCCAAGCCACAAAGCAATAATCATTCACAGCCAATTGATTGAAAATTTAGATATTGGAAGCTCTTTCTTTGCTGTTTTTTATGACTATCAACATATTTTGTCAGATGCGCAGCATTGACATCGTCAATAAGATAATCATTACTATATTAATCAGTTGCGCTAAAATAACGCATTCAGTATTGTTCTAACATGCATCAGTATTTCATTATCATTATGAGTTATATTGATACTATATTTATTATTGTCATTAGCATTCACATTGGTATTATCTTTGCAGTTTTACTCATTTTCATTGTCATTACAATAATCATTATCAATAAGAATAATATAATATTTTGATTGATCTGTGCATTCAGCTCTACTCCCGCCGCAGTCCCCTCTCCGACTTCATTCCATATCCAACTCATCGTAACCTCACATGTTTCATTCGCTTTGTTTCTTCACTCCTTTATAGTTCCATTATAATTATGATATTAAAGTCTCCCCTTTTATATAGATACTCGTTGTAGTTGATTTCGACATTGATGTTTGTCCAATAAATGCTCAAAAAAAAGTAATAATAAGATGTATTCAATACAAGTATTTATGTTTTTGTTTTACTATTAAATTTGTTTACATTTTGGTTTATTGATTTATTTATTCATTCACAAAAGTATTTTTTATTGACTTGCCGCCGTTTAACATTATTGTTGCCGCTGATGTTGTTATTGTTATGGTTTTTTTTCATTAAATTATTGTTTCATTCATTTACAAGGTTTAACTGCCTTGGTGGGCGCGCGGGGCGTAGGCGTGGCCGGCACCCGGTCTTAACTCCGCTTTGTTTCGCCCAACTGTCTGCTAAAAGTGCATGCAAATTTTGCGTGCGGCGGCAGCTACAACAACAACATCAACAGCAACGGCTATAAAGCCATATATCATGCTTATAAGCACCCATGACATCAGAGCAAGAGCAGAGCAGAGCAGAGCAGACGACAGCGGACCAGCTGGGGCAGTGGGGAAGCGACGGGCTGTGGGACAAGTGAATGCTGTCGAGACGACACACGACGATGATCGACGCGTTGCCTTGAATTTCCACGGCCTGGCTGAGACTAGGCTAAGAGAGAGAGAGAGAGTGGAGGCCTCAGTTGCTCAAGCGAGAAAAAAATGCCATAAAATTTAAAGCGTTTGCTACTTTTTTAAAAATTGTACGCACTGCATTTTCTTTTGCCATATTTATTTTGGTAACACAGACACATATATATAGTTGTTTATTTTTTTTGTAATTGTGTCAAGTTTGCTTTTTTTTTGAACAGAAATTCATTTTTTTGTTACATTGAGGTGTGAAATGAAAAACGCACTTCAAGTGCCGAAAAAACTAGAACTAGAGCTAGAAGAGCGAGACCGAGAGAGACCCCAGCTGACCCCTTTCAGCTCATATAATTAAATACATAAATATATATTATATATATCTTTAGGAGCTGGCGAGGCGAGCTAATAGCATCTCTGGCTTTAAGTCAACTAATTTGCATAGTTAAAGACCTTGAGAGAAACATTTAAAATGCCTTCAGCATTGCCCCTCAGACGCTGCATGCCTTACGAGCCACGGTCGCAGCTCTTTGAGGAGCTAATAAATTAGCGCACTTTATGCTTAGGAAATTTAATAAATTTTCCCAAAACTCTTGCATAAGAGAAAAACGTCGCCCGCGCGTCTGCATTTGGAAACAAACCGAAACAAAGCCAAATCAAAGCCAAAGAACAAGAGAAGCGTGAAAATATAAAATAGATAAAGAAATCCGAAGAAAAACGATGTGAAAAGTTGCAACCCGAAAGAAACAAAAGCAGAAGAGTCAGCAACAGCAGCGGCAGCGGCAGCGGCAGCAGCAGCAGCTGTAGACAACAACAATGGCTCGGAAAATGTGGAAAATGTGTCTTGGGAATCTTACGAAATGCAGTTTGCTGAATTAGATAAAAGTTTAGGAAATGTTTATGCCAAAAGTGAAGCCAAAGCAGCCGCGGCATAGAACGTGGCAATTTTTTCCTTTTAACTGCTTATCGCAGGAGAGACCTGGATAGGGGTAGGGGGTAGGTGGGTAGGTGGGCAGGTGAGCGGGTGCGGAAGTGCAGCACACAAAATAAATGTGGGTAAAAAAGGCAAAGCAGGAAAAGTGTTTTCAAATGTTTTCAGCAAATGCACCGAGCGAAATCAGTAGCTTTAATTGAGCATAAAAGTAGTTTCAAGGAGAATGTATTTGAAGCTAAAAACTCATAAAGACAAATTTTCTTTAAAGACTTATTATACCCTGAATCCATTGAAAATGGAAATTTCAGGGTATAATGTTTTTGTGCAAATGTATGTAACAGGCAGAAGGAGGCGTGCCACACCCCATAAAGTATATATATTCTTGATCAGCTCGACGAGCTGAGTTGAACTAGCCCTGTCCGTCTGTCCGTCCGTCCGTCCGTCCGTCCGTCCGTCCGTCCGTCCGTCCGTCCGTCCGTCCGTCCGTCCGTCCGTCCGTCCGTCCGTCCGTCCGTCCGTCCGTCCGTGTAAACACCTGGATTTCTGCAACCACAAAAGCTAGAAACTTCAAATAAAAAGCAAAATGCTCGATAATACCATACGCTGTACGAGTTTATTTTTTTTTTTCGATAACTCATCCCATTCCTTTTTTATCGATAACTATCGAAAATATCGCTTTGTTTTTGAGGTCTGGCGTGCACACCGTTAAAGATAGAATCGTGCACTAAGTTGTGTTTGATTGCTATATTGAATCCGCACATTTTGTCATTTTTGGATTTTTGATGCCACGCCCCTTTCGCCCACAATTCAACAAAATCGATAACTCACGTATATCAAATACTAGAGACTTGAAATTTGGCAAATAGGTACATTTGGATGTCATAATCATGCCCCGAAAATTTCATTAAGAACATAGATCGAGGAAAAAAGTTATTAAACAATAAAGTTTCCATAGCACAGCCTCTGCTGCAGCCGCAAAACTGCGCAGTGAGCATATTACGTGCATGCATATGTTTGTGTGTGTGTGTGTGTGCATGTGTTGTTTACTATTAATGAATAATGGTATTACAGCTCAATGGATTCAGGGTATCTCTTAGTCGAGCAGTCTCGACTAGAGTTTAGTTACTTGTTTTTTAAATAACTTTTAGTATTTAATTTCTTGAAAGCTTTCCAATTATTTAATTTATCAGAAATTATATGAAATTTGAATAGCATATTTAGCTAAGAAGTATACCCCATAAATCAAATCAATTTCTGTAGAAATGTTCTACGAATACTTTCAAATAAATTCCTTATTATTATTTCAATTAAACAAGTTGTCAACTTAATTATTTTTCTGCATCATCTGCACTGTTCTCATCTTTCATCATATCTGCCCAGTCAATTGGCTCAGTCTTAGGGATAGCACAGTATTTTTTCTGCCAGTGTATATACATTTGAGTTCATGTTGAAGATGCACATGCTTAGCTAGGCTGGTAAAGCAAGACGACTTCGTTGTTGTCTGCACGTGAATATTTCACACAAAGCACAAAGCGAGCGGCAAATTACGACACCCAAACGTCAGCGTCGACTGAGGCAGCGACTGCAGCGGCGACGGCGACGGCGACGGCGACGGCAGCGGCAATAGCAAGAATGCCTAACCAGCGCAATTTGCAAATGCGAATTGCAAATGCGAGCTGTGAATCACAGGCGGCAACAACAACAGTTAAGAATGCGCCAAGGGAACTCCGCACACTCATCGCTTATCGCAATGCACTACACACACACACACACACACATACATGTACACCTCCTCCTCCCAGCACTCTCTTTGGCAACATTCATTCATCGATAGCGCGGTGAAAATTTCGTGCGCGCGACCAAAAACAAAAGCGCAAACTCAAGAGGCGCGAGATAAACAAAGCAAAAGAGCAAACAAACAAACAGACGAACGGACAGAGACACAGACAAACATATAGATGCAGATGCAACGGGCAGATACAATTGTATCTGAGTATCTGCGAGCTGCGTATCTACGTGTGAAACGACACTAAACTGCATAGCTGAAATTCTTGAAGCAAAGCAGCCAGCAGCAAATTAGCAAAGCTGTCGAAAACTTTTTGAAAAGTGAAACGGAACCCAGACTCAGGGCCAGCAGTGTATATCTCTCCCTCTCTCTCTATATGTATACAGAATGCCGAGCTGACTGAGTCAGGCCCACGCACTGGCTCGCCACTGAAATCCGCATCCGACTTATCGACCCAAAAAACAAGTTTTTCCCACGGCGTCAAATGCGGCGCGTGGGCAAAACCCCACAGATCGGAATCCAATTGAACTCAAGACTAGTCCAGCGCTGAGCCCAAATCGAAGCCATTTGACGTCAGAGCTATGACAAACTGTTACAATAAACATGACACCTTGCCTCGAGCGAGTTCCAACTCTGTGCGAATGCGAATGCAAATTATGCCTTATGAGTGTCAGCAGGTCGTGACTCCCTCGCGTCTAGCGTCTCGTGCGTCGGTTTCTATTTGTCTAACTATTATCTAATTTCATATGAAGCATAAAATCATTCTCGTCATGTGATGAATGTTTTTTTTGCTTTCGAGGTGGAAGGTGAGCGCACCAAATACCAAGCCATTGAGCTAAATAATCACACAATAATCTATTAGCACTCTTAGCTCGGCTAATCAACTAAATAACTATATTAAATTCGTTTCAAATCATAGATGACAATCGAGTGTCGATTACGCTCTGCGGGTGCCGAACGATTAGATACACTATCCGAGAGAATGAAAAAAAATTTGAATAAGAATTCAATTGAAATTGGAGATGACAGCAATCGGAAATGCAAACAGATTTGCTAAAAGAGTGAAAGAGAGGAAGACAGAAAGACCGAGCGAGAGAAATTGACGTCGAGTTATCTACGATTTAATCAAACAAGATTAAAGAAAGAGAGAGCTATGAGATAAATTGAGAGTGAAAATAAGATAATAGTAGGGAAAGAAAGAAATAGAGAGGGTTAGGAGAAGAGTAATTCAGACAGAGATAAAGAGATGATGATGCAGAGACATACAGAGGGAGATACAGATAAAGAGACAGCGAAAAAATGCACTCTGACTCTCTGACCTCAGTTTATATAAATTTCATGTTAAAAATAAAAATTTCAATCGATTCCCAAATCTCCCAGCCTACATTAGCTAACTTCCCCTACTACAGAGTATCTCAAATGTTGTTTTGCTATACTTTAAACAGGTATTTGCGCATCATATTTAATATAGCTAAGCATTTGTTTATATTTATATAGCATTAAATAACAATTAAGCTTTCTATGCAAACAGTCAGAGTGCATTTTCCATCAACTCGGGCCACTTAATCTGTGCCATAAGCCAATTTGAATCGATAAAATGTGAGAGGGAATCACAAATAGTTTATAGTTTTTGATATTTGCCCAAATGTGGGCTCTCCATATCAGTTATGTGAATAATTCTCTCTATGGCTCTATCTTGGCTATTATCCAACGATTATTTGAAATGCAAACCAGAAAACAAATGTGATATGTGAAAAGAAATTGGATGTTTGTGCAAATATGCGAAATGAAATGAAATATTTCGGTAATTAAAAGCGACAAACGACTGAAATGCAACACTTTTATTTCTATTTCTATTTCTATTTCTATTTGTCGCTTGGCCACAGCAACAAATGTTTTTACTACCAATTTGAACAACAGCCATAAAAAATGCATCGAAACAATACAAAAAACTGTAAATATTTTATAAGAGCCGGACGGATAGAGGGATAGAGAGACTGAGATGTTATGTTTGTAACTGCAACTGCCACGCCTACTTTTTGGTACTCGCATGTGTTATCTTTGCTTGGGTAATTTGCAGCTCAGAGATACGCATGGACATTGCAGCTCTGATTATTGTGAGTCGTCGCGCGTTCATCAAATTTGCATTAGCAAATGAGCGCAGCAAAGAGAAAGAAACAAGAAGAAGATGGAGATGGAGATGGAGAAGAAGAAGCAGAAAAAAAGCGTTTCACAGTTAACTCAATTAACTTATAAAATGTAAACTATGCGAGCCCCAACGCCAGCAACACCAGCAACAGCAACAGCAACAAGAGCTCGACTAAGCTAAACGGCAACGGTGATTAACTCTTGGCCACAGCAATCTACAGCGAAGCTTTCCATATGTAGATGCGTGCCTTGAGATACACATAGAAGCACAGGCAGACAGACAGAGATACAGATATTTACGTGAACGTATCTACAAGCTACAAGTTACGCTTTGCAGACTCGCGCAGTCAGCTGAGCGCGAATAATTACCACGCCATGTCTACGGAGCAGCGACGAGCAGCGGGCAGGGTCAGTTGAGGCGGCTCAGTCAAAGCTTGAACTATAAATAGTTAGCCCAGTGAATGGGCATATGAAGCGGCCCCACTGGCCAAGCCAAGCCAAGTTGGGTGGCTCCAGCGCCAGCGTTGCTAATGTGCTTTGGCAAAAATGTGATAATCGAACGGCGGCGACGGCGACGGCGACGGCGATGGCAACCAGCTCCAATATCGGTTCAATGTGCGAGCTGTGGCCGAGACCAGACCAGACTGCGATACATTTACACACATTTTGCAGCTATTGAACCCATTAATGAACCCATTTGCTTTTCTAAGCCAACCATTTTCCCAGCAAATGAAAGTCGCAGCCAAATGAACGCCCAATTGCCAATTGCCTAGGCACTCGACTCGACTCGACTCGACTCGACTAGATGATCTTGAGATACTTTCTATAAGTTGAAGATCTGGAATTAGCTTCAGCTCTTCTCTGAGTGTAGTTCTTCACTAAGAACATTTTGGACTGAGTCTAGCCAAGTCTAGGCAAATAGCTTCCTTGGCAGCTATCAACTTAGATGTCGGCTTGAACTTTTTACCCACAAATAATTCACGCATTCCAGCGGTCGCTCGCACTTGTTTAACTTGCTCTTTTTTCCCTGTTTTTCCCTAAGGTTTTCCTGCTCGCACAACTGCTTGGCTTTGAGTCTTGTCTCTTGTTCTTTTGAGGGCACACAAAAGCCTTTTCATGCCATTTTCATTTCCATTATCGTGCGAATTGTTCTAGCTGCTTGCAATTGCCCCCCATTCCTCATTTTCTCGTTGTTTTCTTTAACATTCTTTTAGTTGTTTTTCATTGTAAGCTCTGCTTTGAACCGACCTGGTCGCATAATTGCCTTTTGATGTTGATGTTTGTTGTTGGTCAGCTGCACTCGGCCGCTCCGACTGCTCGCTGCGCACTTCAACTCAAACATTAATTGTTATGATTTACAATGAGAAAAATTATAAATTAATTATTCATGGAGCTCTGCAGGAACCAAGCAGCTGCCTCGCGCCTCCCTGAGCCATGCTTAACTTGCAGTTTCCTCATTGCGTGGCTTCCGTTGAATGCTTCCTAAAATGCAGAGTGAGAGAGCGAGCGATAGAGGTGGAGAGTGGGGAGCTGGTACTTATAGACCAATTAGCTAACGGAACTACGTGCAAATCATTGCATCTTGTTAACCGTTCGATGCCAACTCATCTGAGATACTTTTGCATCTGCAGATGCTGGCGCACTGCTTGGAAAGCGGGTTAATTGATGGCTTTTGCTATAAATTGCCACGCTCGACAATCAGCGGCAATTGGCGCACATTCGCCTGCCTGCCTACCTGCCTACCCGCCTGCAAACGTATCTGTCAATCAGCGTATCTGTATCTGCAGCTCCGTATCTTGTGCATTTGTATCTTTTGCATGCAGTCGCGTTTTGAAGTTAATTATCAAGTTCATGTTCGTGCCGCAATTTCTTAAGCTTTATTAGATCAGCCCAGAGAAATTTCATATAATCCAGTTTGTGAGCACTTGCCCAGCAGCCGAGGCAGCCCATAAATCAAGTGCCCACCAGATCAAGTAGATTTCAGTGCCATCTGCGTGCCATACAACAGGCCCAGAATCTAGTCCAAGACGCTGTCCTCTATGCTGGAACTGCCATACATATGTAAATAATATATGTATAAATATAGATATATATTATATGTGCGCACATTAATCGTTTGCGTGCTAAATTTATTGATATGTCAAAGCGGCCCTCTGCTGTAGACCCCCTCGCCTGGCCCCTTCCACCAACTGTGCTTCTTTCGCCTTGGAATATGTTATTGCTCCGCTTTTTGGCCTTCAAATGTGTGTTTAGACCTAATTCAAACAGTAGCCCTGTGAAAGTTCAAACAATCTCAGACAAAGAATATTAATTTATGGGAATTCGGGTACTACCGATTGGCTCACGTTTACCTGACTTGGTTTATTACAAACTACAAATTTGAATCATTCTGCCTGCATATTTCTGATACTATCTCTTCCGACTATTTCATCATTATCTATATCGATTTATGGCACAATCGAAATGTTTAGTTTTAATTCAACCGAAAGTTCCAGTTGCATTTCCCCTTGCAACGGCCCACAGGCACGCCTCCTGCCGCCCACGTTCCGCTGCTCAACCTCCTCAGCCGTTTTCTATCTGATATTGCGTGATTCATTTTCATATTTGTTGTTATTTTTCGTTTTTACTATAAACATGATGTTTGTATGCTTTGGTGTTGTTTTATTTTCGTTTGGGTGTCGTTTTCTCGTTTCATTTTATATATATATATATAAATATATATCTGTTATTTTTCCCTATATATTTCCGTGTGAACTTCCGTTTTTGTTGGCTACGACAGAGAGTGATAGAGAGAGAAAGAGAGAAAGGGAGGAGGAGCAGCAGCTGGGCCCTGCCTGGAAAAAAGGCAAAGTTTTGGAACGTGTTTGAAATATTGATAGCGAGTGCAGAGACCAGAGACCAGAGACCACAACAACAGCCAACACAAATACACTCAGCATTGCGGTGGTTGCAACAACAACAAACACAATCAAGAGTCTAGTAACACCTAGCGCAGTGCTTGCCTGACCAAATGCCTCCGCTCCTGCCTCTGCCTCTGCCTCCGGCTCTTCCTCCAGCTGCATTACCCATTCTTGGCCTCTCTTTCTCTCTTGCCCTCTCAGTCTGTTGCTTTTGGCGATTTTGCTTTGCTTTTTACACTGCTTGCAGTAGTTCGGCTAGCTGCCGGCTGCCTGGCTGCCTGTCTGGTTGTCTGGTTGTCTGCTTGTCTGACAGTCGTCCCCCTTTTACGTTGCCATTAGACAATAACTGGCAATAATCGTTGAACCGTAAAATAAACATGGATACGCGCTGCACTTGTTTAGGTAACACCAACTAACCAACTAACCAACCCGCCAACCAACCAACCACCAACAACAGCAATCAGCGTCGCGTGGTCAGGTGTCGATGTCGCTTGTCTGTGTTGTTGTTGGCGCTGCTGTTGCTACCTCTGCTCCCACCTTCTGGCCTGCCAGTTATTATGTCTCGACAACTGCCTTCTGCCGGACGCTAACTGATTTGTGCATTGACGCGAAGTCGTAGAAATATTCAACATAAATACGTGTATTATTTGACTCAAGTTAGCTCTTGCCGTGCGCAGTTTTATGCTTTCCGCAAAGCAACTAAAAATCTATATTTAACTTTTATATGATTCTTTTGATATTTATAGATTTTATTAGATTTTTCATTTTTGCCCACGCAATATGAACTTTCAGCTAGTCCCATATTGTCTAGTGGTTAGGATATCCGGCTCTCACCCGGAAGGCCCGGGTTCAATTCCCGGTATGGGAAAACTATTTTTTTATTTTATTTAAATCAAAACTGTTAGTCAAGTAAGTCAAAATCGATAAGCCCAAGGACCTAAGTTACTATGGCCCGTCGGCAAACTTTTTGTTGACAAATTTCGATCTCAATCATAATTTATTGAATAATTCAAGTTCGTTAGTCTCACGCCATGAAAAACGGTAAAGCTTGCATTTTTAACATTTGTCATTAATTAAGTTAGCTTAGAAGATAACCGACTTGAAAGTCCTGCGTATGGAGCCATATTCGACTTCTAGTTTGGATAGCTTTGTATATTCACATTTCAATTAACTTGAATATCCATATCCAGATTGGAAAACTTTTATACTTCTTTCTTCTTCGGTAAAGGCAGCTTCGACTCACGGCAAATAAAGAAACGTTTTTAATTGGTATTTTACATTTACTTTACGAGTCGAGTTTTGAGTATGCAGAGCCCAAGGTTGCCCAATTTGACCTATAGACGGACGGGCATCTGGTTGTGCTGCAAGAGCGAGTATCTGAGGCTCATCAAGAGCAAGAACAGCCACTGTTGAAATCGCTGGCACAGATACACAACTCACAAGCGCTTGCTGGCTTCTAGGTTAAGTTTAATGTCCAAAAATGTTACGGAAAGTCAACTGAGAGAGAGAGTGAGCGAGAGAGAAATAGTCACGCAGGGAGGTCGGCGGGCAGAGTAGGGGCTTGTGGCTGGGCAAGTGTTTCACACAGTAAACACAAGTTAATGAAATTAAAACGTAAGCAGCAGCAGCAGGCAAGCACAATAAACACAAAAGAAATTACAATTAAATTGAAAGCAGGCAAAAGTCGAGATTCGAGTCTGCTGTGCCCCCCCCCCCACACACACACACATAGTCACACTCACACTCTTCATTTGCGAGACGTTGGCGTGGCATGCAACCTAAATGGAAATGAACTCGCGTGGGCCGCTGCAGTTGAGCCCCATTTCCTAAAACCTCAGCTCGTCCCCTCTCAGCCGCCGGCTGGGGCTTCTATCGCGATGCTCCATTTGCGCCACAGTCGCTTACCTCTCCCTCTCTGCTTGTCCAGCTTCGGCTGCCCTCTCTCACTCTTTCTCCCTCTCTCCGTCGCATGACATGCGGCTTTTAATCGCATTCGTTTCAATTGCCGGAATTTTATTGTGAAATGAGCAAAGACTTTGGGCACAGCGGCCTCCTCCCAGCCCGTCTCTCTTTATCTCTCTCTCTCTCAGAAGCTAGCCCTACCGCGCGACTTTCTTTGTAAAGTGAAGTGAAGTGCACAGTCAGTCAGCTCATCCCCTTAGCAAGCGCAAGCTCCAACTCTGGCCCCCCACTTGCTTTCATAACTTTTTACCCTAACGCTCGTTGCCCAACACTATTTTTTAATTGCGAGCGCTAAAAGAAAATAACTTGCAAATTTCATGTTAATGTTATTGTTAATGTTAATGCTAATGCTGAGTCTGTGTCTGTGTCTGTGTGTGGGCAATAAAAAGTGAAAACTGCCGGAGGCAGCAAACTCTATTTTCTTTTGCTTTGAGGCTCTCGCATATGTCTGCATGTTTTTCTTTTCAATTATATAGTTTTTCTTAACAATTTTCTCGTCATTGTTGTTAATGTGTTTCCAGTTGCTGCTGCAACTTTCATTCTGCTCACACCCAGCCACCCACCCACACAGCCAAGGTCGCTTCAAGTGCTGCCAACTCGCTTTTTATTTTATTTTCCACTTTTTTTTTAAATTTTTCTATCTGCATTTCTTTCTTCGCTTTTCACAAGTTTCTCATAACTAACATTTAAGCCCAGTCATAATTATTAATGTGCACATTTCTCTTGCTCACTCTCACAGCATTTCTTTGTTTAACTTGTGGCCCTCCTCTCCTGGCCTGCCTACCCCCCCTTCCACCCTTTCACTAACTCATTCACTCACTCGCCTTTGCAACTCCTCTTGCTTGGCTTACCCGCAGCGCTGGTAATTAAAATTTTATTTAACACATTTCACTTGAATACATTTTCTTTCTCTCTTCCCCTCACTCACTCACTCCCCCTCTCCCATCCGCTGTTTCACTCTTTTGCAAATTATATTTTCTTCTCTCCATCAAATATTTAAAAGGCATTCACATTTGCAGCATGTGCATAAACTTATCCTGAAGTAACTTTTTCCCATGTATGTCAAACACAGATGACCCCAGTTTTGGGCAACGCTCAACCTCTGCAAGGCATAACAGCCTCGCAAATGTTATTTAACAGCTCTGTTAGGCTTAAGCGCGCTCTGTTAAGGAGCTACTGAGAAAGAGGCAGCGAGAACTTAACATTTTACAATGCGTAAAGAAAGACAAGCAACCAAGCACGAAGCCAATATACTCTCTTCACTTTGTAGACAACTTAACTATATTTCAATTGCAATAATTCAATTATATCATATCAATCGGAATTCCTCGTGCCATATTTATATAAATTTATGTAATTGTGTGGCAAATTAAATATCTACCACAAATTCCCTTTAAAACTGATTCACTAATCAGAAATATGCTCTGTTTTTTTTGTTCAGTAACTAACTCTTATTTATTTATAAATTACATTTTAATTTAATTATGGTCAGTTTAGTTTTTTTATCATCAATAAATAATGAATAATGGTCGCTTTAATAAACTATCTATGAAACCGGTTGAAAACGCTTCCAGACATTTTTTTAATCAATTTATTTATTTACCCATGAATCAATAAATGGAATATAGTTAAAAAAAAACTATAAAGCACGCATATTTGATAAATACAAATGGAAATAATGCAAACACAGCATACACACACACAAAGACACACAGCACACACACAAGCACACACTGAGAGCCAACATTATGCAAATTAAATATTTGCTAATGCAAACACAAATACAAATACAAATACAAACTCAAAGCCGAATCAAGTGTTGTCGCAGAGCGGGGGCAGGGGTGGCAGTCGGCACTTTTAAGGAGGTCGTCCTGTGAGTCCGAATGCTTGCATAATCCACTCATACATACATATGCATACATTACACAGAGACGTCAGAAAGTTCGATTCAAGGCACCGAGACGAGACTCAAGTGTTGAGTCTCGAGTCGCAGCCAGCTCACGTTTGAGCTGGCTCAAGGATGTGTGCGTGTCCTGAATGGGCACAGCGGCGCATAACTTGCGTGCGAAGGCCAAACAACACAAAACAAGCAACGACGACGACGACGGCGGCGAAACGGCAAAGAACAACAAAAGCTGAAGCGCTTACGAAACAAGAAATTATGTTTAAGGACATTAAGGACATGCCCACACCTGTCGATATTTGTACAGTTTTTGGCGTGCGGTCGTTATTGTTAGTTCACAAAGTCGTCCCGCAGCTCCCTTCCTGAGCTCCTGACCATGCTCTGGTCAACCGGTTTATGGCATTGCATCCTGATCGAAGATGGGAAACGCAGCATTTCCGTTCCGCAAAACTCGTTTGCAAGAAAGCGTCCTGCCCGAGCTTGCCAGTTGACCAAGGCGCCCCAGAGCTTACCGTTCGACATGTGTCCTGCCCTTCCCCTCCCGTTCGACTCTTGTTGTGTACCTGTGTAGCAAACAGCTCCAAAAGGTAATCACCATTAAAACTCATTACCAAGGGCAACACGCCATGGCCAATACGACTCAGGACACTAAAGCTGGCAACAGACCAACTATAAACCGCCTTGGCCAGAGCTGCGATTGCCATTGCCCTTCGCAATCACAAAACACAAGCTGAATTCAGTTCAAATACAAATGAAACAAGAGCAGAAGCAAAAACTTCTACTCTGTATCCTTTTCGCTGGAGCAGGTAAACTTCGATTTGCTTGGCTTCATCGACAGACTAATTTTAATCGATTTCCTATGTTTGGTCTTTCGAGCATATAGATGCAGAATTAGAGATAAGTTTGTATACCCTACACTTTATACTCTATACCCTATACCACACAAAGAGGTTAGTGATCCACTGATGTATGCGCCGCAGTCGATTTTCATAAAACGTATAGCAAAATGACTTAGCAAGGAAAATATATTTGGTATAGGTTCTCTGGTTTTCTGCGGAGCTTCGCTCACTGGCTTTAGCAGTTCGAAATCAGCAGCGGAAATAAATTTGTTTGTCGAAAAATGCGCTGTCTAGGCGAGAGAAATAAATTGCGACTATTTTATTGCCGTCTGGTGACATTACAAGCGATATTTCGAGGACTAGGGCAATGTTGGCGGTGGGCGCGGCGGGAGGCGTGGCTGGCGCCAAATCAAGTCAGAAAGTCAAGAGAAATGGCGCTGCAGTTGTCGCAGCGGCCTGACGAAGGAACATGGAAATTGTTGGACAGCCAACCTTGAGCTAATTTGGCTAGCCTATTGCAATCTTGCCTCTCCCTCGTTCTCTCTACATTCCTCCCTCTCTGATGCACGTGTGACTCACTCTCTTTGTTTCGGTGTCTCTTTGCAGGGGCCGACAGCGGGCCAGACGAAATTCCGCGCGCCGGCAACAACATGACAGCCGCTAAGTGGGGCACCGTCACAAGGCAGACGCCCCAAAAATAGACGCCGCAACGCCGGCTACAAATCGGAAATGCTCCTCTCCTCTGCCACAGTGTTGCAGATGCCGCCGTCCCAGCCACGCAGCAACAGCAGCAGCACCGGCCTGGTGCTGGGCGTTTGCCTCGACCAGCTGATGCAGCAGCCCCAACTCAAGAGGTTGCCAGACGAGACAGAGGCAGACCACGACACATCGAAGCAGTCGCAGTTGGCAGCTAGACAAACGCCCTGCTTCATTGTGTTGGTCTCGCTGCTGGAGGTAGGTTGACCGGGCTGACCATTTCTAATGCACATACGTATGACCCGAGGGTTGATTAAAAAAAAGCACGGGGTTGCCATGACGGCGTACACAACAGAAGGCACAACTCCATTTGGGGGCGCATTTAATTACTGTCAGGGAAACTTGTCTGTCTAGGAGAGTAAAGCTTAATGGTTCCTTGAGTTGCTTAACTCTGCTTCCCATATCGATTATTTCACTGCAGGAAATAAACATATAAATATCTACACAAAACTCTCAGCTCTCTCTTATTTCAATTTGATGCAGTAATCCTGTTCCCTTCCCCTTCTCTAGTTTCTTGCTGCATTCAAATGTGATTCGAATTCAAAGCTGCACTAAAGATGCATATATGGCACGCTCTGTGACCTCTAACCCCATGGCTGGCATAGCAGCTGTCGTTGACTTGAGTGAGCCCCTAGCCCTAGCTTCTTGTGCTGCGTGCCCTTTATTCGGCCAACATCTCAAGTTATTGCGCTCCAGCGCAGTTGCTGCTGCCGCCTGGGGTTGCTGCTCCAGTGGATCCATGTGGGTGTCCCGGAGCCAAGCAATAACATAACAGCTCTCCTGATCATATTTCAGCCCTCCCGCTTGGGCTGCGTGCCCAATCCATTGTCCCATTCCCCACTTACAGTCCACCTCCCATTTGCCACTTGCAATTCCATTTTTAATGCCACACACACGCACACACACACATGTTTGTGAGTGCTTGACTGAGTCGAGTTTTGCGGCACATAAATTGCCCGGCTGGCCGCAAAGCGAGTGGCAAGCGGCATTTGCAAATGGCATTTGGCTTCCGGGCTGGCCAAGGATATATCAACAGAAACAGGAGTTCAACATTTGGGGAGTGCGTGAGAAAATCCAAACACTCTTTGCGTCTGTGTTGGTGTCTGGCTCTGCAGACTGGACGCCGCCAGCCACAAGAAGCATACATAGAGCACGAAAGGGAGAAAGAATGAGAGGGACAGACAGACAGAGACGAGCCCTGGCATTGGCGTCGTCTCGCCGCTGTCTGTTGCCAGTCTCATTCGCTTCGGCTGCATCATACACGGCCCGAGGGTTGCTTTGCCCGGCTTTCCTTTGGCTTTGGCTTTGGCTGTAGCTTTTCCTGGCGCCGTGCGGGGTCGACATAAAAAATGACTTACATTGTGATGGCTTTATGGCTGTCACCCTTGACTAGACTGAGCTGCCAAGTTAAGCCCTTCAAATCGAACCTTTAAGCAATATCTTAATCAACTTCACTCCAGCAGATCCTTGTCTTTGTGTGCGCTGGGGCTGCTCAGCCGGAGGACTCGTTGCTCATCTACCGCCCGGATCGCCGCTTGCAGCTGTGGCGCTTCATCTCCTACGCCGTGCTGCACGTCAGCTGGCTGCATCTGGGCTTCAATGTGCTCACTCAGCTGATCTATGGCCTGCCGCTGGAGCTGCTTCATGGCTCGGGGCGCACGGCTGTGATCTACTTGGCCGGAGTGCTGGCTGGATCGTTGGGCACCAGCGTGGTCGACTCCACAGTGTATCTGATGGGCGCCAGTGGCGGCGTCTATGCCCTGCTAGCTGCCCAGCTAGCCAATCTGCTGCTCAACTTCGGACACATGCGTCAGGGCTTTGCTCAGCTGCTGGCTGTCCTTATCTTTGGTGAGTTTCTCTATCCCCTGCCTGCCCAATCTCCGATTTAGCTTCATTCGTGCCCCTCTGCAGTCTCCTGCGATCTGGCCTACACGATCTACTGCCGACATCTGGCCTTGACGGAGCTAACGCCCAACATCTCCGTTTCCTACATAGCTCACATGACGGGCGCTCTGGCCGGCCTCAGCGTCGGCCTCTGTCTGCTGCGGCAGCTGGATGGAAGCTTACGTCCGCGTCTGCTGCGCTGGCTGGCACTGGGTGTGTGGACAACTTTCAGTGGCTTTGCCTTGGCCTTCAATCTGATCAACACAGTCACAGCCCAGCTGCTGGCCGAGGAGGAGGGCGAAGTGATCAAGCAGCATCTGCTGCACGATCTGGGCATCGAAGGTTGAGCGCCACATCCAAAGACTGAACCCAGTCAAGCCTCGAACTATACTCATATCTGAACAATAGACTAGTCATTAGCTCATAAGGCATTCCAGGACAACGTGCTCAAACGAATATACATCTATATATCTCTAAGAACTCAAAGGCGAAGACGATGGAAGGAAATGCTGACAATTATCTTATGTAAATGCCAAAAAGGAGTTTGACGAAGCAAAAACTCTCAATTGCTAACCGAGCGAGGCTCATTTCAGAGACTTCAAACAATGCCGCTTAAGACAAGATCCTAGTGCTATGCATCCTACATATCTATATAAACTATATTTATCAGATAACATATAGGAATATGAAATCAAGTATTTATCTAACTGCGAATATGTTTTAGCTAGGCTACAACTAACTACAAATTCCAATATTCACATGAAAGTTTTGAAATAAATCAAAAATATATCTACAATAAATCGAATTTTAAAGAGTTTCTCTTGGTTGGCGCTTACCTTAGATGCATAAGAGATATGATTTAATAACTGAAGTTACATGACGTTTGAATACACTCAAGCGGCAATACGACATCGATTATTCAGTTTGATCTATGCGTGCATAGCAGAGTCCGCTAGGTTCTCGGAGCGACGCGTTCGACTTTTCTTCGTTTTCGTTTACTGAAAAGAGATTTTTGTAAAAGAAAAGCAAATTTTTACTTGAGAATTTATCAGCTAAAGGCCCTCAATAGATTCAATGGGAATTGGAATTACTCATTAGTTTCTATCCATGATCTATGTAAGAAATTCACTGTACACATTTAGCAGAATTTCTACCATAACTGAAAAGAGAGTGAGTTCAGGCTCAAAACTAAACAAAAACGTTTGACCTGGCAAATATATATATATATATAATTTATGGAATGCTGCCATATTATATTGAGCTTGAAGCCATTTAAGTCTTTAATGTATACCAATTAGGGAAATGTGTTTATATAACACAATTCCACTTGATTATCGAGAGTATAATAAGAGCTCCAGCAAATTAGCTGAAAAATTTGACGACTGCATGACTTCTGACCAAGTACACTTTGCGTTTTGTTGGCCAATTTATGAGTTCAATATGAATGCATGTACGTCCATGTATGCATGTGTGTGTGTGTGTGTGGTATTCAGCATGTGCCAGCGGTAACAGCAACAACAACAGCGAGAACAAAATGCAATTCACAATTGGCAAACGAAAAGTAAATAACAAACAAAAAATTAGCCGCTCGATTTTGTTTGTTGGCATTGCCTCATCGAGAATTGGCCTAATTAGGCACCAGGGCCTTAGCTCAATTCGAGGAGGCAAAGGGAGGGGGTTTTGGAAGGGGTATGGGAGGTAGCGGTTGGCTTTTGTTTTGGTTTTCGGTTTCGTGTCGCAGTTTGCCAAGTCAAAACAGAAAACTTTGAGAACACTCAAATAGCAAATACTCTATAATATAGCATCGATGCAGAGATACCCTGTAAAGAAGTAGCTACTGCTTAGAGTAAAAAAAATATATATGAGATGCCTGAACCCTGCTTAATTATTAATATTGTCCATAGTGCTAAATATACCCTATACAATACAGAAATACTTTTCATTAACTTCCGTTCTTTTGCCATTCATTAAAGTCAAATTTTCAGCATATATTTTTCTCTTACTAAATATATCAAATCGCGAGCAACTACTTGACATAATATTGCAGGGTATTTAAGCACTGACACCGAAATTGTAAACGCTTCTCTGACCGTATTTGCGCTGAAATTTAATAACTCGTTGCTGCAATTTGACGGCGCATTCGATTTCTGCTGCTGCGGCAGCAACCACGACCAGCTGCGACCTCCCCCGCCCACAAGGAGCAGCGGCTTTGACGAGACATTGATGGTTCAATCCCCAATCGACCTACCAGCGAGCCGAGCCAATTTAGCAAAGTGAATGCGATTTTTATGTGCAACCTGTGCAGCTTGCAGCACACACAGAGCCAGAGGATCGCATCGCATCGGAGCGTATCGGATCGGATCGGATCAGTTGCTTCTGGCTGGGCACGTTTAAATCCTCGTTAAGTCATCACCAGGTGAGCTGGTTCTGCTACGCTTGACAGCCACGACCAGTGGCGACATTTGACAACAAAATATTTGTGACATTAAATGCTGTGGCAGGCACATCCACATCCACATCCACATCCTCAGCCACATGCACAGCCATGCCACATCTTGGCTCATCCCCATTCTGGATTGCAACTGCAGCTACGTGCTCATTTCACTAATTTAATGAAGACCTTTGTGGTGGCGCGTCCTGGCCATTGTCTCGACATCGTCTGCAGATTGATGAGCTCCGTGTAGACCACATATGCCAGGGCCAGGCCAACTCAGCCAGCTCAGTCACGGCTCCCCAGCTCCCTCTGATTGCTTTCACTGGCTGCTGCATCAATAATTTGTGTTCGCTGTTGAAAATAATTGACCAAGTTTGTCTGTTTGCGGTTCTGGGTAGCCAGACGAAAAGCGTCGTGGCATTTAATCTACTTGCAGCAGGCCGAGCGACCGCGGATGACAACGACAACTGCAGCGGCGGCACCAGCTGCCAAATGACGACAAAAACAGCAAACAAAAGTGCTACGAATCAGCATTGGACTTGGTCTTGGTCTTGCTCTTGCTCTTGCTCTTGCACTTGCTTTTCATCTGGCGTCTCGTTGCGGCCTTTTGCTCTTGGACTCGCTGCACTTCGCGTAATTGAAATAATTTTAAGTGAAAAATCTGCATTCAAAAAATATTTCACAAGGCGCACAAATGTGAGAAGCCAGCAAAAACCAAGTGACTGCTTACATAAGCAGGGATCAACTGGCTAACAGATGCCCTTTTCAAGCTGATAAAGGAAGGCAGCGAGTTTAACAGCAGCAAGTGAAGAGCTATACAGTCACGTTAGACCAGGACTCTTAGGATTTCTGTGAATAAATTATATTATATGACATCGAACCTATATCTATTGTAGTTCCATAGTTCTATATTTCAAATAAGTAAGTCCTCATCCCGGCGACTCTCTTTTAAGTAACTTATTCCACACGCTACTCTCTGCTGCTGCTTCAACTCAAATGCCCCAATCAACAGACGGCACTTTTATGGTCGAGTCACTGAAATTTACATGCGCAAATTTGAACAGTCGCCGGGTGGACAGAAAAAAACGACAAAAAAAGAGTCAACAGTTTGCAGTTTGCAGCTTGGCATCCGGACTCATTTGGAACCATCTTAATCCTGGGCATTAAGGCAAATTGCTGCGGCAGCTGCTCCCTGACCCACCTCGCCCCCAACTCTTCTTCAAGCAATGAACTTTGTAGCTCAGAGAGGCAACGATCAACGATCGCCGATCACTGATCTTCGATCGTCGTTCGTCGATGGTCCATCGTCGAACGCCGAGCACCGTAATTTGCTTAATTCGACGCTCAGCCCAGGGTTTTGGGGGCTGGATCTGGGTCTGGAGCCACGTAATGGGCGCTCAGCACGCGGCTGCCACTCGTCAATTTGCTTGGTAGCCCTTTTTATGCTGCTGACGCTGACGATCGACACGTTCAGGATGATCCTTGAGTGCTTCTTCAGCAGCCGCAGCAGCAGCAGCAGAGCTGCCTCAATTTGGGCTTTGGACGCGCCCGCGGGCAACTGCAAGTTAAGTTTTTATCACATGGCTGCACTTGCCGCATTTTTCAGTGGCTGTAATTTCCGACCGAGCATTATGAGAGCACACCCCTCCGACATCGAGTCAATAACTCTGCCGAATCTCGGAATTGACAGCCCACAAGATATTACAGGGACAACTCTTATAATTGCCAAATATTCGATTCAAAAACAGATGCTAAGACTGCAATGAAAATTATGAAATGGAATTTTGGAACACTTGCTCATATTGCCACAGTCTGCTTATCTGGAATTCTTTTGCGAAGATTACACAATGGGCTTTTCCATTAACTGAAATTCCATTAAGATATTGTGAAACTGCTTGCTGAGGGAGAGAGGGACAGACTGCGGAGAGACTGAGGGAAAGCGAACGGAACGGAATGGAAAATGAACAGAGTAAATGAGAAACATTATGGGAATCAGAGAAACACAACGATAGAGATAGATTTGTTTACTAAGGCAGCTAGAGGCATGAGAGTCTGTTTCGAGAATGGCTACTCGCTCTCGAGTACTGCCTGTATTCAATATAAGTCCCCACACCTCAAACTTAATTCGAATTGCTGTCAGATGGCCTTAGCTTAACTCATTTCAATGATCAGCAATTACCAATTAGCAATTATCAATGCATGCATCTCATTAGAGCTGCCAGCCTGTGTCGTCTTTTCGATATTCGGGAGCGAGAGCGAGAGGCTTGGTGGCCTCCATAACTCAGCTCAATATAAATCTGTTAACAAAACGCTTAATCCGTATTGTGAATTTTATTTATGGCCGTTTGATGGCACATTATCGGATCAGGCACATGGCACTCGACTCGGCATTCAGCGTCCGACACTCGAACACCCGACACCCGACACATGGCTCATTGGACAGTTGGCAGCTGCCTGCGTCTCATAATTGGATTCGTCACAGGCGCTCTTGTGGTCCTGGTCATAAATCGCGGCCTGCTTGAAATGCAAATTTTCGGTGTTGCCTGCCCCACAGTCGCTGTCTGCGGCTGCTTCATGTCGTCGATGTGTACGTGTATGTGTGTGTGTGTGTGTGTGTGTGTGTGTGTGTAATTGTGTTGGGGCTTGGAGTATCATCGGCAAGGCATCAAAGTGCCAGAGCGCAAATGTTCGCCAGCCCAATTAACGCGGCAGCAGCAGCAGCAACAACAGCAGCTGAGAGAGTGCATCAGCAGGAGCAGCAATCAGACTTCACTTGAACAGCAAATGTTTGCAATTAAGCCTCGATTTTCGGCAAAGTGCGTGGCTTCCACTGAGCAACAGCAGCAACAACTGCAGCACGAAGTCAGGAGTTGCTGGAACAAGAAGCGTTCCATGTTCCTCGCTGGCTGCTTGTCGATGCGTAACAAAGGATAATCCACAAAACTGACTCGATTCTGCTGGCTGCACCCACCACAAAGTCAGACAACAGACAGACGCCACAGCAGTAGACAACCCACGCCTAGAGCTGACTGGACAACTACTACGAAGATTGAATACCCTAATTATTACAACGTAACAAAAGGTCACACGAAATTCGTTTTCTACTGGAGATTTTGATTGCCAGTTCGAAACAAAGATCTGTTCATAAAGTATTTCTTTCTAGCTCCAAATATGATTCTCACTTAGGATTCTTGCCTTAACTAATATACCCCACATCAGCAATGATAATCCTGATGATTCTTGCCTTGCGTCACGCAACACGCCGTAGCTAATATACCCCAAAGAGCTCTAATAATGCTTATGCGTTAGTTACACCAACTGCTAGTTGGCCACAGTACTGACAGTCCTGACACCGAGCTCTGCGTATTACTTCCTGTCGTCGGCTGCTGCTGCTAGTTAATATGCCCCACTTCGGCAGTAACCACAACGCCTGCTATCGCCAGCTCGTGTCCGCACCCAGGCAAAGGCGAGAATTGCACAACATTTGACAGCGTTCACCCGCACCCAACTGGTGAAGTAACCCAAGCAATCTGCTTGTCGAGCAGTTCCAATGTTTTCTCGCTCTGGCTCTGGCTCTTCCTCTTTCTCCCTTTTTTTTGTGCAGATTAAGTGGTCTGCGGCCTGCAGCTAGAATTGGGCTCGTGGTTCAAGCAGCGCGCATCTAATGCCAGTTGCATTAATTAAACACTTGAACAAGTACCTGGCCAGGACTCAGTCTGTCTGGCTGGCTGGGCCAATTAACTTGGCCCATCAATTTGTAACGCTCGAGAGTGGCCGAGTGTGTGACTGTCCCTGCTGCTTGGCCCATCGCCCATTGCCCATTGCCCATTGCCCATTTCTAAACATGTCTGTGGAAAAGGAAAATCCAGCAGGCCGCACGCAAGATAACACAGAGAATACAGAAACGAACACAAAACACAGCTAAAGAAAACATCAATGCGCAAATATTGAAAATCGTTGCGAAAAGTGGCCATAAATTATGTCTGCGGTGGCGTCGCTGGCATTGCTGGCGTCGACTGCCCGCCAAGTTGATTGAAATCGCGTCTCTGATAAAGTGGAATTAAGTTCTGTTAGCTAAGTGGCAACA
This sequence comes from Drosophila mettleri, assembly GCA_035047625.1. Taxonomy (NCBI): domain Eukaryota; kingdom Metazoa; phylum Arthropoda; class Insecta; order Diptera; family Drosophilidae; genus Drosophila; species Drosophila mettleri. The sequence continues at coordinate 489,164 of JAWNPI010000103.1, read as the reverse complement.
GCAGCGGCGGCAGCAGCTGCAGCAACGGCCCAACTTTCAGGTATGCACAAGAGCAATATTTCGCAAATGATAAGTTACAGATGTGACTGCAGCAGCAGCAGCAGCAGCAGCGGCAACTGCGGCAGCAGATGCAAAATATGCAGCCACAAACACATCAGCAACAATATCACAACGCCAGCAGACAGCAATGCCAAGCTCCACTGTATGCCGGCAACACTCATTCGCATATTTACCTAAAGTAAGCTGATCACAGTGGTGCGAGGCTGCTCGAAGCTCAGCTGAGCTATGAATATATATGATATGAAATATGTATCCTATATTTCCCTCATTCCCCTGTCAACTCTGTGCTCACCTCTAGCCACATCTCACTTACTCTCCCAGCTCTGTTTATCTTTAGCTTGCACCACTGTGCACAGTGAATCATTATCAAGCGAGCTTCGCATCTGCTGTTGCTGCTGCAGCCCCTGTCGACAATATTTGTTGCTGTTATTGTTGTTGTTGGCGTTGCTTTGTTTACTTAGCGCAGACCAAAACAAAAATTGGAGTCCCGGAGTCCGTGCTGCCATCGCCAGCGAAGCGTTTGCCAAGCAACGACCACCGAGCAGCAGGCAGCATGAAAATCGAGACAAATTCAAGAAGATGGGGCAACATTTGGAGCAACTGCTGCTGCTCCTGCTGCTGCTGCTGCTGCTGCGGTGTCTATGGCAGCGGCAGCGGCTGCGGTTTAGCCACACTGCTGGAATCTTCTTCAACAAGAAATTTTATGGATTTATTGAAAATTGAACGCACTTCAACGCGCAAACTGCAACTGCAACTGCAACCGCCACAGCCTCTCTGTCTGGCTGGCTGGCTGGCTGGCTAGCAACTCGCTGCAAAGAGTCTTGTTTGGAAAACAAATAGCAAAAAAAAAAACACCGAGAGTTGCTGCGGACCAGGTCGGCTGCGGCTGCTGTGGCTGTGGCTGTGGCTGTGGCTGCGGCTGCCACGCGTTGCGTTTTGTTTGTTGCCAAGTTTCTGTGTGGGTGAATTTTGTTGTTGTTTGTTTACAGAAACGCGTGCGGCCAACAACAGCAAGAAGAAGAAGACCCATAAGCAAAACAACAGCAGCGAGTGCAAAACGATGCCTAAATTTGAACTCAATTAAGTTTCCCTTTTTAGCTGCAGCCACAAAAGACATCTGCCCAGCATCTTGCCACGCCCCGCTGCAGCCGGCATCAAAGTGGCGCCTCGAAACGAGTTCAACGAGCCGGCTCACAGCTGAGCCGAGCCGGTTCTCAATTTGATTTAGTTAGAGCTTAGTCTGACTCTGAGTCGATGTCTGCGTCTGCTGCTAAACGCCCACACAGTTTCCCAGGATGTCATGGCATGGAATTCGCTTTCGATGCATGTTGCATCCACGTGGGCTGGAGTCGACGCCACGCACAGAGCGATGCCACGTTTCAGGATCTCTTCTGGGCTATCATGCAGTCAGCGTGTGGACAGCAAAACAGCAAACACCTCGAGTCGCGCAATCTGCGCGAATCTATCTATTCGGCAATGTATAAAAATAAAAAACTGTATTAACAAAATTTCCAAGAAACGTGCAACAATCTTTGTTCTACGCGAAGTCCGTTAAACCCCCCTCCCACTCCCAACACCCCTTAGCCAAGCCCCAACACACACATAAACACTCATAAATATCCACAAGATCTACTTGTGTGTTTGTTTCTTTTGAAAAAAAAAAAAAATATATATATATATATATGTATATGTATGTAGCTGCTCTTTAAGTTTCGGGCCGAAAAAGCAAATTGAAAATCTTGTCGTTGGGTCGCCCACGCCGGCTGCCTTTGATGAGCAGGAGCTGGGGGCAAGGACGCGGTGTGTCGGGGGGCCGGACGGCGCCTGGCGACATTTGAAACAATTTAAGCGATAAACTGTTCAATCGCCCAGACAGGTGGCTGCCCCAAAGAACGGCAACGGCAGCAGCAGCAACACCCAGGGGCACAGACGCTGCCGAGCGGAGGTGTGGCCTGTCTGTGGTCTTTTGTAGTCGTGTCACATAAATTCATTAATTTGTCGCACTTTGCGAATTGCCTTAAAATATTGTCAGCTTTATGGCCACTTTAATTATAGCGACGACGCATTAAAGACTAATGCAAGAAAATTAATAAAACAGCAAAAATTAATACAGCATTTTTCGAAATCTCAAATACAAGTCGCTGGCAGCGGGGGGCCATGGCTGTGGGGAAGGCGTGGCTGAGACAAGTCGAGGCAGTGAAAACAAAGTGAATGTCGTTATGAATGTTTGGTCAACTTAAATATAGCAAAAATATGCGACAAGACAAGACGCCGATCAGCCCACTGTGGCGAGCGAATAGAACTCAAAATAGACGTAGCACCAGTTGCTGAAATTTATAATAGAATTTATACTCTTGGCCATGTTAAGAGCAGCTAGGCTAGCTGAACAGATTTGTGAGCTGACGAGCTGAAGAGATATAATCTTGAGTATACATCATATATCTGACGATCGAAACTAGATTAGCTCTGTATTTAGAGAAAGAGAGATATTTTCTATATTAAATTGAGAGGGAAGAGAGAATTAGAGTGGGAGAGCAGATCAGACCAAGATATGATGTGAATCCGTTATATCTTTAACACGAACTAATCCAAGAGTATTTGGATTTCATTATGTTTGTACTTGACTTTGGCATCTTGTTTTATATACACAAAATCGTACGATCTTTCACAGACAGTGTGATCCGTGTGATCTGTCATGTATTTTTAGTTGGCCCGCGCGGCACATGCGAAATGTGAAATCAAACGAGACAATTTGCAAATAAAAGCACAAATGAATAGAAATGTTTGCTGCAATCCGTGGCCACATTCATATATATATATATATGTATATGTATATATAGATAGATAGATAGGCTGGCCCTATTTGGTCTATCTATTGGCCGTCAATCAACGCCACGCCCACACGCAGTTCTATTCAATCAGCCAGTCAGCCAAGTCACTAAGTTAGTTTGTCAATCAGGCTGTCCCATTAGGCGCGACACTTGGCTCGGTTAACGGCCCCAAGCTCTTTAGCTGTTCAGCTGTTGAGCTCTTGAGCTCTGGGCTGCTGGCTAATCCCGCCTTATAAGCAACTGAACCCGGGAGTAGCTGCAGAAATCGTATGCAAATTCGAAATTCTTGATGTGGCGACGAATATGGATACACGGCTTGCCTACGGAATGAGCGTTGGCACACTGCATGGCAGCATGGAGCAGCTCGGGCGGGCCGTGTGAGTGGTGGAGACAGACACCATGAATCAAAAATTGTATAAATCGTATCAAGAGATCTTCAAAGAGTCAAGGTCTTTCGCAGCTCGGACCAGCTAGCGGCCCACATCTGACAGAACGAAACGGGGCGAGGCGTGGCCGCTGAGCATAGGTAGTCGCATAATTAACATGCGACAGCGAATGCCAGCAAAGAGTGGAAGAAGCAGAAGCAGCAGCGGCAGCAACAGAACCAGCAAAATAATCAAAAGCAAAACAAAAAGTTGAAAAAAAACTACATAACTCTCGTGGGTGTCAAGATTTAATTTCATTTCGAGTTTGTTTTTTATTTCGTAAGTTCCATTGCACTCTATAGAAGAGGCTGGAGAGCCCCTCACAGCGGCAGCGACAGCGGCAACAGCTACCCACAGAGAATTCAGTGTTGTGTGAGATTTTTATGATTTGTGCAGTTGTTTTATTATGTTCAGCTACTAAGTAGGGCTATCTATATATACTGCACACAGAGCCAACAGCGCTACATGTGTAGCCATGTAGCTACATAAATAGGTATATAGTTTGTTGCCAAACAAAACAAATACTCAGCTCTCGCCAAGGCGAGGAGGGCGGGGCGGGGCGAGGCGAGGGGCAGCAGTCGCTCGCAGCGAGCTGTGGAAATAATTTAGGGGAAATTTGAAATATGCCGAATGTATTTGTTTATCGTACAAATTTAGTTTTGAAAGTTTCCAATTTCATCAAACTGAACTAAATACTGCAAGTATTTGATGCAATGGCGATAATGAGATAATGAGAGAGTAAAGAATGTATGTGATATGATAATGACAATGCCATTAATAGTAATAACAATGAAAATATTAATAACAATGACATTAAAGATATGAATAAGGACTATGCTAATTGTAATTATTATGGCATGACAAACATTATGATAATGCTCACGCTACTTAAAATCTCTCTTTTCATGTAGATTCATAAATTTCTCATACAAATTACAGCTTGCTTAAGAGGTCAAGCAAACCGGAACAGCGGAATGGGAACTTATCTAGTCTACCATCTCAAATCGTTTACAAATCTGAGCTTAAACTTGCCTTGTAACCGCTCACTTTGCCACACACATACCTCGCCCCCCTTCTCACCTACACACATGCCCCATAAAATAATATGGGCCACAAGCACGTAGAATTACACAAAAAAAAAGGCAAAATAAAAATGCTCTAAGCAGAAAATCAAAAAACTTTTGCATTTTTTCATTAATAAAACGCGGCAGTGCCCGGTGGTCTCCATTCTCTCAAAGAGTGTGTAGTGTGTAGCACAGTAACACATATTGCAAGGGGTCAAGCGAGGGGGTTCGGGTGGGGGGCGGTAGCACGTAGATACGCGCTGTACATGAGAGATATACTATATGAGAACATTAACGCGACGTAGTTGGCGTTGGTAACCAGTTACATTTTATGACTTTAGTCGAACAGGCCGTAGATGGAGAGCGGCTAATGAAAAGAAATGAAGCCCGAAAGTAAATGAAACAAGTTGAAATGGCAGTTGGCCCCGTTATGGGCAAGCAGACTGCAAGCAGGCAGAGAGGAAGGGTCAGAATGTGGGCTACAGGGGGCCGGGGGGTCTACGTCTGGCTACGCAACATAAATGAGACGTCAAATTTGAAATGCCAAAGAAATGAAAAACGTTAAGCAGCGTTTCAGATTTTTAACGGCTGGAAATTTTCAGGAAATGCGCAACACTGCAATCAGCCACTCCGCCCGCCCCGGCCGCTGGTCCCTTCATTGTCCGAAAAATGTTGTCGGTGACAACTAAATTAAGCTTCGCGGCAAAGACTTTGGCACCTCGGGTGGCAGGGAGCGCGGCGCAGCGCGGCGCGGGCAGGCAAACGGTAAGCGCAATTTTCTCACCATCCTCTGCTGACCCCGGGTTGGGTACCCGCAACAAATTCGAACACCCAAGCAGCGAAAATAGCTCTAAACGCCGATTATGAAGCTGAAGACAGAGCAACAACAATAAAGAACAAGAACAATAATGAAGAAGGTCTTTTGGATAGCACCGAGGCGTATATACACTTACAGGCATAGGGCGCGGCCAAGCCATGGCTTGATCGACTCACATTATTGTCGAGATTAAAAGCACAAATGCTTTTTGAAAACTGCTAAGCCACCTTCTAATACAGAGTACATATATAAAATATACTTATATCATATCTACTATATATATATCACTCTCCACCAAACGTTACAAGCTTCATGACAAGTTGGGAATGCCCTTGCCGTAGGATATTAGGAACAACAAACTATGCAGAGACGTGGCCTCAGCGAGCGACTGATGACATCGCTAGGCGAAACAAATAACGTTGTTTTTATGGGTCGTACATGTGACACAGACCCCCCGTCTGCACAGAGACACCGCCGCTCCACCCCCGCCCCTCACCATTCTCGTCAAGTTCCTCGCCATAGAATGTAGCGTAAAATTGATGTTGAAATAAAACACGACACCGTTGAAACAGGCCCAGTTTTGTGGCCTCGCCTGGCCTGGCTTGGGTGGTTTATTAATTATGATGGAGCGAAGTTGTGAGCAAATGTTTAGGATTATAACCTGCGGGACGAAAATTGATGATGGCGCCAATGCGACTAGCCCAGCACAAAATAAAAAAATAAAATACGAAGAGGAATAATCTCAGCTAAGTCACAGCTTCCGCAACGCAACAAAAGAACCGACAAAAGTGTCGCAACAATTTTGACAATCGAACTGAATTTGATTTATGAACTCGAGTCAAAAGGTATAGAAATTTGTACAAATGGAGGAAGACTTAAGGCGGCGGCGACGACGACAACAATTTATTAATGCAAGTCACATTTTCATTTGAACGACGAAATAGACTTGCAATTTTATGGATATTCCCTTTATCCCCCAAAAACCTAATATATGTTTATGCCCGCCGCGTATGAGAGCATTTCCGCCCTTGCTTAAAAGCTTTGCCGTTTGCCTCCCCTTCTGATTGTGGCCTGATAGGCAGCGACATTTGTGCCCACATCCCACGAGGCATGCCGAAAATAGGACCTGGAATATCGGATCACGGCACGGCCAATAAACCTGCCATATAATAGGTGGATCGACAAAACAAATTGAAATTACCAAATATATCTATGAAATTTATCGCAACGACACGAAGAAATTCATTCAACGAACATTAATCTCAATCTTTAGAGCTACGACATTGCCCCCGCTCCCACTCTCGTTCCCGCTCCCATGTTCCCAAAAAATTTGTCTGCGTTTGTTATTCTGGGTTGAAAATTTATTTTTAATATTTTTCGTAGCGAGTCGACTCCGGTCTCTCGCCCCGCGCCTCTGGCCACTCACCACTCGCAACTCGTCCGTCGCCCCTCGCCTCCTCCAAATCCGAATCCGAATTCCCATGGCTTCATTGTGGGCGATTCGAAAAACACAATAAATTAAGAATATTTATTTGTTTGCGGTAATTGTGCGAATAATTGATGATTATATGTTTTATTCACAGCTGCAAATTGCAGCCAAATGCATAAAGAATGCGACTCAACGGCAGTTGAATGCTTTTTAATTAAATTTTGGTAGAGCAAAGAGGTCAAATCAAGCTGACCCGCTGTAATAGTTAAGCCATGCTGAAATACAAATTCAAAGAGTGACAGAGAGAGAGAGAGAGAGCAAGTGAGGTAGCGAGAGAGACTGTTAGCCGCTTTAAAAGTTAAATATGTATTAAATAAAATAATATAAAATAATAATAAAGCTAGACTATATAGGATTGAATGTATATATTTTATATCAAATTGAAATTAATTTGATTATATGAACACGAAATAGCAAAAGACTATATGGGCTTTGAGCAATGACCAGCTAGAGGGTTTATATATACTGAATAAGCTCACCATATTTGCTCATTCTCTCAACAGTTACTGCAGACTCCCACCCACCTATACCGAAAGTTATTTCATTGTCTTTGGAAGCTAAGCGTCTATTGGGAAGTCAATGGCAACTTTCTTACTTCTTTTATAATTAGTTTAGGATTACTTAAACAATGTTAAAAGCGGCCCAAGACGAAGTGGGATTTAGTCAACAATTTCAAGTCGCGTGTCTCGTGGTTAGGAAATCCGGTCCTCACCCGGAAGACCCGGTTTCATCTCCCGTCATACGCAATTTCTCTCTCTCTCTCCTGCGCTCTGGCCCTCTCCCTTTTCTGCTGTTGTCAAATAAATATATTACATTTTTTGTTGCTTGCCAAAGCGAAGGTTCAGCTAGAAATGGTATTTTATTTCTTTGGCGTGCAATCTAAGCGTAAAATAAAAATGTAATTTTCTACCCTATTACCGCAGTTCCTCGAGAAGAAACCCTCGGTTAGTATGCCATTATTTAAGCCCGTATAACTTTTGGGATAATTTTCTAATTCAATTGAGCCTCACAGAATAAAAGGGCACAGTAAGCGATGCGAAAACTGGGCCAAAGATACAAAACCGAAACGAAACGGACAGATTTTACGAGCCTGCCCAAACTAAACGTAAACTACAAATGTTTACACAACTTGGCCCGCAGCTACACCTACGTCAATGACAACCAGGAAGGAACAGCAGGAGCAGCCGGAGTAGAAGCCCTGGCAGGAGCTGTGTGCCAAGTTGTAGCAAAAATTGAAAAACTTTTGCCAGTCATCTACCCTTCGCTCTACGATAATAGCAACTATTCGGGGATACGCCCACCGCCACGCCCAGCTATGATAGGCAAAGTGAGCGGCAGATAAATACATAAGAATTCGGCAGCAAGTTTTCACACACGTCTTCCGCAAGTTAAGCCAGAGTGAAATACACTTTTATCTCCACGAAGGCAGCCAACTGTCGAGCCACTTAAGCTGCAGATACAAATGTATCTCAAGCTCAAGCTCAAGCGCCAGCACGACTGCAGCACTGGTTCAGACTCGAACTTTCGAGTGCATTTAACTGTGTTTAAGTTTAAACCAAAAAAGGGCTGCTTGTCAGCCAAGAAAAGAAAATCTCTCTGGGATTTGCATTTCCATGTCTAATTGTGCGGAAAATTGTATGAAAATAATTCGCCAAATGAGTGCGTGCCAAATGCAAATGCACAGAGAACGAAACCAAGCAAATATTTGAACAATCGAAATTTCCATTTCAATTGGCCAAGAATTCCCTTTTGAGCATTTTGAGTTTGTGGTTTGTGGCTGGGCTTAAACAGACGTCGCCTATCGCAGCTAGTATCATATTACCCCAAGCCCCCTGGCCATATCCTTTCCATAGCCACCCGCTGGCCCTTTCCACCTGCTCATGCCTTTGTGGCTGCGCTGGCTGCGGTTTCGCAATTTTGTTAAAGATACGAAGCGCCGATATGCGTGAAACGTGTGCGCCGAGGTGAGAACAAAACGCTGCCAGACCGCAGCAGCTATATAGGCAACGAAAGAGAAGCATGACACAATAGTGCTAATTTCAACTAGAAATTATTTTCCAGCTCGAGTACTTTCCATACGGTATAGTTGGAATAGGATCATAAGCCATGTAAATGAATGTGATTACAGATGAAAGTGGAAGTTGGTATTCAGCTAAAGTAGATATACGCTTACATTCCGAAATCATACCTAAGATATCCGTTGTGATTGACTTGAAATGGGTTTAATTCAGGTATTAATGCTCCAGTCAGTTTACTCTGATTATTAAGGTAGAGTGTATTTGCTTTCGAGTGTAAGATTACATATGATTAATATTGCACGTTGCACATTCAGCCGTTCACCCTTCATTGTGCGCCTTCACGCCTGGCAATTTGTCCAATTGCAGAGACTCTGGTGTTCAAGCCACAGCAGAGTAAACGGTGCATCGCGGGCACATTTAACTGCTTGCATCTCGAAGCACGGACCACGGACCACCACAACAGGGCCAACAAGGCCTAATTGCAGCTGTGTGCATACCACACCCACGGCCACGCCCATTCGGTGGGTGGTTGACTACCAGACGGATGATCTGATGATTATGCAGTTAAGGTTAAACATGCGCCTGCCACGATGCAAATATTGATACGGATTCGTTTGTGAATGTATGCATGCTTGAATATCTTCGGGATATTTGGTTACACCATAGTCATGTCCAGTTGGATTCCAGTTGGACTGCAGTTGATCACCGTATCGCGTGCCGAGGACATTTCCGTTGGCTAATTTTTCAGTTCCCTCCACAGCAGCTAATGAGCAGGGAGAAGTGCAATTTGATTGAGCGAAATGCATAAACAAATTAAACTCGAAAATTCTTCGGGGCGACAGAGCAAGCAGCTCTGCAATGGCGTCGCGTGCAACAAAATGGCGTCAATTATCGTTGACACGTGCCCAGATGTGGGTGTAACGTGACGTGACGTGACATGACAATATGAGGGAACATGTGATTAAAGTTTTATTTGAAAATTGATTAAACTGACAGACAGACATTATTTAAATTAATGTCATCCATTTGCAAAGTGAAAGGCGGATAGAATGCCATTTACTCAAAGGTAGAGTTATGTTCACCCATAATCCTAAATTAGTGAAAAACTTTGTTTAAAGGTCGGCAGAAATTCATATCAATAGAAAATATTGCAAGAAATAAATTAGATGCAAATGTAAAATACAGAATAACTATTAAATTAAATATTAATATTTCTATTGTGAATAAAATAAAGTATTTGTTGAGTATAATATTTGCATTCAATCATTCAATCCGGAATTAAGATTTGTCAAAATATAAAGATAGAGAACAAATGTAAGAATTGAGTCTAGCTCCGTCTCGCATTCATTTGCAGCTTCCAGGGATTCCCCCTGCTCAGTCACTAAATCAAAACAAATCAACGAGAAGAAAGGTAAATGGCAGGTAAAAAGCAAGCAACAAAAGAAGAAGCAGACGACAATGAAGAGATTACAATTTAGTTATTCCAACTGGCAGGCCATAAACAAGTTAGCTGCAGCCTTGTGCTGATGCTACGCTCGAGATAAGGATAACCAAGTGCAGTGGCGCTAACAGGATCATAAATCTAACGATATAAATCTGTGAGAGTGCCTCTCTACTCTCCCTATCTCTCTCTCTCTCCCTCTCACTCTATCGCTGTCTGCTCTCACTCTGTGCATGTGCGTGGGCGTGGGCGTGAGTGGTAATTTAGAACCCTCCTCACACGCGCAGATTTTGAATTACTTTCGTTTTTATCGCCGTCTTTTTGTTGTTTTTGGAATTTTATTTAATATAATTTACACGCGAGCTGCGTAGACTTTGGAGGTAGGACAAAAGACGCTGACAACTCACTTCATCATAAATTCACCTGTCGTTGCCAGTTCATCCTGGACCGGACCTGCTTCCGCCTGTGTCCTTATGCCACTAGCACTGCCTCTTCAGCTTCAGTTTCAGCTTCTTCTTCTTGTTCAGTCTGTGTGGGCAAGTGCGCGAATATTTCGTGGAATTTGTTCCGTGTAAACCGAAAAACTCAGTTAGCTGGCGCGTCACACGAATTGAAATTTCATTAGTTTTACGATATGCGACCATAAAGAGGATGGGCACGCACCTTAACGGCATGGACATGGACTCACAAGTCCGAGTTGGACTGGCGGGAGCATATACATACATATCTATATATATGTACTTAGTTGTCGCCGTTTTATGACCCTTCGCTGGAAGGCCGAACGACTCGATGAATTATGGAAAGCGATTTACATTCTCCCAATCATATTTTTATATTTTTTCTTCTTCTACTCTTTTATTTGTTGCTGTTAATGTTTTTCATTGCTTTTTATATTTTTATTTGCGAATGCATGAATTATGGATATTTCCTTATGGAATGCACTCGGGTATGCATACAAAAGAACCCATCAACCCCCAGTCCCCAAAACCCTAAAAAGAGAAAAAAACGAAATCGAACGCCAAAGAAAATTATGCGAGAAAAATGTGTTATTGTTGTTGAATTTTCTTGAAAATTTATTGAACAATGTTGTTTTTTTTTTTTTTTTTTTTTTTGGGTTTATATAACGAAAACAAAAATATGCTGTGCTTCTGCTTGTGCCATATATCAGTGGATAGCAGAGAGAGACAGAGAGAGAGAGATGTATGATTTGCAAGGATTATAAATTGAATAAAAACGAAATGATAAATGTTGTACTGGATTTACTAAGAGAATAGAAATCGAAATGTATTGCGAATGAGCTAAGATAATTCAGATAAATATGATGTTGAGTTTTTTAAATTCTAGTGAATTTTATTTACAAGCAGAATGTTTTGCTAGATTATAATTGAATAAAAAATAAGTAAGAATAGTCTAGTTGGCAGCACAGCACAGAGGTGCCCATTAATGTGGCTTGCGATTGCTGCCGATATTCGGATATTCGGAGTTAAGATAATTTTACTTAATAGTTCAAAACAATTTTTTTATTTTAAATTAATAATTTAGCAAGAAGTGGTTCGACAGCTCCATTTGATACACTTGCATTGTGTGAATAAAAGCATGAAATGAAACATATGTACGCTTAATCTGGCCATTTTATAAAAGCCCTTGCAGTGCACATTTCCAGCGCCAGAGGGCGTTTGCGCTTATTTGTCACTGCGTTGGCAGCTCTTGGACATCCATAAAAACGCAGCATAATAAATATAAATATATACATATATAATAATAGTATGCATATATATTATATAGAGTATGTATGTGAGAGATATATAGTGAGAAGTAGAGTAATTGTTATATTCTTAACAATATTCCGGAATATTTATGACCTATGCTCTCGGCTCAACTGCTCCTGCTCCTGCTGCTGCTGGTGCATAGCGCGCTCTCAGCTAGTTTTTGGGTGTCCTGAGCTCAGAGCCGGGGGGTTTTTTCCGCTGCGAGTCGCCGTTTTGCTGAATGCGTGAAAAATGTTGCGAAAAATTTTAATGCGCTCGCTGCGGGCGCCAAATGGAAATGGGAAAAATGGAAAATGTTATGGAAAGATGACAAATGATTATGGAGCACAATAAATTTCAGCGCTGATTGAGCGAAATGCGAGCTCGGAAAAAAAGAAAATTGCATGCAAAACGAAAAAGCAGGAAAATGCAGGCAACTGCGGAAAATCCTGCAGCACAATACGGAATGGAAAATGCCCAGGCAAAAGTCAAGGAAAAATCCCTACTATCCATTAATGAAGCTAATTTGCAGCTAAATCTCAGCAGGTTCTTCAGCTATCTGCAAAACCAATCCTATTGCAGCGCAGCCAGCAAAAAAATAACCATTCAAGAGGCAAACAAAGCCAGAGACAGAGCCAGAGCCAAAGCCAGCCCCAGAGACAGAGCATAAGTTGATCCTTGAGCTTATGGCTGGGCGGCGCATGATACGAGTGTCATCCACAGTTATCATATCGCCATCTCGACCCAAGTCCGAGGCCAGGCAAATAAGTTAAATTTGCCGAGAAGGCAATTTTATTGTTCCCTCATACACACACACCCACACACTCACACACATACACATGCCGAGCGGCTTCGAGTGGGAGCAGTCCTGGCTCAAGAACTTTGAATTTATTTGCTTCGAGTTAGTCAAGCACAAGTTTTTGCTTGGCCTTTTGCTTTTGACTGCTTCGATTGCAGCCTCTCACAAAATGCTATTGCATTTCTCTTACCCATATCTGAGAAGTGCTCAAGCTTGACATGAGAGCTGCACTACTTAGGCTCACAAATCGATTAAGAACTCGAATGGCTTTTGCAATATGAATAAATTGACAAAGTCTGTGACTCCAACACGGATCTACTTGCTCTATCTGTGACATACGTACACGAGCTATACAAATGGGTTGGGTCTAAAGACTATTAATAGAAATTCAGACCGGGCATCCAGTTCGCAGCAAGTGCTTATAGCTATTATGCTCTGCAACTAAAGAGATTGTTGTCGAAGCTATGTCTAAATATGCTGACATTGAAGCTTATAACTGTTTGCCGTACCACATCAATTGCTGTTGTAGGATACTAATAAATTGACAGCTGAGACAAAACAAGACATTCCAATCCGGATTCACTTCTCTGTCGCTCCGCCTATCATTAATTTATAGCTCCATTGAACTACATTTTGCAAATATTGCTAGTTATATATTCATAGACGTCTATGATGTAATTGCCTCGACTTTATGATTAGCTCATTTAGCAAATAACTAAAACTTAGATCTATTCAGTTATGTGTAAACAAATTCCTGGCAACATTTTGTAACCTCAACTTTCAAAGTCGACGCGTCGGCGAGTCATCGACAATGCATGTGACTGTAAACTGTGGCACACACACTACACACTACACACACACACGCACACACGCACACACATATCTTCACAGTCGTCTATTTTGAAACAATGACAACGCGGCACCCACAACAATGAGACAGCAGCAACTGTGTGCGTGTGGCGTATTTTGGAGTCCGGACAGTGCAAGCTGGCCCAGTCGCTGTAAGCCAAGTCAACAGCAATAAAAAACAGTCAAAGAAAATGAAGTCATCTTGTGCAAATATGAAAACAAAGTCGAGTGTTAATTTGCGTGGGAAAACAATTTCATATTTTTATTTGTCTGCAATGAGGCGGCTAAAAGTTCTGATGATAACCGAGGGCTTGTCACTCGCACACACTCTAACCGAGCACACACTGAAAGCAAAAGTGTGTTGCTGTGTTAACTGTAATTGCCCTAGCAAAGAGCCAACACAGCAACAACTGAAGCCAGAGCCGAGCGTGTGAACGGGTCAAAAGTTCAGGGCACAACCGACAAATCCGGCCAACACTTAATTGGCAAGTGCGACGATTAAATTAAATATGAAAACCAAGAAAAAAGGTCAAGTCGCATAAGCAAATTAAAGCAAAACATTCAGTTTGAAGTACATCAAACATTTTGCTGTTGTTGTTGCTGGCTGTTATCTTGAAATAACAAAACAACAATAATAAAAGTCAACCGCAAAGGTGCCACCAACTTGGTCTACAGCTAGCAAGAGGGGGCGCGGGGCGTGGCTGATAGCCGCAAGAAAGATTGAAACTTTTGTGCGTCGTTTCGTTTGTTGCCAGCAGCAGCAACAACAACAACAACAACATTTTTGTTGCTGTTGTCGCTTCGACTGTGTTATGCGAATGACATTTTCGTGTACTACAAAAGTTTCTCGACCGCTGCTCGTTTTCATTATGCCCTGCAAGAAATTGCCAATGCAATGGGGTATATGGTTTGGGGCAAATTGAGTGAATAGACTTGGGTCTAAGCTCAAAACGAGTTTTCCATCAGAAATGAATTGAAACTTCCCCAAATAAGTATCCATGTGTATAAGTATATACAACATCATACGCTCTGCTCACATTTGCAAATGAGATTGTAAACTCTCAATCTCTCTTCAATCTGTATATTTACTTTTACAGGTTATCTGCTAGTCTATCATTTTGTAGCCACACTTTCACTGTGCGCTGTGGGAAAATTGTATTTATGATTGTTTAATGTTTTGTTTTCCACGTATTTTGTTGTCAACGCCGCTGAGAACCAGTTGTCGAAAACTTGCGCACTTTCCACATGTAAACACACACACACACACACTCAGACACACACACAGTTATTATAAAATAAAAGTTGAATCTAAATTCATATGTTTTAATTAGAGTTTGGCCATCAACACTCAAAAACTCAAAAAGAACTCAATTCGAATTAATCAAATCATCATGATGACTGCTCGCACTTTGATCTGCCGAGAGAGAAAGGCAGAGAAGGCGAGAAGGAGAGACAACGATCGGAACATATATCAATTATCGGGCCATGACCGCAACGAAGGCGATTCAGAAGGCGCTGCCGTTGGCCCTGGCCCTGGCACTGGCACTGGCACTGGCCCTGACTTTAGCTGCGGCCCTGCCCTGACTGGCGTCTGTTCGTTGGTGGGGGCATCAATCAGAGCCGCTGCAGCCAGCCCAACCAACAGCAACACAAATCAGTTAATAACAACTAACAAAATGTGAACAGCGAGTGCAGCGCATCATCGACAGCTCCATCAACGTCAAGTGTGGAGCGGAGCGGAGCGGCGAGCCACTTCGTGTTGGATTGGGTTGGGCGGCGCCGCAGCAGCCTTGTGTGGTCGCAGCATTTGGTTGATTTTCAATTTCATACGCACCGTTGGGCGTCGCTCCCCCACCCACCAAAGAAAAAGATAAAACAGACTATATGTGCGCCCCAACATTGATTAACGCAGCACAAACCAGGCTCGAAGGGCTTCGCTCGCTGTGGCCTGCAGCGATTTTCATCACATTGCGTGGTAATTAAAATCTATTTTCCTTTTGATAGTGCCTAATGTGCAGCGATTGCTGCTGTGGCTATTGGGTGGTCAGTCAGCTGTTGAATTCTATTCACCAGCTCGCGCTCTTGCTCTCTCCCGCTCTCGCTCTATCTGGCCTTGTGGCCTTCTCTTTCTGACAGCTGGCAGCTGTCACAGCTCCCGACTGGCCATAACTCAACGTCCTCGTCGACGTCAACATCATCAATTTTCTGAGCAGCCAAAAAAAACTAGAGTGTTAAAGCGCGAAAAGCAACAGCGACAACAACAACAGCAATATTAACATTGAGCAATTTGTTACGCTTTGTCTTTCCAGCGTATTTTCCCAGCCAAGCCAAAAAAAAAAACACAATGCGCAGTCGCAACAGCTGTAAAGACAAAAAAGCACCTCCCCCTTCGCCGCCACGCCCCACGCTTACCTGTGCAGCAGCGTGGGCGGGGGCGGGTGTGTGTGCTGCACTCTTATTTCGACACTCATTTGCAATTATTTGAGTTTTTTTCCGTGCTTCGCTAATGTTCGTCAACGCTGACTGCTGATAAGAGCTTGGCCCCTCGCAGTGCCACACAGGCAGACAGCGAGAGAGCGAGAGGGAGCGAGAGAGGGAGAGACAATGCAATAATTACAATTTATATCTTGCAGATAAAAATCGCACATTAAGCGACTGCAAATGCAACTGCAAAGGGCCGACAACAACTGCCACAAAACTGGCGAAAGAAACTTGGAAATGAAAAAGCTGTCAACGTGTGCGTTTTAACGCTCCGTCGGTCGCTCCTCGACCTGTGCAGTGGGCGAAGCTGCTGCCAGGCAGCGGCAAGAGCTCAGCAGCTGCCACACTCACTCAAATAGCAGCAGCAGCAGCAGCAGCAGCTGCCCAACAACAACAATTTCTGGGGTCATTGCCAAAATTTCAATCAACTTTGGTGGTCAGCAAACAGCAATGAAAAACGAAGAACAAACTAAAGAGAGCAACACGAAATTCGAATACACTTTTAATTAATTAACTAATTTGGTTAACACGAAGTCCGAATACACTTTTAACTACTTAATAGACATTTTCACCTGCTTTTTGTTGCTTTCTTTCTGGCTCTGCGAGGCACTTTAATCATAATTCTTTTTTCGTGGTCATTCCCTTTGAACCTCGTTTGGTGTGTCTTCAGTTCCGAAAGCTCTCACTCAACTAGACGTGCCCAGCGACAGGTAGAGTATCTCTGAAGAGCAGACAATGTTGTTGGCCCCTCAGGCAACAGCAGCCGTTCAAGCAATTGGTGGTCTACTTTGCATACGATCTGGACCTGTGCGCAAGGACTCTTACCGAAACGAGCTGTTGCAGATCCAGTTACAGTTTTTTTTCTTCATTTTGTTCATTGTTATCGACACACATCACACCTGGCCTGGACAGATCGGTCGATAACTGCTGCCAATTGAGCGAATGTAAAAAAAAAGTTAAAGATCACAGCCGTTGGCCCGACAACGGCCGAAGGACGCTTGAGTATGAGCAGGCTGGCTGCTTGGGCCACGCGTGCGCAGGATCAAGTTACGAGGCGCATGCGACACGGCCCCCCACAGCAACTAAAACGACATTGGAGCCGGGTTAGGGTTATGGACCGCCAGCCAGGATGCTGTAGACAGACAGCGAGACCTGATGCTTCAGGTCGCTCTCTCGCTATCCTACTGGGTGGTCGCCGGCTGTCAATTGCCATTGCTACCTCCTTCTGTAATTGTCGTAAATCTTGTCGTGGGCAAGGACAACGCTTCAATTAGACTAAGCGCCGAATGTCTCGTGTCGCTGTTGTTTGGGCCGCGTTCCAATCGCAATTAGCACAACATTAGCGCGGCTGACCTTTGACCTCGCTGCCACTCCCGCTGCGCCGTCTATTGTCCTGACCTCGACAATGTCCTTGCGCCTTACTGTCTCTGTGTCTCTGTGTTTTATTCCTCTCGATGTTTTCTCCGCGTTTTGTCACGCATTCATTTGCCAAATGGTCGGCAATAATTGCGGTTGTCCCATTGTATTCCCCGGCGTCTACGCCGGAGCAGGCGCCTCCGTATATTTACATAATTGTCCATGTCTCGTCGTCACGGTAGCGCCCCCCAGGGAGTGCAGCGAAATGTGGGTGGAACGTGAAGGGAGACAAAGGACTATGAAATATGCATGACTGTTGAAAGGCACGCGGAGCGGAGAAGATGAATGACAGAAGAGGAAGTGAAAACAGACTGGCGAGAAATTACGTAGCGCAAACAGAATAGTAATAGAAACACCAAATAGGAACTCAAAGTAAGAAGAAACTTAGATTATGAGTTTAGTAAACAAAAAGCTGCATGCAAAGGGCGAGAGAGGCAAAAATAGTAAGAAACTGAGGCAGATGAACTTAAACAAAGGCTGAAGCAAACTTAATTAAAGAAGTGGGTTTTAAGAACTTTTCAAGTTTTTATGGAACGAGATGAGATTATTTTTTCCAGACTTCAAAACAGATAACTAAAACGAGAGAGAAACTAAGGGAATGAATGCAAAATAGGGAACACTTTTATAATGAAATAGAGCGAAATAGTTCGGAAGAAGCCGCAACTACGCACCTTGCATTTAAATAGTAATTGAAGCGAGAAGATTAAAAGCTAATTCTATATATTTTTAAGTAAACTTAGCTTAACTAAAGTCTAAAGCTTCTTACTGAGTTCCACCTAAGGTTCGACCTTTAGGTCGTTTAGCTCTGAGCACTGCAAACTTATGCCCAAGTACAATTCAGTATGCTGAATTCTGATTACTTACAGCGTCGAGCTAATTAAGAAACATTTAAGGAACGAAATTTTTTTGTTGATTTCAAGTTTCGTAAGATGTTGAGCGGAATTCCTGGTTTACATCAGTTTTCCGTATTTCAACAACAAGAGCAACGCAATGAGCAATGATCGGCACAAGTGACAGCGGCGTCTGCCGCCTGCGCATCAATCAGCGGACGGCAAGTGCCTGCATCCGGGCTACAGAGGCGTATGTGTCATCGAGTGGGGCCCACTGGGCGGAGGCCAGGCCGTCGAATGCGTTGTTTTCGCGTTGATCGCGACAATTGGCCCAACGGGGCCAACTTTACTTGATTGCCATCATCAAACTGTTTATGCGAATGACAGACAGCCTCGGGGGTAATTCGGTTAAGGGGATTTATTTATATTGATAATGACAATAGCTACTTGGACAATGGCCTGGTGCCGGGCAGTGATAATCACTGAGATTTGATGATGTTGAGCGTTGCTTTGTGGGTCAGCAGTCGATTGTGGCGACGAGTGGCGCCAAATAAAGCGTGGGATATGGTGAATCATGTCGAGACAAGAACGCACAGCCAGGAAATGGCAGAGACCAGTGAAAGTGAATCAAGAGACAGAAAGAGAAAGAGAGAGAGAGAGAGCGTAGGTCGGCACATCAATAACCACACAGTTAACCAATAGCCGGGTCACTTAGATAACACCTAATTAGGGTCAAACTGACAACTTTAGCGCCACAAGCGCGGGTGGTCAAAGAGCCAAAGAGACGAGCAGTCGAACAGTCGAACAGCCGAACAGTTAAGGAATTGAGAATCGAACCAAGTCAGACTAAGACACGCCCCGCAGCTGTAGGCAGCTGTGGACTAGGCCACGCATACAACGTTGAGCCATCCTGGCTGCGGTAACAAGACCCAGTTTGTTTTTGGTTTGGGTGTCGCCGGCGATTCGTTGCGTTTCATTTCGAGTCTGACCAAGCTGAGATAATTACATGTTAATTCCTAGCAATATATATCGGGGCTACGAAGACAGCAGCAGCAGCGAGCGAGAGCGGCGCAATCAAGTCCAATTTTGTGCGGCGTCTCTGAGGTGGCGACTTTGCCGCCGGCGTCCTTTTGTTATTGTTGCATGATGTTTGATACGTTTGAACAGGGTCTCGGAGCCGGCTCTCGATAATTAAGCAGTTGCCAACACAATGTGTGCGGCATTTAATTGAGCCAAGGCTTAAGGACACCTCAGCAGCTGAGTCAGACGATAGAGAGTGAGAGAGAGAGAGAGAGAGGCAAAAGTCAGGTAAATCACATTGAAGATCTTGACGTGGCCTATTAATAACTTTAATTAAAATTATGAGTGTGCCGAAGTCGAGTCTGTAGTCTGTAGATGGCGACTTTTTCGCATTCACATCATATTTGTGGTGGCCCCTTTAGGATTTGGAACTGGAGCTAACTTTAGGAGTGTGGGAACCAAATTATTCAAATCTTTACTGTACGCTGTGAGCCATAATTCTCGTCCAAGCGCTCTCTCATATGCATATTTATTGCATTTTTCGACGCGGCAACGCCCCCAAAATTCACAATGGAATTTCAATTCCATTCTCCAAGTTTTGCGAGTTGCCAGCAAGGAGCAACAGTCAGGGCCAGGTCCACAGGTCCAGGTTGTGGCTACGACGTCTCACAGCCTCCAACAAATGCAATCGTATCGCATCTTTTGTTTGGCCACGCTTTGTGCTGCCTTTTAGTCTCAGCCTCAGCTTCAGCCTTGGCAGCGATTCGCTGGAATAATTAAAATTTATATGTGTTTCGCTTGGGCTTAGTCGCCGCTTCACCCCCAACTTCTAATGTGGTTAGCCTTCAGTTGCAGTTACACCAGCAATCCAACGGCTCCACCTGCTCCAACTCGTGCGTTGCTCTCTTAATTCGTTTTGCTGTTGTTGTGCCTCGTCTGCGATTCCAATTTCACTTTCGCACATAAACGAGGCATTATTTATAAAGCTGGCGCTGGCAATTTGCATGGCAACTGTTGCTACGTGCCCAAGCGAATCCTTACTCTCACCTCCTCTCTCCTCTCTCCTGCTCTACTGCTCGCCAGCTCTCTTCCTGTCTGTGTCTTTGTTGCACTTAAGTGCTTGTCAATGGGATTGGAAATCTGACTGGCTCTCAAGCAAAACCAGGTTCTGATCTTTGACAGTCAGTCAGTGCCATCGGCACGTTCTTAACCAGCCCAATGGCCAACTCCAGCCACATCCTTGGCCGGTTTGTGTGCCGCATTTGAAATGAGCAGCGACAAAAGTTGGCAAATGAATATTCCAAATTGCAGTGATATATCATCAATGGATTACCAGACAGAGTCGACGCCGAAGACGAGCAGCACAATATTTCCTCAATATCTGACACCGGTGCGAGCTGCGAGCTGCGAGCTGCGTACGCAAAGTTTGTGGCTAGATTTGTCATGTTGCTGATGGCTTTGCCAAAATGATTGATTGCTTGGTTCCTGTTAGACTGAATGGCACGCAGGCCGCAGGGGCACTCAAACGGAAGGAGCACGGAAGAGAAAGTGAATTTTATGCTAAATTTCAGGAACTTGAAACACTTTTCAATCGACACAATAAATGGCAGCATTTTTTGTAAGATTCTGCAATTGCAAATTGAAAAATGAGATGATTGATTACAAATGTGTCGGTGCCTCTCTCTCTCTCTCCAGATATACAAATATAATATGACTTTCTTTCTACCATCTATCTATCACTCTGTCTCCCTGCAGCTTACACTTAATTTCTAGACTTGGAAATCCATGCAAATATAGACGTAGACAAATAAATTAGTTGCCATTGAAGTAAGCTTGTTCTTCCCAGTCTAAGTAGAAAGCAAATATTATTTGATAAGATATCGAACAATGTACACAAATATAATATATACATAAATAAAATAAATTTTTACAATGCCTATCGATACGGTGCGCAGCATGCCCATTGAAAAAACTCTTAGCAGTCGACATCAGCCAAAGCGTAGGAGACTGGACGAAGATGGTGTAGATCAAATTTCTCCCGCTGAAGGCTCCAATAACTTCATTGACAGCGAGTACGTACTGCCTCCTCCGTCGCGTAGCTCCGGTCACTACCATCGACTGCCCAACAAGAGCAATATCGTTTTGAAATGGATCATATGCGTCACGGGAATATTCGTATTGCTGCACTTTCTGCCCCGTCATATGAACACGGAGCTAAGATTCAACCAAGAAACGGCCATACTACTATGGAACGACCCGAGCTTCACCGGCCAAGAGAGTCCTCAATGCCACTGCGTGATAACCACTGATCGCAATTACACCAAAATACCCATAGATGCCGTCGTCATCAATGCAGATCGACCCTACTCACTGGAAGGCCTCGACAGGATCGCACACACTCCCAATTACTTTGTGGTTTATGCTAATATGAAGCCACTCATACAGGCCAAGAGTCCGCTGAGCGAGAGTGGGGAATCGATCTTTAACTACACCATGACCTATCGCTTGGACTCGGATCTGGTATGGACAGACTATTATTTCACAAAGGTCGTCAGACCAGATGAGCGCGAGCCCAATTTCACAGCTTCACAGTCCGAAATCAGCTTCATGAATCGTTTGCCGACAAAGGTAGCAAGCCGTCTACGTCTTAACTTGCGCCTCAAACAGCATCTGGCTATGCACATGCAATGCACGGAGCCCGATACCAGCAACCAACAGGCCCTCTACCTGAAGCAGATTCGCGAGCACATGGAACTGAGCTGCATTGAGAGCTGTCAGGAAAACAAAACGTAATAAGAACTCGCCCTAACTGAAGCCCATATACTCATTTTCCTTCCACAGCTGCGTCCCGTACAAGTTTATGCTCATATTCGAGAGCAGCCGCTGCCCGGACTATGTGCATCCGCAGCTCTACATAGCGCTGGCCAACTACGTGGTGCCCGTGCTGATTGGCGGCGGCAATCTCAGCCATCTGGTACCTCCGGGCTCCTACATAAGCGGCGACAACTTTAATTCTCCTTCCGAACTGGTGCAGCACCTGCTAACGATCTCCTCTGAGCCGCTGCTGTACGAGCAGTACTTCTGGTGGCACTCCAAGTACGTCATACGCCATGACAAGCAGCCCTACTGCACACTCTGCTATCGGCTCTTACGCGAGCGCCGTGAGCGCTTTTCTGACGAGTTTCTTGAATGGTGGACTGTTTACCAGTGTCCGGAGCCGGAGCCGGAGCCGGAGGAGAACTAAATGTGCACTTTTCTATTAAATTTGTTTGACTGTATAATGATCCATATAATAATTACAATTTATCTTGTGCAAAAATGTTGCGAGCATGAATCACATATTTTTAATTCAACTCATCCAAGTTGGCGTTGATGCTGCTGGTAAACCTTGTATTTGAGTTTCACTTTGGGGTTCATAATTTTGTTTTAAACATGCCATTTTATACTTAAATTTTCAAGAGAAAAATTTACAAAATGCCAGCCGACAAAATTAACAGCAAAATATATAAAACCGAAGCGCATCCACAGCTGTCGAATGTGCAAACCATCAAAATGGTCAAGGAGTGCCCCTTGCAGCTGGACTCCGCCGAGCTGAAACTATCGAATAACCCAGCGATCCTAAGCCAGCACGATAAAGATCGCCAGAAAATGTTCTTGTACTTTAACTTGCTGAAGAGCATCGTCTGTCTTACAGTTATTTTGTTGATGCTGCGTTTCATGAGCCACAGTAGTCCACGGGAGAGAGGGGTGGCACATCGTCCCAACGGAAGGGCTATACTGCTTTGGAATGACGAGCGCGACATGAAGGAATATTTGCAATGCGGCTGCGTTTTGACCAATAAACGCGATTATGCTGGTGGGCGCATACATGCCGTTGTGGTCAATGCTGATCGAGACTACTCACTCGACGGCCTGGATCACATAAATCGCGCTCCAAGACTTCTGGTAGTATTTGCGGCCAAAAAACCATTGAGCTTGGTGCACAATCCACTGCTGGAGCATGGCGAATCGGTTTTTAACTTTACCATGACTTATCGTCGCGACTCGAACGTGTTGTGGTCTGATTACTATTTTACGACAATACAGCACAATGATCGCGAGTTCAACGACTTGGTTGCCAGCTTACTGGATCCGCGTTCAAAAGAAATAGAATCTAAGGTCAAATTCAGACTGCATCAGAAAAAGAGTTTGGTGTTTTACATGGTATACGAAGTCAACAAGTATTCTCTGTCCGAAAGTCTCTATCTGCAAAAGCTGCGTGACTACCTGGAACTGGATGCATACATAACGTGCCATGGATACCAAGAGTAGGTGTCCGAACTACGCTTCATTGTCATTGATTTAATTGAATTCTAATCTCAACTCTTCCCCAGCTGCGGTCAATATAAATTTATGCTGATCTTTGAGTCAAGCGAATGTCCGGACTATGTGCATCCGCAGATATACAAAGCATTGGCTCATTATGTGGTGCCAGTCATCATTGGCGGTGGTAACCTTACGAATTTGTTGCCGCCCGGCTCCTATATAAGTAGCTCAGACTTTACAACACCCGAAATGCTGGCCAAACACCTGGAAGAGTTGTCAGCTAAGCCGGAGCTATACGAGCGATTCTTCGATTGGCATTCCAAATATCGAATCCATGAGAACAAACATCCCTATTGCGCCCTATGCCGGCAGATCCGGCATCTGCCACATCGAAGACTGCCAGCTGACTTCCTTAGATGGTGGACTGGATACCAGTGTCCAAACAGCAATAATATTTCGGCCCAATTCCCCAACAATTTTAATTATCTTTCGCGATGGAACCGCTGAATATTTTTATTTCACAGAATTTCGGCGGCACTTCTGAAGCTAATAACTCTACCCTTTCGAAACTCCTTTTATATCAATTTAGTCATGTGGCTTGTGCATTCAGCTAAAAATTATACTCCCGGTCTAACTACTCTATATTAATCACACTTTTTATTAAATATTGCTAAGGCAAATGGAAAATTAATACATACGTATAAATCTGCTTAGCAAAATTTCAAATTGTTTAACTCGGATCTTAACCAATCAAAGCATTGCAAGTTTTAGGAGAAAGGGTATTCAAAAGTTGAACTAATACTTTGGGGTAGGCATTCGCAACTGGTTCTTGGAATATTTGGGATACCAACTCGTGCTAGGCGGCTGCCAAAATTGCCGGCATAAGGCCATTAGGTTGACCATTTAGTAAGGCCTGGCTCCTCGGAGCCCATTCCGGGATGGAGCTGAAGGGCTCTTTTCAACAAGTATGTCTTGCTGGGAAATGTTGCACGACAGTAAGATACAGAATAGATACAGCGCCTGGGCATAGATAAAGCAAATAGAGAGTGCACTCGCAGGCATTGTGAACCTGGCCAACTGTGTGTGAACTGAGTGTGCTCTGGACAACGAGTGGGCGACGATGTGAACGCTGGCGACGCTTAGGTGCCAAGACCATGGCAGTCAGTCAGACAATACACGAAAAACAAACAGAATTGTCATGGGAAATATTTCATGGCGTTGCGTCTGAGTTGTGAGTGAGACGACCCCCGACGGCCTCAACGTCTCCACTTCGACTGCCTGGCTGGTTGGCTGACTGGCTGGCTGGCTAGCTGGCTGGCTGGCTGGCTAGTCGGCTGCTGTCTCTCTGTTGTCTCTGTTGCTGGCACATTTCAAAACGGTATCACATACACAAAACACTTTTCTTCTTTGCCACACACAATATTTATAAGTTAAATGCTTCACTAAACAATAAGCCAGGCAGGCGAAGGTGGATGGAGACACAATCCAAGCCTCAGCCTCAGCCTCTGCCTCAGCCCCAAGTCGCAGTCGCAGTCGAAGGCGATAATGAAACGGACGGGCGTCAAGCACATCGAACCGGAGTGAACCAGCACCAGCCCTTGGGCTGGCTCAAGCCGTTCTTGGCTGGGTTGACAGGTTGTTGTATTCTCGTTCTGGTATTCATACATTAACTCACTGCAGCGTACTCTTGTTCTGGGAAGTTCTCATCACCGGCATCTGCTGACGCTGCCTCCACAGTGTAGCGCTCAGGGCTCTGTTTGCCCATTCTGTTATCAACTATTACAATATTTTTGTTTAATTGACAAACAGGTTTATCATTTGACGCTCCAACTGTTTTTTCCCACAGTCATTTTCGGTCAGGTTAGCCACTAAGCTGACACCCAGAAGACGTTCTAAAGCTATACAACAATGGGCTCACTCATAAAATATATAGGATCTGCTTGCATTTTGCGAATTTACCATTCACTTCAAAAGTCTTCTGTCTGTCTTCTTTTTCTCTGAAGCATTAGTCTCTTACCTAAAGCAAATCTAATTCTATATTATATTTGTGTATTTCAATGTCCTTAAAAATAAATATATTCCCTAATAGTCCTCTTCTGCAGCTTACGAAAGCTTTTTCAGCTACTCAAGCACGATTAATTGGCGTCTTTTAGTTTTCACTTTCGTCACAGTCTCGTTTCCTACTGCCTGATGAGCAATTAAAGCGCAGTTAACTGCCAGATCACGACTAGTTGTCTCCAAAAAAAACCGCCCATGAATAACTCAATTCGTTTGGGAGATAATTTTGAAACATTTCCAACACTCAACAGCTGAAGATTAAAGAGCTTCTGCTGTTTCTGTAGCTGCGGTTGCGGCTGAGGCTGAGACTGCGGCTGCTTCTGTCTGTTTGTGTTTGCTTTGCTGGCTTCTCGGAGACTTCCCAGTCGATTTCTCACCTGGTGGCCACGACGAGACGAAAGTCGGGAGCTGCTGCTGTTGCTGCTGCCATTCGACTCGTTTTAATTTGTTTGTTTACATTTTCCAAGCAAGAGGTGCTGCTCGGCTTTTCCCAGCATGTCTCGGAGCTCATTTTATTGTTGGTCTTCAAAATG
Source organism: Drosophila mettleri (assembly GCA_035047625.1). Classification (NCBI taxonomy): domain Eukaryota; kingdom Metazoa; phylum Arthropoda; class Insecta; order Diptera; family Drosophilidae; genus Drosophila; species Drosophila mettleri. The sequence goes on along the minus strand of JAWNPI010000103.1, from coordinate 462,980 downwards.
TTTGGAAATAGAAGCGAAGTGCTCGAGGCACCGACTGCTGTTGCTGCTGCTGCTGGGGTTGGCTCTCTGGCCGTCCCGATGGGCACAGCTAGTACCCTCGGCTGTTTTTAGTGTTAACAACTCGACACTTCATTAATTGAAGTTGAAAAAGTGCAGCTATAAAAAGACTATTAAGTTTCAGCCGCACAATGCCAACAATCAAGTGGATCAGCACTTGGAACCGCCTCAAAGAGATCGCATTAGGCGCAAATTTGATTGCTTTTTAAAAGTTCAATGGTTCGAGATGTGCTCTACAATTAACTGCGAGAGCTTTTACTCAATTCTCACTATTTACGCGACTCGAGTGGGGACTTTGTTCTGCACCAAAGTGAGAAGTTTACATTTTTGATAAGTGAGACGAGAAGTTGTTTCTCAACTGGGCAAGGGTCTAACGGAGATGATATGAGCATATTCGAAGTAGCAATTTAAATTTCTCTTTAGTCTATAGAGACAGGATTTCCACTCTTCACAAGGGCTCGCAGCTTTGGACCAGCCATATCACATTACTCTTGTGACACACCTTCTAGTATCTGCGCGCAGTTATTCAAAATGTGCCGAGGCTCATACAGAAAAGTAAAGACTTAAACGTCCCCAATCCATTGTGATGGCCATAAAAATAAATCTATATGCAAATGCGGCTCTTAGTGAACAACAGACAAACAAGAGAAGTCAGGAATTCAAGCATAAGTCAGGCTTTACTGCGGAGATACGTCGCAATGGAAACTGCTGTTGCAGTTGCAGTTGCACTTTTGCAAGGCTTGCCAAAAATAGTCTAGGTGACAGTCAAGGACTCGGCAAGACAGGCACTAAAGCCTGGCCATTACCATTGGCAACGGGCAACTGGCAGCCGACGACTGGCGCAGAGGCGTCTCCGCGCTTACAAAATGTGACAAGTTGCAGAATTATTTTTCGCAGAAGATGTTCTGTTCGGTGGCTGCGTGCAGATGAGCCGAGATTGATAAGCAGGCGAGAACGACGACGGAGCCTGGCAACCCGTGCCATACTGGCACTGTTCCCATTCCAGTCCTGTGACTGCGATGCAACTGCGCAGATAATGCGAGCGATTTATGTGGAACCTCCGGAGCGAACGAGGTGCCAGCCAACCGATAAGGGGGGGCGCGAATACGCTGGAGGGTGTTGACAACAGTAGCCGAGGCAGCAATTTAGCGAAGATTACAACTGGCAATGGCATTTAAGTGGCCATTGTCAGGAGCGCGATCTGCGGGTGTCCGATAAACGATGGCTCCTCTCGCAGCGTTCGCAGCATGTGGGCGATCGCAGGATTGTCGCCTGCTTCATTACCAGTTGACAGCAAATAGGTGTTAAAGGGGGAAACGACTTCAGATGGCGCTAGAAATGCTATACAGGAAAATTATCAATAGGTGAGACACTCTATTGGTCACAGAGCAACTACAGAGCAACAAGGTTTAGTTTGTTATTGAATAGGAGAACGACTGACGACGGAACCTCCCGTTTTATCAAGCATTATATATCAAACAAGTAATATATATCAATCAGAAGATAGAGACGATATATATACAATATGACATATATGTGAGTCCGCTGTGGATGCTCAGTCTCGCTGACATGATTGACAAGGCGGACCTGGTGGGAATGCGCGTGGTTTATATGTGCCCTGACTCTTTTGGGTGGTGACCTCCTCGTGCCACAACTGATTGAGATAGTTTTCGAGCTTCTCGACAGGATCGGAGCCACCGTCCGAGCAGGTGGTAAATGAGGAGCTGCTATCCTCAGCGGAGACGCTGCTGTTGTGATCCTCATGGCACACGTCTGAGGTCTCACTACCAACGCTATGCCTGCAATCGATTGGACAATGATGATTCTCCCAATCAGTCGCGGGCTCCTGGGCATCTTCAAAGCTGGTGCGGGACTCTTTCTCCTTATCGTCCTCCATCCGATACCATTTCACCTTATACGAGTCCTGGCCGCACTCGCCGTACAGCTCACCAGTCAGCTGGTCAATGTTGCACTCACAGATGAGCATTGGTGAATTGCACTTCGTGCATCGCGGCAGCTTCAGCTCGTGATTGATAACGGGGCGAGGTAGCTTCACCTTGATGTCACTCGCAATCTTGGGCACCTGGAGGCCACACAGAATGCAGGCCAAGGGCAAATCGTCACATTCCGCCAGCTTGAACTTCTCGTGCACCTTTGAATCCGGCGTCAGATATCCTGGCACCTCCATGCGGCTACAATTACGACAGGTGCATGTGGGCACCGTCATGGGATTAGCACGTGCACTCATCCGATCGTAGAGCTCTCTATAGACAACTGTGATTTGTTTCTCGTACGCCTTGTGGGCCCAAAAGAACGCCGCCTTATAGTTATCAAAGATTCGCGCCGTTCTGTATGCGGCATGCATCCAGGCCGACTTCTGCGCATGTATGACCATGGCATCTTGAATGGGATTACTGATCGTCCTGTCTGGCTTGCCGTGAAAGAATGCCTTGAAGGCGCGTTTGATGATCGCGTACGTCAGCATTGCCTCCACACTCTCCATTTCGCACTTGATGCGCAGCGCCTGCAGCATATCGTCCCGATGTAAATGGGTGCCAACTGGAGGGGAGGAGGAGCAGCGGGTCCTCAGTTTCTCGTGATAGATGAATGCGCGCTTTATGATCGATTTGGCATTGCACGCCTTGGTCGTACTGATGCCACAGATAACCATAATCTGGGCCAGACTCTTAGCCACGTCCTCGACATTGTCGTCGAACAGCTGATGGGGATCAATTTTCCGTTTGCAATTGCAACAGCAGGTCTGCTTCGCCTCCAAGTCGCCCTGTGCGACCACCAATTGTTGCTTTGCCATATTGAACGTCTTCTAAATGGATTTTAACAAATAATTTTGTAGTAGTTATTCTCAACAGCCGCTCGATCAAAAATACACAACTATACAAGGAGAACTTGATCAAAGCATTCCCCTATATTGTATCTAGAATGTATGTCAATCTGTTCCACTGTAGCCTCTCCATATTCTACAGTTCTTATCATAGACCACCACGAGATCAACTGGTTGGTAGAGAACAAACGCCCGTGGCGCGGCTCGACTGCAATTATGCTAAATAGATGCTTTGATAGCTTCATTGGGCAGGGCCCTGCGTATAAATAAGAACAAGACAAGCCAAATGGGTCTGTTTAGATTCTGGGCACTGTTGTTGTGTCAGACTAAATTGTTCAAATAAATTAAGTTGTAGCTTTCAAAAGACTAGAGGAGAGAGAAGCAGAAGAGAGGAGAAGAGGCGAAGAGCGACACAGACATTGGATAGTGTCTGGGTGTGGGGATTGGGGCAAGCAAACAAGTTCGACTGGGCACAAAGATCGGGGCCGTTGCCTCACAGAGGCTGCCGCCTTGTCGTATTGTCATTTGATAAATTATGATATTTGATCAATTGTTCAACAGAGAGTCGGGGCCACTCAAATGGAGATGAGAGCTTCAGGCTGGAGCTGTCTCTGTCTCTGTCTCTATCTGTCTGTGTGTCGCTGCCTAATGAAATGGCTTTCTACGTGTGCCGGCCTTCTCTGCCCGCACCCGACTCACTTCGCTTTTAGACTGAGGGAGACCCGCATCAAGTTGCCGATTGAACTTTTCTTGTATTTACATTGTAATGGCATCTGGCGCGCAAACACACACACTACCATTCCCATTCTCATTCCCATTCCCATTTCCATTTCCATTCCCATTCCAATTGCCATTCATCTGCATAGCAGCATAATAGAATTGGGACTCGACACTGCGAGTGAAGACTTGAGCGTAGAGAGATGCCTCTTTATTGTGGCTAATAGGCTCTTGCGGCTTTGTTGTTGTGCCGCCGTTTGCACGCTGCAAGGCGCGTTGCACGTAGCTTAGCTCAGCTCACCTTGCTTTCTGTCATGGTATCTGTCTCCCTCACTCCTTCCCTCTCCCTCTCTCTTTGTCACTGCATCTGCACTTGACTGTGGATTGTGGATTAATGAATGGCCGGCAAGCTGGACATGGTTGGTAAGCGACTCTTACCGCCGTCGCTGATGGCTGTTTACCATTCATATCCCCCATTCATTGTCGCCGCAGTCAACAGGCCTCTAATTATGTGTAAAGGTGTTGCGCTCAACCCATTCCCCTTCCCCTTCCCCTTCTTCTACTCCCCACTCCCTCATCCAATCAGGAAGGTAATTAGTTTTCTGACGAGAGTTGGGATTTCTGAGCTGCTGCCTAGCCCATCGACAGATGCTACTGTATTTTTTCCTTATACAAGCTAAGGATGTTCAATAAAGTATAAGTGGACTAGGAACTTTTTTTTGGATCTGGTCTCTCAATTTGACAGCCTTTTTATCCTTCTGCGTGTATGTGACGCTACAATTTATTTATTATTTTTATAATTTTTTGCAAGTTTTTTACGTCTCAGGCTTAAGAATCTACTTGTTCCCCAGCTTGTCTTCGCTTTCATTTGATAGCTGTCGAAGTCAGCTGCTGTCGCTGGACAAAGTTCAAAGACCCATGCACAAAAGCGACAGCTGATGCTGAAGATGACGCTGCTGGTGCTGCTGCTGCTGTTTCTCCTGTCTTAAGGAGCCATTTTCACTTTTATTGCCCTGAAATCGAACGCCTCGAAAATGTATAAACAACATATAAAGAGAGGAGCAAATGAAAGAGAACGCGCCAAGTCATCATAAAATGCCAATGTAATGAAATAAATTTAACACAACATTTGTTCTCGGCTCCTGTCACAACATTTGGCATGGACTGCTGAGCAGACAGTTAGAGAGAGGAGAGAGAAAGAGACCCATAACAATCAAAAGGGCACACAAAAATATTTTCAATAATAAATCTATTTGATGGGCTGCTGCTGCCTCTTGCTTGAGTCACATTTATCAGGGCGCATCCCAGTTTTATGGGCAATGGGCCGCAGGATGCGTTGACAGCAGTCGCAGTCGTTAAAAATCACAAAATGACGCACATGATTAATTGTGCAGGCGGCAAACGCATTGGGGGATTCGTCTAAGTAATGGGGATATCCGAAGTCAGCTGTTGGTTCGCCAACAAGCCACTTGTCACTTGCCCCAAACACCAGAGCCCAAGGCATTACTTGAATATTTTATGCACATTCTTCTTTCGGCTTTGCCACGTTATTAATTTCTGTCCACTTCTCCATCTGTTGCACTTGCTCGCACCAACTCGCCCTTTTAGCCAGCTGTCGGTCGGGTCGGTCCGGTGGTCAAGTGGTCACTGGTCAACTGGTCAACTAATTTTCCAATTTGTGGTCCGTGTCTGTTTGATATAAATATCGCATTTAATTGAACTGTCCCTAAGTGTCGAACGCTTGACCTAACCCAAAACCCAACAAAAACCCCAGCGACCTTCATATATTATCAACTATATGATCAACCGAGCATATCTACTGAAGCATACAAGACTATAAAAAATATCACAGAAGAGAATGCTATTTAAGAGCATCGCTTCAGCATGGGAATAAATTGTTTTCTCAACACAAAATTCATGTTGTATAATTAAAGTTGAATTTCTGCAGAGCTACAAAAACTTCCTAATAAAATATATAAAATAGAGCACACTAAGACTTTTTTTATAGATATCTTAGCAAATCAGAATTTCTTAAATATATAAATAAATAGAGCCAACTTCAGGCAATATTCCATATGTTACCTCTAGAACGAATGGGCTCTCTTTTCATTTCGTTTCTGAGCATCTGTTAATAAATCAACACTTGAGAGAAGAGAGAAACCCTTGTAATTGCTTAATTAAATTGCCACTAAAGTTATAATTTGTGCCTGACTGAGTGCAAAGGATAATGCGCAGATTGTTTGAGCATCCTTTTGTGAGCAGCTGGCACTAAATCAGATTTGCTGACAGGGCTTAACTAATTTCAACCCGGCCACAATTCCGGCTGCACTTGAGCTGAACTGATTCTTTGTGCAGCTTGTGCCCCTATCTCTCTCTCTCTCTCTCTCTCTCACTCGCTCTCCTTATACGACATATTCTTTCAAGTGGATGCTGCGCGTGCGTCCCAAGTGGACGCGTGCTAATGGGGAGCAAAGGTGCAGACCTGGGATCAATGGAGCTGCGCGTTAATTTATGCGTGTCCTGCGCAGTCTCAGCTGCAGCCAGTCTGTACCCCGCCCCTTGTGTGTCAAAGGACATGGCATATGCACAGACGGCGACATGCCGACACATGACTTTTGTTGACACAAGAACCGAGGAGAAGGAGAGTCCCTGCACGGCTGCATCTAAGTGGTATTTATTGGTTTGCCAAGCGCTGGCGACGGCTGCCTTGGCATATCCTGCGCGCAAGGATTGAATTACGCGCTGGCGACACATTTGTAAACAGGCGAATGATTTAGTTGCAGGACTACCGGCGCAGGAGCCAAACACACGGCGCGCCTTATTTGCACACACACACACACACACACACAACAAAGTAGAGAGAGAGACACGCAATTAGAAACAATAACAAGGATAGCAAACAGATTGCGGACAATTCATGTGCCGGCATGTCCTTGACAGATCCTTTGCCACACTCTGTATGTTTGCTGTCACTCAGACCTACAGAGATCACGAGCCTGATTGACAATCTACAAATTTGTGCATTTATCAATGAAGGGAACGCATGTCAAGGTACAACACCGCGAAAGCAAAAACGGAAAATGACGAATTGAGCGATTGATGTTTTTACACGCAAGCAAACGCGCCGCAAACATGAGTTTAAATATAACACTGTGCATGGGCACACACTATAAATGGTTAAGCCTAATTAATGCAATTAATTCTAAATATATTCAATTGGGTACATAGAAGCCACATACCATATTGCAATCGACAAAAGCTACTCCTATTGGTATTTTTCACGATTTTCACTATGGTCACTCACACTTCATCATTACACTCTTCATACTTTTATTCCACTTTCATCATTATTATTTTATTATCACCACACAGCGCCATCTAAAACTGAACACATTTTATTTTTTCCTTTCACTAAGCACCAAGCTTACATATACACATTCATGTATTTCACTTATACATCACTTTAACAAAAAAGGAAAAAAATGTGTAAGCTCTTTCTTTCTCGTATAGATTTATAAATAACTTTTACTTGCGCCACTAAACATGACGCTGAACACACACACACATGCAAAGGTATTTTGTAAGACTCTTACAACGGTCACACTGCGCCTAAAATCTTATGCAACTTTCATTTCATTTTCTTTATTGGTTTATTATTGCCTTGCAGCACTTGTACATCATGTTTTCACACTTCGCATATGCATTAACGAATGTTTTTAGCACTTTTTACATATGCAATTAATGAATGTCGAACAATAAACAATTTAACTTGCGAAACGCACACCAAAGACCGCCCGCCGCGCAAACAACGCAAAGAGAAAACACGTGCTGACTGACAAACACAACACCAACTACAATAGCGATGGGATTACACAATTGAAGCGAAGCGCCAACCGATTAAACCGATTCACACACACACACGCACACATATAAACATTGCAGTGCCAATTGAGCTGTGACAGGTCGAACATATTGTTGATCGCGCGCAAACATTTGTGTGTGTGTGTGTTAATAATTTATGAGATTAATCACAGCAGAGGTCGTTGCAATTGCAGGGAAACTCACGTGATTTGGGGGCTTTTTGCAGACATATCTGGAGCAGAATGCTAATGAAAACGTGTTTTCATTAAATGACTAATACCCATGGGTTTTACACTCTTTTTTTATATACTACTTGCCAGAAGTGCGTAAAATACATATGACATTTCCAATAAGTGGAAATTGGCGAGACTAAAAAAGAGACCAGCAGCTGACAACGACAGCTTACAGCTGATCCCAGTGAATGGCAATTCTGTAAGCGATTTCAACGCGTTTTTTAACGCGTGCAAGTACCCCCAATTGCACTTTTTAACCAGACAAAAAAATAGAGCAATAAATTTGTGTTAATAACAGTTGCAAGAGCCAGCCTTAACTGGGTAGCCGCCGGCAAGTGCCCATAAATATGGTCAAATGGGTTGACAGTTGGCAGCGAGCAGCGAGCAACAAAAAGGAGATCAGGAAACCCTTCCTCGAAATGCGAACTCCCAAATAGTTGTGCAACACAATTTGTGGCCAGAAATTTGATATGAATCAAGTGCCACGTGTCGCCCTTGCGAAATTTAGGGAACGCCGGCTCTGCCCCTAAATGTGTATAAGCCAGCACGACAGATGCGCGTGCCCAAAAAAATGTTCTGTTACACTTTCACGTTTTAGCCTGGCCAAATAAAAACACGTAAAAGAACAAGGAACTAATCGCCGTAGAGAGACGCGTTTATCGTTTATCGCGAGCAGACATCAGTGAAGGCGTCCGCGTGTGTGTGTGTGTGCGTGTGTGGTGTGAGTGTGTTAGAGGCGGGAACGCATCTCGTTAAACCGCAACCGTTGCCGCTGATTCGAATCGCATCAGCCCATCTGTGCCGCTGGCTGTGCTCCGTTTTGCCTGTTCCCGTTTGCTGAGCGTGAAATGCAAGCAAGGACTCCTCTCTAGCGGTTGCCCGTTACGCGAAATTGATGTCTGTCAGTGTGTGTGCAGGGTGGGGGCAACTACCTGCCAGATCGGAGATCCGATCCAATTTAGTTGCCCAGCTGTTGGCCATGCCTGCTGCTTGATGTGGCGCTGGCTAACAAGCTGGCAACTCTGCCATCTGATTGACGTGGCGCTGGCTAACGAGCTGGCAACCCCGACCAACCAGCTGTGAGCGAAATCTGCAGTTAGCTGCTGACCGCTGCATCCACATTGTGCGGATGACGTCTTATGACGTCAGAACTTTAATGTTTTCTCAATGGCTGCGAAATGCGACACCGCCAGCCGGACACTTGGCATGTGCCAAGGAAATGGACATGGAACATGGATACCTAAAACCAAAAAACAGAAGTGCCAGCGAGTCCACTTGAATTACATGCTCAAAAATATGTATTGGACCCACACACACACACACACACACACACACACACACACACTTACGCACACCTTAAAGCGGGTGTCAAAGGCCGTGTTAGGCTCGTGTGCAGCCTTTGACAGGCGCTGAGCGAGGTTCTCGCTGCCATTGAATCCCACCAAGCTGCGAGTCAATTTGTCCAAATTGAAAATTGTTGAGCAATGGAAATTTGATACATTCGGCAGCAGCAGCTGCTGTCGCCGCTTGTGCTGTGCCCCGCTGACTGCTGACTGAATGCACCCAGGCCACCCTGTACCCACCACAGCAGCTATCACTCACTCACGCACACACGCATATGCAGACATGTGTGTGTCTGTATAGAGAGCAGCAAATCGCAATGTCTATACGAATTTAATACGAATTCTTGAGCGAATCCCGCTTTGACGGTTTCTCACTCTCGCACTCAAATTTGGAATCGAAGAGCAAAGATGGAAAACAGTTTAAAATGAATTTGCTCTCGTTTATACGATATTTAATGACCTTGGTTAATTATTCAGTATTCATTGCATAACAATTAGTCCAGGACGTGACTAGGTAGATTATAGAGATCATCACCTGCAAATGCAAAACATAAGTTGTCTGTCCATGTATATCAAGGCTTAGAGATACTGACGTCGACAGCTATGCATTATGGCTAGTTCCAGGGCATTGCGATAGGTTACCAGGGGCAGCCAGTCACTGGTGCGGTTTTCGGGCAAAACGCCATGATCAATTAGCTCCAAGGACTTGAGCACAGCCAGCTTATCCTGGGCGAGCAACTGGGGCACAAACTGCTGTATGACCGTCAAGTACAGGAGATCTTTTGGCGGCTCCGTCGCATCATCGGACATGTGTTCCGCAGCAAATCGAATACCAGCGCGATGCAGCACGCACACTCCCGAGCGCACTTCCAGCTGCTTCATATTGAAGACCTCCGCCAGCAAATTCGCCAGCTTTAGCAGTTCAGCGAACTCCGAGGAATCCGCAGCCAGCTGAGCATCGGGAAAGGCGACTCGAATGCGCTTGTAGACTAACAGGCAGGTGTGCATCATAGTCATGCCGAGATTCGTGGGATTTATAGCCAGGCAGCGCTCCAGCGTAGAGTGCAGAATATCGCCAAAGAGCGCATGGAACTAGAACGGAGAAGAGAGCTTAAATAACTATGAATCTGGAAGAAAGTATCACATCCTCCTACACTGTAGTAGTACTGAAACACAATGCAGGCACGCATCACTGGCATCACATTATGGAAGACCAGCTTACAGTAGCTGGCCAGGATGCGTCGCTTGCTCTGCAGCAGTGGAAACATCTCTGCTGGCAGCAGCTCAGCGACGTCGCCATCAAAGACGAAGCGCAGCACGAAGCTCTCAATCAGATTGTAGTCGCTAATGTTCGAATGGCACTCCAGGGAACGGATCGACATGCAGTTGCTGCGACGCAGAGAGTTCGAAAAGAGCACAAAAATGTCACAGATATAGGTTAAGGCCTGCAAGAGAAGAAAGAGGAAGATTGAAAGTAGTAGGCGGAGTGGGAAATGCCCTCAACTAACATCGCATTCCATTTGGGTCAAGCTACTCTGCTCAATCAGGTGAAGACTTATGCTTTGAAAGTTGTCCAAGCGACGACGCAAAGCGCGACACTCTACTGTAACATCCTTGCCGGTCTTCTCTGTATCCTTAACACGTCTCAGATCCCAGGAGAAGGAGATATACATAATCGTCAAGTAAAACGAAATGGCTTCAGCCGGCAAGCACGTTTCGCCGCTTTTTTTCTGGTTGTTCGTCCAATCCTCCACTCCGCGCTGCAGCTTAACCAACACATTGTCGCTCAGTTGCCAATCGTTGAGATCGAAGCGTGCGTAGAGCGTGGACAACAGGCCGAGCGTATCAATCAGACGCTTGGCATTATGCTTCTTGGGCAGGCGAGAGTTGCCAGCAATGAACTGCTCCCAGGCGGTTTCTGCGATCATGTAGTTGGTCACCGCATTGTTCAGCAGCTCCTTGCAGTGACTGGCAACGTTGCGAACGTTTAGGCTGTACAAATACTCCAGGGTCATGGCCCCCATTCGTAGTACCTCAATGTCCTGCTGCTCGAACATGATGTCTTTGATCTGCTCGAGCAGCTCGTCGAACGGTGTATCCTGCAGAGACATGAACTGCGGCAGCTCCAGCAGATTGCTCACATCGTGACTAAAACTGCGATACAGCTTCAAAAGCCTGGGCAACTTCTTTAAAAGGATTGCGGTTGCCTGTTTGCTAGCATCCGGTTGAGCTACTCGCACCATATTCTCGGTATAGCGACCAGGTGGAATCTCCCCAGTTACGGCCTGCTTGACGCCACGTATAAGAATCTCAATGATGGCCGCGCACTCGAAGCGATTCAAGGACTCCGGCTGCAGCAGCATCGAGAGCATGGTAGACCAATCCAAGATAATATCATTACGACCATAGTAGGCATCAACTAGGTAGGCCGCATGTTGATTCTCGACGTGTCGAGTGAAGAACCTAGCCAAAATCAGTATATTCTCCTTGGCAGTGGCTGCCTCTTGATAGCGATAGGGCACCAGATCGGCGGCTGCTTGCGCCAGTCCACGATGCGCTGCAAACACCAACTGCTCAATCACTTCCAACATGGATTCATCGAGCAACAAATTATTGGCTTTATAGAACTGTCCCAGTAGCTTGACTGCCATCTGTCCCACCTCGCTCTCCGTGCTCATCGTCAATCCCAGCAGAGTCATCCTGTGCGTAACGCCCAGTTCAAGGCAAACAGCGCGCAGACTCGGATTATTGTAGAGCTTAAACAGCGAGTCAAAGCAGCATTCAATCACTTTAGCCGCTTCGTCTTGCAGTGCTTGGAACAAATGCTGCACATGGTCCGCAGCCAGATAGCTCTGCGGATACTTCTCCAGCCACAAGCCACACTCGAAGACGCAAAGATACCGTATCTCGTCGGCCACATCGGTAGAGCGCTCCACAAAGACATTCGCGAACAGCTTCATCCAGATATCCTTGAGCTGCTGGCATTCCAGGCTCGCCGTGTCGTTCAGCGTGCTCATCATCTTGAGAGCTAGAAAAGAAAAAAAATATGCTGTATCCGTACTCCAGGACTTTATTTTTCATTACTTACCCATAAGCGTGCAGGTATGTCTAAAAGCTCTAACCTTCGAGTCCACGCAGACCAGCAGAAAGCCAAATACATTCTTCAGAAGGACGCCATCCAAAAGTAGATCATTGCTTTGACAGAGACCCATGAAGCACTGCACAAATTTACTAATACTTTCAGCAAAAGAACTGCCCGTTCGTATAATCAGCGGATAAGATTGTCCCCTCTGTGAATATGTATGCTTAGATGAATATATAAGATGAGAGTCTGTTGGGCTCTTACATTGCCAAACTTCGCTGTAGCCGCTATGAGGACTTCGCTGTAGTTAGAGGGTAGCCCTTGCGTGCTGGGCACTTGATACTGGCTGCCACTCGCTTCCAATGCGAACTGCGTAAACTGCAGCAGAGCTGCTTCTGGCGTTTGCTTATATGAATTTATCCAGCCTTGGCAAATGTCCTTAAAGGAACAAAAAGTTTAGCTATTTTCATATTTCGAAATTTCACATTTACTAACCTTAATCTTCTGCTTGCCGTTGTACACGAGCTCAAAGAGCGAAATGCTCGAGTTCTCCACAAAACTTTGGCTCGAAGTGTCCTCCGATGGTGCCTCGTTTTCCTTATTGTCACTTCAGGAAATTTTCTATAAGCCAAGGTTTATTTGTATAGGAATCGAAATCTTTTACCTCGATACATCTGCGTCCTCGGCTTCATCCGGTTGCACGCTCCACGCAGCTTCGATGTCATCATCATTGCTACTCATTATAGACAATAAAAAAAGAGAAAGAAGAGTTATTCGCAAATATTTGCACACGTGTCAAAGCTATGCGGCGTTGCCACATGCGTTGCAAATGTAACTGTCAATTGTGAATGGCTTCGCAAGTAGAGCAGTTGCAGCCGGTGAATATCATTCGAACAGTAACACATTCTCATACATAGAAGCTTTACCTGCAACTTTATTCATACAAATAACTTTAGTCACAAAGTGAAAAAAGCATATTATATTATATTATATATAAAATTTTAAGGCAATATCAGCAAATAAAATACTTATACCGAAAATCGTAATGCCCTCTTAAGCGAGGTTTTATACTCGCTTGAATTAACTGTAAGATCTGCTAAGTCAATAGTTTGTTTCTGTAGCCTATTCGGAATTTTCCCACCGCTCTGTCAAATCGTGTGTATTCCTGTGATATTTCAATCCAGCAAGAGGGCCAATTACGTTGGTCAGTGCCATTATTCCCACAGGTCGGGTCAGCCAAGACAGCCTCAGTCAGTCAGGTAGGTAGCGAAACAACAAACAATTAGCTCAGCCCCTGCTCCTCCGCAATGATACACAAACAGAGCGCAAATTGGGCAGAGCCACTTGTCGGGGCGTCTCAAAAGAACTGAGCGCTGCGAGATCTGAGAGAGAGGCCGACTACGTTGCCGTCGCCTACGTTGAGGTCGCGTTTGAGGCTAACAAGGACCAAATAATCGGCCTCTGCCTCCCAAAAGCCAAACACAAATATTGACGTTGCTTATCGCACGCGATCGCCGGAACCACACGAACCACACCAAGAACACAGATCAGAGCACCACCGCCGACGCTGCCACCGTCGAGTCGCTGACCACTTGAATGACTTGGCAAGTTGGCAACAAATTATTTCAATCTGCGCTGATGACGCGGCTCATTCCGCGATGATAAAAAGCTGGCGATAACATTTCGTTTCGGGCATTCCTGGAAGGCAGGCACAAATATTGACGCCCAGCTCATGAAAATTGGCTCAGCAGCTGCCAACTGCCGACTGCTGACTCCTACTCCTGTTGCTGCTTTGATTGAAAGATCAATCGAGATCAAGAGAACTCAGCTGCTCCCCCTTCGAGCCGTAATTGGACTCAAGCCATGGTCAAGCCAGCCAGGCATTCATTCAATTGTTATTCATATTCAAAACGTTGGCCTTTTGTATTCGGGCTGTCGATTCGATTCCATATTTGATATGTTTCTGCCATTCAGCAGGAAATCTGACCTTTGCTGTGGGTTCCTTTGTATCGGCCAGGGAATTAGCCGTTGTCCATTTGGCCAGCTGCTTATGGCGCTCGTCACATTTGCGCACGTGACCTCGCATGCAGATGAGCAGGACTCGAATGGCTGCAAGGAGCAGCAGGCAGCGAGCATCGGGCACACCTGCCCAGCGGGTCAGCTACTGTTTGATTGACGTATCCCTGCCCCCAGTCAGCCAGCCAGCCAGCCAGCCAGTCAGCCAGTCTTGGCCTCTTTCTGTTTCAGTTTGATTAACAATGGCAAATGCGGCAGGCAGTCGAGGAATTCAAACTTTGTTGCATTGTTGCTCAATTCAATTTAGTTAGTTGCAACAGGACGGACGGGGCACAAACAGCAAGCAGTTAAAACCGCAAGAAATCATGGCAAAAGTTAAGATTGAAAGGATAAAGTTTCGCTCAGCCAGCACTTGGCCAAAGGCGCTTTGCGCCAGTTATGTGGAAATGCGGCTTTTGGGCTAACTTCTAGCCATCCTCAATCCTCCTCCTCCTCCTCTCCAACCCTCCCTCCTCCACGCTCCCTTTCCAATTCGACTCGAACTACGCAATGAGATAATTTGTTTTACAAAATTGCTTTTACGAATGCCACAAAGGAAGTTTTTTGCCTCCAATTCGATTGCTTAACTTGGCTTAGTTTCAAATGCGGCTTGCTGCTTAGTTAAGTCGTTCGGAAACATTCTTGGGATTAGGCTTGTAAGAAAACAGATCAAGTAGAACAATTTCCAAAAGTTTCGGGGCGCAGTAATGGGGCTATATTAGCTTTCAAATGTGGTCTATAAATAATAAATAGGCGAAACTTTACGAATTTCAGATTTATTACTCTCACATTGCTCTGCAAAGTTTGCTGTCAGTGCCGCCCGCTGGCTTCACCCTCTGCAGCTGCCTATGCACCTGCAAATCAAATACATATTCTTGAAAAGGGTTTAACGACAGAAAGTCCAATATGATTGTTTGATTATATAAATTAGAACGGAACCTCTCTATACATGTTTAGTTACATTTGTTTCATATGCATCATCGATATATTCCCCTGCGATAACCTATTCCACATGTGCCACATTCACTCAGCTGTCACAATTTTTGGTTGTTTTCGGAACTGTTTCACGCCCACAGCGAACTCGGCTAATTAACCAATATAATTGTAACCAAGGCAATGGGTCGATTGTCAACAAACATGAAAGCCACCTTGGCATGTCCACCCAAATAATCCTATGTGGGTCAAATGTGGTAACAGCAGCAGTCCAGCTATTGCCCAGAGGTGTCCAAGCAGAGTTCTCCTCTATACTTGTATACCCATGTGTGTCTAGTAACGTGCATTTTAGACTTGCGAGGGCGTTGCATAATTAATCAAAAGCGGCACGCGGCAAGCGGTGGGCGCCACAAAGCGAGCCGCCGCCGCCGTCGCCACCACCACCACTGCTGTCAATCCCCAATCCCGGCCAGCACATGGGCCGGCAGGGAGTGAGGGCGTTCGGGCAATTGCAGCTGCATACAAATGTTGCCAGGCCAAAACGCCTTCTTCCGCATTGAATGAAGCCGCAACGGATGTGGACATGTAACCCAGCCGCCAAGTCATGTGGGTGCCAAGCAGGAAGCTAGTCAGCCAAAAAAAGAAAACCAGTTGACTGACTGCCTGCCTCTGCCTCTGCCTCTGCCTCTGCCTCTGCCTGGCTGACTGATTCCAATTCATGAATATTGGCAAAGGCGTCGTCGTCATCGTCTTCGTCGTCTTCAATGGATGCATGATGAGTCATTGGCGTGTTGCAATTGCTCCTAACAATTAGTTAGGACCGGCTTGCCAAGTTGGCCAAGTTAATGTCGACTGACTGCCACAACAACTGGCTGCTAATTGACACACCTCGACTTTGGCCAGACACGTTGGTGTTTGCCTCCAATCACGTGCAGCAGGCAGCGACCAAGACGAAGACGCTGACGATGATGACTCATCCTGCCTCAACATGTGCCAAACGCCAACCCAGCTTAGCAGCCAAAGCCAGAGCCAGAGCAACAGCCACAGCCACAGCCACAACCATAGCCAGCGCCTTTTATGAATGAAACGATCCACACGAATGTCTGCAAATGTCTGCAGTACGGAGCTCCAGACGCAGTTGCTCTCCCTGCCTCGCCCTCTCCCATCGCACAGCTCACACTCTCTTTACCTCTTCAGCTGCCTTTGCTGCTCATTCAATGTTTCTAGTCGTCTACAACTTTTGCCTTTATAGTAAATCGTGTTTTGCATGCGCGAGTAGGTTGCCCGTCCACCTCCCAGTCTCTCTCCCCCATCCTGCCCCTCCATCAAGCCACCTTCTGCAGCAGTTGGATTTGAAAAATTCATTCATGAAAAAAACTAAATAAAAAGAGACAAAAACAAAAAAGAGCTGCCTTTGCAAGCTTGAAGCATTGCTCTTTGGTCATTGGAACCTGCACAGCAGAGTTGGTTTTCATTTTGTCAACACATATTTATTTCTCTTTATATATATATATTTATATATATACATATATATATATATATATCCATTGAAGGTGTATTCGTCGTAAGAAGTCAGCTGCATTACGACACGTTCAAGTTTTCTGTTTAAATGTTTTTCGAGTTTTATTTATTTGAAACGTTAATTGGGATATTAGAGAAAATGAAATTGCATTTTTATTCAATAATCAAATAAATGAGAGATGAGCTATGGCTTTTCTGTAAAGAAAATAAAATTCTTATAAACTTAAGCAACAGCTGTAGCAGCAGGAGAAAATAATAAGTTTACAAAATATTAAGTTTTTTAATAAATTGGATTTAGAATAAACCTAAACTGGGATAAAAACCTAGCACACAGCTCTTCGCTCTTTCCCTTCGTATATATTTAAAAAGCTCAATTTATAGAGTTGGCAAGATGTATTAATTTGGAATTTGAATATATTATTCTACATTATTATGCACATCTCACATTCACACTGAGAGAAACTGACTTTGAATAACTCAATTCTAGAAATATTTTTCTGATCATTTCATTTGCATATTCAGCGCATTCATACCCGCATAAGGAGCTCAAAATTTTAAGAACTTGAACAGAGATTGCCGAGTGAAATTGTGGTGCAGTCGGTTGCCCACCCAACTGCCAGCAGCTAATCGGTTTAAATGCTGCTGGAGATTTGCAGCACTAAGCTGGCCCAGAGAAGAGTGAAGCTCACATTCTCATCCTCTTTGCCTGCTTCCCCCCTCTCTCTCACTCGCTCTCGCTCGGTCTCTAACTTTCTGTGCCTTTTTCCATTGCAATCGCATTTTTAATCGCACAAAACTCGCAATAAACAAAACATAATTCCCGAAAAATTCTCAGTTAGCAGCTGCAGCTGACCCCACAAGAAGTTGTCAACACTTGACAGCAGCTGATTCTGTGGAACTTGTTGTGGATGCGCGCTCCGCGCGCCCACAAGTGAGTGCAGCGGCCGTGTAGCGCCGGGTAGCCAAACATACAGACAGACAGACTAGCTCCATGTTTAATGATTGTTTATGGCTCGACTTGACTCTGGGCCAAGCACATTTCTCAGGCTTGACAAACGCCTCTGTCCCCCCTCACGCCCCCTCTCACTAAGATTGATTGCAAGTGAAATGAAAAAGAGAGATATGTTATATATATATATGAGGAGAAGTGTTAAGCCTGTCCACGGTGGTCCACAATAAATCCAAGTCTAAGCAACCTGGTCGAAACCGAAACATGACGGCACTTTTAATGTCTTTATTTACACAAACAACAAAATCGGAGCCGAGTGACAAGCGAGCGACCAGCGCGCCGATAAGGCCAACTTTACGAGCCGAGCTGAGTCGAGTCGAGCCAAGCCGAGCCTTAATTGAAACAGCATCTGGAACTTGGAGCTCTTCTTCTTGAATTCCCGAATCGCTGAAGTCTCTGAAGTCGTTGCCATTAAGGCGATAAAATGCAACGCACTTTAAACTCAGTTTTTCGGACATGGTCGGCACCTCGCCTTAGGTGAGGAGCAGACGCTAACTGGGCTTAATCGGCGCGTTGCGTGCGACACTTGGCCAAGTTGACCAACTTGGCAGCAGTCACCGTCGCCGTCGCTCACTCATTAATAAGGGTTTAGCTTAGCTGCGACCTGGACATGGACAATGCGGAGAGCATTGCTGTGAATAAATTAGCCGGCTGCGGTGGTCCACACACGGCCTGGCACAAGGCCCCAACTTAGCGATCATTATGGACCTTTGTTCGTTCTTTTCCCAAATACACTGTTCGCTAAGTTGACTCGGGTATATTAGTGCTTGCAGAGATTCACTCTCTGCCACTCCCATTGTTCGTCTATCTATATATATTTGTTACACTGTCCGCCTCGATCTGGTTCTTTCTACCGCTTTTTACTTATTTCTATAGTAATTCTCGCTCTGCTTTATTCTATCTGTTTTTACTTATTTCTATAGTATGTCTCCCTCTCTATCTCTATCTTTCTTCTTCTCACTATTTTCACTCTAAAATAGTCTTATTCTTAATCACTCTCGCAATATCCTCGCTGTTTCTTATTCTTCTTTTCAACTCTCTCTTACTCTTATTATCTATCTTTCTCACTCTTTCGTTAAAGATTCTATTTACAGAACATTCGATAACCGTATATACTCAACCAACTGGACATGGTTTTTCTTGTTGTTTTCTCTTTTGGCTGATTCTTCGTGGCTTGTTAGCTATCGCTGCGACTTTTTTCTCGTTGTTCTCTCAATTTGGCTGCAGTCGCTCGCGTTGCTCTTTGATGTCTTCTTATTTTCGGGTTATCATTTTTTATTCGGTTATTAAGCGTGTGTGCTGCAGACCACCAGCATGGCACGCTATCTCAGGGAGAGACACCGGAGAGAAGAGAGGGAGACGCGATGCTGACCATAACAGATGTGTGAAGCGGGCCAATGGAATTCTTAACAGGATTTCTGTGATAAACATGTGCATATGGTGTCATATATGGAACGATAAGGCAGACTCCCCAAACTCTTTATACATCTGTATATAAACCCAGAGGCCGTAAGTAGAGCTTGTTGAGCCCTTCCCGATAAGCATCGAAATTGGGTTCGCAAGCGTTTTTAAGTCGCTTGAAACCCGCCGACTTGGACAATATTTAACTCACATTTGTAGACAAAAGTATTAAATATCCATATCCGCCCATGGAACAAAACGCTACTGTTCCTCCAGCTTCTTGTTTCCTTGATCCGCTCGGACTCCTTTTACCATTTCCCAGCAAAAACTCGGAGCAAGCAAATCTGCACAAAAAGAGTTATTAAAAATCTATTTTTTTGAGTGAAATTTGGAAAATCTTCTTAGGTTTTTTCTGTCTGTCTCTGGCTTTGTTTGAAAGAGGCTGGGCTAAATGTGGAATTATGCTGGACAGTGGCAAACAAAAGGATTATGTCCACTTAGGGATTATTATATATGCGGCCCACGCACACATAAATTGTATCCTTTGTATCAGGCACAAAGAATTGCCAAACCAAAAGGAAATTGGCAGAAAATATGGTCAAGCAACGAAAAGAAATTGAAGTGAAGCCCTAAAACTAAATTTGCGATTAAAGGATTAACATGCATAATGTTTCCCAAATACAGAGAAAAAGAGAGAGAGAGAGAGAGAGAGAGAAAGAGAGAAGGACAGACGATAGAGAGAGATAGAAAGAAATAAACTGCTGCTGAGTTGACAACAAAGTTGCTGCTGAAGACTTTGAAGCAGCCGAGAAAGACTTTTGCGGTTGCCTACTCTATATAGAGCTCCAGGTGAGGGCCTCTGCGGTTGACGACAACAATTTAATGCACGAATGCACCAAGCGAATCAGAGCTCAGGAATCTGATTTTTGATATACATATATATATATATATATATATATATGCAAATGAGCTGCGGTTCACCAAACGCAACGAAGCTGGATACCAGTGATCCGAGTGCTCCGAGCTATGCCATGTTCCAGCCATATTCTCATGTCACCAAGCAAACAAAATGCGACTGGGTCCATCGATCGTTGTGGTTCCCACGTCGGCTGCAAATCAAAAGTCATTACGAGCACTTGCTGCAAGTGCCACTAATCCAGCAAGTGCAACATAACGCACAACCCACAACACACACATACACTTGACTGAGAGCTGGGAAATGTGAGTCCACTGAATATTTGGCTCTGCTCACATGTCTCAATTTCGTGTGGGCGCTGGGCCGATCACTTTCAGGTGTCATGCCTCACGCTTTAAGCTGGACCGACAAGCCCAAGGGCTCCCTCTCTCCTCTGCCATCTAGAAACAACCGAATGGCACAGTGAGCTAGGCCAAGAGATACCCTTTACAGCATTAGCTAACATTTGACTTTTACATAATTGATAATAGCTGCTATAAAGCATTCATTTCTAGAACTTCTACAGTCTATATACTTCGCCCTGATCAAGTATATCTGCGCGTGTGCAACCCCAACTGTGTATACCCCATTTGCGGCCATGCCCGCAGATCATACAAATAATAGAAAAAGAAAATCTGTTTGTTATTTCTTTTGATCAAACAAAATTCTTGAAACCAACCGATCGCTCGATCGGTCGATCGCTGCAGCTGCCCAAAGCTCTGTGGGAATAACCCAGGCGACTTTTTCATAACAACAACAGAAGCTGCAGCCGATCTTTAGTTGAATGGGAACAGTTACGCTATTGTCTAAATATTTGGACATTTATACGAATTTCATAACAATTTATTGAGAAGCCGTTTTTGTGCGCGTGAGAGAGAAAAGTCTCCAGCAGCAATTTGTAGTTGTAGCTTTTAAGATCGAACACAATGAATAATACTTTGCCAGACTTGGAAATACTTCACTCATATGCAGATGAGCAGCTTATGGAACCAGATCACAAATGCTTGTCGCATTCTTCCACTTGTTGAGCTGAGCTCCTTAAATCATTAAGAGCTCTAATAAGATCAACTGGTTCCCACAGTCTAGCTGTGTTTTAGCTCCGAAATAATCCTTAGTCGTACTACCTTCAAGTTACATACTCACTAAATATTTATTGTTTTACTTCTTTTTTTTTGGGAATTAAAATTGTCAGATAATTTCGGGGCACATCAAAGGACATACAGAGAGCGGCTAAGAAGCAGCAGGGTTCAGTTGCGGTTAAAGTAATTGCCAAAGCAAAATGATTTGCCCAGCAGCTAAAGCGAGGCGCACGCACAGGACTCGAGCACCGAAAACAATTAGAGCACGAGAATCTGCTTAATTGTTCTTTCGCATGCGTGTGTCTGGATTATCCTGGAATCACGCCCGGATCAAATGTATAATATATAAAGAAAACTTTATGCAAATCTTGATAAGCGGCTAAACCGTGTTGAAGTGCAGCTCAGCGACTTAAGGGACATTTGCAGCGCCATCAATTTCCATTGTCAATGAGTCCTAATCCTGGCTCTAAGCTTATTTGCATAATTAGTTCGATCAGGCAGCTGAGCAACACGTGACCGATCTTTGTGACGTTTCCTTCTACATCTTTCAGCTACCTTCGACTTCCTTCTGCTGCTGCTTCCTCTAGCTGCAGCTGCCTCCCGCAATATTCACCTTTAGCTACCTTCAGTCTCTGCTTCCTCTTCCAACTCCTGCTTTCTCCAGCTTCTACTGCTTTCAGCTCCTGCTTCCCTGCTCTGCCTCCTGCTAATTGCCCGTCAATGTCTGCCACATCAAGCGGCCTGGACTTTGATCAACTCTTCGCTCTTGCAGCACGGAGGGCCTCACAGTCTAACAACATAATTGCATAAATTGACTGACAAAATGATGCGGCGCCTGCATTGAAAGATGGCCAACACTCTAAGCCAACTCTAACCAAAGGGGCTAATTGCATGGCCAGCTAGTCGCGTCAAGGCAATCGACTGCTTGACGATGATGTATGGCCTTTAAAGAACCACGACTGCGCCACGCCCACGCCCACATCGTGGGCGTTTTTGACGACTCGATCAGGCCACGCCCACGCACATTGAAGTTGCTGGTATCGCTCCTCGGCCAGCTTCGCTGTGATAATTACACATTAATTGTTTTCAATTCCATTCGATTGTGCAGCTCCTCCGCAGGCAGGGGCTAAGTCAGGTTAGCCCGAAGGCTCCGCAAGTCGCGCCCATTGCCAGGGAGTGTTTGTTTTTGCTTTTCGGCTTTCGGCTTTTGGGTTTGGTTAATAACTAATTAAGTCTTGGAAAAATGTCCATAAACGATGCATAAATCAGAAGAGAGCGGCAGCCAGAAAGACAGAGAGAGAGAGAGAGAGAGTGCGAGAAGCTGCCTTTGGTGGTCCAACCGACGCCCACGAACTGAGGATCAGTTGCAAAGAACTAAACAACTTATCGAGCAGGCACTGCAAGGGTTTCTCATACATATTTAATTGATAAGACGGAATGGAACAACTAAGAGATGACCTGTAAACTATATGGAGAATAAAATGATATCTATTAAGTGAGCTTGAAGATATTTTTTATCTCTTTATAATAAGCTCAATTCAGGTTCTATGAACTATAAATTTGATTAAGCTCTTGAGTCTTTTGTGCTTATTATGAATCTAAGGAATAGATTCCATTTCTCTCCACTTATTTCAGACCAAAACTCCCTTTAAACACACTGCATTTCGGTACAGGGTATTAGCACATGACGCATTTATTTGGAATGTGTAGAGTCCTCAGCGCTTATCTATCGACTGCTGCCGCCCTAACAGGTAGCCAGACAACAGAATTTGGTAACAGGTAACAATTGCAACACACATAATCGTTGCAGCCCAAAGGGCAGCAGGCGGTTGGCGGGTTGGGGCTGAGGCGGGTTGCATGCAGCAAAGAGGCCACCGCAAGAGGCAACCGCAGAATTCTATTTGGAATGCGCTGACCACGACGCAGCTCCAATTGCAGCTGCAAATTTGGCACGTAAAAAGAGTGGGCGTGGCATTGCCCTTAAAGTTTAAACGGTGCAAGTTGGTGAAATTGAAAATTTTCCGACTTTGGCCCTCTAGCATTTGCCTTTGCCCAGTTGATTTTCATTTACGCTTCTCTGCCACATTCATACTTAATTAAGTCTTCACACCAAGCAGCCGAGTTTCGGGGCGCAAATTGCGTGGGCGTGGCATGGGAACTGTTTAATTGTGCGCTTCATTTTTTGAGCTGTCCCGCCGCCTGCACCCTAGGGCTTTTTAGCCGGAGCAACATCAACAGCAGCAGCAGCAGCAGCACAAAAAGTTTTAATTTCTCACTTGTCTCTTGGCACCTGCCAAGACTCGCAGCTCAGGTGCAACAAAAAGTTGGGGCGAGGGGCAAAGCCCTGACAAAATAATTAATTGCACTGTCACTTTTTAGTTTTCCACTGCAATTTGTCTTTGATTCTCTGTTTCTGTCGCCTCCTTTTAATTGCACTTTCCGAAACTCTCCAAATTACAAAAGCCGAAGGGGAACTACTTAGCGTAGGGGCTCGCCCTTGCCTAGGGCATCAATCAAATGTTTTATTGCAATTTGCGTTGTTGCACTTCCGAAATGCTGCGGCCCATAAAATCAATTTCCAAATAGAGTCATAAAAAAGACCAAAGATAAAACGTACATTCGAAACAGGTAACAAAAAACCTGGCTGAGGGTCCAAGCGAGCGTCCATTGTCTACTAAGAGAGTCGCCTTGATTTCTGTTTCTGTTTCTGTTTCGGTTCGATTCGGTTTCTGTTACTGTTTCTTCTGCTTCTTTAATAATTGTGGCTTAGCACAAATATTTTGATCATATTTCACGGCTCACACACACACAGAGAGAGAGAGAGAGAGAGAGAGAGAGAGAGAGAGAGAAGGAGTGATCAAGAGCGAGAGCTCGATTTAGGTCTGCTCATAAGCATCTAGATAGCCTCTTTTCTATAACTGTTCTTGCTTCTCAAATTCTCACACTTTCCATCGTAAATCTCACGGGTTAGCGCCGTTTTGCATCATCTCTCACTAACTCCGTCTGCCACTCTCCCTCCCTCTCCCTCTCGCTCACTCCCATGGGCATATTAAGACTTATCGGTGTTTGCTCATCCGCCTAATCCGTTGTTAGCAACACACAGAGGGAGAGTTGTCATCTCCATTTACTTCTACGAATGACAATCGAACTTACGTTTCTTTCTAACAGTAGCCAGAGGTATAAGAGAAAGGAGAAACCGTTATAGAGGCGGAATTACTGGAAATATTATGATTACATTGATATATGCCTAATTGTCTGCAAAGATTTGTCCAAGATTACAAAATAGCTGTGGCAGAAATAGGAGAAAACTAAACTTAATAAAAATGTATATTGTAAGAAATTAGAATTTGTTTTATTAAATAAATTTGAATCGATGTTAGGAGCTCACAGAAAAAAAAAAAACACTTCAAATGGATAATAAAATCTAATTCAAGTCAGTCTAGAACAAGTCAAGAAACTTCACAGTAAAGGTTTACCCCTAATTACAATTTCAGCGGCTGTTTAAATTGCAAATTGCATAAATAGAAATAATTATGAAAAATGAGTTAAGATTGAAGCTAATGAAAAGCTTGTTCAGTTCTATGGAACTGGCGCAACATGCAGGCAATTCCAGGGTAGTCAAGCGTGCAGCTTCTTTAATAGATGTTTTATGCAATTGCAGCGTATGCTTAGGCATTGATAGAATTGTTTAAAACTGAGCTAATTAGGTGCAACACACGGCGAGTGTGTGTGTATGTGTATGTGTGGCAGGTGTGTGGCAAGTGTTGCAAGTGGCAGCTGGGCATGCGCCGGGCTATGACCATGACGAGCAGCAAGCTTTAACTTCAGCTTCAGTTGCTGTTGCTGCTGCTACTCCCGAGGCGTCGCAGTAACAAGCGAGTGCGCCATTTGATTATATAGCAACTCGTTCCGGAGCTGGAGCTGGAGTTGGAGCTGCCGGGGCTGCAGTTGGTGCTCGAGGCATGTTCTCTTTATCAATATATGCCACATATGAGGCCTCCTTTTTGGGGGGGCCCGTCGCTAATGATGATTATGCTTTGTGTATGTTGGATGTTGTTTTTAGCAATTGTTGTTGCTCTAGTGTTGGTTTAAGCGTGTTCGTTACGCTTCGCAGTTGAATCAACAGCAACAACAGAACTTAACTTCGAGTTAAAGTTAATGTTAATGTCTGCAATGCGCGTTCTAGAAATTATAATGACGAAAGATGAGCTCCAGCAAAGTGCAGAGTCATCATCACTTGGCTGGAACGATGTCAGAGCCATGTGACAAAAGGCCGTAACACCCAGCTCGAGCTCTAGCTTCAGCTTCAGCTTCGACGCCACCTCACCGCTCTACTCTGCTCTGCTCCAGAAAGCAGCCACGCATCTCTTGCCACCCGCACTGCGCAATGAAAACAAACTAAATATATATATATATATAAAGTTATTACAATTTCGTATTTATTTTAGCCCAGCTCTTCTTAATTGGAAACATTTTCCCAAAGACTGCGGCGACCTTCTCTCCCTCCTCCTCCTCCGCCGCTTATGGCAGCAACTCGAGCACACCAAGAAGTCTAATTACCAGAAGTCGGCTCCCTGCTCTGCCCCGCCAGCGTGTTTTTTGGATTCAAATTTTGCTTATTTTTTTTTTGACAGCAACTTTTGTTGAACTACAAAACTAACATAAAACGACTAAGAGCATGAACAGGAGCAATGCATGACTGAGAGATACTCTATAGAGAGATAGAGAACTAGAGTAGAGGTAGAGAAATATATATATATAGACTTAGAGAAAAAGACTGAGTACTCTCAGCCTATATACAGAAATAAAGATAGAAAGAGAGAGAGAGAGAGAGATTACTCTCAGACTATAAACACAGTTAAAGAAAGTGATCGACTCATATTCTATAAAGCTACTCTCACACTACAAACATACAAAGAGACATGTTATATACCAAATTGCACGTCACACGAACCAACCATATACTATCCCTTGCCAGCATTTACAGGGTATTCAAAAAAGGGCAAAAGACATAACAAAAAATAGCAAAGTCATTTAATTGCGAAAACGCGTTTTAATTGCTTTTGGGGTGCCAGAGTTCCCAACCGAAATATGACATGGCTAAGAGAGCGCTTTTACTACTTGGCCAGGCACGTTAGCTGGGCCAGCTTGGCACTTGGCCTGTGTGAGCTTTCCCAGCATTAGGTATTTTAACAACTAGCCAAAAACAAAAAAAGTGCCGCATAATTTGGTTAGCCAAAAGGGTCAACAGCGCAGTTGTTTGGCCTCATCCGTGAGCTTTAAGTGACAAAGCTTAGCTGGGCAATTTAACGGCTAGTTTCTCGTTTAAATTCGGCTACGCTTGGCAAAGGCCAAGTATTTCTCTTTTTTTTTAGGGTTGGCTCTGCCTCTCTGCAGGATTAGCTACAACAATTTGTTAGGCGCGCTTGTTAGCTACATAAAATCCTAATTTTATTTGACTGTTTCGCCGGCGGCCAGCACCGGCCCACCTGAGCTCTATAAATTGAAATCAATTGTTGCCACAGATCTATGCCATGAGAAACAACAACGCCAAATGCAACTGCAGCGAACAAACAGCAGGCAGCAACAGGCAGCAGCCAACTAACTGGCCGTGGCTCATAAATTGAGCCGGATTGTCATGGCCGACGGCGTTGTTTTGGACATTGATTGCCAGCTTCTACATATTTTCCCACAGTGCGGCGTTGCCCGAAAAGTGAAAGAACCTCCAAGGAATTGAACCAGTTAGTAATGTGCAAATGCAGCACACGAATGACAGCCAAAGCAGCTGAATACCCTGTAAGCACACACAACTCACACTCTCAGTTCTTGGCAAAGCAGTGCACAGTGAATGCAATTCTTATTCTCTCGCTCAAATAGGTGTGACCATATATTGGGGCATATTTATGTAGAGTAAATGGTAAATGGCTGATGGACAGGTGCGCTTTAGGTATTTTTTCATTTCATTACATAACAAACATAAAGAACCCATATCAGTTGCTTACAGGGTATTTTAGTAAAAAGTTATTAAATACTGGCAATTTGAAAGGGTTGGCAACGTGTGGCAAACACTGTGACATGGCATGCAGCATGGCGTGGGGCACACTATGGATTTATGCACATACATATGTGTTTGTGCATGTAATCCGCTTTTGTTTTTGCTTTATTTTTTCTGTTGTAGCTTAGGCGCATGCCGCAGCGCCAATTACGCGTCTCTAAACAGCTGAGCCGATAGTCCTGGTTGCTGGTTGCGTTCATCGTCCGCAACTGGGCACAAATTAAAATTACACCCGCGGGCAACAAGTTCCATCCCAGTCACAGTCCCAGACCAAGCCCCCCTCTTCATTCCCATCCCTCCTGCCGAATAGCATCCACATACATATGTAGTTTTGCTGCGGTTCGATTGTGTTCTAAAATGATAAACGTTGCCAGACAGTCGAACAATACAAAAGAGAGCGAAACAGAGTGCGAGTGAGAGGGCGACCGAGAGCGAGATCCATGGGAATTACACTAATTTAAAGTAATTGGCTATAGTTTTTCACTTGGCATTTAAATATGTGTCCCGTGCTTGCCTGGCCGAGTGGCCGACTGGCTGACTGGCTGACTGGCTGACTGGCTAGCAGCGGCTCCACAATTTTAATCGATTTGCGTATATAGCGTATATAGACACACATACATGCATATACATATAGTACGAGCTGAATGGCTGGCGGACTATTAAAAGGGCCCCAAGCCGAAAATGAACAACTGGACGAAGCGTACCCAAAAGTGGGCGTCGCCCGAAACTGAATGGAAAATGAGTGAGTTGTGCGCGAATGCGAATTGCAGCAAGCCTCCTCCAACTCTTCACAGCTCCGCCAATCTCTCAGTGAAGGCGCATTCCAAGTAGCGCATATGCTGCACAAATTGACTCTCGAGCGGCGGCAGCAGCGGGAGCAGAAGCTGGGCACAAGGCAGAAAAAGACGTCGCAGCGGGCTCAAAGCAAAACTAATTAAAATTGCCCCAAAACAGAAGAGAGCGGGTGTGTGTGTGTGTGTGTGTGTGTATATGTGTGTGTGTGCGGATCGGTACCTGGGCGATTGCCCAACAACCTTTTGCCCATCTGCATGCCTCATCTGCGTCATTTGCCTGCGGCTGTGCCCGATCCTATGGACGACTCGCTCCCATTTTCTTAACCACTAAAATTAATAATAAGTGATCTGGATCTGGTTGCGAGGATCCCGAAGACAAAAATAAAAAAACAGAAACAAAAAAGCATAAATAAATGTTATGTGTTTTTTGCCAGCCACCACAGGAGCAGCCGCAGACTCGAGCTCCAGGAAAACAGCACACACTCGAAAAAAAAGACACAGAGGAGGAGAATATAACACAGCAAATCCATAATGCGCCCTGCTCTCAATTGCTGTTGTTGTTGTTGGCACCTTTGTGGCCCGCGGCGAGACAACAAAATCATTTCACCGCCGCCTGTTTGGACAGTGCAGCAGCAGCGGGAGCAACGCCAGCAGGAGGAGGGTGGTCAGAACAGTCAGAGCAAGAGGAGGCAACGGGCAACGTGCAACGGGCAACTGGCAGACACAGCGCCCATTATTGATTGGCTAATCAAATCAT
This sequence comes from Drosophila mettleri, assembly GCA_035047625.1. Classification (NCBI taxonomy): domain Eukaryota; kingdom Metazoa; phylum Arthropoda; class Insecta; order Diptera; family Drosophilidae; genus Drosophila; species Drosophila mettleri. The sequence continues at coordinate 434,286 of JAWNPI010000103.1, read as the reverse complement.
TTGAAAGCACAACGAACAACTCCCCGCACATTCAACGACAGCCGCAATTATCATTCCAAACTCGCGCACTGCCAATGTCTAATTAATAATCCCAGCGATTAGCCAAAAGCCACAAAACAACGCCTCAAAACCTTAACTCTGCAGCATGGGTGCCCCTAGTTCCCCAGCGTCTGTCTGCGGCTGCGGCTGTGGCTGTGGCTGTGGCTGTGGCTGCTGCTGTCTTTTGCGGTTTGCAGTCATCGTTTATTAATTAAAAGTTGCTCAGCTTTTGTTTTTCTGGCGGCTCTGCTGCCTCACCAGCCAGCCACAGATCCTCTGGCCGCCTCTGTGCCCAGCTCATCTCAACACCTACAGGGCAGAGCACCAACCGCCAGCCTAAGCCCAACTTCAACTGCAAAGTCCAGCTGCTTTTGTTTCTGCTCACTCGCAATCTCTTGCATCATTATGCTCTTGCTCATGTGAGAGTATCGCCGACTCTTGGTTAAGTTTGCCAAGCACATCTAATGATATCGTATATATAATGTATATAATAATCGAACTCTTGGCAAAGTTCTAAGTTCATAATCTCTCTAAGCGCTCAAAAGTCAATAATGTATTCCCAGAGTTTATGAATCTGAATTAAATTTATTTTTCTCCCAGAACTTTCTCAGCCCCCTCTTCTCTAAAAGTGATACCAAATAGCTTTACCTACCTAGCTTTATCTTAAACTCTGCTTACTTTGCCACTCTTAATTTTCCTTCCTTCTTCTTCTTTGCTTTCTTCTCTTTAAAGTGCATCCGCAGTTCGTCTCGTCGCTCTTCTCTCTATGTATTCATTTCATTTCATTCATTTGTTTGTCTCGCGGTTTTTCTTTCGGCATTAATTAGTCGCCATTCGCGTGGCCATTTAGTAGTTGCCCCACCTGGCAGGACCTGTTGGTAGGTGTTCCCCTAATGAGTTTGGGGCGGAGGTGAGGGCGGCCACGCCCAGCTATGGAGCTCGTTCGGTAGGTGTACTTGACTGGGACGGCCTCCAATGTTTGCTTAAGTTAACCAACTAAATAAGTTTATTAGCCAGATGCGAAAAGGCGTTTCCAACCGAGTGTGTGTGCGAGAGAGACAGAAAGAGAAAGGGAAGGAGTGTGTGAACTCTATGAAATGTTAAGGAGTCCATTAAGAATGCATTATTGGGCCATAAAGCAAGCGCAATTTTAATAATCAAAGATGCTCATTAAGCGCATTTAATGCATGCATGCAGGACACGCATGCAGGACATGTTCAAGTACATGACAGTTGGCAATCAGAGTGGAAATTAAGATTAAATGGAAAGCGATGTAATTGCAGATTTATGCATTGCGCTGTGCTGTGCTACACTGCCGAAGTGTTTGCACGTCGTTCACTATTTACCTAGAGGGTCAGATAAATCCAGTGAAGCCACAAAAATATATATTTATTTATATATATATATATATATATGTGCCAGTATATATTCATATCAGCGGCAAGAGTTTGAGTGTTCATTTGGCCGGCAGCAGCTCATTAAATATTGGCAAATATATGAAGAGAGCGAGCTGCATTAATGAAGCTCTGTCAAGGTTCTGTGCTGAGGATAAATATTAATGGACCTTATTCAATCTTAATGCGAGCAGCTTTAAGTGGACGACTGCCCAATAGAATCCAGTTTGCAGCATTGCCGCATTCCTCATTATCCTGCCTAATTGAATTAATTTTGAATGAACAGCTCGCTCGGCCAAAGCCGACAATTAAATTTTCGGCTTTCGACTATTTGGCAATCAGGATTCGCATTTCCATAATCTGCTGCCCATTGGCTATGCGAAATTAAATGCCAATTAAATGGGCGAGCTACAGTCATGTCCTCCTACTGGTCCCTCCCCTTCTGTATCTCTCTGTCTCTTGCTAATAATAATCGAAGAGGCGAAAATGGAAATTGATTGAAAAGCAAACCACAAATATGCAACAATCGATAGCGCATAGAAAAGTTAACAATGGAAACCAACTTGTTTTGAGGTATTTATCTCTTTTGGGAAATTTTAGAAATGGCTTCAATTTAAAGCAGGATTTTTCAATTCATTATGTAACTGTAAAGTTTTCTTTGAACACTAAATATAATAATATCTCCTTTGATCTTACACCACATTCATTCCATATGAAAACCCAACAAATAAGAATATTGCAGTCGGGCGTCACAGCTGCATGATACTCGTTCACATATATATACATAAAAAGATATTTATATACATAAATATATATCAATTTACTCGATCTATAGAAGAGTATACAGTTTTCTTGGTTTGCCACCCCCCAATGTGCGCATCTATAGACAAAATTGATTTTGTTCAGTTCCTGCTGAAGCGGACACTTTTCATAGGACAATACCAAAAATTTGTGCACCTAAATTAATTTAAACAAATAAAACCAATACACTCTGTTGACTTTGTGTGTGAACATGAAAAAATAATTTGTCTAAGCTATTTTAACTTTCGCTCTCTTTCGCTCTTTCTATAACCTCCTATTCTTATTGAAAAATTTTGTGTTTCTGCTGTCATCCTAAACATTATCAACACACAGCTTCTGCTGCTGTTGTTAGCAGCAGCAAATCCTTATGCTGCCTTCTCTGCTCTTATCCTGCACCTCATCTAAATTCTTTTCTCTGCTTCCTTTAATAAAAATTCATATTTATTGCAAAATGTTGACACAAAAGGCCAAGATTCTGACCTGTCACCCATCACATGTTGCGCCACACAGGAACAGACTCTGAGCGAGCGAGCGAGAGAGTGAGGCAGCATATGGCCAGGATCAGAGCTGTTCCTGTTGCTGGCACAGAGGACTTGTGGCAAGGCAAGCGGCAGCTGTTGCCATCAAAGTCGCGTGGCATTTGGAAAAGGAGCGAAAGTGAGGCTGAGAGGACGACGCCCCAAGGAGCGTGCTTAGCACAATTTGTTATGAAAGATGCGCGCCAAATAGTAGTCCTCGTAGCGAGGTCTTTTCCGCTGTCAGTTGTCAGTCAGCTAAAGAGTCAGACAGCCAGTAGCGGGACGACGCACTTACTTTCCTCTAATGATGATGCTGTCAGATTTGCATCGCCTTAGCCACAACAGTTGGCTGACTTGCCACGCACGCCGTGCCGCATTTTCACTTTTCCCGAAATGAAAAGTGTTTTTCTATTCAATAACTTTGGTAAAATTTCCAACAGATGCCGACTATCCTTATCCTGCATCCAAATTTTTGTTTTCTTAACGAAAATGAAAATTAGTTTTGACGCTGTTTTGACGGCTGTTGCTGCCGCTGCCCCTGCTGCTGCTTCTGCTGTTATCCCTCTGTATGAGGGGTTCAAACTGTTGCCTTGATTGAGGTCCTGGACACTCGCTTGACCGCTCACATCTCCCTCGCTATTTCTCTCTCCCTCCCTCCCTGCAGAGCATGGCATATGGCAAAGATCATGGAGCGTGCCGAGCACACGAGTTCCAGGAATTGCTGCGCAGAATCTAATCATAATATATATTCCCCATAATTGAGGCTGACTGAGTCGTTCATTAAGTGACTAATCGAATATTAGCATATGTTTAATGGACTGCACCGTTCACCTAAATGAGGCAAATATTATATAATTTATAATAATAATAATAATAATAATAAGATTGCCGTCGAGTCATAAATATAGAACAGAAAATATGAATCTTAAAGAAATATAGAAGGAATTCGAAAAATTCGAATATCAAGAGAGAAATACGGAAAGTGAGATGGGAAACTGATATAAACCTGAGCTTATCTAAATCGCACAGACAATGCTTATATATTTATAGACTTCATAGGAGTACTTAAGTTATATATTTAATAAACAGTCATAGACAGACGGAAGGGCAATAATAGCAATAGAAGCAGCAACAGTTATGGAGACAATTTTCTGGCAACAGTTTTTCTTTCTACCAAATCTTTAATGCGTAACCGAATTTTCGTTTGGTTCCATTGATTAGTTTCACAATCCAAATCCAAAATGTTTGTGTTTGTCATCGCAGTGGCTGCACCGCAGGATATCCAGTGAATGAGAATTTTTAAGTAACCGGGCCAATTTCCATTTGTCGATGACACGTTCGCACACGCACGCAGAGAGTGACATAGGAGGGAACACACAGAAACATATTATGCATGAACGTGTCCTTTGGCAGGAGAGCTAATGCCACAAATGCCAGCAAAGAGATAGAAAGTCCCAAATTTAATGCGAATTAATTTCCATTTTTTTCATTGCCCTCTCGTTGTTCAACCATAAACGTGACTGGTTTCTAGTCACAACTCCCGACTTTTTGGGAATGTGTGCCACGGTCAGCCCATGACAAATCGCAGCGCGTGAGCCGATGAATTGGCAGAGCCTGGACCTGAGCCCGAGCCCGAGCCCGAGCCCGATTTTCCGCAGACAATGGCACAGCGTGTGTGGCTCGGATCTTTGGGTAAATGGGAAAACGGGAAAATGGGCAAATGGATAAATGGGCAAATGCATTTAAAGCGATTGTCGAATTATTACGCAAAATTGAGTTGCACAGTCGAGAGGGCGAGAGGGACAGGGCTTGGCGATAGGGTGGGCAACCCTTCAATATGTTTGCTGTGTTTAGCTGCATCGCTCCAGAGCCAAATAAATTCATATTAGCGCTGCTGTGGAAATTATCAGCACGCGATTGACGCAGCGGCCTGTTACTAATTACCCCCGTTGCCGCCTTCCCCCTCTGTTTTAAGTACGCCCCTGATATGCTACAATTGCGGGCAGGTGCAACAATTGCTGCAGCCGCCTGATTGAGTTGCACTCACTCGCTCATACTCTCTCCATCTCTCTGTCTCTCTCTCTCGCTTACATACTCTCGTTGGCTATGCAGAGCAGCAGAACGACTCGGCGTCGGGATCGTCGCGAGCGGCGCGTGCTTTACCCGACCCGGTTTACCAGGTTTACCCGTTGCCTTAACTCTGGATTCGTGTCTGTCGCTTCCGTGCGCCAGCTGCAATTTGTGCCTCATTGCAGCAAAAACTAAAAAAAGGGCAGCCGGAACGTCGATGGGGCGATGGGCTTACTCTAAAAAAGTGGACTGAACTTAAGAATAAAAACATTTAAGCTTAAGTAAAAAGCGAACGAGTCATACACTATAAATACAGATCATGTTAGATAAGAGGGAATATAACTGAGGTATATAGGAATTCAGGAAAAGGAATAATAGGTCAGCAAGGCTAAGGACAGTTTTCTATGCAAATTATTTCTAAAGAAAACCCTAGTTATTATCAACTACAATTCATTTAAAATATCATTGATATACCCTGTGAAATCTTTCTGCTAGCTTATCCTAGTTTGCGGTCACAAGCCCCTTTGCGTAGCTAATATGCCGCCCCTTTCACTTCGCGTATAATGTTGATACAATTTCATAAAAACAAAAACCGAAAATAAAAAATGAGAGGCAGCATTTAAAAGGCCAAGCGAGGCGTTTTACCGGCAATTATCGCGCTGCCCGTCAGGCAGGGAGGGAGCTGCACAGGTCTGTACGGGGCGGAGAGAGGCGGATGAAGTCGGCGCTACTTTAGCTGAAACTCTTCGATGCGCTCGAGCCTCGCGCCGATTTGGGTTCATTATAAACCACAACAACAACAAAAGTGGGGAAGAAGTTATTCAGAGAAACATAAGCGAAAAGACCGAAAAAAAAAGGTTTGCAACGCAAACGAATCGACGGGGCTTTGGTTCTTCTTTTTTCGGGGCTTGCAACCTGTTGTCAGAGGGGGCTCGCGTGTTGTAATTGCCCATCGACGTCTGCAGCATCTGGCGGCGCAGTTTATCGTGCCTCCACCTGCTCCTGCTCCCGCTCCCGCTCCCGCTGCGACTCCCGATCTCGCTCCGTTCGTGGTGTACTTCAACTCAACCGCAGTGTCAATAATCGACAGCTGCCTCGGCATTTATTTTTTTGGGGGTCCGACTCCCCCTTTTTACATAACTTTTGCCCGCGGCCCAGCTGCCAGCCTCCACACCTGCCTACCGCCTGTCTGACAAGCCCCACCTGTCCTCCCTTGCCCACTCCCTGTTTCCCTCCTTCCGCTTGCTGCACGTTTTTCACGTTTTACCGCCGTCAATTTTTGTTGAATGCAGCTTTCAATTAGCCGCCTGCTTCTTGTAATGAATGCCGACAACAACGTTGGAGCTTCAAGTGACGACTTGTCGAGGCTTCACTCGAGCCCTCCGAGCTGAGTGGATGAAAACGGGGAGCAGCAGCCCGCCGAGTGGGTCGCCGCCGCAAGCACGTGCCACATTGGGGCAGGAGGCAGCATGCGCCAGGCTCTCGACTCTCGGCTCTCGGCGGCCTTAAGCTGAGCAATTTACCAGAGATTGACAGCATAATCCATCATTGGCAGTAGCCGAGAGACAAAAGCAGACGGAGAGAACGAGCGGCAGGAGCTGAGTCCAGTTTGTGCCCCGATAATCTTGTAACTGGTAGCTGGGGTTTTCACAAACAGCCCAACAGGTGCATGTGATATTTATGGCAGGTAACGCAACGAGGTGGCCCATAAAAAAGTATGTTCGTTAATTAATGTGACGGTCGTCGAGCAGAGCGAACAGAGCGAAATCCTGTCAAGGCAGCTGAATCGCAATCGTTAAAGGATTTTATCGTATTAAAAGTGAAAATATACTTTCAAAGGGATAAGCGAGTAAAGAGAAGTTGTATTACGTAAAAAGTGAAAAGGTACTTAAGAAAAATGGGGAAGACCATGAAACTGAAAGAACTAAGAGAGAATTCGGATACTGAAAAGAGTTCACAACTTTTTAATTTTTAAAATTTGCCATGCACCAACAACTCTTAAGTGCATTAATACCTATTATATTTATGAAGTAGAACAAATAATAACTGTTTCCTCTTAAAGCTCATACCCAAATATTCCATAGATAAATTCCTGTTGCTTTTCCCGTATCTCTCATTTCTTTACTCCTTACTAAAACTCCCGATTTATTTATGCTCTGGACAAAAATATAAATATTATTAAATATAGCAGTGAAACCTTCATTAAATTTCGACTATTTTTTAGTGGAAAAACATTAAACATTATTTATTTAATTTTACTCAACACAAATTTCAAGTCCTTGTAATTTTGCTTTGTTTTACTTTTTTCAACAAGAGTATCATAGTTTGTCGTCAGTTGCCCTTTCCTATTCCTCTTTAACAAGTCAAACTAATTCAAAAACTGCAATTACTAAAATTCAAACTCAGACAAAATAGATTGTTAAAAAAGTCATAAAATTATTTCCAGTTAAAGTGAAATGCAGAAAAGGTGCCATGAAAACCAATTAAATTATTCGTAATGAGAAACGTAAAACCCTTTTTTATTCATTCTCTAACAACTTGTGCCCTGCGGAAAAAGGATACGATTACTAACAAGCGTTTTCGTAGGGAAAAACTATTTGAATCTCGTTTAGAATAATTTTTAATGTTTGCGCAAATCCGTAATTAAATTTATTTGATAGCTGAGAACAGAAAGCAATTCATTAACGAACTAAGTGAGGGTGGGTAAAGGCTGGGTCAAAGGGGTAGCATGGGTAAGTGGGTCGGTGTGGGTAATGAGAAGCAGACAGGATATCCATTTGCGTGGTCAGCGTGTCGCGAGGATCACGCCGTAAGCGCAAATTAAAACTAAATTACAAAGCTGACTGACTGACTGAATGGACTAAGGGACTCCTCGGAAGTGGGAAAAAAAAGGGAGTCTATCGGAGGGTTGGCCCAGTGAGCACGTATTGGATTTCAAGTGTCAACGTCTGGCAGTTGTCTACTCCACAAAAACTCAAGGGGTAGAAGGTGATATTTAGCCAGCCAAGGGCTGGGGGTCAACCAAAGAGGAAGTCACAGAAGTGCAGCCAGTCACGGATTTGGCTTAAGGAGTACGTAAGACTTTCATTCTCTCTTGGTGAGGTGGGCAGTTTGAGTTATGGACGTTCACTTGGCATAACAATATTTCAAATTGGCCCAGACAGCTTCCGTTTGAGGCAAGTGCAGCCAAAGCTGAAATGCAATAAAACGGCAAGGAGAGAGAGAGAAACAGTGTGTGTGTGAGAAAGAGAGAGAGAATGAACCAAAAGTTTTCAAAACTCTCCTCCACACACACAGTTGAAACCGAACTTTTGTAATAAAATGTTCATTAGTGCGCCAACCCCTGCTGAGCTTCATGTCTTCCATAGCTCCCTAATCCCCTCCAGCCGCAGCCATGTGTGGCCGCAGCAGCGCATGAATTGCAGTTTTAATGTGTTGGCAGCACTTTAACCAACCAAGTGTTGGCGGTGGAGTAGGTTGGACCTTGTCCAGCTGCGGTCCAGTTTGAGTGCTTGCCGACCAGAGAACAGCACGGAACAGACGGGAGCAGAACGGAGCAGAGCGGAGCACGATTCCAACTTTTCGCCGCGTAATTAAAACCAAAGCATCCCAAAGTGGACAAGTGCCCCTTAACTGATTAGCGCAACGAGTGGCGAAGCCCTATACCCTGCCAGCATCTCCTCCCTGCCGTCTCCAGGGTCAACTGGGCAGGGCAGCTCATCATAACTCGGCTGCCCGAGCGACCGCGTTTTTAATACGTTTCTGTGGCTGCCAACAACATTGTCGCTGCAAGTGGAGCACGGACGGGGCAAGGCGAGCAAGTAACAAAGCCAACTAAAGTTGTTTCAATCAATTTTATAGAACTGCGGGTGGCCCAACTACTCGAGGCGAGGGCACACATAAAGACCTGCTAAATTAAGAGCTTTTATATGTTCAACTTAATCCAAGTGGAATTTAGAAAATTATATTTTATTTTCTAGCTTTGGGAAACTAAAATTGGAAAACTACAAACTGCAGCTCTAAATCTAACTGTCTTGATACAAAAACTTTCATTGGGTATCGCCTAGACGAGCACTCATGCTCCTGCTATCTTATATTTTTCCAAAGCTTCTTGAAATACTTTGACTTGTCCAGTTAAGACATGCCATATGCATATGTTCCTACGTTGGGCGAGACATTTCACTCGAAAAATAATTCGGACTCTATGCCAAAGCTCTTAATCTTTATTTACATTGCTTGACTTATTTTGCTCAACAAAACGAGCCTTTGCTTGCACATGAACGAGCTGCTGCTCCGATTCGCATTCGAGCAGAAATAATTTCTTAATTACAAGTAAATTTCTGGCCAAACTTTGTTTCAAATATATAGAAAATGTCAAAAAATAAAAGAGAATGAGATGAACTAAAATGTTTTAACAAGGGAAAATGTGCTGAGCCAGCAAACAAAATTGAAAGCAGTTGAAACTAATTCGATGCACAAAACTGCAACCGAGTAAATTTACATTTGAAAGCGATGCCATGGTGGAAAATGGGTGGAAATACAAAAAAAAAAAATAATAAAAATAAAAAAAAAAAAAACAAATGCAAATTTGTCATTTGCCAGCTGCAGAAGCCAGACGCGCGATGGCCAATTGTAAATGGAATTGAAAAGAATTGATTGAGCTGTATAGCATATACGAATATACACAGATATAGATATAGAAATAGATATGGAAATACATATATAGGAAAGAGTGGAGGCAGCATAATGGACAAGTAATGAGACTGTCCGCAACACAACTAGTTATTCAGGATTCTCTTCGTCTGCTGCTCCTCTGCTGCTGCTGCTGTTGACGAAGAGTGCTTAAATTTATCTATTGGATTTAGGTCTTTTGTAAAGGACATTATGGACAGAGCCAAAGACAAATTGCAAATTTATTGTTATTGTCAAAGCGAAGGTCTGCGGGAGAAGAAGGCAAGATGTTGGCAAGCAAAGCGAGTTGAATATGCATAATAAAAATGTCAATCAATGAACTGCAACGAGTATCCTGGCGAGGCCTGACAAGTCCTGCCTCGGTATCCATTCATAATTGAACATAAACATTGCATTCAAGTAGTAATTGTTGAAATTATTGAGCGCAGCCTAATCCCAAAGCGAACCGAACTGGACACCCGGACACACAGGACATACGGAGCATGCACATGCCGGGTCAGTCAGTTAAGCAGGACATTCGTATGCCAAGCATTCTGTGGCGCAGTTTTTCCCAGGACATTCAACGCCAGCCTTAAGCAAAGAGCAAACGCCTTTTGTTTCACTCTGTTGATTCAAGGACTTTGGCTAAGTCAGACCAGAAGCAAGGGCTCAATGGGAGCAAGCAAATCGAAAGACAAATTTTAAATTGGCTTCGAACCGGACATATGACTTGAGTAAACACAGTTTAAATGAAAATATCTTGGATGCCTAAACGTTTCAGGATCAGCAAGGATACACAGCTGAAAATGTAAATTGCAAGAGAGCAGTCTTAGGTCTACAGATTATGGTCAAAAGGTAAAATCAAAATGTCTGCTGAAATAGAAACGTCTTTTGAGCCATTTATTCTCTCCTTAACTGTGGCTATATTATCATTTGGGTTTTCCACTGCCTTACACTAGATCTGTCTATCAAATAGTTGGGCCGAGGGCTCACACTGCGTCACATGCCACTTAATATTAATGCTGGCGAGTCGTCTGCATCTGCGTTACATTCTGGGAACTTGCTCGAGAGGCGCGCCTGGGCATGGCAGCACTATAGACTAGTTATCCTTATGCAGGACACATGACTTCTAATGCGGGAAAAACACACTCACACACAAACGCAGGGAGAAAGAGTCGCACATAGTTTGTGGGAACTTTCGGACAAGTGCAACACAAAAGTCGAAGTCGCGAAAAACGCGTTGAGCAATTCAAATGAAAATCCGCAATGCAACGGAAGGAGCAAGGACAGCGCACAACGCAGGACCTGCAGCAATCTTCCTGTGCGGAAATTCCTGAATCGCACATGTGGCACGCACATGTTGCTGCTGCTGCGGTGGGAAAAAACGATGCGACAAGGAATTCCCCGAGAGCAGCTCGCCATGCCACGCCCACACGCCCACATAGGCGGCAATTATGAGTACCTGTGCCTGTGCCTCTGACTGCGACTTGCTGAAGTGTGGAGGCTAAAAGGTGACTGGGACGTGCCTCCCAGACTTTTGAGAGAACGTGGGAAAAAAGGATTTACGATGACGTGCCTGGTCATGGCCATGGCCATGGGCACGGTCATGGTCAGTCTCTCTCTCGCTCTCTCCTCTGTATGTGTGTGCGGGCTTACCTGTTGCACATGTTAAAAAGTCATCATAAATCTCAGTTGAGAAGAGTTGCGGGTGATTTGGTGTGTGAAAAACTAACTTGGTGAATGTTTCGGAAAACGCGTTTTCACTTTTCATGCTCTGCGAGAGAAGAGCAGAGATTCCTATATGAGTGTGTGTTTATGTGTGTGTGTGTTATCTTATCTGTTGGGCATCTGTGTAAATTCCCGGCTTATCATGCAAAACACGTACCGCACGTTCTTCTGATCCTGCAACGTAGCTGCTTGAGCTACTCTGCTACTCCTTTTGTGCAACATTTTGTGGCATTTTCATGCGAAGGCTTAAACTGCCTCCGGATCAGAGGCTCTGGGCATCCTCTACAACTAATAATTTGTATAAATATTTAGTTTTGCTACCGATTCGTATCTATCTAAGCAAACCTTTCTCTTTAGCGAAGGTGTGAAGTTAAAAACCTTCACAATTTGAGCGCAGTTGTTGAAGATACTGAGAGAGCTCTTTCTGTTGAATGCCTCATAACATTATCATAATCTTTCAGCCTACCCTCGCTTAAGAGCTTATTCACTCACTTAAACATCCATCTGTTTATCCATATCCCTTCAGAACAAAGAAAGTTTCAATTAATTTATACTGAAGGTCAGTTGTTGGCAACGTTTCCCTAGAACGTTTGACAACTCATGAGATTTCATCACAAAAGCAAGCTCTGCAGCTGCTTGGCGGATCAAGTCAATGACTATGGTAAAATCAATCATGAATCATACCGTTGTGCGTTGCTCAACACATTGCCAGCCGATTAACTAAGCGCACATTACGCATAATCAATCGAACCGCAGCAACAGCGCAACGGAATTGCACAGGTACATACATAGCTGCACTTTGTGTGTGTTTGCATTGTATGAATGGTATCAATGGAATGCGACTAAGACGGACGTTTGTTGTATCACACATGAAATTCAAGTTTAAAAGACCGGATTTGCTAGACAGGCATGTTGCAGAGCGCCAGAATAATACTCTTATACGCTTACGCTCGCGTAGTCGGAAAACGAAAACACAACATGCAACATGTTCGAATCAAGTTTGAACCGATCGCTCTCTGCCTTCGCAAAGACTGCTTCGGTAAAGTATAAGAATACTTTTATACTTAAATATATAGCATAAAAACCCTTCTTTTGCAGTTAGTTTAGCACCGAACGTAAGTAGATGCAGCGGTTGCAACCGGCTTGGTTCGACGAGTTGTGCCACTCTCCCGCTGTTGCTCTCTCTCTGGCCGCTCACCTGCCTGTTTGATGGCAACCCACCCCCAAGTGCATACAGTCGTATGCGAGAAGTTGCGCGGCCAGCTATTTAAAGAACGAATTTGCTTGGAGCTGCTTTAGTTGCGTGCGAGACGCGAATGCGAGAGCATCGTGAAAAGAAATAACAGAAATTCAATTAAATTGCGTGAGACTCGAATTTAGTTAACGGCTAACGGAACGATAAACAACATACAAATTCGAAATATAAAATTAAAATATATAGTGTGTGTAAAGTGCAAAAAAAAAAAGCAAAAGCAATAATAAATATTTCGCTCTATACTCAAAATGAATTTTATGAGCATTAAAACAAAGTTCAAAATTTCAAAGCAGCAACAAAAACAAAGTGAAAAACTTCAACAACACAAATACTCAATCTAACTGAAACAGCAATTGGATTAAAGGCGCGCCCCCTTTTGACACATTTTGGATAAGCTGGCGATACCAAAAAAAAAATTAAAAAATATTTCACAAAAATATAGAAAATCCACAATATAAAGGTAAGAAGAAGACAGCCAAGTTTGACCTTAATGACAAAAATTGCAATAGAAATTGTCACAGACAAGCGAAAAAGGGGGGAGAACGAGAAAGCCAAGGAGTGAGAGAAACAGAAATAAGTGCAGCGTGCAGCAACGCGTAATGAGTTTGTTCAACTCAACAGTTGTTGCAAGTCGCGTTTCATTTTGTACTTTTTTTTTATGGTTGCTGTTGTTGTTAGGGGTGGCAGCAAGGTGCCAGTGTAGCAAAAATGCAAACATGGCAGCCGAATGCAAGTGCAAGCGGGAGAGCGTAAGGGTCATGTGAAACAATGCGGCGGCGGCAATTGGCGTTTGACCAGCGACGAGTTTGAGTTAATTTCATTTCATACGCAACATGTCTCATGTCTGCTGTCTGCTGTTAATTGGTAAACGTGCAACACGCGAGCAGCAGCAGCAACAATTTCGAATTTTTCATGCTGTTTGCTTATTTGGTGCAACTTGCGCAAATTAAAATAAAAATAAAAAATTTAATAAATTAATTTATTAATAAGCAGCGGCTGCGATTTCGTGCCATATTGAAATACCACAGCCGCAGAAACGCACACACACATAGGCACACAGAAAGACAAACAAGAAATAACGGCCCCCGCTTGCTGCTAGGCAACCAAGCAAGACAACAACAAACATGCACAGTTAGAAGTTGGCGGCGAGCTTCGCTTCGCTCCCACACACAAGCATAATTGCAATAACTACTAAAATATGCGAGTGAGCGAGCGCAACTTTAAGACAAACCAAGGTTTATGTGTGCCTGTGTGGGTGCGAGAGGAAGTGAGCGCAGCTTTTCTGTGAGTGTATGTGTGTATTGTGCAACCGTTAAATTTGAAACTTTTTTCTTTTGCCTATTGTTGAGCGACTTATACAAAACAACAATAACACAGAATATAAGTCAATTTAGGCGTGCAAATGCGAATAAAGAAAGATTTCATTTCTACTTCAATTTCGATTTCAATTTGTTTTGATTTCTAATTGTTTTCCTCTTCTTCTGCTGCTTGTGCAGTCCACGAAAAATGTTGTTGGCGTTTGGTCGTAATTGAAACGAATGCGATTAACATAATTTGCCTCAACCAAAGATTGACAACAATTTCGTTTATTAGCTGATTGCCTGGCCCATTAGCCATTAGCCAGATGGCCTTCGCATTGTTGTTGCAGCAAAATATTAAAAGCCATTTGGTAATGTCTTGAATGCAACAAACTGTAAAGCATTAACTTGGAATTATATAAGCAGATTACAGTAGAAACTCGCTGGAGCGAGCAAACAATTCAGATACTTATAAAAATACTTATACGTATTAGTGTTCATTAGTCGCGCGTTCACTGTAAGTACAAATAGTTTACTTCTAAGCAGCAACTCCTACTCCGAGCTCTGCTTTTAGTGCGCCACACACTCGAGTGGCCCCCAAAAGGGGGAGGGGGACGGAGATTCAAGAAAATGACGTCGCCTTCAACTAGTTTCACGACGTGCGCGCCTTTGGCTAATTTTAGTTGCCAACCCGCCCTTAACAGCGGAGGCGTAGGAGGACCACGCGGGCCAGGCAAGAGCAAGACCATCAAATTTTATGGGCCTCTGAGGCCGGAGATGTTACTGCTGACCCACATACAAACAAACATACAGACGCTCGAAACGGGGGACGGCGGTTGTTGCAAGCGGAAGCAGACGGCCGAGCACCAAGCAGCAGGGGCGGGAGTCTAGAAATGGGGGAGCCAGTTCCGTACGCTAGGAATGCAAGTTTCCAAGTTCTCGACAATAAACAATTCCCTGGCAGAAAGAAATTTTCAAGTTGTGTAATTGTTGATGTTGCCAATGCCCTGTAAATAAGCTTCGAGAAGGGAATATAGTTTCCACCAATAAATGACCTACATGTACAACTAAAAGGGCATATAGGCTTTCAAGCGAGAATTTTAATAGACTTTGTATATTCAATAATATATAAACTCCAGTCCCAGTCAAACTACCCTGCCTACCCGCTTTTACAGCGTATGTCGCAGTCGCTGCCTGTCTGTAAATTTCTTTCGGTTCGGCTCCTGTTTTATGAATAATTTATGTACTTAATTGATTTTTTTGTTTATTGTCCGCTACACTTAATTAATTATAAACTTTTATTCCCGTTCATTTCTTTCAGAAGAAGCATAAAAACAAGCAAAGAAAAGACTTTTGTAAAGCGCATAAAAAAAGAGAGGAAAAAAGTAAATAAAAAATGGAAGCCACAACAAACAGCACAGAAAGCCACACAAAGCTGCAGCTGGATGAGGACGAAGAGAGTGAGCAACAGCAACAGCAACAGCAGCAGCAGCTGGAGGCGCCACAAACAACGGCGGCAGCGACAACGGCAACAGCGGCAACCATCATTGACATTCCAGCTGCCGTCTCCTTTGCCTCCTCGAACAGTTCCTTCGCCTGCTCCTCCTATGACACGGACTGCAGCACGGCGAGCAGCACTTGCTGCACCCGCCAGGGCGAGCACATCTACATGCAGCACAAGCTGCCTGCGACAACAGCAACAGCAACATGTACATCAGCAACAGCAGCAGCGGCCGCAGCATCCACAGCAGCAGCAGCAGCAGCAACAAGCACAGCTACAACATGCAACATGCCACCAATGGAAACTGATGAGCTGATGATGCTCAAATTCGAGCATCGCAAACATTGGCCATGGTTCATTCTGATGATCTCCGTCATTGAGGTGAGTAGAAGAGAAACACAAGGGGAGAGATGAAGGAATAAGGCATAGGAACTACCGTAGAGCGAGTATAGAGAGTGAGACGGAAAGAGAGAGCAGTAAAGCCCATGCAGTGTTTCATTTCATTTATGTCCAAATATCGTGCTCAATAAAAAACTCAAGCAAGAGTAAAAATCATTGTGCATATCGTTCCACTGCCCACATTGTTCGCTCGTTAGTTCAATATCCTTCCATTTCCATTTCCTTATTGCATGCACACACTTGCAGTCTCCCACAATGGAACTACTACTGGTTCATAGTTCCAGCTCTGTTTCCGTTTATTCATTTGTTTCTGAAGCGAGGAAAAACAAAAACAACAACAACACGAGACACACTCATAGATAACAGTCATAGTTCTGCTTGTTGTTGCCTTAGTTGATAATTTATTATTATTATTGAATCAAAGAACCGCAAAATGCAATAAAAATTCGTGGAAGAACTTTACAAATTCTCAACTTCTAACTAAAAGCGATAAAATTTTGCTGCTTTCTTTTGCGCGCACAAACACACACACACACATATACGGGCGTGCACACACAGACACGTCTCTGGCTGCCTGCCTGGCGCCCCCAAAATCGATTGTAAACAAGCTACAACAACAGCAGCAGCAGAAGCAGCAGAAAACGGAACAATCATAAAAACTAAACGAAGAAACAGACACAGCAAGTGCGAGCGAGCTAGCCTGCTGGCGAGACAGCGTCCTAGAGCGAGTGCGCGATTATATTACAGCTTACGCCAAAATAAAGTTGCCAGGACTTGGCAGCACTTCTCGCTTCTATTTAGGCTGTGCTGTGTCTGTGTGTGTGTGTGTGCCTGTCTGTGTGTATGTGGGACACAAGTAGAAGTTTGACGTCGCATGTTGCGGCAACAACAACATAAATCAAAGCAACCCCAATTCCATTTCCAATTGCGATTCCTACTTCAACTTTAACTAATGCGCTTCTCTTATTGTTGCTCTCCTTTTTGCAGATTGCAATCTTCGCCTATGACCGTTACACAATGCCCGCCCAGAGCTTTGGCCAGCCGGTGCCCATACCCAGCGACTCGGTGCTCGTTTATCGACCCGATCGCCGCCTCGAGGTCTGGCGTTTTTTCAGCTACATGTTCCTGCATGCGAACTGGTTCCACTTGGGCTTCAACATCATAATCCAACTGTTCTTTGGCGTGCCGCTGGAGGTGATGCACGGCACCGCACGCATCGGTGTCATCTACTTGGCCGGCGTATTCGCCGGCTCGCTGGGCACCAGCGTTGTCGACTCTGAGGTGTTCCTGGTGGGCGCCAGCGGCGGAGTCTACGCCTTGTTGGCAGCTCATTTGGCCAACATAACACTCAACTATGCGCACATGAAGTCCGCATCCACGCAGCTGGGCTCTGTGGTTATTTTTGGTGAGTAGCAAAACCGAACTTTCAATCTCTGTCCCTCTCTCTATCTGTCTCGCTTTTGAGAAACTTAAACTAACTGTAAAATACCTTTTGCTCTCTCTCTCTCTCTCATTGCAGTCTCTTGTGATCTGGGCTACGCTCTGTATACGCAATATTTTGATGGCGCTGCCACGCCCGCCTTCGCCAAGGGTCCCCAGGTCTCGTACATAGCACACTTGACCGGCGCTCTGGCTGGCCTGACCATCGGCTTTCTGGTGCTCAAGAATTTCGGGCATCGAGAGTACGAGCAGTTGATTTGGTGGCTGGCACTGGGTGTTTACTGTGCCTTCACCGTCTTCGCGATTGTCTTCAATCTGATCAACACTATGACGGCACAGCTGATGGAGGAGCAGGGCGAGGTGATCACACAACATTTGCTGCACGACTTGGGCGTGTCCTAAGCAGTTAGCCAAATACTAAATATATAGTATATATGCATCGATTATATATATACATATATATATTAATACCAGGAGAGAAACATAGACATAGATAAAACAAACAAAACAAAAAAAAGTTAGTTAAATTTTGATTTTAGTTTTAAACTGAATTCAAAATTCGTTCGGCTTTACTTTTCCGTTCCGTTCCGTTGCGTTACGCGTTTCATTTTCCAACATTTCACGCAGAACAACCGAAAAGCAGAACAGAACAGCAAAACAACAAACAAAAATGAAAGAAAAAACACACTCAAAGAACGGGCCGAAACGTGTAAACAAATGTTGTGATAGAACCAAAGACTGAATTTATTTTGCGTGTAAAGAAAAAGAAAAAAAAAACAAGAGATAAACCCCAACCTCAAACAAAAAAAAAAGAAAGAGAAAAGAAAAGAAAAAAGGAAAAATCCCCCAGAAAAACGAGAAAACTATAACTAAACACCGCTCGCTATGATTTCCTATAAAACAAATGTTTATAATTTTATTCATTTATTTATTTATTTATTTGTCTGCTGTCTTAACTTATGAATAGGATTTTGCATCAGAAACTCTTTGTTTATATTTATAGAACATTTAATTTATTTAAATACAAAAACGAAAAAAAACTCTATTTATAGCTATGCCTAATTAGCCCATAACAAATTGAAATTGTAAATATTATTAAGTCGCACACTAGTCAAAAAAGAAGAAAAAACCACAGCAAACAATAATTAAATAAAAAAAAAAAAAGCAAACAAAAAAAAACAATTTCAAAATTTAAACACAAATATTTATTAATGCAAAATGAAAAAGAAAAGCCAAAGAAAATATTCAACAAAATAAAATGTAATACAAAAAAAAATTATATAAATAAAATGCAAGCATTTTTTCCTAACTCAAATACAAATTGAAACTCAAATTCATATTCGTGTTAGTTACATCTTGACATATTGACAGACAAATGCAATATATATATATATATACATACACACATATATATACATATTCACAAATCAAATCAAGAGTTAATCTAGCGTAAAACTCAGCAAAGCGTAAGCCAAAAAAAAAGTCCAAAAATCTGTCTAACCCCCACCCCGCCCGCATGTAAAAGCAAAGCTAAAGTAAATAGTTGTGACCACGCCCATTACATACTGTAACGCCCCCAAAATCTATATGTACACATGTAAGTGTCAAAAAAACAAACAAGACAAAAGCAAATAGCAATGAAAAAAATGGAGAAAAAAATACAATAAATTAAAATTTAAACAAAATAAATGTCTAAATTAATAATGAAATTTAAAATGAATTATTTCACTGGGAAAGCGCATTGCAAGCATCAATATGATACGAGTTTTATATTCATTTACCAACGCTGGCAAATCAGTTCGTAGAACTATTTCCAGGGAAACGATCGAAACGAACTAACAGATTTTGCTTCGGTTCAGCTATTTCTTATAGCTCCTAGCGCTGAGTAGCTCTACGCAGCAAATCTATTTCCGTTGAGCCCGATTCCTCTTCAACTGTCTAGTGCAGAGCGAAGAAGCAACTTTGTTGATGGAGCTTGCGTAATTTGAGCCTCTATTTGTTAGCATTAGAGATGTGAAAATATTGCCTCCCCTTTTTTAGCAAAACACTCGATCGCCACTTGGGTTGCCCTCTGACGATCGTTGATCTTTTGATACCCACTTGAGATGGACCACAACCACCGGGCAGCTTCCTCAGTTGAGCCACTCGAGAGCGAGAACGGCTTCACCTCAGGTCGGCAACATTTTGGGGCAGGTGCCTGGCCAGAGAAGCTGGCGCTGAGACTGGGCAGCTGGGAGATGGGAGCTGCAACGCAAACATTGCGCCTCAACTGGCGGCGTTGATTGAGTTGCACCTGCCATTCGCAGAAACAAGCCGAACGACTTCTGCCAGGGACACACAAAAGCTGTGCTTGGGGAGAGGCGTTGCGGAGAGGGGAGCGGCTCTCTGATGACCGACGCCCGTTGCTCGCGTTATTTATGTGGATTTTTGGCTTAACTCAAGTCAACTCGCGTCGGCTTCGCCTCGTTGTGCGTTGCGCGTTCGCTTGTGCCCAGCGGCTGGCGGCTGTCGTTGACATTTGCCTGAATTTCAATTTGATGTCAGCTTCTGGCTTCTGTCTGCGCCCGCTGCACATAAATCTCAGCTGTTTGTGCACTCAGAGAAAATAGCTATACTTTTTAGCTTGACTACAAATCAGATCTATCAAAATTATGTTTGATTTCCTAATCGCGCTCTTCCTATCTTTTCTCTCAGTGTATATTGAAGGAGGCAATAGCAAGGAATCTACTAGTCACATGAAGCGACAGCTACATTATCCTGGCCACCCCCCAAGTTGTTCTGGGCATTTGCCGCTTGCTTGGACGATTTGCAAACGACAATCCGAAAATGACAATGACCACAAATCCCAAAGCTCTCCATACAATCTGCCCGTGTCCTTCTGTCTGTGTGCGTGTATGTATGTGTGTGTTTGGATTATATAATTGGCAATGATACGATGCAAATGCAGTTATAATTACCAGATGCAATCAAGTGTCCCTGATTATGGATGCTAGCCAGCTGCCCGAATATTGTTGTGAGAATCATTTTGAGCTCCTTTGATTATGCAGACTGAATAATTTCTGAATATTTAATTAATATGCAGTTATATAACATAATAATAATAATAATATGCAGATATGCATAAACATTTCTGTGTAAGCGAAAACTATGGCTCCATTACACTTTTGATGAGTTCAAATTAAAATTGGGTAAGGTCTTTAATTATACAAAAATATTATTATAATTTTTTTAACATATTGTAAACGGATATCATTTCTCATAAACACTAAGAAAATAAAGAAAGGAAAGGAACCCGAGAGACAGTAATATATATAGATAATGTGAGAGAAAGGGTCAGAGAGCGAGAGATAGAACAACGACGAGAAAAGCTAAATTGTCATTTGCCATTTCCTGCTTATGCTTAAAGTTATAAATGGCATTCACACATATGCATAGATAAAAGATGAGAGGAGTTCGTATAGCTGAACAAAGCACTAAGATTAGAGCAGTGCTCATAGGCGAATTTTAACACACGTCAATTGATTTAAAAGAGAAATCAAAGAAGTCTCTCTCCCAAACAAGTAGCCTATTTTAGTTGTTTATCAATTAACCAGAATGCTGGCCAAAGGACCACCTCTTAGCGGGTGTATCCTTATCATAAGTGCTCCCTAGCCCAAGAGTCATTTGATCTGACCCTGAAAAGGGCAATTATCCCATCATGAGTAGCAGTCAGCAGTCAGCAGCCAGCAGCAGCAGTTGAGGCGGCTGTCGGAGCAAAGGGTAATCAAAGGTTATGTGTGAGGCATCCTTGTTGCACTCAATTAAGGTAGATAGATACCTGAACAGAGACGAAAAGCGACGCTACAGGGGGCGCTAATTGACAACAGCTAAAAAAAAAGAAATAACAGATGAGAGTAAGAACCTCTTTACTTATCTTTCAGCAAATAAAAAAAAAGAGAAAAAAAAATGCATACCAAAAATACGCAACAATGAAATCAAATCGAAAACTGAGTGAAATACAAGAATTTAGAGTAGTTCAGGTCAAGAACAGCTTGAGACGCAGCGCATCCACTCCGTTCATGTAGTAGCGCAACAAACGCTTCTCTCGTATGAAACCCAGACTCTCGTACAGACGCAGCGCCGCCTTGTTGGTCAACTCCGTTTCCAAGACGACCTCATCCACATTCGCCAGCTGCATTGACTCGACAGCCTTGGCCACGAGCGTGGTGCCAATCTTCAATAGCCGATATGCAGGATCCACGGCCAGCATGGCGATATACCCCTGCTTGCACACAATGACCCCCACGTAGAGCTCATCGTGCCGAGCAAAAATGCACAGCTCTGGCCAATTGTAGACGAAGTAGCGATAAGTATAAATAGAATACGGCTCCGACAACTCCTTATCGATCAGCCCCTGTATGGCCTTCAGTTCGGATTCGTCACTGAAATAGGTATACCTAATCATTGGCTGCACTCGCTTCCCCTCCATGGCCTGGGCGTCTTTTTCTTCCTTGTTCATCGTTCAAAACATTTTTTTCCGAAATACTTAAAAAAGAAAATGATTTCGAAAAATCGACACTGAGTTCAAGCATAGTGCGTTTTTGATTCTATAGCCTGACAATCGGAGTCGAAAACGGACCTGGAATCCACATTCAGTTGGCTCGTAGGACGTCGCTTTATCTGGCTATCAAGCGGCACACCCTATCGGGGTGGCATATACCCCGTTACATTGTCAACTCAACACGCAAACGCTTGGGATTTTAGCATGTGATAATAGGCAGGAGTGAGACTAACAAGTAGAGAGTCGGCTACCCAATACCCTGTACACAGGAGAGTTGATAAAATAATGGTAAATATAAGGGAACAGAGGTAAAATTCCATTCAATGAAAATAAATTTCCATCAACCAAGGTATCCACAAGCAGGCCTAATCAAAGATTCTAGGAATCTATTAGCAAGCAAACTTATCTAATATTCAACCTATCATACCCCTTAGTACTCTGCTGCAAGGGATCTGCTTATGAATATGTCAGTGACAGCTTTTTTTGTTCTCCGCCCCCATCTTAAGGCAAATTCTTTGTTGTCTGCGCCAGCATACAGGAACACCACAGCCCAAATTGCCAGGCGGCACGCACAGGTGCTGTTGCTGTTGCTGTCGCTGTCGGCGCCTCCTGTGCAAATGAAAAACCAAAATGAAGTCCAGCTGAAGTTTGGAGGGGGCGCAACTGTTTGACTGCGCGTTTCAAGCCCCAATGAGCTCATATGGCTGGGTCAGCGAAAGGAACTCGATTGCAGCCAAAGGTCTTAATAGCAATTAAGCTAAAAGCCCACGTAGCCCGATGTAGAAATTCAATATGACGGTGTCCGTAAACGTTATTCGGGAGGGGTGGTTACACGACCCATAGATTAGATGTGGCCCGCAGCACTTTGATTTCCTCCTCCTGACAATGAGTTGAGGGCAGAAGACTCAACGCTAATTTGTTTATCCTGGCCAGCTCCTTTTTTAGCTGCCAGCCTATACAAATGAAATCCTTGTTTGTGGTTACACTGGCCAGACCTCATTATGTACTCATTGCTGTGCCTGTACATATATACATTTTGTAAAGCTGAGAGTCCATTGTCCTATGTCCTTTGGAAGCGAGGTCAAGCCAAGCCCTTTCAGGCCTTTCCTTTCAGTAGAAGGCACTTGGGCTAAGGACTTCCGTTTTTTCACCATGCATATTCAGGTTGCAGAAATTAATTATAGCATAAGGACATAAGGACTCTCCTGGCTGCCAGGACAGTGCCAGAGCACTTAATGAAGCGTTTAGCTGCACCCAAATAAAAAAGAACTTGGAAATAGAAAAGCTTGCAAAAATTTCCATATTCAAGCGAGATAAATGACGGTATCCTGCCCAAGCACAGGCTGCGGCTAAAGCTCTTATCCCTACTTGGCCTCAACTGCAACAGTTTATTATAAAGTTAACTGCAAATGGCTTCGAGTTCAGGTCTTCTATAATATATATATTTTTGACAGTTACACACGAGACCTTTTGATAAGCATGGACTCGAACATGGACTGCAGTTGTCTGCAATACGCTGTGTTCCACTGTCGCAGATAAAGAGCTCCTCCAGCTTCAGCTCCCAACTGTGAGTTACTTTTCCACTGGCTGTGGCTGTCAACGCAGAAACAAAGGCCCCAGCCACGGCCACAAATGCAGGTTGATTCGCGTGGGACGCACAAGTCCGCACTTTACATGGCCATCAAGTGCGTCTCTACTCGTTCCCTCCTGCTAACCGCTGCATTGTTCGCCTCTTCGATGACATTCCTGCTGGACAGATGGACAGCTGGACATGCGTGGACTGGATGTGCATGAATATGTCAATGTAATGATCTCTGTCTTCGTTGTTGTGCTTCTTCTTCTTCTTCTTCTTCTTCTTCTTCGTCGTCGTCGTATCTGCTGCATTACATAAATATTAACTTGTACTTTTTATAAACATGTTTGCGCAGCCCAGCCAATGTGAAGGACAAGGCTCGGCTTAGTTTCAGCTCCAGTCTCGAGCTCATACACTGGCCTGGTCTCCTTCATATTGATATGATTTATTTACTCGCTCATCGCATGCTCCGTAATTCGCTCAAAAGTCAATTAAATGCCGATTGTTAGCTCATTTTATCTAGCTGCTAGTTCACCATTAAATTCGTAACTCATTTTCTTATTGAAAATGATTTATTTACTGACTCCGTACCTAAAATTTAATAACTTTATCTTTGTTAACTCAATCTGGTTGAATCTGATTGGACTAGTTCTTTATATGAATAAAGGCGTTGTCAAAGATTTGTGTGGTATTAGTATTTCCCCAAAGGATTTGTAGTTCCATGTGACTTCATTTATAATCGTTGGCAACCAGGACGCGTACGTCTAAAAATTACCGCGCCTAACATTAATCAACGGCAATTGAATCCTTTGTCCAAGCAATGCGCGTTAGCGTTAGCGTTTTTTTTTTTTTTTTTTTTTTTTGCTGCCCCATTTCTAGGACAGTTTGTTTGCTTATATCATTTTGGCCATTCGCCATTGGATTTGTTGCCTTTTTTTTTACTGCTTTTGTGTGTGACGAATGACTAACGGTGAAATATGCTCAAACAAACATAAATTCGTGTCCGCTGGGATTTGTTAACTGCAGAAGGAGCATGTCAATGGGAACTGGTTCACGTCCGGAGTTGGGGGCAGCTGTGAGTGAGACGTTGCCGTCACAACCATAAAAACGAGAAGAAAATAAACCAAAACAACAAAAAAGAGTTTCAGCAAAAAGCCAAGCTGCAACGCTTTGTTGACAGCAGCTGGGAGGAGGATGAGGTAGCTGGTGGCAGCTGACAGGTAGCCTTGTAGCAGGTGCGTGCACGAAACTGTCACGAAAATTCTACAGTTTTTCGCATTTCACTCGCAAAGCAAAGAAAAGGCTAACAAAAGTTCTGATACAGATGGATGGATGGATGGAGTGATACATGTTAAGTTCTTTTTATCGCACTATGAAATTTTCAAAACTTTGCGTGTCTTGCAAATGACATGTACAGAACTATTTATAAAAAGATAAAATCAACAATATCAACTTTTATGACTTACCTCCCACATCGATGCCGTCGTCGGTACGAGCTTGCATTTATTGAGTTTCTGTGCTAAATTTCACTTTTAAAGAATATGAGTGTGTGCCAACACCGCAAAGGGAATATTGTAATGCATGAAACCGAGTGGCAACGCTGCATCGGCGTTTTCAAGTTAAAAGAGAATGCACAATAAGAATATTTTTCACAATTACTAAATTAACACATCCGCACTATTTGAATGGCAAAATTGCTTTTGACTAGCGTTTTTTTATGTTTAACAATTAAAGACAACTCGCAGAACAATTAACGACGCCATTACGAACTATTAGATCGAGCTTCAGGCATTGCAAATTTTAAGTTAAAGAAGAATGCGCAATAAGATTTTTTTATATATACATTAATCGATATCCACATATGTATATATAGATATAACAAAATATTATTAGCTTTTGCGAAATTTTCCCTTACATGCACTTTAGATTGATTTTTGTCGATTTTTATTTGAGATTTCGCAATTAAAGACACGCCGTTGCACGATCCCGTGATCAGTTAATTTTCACCAATGCAAATTGTGTGACCAAACTGCAAAAGCATAAAAACCACGACATGATCACCGATAACTCATCCGCGATCATTTAAGCTAAAACGAACTAAGTAAGAAAGATTTTTTTAGGTTATTTTATTTACTTTTAATTATGTACAAAATGTACAAAAATCATTACAAATAGTTTAGCTGGTGCTGTTTTTATGCACTAAAACTGGCAGTAATATTTTTTATGTTTGTCATAAGGGCAGTTTTGAATGCTTTATATAGTATATACATATATTAATTTTGAAACCGATTGCGCATATTAACTTTATTAATTTAAATTTATACCGATTTTTGAGGTAGTCTTGAGAATAAAGTCATTCATTGTATATATGTAAGGCCTGCAGTGGGACATTTCTGGAAAAATTTTGGAATACATCGGTTTCAATAAAGCACTTATATATAATCTTTCTTACAGCTTATATTATTTAATTAAACTTGATTTTCCATTTTCTTGGTTTTAATTTAAATTTCCTTGAGCATCAAGTTCTTCGTATTGTTTATACATGTAATCAGTTCCAATTTAGTGTAAATATACATTTTCTTATTAATTTTAATTATCGATATTTTCACTTCGATACTTTTCAATATTTTGTACTGTCGAACGTACGTATAAAAAAATGGAACGAATTGCGTTCGATAACGTATGGACGATTGTCTATATATATTATATACTATACAAATACATATATGTCTGTACGTATATTGCACGCAGTAAATGAAAGAATAGAAACAAAAAAAGAAACAGAATTTATAAACTATAAACTTATTCACTGTCCAGTTGGAAAACAAATAAACTAAATAACAAAAAACTTCAACAAAAATCTATATTGAGTTCGATTTCCAGTTAAACCTGGAAGTCATTATAGTAGGTTTGGGTAAACCTAATCTTCTCCACGCGCATATTAAACAAGGTGACTCCATTTAGCATATTAAAGGCGACGGCGAAGACAACCAGCGCCATATAGGTACCTAATGCAATCCACCAGAGCAGTTGCTCGTGCAGCTTCTGCTCAAAGTTCTTCAGCACAAGCAAGCCGATGGTCAAGCCTGCCACTGCACCAGCCAAATGGGCAACATACGAGACGGCCGCAGAGGTGACCGCCAGCTGTCCAGACGGCAAGTCCTCGCCAGCATAGCGAGCATAAATGGCAAAGCCAAAGTCGAAGGAGGCTGCAAGAGTAAATGTTACAAGAAATCATAGTAAGAAATCCTCGCAATCCCTACCGAAAATCAGTATGAAAGCCAAACGTAGAACGCCGTAACGCATCTGATGATAGTTAAGCAGCACATTGGCCAGATGCGCCGCCAGCAGAGCATAAACGCCGCCACTGGCGCCAACGAGAAACACCTCAGGATCAAAGATGCTGGTGCCCAGCGAGCCGGCCAGCACGCCCGAGAAATAGATGCAGGCGATGCGCGTCGATCCATGCACCATCTCCAGGGGCAAACCAAACAGCAGCTGAACGGCTACATTGAAGCCCAAATGGAACCAGCCAGCATGCAGCACCATATATAGAATAAAGCGCCAGATCTCGTGTCGCTTATCGGGACGATAAATGAACATGGAATCGCTGGGTATGGGACCCGATGGCGCCGCCTCGCCCGTGGCCATAGTGTGATACACAAAGAAGCCCAGCTATAAATCAATTAAAATATTCACTCCACTTCAATTGGGATTCAAATAACAAAATCAAGTTTGCCCACCTCTACGATTGTGATCAATAGAATGAAAAAGGGCGGCGGGCAACATGTGTAGCGATCTGCATAATATTTACGATCGCGCTCCTCCGGTAGCACCTCCATGGCCACCGCATGGACCATCTTTCTAAAGAGCGGCGGCTCACTTAGCACCAGCTGAAAATCGTTCTCAGAGCAAACCTCACGATCTCGTTGATGAACTGCACATTTGAAGCTACGCGAACGCTTGCCGCTCATCTGGAAAAAGACAATGAAGACATATATTAAATAGTATAATAAATTAACATGCTGCTAAATAATAGTTTAGTTAAAAAAAATGTAAGGAAATATTTTATGCAAGCCCGTTTTAATATCTAATAAGAATAGTATATTCTCATAAGACACATTGCAGCTATGACAAATAGGGTCACGGTCCAAAATATATGCATAACAATAAATTATATATGAACAAGAAAACAACTAATTGGTTTACTTGGTTTACTGATTTTATGCTAAAATAGTTCTAGTCAAGGTAAAAATAAGCACAGCTTGAAGGTTAGCTTTCAATCAGAGGCAGTCAGATTTAGAACAATTTTAGCAGATAAATGGCAGACATGATAAAAGCACTAGACTTCTTCACGTTCCAATTGGATCATATCTGCTGGCCAAAATCAGCAAGAAAAACAATTCATTTTAACCCCAAAACTAAACGAGCCATAAAATTATGAAAACAAGTCCAAACTAGAGTTAGGGACTGAGAGGAATTGCAAAAGCGAAATAATTTTTATTATGTAATTAAGATGTTCACAAAAGATGCGAACGGGGCGGAGCAATTAAGGCGCACATAAAAACTAACAGAAAAAAAACAACACGAAAATCTGCAAAAGGCGGAAAATGTGTATTGTGTTTAATTAAAACAGAGACAGAGTCAGAGTCAGAGACAAGAAAATCCAAATGAAGCCTACGCGCAATTAAAATGCGCGATTATGAAACAAAATTAACAATGCTCAACTGCTCGACCAACACACACCCTCTAACCAAGAAGCATTAAAATATATAAATATAATCACAATACAAATAATAACAAACCGACTACATTTACTATTTTAGAAAGCACACACTACCTCACTCACACAACGACCCGGTTGCAGGGTATGCAAGCAGAGCAAAAACAATCCACAAATTAAGCTCGTCAGTTAAATGGGCAAAAGGGAAGCCAAATAAAATAGTTACTTCCGCTCGCAACCGCAAACATGGTTGATGTGGTCAAAGCTGTGGGGGCCGTGGGAGGTAACAAGTGTTTGCTACCAGTTAGCTTCGCGACAGTCTAATATTAGTAATTATCAAATTAATTTTAATTGACGAATCGCCTGCGGTGCCCATTAACTCGCCAATGCATACTCCTACTCAGTAGCAGCAAGGTGGCAACGCCAGTCACACACACATACGTATAAGCTTATGAATTCATTATGTATGCGTATAATCACAATTATAACGGCATAATTCTCTCATTGAAGACTCGTGTTAAATGGGAAAATACAATTATTTAACTAATGCAACTGTATTATTATTATCTACTTAGATTTGGAGTGCGTACTCACGCAATGAAATTTTAATTTGGCGCGCTTTAAGTTTTGTGACACTGACACAATTCTCAACTCAACGACTTGCACAGCTTGCTAACATAATGCTCAATATTGCATTTGAGCTACAATTAACACGAGTGTACATAAAACATTACACTTATACACATATTTATGCTATATACGTATATATAGGCATAAACGTATATATTTTAACGACAATATCGTCCACCGTCGCGTTATGCTTAATTTTCGCGATCTTTGCTTTGATTTTGTATTTTTAGTGTTGCCCACTCGCCCGCCACCCAGAGTTGCATGCGCATTCTCTCTTTACTCTTTAAAAGCACTTCCTTAAATTAAAGAAAATAATCAAATAGGGCAGTATTACTTCCGATTTGTCGTTTCTACGTATTAAATTGTTAGCTGTTGACAAAGGAACAATGGAACACCCAAATGCATTGTGAAATTGTGATAAATCTGGTTTGGCCAAAAATACACAACACAACAGAGAGATCAAAGATGTGGCGGCAACCAAAAATCGGGCCTATTGCCCCTGCCGAAACAATTTCTAACAAATAAAATGTTTATCATTTGTTTTGTGACATGCACAACGGGGTGTGCGAATTACATTTGAGACCTGGACACTGACTGGCCTCGTCCCGTCATCCCTTTGCGGCTGAGCCTGATAATGACATTACCCAGCGGCCGAGCGCTGCATGACGTCACAGCGTTGCCACACCAGGTAAACGCTGGATACGCTCTCTAAACCACTGGCATTTAGCAGTTATACTGCATATTTCTATTTATGCCTCATTCACATTTTTTTTGTAGGTCACAAACATAAAGCGACAAATTGACGCAAAACATTTAACACATGCACACACACACACACGTTGCCGCGCCCCTCCCCAACGAGGACCACAGAGCGCAATGTTCAGGACATGGTCAACAGGGCTGTAGAAGGGCCTACAGCAGGGCGTTGGCGGCTTCTCTTGATGGTGGAACACCTACGAAAAAATTCCTTTGAATTATGTTGTTGCAGCGCCTGCCAGCCTGCCAGCTTGCGTGTGTGTGTTTGTAGTTCTTTTTTTCTTTTTTGTTAGGCCCTGAGCTATGCGCAAAAAAGGACATCTTCGCTGGCTGTGCACTCCATTATGCAGTTTATGTGCGCCCTCATTCAGTGTCTGTTGACATTTTTATTCCAAACAGTTAAGCAATATTTTAAACTAACTATATGTAGCCGTATTGTCGTTCAATAATCTGTATATGTATGTATAAAGCGGGCCAAGAGTAGAGCTCTAAGAGAGTCCGATTTGATCTTAGTCTAACGAATGCTTATCCTTACAGATGTACCTGAAGCTCTCACTCCATTCTGTTTTAGAAGCTAATTCGCTGTTAATAGATGCACAAACAATTCGGTATTTATTGTTCTTGGCCCAAACTGAAGGACAGCCGTGAGGAGCATGAATGGGAGGCTCGTTTAATTGAATCAAAATATTTTTGCACGCACCAATTCAATTTACATTGTTTATATAGAACAGGAGCCAGAGTGATGGCCGCAGGTGAAAATGCCAGCAGTTGTATCATTTATATTATTGTTAAATCTTCTTTAGCTAGCTTGAGTTGTTGTTGTTGTTGTTGCCGGGTCGCCCGCCCAGTGCGCAATTTACTGGACAAATGGTTTTTGCTGTAATTACGAGCATTTCGTCTTTTTCTTTTTTTGTTGACTCTTTGTATTTGTCGGCCTCTTGGCGTCTACTAATTATCACATTTTTACTCATTAAAGTCACATTTGCCTTACAGGACCTGTCGCTGTGAGTCCTGGCCGATGCTGCCTCTACTGCTGCTTGCTTAATTATAGGGCTAAAAGGCAAACCGGCGTCTCTGCTACTTGCTAGGTAATCAGCCTTTCAGTCGCTTTGGCTACCGTATTAAAAGGGCAAATGCTTGATGATGATTGATTAGCCACTGGGCAAGTGAAGTCAAGTCAAGTCAAGTCAACCCAAGCCATGCCCAAGTCAATCACCGATGAGCTTCCTATGTAGGCCAAGCATCTTTTGCATCTGCTCAGCTGCGACAACTGTGCAAATGCAGCGCGTGGCTACAGAGCGAGACAGCTGTAGCTGTAGCTGAAGCTAAACAACAAATCGAAAACTGATTTGGAGCGGAAGTTCGTTTGCACCTTTCAGCAGTTTCCTGTGTGTGTGCAACAACAACAACTGTGCAAACGCTAATACATCTGTATGTGGATATGTATGTAGACACAGTTGTGTGTGTGTAGCACACGCATGTCAAGACTTCATTTGTGATTTGCGCTACTTCGACGTTTGGCCTTTGACGCCGCATTCTTTTGTCTTGCAGCGGAACGGGGCGGGGCGATGCGGTGCGGTGCGAGCGCGCGATATATTCGCAAATCAAAAGCTATATAGATTAAGATTGCCCTCCTTTGTATATGTATAGAAACGCAAAGGATCTGGGCATGTATGCAAAGCGCTGCCAAGGAGCAGCTGTCGCCGTTGTTTGATTTGCGATTGCGACGCTGGCGGAAATGGAATGACACGCAAGGCACAAAGGCAGCCCGACAGCCCGGCCCAGCCCAGACCAGGCCAAGCCAACCCAGCCAGCCAGCCACTCCGCGTCTTTGTTTGGCAGCTCGTCGCAAAAAGATTGGCAAAATGGAAATCGAAATGTACAAGAAAAACGCCGACATTTTCAAAGATGAACCAGAAATACTCTTGCCAAGATGGACTCAAGGTGATAGAAGAAGGTATTTACCATACGTGGATAAGTAAATGGAGTTTGAACAATCTTTAAACGTTTGGGCTTTGTTAAGATATCCTAAAGTTGCTCATATATTTTTACGTCTTATAGTGATAGAGGCTTCATTTATCCTGTTACGAAAGTCATCGGAAATGTGGAATACCCGCTGCCAGCGTCTAGCAAAACCTATTTCGGTAAACACACGCATTGTTGGCAGTAGGAGAGAGGAGCGAGGGATAGCGACGTGGACTGCCGCCTGCCAGGCTTATAGTAAATACCTATATGTGCATATATGCTGTGTGTATGGCTAGTAATCGGATATGATTGCCACTGACTAACAATCAAAAAAATGTATATTCTTTACAGAGTTTTCCGAGCGACTGCACACGGCAATGCAGCCCATCCTAATGCCACTGCCCCTGCCTCTGCCCCTGCACCGGGTCATGTTTTGTGTGCACAATCAGCGCGCGCTGGCAGCAGCAGCTGCTGCTGCTGCTGTGGCTGTCGCTACCGCTGCTGTTGCTGTTGCAACAAGGTGTAAACATGACCAGCGCGTGTCCTAAGGAAGTGGCGCGCACTTGATGTCTCATTACAACAATGCTCCACACAGGTTAATGATGCGCGCTCTGTGCCTGCTTCCGCGTGTCACAATTATGCGAGGCAGCTGAGCTTGAAGCGCGAGTGCGGCGGGGTCGTTTCATTGACCCCGTAGCAACTGGGCAACTGCCAAAAAGCAACAATAAATGCCAGATTGGGGTAAACAATTCCAGCTCGGTTTTATGTGCCATCATAAATGTCAGGTGCGTAGGTCATTCCACCAAAAATTTATTCAACATAATTAGTTGCGGCCATTACAGCAGACGTCAGGGGCACAATGTGCGGCGGCTAATTTGATTTTGAAACTCGGACCAATTGTGACTAATGAGCGGGGCACACGCGGCTCAAACCAACAGCCTCCAATCTAGATAAGGGCTGGATAAATGCGTTAGCAAGCGACTGCTTTATACTCT
This sequence comes from Drosophila mettleri, assembly GCA_035047625.1. Lineage (NCBI taxonomy): Eukaryota > Metazoa > Arthropoda > Insecta > Diptera > Drosophilidae > Drosophila > Drosophila mettleri. The sequence goes on along the minus strand of JAWNPI010000103.1, from coordinate 401,990 downwards.
GTGCGACCACAGGATGGAGAAGGATGCCCATGTACCTCCTGCCACATAAATTGATTTTGCTTTCGGCCATGCGACCAACAGCACGATTTAAGATAGATGCTAAAGCATTTACACCTGCAGCTGCCACGCCTCTTCGCTCACGTGCCCAACATAAAGGAAGCACACAAAAAAAAGTGCATAAGCGATTATTTGTAGAGTGCGCGTGCTCGGCCGCAGGACATCACTGTGCTGCTGCCCCACAAAAAGCTAGCCAAAAAATGGATTTTAGGAATCGTTATCAGCACATTTCGTGACTATGGCCAAAAATATTGAACCAATACTACGTGTGTGTCTTAGTGTGTCTGTGTGTGTGAGTGGGGACAGTTGCAGTTGGGGCTGTGCCAATTCGTGTTCACGTCGTTATCCTTGCCCCGGATGCACAACAATCAAAATAAACTGCTGCCAAATTGACCATTGACCAAACATCGTCAACAGCAACAGTAGCTGGCGTTAGCTATCCTTAGCTGGGCACCCGCCCACGCCCCTTGTCACGTCCTTGGCCCGGGCCACAAGTCAAAACGAGCAACAAAAAAAGGGAAAAAGCCAAACATGCAGTTTGGACAACTTGGCAATTTCTGTGTATGCTGCAATGATTGGATACAGATAGTTAGATAGCTCGATAGCTATATAATCGAACGTTGGGTCTTTAGCCCGAGGATAGCCCACAATCGATTGGCTTTAAGCCAGCCTGAAGTTGTGCAGGCAACACAAGTCTAACTAACTTCAAGAATTATGATCGAACTCGTAGCAAACTAGCTTCAAGCACATTCACACCTTCATGCTGCAGTTGGTTTTTTATTTTTTACCTGGAAGAGTGCACAAAGGCAGCCGTTCGCTCGGCCGCTCTAAAGTGTCTGTCGTTTTTTGCTCATGCGATTTGCGATATAATTGTGGAATAATGAAATCGCTAAAGAGATTCCAACTGCAACATCAAGCACCGGGACGCGTCGTCTGGGCCATTTATGGATTGGCATTGATTTAATACCGCATCCATGAGACGATCTATGCGCTGGCTGACTCGCATCCCCAGAGTCCGAGGCGCAAGGCATTTTGCACCTACCTACATACATATATACAAAAATATATATACATCATCGAATGAGCGTACGCAGCTGATCTGATTCCTTCACTGAGACTTCTTATACCCTGATCCCATTCAAACTGGGAAAACAGGGTATAACGGGTTTGTTATAAGTATGTAACAGGCAAAAGGAGGCGTGCCACACCCCATAAAGTATATATATTCTTCATCTGGACGACAAGCCGAGTTGATTGAGCCCTGCCCGTCCGTCCGTCCGTGTGGCCGTATCTATGAACGCGTTGATCTCAGAACTTAGAGCTATAGACTTGACTCTTGTTTGGTTAAGCTTGTTTTAATTTTACTCTTTGCAATAAAATAACCAATATTCTCTTCAAATATTTTTATTATTTTATTATAATTGCTCTTGAGTGAATATTTTTATAGGACCAGTTTGACGACAGTCAAATTTCAATACGTATCGTATCGTATTTCAATATGTTTCTTCAAAAGTACCAGGCGAACATAAATGTGTTAACCTTGAATGAGAGAGTGAGATGGACAGCCTACTTGTTCATGTTAATTAACATGTAAATTGCATGGAATTAGGGTATCTCCTAATCGGTCTTACTAGTTCTCTTCTTATTTTATCAATGCTCTCAGATCAGCAGGGCAGACGCCACCGAAGTGGGCATTGGGGCAACTTGGGGACTGGTCATTGGAGCGCCTGCACAAATGTTTATTCAATAAACCCGATCCGCCAGCTGGTCATGCCATCGCCTCCGCCGACTCCATGCATTCCCCATTCAAGACAAGCCGCAGGAATTTCTTGGTGCGTGCTTGGCACAGGTTCAGGCTGTGGCCAGCTTCCAGCTTCCATTTGGCGTCTGCCAGCTGTGCCGTCGCACTGCGTCCGCTGATTATGATAATGGAGGCGAACTCGACTCTCGACTCGCCACTCGCCACTCGCAGCTCGTCGCCAATTGCTTTCGTTTATGATCGAATGCTTGGCAGCTCCGTTGACTTTCTGATTAATGCAAGAATTCTACGCAGCGTTCCTTCAGCTGCAGCTATAGCTACCGCTCCTCTCCTGTTTGGCTCTTTTTTTGTTGCTCTCCGATCAGCCTGCAATTAAAAGCCATGTACCTTACGATAGCCAGCTAAATGGCAAGTGTGCAAATCATTATATACACACGATCATGCCGCAAATGCCTGATGAGCTGCATGAAAGCAGCTCAAGGAGTTCCACTGCAGCTGCTTGGCTCACTCCATACACCTTGCCCTGATAGCGCCTGAGCGGGTAACGCTAACTGCCCAAGACTCAGAGCTGACCTAAGGCCTAAACCAATTTTCCAGCTTGATGGGCATCAAGAATAATAGAAACATTCATCGCTTTAAGGGAGAGGGAAGAGTGAAGCAGGGAGAGCTACAGTCCGCCTGAACTACAATCCGATGCAATTTCAAGGAGCCACGATAGAGGATCAACGAACTAGTTCGTGAACCGAAGCTAAAGGCCAAGTTCAATTGTCAAGTCGCAACTTTCCTGCTGGGTAAGAGCATCACTAGTTCGAGATGAATCAAGAGCGGAATTTTTGGATTCAGCTGCAGCTCTTACTGGTTCTGGCGTCGCCCGCTGCGAGTGCGTGTGTGTGTGTGTGTGTGACCAGATGCTCAACTGACGATCAACAACCGAGAACTGAGTGCTTGGAGCTGAAAGCCGACAGCCTCGTGCCTGCAGTTGTCATAACGTTCAACACGTTTGCCGCCCCTCGTCTTTACTGTCGAAGGCTGCACCCGGCGCCGTCTCCATGCCCGGCTGTTTGCTTCTGCGCTTCCATAAAAGGATTTGTCACGTGCGAGCTTTTGTTAAAAATTCAGCAATCATCAAGCAATCGCAATCTCGCCATTGTATCGATGTCGGCATCAGCCATCGGCCAGCGACCATCGGGCATCAGCCATCAGCCATCAGCCATCAGCCATCGGCATCGTTTGCATTATGCATGGCACATGGCACTGCTCCTGGCTAGCTGTCTGGCTGCCTGCCTGCCTGCCTGCTTGCTAGCGGCATTCCTGCTTTAATTCAAGCAGCGTCCCAAACAAGGACTTGCTCCTAGCGTCCATATGGTCCAACGCCCGACCTCGTCGAGCACACCCTTCTGGCCAATCATTGAAATTTATAATTAAGTACAAAAATGTTGTGTAAAATGTTGCCTATGAGGCAGCCACCGATCGCTTAGCCCTGATAAGAGATTGCCAGAGATTGATGTTGTTTTGCAGCAGGACAACAGCGACAGGATCTGTGTGCGATGCCAAAGATAGACCGGGCTCCAGGTGCCTAGCTGCAGTTGAGGCTATTAATAGAGCTATTTTGCAGGAGTTTGGGTAAGTATTCCGTAAAATAATAGAATCACAGGCTGGATGTAGTCTTCTCACTCATGATGAGCAGTAAAAGTATATGCCCATTTACCCAGTATTAAAGGGTATACACATAGTCGTAGCTCTAATGCGGTCTATTAACAGCAGCTAATTCTCAATTCAGATGTCATCAATGGCTGTTGGCTGTTGAATGTGGCCAAACAGCCGATGAATGAGCTGCGCCATTGACAATTACCGTTACGCACACACTCACACACACACACACACACACACACTCACGCACACACGCACAAGGGTAAATAGAGGCTTTGTGATGGGCCTAGCTAATTCATGACTTTGAGGACTCTTTGGGCAAACAATAGAGAGGCAAGTCGAAGACCGAAATACACTTGACATTCATTATGCATGTGTGTGTGTGTGTGTGCGTGCGAGTGTGTGCCTGTGTGTGTGTGTGTTTAAGCCAATCAAGCGCAGAATCAATCAAATTGCAATAGAATTGTCAATGGTCAGAGCAAACAGCAAAAAGAAATATTGTAAACTACTCAGAGGGAATGCCTTAGCAGGATACATCGGCAAAAGGAAGGATTTTCACGAGACAAGAAATTCGAATTAAGGCTCGGCCACGGACATGCTCGTAATCCCAGCAACAACTGGGCAACTGAGCAACTGGGCTGTGCTGTGCTGTGCTGTTGTCCACAGGTAAACACAAATCCTAACAACGTGTCCTGGCCAGGGAACGGCGCTGCATCTATTTGGCGAGTGCGCATGAACTTTTTGCATTTGTCGCAGAGCAAACAGAAACGGAAGAAGAAGAACGGATAGCTAAGCAACGACTGCATAATACTGTGGCATAAGACACTTACCATGTGCTCTGGCATAGCTGATATCCGGTAATAAGAAGCGAGAGACTGGTGATGGCAAGAGGATTTATAGCATGTTATTGAGAGCAGGTGAAAACGGTGAAACGAATGAATTTTTGAGATGTCGAATTAGGCGCTTTCTCAAGACAGAAAGAGAGTTAAGCCTAGGCAGAATAGTTTGCAGGTCAATCACACAAATGGGTTGGATTTACTCTCTATAGTGAAGAAGCCGAGAGAACGTTGTGAGCTCAGCATATGATAGTATAGACTATATTAATAAACCTATCCAAATATTGCACATTGTATATATATTAATGTAATACACTGTCTACTATTATTCGTGGTGGCAACCAATATACTCTTTCGCACTGCAGTCTTAGGGTAGAGCAAAAATGGTAGCTGTACCTACAGCTGCTGTTTGGACACGAGCCTACACTTCGGAACACCCAGTAAATGGAACGTGGAACGTGCACCTGTGTTTGCACTCAAATCCCGTTGTTTGTTTCGTGCGACAGGAGAGGCAGAGAAGCGTGCAACGGCAGCGGCAAAGGGGCACATGGTCATTCGATTTAGATGCACTTACCACGTTGACAAAGTCCTGGAATGTCACATAGCCTGGACCGATGGGCAGTTGAGCCTTTTTGGCACGCTCCATCAACAGCTCACGCTTATTCATAGGCACTTGGGATACAAACTCCGGCGATCTCAGAGCGACCAAAAACTCGCTAACAGATATTTCGCCAAAGCCCTCAGGATCGAACTGAAATATTATAGATATATCTATACATATATATATGTATATGGATAAATGGATATAGCGTTTGCTTACCATATCAAATAAAAGTTTCCATTTCTGTTGGGGAAGAAAAATTAAAGAAGAAAGTGTTAAATTCAATTTTTATATATACATAGAAGTACACTCAGAGTAAAAGATCAAATACAACTTCTTCTACAACTGGGGCTTATGGCTTCTACGAACTGATGGAATTTTCATTCAACGCTAATTTAATTTTGATCGTATTCATTTTATATTATTTGATAACATTCTTTTTCTCTGAGTGTAGACTAATGCGTAGTAAACTCACATCTCTCAGCAGCTCTCTGCGCAGCTCCGCCTCATCAAAATCGGAGTTGAGCGAGGTGTGCTCCGTGTCGTAGCCGGCATCATTTGTGCACTGCACGAAGAAGCAAAGTAGATAGTCTGATTAGATTATCTGATGCCAATCAGAGAAAAGATACTCACATAGCGCATCTGTGTGTGCGACAATGTGCCAATGGAGGCCAATGAACCGGCTATGGTCGATATGTGCTCAATGTCCGCTAGCGTCTCCTGCTGACTACTACCGCCCGCGTTCTGTTGGCTGGTGGGCAACTCCAAGGCTCTCGAGCTGCCTCGCTCGGAGCCGGGCCACATCTCTGCCAGAGTCCGCCGTGCGCTCCAGGGTTGGTTAGATAATCTTTTTCGTTGATCTTTGGCAGTGATTGAGATTATACTTTTCTATTGTACAAGAAACATATATTAATTAGATTGCAAAGTTATTCATAACAAATTAAATGATATTAATTTCATGATATAAAAAAAATAAAAATATAATTAAATTCGTATATAATAAAAAAACTCAGTTTATTTTTAACATATTTAAAATTGCCGCTTTCTATTCACATCAAAAAGCTTCGTGTAAGCTTTTTGCGCAGTGAGCTTTCCAGTCTTTCAGCAACTCGTTTACTGCATATGGTGAAACGCTATCATATTACTGAATGTCATTTTGGTCGAGCGCATAGAGTTGCCACACCGCGCGCGTAACTGTAGTTCGAGGTTCGAACTTGAGAATTTATGTACATTTTATTTCGCCCTACTGAAAACCTCTATCAGCAATTTGTCATATTTAGAATTGGTGCAACGGTTTTGATACATGGGCAAGATTGATATATTCCGATTAATCATAGTCTAATTACCGGTACTCAATACCTTAGCATCTATTTCATGCTCGGAATACAAATTGTTTTTTGTTTTGCTTACAGTTATTACATTTGTGTGTTGTGGCGATGGCAACCGAAGCTCCCCCAGTTTGTAATTCAGCCTCTTTTTAGCAAGGTTATTGATCTGCGTTAGCGGAAGTAACTGAACTCAGCTTGGAGGGCCGGCAAAATGGGCAAACTCACGACAAATGCATTTTCACGTCATTGTTATTTCCCCCTCCCACTTTTCGCTTTTTACTCACATGTCGAGCACTTCCGTTGCCATGCGAACTGCGCAGAATCCGTTTCGGACGTTTTGTTGTGCCTTTTGTTTGCTTCTTCTTTCAGTGTTGTTGACTTTGTTCAATAAACTTATGAATTGTTCTCGTTTCAAAGAGGGAAAGCAATAAACTAACTTTGAATTAGCGAAATCCCAAGAAGGAAATTGTCTTTTGTAATCACATCTTAATACCGCGTTTATTGTGTTTAATGCTTAAAGTGTTTGTCACTCAACAACAAAACAAAAACGAGCACTCGGCCGGGCGGCAAAATTGCAACTGACAGCAGCGAAGGCAGAGAGAGCAGAAGAGAGTGATGGCAGCATGTGGAGAAGGGTTGCTGGTGGGTGGACTACTCTCTCTCTCACTCTCAGTGTCTGTGAGTGTGTGCGTGTGGGGTTACTTTGCACTTGCTGCACATGCGCCACACGTTTGTTCGCTTTTCAACTCGTTGGCATTTCATGGCCCAACAGCAACAAAAACAACAACAATTACCCACTCTCTCTCCGGTCTGCAAGAACAACCCTATGACGTAATGGACAAACTGTAAAACATTTGCAGACTGCTGCAATTTGCACGCATACATACACACGCTTTATTGACACGCGGGCAGACATATGTGTAAGTGTGTGTATTGGTATGGGTAAAAGCTGTTAGAGCCTTTGTAGATCCCAGAGGAATGAGCTGAGCTCATAAAATGTTAACAAAAAATTTAAATTAAAAACGAGGGTAGTCTGAAAAGTTGGCGATCTTAATATGATAGAGAGAGAGAGAATATTAACAAATTATTTAAATTAACTTAAATTGATTCAACTTATCACACTATTCTCGCAAGAATATAATGTATGGAATATAATGAAACACACCTATGTATGCGTACATATATACATTTAATTAGCCTATACTTTTAAGCATAATATGAAGAAGTCGTTTAAACATGCGATAAACGGGAAAAATAATATTATTATTATTAATTATTGTTGAAAGGAACTAATTGAAAAACATTTGCATTTTTGAACACAAAGCGGACAAGTAAAACGGTTTGCATACAGCTTAAGCTACATTTTTTGTTTTATTTCTAGTTCTAAATTAAAAAAAAAAAAAAACAAACAAGTCGAGCAGACATATTCAATAGTCAAAATGTAAATAAATATTTAGATATACGAAAGACTTCCGCTGTATGGGATTAGTTAATTAAAGTTGTTCTATTTAATATGCAGCTACATAATTTGCCTTTTCCTTTTCTTTCTATCTTTTTTCGTTAACAATATTTACAGTTTTTCCGACAGGGCCTTAATCTGGTCTTAAAAAAAATCGCTCGTTTGCTTACAACATGATATATAGCTTTATATCGTATATAGATATATATATATATATACTCTATAATATTTAGTATAATAGATATATATATATATAGCATTTCATTTTTATTTTACCTAATTCTCTGTTAAACACGCGTTGCTAAATTACTCCCATATTTTAAAAATGTTTTTTGTTAATTTAATTGAAGTAAACATAAAAAATCGAGGAAGAATCTGAACGATATAACACTTGCGCTGTTGCCTCTCAAAACACACACAAAACAGTACAACAAACTTGAATTCGTAATTCTAGACGACTGGCTATTGTATCTGATCTAACCCTCCACCATGCGCTCCATGCCCAGATCGCATTGTTCGATGACCAGGCGAGCTATGCGCTTGATCTCGCAGTAAGGACTCTCGTGCTCGATTAGTTCTGTTAAGATTTGTATGCCATTCTCCTGCTCCACCAGCTGGCAATATTTATCCGGGTAGACCTGAAAGACAAGCATTGATGAGTTTATAAAAGATCTTCTATTTCGTTGCTCTTTGCGTCACCTGTGTGAGATTGGCCAGCGCCCAGACGGCCCAGTGCTGGCATTCGGGCGTCTCATAGCAGCGCACCAGACTTAAGATTGGTTCAAAGCTGCGATAGTTGATATTCCGTTCGCTCTTGATGTTCCATCGTTGAATGGCAGCGACCATGCGTTCAAGGACGTGTTGTCGTGTTGGCGTCTTTATGGTCCACGCATCGGCGCCATCGGATGCAATGTGCGCCAGCACTCCAGCCGCATTGTAGCTGACCTGGAAGCGCAGTTGGTTAGGATTGTCATTGGCTAGTCTTCCACCACCAAGCTGACCCACCTCGATACCATCGCTCAATGAATCAAGCAGGCGAGCAAACACTTCAATGAACTCCTGTGTCATCAATTTGGGGCGAAGCCATTTAACCTCGGCCACATTGCCCAATAGTCCCATCATGTTCCTCAAAAGCTCGTCCCGATCGGGAAAGGTCTACGGCAGGAGATTCAACAATATATATTACAATTGAATTACGCTTCGATGGTGGGCGTGGCTCACATTTAAACACTTAAGGAAATACTCCATGCCGCGTCCGTCTAGAAATCTCTTACAATTAATAGCAGTCTCATCGGTTACATTCCACATGGTCGACCACGCCACCTCCATGACATCATCGAAAACTGAGCGAGTTAGCCGATCCTTGATGAGTGTCAGCATTGTCTACAAAATATATTGTCAATAAATATACAGTTCACATTTGCATTTAGTTTATATAGCCTTACGCTGACTACGCCCAATTCGCCAAGAAATAGCTTCTGGCGGCCATCCACCTGACAGGCGAGTGTGTTTAGCAAGTAGATGGCAATGCGTTGCACAAAGCCCTCCTGCTCCGTTTTTAGGACGCCATGCAGCAATATCTTAATTAGCCGCTCATACTCAAAAAGCTGCCAGTCACAAAAGAGATGAATATCGTTAAACGGGTGGCTTCAACTTAGGCTCGAGATCTAGAGACTCACCACATCGACTGGCATGTGAAATTGTGTCAGCGTCAGATAGCCATTGCGCAGCATTGTGTCATCTGTTAGATGCATCTCCATGCCATTGAGCAGGGTTCTTATAATATGATTCCTGAGCAGCGTACCAAACTTTGAACGATCGCGTCCTTTGACTATGTAGAAGAGTGTGGCACTATAAGCAAGAGATTCAGATTAGACTTCAGATTAAACTCTTAAGTTATGAGACAAAGTAAGCTTTCATTATACGCTTGTCTATTAGAACTTAATTTGTATATAAAATTCCACCCACACACCTGCCCGATATTTGCATGTGCTTAAATTTCAGATGCCTGTCCATAGCACAGAGCACAACATCCAGCGCTGTGTGTATGTCTTTGCAGTTCTCAAAGCGAAACAGATGATACAGATCATTGAGGACCTGTGAGAAGGGGTTAAAACACCATTAGAATCTCAGCGAGAAATGCATTAGAGCGGACTCTGGCCTCACCCTTGTCAGCAGCACAGGTCTGTCATGATAGTAACGCGCCGCTGTGAGTATTTGCTGTTCGTTGGCATCGCCTGCCACCTCCAGGGCGGGTATATCATGTCGCTTGCACGCCCAATGCGCCGTATGGTACAAGCCGAGAAATTGTAGCGGACGCTGTGTACGAGACGCTAATCCCGGTATATCGGTGGGTCCAAAGTGTTGCTCTGTCTTGGTATTCGTCGACTCCTTGGTGGCCACGCCATTGCCCGCCAAATTGGTACCTGAGATGTCCAAGTGTGTTAAATGGCGCAAGTTGTCCATGAGCATGACAAGCGTCTGATCGGGCAGATCGTAGGTGCCGTGACCATTGCCCGAGCTCGATATTGAAATATCCAAAGTGCACAGTCGACGCAGGCAGCAGATCGCATGCAACTGGTTGGCAATGGGCCAGACGTTGAACAGTATGAGCGTATGCAGGTTGGGCAGCATGCCGAGTGCCTCTAAGCTGAAGTTCGCTAGCACGCAGGATGTGAGATCCAAGTGACTGAGGTCCTGCAAGTGGGCGAACTGCAATCGGTGATGCATGACAACGCCATTGAGCACCAAGCGGCGCAAGTGTGGGCAGGTCAATTGAAAATCAACTGGCTCCTTTTCATTGGGCTCCGCATTCTGCAACAGATGCGAACTTATGCCCAGCTCCAACGAGCGCAAGCTGTCGCCATAATGGGCAAGCAGGTGATGTGAGTGCACTGTGATCTTATCGCAGTACCACATGGACAAAGCAAACAGTTTGTGACGCATAAGCGTCTCCAGACCTGAAAGCGCAATCGAAAGAAGGAGAAGTTAATAAACGAGTCAATATCAATATATTTATCTATTCTTAGTACAAACCTAGGCTGCTCAGCGTGCTATAGCGCAGATTCACAATCTTCAGTGATGTGCGACGCGTATCGCTAAATAGATTGATCACTCTATCGTCAAGTGGCCTGTGGAAGCGTTGATAATTCTCCAGAAATGCATCGCATATCTCGTTTGTTAGCACAATGCCTGCATTCAGTGTACGTTGGCCGCTTTCCGTGTAGCCACTGATTATGTCTAGATTGTTGCAGAGCTTCTGATAAGCGATCTCCTTTAGTGTTAGCGGCTCCTCGTCCAGTGACCCATCCTCCATTAGCCGCACCTTGCAGCTCATCTTAGGCTATCTCTACTGTTTTTTTTTTTAATATCCGCTTCTTATTGCGCTTCTGTTCAGTGACTCAACCGGAAACGATGTCTCTGCGGATTGGACTCGTTGTTATGTATCTGTTTGTCTGTGGTGCGGCTCACTTAGAGAGAGAACTAGAATGATATTAGAAGATGATGTTTTCGCTTCAGATATACTTGGCCGGGGAAAAACTGGAATTTACGTATTGACCTATTCAAACATTAACTACAGGGCTAACATGATGACATATTGGTAAAACCCCTGCCAGTGACTGCAAGTGAAAATGAAATAGTTATGCATCTTTAGTGCAAGATAATGTTCCAAGGATCGTCTACACAGAAGCCATAATCCACAGTTGTTCTCAGCTTATCAGACTTACTATTGATTGTAAATAAAGAAAAATACTGATATCATGCTACGCCTGATTGTAAAACGTCTTTAATGTATGCGGAGGGGTGCTGCCAGAGACAAATTACGTAATATGTTGAAACAATTACTTGCAACAGTGTGCGTGTATCTATACATATTTGTGTACTTGTGTGTGTGTGTGTGTGTGTGTGTGTATTAGAAAGCTAGTGAGCGTGGGGCACAGGACGCACATCGAATGTCAACAAAAATGATCGAGTTGGCAACGCCAAAGCGCATGCAAATTAACGGAAGGAAGCAAATGCCAGAAACAAGAATGTAAATCAGTTGTTTGCAATTGAATATAAACAGAAACCAATATTTACATGTGTATATGTATGCATAGTTGTACATATAAACGTACCAATGTATTTACTAACTGTAAGAAACTGTTGGGCTTGTCTATTAGAAGCTGTTTGCTTGCATGCGTGCGTGCGTGCCTGTGCATGTGTGCGTGCGACAGCCAGTCTGCGCTTATCAAGGCAAGGCCAGTGAGAAATTCGTGGCCAACATCATCAACAGCCCCCGTCGTAAAACATATCAGCTGTGTGCAGCAGGTGCAGCACATACACAAACACATGCACACAGCCAAACACACACGCAGACGAAAAAGTTAAGCACAATATTAACAACATAAACAAAGGAGCAGAGATATTTTCGTTTTGCTTTTTTTTCTGTGTGTACCTTTTTTTCTCCAACGGCTACGCAAGTCGCGACCAGTTGTCGATGATTGTTGCTGTTGCTGTTGCTACTGCTGCGACGTCTTTGTCAAAAATGTCTTCAACTGGCTCCCAATCTGATTGATTGGAGGCGCCACAATTTTTGGAACGTGCTAACGTTCCACCTGCGCCGCACACAAACACAAAATTTGTATTTTGTTTTTATTTTTTCTTACGGCGGAATCAGTTGGATTATTCACTTTTTGGCATCATATTTTCTATTTTTCTTTCATACAATTCTTCTTCTTCACTATGGTAACGCAAATTGAAGTCTGTTAACGCAAGTCACAGAGCGCTGTTAAATAACATGCAATATTATTTTGGCACTGCCAATTGCTGCTGTTAATGTTAACGTGTATCAGTGCTATTGATTTTCGATTGCTTGATAGCGGTTATTATCGATTATTAATTTAGACTTTGGCGAACTAATTTGAAGAGCAAATAAAATCAATTCTTGATTTATGGGAAACTAAATTTTTTATTGTAAGTTTCAAGCGCAGAAATGAATAAAATTTACAATTTGTTAGTTTTGTGTTAGTGTTACTGTATGTAACTGCAGAGCATGCATTATACTTATTTTTACACAGAACTGGCGACAATTGTTTGAGATTTTATTGTAATACCCCAATCACTTCTTTTTTATTATAATAGATATATACTGTGTGCTCAGCATTACTGCTCCAAAAATGTACAACTTCTTCGTCGCCAAAAATAAATAAGTGTTCGTTTGAGTTCTAAAGTAAGTAAAAAAGAGGCTGTTGCTGCCAGAGAAAGGTCCGAATCCGTAAGATTAAATAAACAATCGTTCTTTTCTGTTCCTCGTTCTCCTAACCGGAGAGATCTCCTTGATCGAAAAGCGACTGATCATATAGCTCGGCCACAACTCGACGTCCTCCAAAGAAACGTCCATGGAGCGCATCTTTGCCACGCACAGCTTCAACACCCGCTGAGAATTCCACAAAGATTTTCACAATAATTTCCGCCTCATCGTCGTCCTCATTCTCTGTTTGTTTTTCGTTGAAGATAATGACACGACTAACGGTGCCAAATTTGCTACACTCTTCTTGGATTTCCTCCTGTAACGTCTCGTCCACATCATCGGGTCCGACCATATTTCGCAAGATGATGACACGCGAGTCCTGTGGCCGCATTAGCCTCTGCATCACCAGTTGCCTTGCACTCTGGCCCTTAATGGACATATTTTCCTGCTGCTGAAGCGTCTGTACATCACCCTCATCCATTAGCTTCTTTTGAAGCTCCTCCTGCTGCTTTTCCTGCGCCTTCTTGATATTTTCCGACAGATTTGCAGCAGTGGCAGCTGCATTGTTGGCGGCTACCGACAAAACAGCAGGTGCTCCGTTGCTTGTCTCTACAATGCCAAGAGGCACTGATGAGACTACATTGGGTACCGCCGCAGCAGAGGTTGCTAAAGCAATAGCGGTTGGCGGAGTTGCCAGCAACGCAGGTGGCGGAAGTGTGGGTGCCACGCTCTGAAGTGTGGGCAGGCCAGTTGGCACGCCCAACAAACTGGGACCACCCAAGCCTGGCGCCTGGTACATGCCTGGGGGCAACAAAGCAGCAGCTGGCGCCGTGGGCACCGCCAGCGCTGGGTGCAGAGCAGCTGCCGAGGTAACGGCACTAACGACGGGCATGGCATTCACTTTGGCAGCAATCCCTAAGCCAGGTGTGTTTTGCGCCAAGCCAAGCACTGCATTGCTAGCGACTGCATCCAGAGCCTGAATCTTAGCTGTGGCAGCTGCAGCAGCAACTGCTGCAGCCGTTGGCATTGTTGAATTTGTAGCAGGGCAGGACAAAACATTTGGCGGCGTAATCGAACGTCCAACTCTAGAGAATTACAAAAGATTACAAAGGGTTTCATTCAATTTAACTACTTTTAACCTACCGCAACAGCTGGCCTCCCAAATCGAAGAGATTCATGCTGGCAATAGCCTCGTCCATGGCCTGTTTGTTAGCATACTCTATAAAACCGTAGCCTTTGTGCGTATGCACAGATGTGCCTTGAGCTAGCTTACAATAAAGAATGGGCCCAAATGCCTCAAAGACGCTCTTGATGTCATCCTCTGATAGATCGGGATGTATAGATGCTACATAGATTCGATTAAAGCTCTTCGCTTCTTCTTGCACCTCATCGATAACCTGTTGTGCTTGCGGCATATTGCTCGGACGTCCCACCTTGATATTTCGGCCACCCATCAAAGCACCATTCATTTGCTCCAACGCCAATTGCGCTCCTTCTGGTATTTCATACTCAACAAATGCAAAGCCTTTGTGCTTTTGTGTAATGGGATCCCAGGACATATTGATGGATTTGATGGGTCCAAAGGGGGTAAAGGCGGCGCGGATTGTATCCTCCTTGAGCTCGAATGAAATGCTGCCCACGTAGACTCTGTAAGATATATAGATATCAATAGCCGATCGAATCGAGCAAGCAATTAAGAGTTTGACACATTTCAAATTCAGATCTTATCAGCTAAGCTGCACAGTTAACAACATATGTGTTGTGACCAGCTTCAATAACGCGAAGCCTTGGATTACACAATGAAGTTATTCACGAGACATTCTCCAGATTTTGCATCATAACTGTTATAAAATGAGAAACTTATTGTAGTGGTTTAATTACCTGCACATCAAAGCCAGAGCCTGTTGTCTTTGCACCTGGGTGCGTTGGGTGGCCAATTGTTGTTGCTGATGGGCGAGTGTTTGTTTCATCAATACCATCTTTATGCTCTGCTCCATGGCATACTTTTTCGCCTTGCTAACCAGATCATGTTGTTCCGATGTCAGCTTGGGCAAAGCACCTCCCAACAATCCCAGCAGAGCGGAACGTGTGCCAGGTCCGAATTTAACATCGCCCGTCTGTTTAAGATCATACAGTGGCTGCGAAAGGTAGGGAATTTTCGAATCCGCTGACTTGCCTAGAATTTGGGAAGACAGATTAGTGCATCTTATATGATGTGTGGATAATGGGCTCATTCAGCAAACCGATCAAGGTTAAACGATCGCTTAAGCAATTTTCTTTTTCTTTACTTTTCAGTTTGATTTGATTTGTATTTTTTTTTTTTTTCTTTTTTCATGAGTTTTGTGTCGACTTCAAAGTGTAACTCCAGCAATAGCTGCCAAAGTTAACATTTTGAGGCGAAACGAAACAAAAACCGATGCCTGCAAGAAAGATAAAGACAAAAAGGAAAAATAGAGAAAAAAAAATCATTAATCACAAAAAAACTTGCTGGCCGGCAAACTCTACATACATACATATATAGTTATTATATATATGTATATATAGATGTAACTTGTGTTCTGGAGAAGACCTGTCTGGAACTGCTTGTACGCGGGCCAATTGCCAACCGGCAGATGAGTCAGTCACAGAGATTCAATCGAGAGGCTACAACACAATGACAATTAAAAGCTATCGATGCATTACTCTTTACGTTTAAATTCAGTATTTTTTTTTTGTTTTTTAATTATCGTTTTATCGTTATATTTGTATTTTGTCTTCTTTTGCATCACGAATGGAAATTTTCTTTTAAATTGGTTTTGTTGAGTTTTTGCTTGATTAAAAAGAGATGATTTGGATTTTCGTAAATAGATATAGTGTCTGACAGATAGCAAGTCATTTCATTTGTCACTCGCAAGGCTGGAAAATGTAAGAATAAAAAGAAAGCACCCATAAAATTTAAAACATAAATTAGCCTAAGTATTTTTTAAATTTGAGATATACGTAGGCTGTGCTAATAATAAAGTACGACTGTGTGTGTGTGTGTCTGGTGTATAATTAAGAGATAAATGCAGTTATATCGAGTATATCGATCGAAATAATAATAATTCTTCCAACGGACATCCAGCCGGCGAATCGTCGCCGCACAAATCGAAACCAAAGAAGAAAATACTAAAGAGCTGTGCACACTGAAAAATTCTAACACCCAAAAAGGGATCACAAAAAAAATATTTGAGTTCAAAATACAATAGCAGTTAATATGTACACATTGCTCATGTTGGGTAGCTGGACTTAACGGTGTGCACAATTCCTTTAAATGTCTTTGTTAAAATAGAAATTATAAGCGACCTTAGATATGTGCGTTTCGATACGGTTTCCATGAGTTGGGGGCGTGGTATATTGACTTGAAGGGTCACACATTACATTGCTCAGTGATAAAAAAGAGAAAAATAAAAAGAAAAACAAGACGCTGAAACGATAATAAGAGCAACAATATGTTTTTAAGTTGGTTAAGTTTTTCCGCCGTACCTTAATCATGTTGTATGTATGTATTTGTATATATGTATGTGTAGTTGTCATATATAGATACTATTTATATATTACTGTAAAATTTGGATTCACTGTTTTTTTTTAATATGGACAGCAGACTTGTGCTAACTAAATAACTATCTACACATCATTTAAAAATCGTTTAGATCTGTGAAATAAATTATGTACAATATGTACATATTTGAGCACTAGACTGAAAAGTTAAAAAACTATCGGACAACACTTGTTGATTTGTTATAAACAACTAGCAATAATTGAATTGTGTGTTAGAGATGGGCGCGTGTAAGATTTTTATTAGCTAGTGTGGCAACACTCACGGCTTGTGTATCAATTTGGACATATTCGTGTCATATTCAAGAAATCAAGTCACGCGCCCAACTATATTGATCATAATTAAATATTTTGTGGCATTTAAAGAAGACTAGTTCTAGTTGTAGGGGCGGATCAATTCGTCCAACTCGTTGTTGCAGCACATTGTATGAAGACCGAGGCGGAGGCGACGACGACGACGCAGCTCAGGGTGCGGGAACCGCGACGAGGGCGTAGAAATCGGCAAGAAATGTTGTTAAAAGCATTTAAATGCAACTCGGTTGTTGTTGTATCTTGTTGGGTAGTAGCAGTTGGTTTTGGCAATACTCTCTATATAGGGCATCTCTTTATCGATGTCAATTCTTGATTGGCGAGTCAAAAGAACCAAGTCGTTTGGTCGGAACAAACATAAGATAAAAACGCTTACAAAATAAATGAAAAAAGAAGATATATATAGAAGAAATAGAGAGAGAGAGAGAGAGAGAGAGAGAATAGTTATATGCTTTTAAGATTAGTTTTTGATTCATTGCGATTCAGTGTTGATGCGGCGAGGATTCACTATTTTTGTATACATACACTCATGTACTCTGGCTTGTACCCTAGTAATAATATATTTAGTATTTATTTTCATTTGCCAAGTCATACGCATGTGCTTGTATGGGTATTAATTAGTTTATTATATTAGGTGATATTTTTTTTTTGTTTTTTGTTTCGCACTCTCTCATGACGACACATATCGATAGTATTGTGTAGACACTTGAGTTGACTCGCAAATAGTTTTGGGTATCACACTTGTGGTTTGGACTGACTTGACTTTGTTTCGATATTTGTTTCGTATTCGTATTGGTTATTTGTTTGACTCTCACCTCACCTCACTTGAGATCATCGTGCGTTTATGAAGTCTGCAATTACTTAAGCAGAACAAAAAGAAAAACCGATTATTTAATAACGTCTGTGCTGGCCCTTTAAATGCAACGAAGTAGTAGTAAAGAGAGAGAGACAGAGAGAGAGAGATGTGTATGCAAATGTATGTTTACAAAAAAAAAATTAAATAAAATGATAATTATTTGTATATACATATTTTCCTTTTGTTTCATTTGTTGCCTTGCGCTTCATTAACCTACATATATATGCATATTTATTTTTCTCTTTAATAAACTTACATATGTAAATATATATATATACTCGATTGATACATATAAATATGCTTATAAATAAATTTGTTCATTTCTCAACAGACAAAACACTTACCCGAGTCTGAGCGCGAACGCTTTGTAACTGGCATATCGCTGATATCGCGCTGCTCTTCCGAACGTGGCGATCTGGAGGCTCTGTCGTTGCTTCCCTGCAATTGAAAAAAAATCAAGCCGAAGGTCACTGGTTAGTATTATGAGTATACATCAAGCCTTTAAGGCATATGAAAACACACACACATATATATGCACATACATAAGCATGCGTAGATACACACGCGGAGCACATTGTAAAACTGCTACAAGTAAAACATGTGATTGTAAAAACTTTTTTTATTTTTAATTATCAGCAAGCATATCCAACACCATTTTTAAGAAAGCACATTCAAATACATATTGAATTAATTGCAAAATACATTATGCAGGGCATGCACAGCAGCTGCCGAAGCCGCAGGCCACGCCAAATGCAAAAGTTGAGAAAGCAATCAAAATGATCAACAAAATTGTGTTATTAACATTTATAAACCCACCATCCTCTTAGTGTGCACAAATAGAACGTTCTTTATGCGTATTTAGTTAGTTGTATGTAGGATTTAAATATAAGTTTGATATTTTGCGAAAAATTTGAGTGACGTCAAGAAAAATAGATACGACGAAAAGTACTTCAATGGCATCGATACTGCTACTGAGGCAAATCATCGATGCCTGTTAACTTTTTGATG
The DNA here is from genome assembly GCA_035047625.1 of Drosophila mettleri. NCBI lineage: Eukaryota > Metazoa > Arthropoda > Insecta > Diptera > Drosophilidae > Drosophila > Drosophila mettleri. The sequence goes on along the minus strand of JAWNPI010000103.1, from coordinate 383,318 downwards.
CTGTAAAATAAAATATCGATATATCGTTATTTTCTTAATTTGATCGATATTGCATGTTACGAGATGTAAGGAGTTAACATGTTTTAGTTGACGTGACGGTCAGTTTTAAACTAAGATAAGAACAAGAAGAGTCTTCCATTTGTAAGCTGGAAGAATCACTAGTGACTAATCTAATGTCATATTCGTCAATAGGCTGTCTTCTATAACGCGTATTCTAACAGATGTGCAAGTTAAAAAACAAAGAAATTGGTGTTGCTGTCAAAATGGAAAATAATAACCGAAATTGCAATGGAATTCATGTCTTTTTTCAACTGCAAAGGTACTTTCTCATTTATTGTGCAACCAATGTGTCTTATTAATAACAATTAATATCTAGCTTACTCATATGTATATGTACAACTTTCGTTCGCAATAGATTGCAGCAATTTTTCTACATTATTATTTTATTCCTTTGTTTTTAGGGGATTTTCTTCTTTCTTTTTTTTTGTAATAAAAGACTAAGTACAAAGGCAATCTTGGTGCGAACAATTAGCTGTTTGTATGTATGTATGTATGTATATATGCGGGTATGTGTGTGTGGCAGTTGCATATGTCATGACATATTAAATAAAAACAAAAAGAAGTAAATCAGGAAAATTATTAAGGAACTATTTCCGAACAGATACAAATTCAAATTTATCTATTATAATTATTTACAAACAGTTTAACCGTTTTATGAATCACATTTTGCCATTTTCTGCAATAGGCAATTATATATGAAATCAGCCGCTTGCTTATATAAGATATATATAAGCTAATGCATGCATGTATGTATGTTTGTGTGTGATTAATTTAAAGCTAATTTTAGTCACATTTGACTTTTCTTTCACTTTCATTTCAAATCCTTTTTTCATTGCCGAATGTCTTCAAATTAATTTTTCCTTCAACCGATCTCAAAACTAATAAAAATATACTTAAAAACTATATGTTTGAAAATGAATAAAGAACCCTATCTCTGACAATTCTTGTCGTTGTTAGCCAAGTCTAAAAACTTGGTTTGCACAAAAATAAATTAATGAGACCAGACTAATTGTAAAAGTTTGCTAAGTACACATTTTTTTCTCAATATTAAGTATTAAAACTTTTGCTAGGTCTTTGTAGGAGCTTTGGTTGAGCAAAGACGTCGACGAGCCGGGTAGTTTTTATTGGAGGATTGGCGGCGGCGACAGCAGCTTTACAAGCTCGAATACCGCCTGTCCGTCCATCCGTTCATTTAATGCACGACGTTATACGTTATTCATACAGATGTTCATCTAGTTCAGCAGATCATCCTCCATATTATGTATCAGTATCTTTTTATCTTCCTTGACGCAAGACGCTTTTTTGTCGCGTCCAGAGAACTGTTGCTCCACAAGCTTGGGATCAAAACAGGGCTGGAAATATATGTAAATATAATAACTTGTATAAACTATAGCGCTACTGTATAGCTAACCGTTTCACAAATATTCATATTACAACAGTTTTCTATCGTAATCTCGCATTGCTCTGTGGCTAGTGGACGATTTGTTAAAGGTGTGTCGCTAGTAGAATTCAAACGCGCCTGTTTGCGCACCACAAATGTCTTCTTAATGCGAGGGCGCTTGGGCTTGTGAATGAGACGGAAGCCATGCACAATGGCGGCCACCAAAGCCAGGCTGGAGACTATGCCCACAACGAGTACAATAATTAACCATCCTTTTCTATAAGTTGGCATGTCGCTACAAAAAGATGCTGATTGATATTCCGTGACAATTGTTCCATTGGTGAGGCGCAACTCCTCACAGCTGTAAACAGAAATTGAGATAGTTTAGTACACTAGACTGCTTTATTACTGAAGCTACTCACATGTCCACGCAGGCGGCGGGTACAAATGCATCCGGATGCTGTTTCAAATGCTGGCAATAGCTTCCACAGTGAGCCGTCTCATTATGTTCGCAGCGAGTGCCCGTGAAATTCTCACGGCAGTCGCAGCTCAATTCTCCACTGTCCCTATCCACGATGCAATGGCCATCGTTGAGGCAATGGTTATTGCATTTGTAGTACTCACAGCGCTCGCCATAGAAATCCGTTTGACAATAACATTTGGGATAGCCCATGATAGAGATTTCACAAGTGCCGTGCACACAATAATTATGGCACTCAGATATTTCGCAACGCGCCCCCTTGAAGCCCACCTGGCAGATGCAGAAGTTACCCTTGACCATATACGTGGCACCATTCAAGCAATGCTCACGCTCCAACTTTTCTATGCGATTGTCGACAGCGCCCTTTTGTGACCTGCTGTTGAGCCCGTTGTCCAGACGCTGTTTCACCTTTTTCACTACGCTAGAACAATGGGCATCCTCTTGCAGATGTTGATAGAAGCCTGTGCGTGCGACTATGCCATAGACAGCCTCCTTCCAGGTGGCTAGCTTCTTTGGCTCTAGCAACGGCTCAGTAATATTCGCAGTTACATTTTTCTTTGCGGGTTTGGGATAACTCCAGACCGCTTTATCCGCCTTGTCAGTCCAGTAGATAGTTTCATCTGTGATGGCCAATTGTATGGGACTCTGATGCTTGTCTTTAAGTACCAATTGACGATCGCTGCCATCGAGTCGAGCACTTTCTATCGCAAAGAATATGCCCACCTTGTCATCAATCCAGAAGATACGATCCGATTGTTGATCTATCACAATGCCACGTGGCATATCAATATCCTCCTTTATGATAGTCTGCCTCCCCGTGCCATTCAACCCGATACGTTCTACGGAAGCATGATTGATCTTCGAGTTCGTCCAGTACAGCTGACGGCGACATATGTCGACAGCCACACCATCTGGTCGTCCACCTTCAGCGCTCAGATCTACCAGCACCTTGGGCGGTTCCGTGTACAGCGTATCGATGCTGGCAAAGTATATTCGACTCTGTCTCATATCCGCCCAGAATAAATTGCGGTTGAGAGGATCGTAAGCTAGTCCGGATACGGAACCATTGCCAATGCGCTGCACTGTCTGCTCCGCAATGAGCGTGGAAACCGAAGCATCGCGTCGCAGTGAAAATATGCTGCCATTCTGATGTTGTTGGTCATTAAAATATATCACTTCCTCGGCCTCATCGAAGGCCAATCCTGACAGCTCCTCAAATTCGTGCGCTGCAGAGGCGATTATGTCAAATTTGTTATCGAGAAACAGAAGTTTGTCGCGCAGTGTAACTGCAAAGTCTGCAAAAAGAAAATAGCAAATGCTGCATTAGTCGGAGATTAATTCGGTCATAATCGCTAAGATAAGAAACGGCTTTAGGTTTAACTGGACTGGTACTGCGATCACAGGAGCAAATGAAAAACGCTAGAATGCACTTGTTGCATTACAAGATTGTCGCATACAAACGAATAAGTTTAATCAATGACTATCGAGTGATAAAAATCAAAGGGGAGCTGGCAGAGGAACTGCTAATACAAAGGCAAAAGGAGTGTTGTAAAATACAATCTTTAGCTGATATTAACAAACGGTCACTTTTGATGAATATTCAAAGAGACACGAAAAGAGCAAGAGAGAGAGAGGGAATAAGAAGGAGAGAATAGCGGCTTGGCGCCGGAAAACGAGTTTCGAAAATTAAGTTCAATCAATCGCATTCAATTAGCTAGCGCCACATTTTTAGTAGAGCCCCAGCTGTCTCTTTCTATATTGATATTCAGTGGCATATTGTATTTCAATCAATATTCGCTTTATTTGTATAAATTTAGAAGTTAGATTCGCATTTCATTCAATTACGCGGCAGTATTGTTAATTACAATGGATGTTAGCGAATTTACGAATGCGTCTCAAAGATGAATCTTTTTATCGAATAATTTTAAATATTGCAGTTTCTATTTGTTTATTTATTGATTTGATTCCAAATATCGAGTGCTGACTGTTTTTGAATTCGTGACGTTCCATTAATAAAATGCATGACATTTCGTTGCACAACTCTTCTAATGAATGTGTCCGATTGATAAGATTACGATCGATTGACCCAGGGCTCAGATGAAAATCCCATGTGAAAATTCCCAACAGTAAAAACAAATATACATAATAATATGCAATATAATATAAGTAAAGGTGGCAAAGGTGGCTTTCTTGCCCACCTTCGCACGTAAATAACACGTAATAAAAATAAAGTTAATCCGAAACAAAAGAACCTGCTGCATTTCAAATATATACGAATCATTAAAAATCCTGATCTGCCAAGAAATACACAAAGCAACTCCATAAACTTTAGCCAAACCGGTTAAAGCCAAAAAAAGGCCCAACTTTGTAGCTAAAATGGCAGCTGTTAATTAGGCATTAAATGGAATATAATATGATTAACTGCACTGGATAAACAAATATAGCAAACACAGGCATCACGGAAACAAGCTGCAGAACTACCTGAACAAAAAACAATAATAATATAAACAAAGCAAAAAAGCAGTTCCGTAACGGATATACAAATAATTGTTTGCGAAGGCTGCAACAGGTGTTGGGCCGTTAACTTTCACTTTCACACACGATCTAACCTAATATCTTATCGAATATGCATCCATATATCTATTGAGGTATTGCGGTCAATAATTGTTTGGCTATTTGGTCATTGACCATTTGCTCTAGTCGCAGACTTTTGTGTGCCAAGTACGGTGTGGATGGCGTGCTTCGCTCGTTTTGACTCCACAAAGCACCGAAATAAATGGCAAACAGAAAAAAAAAACTAATTAGCTTTGGTTAGACGAAGATTAAATACTCTTGAATAAATACTCAATACAGACTGTAAGTATGATGCAATGCTGATTATAAATATAAATACGATTTTTCATACTAATTTCGATGTGAATGTATGCATATGTACTATATGGTTGTTTACTTATCATTATTGCTTGTTGTGTTCTTCGCTCTTAGGTATGTGAATTATTTTCGATTACCATTACGAGCTATCGATTGCTGATCACACATTGGACAAGTATACTATCTGAGTATACGTTCAAGAAATGGTGAGGCCCATGCCAAGTTTCACAGTTGTGTTACACTTTTCGACAACAAATGATAATGACCCCCTGGCAAGGGTATGCATAGTTATATATAGCCAATCATTATATGTTGCCTATATACTGATATATAAAAATACAGACATAGGTATATATAGTCATGTTTTGTTTGGTTTTATTTGTTTTTTTTTTTTCAATGTACGTCACAATCTTTTATTTGATTGTAGCATATATTTCGCGAACCTTTCCAAAGCTTCGAGCTGTCCATATTTTAGCCTTCGCACTTAGGGGCTTTGAGGTCAACGGTTTATCGATGCAGAAAATATGTGCAATTTTTAAATAGATTTACATGTTTATAACTAGTTAGCAAAATAAATTAATATTAATAATATTTTATAACTTCCATTAAGAAAGAAGATATTGTGTGATGGCTATTTTTCCATTTTTCTGATTGAGTTAGTGAAGTTTTTGTGATTTATGAAAGTTAAATAAGTTAAATAAGACCTGATACGATACTGTTACAAAGGAATTTCAAAATTCTCTTTTCTTTATTTTACTTGTGTTATTGATATAAATACAATACACAGATCAATGACATGGACCGAACGTCTATCTCTGATAAGCTGACATTTTCCAGGCTCTAAAGAAAAATATATTAAATATAAATATAATCTTTCAATTTAAAATATACAGAAAACTTTGTGAGTTTCAAATAAACAAGCTTTCTCTAAATTATAAAAAAAGACAAAAACCAGTTTAATTATGTCTGTATTCAAATCCCGTTGATTCGATGCATATTTAGCTAGAAAAGGTTGTTTTATATATATTATCAATATCGAAATACTTGTCCTTAAGTTTGATAACTTATTTCTTTCTACAAAATGAGTAAATATCGATACTATATAGCAAACAAATGACTTAGAAAGTAAACTATCTACGATTGCAATAGTAGTCTACTAGCAAGATAATTTGATTTATCTATAAATCATAATTCAATACATTGCACTGAGTGCAGGTGCATCGATCCCTTAGTAGTAAATTTTAATGAAATTCTAATTAATGAAAATGTAAACATATAATGTAATTTATACTTTTTATAGGCAGCAACAAGTGACTCTAAGGACTGGCACGTGGAAACCATGAAAACTGATTACTTATCGGATCTCTACATAGAAATGTGTGTATGTATGCAAAAATACACGTTAATGTGTACGAAGCATTATCAGAATTCGATACGAATTGCCTGGTTCTAATTCCATTTCAACAATAACAATTTAACCAAAACGCTTTGAAATTTGTTGGCGTAAGCTTATGCTGAAGTTAAAGTAAATTGAGAGCATGAAGTAAATAAAACTTCACAGAAGCTGGGTGCAAAAAGAGACTGAAATGCTTCAAAGAAAAAAAGTAGTCAGCAAAAACTGCCAAACAACAAACTGCCGGCATACGTGACAATAACGCAACTCTAAATGGCTGCCAGGCTATTTCAATGCTACAGTAGTTGGATTCTCTTTCTCAATTTCTCTCTCCCTATTGAACGGGGAGAAAGTCGTAAACCAAATATAATGATGGCACTATGTACAGTAGATGATGTCTGTTACAAATGATTAGTGTTGTGCATTATGAAACTGCTAATATTTGAACTTGAATTGAGAAAGAGAGATAACATAAGTGCGGCAAACCGAATGCAGAATGTTACGAATAAACCAGAATGGCATAATCAGCTGATAGATAGCATACATACGCACGTATGACACGTACAGACCGTTGAACATGGCCAAAAAAAAATAAAATAAATATATATATCTATGTATATGTACATACTGTACTATGTTCATACAAACAGACGGTCAATAGTCGAGAATGTCTATTTTAAATATCTAACAATTACATAACAGAGTGTTCAATTGGTCGGTCTGTCTGTCAGGTGCACCAACAGCATTGTATATAGAGGCAGAGCACTTTCCTAATCAATTTACATAAAACACTGGAGCACACAATTTTTAAATACTTGGCTGCTATTACTTCTAACAGATTGAACTTACCCCAGCCAATTGAAGATGCGACAGCTATCGGCGAGCAAATATTATAAACTATAAACAATATAGCCAAACCCAGCTGTGGCGATGAACTCAATTTCATTTTATATGAATTTTAGTATGTATATATCGAAAATGGACGCGTCGATATTTATTTTTATCATATGGTTAATCCTTAACTCGCTCTTGTATTTTCGACTGCGAGTTTAGAGTAAATGTTGAGCGCGAAGCATGTGGTTCCTAATCTTACGTGAACATTCACCGTGGACTTTTAAGCGTTACCCAACGTACCACAAATCAGAATCACTGTTAACTTACTAAATTGAACTGCCACCATACATAGACTGCTAAAGACCACACATTCCACATTGGTTATTTTTAGTACATTTTTGTCAACAAGCGTTGCCATATCGTTCATAAACATACGCCGCAAGCATTAAGGATAAATATAAAAAAAAACGGTCTTAGTTTTAGATTAACGCAAACTGTGAAAAAACTGATAGTTAAATATTGAATATTCTGTTAAAATAAGTTCTCCGATAATCGATTTTATAATTGCAGCGAAACCACCTCAAAATTATTGGAATATGATGTTCGTTTTTAAGAATTATTGAATTTTTATCGTAATATTGTTTGCAAGTCTCAAAAAGCCATCCAATATTTATATTAATCAATAAATATAAATTTAAAGTGATACAAAACTGAGATTTCGTTTCGTGGGGGAACGTGTTTATATATGATCTTATATATTTATTGAATATATTTATATATATTGATATATTGATCCTGACTTTCAAAAATAATAATTCAAAATTTTACTAAATATCGATTACTATCGTCCGAGCTGGCCAAAAGTACATTCAAGTCGTAAGGTGTGTGGGCTACACGGGAGGTAACGTTGGCCAGTGGAAATTAGAAGAAATCATTTGCACCGGAACATACGTTTAATATTTAAAAATAAATGCCATGTATAAAAATGTGCTAAAAGGAGGTATACGTACAGCAAAGCAGGCCTGGAAATTCCGAAACGGTAAATAAACTCGCACAATTTCATTGAACAATTTTTGGACAAGAGCAAAACAATACGAGCTGCATAACACGACGCCCATCAGCTGTGCGCGGCCCAATTCCATAACGTACCAAGCGCAAGTGGGTCACACTGAAAGCGTGTTGTGTGTTGTTGTTTTTTTGTTTTTTTTTTTTCGCCACTAGCAGAAGCCGCCAGCAGTTGCCTGCAGTATTTCATACAGTCTCAATATAAATTTTTTCTGCTATAAATTAAAAAATATATATACATATATGTATATACATTGTTCGGTTAAAATTAACGTAACAGGCATTGATGCGACATACTTGCAGAACTTGGGAAACTTAATTTGGATTTAGCCAAAGCGAATTCAGATTTTGAGCAGCATTTGTGTGAAGGTAAGAAGAGTACAGGCAACTAAATAGACCCTGCAATTCCCCTTTATCCATTTCCCTCTCACCGTTAGCCTCCTCAGCCCGTAGCTCACTCGTTGCCAGTCGTAACAAGATAAACACTCTTAAAAAGCGCTGCTAAACGTATTTCACGATGCGTTAAATACTTTTAATAATATTAATAATAATCCTTTGTGCTAGCTTTCTTCCATTTCTAGTTTCAGTGTGTAATCCACTACCCGCCGCACGCTTCCCCGCAACTAAACAATATCCAACTGCATCGTGGAAATCAGCTCGAAAGAGCTTTTGTTGCTGCGCTTGTGCTTTTACTAACGGCCCCTGGTTACGCCCACGCCTCTGCCTGTATACCCTGTGCCTTAATTGCGCTGATAAGCATTCTGCGTATCTACTCTGTTCAGAGAGTTGCCACCTGAATACCTTGGTCTCATCGAAGCAGTTTGTGAAGGTGCAAAAGCAATTCTATCGCGATTATTCGGACGTTTCGTTGGGTGCACCCCTAAAAACCACTGACGCTCCATTGCTGGGTGATCTCTGTGATCGCTATCGAGATATACTCGTTCGTACATCAGCCGATTTGCTTGATCCACGTGCAGGACAGCCGAGTCCGCAATTAACTAACAATCGAGGCATTCACAGCTGTTGCAAACGTCGCCAATTGGAGAAACTAGACGGTCACAACAATATGGCCCAATCGGAACAAAGTGAATTTCGGCGCCTGCCCACATGTGTGGTGCCAACGCATTATGAGTTAATGCTGCAGCCCAATCTGGAGGCATTTAGTTTTACGGGCAAGACAATTGTGCAAATCAATGTAAGTACCGTTGTATTACGTTTTGTTTAGTTTGGTTTTTTCTTTCTTTTTTTTTGCAGCCTCTGGCAACTTTCGCTTTCACTTTGACTACAAATCATAAATACATACATATGTATGCAGGTCTCGCTCTCCCTCTCACTCTGTCTGTGTGTATTGGTGAATTTTATTTCTGACGTGTGCAAAAATTATACCTTCTCCCTTACACACACTTGAATGCGCGCGCGCGCCAACTTGTCGGTATGTGTGAACATACATATGTATGTATGTGAGCGTGTTGTGTACCAGTTCCATTTTCTCTTTATGTTGCAATTTGCATGCAGGCTACATTCGTTGAAAAGGAAATATTTCTTTGTTATGCAGTGACAGGCATTTATTGTGCAGATATACATACATATGTATGTATGTATGAATATGCCTGATATATTCGTTTGAAACGCACAGCGCCACAACATTTGACGAAACTTCTCTCGTTTTCCTAGTTCGTTCACATTGTCGACGCCTCTGCTGATCTCCTAACGGTAAACACATTGTGTTTACGTTTATCGGAAGACGCAGCTGCAACGGGTTTCGTGCCTTAACTTTTAATCGCACATCAAATATATATATGTATATGCACATGTATTATATACTGCACAAAAAAGATTGTCTAATTCTCAGTGGCGGTTGTTGTTTCAACTGAAATACAAATAAAAAGTTGGCCAAACGAGTTTAAAGCGGCCCGGAAACCGGGCTTGCTAAACTTTTAAAAATGAGCACACAGTAGATACTCCATATGTGAGACCGCATACAGAAATAATAATAAAAAACATTGCCTAATGTTTTATATTACCCAATACACACTGTTCCATCAATTAAGGCCTTGAAATAACGGCTTATTGTGAATCTAATTGCGTTTCATCGCATCTATTCGGTTTATGGCTTTGTTACATATACTCATTTTTTATAAATGAGCTCATGTGCGTTTCGATAAGATGATAAGCTGGGTATATACATTCAGCATACGGCACACATAGCCTTTATATTCATTCATATATCTGTCTAATCTGAGATATCATATAAAGATATGTAGATAAACAGTTACTTCAGATATGGAGTCGGCTCTTATTAATATAAGTTTTTGCTACGACTGCAGTAGCTCTAGGATATGTGTTAGTCCAGCACACGCTTGTTGTCTTCTGTTAGTGTGGTGACAGCACGCTATAGATACAGAAATATATATTATATACAATACGATCGTTGACTTATTGCCCCTCTTTTGCGCTATTTTATTTATTATTATTATGTTTATTATCTTTTGCAGGTCATAGAGCCAACGACGCGCATCACCCTCAATGCGCTGGACATAACGATCGAGGAAGCAGAATTTCAATACAACTGCGAGAAGCTAACGGCCCAGCAGATTATCTACTCCAAGGAGAATGAGACGGCTACATTGGATTTCCAAAAGCAGCTGCCAGTGGGCATTCCCGGCGTCCTCTACATGACCTTCACTGGGGAGCTGAACGACAAGATGAAGGGCTTCTATAGGAGCAAATACTTCACGGCCTCTGGCGAGGAACGCTATGCTGGTGTCACCCAATTCGAGGCAACAGACGCCCGGCGTTGTTTCCCCTGCTGGGATGAGCCGGCCATTAAGGCGACGTTTGACATTACGCTGACGGTGCCCAAGGATCGCGTTGCCCTGTCCAATATGCCGGTACAAAAGGAGGATATCCTGCCCAGCGGCTTGCGTCGCGTACGCTTTGATCGCACACCCATTATGTCCACCTACCTGGTGGCCGTTGTGGTGGGAGAGTATGACTATGTGGAGGCCAAGTCGGATGACGGGGTGCTTGTGCGCGTCTTCACGCCTGTTGGCAAAAAGGAGCAGGGACAATTCGCATTGGAGGTGGCCACCAGAGTACTGCCCTACTACAAGAGCTATTTTAATATTGCATATCCGTTGCCCAAAATGGATCTGATAGCCATATCGGATTTCTCAGCGGGCGCCATGGAGAACTGGGGTCTGGTCACCTATCGCGAAACGTTTGTTCTTGTGGATCCCAAGAATACGTCTTTGATGCGCAAGCAGTCAATCGCTCTCACTGTGGGTCACGAGATAGCCCATCAGTGGTTCGGTGAGCGAATTTTTTGAGTCAAATATGTGTAATCGTTGCTAAAGCTATGCTATATTCCAGGCAATCTGGTCACCATGGAGTGGTGGACACATTTGTGGTTAAATGAGGGCTACGCATCGTTTGTGGAGTTCCTTTGCGTTCATCATCTGTTTCCCGAATATGATATTTGGACACAGTTCGTCACGGACATGTATACGCGTGCTTTGGAATTGGATTCGCTGAAGAACTCGCATCCCATTGAGGTGCCAGTGGGCCATCCCTCAGAGATCGATGAGATCTTTGACGAGATCAGCTATAACAAAGGCGCCTCGGTCATACGCATGCTGCACGATTACATTGGCGAGGATGACTTTCGCAGTGGCATGAATATTTATTTGACCAGGCATCAATATCGAAACACCTGCACCGAGGATCTCTGGGAAGCTCTGCAGGAGGCCAGTTCCAAGAATGTGGGTGCCGTCATGTCTAGCTGGATCAAGTACAAGGGTTTCCCCGTTGTCAGCGTAGAGTCCCATCAGAAGAGCGAAACACAGCGTGTGCTGCGCTTGACTCAGAGCAAATTCACTGCGGATGGCTCGCAGCCGACTAAAAATACCCTGTGGGTTATACCCATATCGGTGTCCACATCGCGTAATCCGACTCAGATTGCGAAGACTTTTCTTCTTGAGAAGGAATCCATGGAAGTTGTGCTGGATAATGTGAGCGCCGATGATTGGATCAAAATAAATCCAGGGACAGTTGGCTACTATCGCACAAGGTACTCCAAGGAGATGCTGCAAAAGCTATTGCCCGCTGTGGAGAACATGCAGCTGCCGCCGCTTGACAGACTCGGTCTGATCGATGACATGTTTGCCATGGTGCAGGCCGGCAAGGCCAGCACCGTTGAAGTGCTTCAACTGGTGGGAAGCTATCGGAACGAGACAAACTACACCGTCTGGACAGCCATAACCAATTCGCTTGCCAATCTACACATTCTGATCTCTCACACGGACCTCATGGATGACTTCAATAGCTTTGGCCGAAGCCTCTACGAGCCGGTGGCCGAGCGCTTGGGTTGGGAAGCTCGCGACAATGAGAATCACTTGGATACGCTCTTACGTAGTCTGGTACTCACACGTCTCGTCTCGTTCCGCAGTCCGATTATTTTGGAGACAGCTTGTCAACGTTATCGTAGCCATGCCAACGGTACTAAGGCGCTACCTGCCGATTTGCGTAGCACTTGCTACAAGGCCGTGCTGCAGGATGGCGACACAGCGATATTTGAGGAGATGTTGCAACTGTATCGTTCCACCGATCTGCACGAGGAACAGGATCGCATCTCACGCGCCCTCGGCTGCATTAGCGATGTCACTCTGCTGCGGCGAGTCATCGACTTTGCTATGTCTGTAAGTGCTTATAATTTGTACACAGGATTTATATGATTGATTACTGATGAGTGTTATTCCTTGTTAGGGTGAAGTGCGCGCTCAGGATTCGGTCTTTGTCATTGTGGCTGTGGCCGTTAATCCCAAGGGTCGTGACTTAGCCTGGGAGTTCTTCAAGGATAACAGCAAGCAGCTGCTGGAGCAATATCAGGTATTAAACGAGTCCATATAGAACTAATTTCGGTTTCTACTACATTATGCTTCAATCTGTTTGCAGGGCGGTTTTCTTCTAACTCGTCTCATTAAATATTTGATCGAGAACTTTGCCAGCGAGGAGAAGGCACGAGAGGTAGAGGATTACTTCAAGACCAACCAGATACCTGGCTGTGAGCGCACAGTCTCGCAGGCTGTAGAGACAATTCGTCTGAATTCCGCTTGGCTGAATCGCGATCGCGACTTGCTGACCAAATATCTGCGCAATCAGTAGACGTGGCCGAACCGTGCGTAACGCATACCAAAGCATTTAGTAAACAACTACAACTGCAAACCAGAACACGACCAAAGCTGTCACAACTAACTCCTCTACCCTACCTTACCCCATGTACTCCTACTCCTAACTAGGTTAGCAATATTAAGCAGCAACTACAACGGAGCAACTCGACATTCTTCTTCTTCGCTAAAGGAGAATCATGCGACATTTCTGGTTCGAGTACGAGGCACACAACAACACGATGCTGCACTCCTTTCTTACACATATACAAACTAAAATTATGTTGAGTTTATGACGATAAATAAATGCAATTCAAATTTAAAATAAATAAATGGGCCTTCAAGAAAATATCCTAGCAGACCAACTCATACACTTTTTAATTGCTTAACACGAAAACTATTCAATCTTACTTCGACTGGAATATTTTGCTTACATAATTTTTGGTTCGTCGTTGTTATTGTTGTATTCAAGTTTAAGGGACTTGCGTTTTAGGTCCTGTGATTGGGACCAGAAGTTGGCCAAGCGTTGATCACTATTTGAGCAAAACTCACGGAAATCCTTTAACATTTTCAGTTGAAAGAGTTCCCCCTCTGCTGAATTATTGATGGTCAATGTCTTCCATTTCCTGTTGGGTATCATGTGATTCCAGGCCCAAAGGAAGCCCACCTTTTTGGGCACATTTGTATTATTCGTATGCCCATAGACGCAACGCGTGACATTCGCCTCCTGACGACTTGGCGACTCCACCTGGAACTTGTTGCTAGCGCAGCTGCAACAAGCAGAGCAAATAATTAGTAATAAACAATATAATGAATGATGAAGAAATTATGATAATTACCGTATTAGGGCGAACATGTTGCCAGTGCAATGCACATACTGATATTCCTTTGGCAACTGCGGAGTTTGGAAGAAGATAACATATGCTATAATTTGATATAATATATTCAGCGACTTACGTCCTTCTTTTGATTAAATTTCTCCTCCAAAACACAGGGTAGAAAACCAAATCTTGCCAGAATAGCTTCCTGCAGGAAGAGCATGCGATCGGACCGACTGTCCTCCGGAAATTCTGCAAGATGAGACAATTAACTAAGCTGTTGCGGACCGAATAGAAGGAACAGTGCACACAAACCATCAAAGAGGCATTTGCCCTCCGGCAAAAAGTTGACGCACAAGGGAATAAAGATGGGACCACGCAATGGATCTGATTTTTCTGTAAATGGCTCAGCCATGGGATCTGCAGGCACCGAGACTAGTTGATACCCACATTGAATTGCTTTACGCATCCATCCAGCAATCTGTAAGCAAAGGCATATTAATAAGATTTAATTCACGAATATAATATATATCTGTGTATAAGGTATACCAAATCTGATACGATGGGACCCGATGAGGTGACCCACTCCACGACCAGCTCAAAAGCAAAGCCCGGCTGCATCACTGTGTGATGCTTCACATGACCCCATTCCATGCGATCGCTCTTCTGATTCACATCGATCTCCAAATGCGATTTGCGACAAACGCGCTCTACAAGCAAACGAATGGAATGAAATAAAAATCTGTACAGGTTATATATATACTCACTGCTCTTGCAATATGCTGTCCAGGATTGAGGTGCTGGTGTATCACGCAAAAAGTTGGGAACATTTGAAGGAGAAGGCTCGTCGTGCCACAGAAAGTTACAGCCTTGCAACTCAATCTCCAGCCATTCGTTCACAAAAGCGCTGTAATCGTTAAGAGGCGGGGCATAATCTATAGAGAAAAAAAAACAACGTTTAATACCAATTAAAAGCCATTGCGCACTTGGGGAAGTTACCTTTTGCATTCTTATCCTGTTGCACCACATAGTAAAAGACAAAACCTGGTACAATGGGCTGATTCCAGTCCCCAGAGGCATGGCATATCATGCCCTCTCTGTAAGACGAAATTTTTATCAAAGTGAACAGCTGATTGCAGTTTTTCACTCACTTGCGCATGGCTTCCAGCAGATCCATAGGATGACGTCCATTGGTCACACGCGCCTTGAGCCACATCAGTGCATCATATGAGATGAAAGTGCAGGAGGGCAGCGATTGGGTTTGGGTAAAGAAGCCAACACCATTGACGGGATGCTTCATGGCCTCGAACATCTCAGCCAGCGTAGCATTCGCACTGAATTTTATATCCACTGGGAAGCTGCGATAAGAAGTAATTCGTTAAAAGTGATAAAACTCTTTCCAAGTGGCTGCTCACCCATCATCTTGATCGTCACGTGGTCCAGTTCCACTTGAAGCTGCAGCGGTAGCGGAGTCTGTGCCGGGCAGATTGCGTGAAATGCGACCCGGGTCCACCTTGGGTCGCACATTGATGCTACGAAGAAAAAATATGTATAAGTAAAGCGCATGAAACTGCAAGCATACAGTGACCTTTGCCGTGTATTTTTGGTGGGAGGATAGGAAGTGAATAAACGTGTGTGTTTGTGAAAAAGTGTGCGAATTATATAAAAGTGCAACTCTGTCAATGAAGGTGTGGTGAGTTCGTCACTGTGATGTGTGTGTGTGTGTGTGTGTGTGTGTATGTATAGCTAAGCCGAATAATATGCGTTCGATCACTCAATCATTTAACATTCACCACACCGATGGTAAGAATGTTAAATGAAGGTGAATTAAGCATGTGTATGTAGAAATGTTGAAGTGTGGGCAAAGTTACAAGTATATTCTTCAGCTCGGTCTTTCTCGGTCCCATTCGTGACAAATTAAAATAGTGTGGGAAATTCGGTGTTTTGGGAACAGGATTCGGTTGGGCAAGGCTAGTGTGATAAATACGCTGGATTGGCACAAACCTTTGCTGTTGTGAATTTAATAGATTATGATTCTTTTCTGTGATTCTAGGTGTGGGTGTATCATGCTGCTGAAAGCCAAATACCAAATTAAATAGTAATAAGAAATATTAAACAAAAAATGGTATTAAATTGAAAATAAAATATATATGCAATTAAATAAAATACACTACAAGCTAAGTGTATAAACAACATAGAAGAACTACAATAGTCAATCACCAATATTGTTTTAGGGTCAGGGGAGGTTGTAGGGGCAATACAATAAAGCTCAGCTCCGCAAGCGCAGTAATACATATACAGATGCAAATCAAAGTGTATGTGTGTGTGTGGGTGTGTGAATGTTTCGTGTGTTTTTTTGTTGGATACGATATAAAAACCTGGGTCTCTTCTCTGGCAGTCGATTGCTGCCGACGCGCTCACGAAACGGCGAATTCGTGAGTCCCTGCGAAGACGAGAGTGTTTCAGTTGCGCAGGATACACAGACAGAGAGGTTGGCATTGAAGGGGCGGGGCACAGGCGAGACGGAAGACAAATTAAATAATATTATTAGACAACGTATTTTGAGTAAAAACTTGATTAAAGTCAAAGCGTGCGCAAATCAAAAGGACAAACAAAATGTGCGCAGCGCGAAAAATAAAAATCACAAATAAATATTTATGTATGTATGCATATTTAGTTAGGTTGGTAAAGTGGATAGATAACCTGGTTGAGAGGCCTGGAAATAATGCTCGTACTGTGTCTTCGCTTAGTAAAGCTGTGGGTGGTGGGGCTATCCTGCAATTGGACATTTGGTTAAGCGGTAAGCACTACATTTACAGTTACATTTATGATTAACATAAACAATTGTGAGTGACAAAACACAGCACGGTTAACACGTTACAAGTGTTAGAGCTGCAACTGGAACTGGAACTGCAACTAGAACTAGAAATCGATTAACGACCAATAACGATTGCCGTCAAATTTAAATCAATGAAGAACAATTTCAAACTAAACAAATTGCAGATTAGACATAATATTTTAGTCAGCTTACGCGTGCTTTTCGACAAATTTGTCGTCTTAACTTGCTGACATTCTCGATGAGCCGCACAAAGTCCTCGATTTGGTCACGTGTATTATCAACAACAGCATCCGTAAAGATATCGCAACGCTGCGAGCCGCAGTTGACGATCTTATTGACCACCGTATCCTTTGGCAGCAAATACATGCGGAAGCGCCAGTATTTGAGGCTCTGCAAAGGTAAAAATATTATGTAAATGGTGGAAAAATGGATCAGCATTCTCACCTCCATTAGCGGATAGTCAACATCGCCACGGGTGCATATGTATAAATCCATGTGATTCCAGCTAAAGTTCTCCAGTTTCTCGGTGGTAAAGTTAACTCCAGAGATTTCATAGGTCTCATGTTGTGGTGCATGGAAACGATAGCGGTAATCAACATTAATGGGCGGATAGGGATGCCTATGAAGAGCAAACAATATGTATATAAGTGTAAGCAACTGCTGATTATACAAACTGTTCCAAGTCCCACCTGGGCTTGTAGCCAGTTACGGTAATAACTGAACCACTTAGCGAGATCTTGTGAAATATGCGTCCTATAGATAATAGATACTCTCTGTTCGGCTCGCAGGGAGGCTTTACAGGCAGCACTGCAGATGTACCCAGATTGCTAGCTGGCGGAGCACTGCAGCCATTCGCTGAGCAGCAGCCGTTGACGCTTGGCTGTTTCTCCTCGACGACAATTAACTGAAAGCCCTGGGCCAAGCGCTGTGAGACAATTTCCTTACACACCTCTTCTGTCGACAAAGGTTTGCGATAGACAGCACGGCTCTTGGCATAATCTAAATTCACATCGTCCGGCAGCAGTGTATAGTCGGAGATGACATAGTCGTTGTGCAGCGAACGCTTGTCGGGAAAGTAATCCGTGGTTATTGGCAGGCAGGCGGGTATGGATAAGGATTTCCAGTCGACGCCTGAAAGGGGCAACAGCGATTAAAAAACAAGCAAATACCAAACACTAAACGCCGCAGCGTGCAATTGGGCAGAGGTGTTCAAGAAAGGGTACGCAAATAGAAAAAGCCAACGCCGATACGAGATACAATATAGAAGTATTTAAATATAGTTATAATAGTTACACAATTTGTGAATCGCTTAAGCTCTATATATATATTTAAAAGACCAGTTGCTCCAAGTATACGAAAATTAAGACCAGCTTCGAATGTTTTTATAGATTAATTTCGGGTTTTTAGGATTTGTGGTCAACAATTATTAAAAGGCAGATGCGTGCGTGCGTGCAATGATCAGTGGGCGTGGCTGAAGAGCATGCAAACACTACAGATAACAAAAATAAATAGTGGAGGACGAACGTTTATACAGCTCATGCCATATGCGTCAAGCTGAATATATAGTAGAAGTACAACATCCCCAGCACCTTGCTCAAATTGGGTGAATAGAAATGCATTAGGTGGTTTTTCGGTAATCTGTGCGTGTATACGAAGTAACTAGCTACTGATGCGATGTATGAGTGAGGCGGAATAGGCTGCTACAATGAAATGGAATCGTTGCATTTACGCTAAGGCTCTATATACAGGCAAATGTTTACCAATTTTACGGATCTAATTGCTTGCAATAGTTAGACTATAGTTACACAAAGTTAGATATTAGATTTGAGTAAGAAACTTACTTTGAATTAATTTTTTGACTAATTACAATGTATATACATAAATATTTTTTAAAATGCACTAAATCTGAATTTTTATAGATGTCTATTATTATATTATTTGCTGAATGCAAGATAATTTCAAATAGTTCTCGATAACTTGATCCAAATTGTTTATTATGCATAAAATCGATTATATATGTCGACAAAAATAGTTCTTTTTAAAAAAAATAAATTGTTTGTATCGATAGTTAGGTTAATACTATAACAAACTACACATAAATTGTGCAACTACGTAGTGCTACAGTAAAGATTATGTGCAAACTCTACACAATTAAACAAAAGGAACTACATTTCTATACATATACTACTATGCACTAGGTGTGTTTGTGTGGGTTATGTCTGTGTGTACGTATGTATGTGGTTGTGTGTGGGATGCATTGCTTTGTACAAAATGATTATTTTTTGTATTGCCAAACCTATGATGATTTTTCCTTTGCCGACAGCCTCGCTGGTAGCCTCAAGCCGCGACAGTCCATAATTTTTATGCTCGCTTTCGACAATTGCTTTCATGTGTTTGCCCGTTGCATTCCCAAAATGTGAAGATATGTCATTTTCTACAGAACCGTTACAAATCATCGATGATTTGGTGATGTCGATTGGTTCGTTGTTATTGTGAATGTCGATAATTAATATTATGTTTGATTTTATCCAATCGGGTGTTGTTTCATATATTTGATTTATTTTGTCGTTTGTTGGCGCAGAGTTTTTTTTTTTTTTATTTTTAAATGTTTTGGTGGAGTAGCGGGATTTGTGAATTGGCCATCAAATACATATACACATATATGTATATTTATATATATATAAATATACGGTTAAGTGTAATCAAATTTTGGTTGAATTTTCGTCGGTATCAAATGTGTTAAAAAATGAAAGATATATCCAAAATATATAAGTTAATTAGTTGAGAATTACACGAAATGCCTTAAAATCGAAATAAAAAATGCAGTTAGTAGTAGTATTTCTACATTTACACGACTAATTCGAAGATAAAGGCGAATAGACTAAAGAATATCCCAAATAAATATAGATAAAAAACGGACGAGATCAGATTGAGTGACAAAGGACGAACTGTGTGCAAAAGTTCATAATAGTCAATGCTGGCAAAGTCGCGCACAAATCCCAATTGCTTGGCACGGCTGTAGTAGACACCCCGCCATTTGTCCTGCAAGCCCGCCTCCTGGACTTTGAGCTCGAAGCGATGCAGTGGCTCCTTGAAATGCGATCCAATTCGCAGCTGAAACTGGCTTGGGAAGCTGCCATAGCATAATGGAGAGAGCCAGAAACGCTTTTGCTTTAAATATCGTTGCTGTAAGTTCAAGAATTTCCAGCGTATCGTACTAATGGGATAAATATAGCCGTCGCTCATCTCTACGCGCTGATCATAAAATTCAATTTCATTCATATAATAAAAATGGTGCTTCAGCTCCGAGTTATTGTCAAAGGATGCCATAATCGAGTCTACGTCACTAGGCAGCACCACAATGGGATAGGGCAGATGCAAGAACTCCATAAGCGTAATCCTTGGGTGCGGAGTAAGTAAAACAGTCAGCAACGATGTCAGTTTGGTTACGTAAAGCTGAACAGTGATGAAGGCACTGAACACAAACGTGACACAGATGAGCAGCCGACTTGCCCAGTACAATGATGAATTTGATAATGTTTGGACATTGTTAACCCTCTTGCTGGTGGGCACGCCAAGCATCGACCACAAATTCAAGTTCCTATGCCAAGCACAATCTCGCACCAGATATTGCAGCAGGATCTTAAAGGGCACCACCAAGATCAGGCTCAGCCATACGAATGGTTGAAACGGCTTTATCACGTAGAGACTGCGCGGAAAGGGCGGATCGACTGGCAGCATGAAGCATCGTGGCACCACTGAATACGGATATGAGTAGTCTATCTCGTTGGATCGCTGCAGTGTCGTAAACTGATGCGGGCTCAGTTCGATGAGATCGTGCGCCAACAGGTCTACAAGAGCGGTCATGTTCATATTATTGGAGCCATTGATGATCAGCGGATAGACCTCCAGGCACACATTGAGATGTTGCATGAATTCATGTATCAAAGTGCCGCCAGCTCCATCCAGCTGCAGCTTACGTGTATCCTTCCGTTCATACCAAAAGGTTGCTGGTACATCTAGTTGGACAGGAACACGCAGGGCGTAGCCCATGAAATCAGTGCGATTCGTCGATGGGAACATTGAGCTCTCGTTCGCAGTGAAGCTCACTTGCAGTACACGCAGAGTGGGATAGGGATCCATGTGGTACAGACGTCGTTTGTCCACCATGACCAACGCAGAGCGAAAGCTCTTTAGCCATAGGTACTCAAAGAAGATTCTAAGGCTCCGTGCTCCTTCATCCTGGTGTATCAGAAATAAAGTCTTGCAAAAGCGACGATAGCGTGTACGCTGTGCATGCAGCTCGATGATTGGATCTGTGGTATTTGTGGCAAAGATCACAAACAGCGTCTGCTGATTCACTATATGGTTGAATTGCCAGTCCGATAGTTCAGTGGATATGATTTGGGGCAGCAAATTGAAAAAGTTGTGTTCCGAATGAAGATCAAGTTGTAGTTTATTCATGAATCCAGAACTTGTTGCATCCGAGCCGTGCACCAGACAAATGCTTTGCAACTCATTGCCTCGTCCAATGCGATCCAAGAACTGACCCAGTTGCGTGCCATTAGTACCCAGCTGCAACAGCAGCAACATTTCCAGCATGCTGCACAAATCGAACTGCATCGAGTTGCAGTTGGATTTGCTCACCCACCCGCATGATAGTATCTTCCAGCAAATCCCACATGACAGTCGAATTAGCACAAATAAAAGAAGCCAAACAAACATACCTGTAGTAATTGCTGGTGTCCATTCCTGCTCCCCTGTGGCGCCCCACAAAAACGATTTCGCCTGTGTGGCCGTCAGGTTGGGTACGTTGGCAGCGGGCGCGGCATTCAGCAGCGAAGGGTTGCGGCGCTTGAAAACTGCAAAGGACAATGTACAGAGCTGAGCTAGTCATATGAATATATATCCCACAATCTACTTACAATCGGATTTCTCTTCGTTCTGCGAGCTGTAGGACTTGCTCTGACTCAACAGCGAGTGGTTAGACAGCTCATCGAAATGGTCGCCAGCACCTGAGCTGAATTCCTGCTCGTTATTATTATTATTATTGTTGCTATTGGAGTGCTGCAGCGGTCGATTGCAGTTGACGGCAGGCAAAACCTTGGCAGGCACCGCCTGATAATGATGCTGCTGTATCAGCACGCCCGTAGGCCCCTTGGGAAAGATATGCGTCCAGCGACGTCGATTGGAAGTCAACTTTATGGTCACATGGGACGGATCAAAGGGGTTGATTAGTGCACGACCAGGACGCACAATTGGAGCAATGCTAACAATCGTGCGTCTTGCATTCTTCTCCGAGGCCAGAGACTCGGATAAATTATTGGCAGTGTCTGTCAATGTGGCCAGCATGCCAGAAGTGCCATGATGTATGTCCGGATCGGACATTTTACGCCGTAAGCTGGGTATCTTAGTGGGCGTTAAGTTCTCCCAATCATTGTTGCGGTACGCATATGTCTCAAAGCTGGGCACGGATGTCTTCTTGGCTCGCACGACACGCTGCAGCGAGCTGCAAAGGCACAAAGAATTATATTATATTACAGGCAAATAAATAAATAATTGTTAACCTAACCATGTGCTCTGCGCTGGCAATGGCTGAAAGATCTGTTCATCGTACGCGTCATAATCAAAAAGAGAGTTGTGGATGTACTCCGATTGATTGCAGCTAAGAAAATTGCGCTCATTCTCCTCCATATCGCCTTCTTCAACAGCCGATAAGAAAGGCAGCTTGATGCGAGGTATGAAACTGGAATAGGCAATCTTCTTGTTAGTCGAGTAGAAGCTTAGGTTAATCCAATGCGGCAATGAGTAGTCGTCAGCCGATGTTATGGACGTATCCTTATTGTGGAACTTCAGTAGCGGCACAGCGTGCAGGGGTTGCTCGCCAACACAAACGAGATCACTGCCAACACCGTTGTCAATGATGCGCTGCTTGGTGATGTTCGTGAGTTCTCGATCCACAGAGAATACACCAACTCCGGGGGTTATCACAACAGACAGTTGACCCGTTCGATCAAATGTGCGATCCAGATAATGCTTCTCAAAAGTATTCAATGAAATGTTAAGTACTTCGAGGAAGTTGCCCTGTGTGGCTGTTGAGTTGGTCGCTTGTGGTATGACCATATTCTGGCGCTCATGATAGCGGAGCACAGTCTCCTGATAGGAGGTGAACAGCTTGCGCAACTGCGCCAACACTGTACACCAATCATCATTGCGTTCATTCTGTATGGCCACCCGATAGAAGTCCTCATAGTAACGTCCTTTATAGTCCTGTTGCAAGCAGTCCCGCATGTGCGCAGGAAACTCGTCCAAGGACTTGGCAGCATAGAACGTACGAGAGAAAAGCACAATGGTCACCTCATGGTTGCAGCTCAACTTCTTCCACTTCTGAAAGAGTTCGGTAAGGAAACCATTGACAGCCTTTTCAAAGTACAAATCGCCGTGTATATCAAAGTCCCACATCTCCGATGACATCTGCAGAAATAAGTAAACCATCGAGGTGCTGCTGCGAAAAACAATCTTGGTATCCTCTGTGATAACGCCACTGGCCACTCGCTCGCCCTGCGACCACATCTCATAAACCTGGCAGCGTATCTGCATATCATTGTAGTCAATCTTCTTATTCGCATACACACAGGTATTTGTCTGCACGTAAAAGAGAAAAAACTATATTTATTTAGGATTCGTATGAAGAGAACGGGAGAACTGACCAGATAAGTTTTTAGACGCCACATTTCAGAGCGGCCCATATACTGCTCCTTAAATGTAATCTCTATCGAGTCGAGGGCAACGTCTGCGGGATTTACTATACGCATTACGACGTTGGAATAGGAGCGCATCTTGAATGCTGTCGCTATGCCCGATTCTATGCTTATCACATTGCGACCCGTTTTGCTTTGTTCATTCAACTCGGTTATCTGCAGCAGCAAGTGCGTGCCGTTCTCATCGTCAGGTGCATATATTTCCACCACATCGCCAACTTTAGCTGTTGGATGATCCTGCGGATTTAACACCAAGTCCGACTCTGCACAAATGCACAGTTAAAACGTTTGTTGTCATCATTTTACTTATATTCACTTACCGCACGCCTTATTGCACCCCCTTGTGTGTGTGTTTAATTTGTAGAGTTTCATTTTTATGTTGATATTTATTATTTCACGGCTCCATTCGCACTGAAAAACATTCTTCGATATGCTCTTTCGTTGTTTTTTAGCTTTTGTTGTGGTGCGATTCGTGTTGAGTGTTGGTTAACGTTACAGCAAGCGCAACAGCTGTCGCAAACACCTAGGGATGTGCGTCTTGTTCACGATATCGGCACCGTACGGGACTGCGCAGTATAAACAAATAACTTGTATCGCCATGGCGGGCGATGTGTGTATATACAGTAGCTGCAAATACATGCATACGAGTAAAAATAAAAATATTCAAGATCGAATTTGAGAAACTGAAATGACCTTTGCACCTCTTACGAAAATAGCTCAATTATAATTAATAATAATTCCTTAACGCATTCTTTTTTTCAATGAATATTTTTTTATTAAATCGCAATATCAGTGAGTACATTTGACTAACAGTTCGTTCGTCAGACAGTTTGCCTGGATATATCCTCAGTTCAAATAGCATAGCATCCCACAACTTTTAATTGATTGGGAGTGCGGGGGTATATATATGTTTGTATGTATGTAATTAATTTTGTTTTGTTTGTATGCATGTAATGTATGTCGCATTTTATTATTGATTAGAACTCTCGTAACTCGCTGCCATTGACGACAACGATCGTTTCGGCTGATAATATTCTCTTTTTTTTCGTTTTAAAAGCGTTTCTACTTATACATAATGTATATATATATATTTAATAATATATATATAGTTCAAGGCATTGCTTACGCGCTTTGGACTTCGATTATTATTTTTTTGGGGTCGCTTCACCAGGATGCGTCGATTAGTAAGTGTTTGTATGTATGTGAGTGTGTATGGGTATGGGTAACTAACAATTCAGTGTCTGTCCTCACAATCTCAACATGCAGCTTAAACATATATATAGATATAACTACCGGAACAAACTGACTCCTAAAAACTAAACGAGTACGATCTACAATTAATTACACATTTAAGAACTAAGGATTAGGACAACAATGGGTTTTTTCACATTGCCACTGTAGCTAGCACCACGGTTATATCGTCTGGCTTCCCGCCGCGCGCTTGAATATTGTTGCGACGAGCGCTGATGGCAAATGGCGAAAGGAAATCGCTATTTTGGGAGAGGGTGCGAGCCATCAGAGCCAAGGTATTCGCAGTCATTTGCAGCTTAACCGGATCGCGTTCGCCCTCAACATCCCGAAGTACTTGCAGCATCAGTTCCTCGGGCACATTGTCAAAGACACCGTCAGTGGCGATCAGTATGACGTCGCCTTCTTGCACGGGAAAGCTCATTGTGTCCGCGGACTCGGGACTATCGCTAAGGACATTGGGCCCATGGCCAGGCGGGGGCAGGGATAGCTGGAAAGGCGTATTAAAGTAGTGCTGTTGCTCCTCCGACTTATGCACAATCTCGCCTTCTCGCACCACCATAAAACCACTGTCTCCAATATTCGCTGTATGCACCGTGCTCGTCTCTCGATTTAGTATTAGCACACATGCTGTACTGCTTCCCAGTATGGGTTTCTTTTGTTCCATTAGCTCACAATAGCTGTAGGCAAGCAGGTTGACGGGACGTTGTGGATTAAAGTGGGTGCAGCGCACAAGGCGTTCGCATGTACGCATGAGAAATGATGAGAACTCCCCTGGATCGATCCCATAACTTCGCCAGCCGCCAACACCATCGGCCACGCCCATTACATCGGCCGACTCTGTGGATGCTTTAAACCAGGAGTCTTCGCCGTATTTGCCTGGTTTATATTTGTGTCGCAGATTGTCCTTGGCAAAACCACAAACCACTGAAACGAATCGTGGTCGAGATCGATTTTGCGCTGTCTTTGAAGCACCTTTGGTTGTGGCACCCGACGCAGAGTCAAGTAGTGTTGAAAAGCTGCTACGTAACGCTCGAGATATTAGACGCGATGTCCAATTTAGCGAATGCATCTTTGCAACGCAAAATACTCTACAAAACGCGTGCTCACAATTATCGTATACTCGTTACGCACACATATGTATATACAAATATCGATTTAACACAATGTATGTAGATTAATTCGTTAACTCCGACGTATCTACTAGCATCCGAAACCTGCTTTTAGCAAGTTGCAAGCCACTAATTTAGAAAAATGTACGTCCCAATTAATTAAAATGATACAACTACGACAGAGTTATGTGATACACTTTTTTCCATGCGTCAAAGTCGCACATACGTCGTGACACACAGGGATGTTAATTTACAGATTAAAGACTTTAGCGTTAACATTGCACTGTTAGTAACATAGCGCATACAAGGTTACACGAATTCTGGAAACTCCGGCAATTTAAAAAAAATACGTCCTGCTTAAATCCTATCAACCGACTATTCACTTTAAAAGCATTAAATTTTAATTTGACCCGATAATTTACGAGAAAAATATTCTAAATTAAATTACTATTACTGCCAAAAAGTAGGCTGTAAATTAAGCACTGTTATCAGCATTGTTGTCGTAGTAAAACGTATAACGCTGTTTTTTTCCATACGTCAAAGTCACATGGGCTAGAGCTGTCAATTACACCATCGATAGTTATGTATCGATATCAACAGATAGGTTTCCTTATTTCATATAAGAAATTTGTGTTCTTTTATTGTTGTACCCACATCCTAATAATCATTTTAGATATTTATCCATTAAAGCGGATTAAAAAAAGTTAATTCCTAATCGACATTCAGTTTTCTGAATGAGCCCTCCGCACCGTAAAGTCCATCGAAATCAATTGGATTCCCAGGACGCAGCTTTTCGTCGGTCCCAAATCGAGCATTGTCCTTAAAGTAATCTCTATATTGGTCAAATTTCTTCTGCCACTCCTCAACGCTCTCCTGTATGGAACCGTTTTCGCCTCCATATTCCTTAGGTAGATATTTTAAAGGCAGTTGCTCCAGTAGTGAATCAATCTTGCCATGTATAAAGAGTCTCTCCTGCTGTTTCTTGGACATCATGGGCTTAATCATGTTAAAGATGGTTTCAAAGCCTGGAATCGTATTCACAAAATGCTGAGCCTTGGGTCGAACAGGAAGAGCCTCTTCATTAAAGACAGTCATCTTTTTTGCTAGACCAGGAGTCATTTGGAACAAGTGCGATGCAGTTGCTCCATTCATATCCATGATAAAAATGATTCCATTAATTATAGCTTCATCATCTTCCAGAAGTGTAATCTCTTGCATCACTTGGCCAACGTGCATTACATCTGTTATCTTATACTTATCAGCAGGTGTAGCGCCTAGTCTAAATATACCTACTCGTACTCCGTTGTATGTATTGGGCAGGTAGACTATTGGTCTATTAATGATAGATTAAAGTATATCAAATGACCTTCCTGTAAAGTTGCACTCTGCTTACCCCAATCTATGTATTTCTCTGAACAAGGGATCATCAAGGTCAGTTACAGTAAATAATTCTGGATATTTTGTACGCAGCGTATAAAATTTATCCAACTTAGATTTTGTTTTCTCCAGACTGTACTTGCAACCTCTTAAAAAAGCCACTAATAATTGGTCGTCTGTGCGTGGATTCAGATGTGGCTGTTGCTCTATCCAAATCTTTAATGCGGTGAGATCAGCTTCAATGCGATCCGGATCCTCGTTCAGGCGCTCCTTAGCCACGGCTTGTAGTTCGGCAGATATTGGACGAATTTGAGGTGCCATATTAATTAATGTCTTAAGAAACTTTCGTGTCTGCCTCAACGATTGAATATTGAACTGTGACTATTAATAAGTCCGTAAACTCTACAAGTTATAGCTGATTTGATTATGCCTTTTATCAATTTCTGATAACATTAATTGTGTGCCATAAAAAAAATAAAAACGGACAATTTGAACTTGGTTGATAAACTTAATATTTCATAACGTAGTAAATAATGCCTTAGCATTGTGAACATCGCAATGTACACAAATGTTTTGTAATTCCTCATGGATACATGGCTTTATTTGAGGGTTATATATTCTACTTTTGGAAGGGATAATAATCTAATCCTGAGTTGTAGTTGTATTTAGGTTTCTGTTTTCTTTTTGCTATGTCAATTATTTCCTGCACATCCTTGCGATAAGAGGGTGGTAGCATTTCTTCATGCAATGTGCACTTGAATTCCTCTGGCTCCTCCACCTTGAAGATGTTTCTACGTATGATATCGATGTCTCTTCCAAATTCCTCCTTTAAATCTGATAATTTTGTGGGCGCCGAATCGAAAGTGATCGTAAAGTGAGTGGCTTCTCGGTGCACCACGCCGTGCTCGCTCACTTTGTGGGGCAGCGCACGACTGCCAAGATTTTCGAATTTTCGAATTACACCGCCTTTATCAAAGATCGCTTCAGCTGTCCGCTTGATGACTGAAATCAACTCCGGCTAAAAGAAAACGCACATTTATTTACTTTACATAACCGGTGCACTTATCTTCATTTTTGTGTGCATACAAACCCGTGGAAGTTGCCGTAGGACCAGCGCCAATTCATAAGATGGCATGTTATTAGCAAATTATTGCAAACTTAAAAAAATAAATATTATTTAAATTATATTAAAAACTTAATCGCTCTCAGAAGTAAATATATTTTTGTTAATAGGATTGGTGTTACCAGCTCAAACTTTGAAAAATATACCATATCAGCTGTTTTACGCTTTTGTGTCATACTTTTCTGCCAAGGCATTTAAGTGCTCAGAATCTTTAGGACTGACAAAGTAAATAGATTTATTTACAATAAAAATTAAAAATGCAGCCAATATAATTTAATCAGAAAATAGTTATTTATATATATGGTTCAAACATAAATTTAGCTTTGAAAGTAACGGGTAGATTTATATTCATATTCATTGGGCATTGGTTAATGCGAACAGTGTGACCATGCTATACAATGATGTCTTGGTTTAAATCGAATGAAGCGCTATATAATTTAATGTATCATGACAAACGAAAATTATGAAAAATACAATAAATCTCACACCTAAAAGCTAACATAATTCAAACTATAAATAATAATTATATGAAATTAAACTTTAAAAGTAACGGGCACAGTAGTACGCTCTCTTTCCATGGACACCTCGACAAGGACCGGAATTTGTTTATTAAGTACTTCACGCCTCGGCGTTCGCAATGGCCGTATCAGAACCTCCACATGGCCTCCATTAGGAGCCACATAGCATTCACTGGGAGAAATGTGCAGAAGGTCTGGAACACTGCAATTCAATTCGAAGTATTTGCGAGCGCTGAAGTGGTTCTTGATGAATAGCTTGATTCCGTCCAAGCCGCCGCTGCTAGATAAATCAATCTCAATCGCAGCAGGTTGAACAGACCAGTTGCTCTCTATCGATTGCTGTTCTATGGCTGAAGTCGTGTCTGCTTCGAGCAGCTCATCAACGGGATCCAGCATGTGGCTTGGGGTTGGGGAATTGGCTGCACAAACAGTGCGAAATAGAATAGTCTCGTCCGCGTCTGGCAAACAAAGATGTGAAGTCTCAGCAGTCTCATCAAAATCACGATTTAAAGTTAATGCCACATCGATAATTCGAACCACAGTTACCAGGTCAAGTATAAATTCTGGAGGCTCGTTTAGCATGGTTAAGCTACGTATGGGCTGTTCACCTGGAAAGCTGCATAAGATGCTGTCCAGCATAGATGAGGTAAGTTGCTCACGCTGTTCGCCCGACATGCGCTGCACCAAGGCTCGCATACGCTGACGATTGGGTTCATCACCACAGAAAACGCGCATATTAGCTAGTGTGAGGACCTGCGAAGGCTTCTTCAGAATGTTCTTGATGTCCTCCCGATTGGGTCGGAATAAAACTTGTACCACCATCTCACTTTGAGGAGGCAGTATAATCTGGCTAGGACGCACCTCGAAGGCGGCATTAAGACGTGGTTTCAAGAAAACCGTCGAATCGATTGTGATGCCTGCAAAGGCGGTTAGCGGTCCCTTATTGTAAAACTTAAAGCTAGCCATCAATGGGCTTGAAGACAGTTCGCATACATTTCCCACGGTGAGGAAACTGGCGCCGACAGGCCCTTTTAGTAATCCTTGAATGGCAATCGAAGCATTACCTCCATAACCAAATAAAGGAATTTCCAAGCCTGGCTGCTGGCAATTGCTGCTACCAAAGGGCGCATAAAACTTGAGTGCTCCAATGGCTGCGCCGCTGACCGTTGGGCAGAAATTAATGCCAATGCTGCGGCATTCCATGGATTGTAATGTGATAGCGTTACTATCGCCACTGACCAGCTGAAAGCCAGGTCCTTGTATACACAGACGAATGACGAGTCGTTTGTCGCTTGTATTCTTAATCTGCATGGATTTGCGCACGTCAGTACGAAGCTTTGTGCTGCCCCAGCAAATGCTTGTGTGAGTCACCTTCAAGGGTAGCAATTTTCCATCGCGATGACTGAACTCGCTCGAGTTGGAGCAACGCGACATACTACGTGGTGCTACACTCACCTGTGTACCACTGCCCACTTTTCGCATTGCATTAAATCCACTTGTGGAGCTCGCCTCGCTGGGTGCCGGAGAGGTATTCACTCTGCGTGCTAAGCTACTGCCGGCTAAAAGACGACGCTCCGAGTTTGTTGTGATGTCCAGTAGCGGCGAGGACAAGCAGCTACGAGGCGATGACAACGGCGACACGTGTTGCAAATTAGAAACGGAAACACTCTGAGCCAGATTCGGGGAGATGCCAAAATCGCATTCGGAAGAAGATGGTACTGCATCGCAGCCATCAACGCGTGTGGAGCAGAATGAGTTTTGAGTGCGTACGACAGGAAGTGTATTATTGCGTTTTTTGTTAACCGGCGTCTTATCCTCGTCTATATCCGCATCCTCGTCAGTGGTGGGCAATGGCTTGACGCCATCGCTGCTCGTTGGACTCACACCGCGCTGGATATTTGGAGATTTTGTGTGACGCACGCGGCGTCCCGGCGACTTCACCGGTGTCGATGGCCATTCATCTATGTCTGCATCATGATCTTCGCTAGCTGTAATGAGTATACTAGGCTGGCTTGGCATATAGTCCGCCAGCGGACTTAACGGCTGTCGTTTCGTTGTTGACTCCACGCTCTTCTCCAACTGTTGAAATTCACTTGAATTCAATAGAGAATCTGTAAAGCTTTTGGTGTCTGCAAACATCGATCGCGATTTGGATTTGCACAGTGTGTTCTCTTTATCCTCATCATCTAGTTCATAGTCACAGCCACGTGTACGCAGCCTATTGACAATCTCACCTACAGAAGTATCGGAATTCACGTCCAGATTGCCTGCAAAATAGATTGTCATTAGATAAGTCAAACACTATTCCTCTTAAACTTACGTAAGGCGGCATCGATTGCTGACAAGCTGAATAACTCCGAATTGGTTGGCTTTTTCTTTGTTTCTGCCTGCAGAGCCTTGTTAAAATTATCCTGTTGCATTTTCTTCATCAAATTCCGTTCCAGCTTGGCGGTGCTTTCGATCTTTGTATAAGTTTTATTATCCACTTGTGGCGTTTTCGCACCTGTGCTGCTTACCGTTGTATTTTGCTGGTCAATTTGGTGGTCTCTCCCGCCTCGGCTAGATCGACCGACAATTAATGATAAATTCTCTGAGCGCATTTGAAAGTAATTGCCCAACGAAAAATTGGGATCTCCAGCTATGATTGAGCTGAAAAATATAATGTTTTTTACATGTTTTCATATTAAATATAATATTAAACTTACTTGGACACTAAGTTATCAATTTCTGTAGAAGGTGGGGGCGCTGCAATTTTTTGCAATGCCTGCTTGCTTAGGGTGGCCGTTGGGACAACGGCAAATTCTTGCGCCCACGATATTTCACCCATCACAAGCTGTGACTGCATCATCTCAGCCGGAGCAAAGCTCTCGTCATAGCCCTGACCACCTGCAGAGCCAAAAGATATGCCCGAACCACCATTAAGACTCGAACTGCTCATATCGGCCGTGCGTGGCAAACTGCGAGAGCAGCTGAACGAATCACTCAAGGTGGTATTGTTCGAACTTTCAGTATCTGGCGCATTCTCTAGCTGCTTGGCAAATTGTACGCGCGCCTTCTCCACAAACGAGGATCTTAATATGTCAGCTACAGAGATTTGACTGCCTGGTTTCGAGTCATTTCTGCCGCTCTTGCACAGAGTCGAACGACCTGTCATCTCGCCTGGCTCAAAGAAAATGTTTGTGCCCGTAGGAGCAGGCGTCGCCATTAGAACGGAAGCACTTGAATTCAGGTCAATGGTTTCCTCAGTGATTAGATCGGAGATGTTTGTGTTGTTGCTTTGGCGGCTGGATGCAATACTAACACGATTATTGGCTATAAAATTATATTGGTATTACATGAATAATTTTAATAAGAGGTTCCTCTCACGTTTAATCTTGTGTTTTTCGTAATCATTTTCTTCAAATGCTTGACTAGAACGTGGGCGTGGCTTGCCTAGAGTTTCCAAAGCCTTAAGTCTTCCCGCCTACACAAAATCAAAGCGGGTGTTTAGTATTGCTTATTATTTATATTATTATTGAACTTACTTTGAGTCGCTCATTGATATTTAAAGATTCTCCGCTTCCATTTGCACTGCCGCATTTGCTTAAATTGGACAAGTCCCCAAAAACTGCAAATCAAATTATAAATAATGATAGTTCAAACTATGCATGCAGCTAAGATGCAAACCGCAGTACACTAAATTTACCTCTAAGATTGTCCATACTTAATATGCCCAATGAATTGTTATCTCTTTGGCTGCTACCGCTATTATTTCCAGCAGTTTTATCCATTTAACGCTCAACTATAGCAACAGAAATCAGAGAGAAATAAATTGTACAAAAACGCGCGACGTTGGCGTTCAAAATGGTGCTAATGTCTTACGACGCTCTAGGTAAGTTAAAAGCTGGGCACACTTTGTTTTTGTTTTTTCTACATATCGATATTCGAATAGTAATATCGAAATAGTATTACGTTGAAAGTTTAATAGGGTTTTACACAATAAGTAAGCTGGTTAAATTTTATCCAACATCAAAATTATAAATTTCGATACGTGTGAAAATTGTTGAACATATACAAATATATTCTTAACTGAATATTTACTGTATCCCTGTCAGTTTTGAATAAAACGTGGTGTTGCGGTGCTTTTCAACCCTGACCCACCACACATTATTTTTTGCAAAATCGCATTGTGTTCGAGCTTCGGCGGCATATAGAATACGTGATCCTTTGCTTCTTGCTGTGCGAAACCAATTTATTGAAAATAAACAGCATTCAAGATGGAAATTGTACTAGATCAAATCATTGCTGGATTATTGTGTACAGACACTGAACGCATACGAGAGGTAAGCTAGCGGAACATCAATTTTGATCCTTTTAATTGGCAAAAAAAAAAAAAAAATCACCGACGCCCTAAAATGCGCCAAAATTTTCAATTTAATTTTTGAAATTATTCAAATATGTACTTATTGTGAACGTATGCAGAATTAGAATATTAAATTCGCATATATTTTTGACATCATTTCCATGGACATAATAGTTGCATATATACCATGTGCACATTTCTATAGCTATACACACATTCCTATACATACATATGCTTTAATATACTCTGCTCGCAAAGTAAAGTAGGGTATACTGATTTGTATTATGTTCGTCTCACGAAATAAAATAGATACTTGTAATCATAAATGTAAATATTTGAAGTTAGAACTCATCAAAATTAATATTACAATCATATAGTAATATCTGTAAATTATACAGGATTTTCGATTTTGGCAACACTATTGTGAATATTATAGGGTACTTGGTAGTGAATATCGTAGCCACGCCTAAAAAATTACAAATATAAATACTAATTATTATACAAAAAACTTTCTTACACCTTTAGAGTTCTGACTGCGTTAATCTGTAAATAGGGAATTTAGCAGTGATTTGCACCCGGTGGGTGTCTCATCTTGTTTGTTTGTGTGTGTGTATAGTGTGTTGATAATTCGAAACACGCCGTCAATTCATATACATATATATGTATGTTTATATGCCGGCTATTAATTAATTTCTGAGGAAATTCTTGTGTTTGATATTTATTATATTCTTGTTGCTAGGCAACCAGTGAGCTGGGCAAAGCTTACGAAAATCCAGATACCTTACCGGCACTATGTCAAATGGTTGTCTCACAACGTGAGCCGCAAGTACGACAATTTGCAGCTGTGCTGCTGAACAAGCGGCTACAAAAACTTCGGTACTGGCAGTTGGTGCCAGCTGATCAAAAAGAAAGGTAAGGACAACAGGCAGCAACAACGATTATTGAGAGTGACAATATATGGTTTCATATTGCAGCATTAAGACTGGTATGCTCCAAGCTTTGATTGCCGAAAAGGAGAAATCTGTAAAGAATGCCATAGCTCAATTAGTTGGCTCCTTGGTGCGTCACGAGGAAGAGAAAAAGGACTCGTGGTTGAGCGAAGTCCTGAATTTCATCTACAGCCGTTGTAATTCGGAAGATATCCAGGAGAGCGAGCAGGGCTCCTCTATATTTGCCACACTTACCGATTCGGCGCCTGATCAGTTTGTGTCTCATATGGACTCAATCTGCCAAATGTTTGCTGCGGTTTTAATGTCCGCCGAGGCAAAGGGTAATCTAGCGACGCCGACTGTGGCAAATATAACCATGGGCATGAGCTATCTGATGCCATTTGTAAGCGGTCGCACCAGCGCCGAGCAGACGGTTCTAAAGATTCTGCCACTCATCGTCAAAACTGTATTTGCATTTGCTCAAAAGGGCGATGAGCAAGAGTTTTGCACCGTGTTCGATGTGGTCGATAGCATTGCCGAGTATGTGCCAAAGTTACTCAATAACAATGTGAAACATATAATGGAATTCTGCCTCGAGACGGCCAACAATAAACTAATTGATGACGCGATACGCGTCCAGGTGATGACATTCATCGGACGCGTGGTGCGCATCAAGAAGAAGGCAATTGTCAAACAGAAGCTACTTGAGCCCATTCTTGCAGTCGTCTTTGAGATGATGTGTTATGATACTGAATTGGACGATGGTAAGCAGAGCCTAATTCGTTATTCATATATATTTGGTTTCAAAAATATAAATATCTATTATCTTCAACAGATGAGTTGTTTAGTGGTGAGAGCGGCAACAGTCCGGTAACATCAGCCACACAGACGCTGGATTTGTTGGCCATCAATATGTCACCGGAGAAATTGATTCCTCCATTGCTGCAATTACTCGAGCCGGCATTGCAAAATCCTGACCCTATACGTCGACGTGCCGCGTTTCTTTGCATAGCTGTCATTGCCGAAGGTTGCTCGGATGCCATTTGCACCAAGTATTTGGAAGTTATGTTGAATATCGTGAAGAGCGGCATTGCTGACAGTTCGCCCATTGTGCGTATTGCCAGCTTCTTTGCTTTGGGGCAATTCTCGGAGCATCTGCAGCCGGAGATATCGAAATTTGCGCCCCAGATATTGCCCGTACTGTTTGATTTCCTACAGCAGCTGGTACAGGAGATAAAGGTAAATTGCCTACACCCCACAAATTCATGTCTATTTACATGATAATTGTCTTATTTTGTTTGTGCTGCATCAAAAAAGGTTGAGCAAAACAGCAATGGCAACGAGTCGAACCGCATGCCCCGCAAAGATACCATTCTGTACATTAATCAACTGCAAATCAAACGCAAATCAGTTCTCACCAAATACAGGGTGCCGTTTCCACTCTCAATTTGCATTCTTTGTTTCACACACTTCACTTCTTACTGTATAAGTGTCTTGTCTGCTGTAGTGATGTTATATACCCTTGCAGAGGGTATTATAATTGCATTATATAAAAGTATATGGTTCCTTAAGTTATAAATATCTTGGAATATTAACTAATATACTTCGTTCGTCTGCTATTATATATCTCAGTTCTAAAATCATTTAGAGAACTAGCTCATTTATTTCAAGTGAAGAGCAAACATCTTATTAATATCAAAAGTCTGATCATGTCGCTGTAGCTAAAATATGTCTGCAAGGGTATTTTATGTTCGGCGAATCGAATAATTTTGTATAGTTAATTGATGTTATGTTCATTTTAGATAATGCTGTAGATTAGTTTAAAATATTTAAATACTTTGCCATGCTCTTAATCGCTTATATCAAGTTTGCTCCAAGGAAATATAAGTTTTAATATAAATAATTATAAATCAAAGAGCACGTGATATATGAGGGATTTAAAGCAAGGCGTTAAAGAAGGCACAAATTTCCAAGCATGTTCACTCAGCACTTATGGCAGCACAAGTAGACTATTTGATTATTTGGTCATTTATTTTCTTTACATCATCTTGCAGAGAGGCAATCCGGAACCGAAGCACATGGATCGAATGTTTTATGCTCTGGAAACCTACTGCCAAAATCTAGAGACGGACATTGTACCTCATTTGCCCCTGTTGATGAGCCGGTAAGTAATATCTGATCTGATGTCAGATTGTGAAAATCTTAGCAAATTTTATATACTTGCAGCCTCTTCGACACACTGGATACCAGTAATTCAATTCATCTTCGTGCGCTCGGACTATCGGCCGTCTCGGCAGCAGCTTTGGCTGCCAAGGAACATTTGATGCCATATTTTCCCAAGATTGTAGAGATACTGCAACATTATTTGGTCAAGGATTGCCCCGAGGAAATGAAAGACTTGCGCAACGAAGCGATTGATACTTTGGCTTCTATTACCCGTGTCGTGGGCAAGGAAAACTTTCTACCTCTGGCCAATGATACAATGGCCTATTGTCTCATGGTGTTGGACGATGCGCCTAATGATCCAGACTTTAGACGTGCCATCTACAACTTGATGGGGGCCTTGTCCAGTGTTGTTAACGAGAGCATGGCGACTGTGTACCCTAAAATTATTGATCGCATTATTGAATCGGTTATATCAACGGAAGATATGCTTCCCATCGATGATCATAATCCTGCTAACACACTGTTTCGCGATGGAACCCCCACAGAAAATGACATTGATTTGGATAATACGGACGATGAAGATGACGATGAATATGATGGATATCAGGTGGAGAATGATTATGTTTATGAAAAGGAGGAGGCTATTCTGGCGCTTAAAGAATTTGCTGTCAACAGTGGCAATGCCTTTACGCCATATCTGCAAACATCCTTTGAAAATGTCTATAAGGTGATTGAGCACCCACAGGACAACATACGTAAGTCCGCCATTGAGGCCATTTGCGCCTTTGTCTCTTCACTCTTCAAAATGGGTGATGGTGAGGGTGTAAAGCGCGCTTGCTTGATTATTATGCCCAAGCTTGCTCACATGATCCGCAACGATGAGGAACAGAGCGTCGTCATTCATATACTCGACTTGCTAAGCGATTTATTCATTGAAGTGAAGAGTTCTGCAGTACCCAATCAGGAAATCGCCGACTTGCTATTTGCTTGCATCCTTGATGTCTTCAACAATAAAATCGCTTGTCAGTTCAATGAGCCATCCGGTGGCGGAGATGAAGAGGATCCCGAAGACAGCGAATTTGATGAAATGCTTATTGAGAACGCGGGCAATCTTGTACCTGCGCTTGGAAGAGCCTTAAGGCCTGAAATATTCTCTATGTACTTTGGTCGCGTCTCGCCATTCTACTTGAACAAACTGGTATGTCGAATACTTAGAAAGTTATATTGAAATGTGTAATTGAATGTTAATTTTTGCTTGTCATTCAGAACAAGGCTAAGAGAAATGATTTGACTGATCAGCGGACATTTGTATATGGTGCATTGGCTGACTCTTTCCAGTCGATGGGCAGCTTTGTAGCACCGTACTTTGATACGATGTGTTCCGTATTTGTTGACGGCGTTAATGATCCGGAGCCAAAAGCTCGTCAGAATTGTTACTATGGATTGGGTGAGCTTGTTTTGTACGCCGAGGAGAAGTCCTTTGAGTAAGTTACATATTTACAATAAATTCATCTTAAGTTACTTAATTTGATTCTATTTCTCTTAGGTCCTATCAAGTAATTCTGCAAGCTCTCTCTGGTGCCATAGCGTCGGAGACAAATGCTTCGGCTCTCGATAATATTTGTGGTGCTGTTTCTCGTATGATTGTTACAAATCACAATATTATTCCATTGGCGCAGGTGCTGCCTGTTTTGCTCTCACATTTGCCGCTACGCGAGGATACAGATGAGAACGATATGGTGCAAAGGGCGTTCCGTGTTCTATACATGAACGCACGTCCCAGCATCGTCGAATACCTTGAGCAGATCCTTAAAATAACCATCGACGTATTATACAAAAATCAAATACCCGAAGGAGATGTAAAACAGAGCGCGCGTACTTTAATTTTGGAAATACGCGAGCAATATCCAGACCAATTCAATAATGTCGCCAACTCAAGTCAAGAGGCCTGCAGCTTCTTGCAATCCTTATAAACGCACACACATTTATCCGCAAGCATATGTCGTCTACTCATACACAAAGGCACTAAAGTTTTATTTTGATTTTTTAGATGAAATGAGTCGCTTAATTTCTTGCTTAACAAGCAAATTATTTTGAATGAATTCCAAATGTTAAAAAATTATATGTTTTAAAATGGTTTCCTAACGATATATAAACTTTCTTAAATTTTTAATGCGAAAATGTATAAATAGCGAATAGTCTGAACTAAATATACGAAAAATAAGCACATCATATAAAGGACTTTCAATTAAAGGCAATTAAAGGCCTACACGACTAGTAAGACCACTTAATATTATATGAAATAAATATATGTATTAAAGAACTAATGATTCTGTATTTAAGCAAATAGTTGATATGTTATTCACCATCTACCAATGCGCATTTCGGTTGGTAACGACTTCTCTCACAATATCTGCGTGATTTGCGTGTAGCTTGAGGTCTCTACTGATATCTGTCCAACGCACATTTGTAGCATCGTCGCCGGCTTCCAGTTGCAGCCGACCAACTTTGGTGCCATCTTCGTCGTGGAAATTCAGTGCTGTTGTCTCCATCCATGCATTGTCCGTATTACGGAAGTCATCAACATAGCCGCTGTAGACATGTTCTCCATTTTGCTTGAAAAACTGTTCGACCATGTTGCTTTTATCATTGAAATTGAGCGCCTCCTCGGTGAATTCCCGTTTCAGTGTGACGCTGACATTCTCACCCGGATCAACCATGCCGCCAGGAATTGCCCACATTTTATTATCAGAGCGCTGTATGGCTACCATCTGGAGTATGTTTCTGTAAAAGACATAAGAGAATAGCTTATAGGCGTCTTCGTTAATTTTTACTTACTTCCCGCTATTCTCATGACGCACAACTTCCCCAACTTCATTACGTTTCCAGCGCGTGACTATTGGATCCGCTGCATGATTGGGACCCCAGCGTCCTAATAAGCCACGCCCACACAGTCCTGTGCGGCCAATGGGATTTTGTGGCAGGCCATTTGTTATTTTATATTCACCGTGGAACGAGACGCGATTCACCACTCCGTCATTCTGATTCCATTTGGCTGCGTTTGGATGCGGCGCATCTGCCCAGCTCTGCCCGTCAATGTGTGGGTCAGTGTAACAGGTCGGGCAATACGATTCATAGGATACATTCCAAAAAACAAAATCGTCCGGAACCGAGAAACGCGTTACATTACTGCGTGGATACACATTGTTGCGACACATGATGTGCCGAAATGTACCAGGCTTCACAATTGATGCTAGCATAACTTTATCTGCTAGGATGTATGAAAATCGCAAAAAAATTGTTAAAACTATGAATATAAGCATCTACCGATCGTTAAGCTCAGTGTGCGCGCGCTTCGAGGAAACCAAATGAAAAGTGTACAGCTGATTCTCAGGGTTGCCAGACATTGAACCAAATTCAAATTTTGTGTGTCTCAAAACACATACACATATGCAAACTTCAAGATATAAGTATGGGTGACGCGAATAAAATTGAAAGATGAAATAAACTAAACTAACATAGGCAGCACTGTTAAATATTATTATCTTGCATTTAAAAATGTTTGCCTGTATGCAGGTCTTACTAAAGCCAAGTCAAAGAACATTTTATAAATTAACGGAAGTG
The DNA here is from genome assembly GCA_035047625.1 of Drosophila mettleri. NCBI lineage: Eukaryota > Metazoa > Arthropoda > Insecta > Diptera > Drosophilidae > Drosophila > Drosophila mettleri. The sequence goes on along the minus strand of JAWNPI010000103.1, from coordinate 343,211 downwards.
GAATATCTTTTAGATTATTATTTTATTTATAGTTACAACAAATTTAAGTCGAACGTAATGTGTGGATGCAGTTTTCTTTTTGTTACCCTTGACCTTATTTTTGTTTAATCCTTGCGCAATTGGAGCTTTCGTTCCTCAATTCCATCCGCAGTAATGATATTTATAAGCACCGAGTCACCGGTATATATATCACGTTCAGCGGCCGATATAAATGTATCAGACGCAACTGCAACCGCGCGCTCCTTGGTAAGTGGCGGCAACTCATTAGAGGACAAGTTTTGGTTTTTGTAACCAATCTGGTTGTCCAACACTGGTTGCAACAGGGAGCCAGCAGTGCCGCCGGCACGATAGGTCGCACGTTCACAATGGCCAATGGGATCGTATGAGTAGACAGCGCCCTTACCATCTTTGTCCAGACCAGCTAGTATGTTAGACACATAGTACGGGAAGAAACGGCGATTATACATAACAATCGAGAGCATTTGTGCCACTGCATCAGTCGTCATTGTCTTCATATGGGTGTGCTCGTACATTTGCATGCGTACTTTAACCAGCCCCGTCAGCGAAAGTGTATCGCACCAGCAGCCAGTTGAACCCAAAACCGTCTTCGGTGACATTTCAAAAAGTTTGCTCTGGTCACGAGAATGGATGCTGTAGCCACTGCTTAGGCGTGTATCGGCGGCAATAACTACAAAGTCATCTCCGGCAATGGCGACAATGGAACTGCCAATGACAAAATATATTTAACTCCACTAATTATATATGTATGTTGAGCACTCACCCGCCGTTGGACTCGTAAGGAGAAAAATCCACATGCTGCACTCCGGGCACTTTATAGTCCGGGAATTGTTCTATGCCAAAACTATTCATTTTTTTTTTAGCTTTTATTAAATTTCCAAGACGAAAAGCAACCCGAAATGATTTGCAAGTTTCCGTCTAGCGGCGTTTCACACAATTAGAGATGTTAACACGAAGTCGATTAATCGATATTTTTATAAAGCAACGCGGTGTTAATGCCATTTTTCCGATTATACATATCGATAGATGCAATTACTTTTAAATGATTAAAAAATTTGTGGTATTTATTTAAACAATTGTTAAATCTTTGGGCGTAGATGTTTCACATAACTTGTATTAGGCTAACGTTGTCTCATTAACTATATGCTCCCTTTGCAATTGGCCACGATTCTGCTGCACTAGTTCCTTGACATCATAAAACCATTTACCTGCAATAAAATAATTTGTAAAGAATTTTTTTGCTTGATTAAGAATTTAGTTACCAATGTTTGTATTTTGTAAGCAATCCTTAAATGTTTGGCAACCCTCCATGCTGCTGAGCACACCAAACACGGAAAGATCCGCGAGCCCGGGTTTTTTGCCGCCCATAAATTTAGTATTTTGCTTTTTAAGATCCGCAGTCCACTTGTTTAGGGCATCATACATGTGAGAACGGACATCATCTGTGAGGTGATGTCGTCGCTTAAGTATTTTGGCTATTGCCCACATTGCAGTCGCACCACAATAAACCATTAAATCACGCTCCCATTTGGGAAAATGAACATCCCATTCGCCTGCCAAGGAGAACCACTCAAATGTCTCCAGGGCCTCGTCAAAGGTCTGATAACAATTAGGTGATATAAGATGCACTAGATGATTATCTGCCCAGGTTCGCCACTTGCGTTCGGTTCTGAAAAAAGATCTTGTTAATACTAGATTGATGATCATACGGCCAAGTAGATAATCACTCTTCGACTTCTTTGGTCATATTTTTGGGCGTGCGATCCTGATACATTAGGAAGTATTTGTTCAATATGTCTTGACGCTTCTTTCCATCATCATCGAAGTAAGAAATCTGTGGATAGAACTGCGCTAGCTCCCCGACGTCAATGCGTTTGTCATGGATGCTAGATGCGACAAGGGAAATAATGGCGCTAGAGTCGGTCATCTGTACGTATTTACCATCACGCTGGCGAATTAGTACCATTGGCACCTTTTTAACTTCTGACCACCGGATATCCTGTCGAAGAACCGCGTCCACCTCTACAACCGAATAGGAGATACCCATAAAATCTAGGTATGCACGAACTTTACAACAGAATGGACATGTCTGGTATTGAAATAGCACTATATCCAGGCCGGAGGTATCCTTGGGATTTATAAAACGCTTTGTGATGCGAACGTTGGGCGGAAAAAGTTCGATGATTTTTGGCGGCGTTCGCTCGTGTTCCTTGTGCGAATTCTTGTCGGATATTCGCGTGTAGATTGTATATGTGGATCCAGCGACAGCGCCAATGCACGCACCCAGCAATGTTAGCTTCAACGTTCCATTGGGCTTCGAGGATTTCTTCGTTCTACTTCCGCTTTCCACATCCTTTAACACCTTTGAGAACTGGCGGCAGGCAAATGTAAATTCATGTGATTTATTGGGTAAAAATCGCAGATTTTGACTGTTAAGGGGTAGCGGACGGGTGGCACGAAGTGCGGTTAGTAAACGAAAGCTCAACATAATTGTTATCTACAAAATACTTAATAAATAAAAACGAATTATGCAAAAATCGATTGAAGTGATCAACTGCAGCCGCAGGAAAATTCTTGCTTCTTTTTCTATTTGTGACAGTCTAGTCAGCTGTTTTGTGCACGTATCACCCTGTGCAAGTGCAGCTTGCTTTTATACAAACAGCTACGACAAAATTAGATATACTATTGGAAGAGGAATTGCACCGGCTCTATAAATAATTATGGAGAAACTGTAGGCTGTACGATTTTTAAAGCCAACTGAATACGGAATAGACTTTTTGGGAAATTCTTGCTTCTTCTTATATTTGTGGCAGTTGCCAGCTGTGTTACGAATTAACCACCCTGAGCATCGCATACACAAAAAAAAAAAAGCAACAACAAAAAAAGATAAACAAATTTTTGCAAAAAAATGTCTGCTGATACTATAGCAGGATTTGCTGCAGCAACTCTGGACAAATATGGAGATGAAGACTTCTTTACACTGCTAGTGCGCTACGGGCTGTTTGTGGGCGCTATATTTCAATTTGTTTGCATATCTGCTGCGGTGCTAATGAGTGGCAACGATACACAGGACACAACCGAGGACGAGGCACGTCTCATCGATGAGCCGGCGCAGGTCGCCGGGACTGCCGCTCGGCGTCTACATAAAATACGAAAGCTGGAGAAGAAAAAGCGACGTTAAGTTCATTTAATTTAATACAACCATATTTAGCGTTAATCCCGAATACTTATAATAAAACTAATTTATTTGGATGTACGTAAACCAGCTCGTTATTAGGGAGCTTTAATGCTGTCTCCGGCTTCAAGTCAAAATAAAGTTCTACAGTAGCACCCACACTGAGCTTAGTTGCCATGACGGATGAGACAATAATATTGAATTTGCATTTATCGTTCTCATTGTCTTTTAGCATTACTTTTGCCATTTGGATACCAAAGGATTCGGATATGCCCAGCACTTGGGCGTGTAGTCCTGAGCTTATACCCAGACGCTGATTTTGCGCCAAGCTGCGGCGATCCATGTCCTCTTTCAGCATCAGCCGCTTGTATTCATATAGATACCCATTTTTAATGCAACGTTCTTTCTTTGGAACAAGTTTTTGTGACATTTGCTGCTTCGCTACCATTCTCCCCATATTTTCTTCCAAGGAGATAACAGGCTTGTAATCCAATGGTGTCTCATTAACTTGACTGAGCTTCGGTGGTGTTAATATTTGCCTAAGAGAGACATCACGGCCAGCTCCGGTTTTAAGAATGCCAGATTCAACAGAATAGTTGGAATCGTTAAATATATTCGTTGGCTTATTTTCAGGCTGAGATTTGAGTGTGAAGGAGACCGATAAGGGCTGGTACCTATTGTGTCGTACAAATTTTGGAGGCTTCGGATCGCTACTGTATCTCTTAAGGCTTTGAAGCAAATTGCTACGATTCTCCAACTGATCTTGCTCGTGGAGCTCATCACTGCTTGCTTCAGAAATATGTACATCGACAGGTAGTCTTAGGTTCTGTCGTACGTATTTACTTGACACAAATGTTTTATTTCTTTGCGTATTTAAATTCGCATCCTTGGCTATTGATGTAGAATCCATGTTCGATTTTCTCATAGTTTTCTGGTTGCTGTTTAGTGTTGTTAGTGTTTGTCGAAAACTGTTATAGGCATCCCGGCATGCTGCTGGTGAGATGATAGATGGCTTGTGAGGTGGAGATGTGCCTATGACGGACAGTGATAACGGCTGGTAACTAGTATGTTGCATTAATTTTAGAGGCGCGGGATCGCTACTGTATCTCTTAACATTTGGCGGCCGCTGGCAATTCTGCTCCTCCAATTGATCGTGATTGCGGAGCTCATCACTGCTTGAGTCGGAAATATTTTCCTCAACGGGTTGTCCTCGCTTCCGTCTTGCATGTTTTTTAGCAACAAATGATTTAGTTATTTTCTGATTTACATTCGAATTGTCTTCGGTGTTGCTGTAGTCTACGGTAATTGCTTGATGTGACAATTTGCGGAATCTCTTATGCATGTTCTGAAATGCTGTCTTCTAAAAACTGATTTAGGCGCCGATATTTGAAGACAGCTGGTATGTACCAGGGTTGCACAAAAATATGCGTATAATTCGAATATTAACTATATTGTATCAATTTGACAAATATTTCGTCATAACAATTCTCATTTTGAGTGGTCCCTAAAATATTAAGAGTTTCCACAAACTATTAGCATAAGTGAGCTATTTGTAGTAGTGCAGCCCTGCAACGAGCACATGACTCAATGGCTTTTGAAGCATATGTCTTCTATCCCCCTTCCATATTACTTATTTTCCAATCAGAATGACACAAGAGATTTTTTGGCTGTTATCTTTAATTTTGGGAATAATATAAATTATAATAATCATATATTTATTACGTTGTTCGTAATGTTGCTGTTTTACTTCCCTTTTTACTATGTACGTATGGATGTTAAGTGTGTGTGTGTATGTGTTTCGGTGTGTATATTGGAGTGGAGTGTTTTTTTGAATGTTTCTTTTTTTTAATTATAACTATAATTATTATGCAGTATTCTGAATGAAGTTTTTATGTGAAATTACAATTGATTTTGCTTTCTTTCGTACATATTTAATAATAAGTTACCAAAACTGTTAATTTTGGCGCACATTTGAAATGTTTAATGTCTAAATTGTAAGTCAAAACTCATATATTATCTTCATTGTCCTGGTTATAACGTTTCAAAAACGCTTCAATTTCAATACAACAACTATTTAAATAGCAAAAGAATTACACAAAATAAAAAGGAGGAATTCAAAATAATAATATACTGTTTTCACGAAAGGTAGTAGTAACAGTAAGGTAGAGAAGTACATACATAGGGTCTATATACGTCTACAAGCGCACGAGGATCTCGAACTGGAACTGTAACAACAACAAACCGAACTCTGAACAATTTTTAAAAGCGAACTAGACGGAAGCTGGAGCGAATATATTCTGATATTCTCAGTGATGGGAGAAAATAAAGTTATGTGTATATTTGTGTGTGAGTGTTTTCGTTTTGTTTTTCCTTTTTTAGTTAAATTCGCGATATGCTGCGGCTTCATTTACTCCTTTACGCTATTACATACAATATATTGTGTGTACTTGTTACTACTTATGTATTCTGCTTTATCGTTATCATTTTGTTGTTTGCTTTGTCTAAATTATTGTTTAGTTACTCACAAGTGCTGTCGTCATCGGTCATCGGTCATCGTCATCGTCGTTGTCTTCGTCTCTGTGTGTAATGCAATCGCTTATACATTTGCATTTGGTTGTGTTTAATCCACGCCCTACACACACATGTGGTATATATGCCTAAGTCCTTTGTCTGTCGTCCTCCTGCTTTCGTCTTCGCTATCGTCATCCTGCCATACAGCCAAGGCCAAAATGTTCTCGTTCTCGTTCTCTTTCTCGTTATAGCTGCCCACTAAGCTTCGGGGAGCGGTTTCAGCTCCCTTATTTGCTTGATCAGATATGCCTTCTCATCGTTGAACTGCTCATCCTCGGATCGATCCGTATGGAAACTGGTTAAGAAGTCAACCAGTTTCGTTTGATTGCGCAGCAGGATATCCAGAATTGGTTTCGGTTTATTTGGATTCGCGACAAACACTTTGAAGACATGAAACGCCTCGAATTGTATGTTCCGTGATCTCTCCTTCAGCATATTCATCATTAGTTTCAGGTTCTCTGGTTCTGATATATATCGCGTCATCACGGTGAAATTGTGTCTATCGAGCAGCAGTTCACCGAGCAGCTTCAGACTCTGGCGTCGTGTCACATAGTTCTCCGAGTTCAGCAGTCGCTGATAATGCTGAGCAAAGAACTTGTCGTAGTTGGCGTCCAGGAACTCGGCACACAAAAGCTTGTGGCGTGTCAGCAGCTCTTTGAACGTGGAGAAGGCATCAGAGGCGATGTCAAACGTTGACACTTCCACATACCGAAAGAACTTGAAAAACTCATCCGAATGAAGCATGATCTTTGCCAGTGCTTCATAGCGGGCGCATTCCCGCAGCATTGTGCCCGAATTAAGGGCAATCTCCGGATGTGCATCCTCATAGCCGGCCATCAATGTAAATAGGATTTCCGGTTTCGTGCATATGTATTCCACTGTAGGCGATCGGGTGCCAATCTGCCGGCGCAGCACATTATTGAATATGAGCGCCACATGCTTCTTACCCTCAAAATCGATGCGATGCAAGTTCTGTATCAGCAGTAAAAGTAAATTACTGTTATACAGCTCCTGCGATAGCTGCGCAACTACATAGTCCGCTGGCGGTTCCGCATCGCTGCTGCCATACAGCATATTCTTGATCGATACCAGATTTTTGCTAACATCTTCTTGTGCCTTTTCCACTTTGCGATCCCCCGATTCCAATGCGTTTATCGCCTCCTTAAGCGACTTGACCAATTCAGCGGGCGTCTTCTGTGATTTACCAAAGAGTGGCATTGTAAAAGCTGCTGCTGTTGCTGCTTCTGCTTGCTGAATTTCCTCTTGTTGTTGCTGCTGTTGTTGTCGCACTTGGTTTACCTCTAGTCGTTCTGGATTACTGCTGATTCGCTTATCCAATTACTGGTTTGCAGACACAAATCAATGCTTGGCTATATATCACAGTATAAATAATATTCTATTATTATATATTATTTCGTCTTTTTTCCTCTTTCTCTTCTTCTTTTCTTTATGAAAAAAAAGAACGAATGCCAAAACAGAAATGTTATTTAACATAACAGCGGCGATAACTTACCATTTGCTGAACTGTTAAATACACCAACCGATATTTTTAGCCCACTCTTAGAAATGTCATTATTCGTTAATTATTAATATTGTAGAATTAAAATAGTTAAGCATTGCAGAATAATACAACAATATTACATTTATATATTAGTTTTTAATTGGAAATACAAATTCACATATTTGAATTAACAGCACTTTCCGACCCTATGTCTAATCATAGGGCTACATTAAAAATATAGTTCCATCAAAATCAACCGAACTAGTTCAGTTTCCAACATGGCTGTGATATGGTAGTATTTATCGATACAATATTGGCGCACATTTTAAATACAGATATAAGCTTTTGCTTGCGAGTCAAAACTGAACTAGAAATGAATGCATTTAGTTTTAAATATCATTTTATTTCTCCTTGAAGTATTTTTGATCCTTTTCCTTTTTAAATATTGTATATGTATCTATATATATTTTTTTATTTATATATATGCTCTAAGCGCTTTCAAACGCACAGATGTTATAGAAGTTACAGAAATATAGTATTTATATATAAATATATGTTTTGGATGCACATTGTCTTTGTCTGTTATTTAAAGGGAGATATTTTGTTTGGATAAATTTTTTTGTTATGCACATATATATTTATGTGTATACCAACTTTATATAGTATTTGACCCGCCCTATTGTTGATCCGAAGCTATGTATTGAAATGAATATTTATTTGGTTTTTGTCTTTTTTTTTTCTTTTATGTGATTGCGTTTGTGTATTTTTACGTATAAAAGTAGTTTTAAAATCCATAAAATATCAGATAATAATTACAATTTGTTTTGTGTATAAGTATGTATTTAAAAAGCGTTTGCCACCAATTTATATTTGTTTTTACCTTGCATTGTTCAACGTAAACTAAAAAGTTTTAGTCTTTTGCAACTAACATATATATATATATATATATATATATATATATATAATTTTTTATTTTCTTTTTTATTTACCTTTTTTTTTGAGAAGTCGTTAATAATATCTTTGGGCTTTGCTACTGTTTAAATTTATGTCAAGTAGTACACATAGGTCTATGTATTTATATAGGTATTACGAGTACTAAAAACACGAAGAAAAGTCTGAACGTTGTAGATTGAGTTTTTCCGATTTATAACGGACATCGTATGACTTAAAATTATATATATATATATATATATATATATATATATATATATATATATATATATATATATATATATATCTTGTATAGATATACTAAAAACACTTTTACCGACTAGCATATATATATACGTGTGTGCATTGTAATTACTAATTTATTGAGATATTCTATGAATATATATATATATATATATATATATATATATATATATATATATATATATATATATATATATATATATATATATATATATATATATATATATTTCATACATCAAGAAGTTTTCACTTTTAACCTCCTCTATATGCACTTAAATGTCTTTCAATGTTAATTAGAACAAAGCTTAAGCTTACTCGAAAAAAGTGGCAAATCAAAAGGAATAATGTGTATAGATAAATATAATTCACAATTGAAACAAAATAATAGTAGACGACGGCATTAATGCGGGCAATGCCTTATATAGAAAAATTTGCTTTGCAACTCAGTTTCGAAGCCCACTCTCTCTCTCTCTCTTTCTCTTTCTCTCTCTGTTTATCTATCTCTCGATATAAGCAGATGCATCAGATATATGACTAGATGTATGTATAATCGCTACGGCTACTAAATACTACTGCAGTTGATACTACATGTTACCAACTACTATATCGTATATATGTATATATATATTTATAATAATTAATTATAGTTGTAGTTTGTTTTTGTTGTTATGGTTGTTGTTGTTGTTGTTTGTCTGCTGCTGAGCTTCTTCGCTGGGCTTTCAAGTTTTAGTTATGTTATCGTTTAATCCGTTGCCAGTTCGTTGTCTTCTGTCCGCCTTCGTTGGAAGAGGGTGAGGGGGATGGTGGGAGCAATGTGTGTGTGTGACAAATACATATATGGATATATATATATATATATATATATATATATATATATTTGATCAGTGGGGCTGTTGCTTGCGTTTGATAAAATTGCCCTCGGCATCCAGCCATATGCCGGCGCCGTTGTTGTCAGCTAGTGCAACACCGCTCCCCTGTGCGTCCATCCCCGTTCTTATCATTTACCTATGCAGCGCATTCGAGATCTGTTTGAGCGATTGACCCACTTCGCCAACCAATCGCTCATTGTCTTGGACATTTTTACTGCCGGCGGTGCGCAAATGCTGCGACTGCGCCTCCACTCGGGTGACCAGCTCACGAAAATGGAATTTCGAGTGCGGCGGCATCGATTCGTTCTCCGCAAAGACCACACATGAGTTTTGGAGTATGTTCAACTTATCGCTGAGCTGCAGCCACTGCGAAGCAGAGATTGCATTCACTGGATGCTTCAATGAGCCCTCCAGCAACGTCACCAGCTCCAATATACTCTCCCTAGAGATTTGCGTCGAATTGATGTTGTCAGCGCCGACTCCAATCCCAGAGATTTTAGCTATGGGCGTGGCATATATAGTCAACTTGGTGGGTTTATGCGGCACGGCAGGCTTATTCTGAGTATTGCTGGTGGAGGTGCTCAGCTTGTTGTTGGCATTGCTCGGCATTGGCTGTTGCTGATTCGAGCAGTTGGAGTTGGAATTGTTGAACTGATCGCCATAGAGCGATTGCGTCATGAACTCCGCTTGATCAACTGTTTGCTGCTGCTGCTGCTGCTGCTGCTGCTGCTCCTCATTGCTGCTGCTGCCCTCGGCATCTGTGAAGAGTTGCGTTGAAAGAGATGTTTTTATTGCTGTGGTTGCTAATTTTGCTGTGGCAGCTACTGCTACGGCTGGCTTGGACTGTGCTGTGGTGCTTGGAGTGCTGCTAATTGGGGGCGGTGGTGGTGGTGCCGCTGGCGGCGGTTTATTACCAAACACTTTGCAATTCCCAGTAACATTTACCAATGGCGGCTGCATTGCTTTTATGCCATATTTGGGTGACAATTGGGCGGAGGTGGCACCACCATTGCTGGTTGCCATGGTCTGTGGGATTGTGGTGCTAGCATAGTCGCCACTAGGCTGCTCCCACAGTTTTTTTAAGCTATTAATACTACCTGTGCTGCGCCGCTTGCCACCGTCTGAGCTGTTGCCAGTGGCCGTGCCCGTTTCGCCGCCGTCCGCATCCGCATTGGAGTTGCTAACATCGATTTTGATTTCAGTCTTTTGATTTGCGGCACTAAACTTTTTGGTTTCATCTTTGCGCGCTGTATTGCAATTGGCATTGGGCGATTGTTGCTGCTGCTGCTGCTGCTGTTGTTGTTGTTGCTGCTCCACTTTGTCCACCTTGCGCAGATGCGCTTTAAAGTCTATTATATTTGTGGGCTGTTCGGCCTTCGGAATGGGCGCATTCAATTTTTTCGGTTCCACCTTTTTCAGCTGTGCCTTGAAGTTGTTGTTGTTGCTGCTGCTGCTGGTATTAATGCTGTTGGCGTTGCTGTTGGTGCTGGTGTTGCAATTGCCATTTGTCAGCTTTGAATGCTTGGGCAAATTCATGCTCTCGGCCAGCTCGGTAACCAATTGGGCAACAGGATCAACAACGACTGAACCACTGCCATTGGAATAGCCTACAGATGCATCGGACGACTTGCCTGCCGACTTGATTTCTGTGATGAGTTTCTCTTTGAGATTGAGACCCTTCTCTTCGGCTGCTACTACTGATGCTGATGCCTCGGGCGGCGTGCCTAGCGAGCTGCAAGAATCCGTGGAGGGCTCACGCTTTCGCAGCGAAACACCAAACCGAGAACTGGCCTCCTCGACACTGGGCGCCGTATTGCTAACATCGTTGCTGCTGCTGTGCTGTGCATGCAGATGCTGTTGTATGGCCTGGACGGCGCTCTCCGGCGCTGGTGGGGGCGGTGGTGGCGGCAATGCCTCAAACTCTTCCAACGGCGGAGGTGGGAATTCCAGATTGGCCAGCGCCGGCTGTGTAATGCCACCGCGTTTCGGTGAGTTGCTGCTACCGGCAGCCCGAAATGAGGAGAACGTCATCATGGTGCCCTCTGTGGTGGTGCGATGTCGCTGCAGTTTATTCAAACTGGCGGCTGCATTGTTTTGCATGGTCACGCCGCCAGAGGAATTGCTTCGAATCATCTGTTGGGGCACCTGTTGCGCCTTGCTAGTCGCTGTAGGCAAGGCGGGCACAGCCGGCAAAGCACGAGGAGCCGCTGCTGCTGGTGTGGTATGTCCATTGACTGGTGCCTCAGAGCCAGTGCCGCCGCCACTGCTGTTGCTGCTGCTGCTGTCCTCTAGGCTGTCCAGGAAGGCGCCAATGCGAGCCACCTTGGGCAAGGTGCCATACCGGTTGACGACACGCTTAACATTCATCACCTCCAAGGCGCCCACAGTGATGGGATGAGCGGGCAGCACAGGTGTGCCGCCATTGCCATTCGTGGTCACACTGCTCGGTGCCGGCTGTTGCGAACGCTTGCTTTGACGTGTCTCTAGGCCGCGATTGCCCATCACCGGGCGTTTGAAAGAGCTGTGCTGCTGCGAGGAACGGGGTCCAATGCCGCCAGACATATTCGAGACACCAGCATGCAGCGAGTGCTGCATCTTGTTAGGCGGCGTCACTGTAGTCAAGCTTTGCTCTAAGCTATCGCCAGTCGCATCCGTATCCGGATCAGCAGCCGGATCCGTTTCCGAATCATATCGCTGCGTCAAGTTATTGATGTCACGCGTAAGACCTGCAAGCATAAAGATCCCCATTATATAAACGAGCTTGGAAGGCCAACTACATGCGCGTGCTTGGGGTATGAGAGCGGATTAGCGAGTGCAGAGACCTGGGGACATGGCGACAAACCCATTTGTTGGCTCAATTTTTGTCAACACCAAAACAAAATAAAACAAAAGTTAAAGACACTACATAAACCAATAAATAGTAAAAAGAAAACGTAACGGAAGATAAGCAAGATTAAAGCTAAGAATGTTAAATTTATAACTTAGAGCACCAAAAACAAAAAAATTATATATAAAACTAAATACCAAAGCAAAAAACATTTATATTTCTGTTATGCAGATGAAGTAGAATTGCAAAAGGTCTTGACTGAGCGGATAGCTCCATATAAATATACGAGTGCAAATAGATGCGATAAAAGCTTTAGGCACAGTAAATTTAGATATTAGAAGAAACTTGAAAGTTTTCGAGGCTATTTTAGGGGCACATACATACAGTATATATAGTATTTTTAACGGACAGGCGGAATGACAATATATTGAATGTCAGTATAGCTTAAGCATTTTAGGTAAAAGGTTGTAAATATCGTTAAACATATTATAGGAGCATTGAGAATTTAGTATAAAGATAGAGATCCATCCATTATAAAAACTATTTAAGACTCAGTTCATTGGATATTCGTTGTTTTTTTTTTTTTTTTTTGGTTTAGTATAATGAATGAATAATTTGTAAAACCAAAATACAATACAATAATAATAATAATAATAATAAAAGAATTTCGTTCCTTGTGCAACACAAACCAATTAAAACGTAACATAAATTGTAAATAGGAATTCTTACTCCATTGACAAATACCTCGAAATAGGATGTCGTAAAGGAAACTACTGCAGGAGGATGATTTTTTAATTGAATAAGTTTGCTGTTGTTGTTGTTGTTGTAATATTGGTGATTGTAATAATTGTTCTTTCTGTTGTTTTTGTTGTTGTTGTTGTTGTGTACGTATTTGTGTCTGGGTTGGAATTTGGGTTTTAAAATTTCTACATAGGGTCTGGCTTAAAATGTTGTTGGAGTTGAAGTGGAAGTTTCTACTACTACCATTCGTATTGAGCTCATCAATCAAATTGCGCGCATCCTCCTCGCGATATGTGGAGTCCCGGCTGCTGGAAAGCAGGCTGCACAAAGAGAAACCATAAATGAATAGCTCTTTTCATTGGATTCGAAGGGGTTGGCTTGAGCTTACCTGGTACGCTTTGGTGGTGCCGGCGCTTGTTTTCCCTGTTTGTTGGTGGTGCGACGCATTTGGACATTGCCCTTGCCCTGGCTGGAGAAGGTGCTCAGCTTGGTGGATGTGGAGCCAGTTTCTGTGTGGAAGTGTGAGATGAGATCAGTCTGAATTCATGTTTGTGTTTGGTAGACAACAATGATTCACCTGACATAGGCGTGCTGGCTAGCTGTTGCTGCTGCTGCTGTGGCTCAACGTTGCCCAGACTTTTCTTGACCATTTGTGGCGTCAGACTGAGTGAAGCGGACGCTGAGGACGAGGCACTGGCCGTCGCTGTTGGGGGAGCTGCACCAGCCGCTGCTGTGGAAATGGAACCGGAGTTGGAGCCTGTGCCGACGCTGGCTGTAGCCGTGGCGTTGAGCTGTTTCTCTACCGCTTCGGTGATGGACGATTCCTGCGGAGCGAAGAAGGAGAGACGTGCAGCACGTGGATCATTATTGCGATTATCACTACTGATGATTGTGAGACTATCACATTGGTTGCGCTGGCATTCCATGAGCGACGATGGTGATGCAGACGCCAATTGAAATCAAAGCTCAATGCCATTGTCGTCATCATTGTCGTCATTGTCGCCATCGTAATCATCATCGATATCATCGAGGTCATCATCATCATCATCCCACACCTCGAATTCGACATCACCGTCACCGTCACCCACCTGAAACATGTGCTCCAGCGCATGGTGTATGCTCTTGAACGTGGGCCGATCCGTTGCATCCCATTGCCAGCACTGGCGCATTAGATCGTACACCTCCGGCGGGCAGCCCGGGGGTCGCTCCATACGATAGCCCTTCTCCAGTTTGTGGTACACATCAGTGAGATCAATGCCTGGATACGGCGACATGCCGTATGTCGCTATCTCCCATAGCAGCACGCCAAAGGCCCACACATCCGACTTGGTGCTAAACTTATTGTACGCCAATCCCTCTGGGGCGGTCCACTTGATGGGAAACTTGGCGCCAGCATGCGCCGTATACGTATCATCGCGCATGAGTCTTGCTAGCCCAAAGTCGGCCACCTTAACGAGCTTGTTGTCGCCCACCAAGCAGTTGCGGGCCGCCAAATCCCGATGGATATAATTTCGGGACTCTAGATAGCTCATGCCAGATGCAATTTGGGTGGCCATATAGAGCAGGGCTACCGCATCCAAGGTCTCTCTGCCAGCCGAGCGCAGAAAGTCCAGCAGATTGCCATGCGACATAAACTCGGTGATGATGTAAAAGGGCGGCTCACGGGTGCAGACACCTGGAAGGAGGGAAATTAAATGAGTCTCAGTTATAGATGAGCAAATGCAGCATTGGCTTCCAGTTTCCCACCGATTAGCTGTACGAGATTGGGATGCTTCATCTCTTTCATGATGGCGGCCTCTTCGAGGAAATCTTTAAGCGCCATCGTGTCCTCCTTAAGCGTTTTAACGGCCACTGTGTTGCCATAGCGTTTCCATACCGCCTCGTATACTTCGCCATACTGGCCACCGCCCAGCTTGTGCTTCATCATGATGTCTGTGCGGCAAATTTCCCATTCATCTGGCTCGGGACTCAATGGGAAGACTGTGGGTTTGTTCTGCTTGGGCGCTGGATAGAGCAGGGGTGTGATCAAGCCGTGTCCCTCATGCGGCACGCTGTGATGATGCACTAGCTCGGCGAGGGTATTGAATTTGGCCTCCTGTGTGACAAAGACCTTGCCATCCGGATCTTCTGAGATGCGATAGTGATAGACGCGGCCCTCGTATCTAAAAAGTATTATTTGCGGTTAGTTGGACTTGAAGAGAAAAGCTAGTTGTGTCTCCATACCTTAAGCTGATGCTTCGCTGTCCAGGTGAACTTTCGCTCTCACGCACCAGGAAACTGCCATTAATGCCCGAGCTGAGCAGATACTCGGCAGCATTTCGTGAGATGGGTCCGTGGTACCACGAGTGCTTCTCGAGCGAGTTGAGTGGTGTCACATAATTGGATGGAACCCAGCCCACGTTGCCGGAATCAGAGTGAGCCTCGCACCACTCGCCCGACTTATTGTAGCTGAGAATGCGCACCTGTTCGCCTTTCTTGAGGCTCAGCTGATTCTCGCCGCCTGCCTGGAAGTCATACAGCGCCACAAACAGCTGAGGATCATCCTCTTCGGGTCCCGGCGCCAACAGATTCTCTTTGGAAGTCCAACGATGTGCCGACTCGAACACAGACGTTGCCGAGCTATGCACTCCACCTAGTGATGGGAGCACTGGCGATTCCTGGCTCTGTAGCTCAGCGGCATCGGCTAGCAAAGCAGCCGCTGTGCTCCCGGCTGGAATGTGTGGCAATGGACGCGATTGGAGTAGCGCCTCTGCAACATGAATGGGAGAGACAGAGAGCAGGAGAGAGAAAATAGAAGGTGAGTGAACGTTTAATCAATCTGCCTGGTCACGAAACAATGTGATTGCAACTTGCTAGCTGGGCGCGCGCACTGGCTGCCAAGGCAAACTCGTTTTTCACACACACACACACACACAGGAATGCGGGCATTAGCTCGAGATGGGCGAGAGATTGGATGCCTCTAACTCTTTTTCATTGAAAAAATAAATTATGCATAGAGCAGCACACAAAATTACACCAAACAGGAACAAACAGCACAAGCAACCGTCCCACTCGACGTCACATTTATTGTGGGAGAATTCCAACAGATTTTCCAAGCTGTCCATCTGTTCATACACTTGTATTTGCAAGCATATATATCTGTATGTGTATCTGGATATATATCTATAACTACATCTGCATTTGTACAGCATTGCAATGCGGTATGTGCGGCTGACATTTACCCTTTGGTATCTGTATAAAAAGCATTTCAGCTCTAAGCTAAGCTTTGCAATAGATCAGCGAAAAGGCATATACACTAGTTCTCTTTAACCCCGTCTGTTCTTTGATAGCCTCTTAGACTCATAAGGCATTTTGAAGAGAAATAAAAAATATTAGCATTTTATCTATGGTACTTGAATTAATTTAGAGTATTTGCTACCTCAGCTTATCTGCATCATGATCTTTTCTCCATTTGACGGCATCACACAATGAAATAATTGAGAAATTCACAACGGTTTATTTTCATTTCATTTTCATTTTGGTTTTTTTTTTTATTAAGCAGCCACTTCCGCTGGCACTCAGATTCTGGGTGAGCGTTTGGCCCACACCTCCTCCTCAAACAAGCAACTGGTTTTCCCCATTTTCCACACATATTTTCCTCGAAACTCGAGAGCCGCTTCAAATTGGTCTCGAATGTGGGTGCGCTGCCATTCCGACAGTCATAAAACCCAAAATAATAAAGCACAATAAAAATATTTGAGATGGGTTCCCAATGCACTCTTGTACCCTGTTTCCAGTCATCGCGTTGTCTTTCATTTTCAATTGATAATTTATGCGCGCGAGGCAGGAAATATTAATAGCAATAGGTATACTGGGCATACGTATGTATGTAGCTCGAGAGTGCCGGAAGCTTAGAGACCTCTTTAGAAGGAGTGGGAAAGGGGGGCTTAACATGGTGGTCTACTAAATCGGAGCGCATCGGAGCGCGGCTGAGTCGGCGCGCCTGGCCAATGCATTAGAGATTAACCTGTGTCCCACTCTCTCCCTGACCATATGTTCAATTAAATAAACATATAAAATATATATGTAGAAGTACGATCCGAATAAGCTCTGCTGACTCACGCATACTATAATGGAATTGGGTCTCTGATTTATATATATTTATGTATGATCAACGCACAGTGAGAAACCGTTGACTCAGAATTTTTACACTTTATTTTCTGAGATTTTTCATAAGAGCTAAAGTTTCTAGGAATTCCTAATTGAGGTAATTGCTGAGTTTAAAAGATATTCTAGTCTTTAAGAGACTTAAAATGAATCTAGCAATAGAACTTGAGGTTACTGAGGGTTAAGTTCAAGAATCTTGGTATATATACAAAGTCGGTTCGCTCTTTCTTTATGAAGTTTGGATGAAGATCAAGTTCAGCAAAATCATATCTCATTTCGATGTTAAATAACTTATCTGAATTCCAGTTTTTTTTTAAGACCTAAATTTATCATGCACTATATATATAAAGTTTCAATTGGATTCATTCTATAATTATTATCAATGACACTACGTTTAAATTTGTTGTTACCTAAATTTATGTGATATTTGCCGGGATGGCCGCGAAAAGATCTGTGCTTGGTACCTGTAGAAAATAGAGAGAGAATGAGAAACAGGCACGTAGTTCAGTGAACAAAAGCGTTCAAATGAAAGAATCAAAACTTAATTTAAATCTATTTTATTTAATTTTTTTATTACAGTTTTCAATGAGCTTTGTACAGTGACTGGATGATGATGAGAAGGGCTGCCTAAAACACAAGAGTTTAAATTATATTTATATATATATAGACATAAATCTATTTACAGTTAGAATGACATCAAAGCGGCTAAGCATAAAAAATATGGAGAAAAATGCTTAGTGTGTATAAGAGCTCGAGCAGAGAGTCAGAGCCAAAGGCAAAAGCTGGAGGCCAATTAGAGTCTCGGCCACAAACATGCTGACAGCAACAGCAACAGTAACAACAACAAGAGCAAACAGGCAACAACAATGTTAAATGCTGTAATCTTGAGTGGAGCATAAGAAAAGTATTTGACGGATGCGCAAGCAATTTTTACAGCTCAACCGCTGGAGATATTACGCGACCACGCCCCCTCCCCTCAGCCAAAGCTGCTCATCATTCCTCTCTAGACATTTGACAAAATAGTTGCTTCGCCCTCATCAAATGCGATTTAAAGTTTGTTGGCAACAGGAATTGAGGCCAACGAACTCTCCAGCTGAGCTGCCTCCAGCTAAAGACAAAGTCGCCGAGATGCGTCAGCTCTTAGTACTTGCTACTAGAGACGAATGCAAGTCATTAGCGGGAATTGGAGCATAGAGAGAGTTACGACTTGCACTCAGATTTTGTGAAATGACGCACAGCTAATCATAGTTAGAGTGGGTGCGGGACTTGAGCTTGGGAGCCGCTGTGGCTAATCTGCTATCAGCCTTTGCTTTTGTAAGCAAAAATATCCAACGCTGAGTGGCGACGAGAACCGTGCTCTCAATATTGGCTGACAGCGTTTTTTAATAGTTGAGCGACTTTCACATTCTATGCATTAGTTCTTAACTCTGTAATCTCTACAGCTGCAACAATAGCTAAGGAGGATGCTTAAAGCAAATAGAATAGCTCAAGGATATTGAATAGAGATTCAATGAAAGCATACGTAAAGATGAACTCAACCAATATTGTAGATACCATGAAATAGCTCTTCAATCAGACGTGCAAACGACTTAAGTTAAGCCTTAGTCTCATATCATTAAAATTCAATTTAAGACAATATTAAATAACTCTTGAATGAACCACGCCCTGAGGTGGATAGGCGCCTGCCACTTCGTCGGCTCCCATTAAAATTGATGCATTTGCCATTTATTACAGTTGATTCCTCAGCGAGCGCGTCTGGCCCTTCGTTCGCCGTTCGTCTCTCTCGTCTGCGATGTCTGATTTATTTGAACGAAATGACTTTTTCATTCAATAATTCACTCAAGAGCATCCGTTGGGCCATTAGTCACATTGTCATTCATTCATTCATTCATTAGCTTCTTCACAGCTCGTTCATACATTCATTCACTTTTCAATTCATTCATTCACATTCGCATTTGTATTTGTGCTTGTATTTGTCTGTGGCCCTTAATGTTTTTTAGCTTTTGCATTTGAGCACGTCTCTTACTCGTTTTAGTTTTGCTTTAGTTTTCAGTTTAGACTTTTTAGCTTAAACTTTTTTTTTGTTTTCAATGCATCTTTCTGTGCCCCGCCCTCATTTGGAGCGCCCTGCTCAAGGGCTTTGTGCCGTGCCCTGCTTTGGCTTTGGCTGGATTCTCGCTCGTTCTGTGCTCGTTTCGTCTGGCTTCTGCTGTGCTTGTCCGATTGCATTTCCAGTAGGTAGTCAGCCCCTTTAGGCCAGTTAAGTTCAGTTAGGGCCAGCACAGTCAACAGCAATCAACTTTTACGGTTTACATTTAATTAGTCATTTCTCTGGCTTCCGTTGTGTGAAAGAATTGCAAAATAAATTTTGCGCTGATTTCTACCTAAGGCCAATGCCATTAACGTGGCTTTAATTAAGTGACTAGTCGTTTAATCAACTTTACTCTCGAGGGTCTATTTATAAAATGAATATTAAATTTGAGCTACTTTTAGCTCTCAGTTCACAAATAATTTAAGTCAGCCTCAACTACGCATCAAATGTGTACTTATGTAAGGCCAGTGCCATATGGTTATCTAGTAAACGAATCATGACAATTTTACATAATGTGTGTCCGCGGGCTAGTTGTGAGTCTAGGTTCATTTTTCAATTTGACATCGCATGCTAAGTAACTGGCACTCGGACCTAATGTCGAGAATGTAAAGGAACTCAATTTGTATATGTATATATGCAAAGGTAAGTCCCTCACCTGGAGGCCAAACAGAAAACCAACAAAGTGCGAAAAACTAAAGAGAGTTGCGAAAACAGAGAGAAAGAATAAGAATAACTGAAATGCTGTAAAAAACGAAGAGTGAATGTAAAGTACAAGACAGACGAAGAGGGAGCGAGCGAGAGGGAGAGAGAAGATGGTAGAAACAAAGGAAAACATTTCAATAGGACCAGGTCCACCGCGGCTAGAGCATCGGGACTTGGGAATGGGTTAGGGTAGAAGGCGCGCAGTCTGTCTGTGCCCGCACTTGGCGAAAAAATCCACCCTTGGCAGTGAGTACTGTGGCTCGACTGAAGCCGCTGGCAAATTTTTACCACTTTTGTAAGGATTCCACTCAAGGCTAGTCCTGGTCTCGTTGCCGTGTCCTCAACGTGAAATATGCGTTTCATTTTTGCTGCTCTGTGACGCAGCGCTGCAGGCACAACGTCAAGCGTTGCCACGCCTTCTCCCCAAAGACTCACACACACACACACCCACAGATTGCCATATGTTGTGCACAGCAGCAGATGACAATCAAGTATGTGCAATGAACACACATATATATGTTTAAAGAGCCAGTAACAAAATAAATCAATAATGGAAAACTTTACCCCAAAGACAAAAAAATTTCACAAGGCAGCCGCCGACAGAAACCCTCATTACATATAAATTTATATATATATATATATTATTCCGAGTGCAGATTAATTGAATGCCAGCCAGCGGTAGAGGGTGAGCAGATGAGACGGCAACTGGAGGCTGGTACTAGAAATTGTATAGAAGAAATTGTTTCCTCTATCGATTGCATGCGACACATGCTGGTCGAGGCCCGGTTACTTGGCATCATCTATGGCAGCGTGTCCTTGCCTGAGAGCCTGCCAATTGTTGGCATTGAAAAGGCAGCCTCCCTGAATAGCGAAGAGCATCAACAAATGCTCCTAATTACACTTTTATGCACTCGGCTTTTGTGTGCAAAAACCATTGAATGCACAATAAACGAAAGAGATAGCGAGAGGGAGAGAGAAAGAGAGAGTCAGGTGGAAGAAAGCCAGAGGACAAATGACGTCACACGCGCCCATTCATATCAACTATTCGAAAGTAATTTTAAAGGTCACTTGGGTGTGCACCCAGCTGCTGTGACCTAAAAGCCATTGCATTTTATAGTTATATCTGTATTCTGTATAGCTAAAGGTCACTTCATCTCCCTTGGCTGCACATAATGTATATATTTATACAGGGGCACGTGCTTGGGGGACTATAAATGTAGCCGAGAGTGCACAAAGTGCAGCAAATGGAAGTGCTTTTCATTTAAATTAATCTATTCGGAGCTCCAACTTCCTATCCATTTCATTCAATGAACCTTTATCATCACAATCTGCAAGCTTTTTAAAATTATTTTATTATAATTAAATTTTCTACTTTAATCTAAATTTATATTAATAATTGCAATCACTTTTATATCCATCTCTCTAGTTTTATGACTTGTCTTTGTTTTTAATGTATATATATATATATGTATACATATATATATGTATATATTAATAGCCTTTTAAATATGCTTTTGGCTCTGATCCAGGTGTGCGGTCAAGGTAATCATAAGCAAAACGTGCTTATCCTCAGACAGACATCACACTCGTATAGCCTGCACTCAAAACACGTGAGTCGACAGTCGGCCACTGTCCACTGGGCACACAGTTGTGCGTTGTGAATGAAATGGTCTTTTAATTGTTGATTTGGCTGACGCCCCGACGGCGACGGCGACGGCGACAGTGTCGGCCGCCAAGAGAATAAAAAAATGTATATATATGAAACATTGGCGTGCATATTTGTGGCTTTTGTTATTTTATAATATTTTTTTGCTATTGTCTGCTAGGCTGATTCACAGAATATGCAAAGAGACCACTGTGCCCGGGAGAGAGAGAACGAGGACAACACGTATACGACGCGTTGGTCAGGCAAACAGCATTTCAATGAGTCAGCACTGTGAAGCAAGTGCATTGAACATATTTAAACCACATATCATATTATATTTAAATTTGAATAAACGCAATTATAAAAAATGTACTTAAATAATAATAGTTATTCACTTTTATTTATCGATGTAATCTTCAGTCACACTCGCTCCACTGTGCATGTTCTATCTTCATGATTTCCACATTTTTGTTGTCTGTGGTTCGTTTTTCTCGTTTTTTCTTGCTTCTCTTTGTCTCTATTCGCTCCCGTCGTTTGTTTTGTTTATACTTTTTATGACTTATTGTTTATGCAGGCGACGAGTGCGTGGTATTTGTCAAGTATTTTTCAGCAATTTTTCTTTTACTTTTTCATATTTGCATTTTTCTATTGTTGTTGTTTTTGTTCTGTCATGAATAAAACATTCACAATGCCACTCACTCACAACTGAACTTCTCATTCGAATTCGAACAGGAATTCGAATTCGCGTGGGCGTATTTTACAGATAATAAATTTAAGAAGCGATAAAAAGCGTTTGACCATAAAATTTTTGTAGATAAGGAAAAACTCATACGACCCATCGTCTGTCAAAAGCCAGATGCTGGCAGTGACAAGTGGGGGAAGTAAGCACATCTATAGATAGGGTATTACGACAATGGGCTGAGTTCCTTATTCAAATTATGGGAAAAGATAACAAAACAACAAATCCGTGGGTTCTTCTCTTTGGACTTCAATTGTTGTGACTGTTATGTAGCTATTGTGAATTGTTGTCTTTGGATTGTTTTTTTGAGGTCAGTTTTGTGGTAAGCGACGAGTGTGTGGGTGAGAGATAAACACAACTTGTGGCTCTTTTGTCTGTGCATCTCATACGAGATAATTTATTATATTTATGCGAATGGAGCTAAAGACCCAGATGTTAGCATTCCTTATCAGATCAAGGCCATCAACAGCTACGAATTATCAGAGTATTTCATATTAACCTTCATAGTTAAGTTTGGTCTACAAATATGCTCAGTTTTCCGCCAACTGTTTTTCGAGTAAAGTTCATTCAACTCTTTAACAGGTGCGATAAAAAATATGCTAAACTTTCTCCTTGCGCAGATTTCATTTCATTTCACTTTATAGTCAATCAATCAGACAGTCAATCATTTGTTCATTTCGCACTGGTAGAAATCAAGAGTTGTTTCGATTTTCAAATGAAGATCGTTTTGAAGCTTTTCTTTTCGCTACGCTCGACTGAAGCTGAAAGCCAAAAAGCGAAAGAGCAAAGCAAACAGCCAGAAAATCACTTGCCATGAAAATGAATAATAATTTCGAAAAGAATACGAGGAGGGGGAGAATGGCAAAGTGCGTAATTGTAAAACAGAAATGACTGAATATTAAAATCGAAATTATATAAGAGAGACTCGTAAAAGCTTGGCTGTCTGTGTGTGTAAGTAATGACTTCCTCTGTGCGTTTTGGGAGTATAGAATTTAAAGCGAAGTTAAAGCCCAGTTGAGCTTTATTAATGTGCGTCATTCTAATCAAAATGTTGGTTAGCTCACATAATTATAGCTGGCCGCTCGTCATGAAGCGCAATTAGCTTTATAAATGGACGTTAGATGCGACGAAGCGGAACTTGTCTAATTCCGGTTTTTGCTTATATTTCAGTATATTTTATAGAGTTTTTCCAGCTAACGGATTTTCACTTTGCCGATTAAATAAAAATTTGTAAAACAAAAATGAACCGAAAATAAACAAGCGGCGATATTGACAATGGCACGACGATAAATGTGGAAAAGCGTATATAATTACACTAAATGTGGTATAAATACATATATATATATACATATATATATATATATATATGTATATACACCAAATATATACACATACACAAAAACCTTTTTACTCGACAGTCCCCAAAAGAGAGACAATCAAATTTTTACTGCACACTTTGCAATAATACGAAAATATGATGTGAGTGCATAGATTAAAATTGATTGCTGGGTGTGCGTGTGTGTGAGAGAGAGTGTGAGTGTGAGAGTGGGCTGTGTGGCATTTCATACAGCTCTCTAATTACATAAAAAAAATGAAACTTTGATCTCGAAGTGAAAAACATCAAAGGTCTGGCAACACTGCTGAGTGTGGCAACTCCACATTGACAATTACGCTTATGAACACTCTCACATTTTTGTGACAAGCAAACCCAACTCAACGAATTTCTGTCTAAATGCCTGCTTATTGAGCTATTATGGAGTTGAAGGGCAACAAAAAAATCAATTGTGAAATATAAGAAAACCAACAGCAATTTTGAACTTGGGGTGAAAACAATGAAATAACTGTAAGCCATTTGGGGGTAGTGAATGCCATAAAAATCGAGATGAGATTGTAAATATTTTGCTTATTTTGTGTAAAATTTTCGGCATTCGAAATTTTGGCTCTTATCCCTATGAGTGCACAGATTTCGTAGTCACAAAAACTAGACTTAAATTAAAACTTATGCATGAGTTTTACAGAGGTTTGAGAGTATGTGCTAACGAGCACACCCAACTAAGGCACTCGTACCTGTTTATTTTAAACTTCATTTCGAACTTTCGTTTCCGAGTCTAACTAAATATATTTAGCAAGCACTCTCATTAATTTGCTTGCCAATTTTCCAGGCACTCCAGTTGGCATTTGATAAGACATCAAAATTGTCCGCCAGACAAGGTGTGGTCGATCTGGCCTCGCACCTATCTATATATAATAAAATATACTGAAAATCAACTTGCACAGTCAATGCAAATAGTTGAAAACTGAAAACTTGTCGCAGGGACTGAGCAAACATCTAGGCATACATATATATGTATATATGTATATACATATGTATATATATATGTATATATATATATATATATATATGTGTATCTATAAGAATTGCCAAGATACTTCATATCCAGTCTTTGGTGATTCAACATTGAGTTCTGGGGAAACAAGTGCAATAGCCAGCCAGCTACGGATAAGTAGAGAAGAGATACAGACACCAGAGTACAGAGACCAGAGACCGTGCGACACGGCGGATGTGGATGTCGTTTAAGTATGGCCAGACGGCGTAAAAATTGACAGACGTCGCGCAACCAAAAAAATAAATGTAAAATAAAAGCCACACACACAAAGTCAAAGTTCTGAAAGGCCAAAGCAAAAATATCATAAAACGCAGAGACAAAAGGCAAAACAAAAGGGAAAAAACTGAAAGTGGCGACAACTCCAAATTCATTTCCTTGGACAAAGCCAGCAGTGCGACCATTAGGCAGCAATTAAAGGAATTAAATTTCACATTAATTATATAAAGAAAGAAAAAGAAAATAAAAATATTTATTAAAGCAAGTGAAGAGTGTGCTTGATGGATGCGCATGACTAACCGATACCTATACGATCATCATCATTAGCATTATTACTATTAATGACATTATTATTATTATATTATATGGTTGGTTCCTGTGTCCGATTATAATGGGAATGAAGGGCATATTGGTTTTTTGTAAAATTAATATGAAGTTGCTATTGAGAGTCAAGCGCATGCCAGCTTGTCAAGCTGATGAGGAGTATATATTTATATATAATAACAGCTACAAAGAGCTGCTTATAAAGTTGCAATTAACTGCGGCTTCGGCTGCTTTTGGTGCTGTTTACTTTTGTTGCTATACTCTAACTTAGAGTGCTTCAATTTTGTAATAAAGCGTGTAAAGAAGAGAAAAAGAAGACGAATGCAAAAAAAGATGTAGTATAATCATAAATAATGTGATTGATCACATATGATATACGACAACAATACAGCATTAATAACAAAAGACGACTTCAATGTGACGTTAAGTAACAAGAGTAGAGAATTTAATCTGCAACGTGTCATTTCTCATTTTTATTTTTGGGTACAATTTTCATTTCATGTTTTCACACCGACTAATGATGGTTCACTGACCACCGGACGCCGGTCAGCTGGCAACGTAGACGGATGGAGCGAGGGGGCGAGCGGGAGGGCGAGGCACACTCTGTGTGTGCGTGTGCATACTTTTGGCTGCTAGTGTATTGTGTGTGTGTATGAGGGGAACAGGTTTGCTTCGTTTCAAGGCGCATTTGTTATGCTTTTTCTTTGGAGCTCGCGTTGATACCAAAAATACTTGCCAATTTTCTTAATTCGCTTTTATTTCGTTTATTTTCTTTTTTGGCACATCATTTGAGGCTATTTTTTACTGAAAGAATGTTATTTTTCTGTGTTGCTTGGAGAAACTGAGTGAAATTTAAGTAAGTTATAAACTTTCTTGTGCTAGGCTTTTGTTGCTATAATAATGTGTATAATAAATAATGATATCATTGATCTTTTGAATTGTAAAGTAAAGTACTTTCATTTTATTCGAACATATTTCATTTGCTCCCTTTGACGAAGTTTAACTCTTTTAATTTTAAAGCCAAAATAAATTACAGATACTGTCTCTGTTACGTCACCCATATATAATTTAGATTTCAGCTGCTTTTGGTAATTTGTGCAAAAATAATTTGGCTTTTAGGCATAATTTCCTAGATTGCGCGGCACCTTTTTCTGAAGGCCAGGAAAACTGCTGCCAGTTTCAATTTGTGCCCAGTTAAAATCCAAACTCAATCAGGGATTGTGGCACATGTGAAAGGTGATATACCTCTTCTCTGCTTTATCTGCATATCCACAGTTGTTAAATTCTGTGGCAGAGACAGCTGGACGTGCCGTGACGGTGAGAAGCGAGTAAACTCGATTCTCAATACTCGATTCTCAATTACAGTTACAATCAGGAACGTGATTTGTGCTGCAGTCTGTCTCTCCGCTCATTGATGGATTTGCTGTTGGTGCAACAAAATGCAGTTGTCTAGAAGATAAGCGGGAGAGGAGGGCAAGCCTCTGCAGCTCTAGTGCAGCTCGTGGTCGAACAGGTTTGCCTGGTTCTGGTTGGATTGCCGTGAAAGCGATTCTCTGTTTCTGTAGCATTCAAACGTATTACAGATTGTTTATGTTTAATTTGCACTCGAAGTTCATCAATCGTACATATATATATATATATATATATATATATATATCCATATACAGACAACAGACAACTTATAGCATATATGCATGATGAAAACAGTTTGCTGTTGATTTTTGCACATGCTCAATGTGCGCGACCTTGTGGACTCGTTAACGTCCAAACACTGGATCACTGGCGACTGCTTAAACCTAATAAACACATCAATTGCACAAGAGTGCAGGAAGTGTGCAACGAAGGGGAGACAGGGGCAGCAAGGGGTGTCTGCCCATACACAAAAATATCCATAAATATTTATTTGTTTGGGGGGAGCAGGGGATGCGGCACAGAAAAATATATATCGTTTAATTCGTTTAGGTCCACCCTCTCCAAAAACATTAAAATTGTATATTTATACATACATACACTGAACGAAAATACCATTTTTAGGTATTTAGGTACAAATTTTGATTTACTTCTGAACACTTTTAAATGCAAATCATAAAAATATATTATTATTTTTGATAAAATATTTTTTCATTTATTTGCACAAATTTTTCTCTGAGTGTATTTGTTTATTTATGGCTTTCCGTTGTCAATCAATCAACTGGCGTCAAAATTTATGACCTCAAACATAATCACAACCTATGTATATGTTAAATATATATAGTGAAGCATTTCATGCGCTTCTAATTAGTTGACGCATTCCAAGCCCTCATCCCCCATTCTCAGCCTCGCCCCTTTACTGAGCCCCAAGCGTGGTGCCTGCTAAACAAATTCTGAGTTCTCTTAAGTTTCTTTGGGCTGTTTACAAATGGTGTTTGGCTTTTCTATTGGCTGTCTCATTCCGCAGTTTTCTTTTTCTTTTCTTTCTTTTCGTCAGCTAATTTATGCAAACAATTTTCAATGAGCTGAAGAGCTCGAAGGGAACCACGTGAACGGAAAATCTAGCTCCCCAAACTGGAGCGCATGCGACGGTCCACTAAGAATGCTAAAATAAAAGCTATCGAAAGAGAAAAACAAAAATTTATAAAATACGCGAGAAATTACATCAACTCAGAAATACATGAAAATGTCGTCAATAAACTTGTGAAGTTATTATGATGTTGCTAAAAAGTATAGAAGCTCTGACATACAGTATGAAATGACAGATTAAAGACTTAAAACATTTTATCGTAGTGAAAAATATGTAGCAAAACTTTTTCTTGAGATTTTTGGATTAAGATTTATTGCTTAGGTGATTCTGGAAGAAATACTTTGACTCTAGAAGAAATACGTTTAATAAAATTCCATCGTAAATGTGAATGGAACGAAAAAATTATTTCTATAACTCTTATGCTTTATCTGTATATTTGCATCTCTCTATCACCCCCTCTGTCTCTTTCTATTTGTAATTTTATAGAATAAACAAGTAACTAAACTCTAGTCGAGACTGCTCGACTAAGAGATACCCTGAATCCATTGAGCTGTAATACCAATCATAAAAAGTTTCATTTATTCATTAATAGTAAACAACACATACACACACACACACACAAACATATGCATGCACGTAATATGCTCACTGCGCAGTTTTGCGGCTGCAGCAGAGGCTGTGCTATGGAAACTTTATTGTTTAATAACTTTTTTTCTCGATCTATGTTCTTAATGAAATTTTCGGGGCATGATTATGACATCTAAATGTACCTATTTGCCAAATTTCAAGTCTCTAGTATTTGATATACGTGAGTTATCGATTTTGTTGAATTGTGGGCGAAAGGGGCGTGGCATCAAAAATCCAAAAATGACAAAATGTGCGGATTCAATATAGCTATCAACCACAACTTAGTGCACGATTCTATCTTTAACGGTGTGCACGCCAGACCTCAAAAACAAAGCGATATTTTCGATAGTTATCGATAAAAAAGGAATGGGACGAGTTATCGAAAAAAAAAATAAACTCGTACAGCGTATGGTATTATCGAGCATTTTGCTTTTTATTTGAAGTCTCTAGCTTTTGTGGTTGCAGAAATCCAGGTGTTTACACGGACGGACGGACGGACGGACGGACGGACGGACGGACGGACGGACGGACAGACGGACAGGGCTAGTTCAACTCAGCTCGTCGAGCTGATCAAGAATATATATACTTTATGGGGTGTGGCACGCCTCCTTCTGCCTGTTACATACATTTGCACAAAAACATTATACCCTGAAATTTCCATTTTCAATGGATTCAGGGTATAAAAAGCTGTCCTAAAATTGTAACTCTTTCCTTTCTATTATATACTCACATATATTTATGTGAATAACCGTATATAGAGTTGGTAATATTATTTTATTTTCAACAAATAACCTAGGTATTAACTTTTTTCATATGTTGATCCAATTGGGATATTTTCGGTTGTCAAAGTCTAAATAAGTAGTCACAATGACTTCTTATTAATATTCTTACATATGCTCAAAGTACTAATTAGACTTTGTACGCACAGCTGTTTGTTTTTT
Source organism: Drosophila mettleri (assembly GCA_035047625.1). Taxonomy (NCBI): domain Eukaryota; kingdom Metazoa; phylum Arthropoda; class Insecta; order Diptera; family Drosophilidae; genus Drosophila; species Drosophila mettleri. Next base: position 313,996 of record JAWNPI010000103.1, on the reverse strand, counting down.
AATAATGTTCTTATTGGATTGTAGGGCATACAGAGTACAGTGAGTATACAATAAACAGAATAAAGGGACGGAATGGAGCTGGCATTGGGCTCTAAATATAACATCAAAGTGCATTGCAATGCACGCAAAGCGAGGCACGAAAGGATTTACGAGCTTGATCGAAAACAGCCCTTTGGCCCCAAAAACGACATGCAACAGTAACAACAACAACAACAACAACAACAGCAACACAAACAACTACAACAATAATAATGATGACGATGAGTGGCACTTTGGTGGAACTGGCAAATGCCAGGAAATGCCTGGCAACGACGAAGTCGAAGTAAAAGTCAAGAAAATTATAAAAAGAAACTGGAGGAAGAAAAAGACGCTGATACGGCGTGGCTAATAATAGAAAGAATGCATCCAGTGCACAGGCAAAGCAAAGGCGAATAAGACAAAGTCGGGAAGAGGTGGAGAGGCAACGTCTGCACTACACACATCTGTTAATCGTATGTTAAGCTTACTGTTAACAGTTCTAAATGTCGAGTAGTTATTATTCATTCGTGTTGTTAAATGTCAGTTATTTAAAATTTAGAGAAATGTTACTAGCACTATGTACGTTTATAGAAAGTTCTTCGCTTCATTACGATATTCAATTTGAATTGAGGAAAGCAAGACTTAAGAGACTTTTGTTATCACACTTGCAGTTAGAGTGATTGATTAATTTTATTTTGTGCAATCAGCATAATATTTATATATATTAACATAATTATAACCGAGTGAGAAAGCAGCATGGCAAACACAAAACCAGCTACACACGCGTCACCTGTTTGCCGAGTGTCCACAACACACACACGTACCCTACACAGACATATTATCATCTAGTGGCTGTGCGTGTGGCGTCCATTAGCCATGTGAAAAGTTCATTTGCCTCGTCTCATAATTTGCCGCTTGCATGTTGCAAGTAAACAGCAAAAAAGCAGAGTCCAGTCCAACGGCCATTGACGCCTCCTCTTGCCTGCCACCTTCTTCCGTGCAGGCTACTCACATTACCAAAGAGAAAGAGGGCGACAGGCAAACACATGCAGAGGAGAGAGTGACAAACACTTCGCACACTCAAGGAGTTTTGCAACTCACTCCGAGGCTATTTTGAGACATGGCGACACGTCTCCAAATGCGAATAAAAGACGGCGACGCCCTCTACTCCTCTTCCGCCTGCTTTTTCCGCTCTCTTTGCTCATCATAGCTCATTCCCACACCTAATGCTCAACTATTTGCAATTGACTGCTCTACTGAAGCAGCAGCAGACGTCATTGATTTCCCAGTGGTATCCAAAATTCAATACCCATTTGTATATGCTGCTCTATTGCCTCTAAAAAGTATCTAATTACAACGTCTCGCATAGCTCGACTCTTTAGTCGAATTCCAACCAATGTGCCAACGGCAACGCCTACAACAGTTAAACTAAGAGACGCACAGTGTGATGAAATGCGAAATTGGCAAGTGCCTGCAATAGCACATAGCGGGCGTAATTTCACACTAGCTGATTTAGCTTGTGGTGTTGATGAACGATACGATTTAGTTGCAAATGAGTTGAACTACTAAATTAGTTCAATTGAACTTTCAGTTCAGCAACATCTGATCATTGAGTTTGTTCCACTGTACCGTATTTATGTGTTTCTTGGTCGCATTTGATTGTCTCTCTACGTGAGTGACTATACACATGTATGTGTATTTGTGATTTCATTTTGAATTCGCGGCTGCCATTCGGTCTGTCCCATTCGACCCGATCGCGACTGCGGTTGCTGCTGTATTGTAATCTGTATACCAAAGACACACAATTTTACAATGTAATTTTGTAATTGCAACAACAGCAACAGCGGCAGCCACAACAATACCAAATATTGCATCTTCTATGTGAATTTCAGCATTCGATTGCAATTTACTTGAACAATTTTTTTCGTGTGGGAAAACGTAGGTTAGTTTTTCCTTTGCTCAGCGCTGAACTTTAAGCTACTAAGGCTAGTATGCTGCTCACGTAGAGGGCGAGCAAAAAGTTATTTTTTTGATAAATAGCGCGAAACGTGTTTAATTGCATTTTTATTTGAGTTTTGAGTTATTCGATGCCATGATACGTTTACATACATATTCTAATTTGCGAGCAAGCGTTGTGGTTAGTATTCCATTTATAGATATGCAAGTATACACACGTACATATACACATATGAGTTATATATTTGTTGTATTTATTCTGTTTGATAACAACCAGAAAAAGGTTTGTAAACATTTCTTCTGCTTACTGCATACTGAGCGTCTTCGAGCAAAAATTGCAATCAGTGACTCAATGCGGTCACATAAATTAAACTGGTCGCTTATCAGCTGAAGAGGGATCACTCGTAATACTCATTATGAAAATGATTTAATCCTATAAATAAATAATTATAATTGCAAACAAATTGCAGTAAAATAACGAGTGAATGAAATTAATCGAAAAATAAATAAATTATTGAACTGGAATTTCTCCCAAGGACGATCTCGGATCTTTTTTGTAGTATTGAAGAAAGTGTTCTTATTGGGAGTAGAATATTAACTGTAAGACGAAGAGAAATTAGTCAATAGGAGAAATTATTTTTTTAATCCCTATGCGTTATAAATGGTCAAATGTAGATTAGTAATTTATTTCCTAATCAGATTATGACCATTGCACAGTGATTGGGCCACTATGAAATTTAATATACAGCGTCACAATCCCCACCCATTGTGGTAGGACAGCAACAGGAACATAAAAAAGCTATTAAGAGAAGCACACACACACACACACACGCACACGCACACAGAAAGAGAGAGAGAGAGAGAGAGGGATAAAAGGGAAATGTTACAACTTGCCAAAGCAAACAACGGAATAAGGGAAACCCAAATAAGGAGGAAGGATGGCAAATAAAATGCGTGAGTTAGGAAAAACGCAGGAAATGCCTGTCGACTAGTTTCTTTGTCAGCGTGGGTGGGGGGTGGTGACTGCTGCTGCTCTTTCAACCACTGTTGAGCTGCAGAAGGGTGTGGGTGGGTGTGTGTGCGTAGCGGGTGGACATATTAAAAGGAGCAGCAGTAAGCAGCAGCCGTCGAAACCGCCCTCAAAAATAATTTCAAATTCGTCTCATTTCTTCGACGCGTGGCTCGCAGTCTGTTTACGCTTGTAAACAAAAGCGGGCAGCACCAACAACTACAACAACAACTGCAATAAGTACAACTATGGCCAATGCCGGCAACAACAGTTACAACAACAAGAGCACATTTCGCTCTTTGAATAAACGGAAGCACTGAATAGTAGGAATTGGCTCAATTGGAGAGAGCAGCCGCCCACAGAGTGCAGAAGGAACAACCGAAAGGCAAAGAGAGACAGACAGAGAGAGAGAGAGAGAGAGAGAGCCTGCATGAGAGTATGATTAAGAATGAGAGTGAGAGAGACCTGTCAAATGTAAAGGCTATGTATATGTTGGTGTATACACACAGTAAGTGCATTTGTATGTATGTAATAATGCATTTCTACAACACACTTGTAAGTATGTACATATGTACTGATGTATTTGTATGTAACACACATACACATACAATGAAATGTTGTTACTTACCATTGTGTTCGGTAAATATATTTAAGCCGACGCTGGGATTGCAGCGATTATCCTTGTGATTCGCATTCGAGCTACCGCCGCCTCCGCCGCCGCTGCGATGGGCCGAGGAGCCACTTGAATTGATGCTGCCATGTCCTGAAGATTGATGTGATTTCATGCGAGAATTTCGCAAAGTGGAGTTGGAGCTCAGGCCGCCAACGGAGGCGCCGCTGTTGCCTCCGCTGATGCAGTGCGGCGAACCGGATGCAACGGGACTGCTGCTAGTGCCGACACCAATGCAGCTAACGGTACCGCCCCCACCCCCACCGCTCGAATGGGAGCCGCGCTCCTTGCCCTGCTGTGCGCCCATCCTTCCTATCACATGCACCCCAAATTATGCACTATTATTTACTTTTTGCTTTAATATTTCTTTTTTCACAATTTCGTTTCAGCTGCAACTGCAATAATTTTTTTTTATATATTTATAAATATTTTTTATCGCATTTGCACTCGCTTTATTTTAATTTGCTGCTCTACACATTTTCTTTCGAGCGTCGTCGTCTCTTTTCTTTCTTTCACGAGATGCGCTCTCCACACACACCAACACACACTTGCACACGCACTCGTATTGCTTGCTACTCCAATTTGCAAATTGAGAGTAGACAAAATTCAAGGATGTTGCGAAATTACCAATCAGATTTTTTTCTTTCAACTTTTTTTTTCTGTGTGGGGGAACAATTAAAATTTGTTTCTTTTTGGTGTTGTTTCATTTGTTGAGTGTGCCAGTGCCTATTGTGGATAGCTGGAACAGAGGGAGTCTGGCTAAGGCTTACAAACACGCCCTAAAATGCACTTTGTCTGCCCGTCTTACGTCTTTCACACTGCTGCTGCGTCTGCGTCTCACATATTTCGCATTTACAGCACCATTAATTGAAATTGTAGTTCGATTTTTTTTCCTTTATAGCTGTGTGTAAGTGCAGCTTTGAAGTTATCTATATCTTTGCATTTTTCCAATTACACTACACACACACACACGCACAGAAAAATGAACCACCCGCACGACACAGCGTACCCGACCAACTTAAGTAAAATTTTCAAGACGACTACCAGTCAATGTGACCGCACTAGACTAACGAACAAATGCCTAACTTCATGATGGTGAGTACAACCAACGGAGTGTTCGCTCTGAATTGCGCGTACCCAACATCAAGCGAGTAGAATAAATGCGCGCAGCCCACTTCACGTGAACGAAATTTATGCTAAATTTGAGGTTATCGAACTAGTTCAGCTCACATACAACCATACGAATCATCGAGTCACACCGTACAGATATTTCACATATATAGATAGTTCTGGAATTTCTAGGTTTAATTACAAAATAGTCGCTATATTTCGCTATATTAAGTAAAACATTAAGAATAAAGTAGTCAACTGTAAGTTACATGTCATACACATAACTGTGCCGCACACTTTTTGGTATTCATTCAATGTTGATTTCATATTTACGCCAAACAAAAATAAAAAGATGTCGGACTGGGATACGGTAACTGTTTTAAGGAAAAAGGCCCCAAAGTCTAGCCAACTGAAGACCGAATCAGCTGTTAATCAAGCACGCCGACAAGGTGTTGCCGTCGATACTCAGCAAAAATGTGAGTAAAAGTAACAAAATTTGTCGCCGCTGGGGCGGCAGGCTGATTTTTTGATTGGGACGGTGGTTGGGAGCTGCAGCTGCTGCAGAAATGTATTTCATGTAAATTGCGTGGCATTTGTTGTTGTTGATTTGCTAGTATGTCTTGCTAAGTATGTGTTTATATAAATATGTATGTATATTTCAGTGTGTGTGTGTGTATTCGTTTAATTTCGCAACACTTGCAGTTTCACAAAGTTTTGAAAGCTTTTCGACTCCTCAATTAAGTGATAGCCCCGGCCATTTTGCTCACTGTCTGGCGCTGACCTACAAACGGAGTACAGTGAAGACTGCAAATAACGAATAAGGACCGGCAACCTATTGAGCGTTTGTAACCATATGGAAATAAACCAGTTCCCACAGCATTTCTGCACAGATTCAAATTGTGATTTGAATTTGTGATTATTTAAGATCATTCGTTTTACTGGTTCTATACATGAATCAGTTTCTGAAGATATTTAAAACGTATTTTTGGTGTAATCATGAAATGAATAATTAACAGAAAACCTTCACTGTATTGAATTCACGTATTGATTGGTCTAATTGGTACGTTAGTTTTCTTCAATTGAATTTTTCAGCAGATAATAAAAGTGATCTCGCTTTCTTCATTGATAATTCGGTTTATGAACCAGTTCTTACCCATGTCTTAAATGTAGTTAGAAGTGCGCTTGCTTTGCAAGGCATCCATCCACATTGCGATTGGTTGGTCTAATTAGAACGCGTTTATACTTTCTACTTAGATGGTGCTGGCACCAACAAGCAGCATGTGACTACTAAGAACACTGCCAAGCTGGATCGTGAGACTGAAGAACTGCGGCATGACAAGATACCGTTAGATGTTGGCAAAATTATTCAGCAAGGACGCCAAGGCAAGGGAATGAGCCAAAAGGACTTGGCCACGGTAAAGTTAAATACAAAGAAGCTGAAGAATATAAGATAATTTATAGTTCATCTAATTGACTTAGAAAATCTGCGAGAAACAGCAAGTGGTAACGGATTATGAAGCTGGACGTGGAATTCCCAACAATTTGATACTTGGCAAAATGGAACGGGTGCTTGGAATAAAATTACGTGGCAAGGAGCGCGGCCAACCAATAGCGCCTCCCGGTAAAAAGTGAGATGATGCTGCTGCGTCTACTATACACGTTGCTTCCACTACTAATTACACCAAAAGCAGCAGCAGCAGCAGCGCTACCATCACCAGCAGCAGCAGCAGCAGCGGCAACAACAACGGCGGCAACAAAACTCCAAGGCCCAAACCACAAGTAGACTCTGGAGGCTGGAGCACTGTGTGCAGTCGACGCAAATGAAGCAAATATCGGGAGGCTGTTTATCAACACCAACAACAGCAGCAGCAATAGGAGGAGAGTGAGCGAGTTAAGAAACCAACAACAACCATCTAAACAACAGCAACAAGAAATTCAAGCAAGCAACCGTGAGCGCCAACAACACAAGCAACATTCACATCAAATTCTTTGCCAGCATTTGCTCTTTATATTTTAGACAATTTGGGTGACTAAAATTCAAACATTGTAATTCAATAATTGGTAAAAAGAAGGAAAAATAACATGAACCCGTATAGCTCGAGGGACAATGCGAAACGCAACAAACTATAAACTAAACCAATCCAATAAAAAGAAGAAAAAAAAACAAAAACATTGATACAACTAATTCGCAAATGGCCCGAAGATAGTTGTCATGATTCTTGTTTCTTTTGCTCTTTTTTGGGCATTTCATTTCCAACATTAATTATAATTTATTGTTTTTGTTTATATACTGAATACTGTTTATATGCATTAAAAAGAAGCATTGAATCATGCAATCGAAAAAACCGCAAAGAAGCCAAAGAGAAATTCTTTTTATTTGATCATTTCAATTGGAGCTGTGGCCGGACGACACGTGCGCTTGTCTTTTCATATACGAATACTATACACACTAATATGCATGCATCATAAATTACTTACATATATGCCATATGTAGTATATGTGTAATACTCTAGAGCTTAGCCGGATCATTTTGTAATCTATCATATATTACTAATAATTATAATATTAATGTATAGGTTCTAGGGTCTTCAAATGTGCGTTTACTTAGATACAGTTACTTACACACACATACACTCAAACTCTCTCACACACTCACGCAAAATATACTTTTCTAGTGTTTTTGCAAAACATTTTCTAGTCTAGTATTACAAAATTTTAACGATATTTGAATTATCGTAACATTTTTGGAGAATTGCATTTTCTCGATAAAAAGAAAAGTCGAAAAAAAATAATATTATATATATGTATACATATTTGTAGTAGTAAAACATTTTCCAAAAGAAATAAATGTTTTTCCCCCTTCAACATCTTGCTGTGAAATGAGCTCTATCAATAGTTTATTGGGATTAGGTGAGGGTCGAGAATTAGCTCACAGCCTGGATTGGCTCTAATTTAAAGATTATCTACGGTATTCGGTACAATGCAAGTGTCAAAAGCCCCAATCTTTGGAATCATATATACATATATTCAGAAAATATTTTAAAGTTTTGTTATGGTTTATCCAGTTACCCTTTCGTTCCAATAAGAGCAATGTACAGGTACGAGATTCATTGCAGACATCCAATTGGAAAATTCGTAGTAGATATTATGCTGTCATACCATTCTTTGCTGCTTTTAACAGTTGCTTTCTTGGCAGGAACAGAGTACAATCTGAAACCAACATAGGGTGACTCTTGCTTAGCAACAAAAACACGCAATGAAACACATTTGTTTTTCCTTTTCCTTTTCCTTTTGTTACGTTTTATTTATCCGTTTTCTAAGCTTTTTCCTTTTTTTGTTTACTAAATTTTTACCCGACAAAAAATTCCATTTCTTATTTAATTTTGTGTTCACATTTTTTAGTTTTTGTTATATATATTTTTATGACTGTCTCTTAGGAACGCATGCGAGTTCCTTTTTACTTCAGCTTTCTTTTCTTTTCTTTCTCTCTCTCTTTTTTTACTACATCTCTTTTGTTGTCTGCTTCGTTTATACTAAATTAACTTTTCAAGTAGGACTTTTTGTTTGTTTTTTCTTACAAATATAAATATATAATTTAAATATTTGTTTTGTTTTATTTGTTACGTTCTTCTTCTTATTCTGCTTTGCCATTAGAAACTTCTTTTGATCTGCTTCATTACAAATTTCCTCAAAAATTAAAAAATCGAAACTAAATGCATGCCCCTGCCACGTTTTTTTTTTGTTAATTTTTTCTGCTTTTTTTTATAAAAAATTAGTTATTGAATATAGTATATATTTTCTGCATTTTCTTATATATTTTTGTTAACAATTTGCGCAATTTCAAAACTATCCTAAAAATTGCATATTATTTTATTGACTCGAGTTCTTTGCCCAGAATATCGAACAGAAAAAAGCTAACGCAATAATTAGTTGTATATAGGTTGTTATTTGTAGGTTCTGAACATATTTGAGAATGTGTTAGGAAATTATTTAATTAATGCAATATATGAATTATTTCTTCTCTTTTTACAGTAAGAATACAAAATGGAAAACTATGCTTCAAGTGTTTAGGAGACAATCTGTAGTCTTAAACTGCACACGGCTCGGGGCTGATTATGCATATATATATATATATATATATATATATATATATGCGTATAGCTGACTCTTTTCCTTATGGGCTGGCAAAAGTTCTTCCATTCCATTGCTAACTTTTTACAAAAAACACCTAACTGACTTGACTTGGCTTCAAATTTTCAATTTCATTATGTACATGACGTTATATAAATATATATTTATATATATGTAGAGAATTATTCATATATAAATATATATATATTTATATATAGATGGGTATGTGTTTGTGTGTAAGCCAGCTTTGCCTGGTAAAACTCTAAACTTATAAGTAATATTGTTCAAGCGCCCCTCGTATTTGCGCCACTGTGTAGGTGTGTGTTGAGTTTCGCCTGGGTTAAAACTAAAAAAACATCTTTTACATCCCGGTAAAGCATAAATTAAATTTCCTTGGGCTTTTTCCCAGAGGGAAGAGAGGGGTGCATGGTACATTATAGTTAGGCTCTACTGTGCCTTCGCCTTGCGCATGTAGGCAGCCTGGGCATCTTCGCCAACATATTTGCTAGACATCACGTTCGAATCGGATGTGGATGTGGGGCTCGACAACTTGGCCGCATTCTGAGCCACCAGCGAGGCGGCCATGCGACGACTCTTGTGACCACCCGGCGACAGATAGGCCTTGTAGAAGAAGCGTGCGAACAGCACAAAGTAGCTGAAGTACATAGCAATCGATAGATTGATATTGCGCTGCGATATGTTGCAGGACTGCGTGCCGTGCGTCTTCAGGAATCCATTCGCCCACACGTTGATCGCACAGCCGATGATCATTTGTGCCAGCTGCAGCGACGTGATGATCATTGAGATGAAACGTGGGGGATTGAACCGAGCCGCCTTGAGCGCATAGTAGCTGTACATCACGGAGTGCACGCAGTAGTTCATCACGATGAACCAACGGGCGGAACTGGTGTATTCGGTGTAGCTGAACCACGAGTAGATCAGCACAGTGATGTGGTGATACCAATGCAGGAAGATCAATGGCTGTTTGCGCAACACGATGAATATCGTATCGCCCAACTCCGGCAGTTTGCTCAGCACGAATAACCAGGTCCAGAAGCCACACACACGATCTTGTTCAATGTAACTGCAGCAAGACAGAGCAAGACAGAGCAAGACAGAGCAAGACAGAGGGATAATATTATATTAGTCTCTGATATTCTGAGCTTATTTAAATACGAAAATTCTTTACCTGGGCACACAGACCGAGTGGAACAGCCCATAATGACGTAGAACGTGCAACAGTTCCGGCGCAGTGCGTGCAGCGCCCATTATGCTGAACATGGCTAACAGGGTGTTCCATATGATTAGCGGTCCACGCAGTTGAAATCTGCAAAGAGAAGATCGTGAGAGTCGGAGTGAGCTATGGCCTTTGTTCAGGTTCCGTTGCAATTTGGTTAACTCAAATCAGTTTTCACTTTTCTTAGATATGAATTATAAATTTCTAAAATGTCCTCAACTTGTACAAAGTCGTCATCATTGCTTATGCGACTTTGAGTGTTCATGAATATGCAAATATTGCATTGCATTAAGCAAAGATCAACAAACTTTGGAGTTGAGTTTCAGTGCGCTTTGCAATAGTTCGGGGCTGTGTCAGTGGGAGCAAACAGCAATAGCAACAACAAATTTCTAGGCAATAATCATTTGTTATTCATACAGAATCGCTTTTAGCATTTATTTAGCTATTTAGTTGGCCTAAAGATCAAACTTAATTTACGCGACACGCGTCACTTCTCATGCCCCCACTAACAAAACTCGTATACATATGTATGTATGTTATCTGGCTAATCATTTAAGGTTAACACGGAGTCAAAGCATTTTGATTTCAGTTATCAGATCTCTCAGCATTTGTGAATCGACAAACAAAAATCTGTTTAAATGGCGCGATCGGCACGTCATCAACGATCTTTTAGAGTATGCAGTATATATAGTATATATACCCTTGAAGAAGGACAAGGTGCTCAGCTACGCACTCTGCTGAGAATTCAGAAACATTCGCCATAGACAAATAAAAAGTTCTTCATTGATGATCGCTTAGCTGATCGACAGAGCATATGCAGCAATGCCTAAATAGCAAGTAGCTGGGAATTGCTTAGATTAGGCTTATCATATGAGAGTATTTGCTAATCATTCATTGTTGATCGTAAGTGCTCTGGTCGATCGGTGATTGGGCATTCAGATTAAGAGCTTTGCATTAAGCTGCACACTTCATTAAGAACTCTTGATTCACATCAACTGCTCATTTTGATTTATTGTTTTATTGCTTTATTTAGCAAGGTGTAAAGCTTGATCATTAATTGTCTCTAATAAAAGTGCTAAGTCCCGGAAGTCTGCTGAACTTATAGATCTTGAATTGTACTTAGCTAAGTTAATACTATGTTGATCGAAACTGAACGATCATTCGACTTTTATATAGGAAACCGATAGTTTGTATATTTTTGTATTATAATTTTTCCACCGCTGGCATACGTACTCGATGTATGTATATAGCTCAAATATGTGCTAAAAAGTTCCCAAAGTTAATAATTTATTTTTTATTACATTTAATGAAATCTTTTTTCATAGCCAGCTTACCCCGTGCTCGGAACATGTTTCGACTGTTTAATGAGAGTTAAACTGTTTTTTATATATCTATATATGTATATATATATATTTGTATTTTAAAACGAGCTCTGTTTATTGTTGCGTACCCCGTAAAATCGTCAATATGGAGGAGTATGACTCAAGGGCGTGCCGGGAGTGAGTCAAAAGCCGGTCAACAGTAAAAAAATATATACTTATATGTATGCATGTACATATATAGTACAAATATACATATATATATAGCAAATCAGTCAACGACTTAGTCAGCCAGCTAATCTATCGATTAAAATATAATTGACATAAATACTTTGTTACAATTTCCACAATCAAAAGAAAAAAAAAATAAGACGAAAAGCCTTTTGTCTGCCTGAAATCTTATCGCTCGTATTACTCATAAAAATCACTTATATCAGTCAAAAAAAAAAAAAAAAAAAAATATTGATAGGGTTTTATCGAAACTGTAGAGCAGTTCCACTGAATATGGCGTGTTGTTTTTACAGAAATATTTAGACACATTTAGTAAAGCAGTAAATCCTCGTATAACTAGAAGAAACTCAAGCTAAAGTTTTTCAAAACATGGATAAATCCAATCTGTAATCTAATTCTATATACAAATATTTCCAGATACTGGGTAGACAAAAGATTATTCAGCATATTTGTATATATATATATATATATATATATATATACATACGCCACATATCAAATGTATTTTCTTAAAGTTCTATAAATCAATAGGTTTTATAGTGGTTAATTTTTTAAAGGTTTGTAGTCCAATTGACTAAGTTATATATTTTTGGAGCCTATGAATAGATTGTAATGAATGGTTTGTTAGGAATTATTCAAAGCACATCAGGAATTGTGAGTACAGCGAAATCAGTAGTTTAAACAGAGCTGGATTTGGATTAATAAAGCATTCGTAAATTGCTCGCATAGAACAGACAAGTTGAGAGATTTGCATGCCAGGCAGCGTCGCCTATATATAGAAGTATATCTATCATAGCACTAAATTGTCACAGATAAGAGACACACAGAGACAATGGACAATTAAGCTGCGTGTGCTGCTGCCTACGGCTGCCACATCTGCTCGCTGCTCTATTCATTTACAGCTATGTGGTATCAAACCATATCTAGATTCCGGAGGCATTCAGTAAAAAACATAAAATTTAATTTGTTTTACTTAAACGAATCAAGAAAAGGCAACTTTTCGCGATGGCAGCGTACAGCGGTGCTGCAGTTGGGAATTCCAACACTTTTGCTACCCTTAAAATTCACAAGCGGTTTTAGCGTCGCGTTGGTGACTCTCGCTGTGGCCGCAACGCTGAATTCGTGCCAAAACATAATGAGTAAGGAAAACCAATAGGCCTTGCTAATCGCTTGGCAGCTTGGCTTCTCGGCAGAAGGGACTGCAATGTCCCTTTGAAGCTCAATTTTTGACTGGGCACAGGTCGTCCCCGTCCCCGTCTGGGTGCGCAGTGCGGCGGGCCGGCACCTACTTTGTGTCCGGTTAGCTGTGCTCGCATTTTGGGTGTAGCGATCTGCCCGATAGATGATGCTTGCAAGTGGCAATAGGGGGAAAGAGAAGGCGAGAGTGCCTAAATTCCAATGTCAGCTTTTTCACTTTGCGAAAATTGCATAAGCAGCAGGCGCAGCAGTTGCGAGTGTGTATGAGAGAGAGAGAAAGAGAAATTTAGTTAGCAATGTGCTCACTCTCTTTCTTCCCTCCTTGGCAATGAGCGAAACCAGATTTTGCAATGCGCTGGACTTTTTAGGAATTATGCAAGCTGCACAAATTGTAAACAAAGAGAGAGAGAGAGAGACAGAGAGGGAGAGTGAAAGAGTGCAAAAGAGAACAGCCGACACGAGTTATAATGAAGCAAACGTAATCAAATGATTGTTTCAGTTGAGTATTGTTTGCTTTTTTCGGACTTGATTTATGCAGACATGCTGATACACATTCAAGTCTGTATGTGTACGAAAGTATATAACAGACATACATACATGTGTGCCCTTATGGCTGATTTGCAGTTTTGGTGTTGTTTTCGTTTTGCCTTTTGGGCCACAAATTCGCAACATTGTCTCACAGCCGTTGACGGCAATTCAATTTTTGTGTTTCTCTCTTTTGAATTTGGCCAACATTTTGTTGTTATTCATTTTGCATTGCAACATTTGTGTTTCTTTTTGCGGTTTCCCTGTTTTAGTTGCTGTCAACTTAATTTGTTTATGCATAATTATTATGCGCGTCTTTAATAGTTGACCTGTTGACCAATATTATGGCTGGAGTTGCGTAATGTTGTCAGGGTCAGAGCTAAATTTAGCTCTAATTGTAGATATTAACTGCATGAGTTTTATATCTCTGTTGATAAGCCTTCCCAAAAACATGATTTAGAGTTTAGATTAATCAGCAGGTGTGCAGATTCTGAATTCCTATTAAAAAAACTGTCTAGACTAATGTCACAAACAAAAGGTCTTATCTTATCCTTGAGCTCTGAAACACATTATTATATGTAAAGAAAGAGAGTGAACGGGCGAGAGAGAGGGGGAGAGAGAGAGAGAGAGAGAAAGTGCAAAGTATTTTGAAGGTCGCGAATGCGCAAATTTTAGAAGAATGGCAGCAATGCGAGTGAGCAGGTGCAGCTGTAGTAATCAAAAAGGTAAACAACACGAATTTATGTCGAAAGTAAAAGCGTAAATGTGGCATGATCAACACAGATGCTGCTGCAAATGCAGAGAGTGAGAGGCCGCAAGAGCGGAAGAGAGAGAGAGTGAGTGAGAGATGAACTGAGCTGAGCTTTTGATGCAGCCGCATTCAAGCAGAATTGAATTTCTGCTTTGATTACATTTCTGGTTGATGCCCACTGTCGTCGTCTGTGTGGCTGTTGTTGCTGTCGTTACGTAGGCTTTCGTAAATATTTAAATGACACACTTTAGTGCCATGCTCTCCCTCACACTCTCTGCTACAACCAGTGAGACTTGTCACAGCTAACGGTTATTTCTTGGGGCAACCTTTAAAGTTTCACTTTTACACATGGCATCCGAATTGATTGTGTCTGCGCTCAATAAAAACCTAATGTACACATGTCTTCATCTGCCCCTGTATATATGTTTGCCTGCCTGTCTGTCTGTAACAGTTACTGTGGCTGTTGTCGCTTGTAATTGCAAATGCTTTGCGGTAATTATTTTGCCGACACGCCTACTCGACACGTCAGTTCATACAAAGCAATTATTAATATTTAAATATAGTTTCCTCTTTCTCTCACGCGCTAGAACACTGAACGACGGCTGGGGGGAATTCAGTTGCGTGCTGGCATCATATAAAGGGACATTCTTTACTGTTTGCTTAGGCAGGGTTAAAGTGGGTGTAGGGCATTTATAGGGCAGCCGCGCGTACTGCTCTGTAATTTTTACACATGTGTTCTGTTACAGAAATAATCCAATTTTCTACACTGGTTTACTCCCAATTACTCAGCATTTCCTCAAGGCAAGAAATAAAACAAATTAAAAGACAACTAGCTGAATCTCTATATATATGACAATAATTCAGCATTTGAAAATTTTGGCTAATCTAAAGTTTAGCTTAAGAAACGACTAAGCAATTTACTTGAATTGGTCCGGGGAAAGCGAAACGAAGTCACCTATTTCTCACGCTTAGCAATGCAATTTCACGAAAAAGCCAGCCTAATAACTGACTGTCTTCACGTGTTTCTCTCAATTCGGTTAATAAACGCTGCTCGAGCATTTAAAGCCCACGTTATAATAAAGCAGCTCATTGTTATACAACTGCAATTAGCAGAGCTAAAACCTACTGGCAAATATTTGCTGAAAAGCTAAATTTGCTTTTTAAATAGTATTTCTATGACGAGTGCCTGATACTCCAACCCCGTATGAGAATAAACCTAGAACTTTGGCTTCACTGTGTCATATCTCTCCATCTCTCACTCTCCCGCTCTGTCTCTCTCTCTCCATCTATCTCTTTCTCCCTGTGTGTGACGCTTCACGCCCACACATGGACAGGCGTAGATTCTGTAGCCTCATCATAGGCGAACAGCACACGCAACACGCGCCGAGGCCGCGCTACACTGAGCAACAAAATATTTGCACACTTTAGACTTTTGTGTTGTTATTCCTCTTGATTATAATGTGTTCATTTTCATTTCATTTGCCCAGTGTAAACATGCAGCAATGCTCCCTTGTGGTAATTGAATGTCCTGCGCCCCCCTTCGACATTGCCTACCAGCGGCAGACACGCCCACTTGTGACATGTTTCTCAGCTCTTGGGGCATGTCGAGAGGCCACTCTGAATTTACAACCATACATGTACATATGTGTGTGTAATTTTTAGTGTGTTTCACTCGCATTTGGGTAAAAACTTGGGCCACATTTAAATGACTTTGAATTGACGCTCCAAGCGGATAATGACTATGCGAAAGGTATGTAAGCTTACAGTGTATACACAGTAAAGGACACCTCAAGTTTATGAAATATATTAGATTTGGGTTAGGCATTGATTTAATATCTATAGAAATATTTAGATAATTTATGAAGGACTTTATTCCATATATAATAGGTCTAACTATATCTCATTAACGTTCTAAAACGTATGATTCGTAAAGTAAACAATTTAGGGAACAGGCTCTTCTAAGCGATTCTCATTCCAAGAAATTTACGCGTAACGAGCACGCACTGTGCCATTGCCGTTCTTTTTTGTGTGTGGAACCGGTGATCGAATTACTATATAGTTTACCCCCAGCGTGAATCATAGTAAATGATATCATAAACAATTACGACAGTCAGCTTGTTGTGGCGCTCTTTTTTTTTTATTTCTGATGCCCCAACATAGTGCTGAATTGGTTTGATAAGAGCGCGTTCCACATGGCGCGAACATGGGCTGATAAACGACCCATACGAATATATATATAGATTATATTATTATTGCAGTGGAAATTATAGAGGCCAAAGAATTCGCAGTTGAAGTCCGACTCAAAGATCGTTGGTTAAACTTAAAGTTAGCAGGTAAAAATGTATATATCTGGAGATGATCTCAGCGAGTTTTATAAAGCGTGTGAAATGCACTTTTCATCATTTTAGTGTAAAGCCCATTTGCCTGACGTAGGTCACCGATCCGTGCTGAACGACGTGCACACCTATCCCATTTGCACCTTTCCGTACCAAGTCCAATGTGTGTAAATATTGAATCGAGACTTCAAGTGTAAGGCAAACCAAATAGGGAATTAATATATTTGTGTATACACAGATATGTATATACTATATTTATTTATTTGGTCAACATTTTAAATCTAGGCGTAGGCGCGTAAGCACGCCCCTAACGAACTCATCAGATTGGACAATATCAAAAAAAAAGGGAGAGAGGCGTAAGTCGTCTCGAGTGTGGGACACGCTTCAAAAGCATTATATAAGACTTCAGACTTCATTGAATCGACGAGCTGAGCTCTGTCGCTATATTTGTCGAGGCCTTGAACATAATGTCTTGATCACAAGAGTCAAAACATTTGCGATAAGAAACTAAATTTAATGGGGGTCCAAGCGAAATAGCAACTGTTTGTTGCCAACAAGCGAAATCAAAGCTTTTAACATTCGAAAATAACTTAAGTTGAGATGTGATTAAAGCGAATATTTTCTTTGCCAGGTGGCACACTAATTTCTAGCAAATTTCCTATTCTAGGTGGAAGAGAGCTGACAAACAGATAAGAACTATACATTGAGTAGCTCTAAAAGAAAAATGATTTAGTTTATTGAGGTTAAGGAACTCGCCAAGTATTACAAATATATATTTCAAAGTGAAAATATTCCGTGCTTAAGCTTGACAGCTTTCTTTAAGGTAATCCAAATTCGTGAATAATCGATGTCTGCCTATATAGCGTGTCCCTTTGCTGGTTGGTTGGCATGTCGACTGTCGATTCCAATAGCCAACGGCAATTGACAATGCGACAGTCCAAATTGCCTAATCGGAGTCACAATTGCACTTGGAAAATTTTGGAGCAATTGCAGCAATTTTTCGATGTGAAATTGACATGGAAAATTTGTTTGTTTATGGGCTTTAGTTTTTGCCAGGAATTAGCCAAGCTGAGTTCGTTTTGGGCATAATGTAACGCGACCCTATCTAGACGTGACAATCCATGTGCTACGGACTATAATTTTCCTCCATTAAGACCCGCGCAGGTGGAAATTCTAAATAAGCGAGGGACCAACAGCAGCTAAAGATTAATGGCGAACACGTTACAGGTAATACAGTCGGTACTAAAACAAATTAAAAGCATTTGTACGGCAATGCCGTACTACGGCAGACATATGTAAAATTAACTTTAATAAGGTCTTTATACAATAAATTGCGCTTGAATTTGTTGGTATTATGCAAGCACAATTGCCTCTGCATATCTGATATTATATTATATTCTGAATAATTAGTTAAGTTGGTTTCGTAAGTAGATAAGTTCTAATAGCAATTTGAATAGTTAATCGAAGCTCATTATGAAGTTGTTCAGTTGATATTTGTTGGCTTTAGATATGTTTTTCATTAATAATATACATATATATATGTATTTATATATATTATAGATAAGATGTATAAACATATTCAAGCGGTTTCTGTGGCCAATGAAGTTTACTGTGGCTAAAAACTAAATACTTAAATGCCAAACTAACCTACCAGAAAATCAAGTTTAAATATCTAGACAATAGCAGAAGCAGCGAATTAATATTTGCATTATAAATGTCTTCTGATTTCGACAATAATTAAATCATATTGGACAAGTTGTGCTCCAATCAGAAAATTCGGCACATGGCACGCGTCGTCAATTGTTTTTCTTCTCTGCTGGAGAGGGCTCAGGGTTTCTGGCAGACATTCGGACATGTGTGTGTGGCTGGGACAGACTTTGGCCCAATGTCAAAAGCAGTTAACAATGAAAGAGCAAAAGAGAAAGAGACCGGGAGAGTGAGAGAAACGAGAGTTAAAGAGCGAGCAAAAAGGAAAATTATGCAACGCATGCGAAAATCGAATAGACAAAATCAGCTACAGTGAAAGCTCTGTCAATGAACAGCCACAACTCTACAACTGCATTTAAATTTAGATAGTTATTTATGAAAAAGATTAAAGGTAAATGCAGTTAGTTACAGTGAAAATTTTGCCAAAGGTGAACCCTATAAATTAAGCTAATAATCAGAATTTATCACGGTAAAGGCTATGACAACAATTAGCTTTTACTACAGTAAAACAACTTCAAAGATCATATCTTAATTCCATTTTAGTGTAATACAGTAAATTCCTGCTTTAACGGATCAATATGTTTCTCATTTCTTTAGTGCACAGTTTAGCGAGGTAACACTATGGGTAAATCACATAAGCAGCTTAGCATAGACTTACCTCGGTCGATTTTGCATAAAATGCTGACCCCCAAATATGACGAGCATGTATATGCCGCAATAGTAGAACACCCATGTCCAGTTCTCCAGCATCCATTTGCGTGTGCGCTGGTGTATGAAATCGTTCTCGAAATCAAAGATATACGAGTAGTTGGGCGTAACGCTTATGTCCATGTTGATCATTGTGCTGCTTGTGTGTGCTGTTGCAGTAGGGAAATAGCTGTGAGCAGTGAGTGTTTGGCTTTCTGTATGTATTTATGTGTGTGTGTTGGCGACTTTCTACAGAGAGAAAAACAATATAGGACATTGATTATAAAGACTGCTAATTCTTATCAAAAATCACACGCATGCACAATTGTATTTTGTTTTTATTTTCCCAATAGTCTTAAATTTTGACCCGCATTAGATTAATAGAAAGCATGCCTCAATTTATTGGCTTGCCGAGAGTGACCTTCTAGTTGGGTCCATTGATTTTGCATAAACACATATCAAGTGCGACAGAGAGAGGGAGAGCAAGAGAGCTCGCGTGCTGCTCTCTGGGCACACACACACATACACGCGCGCAAATGCAATCCATTCATGAATGGCGGCTGCTGATGCTACTACTTCTTCTTCTTCTGTTTTGTCTTCCTCATTTCACACCTTCGCCAGTCGTTTCCATGCACTTGTCGCATTAATGTCAAAAGTGGTAGGAGCTAAGTTGGATGAGCAGTAAGGAGAGTAGGAGGCACATTAAGGTAAGGCACGCGACAGTCTGGCGACTGTGTTCGTCTAGTTCACTCATTCCATCTACTTTTCAGTCGAAAAAAAACATGTGTAACAAAACGAAACGCGAAAAATGTATAATACACCAATGGCGCTGCTGGCAAGTGCCGGGAGGGAAAATAAACTAAATAACTTGGAAAAAAATACATATGCATATATGTATATGCATTCAAATACATACACATATGTACATACATATGTGCATGCGCGTATTTGAATGCTAATTGCATGCCAGACACGCGACAATTTGTCTACGCACACGAGCTTACATACACAGACACAACGCACACTTACTCACACACGGCTACAGTCAGGTAATTTTTTCATTTCATTTCGTTTGAAAGCTTAGCTTTAGAGTATCATATCCGGTTTTTTTCGCGGCCCAACGCTTTCAAAATTTCTAGTGAAATTTTTTTTTTGCCGCAAAGGTTTTCACATATAAACATGCACGCATGCATATATGAACGCGTGTATGAGTGCTTGCTTACATGTATGCGTGTGTGTGTGTGTGTTTGTTTGTACGTTTTATGTTGTCCCACCACCACTGCCCTGGCAAAAAATAAGAGA
Source organism: Drosophila mettleri (assembly GCA_035047625.1). NCBI lineage: Eukaryota > Metazoa > Arthropoda > Insecta > Diptera > Drosophilidae > Drosophila > Drosophila mettleri. The sequence goes on along the minus strand of JAWNPI010000103.1, from coordinate 293,809 downwards.
CCAAACACCCGTTTCGCTACACACATTCATCTTCTCGCCCATTTCATCTTCTCTCTCTCATTTTATGCTGAGCGCGCCGACGTAATCGATAAAGTACACAAATACGATAAAAATACATGTGGCAAATAAGCCAGAAAAATTTCCTGTTCACAGTTAATCGCACTCAACACTTCAACACTCTCTTATTTATTTCAATTACATATTTAAGCTTTTTTTTTTTTTCAAGTACATTAATTGTACATTTACTTTTTATTTTTGTTGTTTTATGCGCTGGCCAGCCTTAAATTGCACGCGGTACACTCTATGATTTTTGTCCGCTAATGGGGAACTCTCTCTTCGAGCAGCCGGCGTTCCACTGAGCGCAATTGTCTCGCTGCTTGTGTATTTAAGTTTTTTATTTAAACAATTCACAACGAACGAGCAGCAATAACAGCGCGTGCGGCCGATTCGTTCAGTGGTTATTTTAGTTATGTTAAGTTTAACATTGTTGTTATTTAAACAGATTCGGCTGAATTTGCAACTGTAAAATCACACGATAGTTCTCATCGATAGTGACACATTTACTATCGATTGTTGTGTTTAAAGCCGCTGCTATTATGGTACATCCCTGGTCGAGCAGCTGATTGTAGACACGGTTAGGAGGCGATTTTGAAAAGTTGTTAATTGGACAATTAATAGTTTTAATAGTAACGCAATTTGTCATGAATAGAATGGCACACTTGCTTTGCAGAAATTTCTGCCAATTTTTTTTATAGATCTTGAGTACTGCAGACCAATGAAGAATTCAAACTTTTCACAATATTTTATATTATTTATTACACAAATTACAAACAGTACATAGCAAACAAAAGATATGCATAATTCGTTGTATAAACCTATCTAGTTTGTTAATATTACACCACATGCATAAATTTTATTATTGATATTAGTATAACTAAACTTAAATACTTCTATAGATTCTGCTAAAACTAAAAAGGTTTTTTAAAATATTTTTTATACTAAATAAACACTGGCAGCTGGTGGAAACATTATTCAGGAGCTTTCCAAATAATAATAAAAATATATTAACATTTAATTCCATTTGCAAACGTATTCTGAATTTCGTTTGTGGCAACAAGTGCAGCTGCCATAAAAAATATATTTCCAAGTATAGCAGAAATAAAGAACAAGTATGAAATGAGTATATCCGTATGATGAATCATTCTCTGCTTACATTCAAATAAGTCAATGGGAAAATCGAAAATATCTTTCTGATGGCTAGCCTCAAGCACACACAAACTATGAGCATTTAACAATGGCTCTCAAACTGTAGCAAGGTATTTAGTGTTTGGATTTGTGTAGGCCGAACAAATGTGGTATAAAGAAAAGTTGGCAGATATAGAGTGTATAACATTTTGTATACTTCAGTATATATTGCAGAATGTAAATATATAATTTTATCAGAGTAGATCAAAAGAGTTTAGTATTTTAGCATTCTTTTGCTTCACTTAAATGGATATATTAGCAAGCGCATATACCCGTTTGTTCCATGAAGGCAGCGCATAAAAAGATGAAAAATAATTGCATTGGACTCTTTGAATGTTTGCTTCATATGGAATTCATATTACATATTTTTGCGCTTGTTTCTCTTCTTTTAACAGGTTTTTTATGTCTCCCTTTATTACGTCACTTCACTTTGTTTTGTATTATCAATTTTCACAAATTTTCCTGTTTTATTTCTGTGCTTGGGCTTGGGCTTGGGCTTTGCTTTGTCTTTTTTTTTATTTTTTTGGGTGGATTTATGTGTGTTTTTGGTCGCTACGTCAACCGCCAGCACAGCCAATTAAGCAAATTAAATAGATTGTTATCCTGTCCAGACGGTAGAGCCGTCAGACACCAGACTCCAGAGTCCAGACTCTGTGCTTAATTCAATCAATGTGACAATAATTACTTAATTAATTAGTTCCTCTCGCTCGCCTGATGTCTGCTGCTGCTGCAACGTCACACATTCAAATCGGCCATCATTTTGCGAAAATCGTTCAGCGATCCATACATCTCGAAGTCTCCACCACCGCCGCCGCCGCCACCGCTTCCGTTGCCTCCGCCATGGCCATAGGCTTGTGTATGGGCGCGTATGTGCGGGGGGCGTGGCAGGGTGAGAGGCACAGGCAACAGCTCTGGCATTACCGAATGATGTGTGATCAAAGCTCGCAACGAACTGAACTCCTTGGTGAAGCCCTGTTTAGATGAGAGAGAGAGAGAGAGATTGGGAAATTTGTGTTTAAAAAAATACGAGCAAAATATCCCCTTTGGGGTTCGTAACACTCGCCACTCTTTTTCTGAAATGCTCTCTTCTGTATGACGATGTATATTTATAGGTGATGATTTTCGAGAAGAGTCTTAGAGAGCTAAAGTTTTGTGAAACTATCAAGCTTACATAAATACATACAGGGTTTCTATACACTGCTTTAATTTGAAGAGCTTTATGTTGTTAAGAGCGAGAGCGAGAGCGATGGAGCGCGATCATATCATAGCAAATTTAAGGTCTATTTTGCGTTGTCTTTGGGTTGCAGATTGGCTCCAATCTGACTTACCTTTATCTTATAGCCACGCTGTGTCCGCAGTATCAAATAGTGTGCAACGCGTGGCGCAGGCGGAGGCACACGCAACGATAGTGCAAAGCAGCCCGGCTTGGTGCTGCTCTGGCGTACTAGGAAGGCGCCTGGGCTCTGGCGGGATAGAACCTCCAGTGAGATCTCCCTGGGTATGCCCGCCTGATACCAGGCGGCACCCTTAAGCTCCTGCTGCTCGGCCAGGCTAAGGTTGTCTAGGCGCAAGGGCGAATTAGCAGCAAACAGCTTCGGACTCGAGTTGGCTGGGTCAACGAATAAAATACACTCAATATGTTAATGACAACTGTCTTGATCAGGATTGTCATAAAAATTTCAATATATTCTATCGTGATTCCTTACCGCTGCATGTTTCTCTTAAATATTTCTTGCTGTTGGGTAGCTCCGACTGTAGACGTTGAGTGGCTGTTTCCAGAGCCGTCAACGATTGGCGACAGGAGTCACCGAATTTGCTAGCCACATACTTGTCTGGCTCGCAGATTGCCTCGTTCACATAGCCATCCGAGATTGTTTGCGACGAGCCCGAATTCAGGGAGGAGGAGCACGTGTTGTGGACCAGGGGACGGCTGTCCTCGGTGCCACGCAGCAGGCCAATGCCCATGGTGAGGCGCTTCACCTGAAATTAAAGCGGGGCCGAGTTTATCGATAGTTTTGCATGACTGCGATTCGTGTTGGCTGCCAATTTGGCCAACAACGAGAGAACTTTTCGACGCAACGAAATAATTGCAATTCACTTCGCTCTAGACCATTGTGAAGCCATTTCACAGGCGAATTTGTTGTTGTTGTTTTTGCTGATGTTTTGAGCTTGGCCACAAAGCCAGCTAACAAGGAAATCGCTTTAGTCGTCGAGCAGTGAAACAAGAGGAGCATTTTTATCAGGCTTGCTAGGCGCCGAAAATGCCCTGTATGGAAAAGAGTTTTATTTTGGATTATGGGGAAAATAAAAATTATCCAAGTGCAGGTTATCAAAAGCTAATGCTGCTGCAAGATATTATTAACTTATCCCCATTGCTTGTAGTTACAGGGTATACAAAATCTATCCGTGCAATATACCCTTTTTCTGTGCCTAGAGGGTATCATAGCAAGCACGCGCCTTAAGATTGATGTGTTACATTTTTGGTTACCGATAAAATGTTAACTATGTCGTCCCCACTCCTCATTTCCCACAGCCGCACTGAAGCCACCTATCGCCAAGTTGCCGAGCCCCAACTGGAAGTTGCTTTGGTTTTTGGGGCTGCGGTAAATTACTTTGAAATGAGTTAAAGCAGAAAGTTTTGCCTGCTTTTAGGGCGGCATTTAAAGCGTTTCCAATTAGCACACAACTCCGCTCAAGTGTCGACTGACTGCCCCTCAGACCCCCACCGCTGGCAGCCCGAGTGGCCCATACCCATTTCTTATAAGTTATTTACCTAATTTGTAATAATTATGTTGATTTTATGTAGCCAACGAAATTCGCTTTTGATGTGGCATTTAGCTCAATGAGCTCCAAGCCAAACTGACTCCGGTTTGTCAGACTCATGAATAGCGATATTATATAACTAATATAACGAGGCTTTTGTAAAAGTTTGCAAATGCTGAATTTGTTTAGTAGAAGTAGATTGCATTAGGATAGAATATATACTTAGCTCAATTTTTGTGCTTTCAGTCTATTCAGCGACGCTAAAAGGAAATAGAAAGAGGGCGGATAGCCCGGGGCAGTACGGTTTATGCGGTACTGTTTGAGCAGAATTCGTGTTTGCAAAAGGAAGCTGACACACTCTGTACAGGTGTGTCTCCTAGCCAAGAGAAGTAACATCGAATTAGACCATTAGTACTTGATCTTATTGAAGCTACTTCAAGATAAAAGATTTCACATTAAGATACAGTGTGTTCATTTCGAGTTTAAGAGTTTATTGCCTCAATCCAGCTGTGCATCACTTTGCCATTGCAGCTAATTGAATTGGCAGTCAGAGCTGCTTTATCGCCAAGTATGCAATCAGTGTCAAGGGGTAGTCGGCGGAGGGGTGGGCTTGGGTGGCAACCTAATGGCCCCATTATGCTAATGACATTGGAAAAGACTCTCGCAGTATGCAAAATCCTTAACAAGACAATGCGCTCAAGTGGCAGTCGGCAGTCGGCAGTCGACAGACGGCAGGCGATGCTCGACAAATCCGACTGACAACTGTGGAAAAAAGGCGTAAATATAAAAAATGCAATGCAACTTGGAGCATCGACAACTAGTGAAAAGACAGAGAGAGAGAGAGAGAGAGAGATATATATAAAGAGAAAGAGTGGGCAGATGCTGTGGAGCGTAGGCTGCTAAGGTAGGCATAATGGGAACAATGGAACAATTGGGCTGAGGGCCTGTCCCAAGTTGAGCGCATTTGTTAAAGTACTGCTTTGCAATACCCTGTAAGTGCCAAGTGAATGAGATAGGGTATGTCCAACTAGTGCATGTGAGCAGTTGGCCCGACTTTTGACTATATATTTAAATCTTAAACAACTTTCTCTCTCCATTCAAATGCATTTACTAATGCTTTAATTTCTTTCTTATTTTATATCCTCGCGTATCGTTTGCCTGCATGCAGGGTATTTTCAAGTGCAACACTCTATGCGAGTCCATTCCAAGTTGTTTGTGCCGGCATTTGATTTGGTCCTTTCTCTCCACCTTTTGTCTATCTCTCCAATAAGTCTCCACCTTCTGTCTGTCGCTTAGATGGCAGAAAAGTTTTCGCTCGTTGCAGCTGCAGCTGTCAGCTGTAGGCCTACAGACAAATATATATGTATATATATGTGAGTGTGTGTGTACGTGAGTGTGGGTCTGTGTGTGCGTAGAAAACAGGACACGTAATGCCAGCGACAGGATTTTGTCGGCATTGTTGCAGCGATTTATGTGTCATAAAGTCACTAAGTTAACGGCATTTGGCTGCCATTCGCCTGGCATGCCTGCTGCAAGTTTTTCATTTTCCACCCACACACACACACACACACACGCTAACTCACACGCACACATACATACACTTGCCATCTCACCCCCAGCCCACTCTCTTGGGCGTGGGCGAGAGAATGCACCAGCAAATGGCGCGTTGCACTTCAGCTTTCCAGTTGTTGTTGTTGCTGCTGCTGGAATTGCTGGCGGCGCGTGCCAAAGTGCCGTTAGCTGGAAATTTGCATTTTTGCAAATTAATTTAATGAACGCTTTTGGGTCTTGTTTAGTGGCAAACATTTTTCGAGTATGCCATCGCTCCAAGCTCTTGCAAGTGCTTTACTAAATTGCATTTGATTCTCAAGTGTTGCCAATTTGTTTGTCAGTTAAAGCTTCTATTATAACTTTTTTGTGGGTTAAAGGTGCTTTTGCGTTGAAGTGGCTCAAAGTGAATTAAAACTGAAGAAGTGTGTGTGAATCACTGACAAGAGAGAGAGAGATAGAGAGAGCTATAGAGTATGGATTGCCTGATTGATTACTTCAAACATATATTTTGTTTAAATATTTAATAAGCTGCTCTCGACAAAAATGTTGCCAAGTTTTGCCAACATTCACGAAGCTGCTTGAAAGTTTTTAAGGTTTCGCAACTCGGGCTATATGGCGACGCCTGAAAGTATGCAACAACTTTTCGCTTTTGTATCCAATTTATTTTAGCTTGGCTGCTGCATTGACGTTCGAATTGAATCGATTTCTGCTGAGCAAACCAAAGAAATCAATCAACGTTAGCCGATTTATGCATAAGTCCAGGACTAACACAAGTTACACAAGAATGGACTTGATTGCAAGGACAATACCAATGTAAAAGTTTACGATTGCGGAAAAAATGAGCAGGCAGATAGAGCAGCTTGACTAACGATTAGCGGAAGACACCGTGAAATTAGTCTGAAAGAGAGTATGAATGAAATTCGCAATGCGAACTTCATAATTATCTACTTTGCAGACTTTAGCTTTCGTGCTGCAGCTTGAACATTAATCAAATAAGTCATTGAAATTTCAATTGGTATTGCACCTGTTACCCTGTAATAATTTATAAAAGTAAGGAGTATGCTTACCAGCGGCGGCTTATCAACCAAACGACGACAATTATTCATTTCAGTTGGGGAATTGTCCTCCTCTGAGCTGGGCGAACGTGGCATTTGTTGTTCGTCCAGCTCTTGGCCATTGTGTTGGCCGTGTGTTGTGTGATGGCTGTGCAGCAGCTGCAGCTGCTCCACTTGATGACGCGGCGTGGCACGTGGCGGCAGAGGATGCGTATGCGAATGCGAATGGGAATGCTGATGAGGATGCTGATGTGAATGAAGCTGAGGCTGATGCTGATGCTGATGTTGATAGTAATGAGCCGTGCTACTCGCTGTGGGTCCGCTGTAAGAGAGTCGCTTTACTGGCTGTAGCATACTTGAGCATCGCCTTAATTCACCTGAAACTTAGCTCAGGTAGCAGCTGGACTAGCTGCGAGCCTGCTGCTGAGCCTTTTGTTTCGCCAGTCTCAATGAGCGTTGTCTCCGCATTAGCCAGTGTCGGGGGCGAGGCTGTTGCTGCTGCTGGGGAGTTGGAGAACGCGGCTGTATTATGTTGCGGTTCCAGACGTAGTCGTATATCCTGCATGGCCACGGGTGTCCAGCTACAGCATCTGCAAAAGAGTTAAAAGCCAAGTTGAAAGCTTGTTAAAAAGAAAAGTTGTCTGGCCCAAAAAATAAAAAACTTTTCACCGCACTGCACTGGTCAGTCTAGGTTTATGTTAATGCTTATGATTTCTTGACTTTCTCAATGTTTTCTCTCTCTCTCCCTATCCGTCCCTCTCTCTTACTGTCTGTCTATCTCACACATATTTTACGCCCTTTGGCTGTGTTTGTTGCCTTGTTAAACTTTTGCTTTAAGAGGCACTCAAGTTGTGTGGGCTTAAAGGCTGCAAAACTTTTTTGCCCACAACTTTCAGCTTATTGAATTTCACACACACACACACACACACCAGCTCTCGCACTCACATGTTTACAGTTTGTAAAAGTTTTAATGCAATTTTAAGCCCTCGCCTATTAGTTGCAAATCGTTTCCAGATTTTCAGCATATTAATTTTAAAGCCAGCGTGGCTGTTGCAAATTGGGTTAAGGCTGTGGCATAACTGTCAGCTACTTATTTTGCCATAGTCCATGTTCTTGCCACATTTCTGCATTTAGGGCAGCAACAATGCAAAGGCTTTGGATTACAAAGCAACGTTTGCAAAAAGGATAAGTTGTGAAGGCCCTGAAGCTAGTTGAGCGTTGATGCCTCGAGTTAGGTTTTGTTGTGAAATAGATGCGAGAGCTAGTTCTTAATATAAGCTAGGAGGAGCTGTAGAGCTCTCTTCTTCTTCTCCTTATGAAGTGAAATGCACCTTGCTGAGTGCTCTCTTATAATAGCCAATAATTTTATAGAAGAATTTACAATTTAGGAGCTCTTCGTTAGTCTAAAGAGTATTCCTGCATTCGACCAGACACTCAGCCAGCCGCAAAACTTAATGAAAGTCGAAGAAAAAGTCTGCAGTTGAGTGTTGCATTAAAGAATGTTGCAAGTCAAGTTGAGTTTAAGCTATGCAAATGCGCTTGACGTTGCTTGCTGCTGATGCTTACTGTTGCTGCTGCTGCTGCTGCTGCTGCTCTGGATTTAACAAGTATTCGCCATGTTGGCTGTGCATTAATTTAACAAACGACGACGACGCCGAGGACAATGAGACACAAATGTGCTGACATTTTGGCACTCCATGTAAAAGTTGCTTTTGCATAAGTTGCAGAATGTCAGCAGTGGCAACAGTGAGCAAAAGCAACAACAACAAACAACAACTGGCAACTGGCTTATCTCACATTATAGTTGTCTCGCAATTCTGCTCAAAAGCTGGCACGCCCAACATGTTAATTTAACTTGTCATACACGAAATGCATCAAAATGTTCTCTATGTCTTGCAACAACAAATTTGTGAAGTGACAAATTTCATAGCATGCTTTTGTGCGTGTTTCGCTGCTCTGTCGAAACTTTAAATAGAATTAAAAAGATAAAAACTACGCAAGATTTTGGCTATTTCAAATCAACTTAAAGTTTAGTTCAATAAAGTGCTCTTTTCTGTGCTAAGACAAGTTTCTTTTATTGCAATTCTTGTTCGTGGCAATAAACCCAAAAGTTTTCATCTTCAAGTTGCCTTCAGCAGCTAACGAATTCTAAGAAATCTTTAAGAACTGCAAATGATAAACAAATAATGTTGAAAGAGATTTGTTTATTTTCTTTTATCAACAGTTGGTCCATTGAGCAGATCGAGCTTGTTTAAAATCTTCAATATATATATATATATATATATATATTCAGCATATTTTCTAAATCGCTCCATATATCGTTTTACAATTTACTTGATTTTGTCGATTTAATTTAATTACAATTCTCATATCTCCCCTTTTCTTAACAACTTGAATCACTAAATCAGTGAGTCGTCTAAGTCCATAATTCCCGTTGGCCTAATTGCCCAGCTGATTGACAGACTGATTAATGATGAAAGCACAGATCAAACTGTAAAATCTAGCAAGCTGTAAGCGTAGCTTGTTAACACTTTAAAGAGCTATAATCTCCATTCTCTAATTCCTTGGGTCGTCTTTAGTGCCAACTTAATTAATTTATATTTTTCAGTTTCTTTTTCATTCTCTGTTTGTTGGTAACTTAATTCCAATTTGGCTTACTTTGATTGTCTTTCGCTGCTTTCAGCGTGTCTTTTGATAAAATTGAAATTTACCTTTATATGCTGTTTGCTACAGCTCCTACAATGCTTTCACAATGTTATGAGTGCCACCATAAGTGCTCAGCCACTCTATGCTCTCGCCTATAAGCTTCTCTCTGTATGCACACACACATTTGCTTGTTAGTTTATTGAAATTGATATTATGTGAGAGCTGCTGTCAAGCTAACTCTATAAGGATGGTCTGCTCTGCTCTGCTCTGGTCTGGCTGTCTATCTGACTGTCTCTTGGTTTTCGTCCTTGTGAGTGTCTTTGGCGGAACACTTTTATTTCTATTTTCCATAGAGATTTTGTTACGAAATTCATTGTTAAATCGCTTGGAAATATATTTTTGGATAGAGTGAAGACACTGCTGTCCCTGCTTGATTGCCATATAAAAGTGTCTCGTGTCTCATGTCTGCTGTTTTGTCTTCTTATTGTTTTCCTCTTTCTTTTTATTATGTCCATTAGAATTGTAGCAAAAAGGGTAGATACATTTGCAATACCCAGGTGGACTCATTATTATTAAGTTTAATATGGACCGTTGTTTATTAGATATTCATAGATATCACTTTATTCTTATTGGCCATTACTTGTTCTTCAATGCCAGTAATATATGCTCAACTAATATTTGTTGTCTTATTAACCTTATATATTAATTTCTGCTTTCTTCTGTTATTTAATTTTAATATTTTTGTAGTTTACCAAACAAATATTTTTTAAGAGTACTTTTGTTGCCATCGTTTTATAGTTGACACAACTTATACAGGGTATATTTTAGTCAACTATTGCCATACTCTACACGCATATTTATTTGCTGCGCTCGTCGAGTTCATATTTTCTTTTGACTTTTATGCATTTGTTGAAATTCAATCGGCAATCGGACACATGGTGCCCTATGAGACTCTGTTAAAGCGCTTGAATCAATCGGCTGTTGCATGTGCCTCAAAAAAATACACAACAACAACAGCAACGACAACGGCGACACAAAATGTCAGCAGTCTTTGAACTTTTGGGTTTCGGATTTGCCGCCTGGGTGGCCGCTGTTGGTGCACTGTAATAAAATACGTAGTGCTTCCAGCAGACTTTGCCTGGGCGATAACTAACGGTTCGGTCGATCATTGACCAGGCTCTATGTGGGAATCGGGATTGTTTGCTTGGATGCTTGGATGTTTGGCTAGGCTGCCTGCCTGTTACGTGACAATCCGCAACCCAGTTTCATGTGCCGACATGTGGCATGTTGCAGGCGCGCCCCGGCCCAAGCTCCAAGCTCCAAGCTCGAACAGCAACAAAGCCACAATAAGACTTTAAATGTGCACCGCTGTTGGCTTGACATCGGCGACAAACAGCAACCTGAATAAAGCGCCCCAACACTGGGCACAACAATGAGACAACAACAACAACAAATGTGACGCCTAGAGCTACGCTCCTTAAATTTATGAACTCCATTGCGTAGTACTTTATGTATTTCAGATATGAAGTTAAACTGCCTAAACCCTCTGTCCACATTTTCTATTTAATTTTGATTTTACAATAAGATTTTGCTGAATAACTTGTACCAAATTTCCCGTAAGGTCATTATCATTATTAAATTTCAATTAATATTGCTGATCAAGCTGGCATGGACATTCATCAATCTCACTGTCAGTGTCGGGCCATGGCAATGTTGAAATTTATGTAGCCTTCACGCGAGACGCGATTGCAATTCAATTATGAATTATGCCAACAATTCCGCTTGACATGTTTGCCCCTGGTTGCAGTGGCAATTGCAGCTGCGGCATCTGCTGCTGCCCCTGCGCCCACGTCGCCACTAATTAAATGCAATGTTGTTCGCTCGATTTGTTGTGCTAATGCTGCGTAATTACGGAATGTGACGGCGACGACTAAGACGGACACGACGAACGAACATTGACGCGGCGGCAACATTCCAAGGCGCTACTCATACGCCGCGTGTGTCAATAGGACAGCCAGCGATGGCTTTCCAAATCGCTACATCGTGCCGCAATTGCTGAAGCAGTTGCAGTTCAGCTCACGAGCAGAGTGCGGCGAAGGACGAGCATTGTGAGGCGGCTGCCTGGCGACGGCTCCGCATTTGGCATGCCACAACAATATCAACAGCAACAAATGCGTCTTTGTGTTGCCGTTGCCTGCGCCTTGTTGCTGTTGCTCTTTGTTGTTGTAGTTCAAGTTGTTGCTGCAATTGTACATTGACACCTCATGGCTACTGTGGACTCCTTTTATAATACCCATTACCCATTGCCCATTAAAAATGTACCGAACAGGGAATATTGACAATCGTTCAATCGTATAAAGTAAATGGAATGAGGTATGATTCAAGAGCATCAAGTAGGTGAAACTCCGATCCCAGTCAGCATAGATACTCAAAAGTAATTGAATACTTCTGATTCTTATCAAGCTTCCTCCCAACTTTGTATAATAGCAAGAGCAAGAGATTAGACTAGGCTTTCTTTCAATAAACATTTCGATGCCATTTATCATTTCTCTGTCATTGAAGTTATATATTCAATATTGTTTATTGATCCATTTCTAAATTACATAAGGCAAAAGTTTCTGGAGGTTACAGGCATTGTGAAAAGTTGCTCTCTTCTAGGTACTTAAAGAGTGTCTTCAAGTCACGCCCACCCAACTAGAGCACTGATGCAAGTTCTTTTTTTTGTATTTCTGTCCCGTGTCGCTTGCGCTGGCCATGTACATGAAATTTATGTCGCCTAAAGTGCAACGTTGACAATCTGCGCTTGTAATTTGTTGTTGCTGTTTGTCGTTGTTGTTGTTGTTGTTGCTGTTGTTGTCAACACTTGGCCATGGCTATTTAATGATTGTGTCGTGCAAATGCCAAAGCAAAGCAAGCTGCTGGAAACAACTTGGCTGCGATTGCTGAAAGAAATGCGAAACATTTTTCACGCCCTCGGGAAAAGCGTCAGCTGTTGCGCAAGTTCAAAGGCGGAGCCCGGGAGGGCGGGTCATAGAGAGCAAGGATAGACCGACAGGGAGGCGAGGCAGCGGTATGCTGCATGCAAATGTCACATGCAATCATAAATGCATATCGTTTCGCGGTTCAATGAAGTGAGGCGAGGCCAAATAGTCAACAAACACACACACTCACACACAATCTTGCTGCGCCGAGATGCATGCGACTGTAATAATTTATACAAATGTCTGCGGCTTTTGACTTGCCACTTGTCACCTCTGGCAGCCCCTTGGCCCAACCTCCTCTAATCCTCCAACCGTCCCCTCCACCCCTTGCCTATGGGCGACAGTTCAATAAAAGTTATGCAACAAACGCCGTCTGATGACACACTTTGTGGCTAGAGTGCCAAGTCTCTGGCAAAAGGATGCTGAAGACGCGGGTGGGCCAGGTGGAGATGCGTCTCCGGGTGATTGAAAAACTTTTGCCTCGTTGATGCTGAAAATGAAATATGTTACAGCGTTTCGCTTCCGATGCTCTGTAATTCGTTCTGAATGATTCGCAAGGGAGTTCGATTCTCCTAAGTCAATTACCTTGCAGTTTTAGCTATGAATATCGATTGAAGCTTAAAAGGTGTCATGCTTTCAAAAATGGTTAGGTATTAATTCTTTCAAGCAAAACAGTAAACAGAGTATTTCTTAGCTTATCACTTTCGTTTTTTCCTCTCGGGCTTGAGACAAGCTTAAGTATTATAAGCGAACGAATGATATTTGCGAAGTGCAGCAAGCGTGCAGCGCTAAGGTGTCTCAGTCGACTGTCGCATCCTTTGCTCTCGGCTTGCTCTGACATCGGGGGCTATCGATAAGCACCTTTGGGGACAACTGAAACGCTTGAGAAATGCAGCGAGACACGAGACTTGGTTGCGGCGGGATCTTAAGTTACTTTTGCTGTCACCAGATGATGCGAGCCGCTAAAACCCTGCCACGGCTACAGACAGTCAAGTCATGTATCTCGCGAAAAGTTTTAACTTTTAAGTTTTTTTCGGAGAACAGCAGGCAAGTTATAAACAAGTGGAGCTGAGGAAATTACGTATGCCATGCAGACGTCTTTATAAGCGAGCTTCACAGATTTTTCAAGAATTATACGTAATTTGTTCAACTTGAAGTTCCGACAATTTGCAGCCAAAAAGTTTTATTGCTTCAAAGATTTGCTATTAGTTTTGGACGAAACTTTCTGCTCGAAATTGTTTATTTATATTAAAATAATTTATATTATTGATATTGCTATTATATAGCTATTAGCCAAGTTTATTTTAATATTTATATAAGTGTTTCATAAGTTGAAACAAAAACTATTTTCTGGATCCTCTAGCGATTTAGCGATTATCGTTTCCAATCAGACTTAAATTGTTATAATTACCAATTGGAGAAATCTTTGTTGGCTTTAGTGATATAAGATTTGCTTTTGATTTCCATGTTTATGCTGGTGCGTCGAATTAGTTAGACACTGGGACTCCAGGCCAAAAAACCTTGGGGCGCTAATCTTACAAGGCAAAGCCAACGATGCGCAGGCAAAGGCTGGCCAAGCCACATGCCGACTGCATTCCATTAATTAACAATTAGTGCCATCAAAGGCGCGGCCGCAACAACAAATGCAGACGCAGATGCAACCACAGTCGAAATGAGCTTGGCGGCACTGAGAAAAAAACTGCATAGGTTTGTGAAAAAATCTAGAAAACGAAGCAAATGGAAAGCGATAACTATAAAGCTTATTTAGCCTGGAATCGAAATTTAGTTATTTGCGGCACATCCTTGAGTAGCTTGGGAATGTATGCATGTTTTCTCGCAGTGTATGTTAAGGCTGCCAGCGGTAGCTGGCGAGGCGTTCAACATAAGTTTTTGATGTGCGCGTCACTTTCCGGTACATCAAATTGTGTTGAAGCGAGCGACAGGATACGGTAGCTGCTCACATACACGTATACACAGTCATATATATATCTATACACTTATATATATATATATTTTTAGAAGCTGTAGAATCGGTTGATAATGATGCGGCAACGCCTGCCTGAATTTGGTAGCAGCAAGAACAGCCGTTAAGGGGCAAAGATCAGAGAGAAGCGAAGAGGGAAAAGATCTGTGAGCAATGTCAAAAGATGACAGCGATGTGGATGACGTTGCTCGGCTGGCTCACTGATGACTTGTGTAATAAGTGGAAAGAATCTTGTCTAGAAACAATAACTCGTTGCCTTTCGTTTCGTGAACTTGAATTGCAGTTGTTGCATGTTGCATGCAGCCGGCTACAACAACAACAGCAACATCAACAACAATTTGAGTTAATGATGGTCTCTCGGCTGTTGGCTAGTAGATCGCTCTCTGCGGCTGGCTGGTTTAGCCAACTACTAGATTTGCCTGGCTGACTGTTCTGTGCGCCTGTTAACTTGGCCATGAAACATTCGATGCTTGGGCAGATTTCACAACCGGCATCGGGAAATTGTGAAAAAGTGAGTTGAAAGACACAAACCCACTCACACATACATACACACATGGATAGAGCTAGAGTTGTTGCGAGAGGGAAAGAGAGTGAAAGAGAGTGAGAGAGAGTGAGAGAGACAGCGAGAGCTGGCTACGTGTTTTTCTTGTTTTCTTTTGCACCGCATCTACGCGATCTTGAGCTCAATTCTCCAGTCTGCTTAAGTCCTATACTCTGATATAGTATTCAGTGTTCAGTGCTTAGTGCTCAGTGCCCAGTGCTCATCTGGAACTTGTTTTCTGTCCATATTTGTGCGTGGCGTTGGTGTCAGCGTCGGCATCTTAACCGCAAATCCTTTCGGATATGAATTGAATTCATATATTATTTATGATCTGTTTATTTTTATTGTGCATGCCACATGATAATAATCATGATGAGGATAATGACGTTGCTGCTGGAAATTGTTGCTGTCTCTTAGCTCTCGGCTTTGGCATGCTGAATGCGATGGCTGTCAGAAATGAGAAAACTTCTAATTGGAATTGCTAATCAAGTTGGAGCAATTTTGGGTGATTCGGCCTCGAGAAGTATTTGCCAAGGCAACGGCTGATGGATTATTGTAAAGTCAAAAATGCGAAAGATAACCGAAAGACACTTAGAGAAAGAGAGAGAGAGAGAGAGAGACAACTGTATATATATAAAGGGATAAAGAGGGGGATAGTAAGAGAAAATTTTAATTTTCGTAAATTAGAGCTGCGGGCTCTACAATAATCTGGTGACCTTGGCTTGCCAATATTAAAATATAAAAATCTGGAAATCTAGCATTTCAGTCATCTGATAACAATTTTTGCATATAGCTTACTTTTAACTACCTATAGTGATTCAACAATCTGGCAACTCTTTTCTGCTGTGCTGTTGTCCTTCCTTTGCCCAGCATTGTCTGGCTCTACTGCGACTAGCTCTATTCTTAGCGGCCAATATCCAGTTCATCCGCCAATAGCCACGACTACGACTACGACTATTACGACTGCAGACGGGGCGCCCCACACGACGATTCACAAAAGAAATCGTTGTCGGAGGAAGGGAGATCGGAGAAGGGAAAGAGGGAGAGAGAGGGAGCATAGTAGATTTGTGTGTGCCTTGATTGCCCCACCGCGTGGCTTGACAAGCCGCCGCTCCTTCAACCCGCTGAACCTGCTCGGCGCCTACCACCTCGTGCACCTACTTGCGCGTACCTCCGGCTGCAACTCCACCTTCAGCAGTCGGCCTTAATAGTTTCGTACTATGTGTATTTTTACCGGGACATAGCACAACTGTTGGTTATTACGATTATTATTGTTGTTGACATGCCGTTCTATGCCGACAGCGGGACAATTTAGTAGCCTTTCGCCTTTTCCGGCTATTCTTGTGCTATTCCCACAATAGCAAGCGCCTACTTAGCACAGTCCCAGGTCCAAGTGTCTGCCATGTTCGGACAGCTGTCTGGGCAGTCAAAACTCAAAGCAATTAGACCGCCAACTGATCGCAGCTCAGATCTTCAATCGAATCTCATCTCATCTTGGCTTCTAGCTGCTTATCCCAAGTGTAAACAGAGGCAAACACTCGACTTCTGATGTGTGGCACTTGTCTGGCGTTGGGGGCAACTGGAAAACTGCTTTCTAATGGCGCTACAAAGACTCGAGAGTTAAGCGCTTTTCCGGCTCAATTCGTAAATGCATTTTACTCAAGAGCAGCAATTTAGCTATTTCACTGCTTCTGACAGACACTTGCAGCTTAAGGTTTTTTCTTCATTTTCTATACATTTTAACTAGGAGGGATATTTTTGGATGTATAACAATCTTATATTATATATAAACTAAACAACTTAATTATCTCATGAAAAAGATGCAAAGATGTGCATTCTCTTTCAGTTATTATTACATTTTACCAAAGCGAAAAAAAATGTTCTGTTTTTGACTTGCCAAAAATATTTTTCATTATGAAATTGACGCTCGAGTCGGAAAACAAATGCGAGCAAATTCTCTTGTGTGTGCGAGAGGGTGTGAGAGTGTGTGTGCCTATGTGTGTATTATGTGGAATGCAATTAAAATGCGCGCTGGGTTGGATAATGCTGCCATATACTTATATGTACTTATACTATCTGGCACATGCGAGCAGTTTAGTATGCAAAGTGTGAGTGAGTGAGTGAGAGAGATAAAAAAGCGGGAAAAATAAAATCAGAACGGAAGCTGAAACAAGTAAGTGTTAGCAATTGAAAGGTTGATTGACTGAAAGATATCCTGCAATAAAAAAACATTGCTGAAGCAAGAAAGCTCTAATGAAGCAAGCCAAATAATATATATAAGATCTTCCAGTGTCACTATTCAGTAAATATGACATTTACCATCTTCTGGCTGCAAACGGTATACCCTTTATGTTATCGGTGAAATTCGATGGTATAAAAAAGAGTTAAACAGTTTAGCGTCGCTTGCCGCGTTCGGCTTTAATGATAATGAAGATTATGCCGCTATATTGGAGCGCCAGGATGAGCACGAGGATATGCGGATGCAAAAGCGAATGAGAATGCGAATGCGGATGGGGATGCTGTTGATGATGTGTTGGTTACCAACGTAGTTGTTGTTGCAGCCGCTGCTGCTGCGGCTGCTGGATGTAGAATGAAATTGAAGCTGTAGCTGAAGCTGAAGCTGAAGCTCTTGTGTGTTGTTTTGGCAGTAGCAAAGCTGTTCGCGGTTCTGGGGCTTGGGAACAGGGGCTTTTGCACAGCTTCCCCCACTAACTTATCTGCTCCTACATCCTACCGTCCACAGCCCCCTTTTGCCTGTTTATGCCCCTGTGCTGACAGTGAGTGCAGCTTCAACTTCAAGTGGCCTCTTAACGGGAACCGTTTCGCATTGCATGCTGCCATTTTAGCATATTGCAGCAGAGCGAAGCAAAAAAAAAAAAAAATGATGTAAACAAATTTCAAAGAAAACAATTTGGATAATTACATTATTTTGATGAAGAGCTACAGTTGCATGTGCATAAATAAGCTGACGACGAGTGCATGAGTGCATGAGCGGAGAGCCAGTTGGGGCAGAGGAGCTATAATCACTTTGCTGTGTGGTCGTCCTCCAAGACAGATAATTCAAAGTGTGGCATGTTCGTTAGCATATTGTAGACCTGATTAAACTGGAGCGTCTGCTACGAACAGAACTGGAATATCAGCTTTGCTCAAGTTATGCTCCATTCATTGATGTGAACTTTGGGCTTTCTCTTGAGTATGAATTACAATGAACTGAACCAAAAGTCTAATCGACTAGGTTCGATTTCATATTTGACTACTTTAAGAAGCTTGTACACAAAGTTCCGCAGAAAAGCGAATCAGAAATAATGATTCCTGAATAAATTGAACTGTATTATGCACAGACTAAGCAGTTCTTACTCCTTTTCGTTGATTCTTGGCACCTTTTAGATACAATCAACACGAATAACCGAATTACCCACAATTTTTCATGGGCTTCTTTTGTTGCCGGAGCCGTTTGGCTAAGCCTTCTTCCTCACTCGCTCCCCCGCTTAAGGCAAAAGCATAAAAGTCTCACATTAAAAGTAAGCACGGCACCAACAATTGCTGCAACCACAACAATAATAACAGCAACTGAGGCACACAGCATTTCATTATGTAGCCCATTTCCATTTGGCCATTTCTTTTTTTTTTGCCACGCCTTAGAATCGATTGCTGCTGCAGTTGCTGGCTCTGCTGCAGGTTGCTCAATTCAATTGCAAAAATCCTCAAAATATTGCCGCCGGGCGTCAATGTATTCAATTATTATTATAAGCTTTGGCTAAGACGCTGTGCTGCTGGCTGCTAAGCGCCCTGGACGCCCCTTTGAGCTGATGGCCGTAGACTTTTGGGAGCTGAAATTGATTTGGCAAATTGCTAGGAAAGCCGCGCGAATGGCCAAAACAATTTTCCAGCATTTACATAATTGTCTTTTGTTGCAAAAGCCGTTTGGCTAAGTAAACGCGTCTTCGATTCGTGCCAGTCCTTTTCTCTCTCTTCCGCTTCTCTCTCTATTTCCCTTAAATATTTAAAAGTCTTTGCCCGATTGGATTTTATGTATAAATTAATTTTTATCACCTCAGCTCCAGCTGAATGGGCAGCTGCATGCTTACCTTGCTTTTCATTACGCACAAAACACAATAAAAGTTCAGCTTAAACTGGTTTTTTTTCTACTTGCGATTGTTTCCCTCACATCCGTCGCTTTTCTGTGACACAATTTCTACCTGGCCGTCAGGCGAGTTTGCTTTATGCCTGTCAAATTTGCTGCTTATCAGCCTTTGACTTATCTATCTGTCCTTCTGTCTGTCAACGTGGAAGTCTATAACTCACGATGCACGCACGAGGGCCACCTCCAAAATGCAGTTGCTCGACTTATCTCGAGGGAGCAACTAATTGGCTGCTGACGTTTGATAAAGTTGATAAGAAACACCACAAAATTTATAGTTGAGCTGCATTCAATTGAGCTGTTAAATTTTTACGAAAAGAGGCTTAAGTTTCATGTTTAATTAACAGCTTATCGAGGCATTCTCTTGACAAATGTTTGAGAAAGATATAAAGATAAATACTTGGAATTGGAGCAGTTCGAAATGAGTAAAGATATAAATTGAAGATTATACGGAAAACAGAACCATATTAATTTATGACCTGTAAGCTTGAGCTTGCTTTCATTAAATAGTAAAGTATTTTCAAATTTAATTAGCTAGTAATAAGAAGACTTGAGAGGCTTTAACCTCTCGATAAGTTAGAAAACTTTCCTAAAAGTTCAGCTGCAAACGGCATTCAAGTCCCATTCTCATGCCTCACTCATGTCCTTCTGCATATCTCACACATACATACGCACACACACACTCAAGGAGACTTTCGTAGTCACGCTGTTGACATAACTTCAGCTCATTTCTGTGACACGACAAGTTTACAACGCTGACTGTGTAGTTGAAGCCATTTGGTTTAATTCGTCTGTCTAAATTGCTATTTATATGCATCGCCCTCGCTTTTAATTTGCGCTGCAAATCACGAGGTCCCCATTTGAGCTCGGCTAGGAGGCTGGCCCCAGCCTGGGCCCCAATCTGCAAACAAAATCAACAGGTGGCGGCGCATATTTCAACATAAAGCTGCCAGCGAAACCAAAGCGAGCCAAACCGACCGAAATATCAATAAAAATGCCATTTGTTGCGATTGCGTCGTGCCACAAAACGAACTGAGAACTGCCGGCCACATAGATAATTTTCCAGCCGAGACTCCCAGCGCCACTAGGGTTCTGTCTATATATTAATATAGACTAACATAAAACTAGAGTGCATTTCCTTATGGACTCTGCTTGCGCAAGTTGTCTCAATGGCAGTCCTCAAAGCGATATCTTCTCTGCGAATCTATCTATGGAATACCCCCAAGAGAGATTTTTTTAATTTGGAAAATCTTCAAGTTATTTCCATATTTTATAATTATTAAATTAATTATTGCAAGTAATTATATATATTATTTTTTTTATGAAGCTTTAAGTCTCAAGAACTACTTTTGATAGTCATCTAATTAATTGTCCTTATTCGAGAAAGAGAATTTTAGAGCAATATTTACCAACAATGTCTCAACTCAATCATCTCTTTTCTAAAGTCAAGTCCCATTGTAGTGCATTCATGTTTCGTCTTGTGGTCCAGTGGAAAAGCTCTGAGCTTTTTTCTATTTTATTCTCTCTGCTTGCATTGCATTTAATTTATTGGCAACACTTTGTTCGGCTGCTGCATTTAAACGACAAGTGTTGCAAATAAAAAGCAAAAATTAAAGCGGTGCAAATTAGAAAAAAAAATATCTGAGAGTTGGCAATTGGCGGGGACGTCAACACCAGAGGGGCCCAAAGTGCCAGCAAAAGAGAAAAAACTTGTTTGCAGCTGAAAAAAACTATTAAAAAATTGCACAGGCCACGCTTTGTTGCTGCTGGTGCTGCCGTTGCTGCTGCTTGCAGCAAGTGACTTTGGCTTGGTCGTCGCTTAATAAAGGCAATGAGCTGAGCAGACGCGGTGGGGTTAGCCTGAACGCCAAAGGCCAAAAGTGTTGGCAACACAAACAAATGAAAAGCATTGTTGTTGCTGCTGCTTGCGCACAACAGGAACACACCAGCAACATGTGTAGCAAAAAGCCCAAAATGAAGACATGAGCCGCCGCAACAGAGACTGCAGCAACTGCAACAACGATGACGACCTTCTTTTGTAAGCGCGCGCTACATAATTGCAACATCCAAAGCAGCAAAGCTAACGAGTTCGGTGCAGCCTTTTGTTACCATTTCTGTCTGTGTGTGCGTGTGCGTATGTGTGTGTTGCATTTGCCTCTTTGCCACTGACAGTTGAGAAATTAGAACGGTTTTTTGGTCTCCGCAAATCACATGCACGTGCGCCCAAGCTCTATGTGTAATTGGCAGCTGTTGCAGGTGTGTAAAATGAGTGTTGCTGCTGGTGCTGGTGCTGCTGCTGCTGGTGTTGCTGTTGCATGAGGTCAGCGGCAGCTGCAATCAGTTGGCCACACAGACATGCCAAGGCAATCATTGAGCCCTGTCAAGGTGTGTTTAATCAATGTTGCATTTACCTTTTTATTGTCGTGCCTCTGCAGCTCTGCGCCGCCTAGGCACCTCCACTTGTCCCTATCGCTCACATGTTGCCCATGTCGCAAAAGCATTAATGTCGGCCCATTTGCACAAATCGTAGTCGTCGTCGTCGTCGTCGGTGTTGCTGTCATGTTTGTTGTCGTTGTTGTCGTTACTCTTGGCCAGGCCTAAAAGATTCGGCTGTGCTTCTTGCCCTGCGTAGGTGGATATACTGGCGCATGTTGCTGCTGCCAGCAATCCCTGCGTGCTATTGCCGTTGCCGTGGCTGTTGCTGTTGTTGTTACCATTGATTATTGTCTCTCGTTCGACGCGTATAAATCGCAACGCTAAAATCTTTGCTTAAGCTTGTAAATTAAATCCTTAATGAGCCTTTACGAATTGCTTTGCCTGCCCCGAACATCTGCAGCACACGCTGTGCCGCGCAACACGCATTGCTCAACTGAAATTTATGCTCCTCTGTTTTGTATTCATCTGAATATTTTCAATTTAACTCAGAAGAAGAAGAAGAAGAGGAGTCGCTTTGGAGTGAGTACGAAATATAATATTAAGAATATCTATACTAAAAGCAAGTCCAATTGATCAAAAACACTTTTCGTCTTCCCAGAAATCCATTAATAAAAAATATTTTTATTCTGTCAAAAAGATTTTTAGCTGATTCAAAGCAAATTCCGATTGCATGCAAATACTTTAAATTATAAAGCAATTCGAGCTGCATTTCAACTGTCTGCTGCTGCTGTCGGAGCTAAGTAGCAATAGTTGCTGCTGCAACTGTTGCAGAAGGAGCCAATCGCGTGTCAGCTGACACGTTTTTAATTTTCAAGCAATTAGTTTTTTGTTTCCCCACTATCCAGTGCCAATCAGAGGCCACATGCACACACATGGGAATCACCTGAGTTTGGGCAGTTGCAGCGGCGAGCAGGTGGGGTGGCCAGTCACCTTATATTGTTGCCTACCCGTATTGTCGATTAACTTAAAATGATTTCTTTGCTAATTAATGCGCTGTGAATTTTCTCACGCTTCGCCAGGCAGATACTAAAAACTTGTTATTCTGCTTCGACCACAACCCGGCAGCAATATGTAACACACACTAAGGCTTATTTTCTTCTTCTTTTATTCTGCTCATTTCTTTGACTTCCTCAACGAGATTTGCATAGTTAGTTAGCCGCATGTCAGCTTGATTAATTTAAATGGCTTGTTCCTTGGCCAAGCACTGACGATTAGATGGTTGTAGTAAATGATTTAATTATTTGCATATTGCGGTTAGGCATACCAACCTTTCAGATAGGAATTGGCTCTAGCATTGGCTTATGGCTCTTGGCTCTTGGCTCTTGGCTCTGCTCTATCCGTTTCGAAAGTGTCAACAGCTGCAGCAACAGGTTTGCCAAGACTTCGACAGATTGCGGCAATGCGAATTCCAAAAATTAATTAGTTTGAGCTTTTCTAGACATTTCCCAATGTGTTTGTTTATAGAAGATATTTATTTACATATCAATTTGATTATTTATTTAGATATTTATTTTTGTTTTATTGCACTTTTGTTTTCATTCAATATTAATTGCAATGCATTGCGAAACCAACTCTGTTGGCTGTGCAGTTGCACCCAGATCTAAGCACATCTGTTCACTGCACAACAAAGATGATGAACACACACACACACACACAGTCACTGAATACACGGCTTTAACCGATTCCGATTTTGATTCCCACTACGAGTTGCGACTGCGACTGCGATTGCGACGTTCGCTTCCGCTGGCTAAGCGTAAACGACTAAAAGCGGCCACATAAATTTCAATAGGCCAGGCAGTCAGCCAAGCAGGCAGGCAGGCAGGCAGTCACACAGGCAGCGGCTGTTCGGCTGCTCGCTGTCATAGCAGCAGCAGCAGCAGCAGCAGCAGCAGCAACAGCAACAGCAGCTAACGTCGACGTCGCACAGTGGTTTTATTATCGCAGTTCGAGTGACTGTCGAAACTACAATTAAAATAAATATTGTTGTTTGCTGATTGATGATCATTAATATATAAATTATCATTATCTGTATATATACACTTGCTATAAAAATTATATTTAATTCTATATAATATTCTCTTACTTGATTCAAATTCGAGAGTCGGAAGTGAGCATGAAATTTAGTAAAGCGCATTAGCAATAGCCATAAATTGACCAATTTCGATTTCAGCTCATTTCCTATGCGGCTGAGTCACTGTGCAACTGACAACCAGTTTCCTTCCATTCACATGGACATTGTTTGTGGAACGTAAGTATTAACGTCGCTCACTGTTGTTCGCGGGTGTTTCGTATTTGTGTGTGCCTGTTCGTCTGTGTCTATGGGTGCGTGTGTGTGTGTGTGTGTGGGATCCCATGGAGGGCCATGGCTGGGCAAACTGGGTATTCCAGCATCCACAGCAGTCATTCAGAATCCACGCCAGCCACCGTGTCCAAGGTATGAGTGGAGCTTCCTTATCTGCTCTAATGATAACAAGTTATTTTACGATATCAAATGCCAGAGTTTCATAAATTCTTAGTGGCACTTGTTGGGCTAAGCCAAAGAGCTTCTAATTGATAATTTCTCCTGCTGTATAAATGTTTATACGTCTTTTAATTAATTGATAGCCAACAGTGGCTCGAGAGGTGTGCTTAGTGTAGCTGGACTGCATCGTAAAATCTTGTTGCTCTGTGCAATTGCAAAAGATTTTTATGATTGGCATGAAATTAGTGGGGAAATTGAATGTTTTAGCTGACGGATGAAACAAGTCGATAGAACTTTACTTAAGAGTGGGCATCGAATTGAAAGTTGAAAGGGGTTACGTATTTCATCTACAAAGATTAGAGCTAATAGGTAAAAGCTTATTTATAGCTCTAATTGCTGTCATTCACTGAGTGTATATTGAATCAGTTCTAAGCTAGGCTGCAAGTTCAATTTGTGATTTAATAGGAGTGCAGCTCTATCTCTAATTCCGAAAAGAAATTCATTAAATTGAATGGGGGAATAAATTGCATAGAGATGCAATAAGCCAAGCTTCAGGTGTTGTCGCTGTCTCGTGGCGTGGCCTTTGCTGTGACTAAAGTAATGTACGTTGAATGTAGCCAACTTATTTAATGACAAATGTTCATCTACTTAAATGCCTCGCCAAGTTTTCGGTTAGCGCCAAAAATTAATTAAAAGTGCATTAAAAATGTTTGTGCCACACACTCTGAGCCCTGCTGCCGCCCAAGTGGCACACTCCGTGAGTAGCCAAGCCACAGAAGCGCACTGTGAATTCCCTGGCAAATGCCAAATAGCAGCGCGACAGCAACAACAACTAAAGCAACTTCAACAGCTGCGACAGCAAATCTTTTTCCACTTTCGCACAACTCGAAAGTATTTACAAGCTTCGTTCGCAGTCGCATCTAAAAATGTTTGGCATTTGGCAACACGCACCAATGAATAAATCGCAGGAACTGAACGAGGTTGGTTGAGGAGGGTGAGGGGCGGGGGCGGGGGCGTGGTTGGGGGCCAATATGTGACGACTAGAAGGCTGCTAAAATGTTTGGATTTCAAACGAGCTCATTTTTAGCGTGCGTGGCTGCATTTCAAAATGATTTGCAATGCAGCTGGCTGGGTGGGTGAAGTGGGCATCCTGGTGATGGTGCTGCTGCAGTGGGTAGCAGGAAATGAAAGGCGGTTTTAGTTATACTTACCCGCTGTTAGCTGAACTCGAGCAGGCAAGCGTAACATGTCGGCGACCGCAGACGGCGTGACTCGGATGAGGGATGAGTTATAGAGGCGACCACGCGTGAATCCAAATCGGGATGTGATGTGATGTGAGTGCTGTCTTTGTGTACGTGCGTGTATATGTGTGTGTGTGTGTGTGTGGGCGTGGGTGTGTGTGCTGCACAAAGGCAAACTACAACATTGCTCATAATTTATGAGAAGACGCTAAAGCGGTGACTGATAAGCACCGAAGCAACTGAGAGCGCTGGCCCCAATGCAATTCGCCCAAAATAACCTTTTTTCTGGCCACATTTCCCAGCTGCAACATTATCAACAGCGGCGGCAGCAGCAGCCGCAGCAACATCTTCAGCTCAAGCACATTCACGAAGTGCACACAGAAGCCGAACTTGCTACGAAGCGTTGTTGTTGCTGTTGCTGCTGCTGCTGCTGCTGCTGCTGTTGCCACGCGGTTTTGCGTGCCACACGTTGCGAGCTGCTGTTGCTGCTGCTGTTTGCTGACATCCACGTGCAACTCGTTGCTGTGCGCCGCATCAGTTGGCAGCGTGTTTTTTGTCGCCGCGTCGACGCCAGCTGCAGCGGGCGACATGGCAACATCATCGAGCTCTTCCCGCTTGGATCCCACCAACAACAACTGGAATGTTGTCGGCGGTAAATGTTGCCAAGCTGTCACAGCACAACTAGAACGAGAGATCTGATCTGGAAAGAAAGAAAGATAACCAGGTAGGCAGATGCGAAGAGAGAGAGAGCGAGATAGAGAGTTGCTGTTGCTATTACTAAGTTAGCCTAACTAGTTAAATCAACTGCTCTGATGAGTTGAGGTCATCGTGGCTTGTGATTAATAGTTAATATATCTGTTGACAGTAGTTAGTCTTCGTCAAACTTAATATTTTATATACCCTAGCCTTGTTCTTCTGGCCTTGCTGCTGAGTAAGTGGAGTTAGTAGAGCTGAGGCTTTCAAGAGTATTTAGGATTCGGCAAGTCAAGATGTATTTCCTACATCTGCCCACCTGCACATCTTCGACACATTCATCTTGGGATCCATCTGTCATAGCACGTATTACAAGAGCCATTTGCTAAAAATTAATGATTCCCTGCTAATGAACCCAGTTTTGACAGAGCTGAAAAATCACTAGAGAGAGTTGCAATCAAAGCAAACTTGAGTTTGCGCCTCAAGTGGCTTTTGTGGCGCAATTAGCATGTGTAATTGGCATTCTGTGCATCATTAGGAGGCACCCAGAGGGTGCAACATATTTTTGGGCCAGCGGCTAATTGCTTGCTGCGGCTGTTGTGTTGGCATAACGGCATCGAAAGGGGCGTGTTGCATGGCAGCTTAAAAGCGACAACAAATGCGCCCCTAAATGGCACTTGCAACATGTTCTTAAGGCGTGCTCTTCATTTGGAAGGTATCAATTAAAGTGCGAGCGAAATGAATGCAAAATTGAGGGGCGCAAGGAAAAAAAAGTGAAATTTCAATTAATCATCGCGAGGTAAGAGAAGATTGTCGTAGGGAGTAGTTAACACTCTTTTCTGGCCTCGCGATAAGATCAAAAGATCAAGCTGCAAGTTCAACATTTGGCAGCGCTGTCTCACAGTTCGTGTTGCCATTGTTCACTGTTGCTGTTGTTGGGGGCTGTGGCACGCGCACTGCGCCGGCTCAGGTCAAAAGCGTGCTGCTTGGAAAACGGTAGCCAGCAGGAATTGCAGCATGCAACATGTCGCAGCATTGCCGCATGATAAATGTGCGCTCATAGAACCTCTGAATGGTGTTTTTGTTAGCTGGTGCTGCGGTTGCCGTTGCCGTTGCCGTTGCCTTTGCCTTTGCTGTCAAGTGTAGCTGGCACAGCAACTGCCGCCGCTGCTGCTGCTGCTGCTGCTGCTGCTTTCGACTTAATGTTGACAATTTAGCACAACATTTGTTTTTGCCATGTTATTAAAAATTTGCAGCGCTTTCATGCTACATTTGCTCTCGCAATTAGTTGCATTTATAATTGGGGTACGTGCTTCCAAAAAGTGCCTCGCTTGTCTTTATTTCAGGCGGCATCGTGTATATTTTATTTTACTCCTTTTATTTTTGGGCAGTCTGCTACATGTTCGAACGCTATAAATCAATTTGGCGGAAGAGCTGTCCAGAACGAAGGCATGCAAAAATACATGCGCAAGGCAGTTCAACTCTTAAGACGTTTAGGTGCGCTACAATTGAGTTGAGACAATGGGAAAAATCAATCTAGGTTTGAGGTCCGACACTATCAGATGAGATCAAAGATGTGTAAAATAAATATAAGCAAAGAAAATATAATAATATTACCGAGTGTGTAAGGAAATTGAATGTTTGCAGCACTTTCGCAGTTGGCCAAAAGTCCAGGCAGCCAGCCTATGGGTTGGCCAAACAAAATACGAAATAAAGTTGGCAATGCGAATTAAAATTTTATCGACAACAATGTTGCGGTCGGCAAGCAATAAAAATTGTTACGCTGATGAACGACATGACACCAGCAGCGGCAGCAGCAGCAGCAGCAGCAGCAGCAACAGCAACAGCAACAGCATGCAACAACAGCAACTGATCGACCGCAGCAACAAGCTGCAACAACAACAACAAAAGTTTGTCGCTGTTGCCAGTGGAGCGCATCGCGAAATTCCTTCTTTCCTTTTTTGTTTTTTTAGCTCTCAGCGTGAATGTGTGTTTGTGTGCGTGTGTTGTGTATGTATTATCAGGCTACTTTTTTTCTTTTTCGGTAGGATTTTGTTGGCTGCTAAACTCAAAATGAGAAATTGCTGCCGCTGGTGCAATTTTCATGGTTGACCTCATTTTGTTGCTGCTGTCGTTGCTGTTGACTTTGTGGAATATTTTGAGGCAGCAGCAGCCACAACGACAAC
The DNA here is from genome assembly GCA_035047625.1 of Drosophila mettleri. Classification (NCBI taxonomy): domain Eukaryota; kingdom Metazoa; phylum Arthropoda; class Insecta; order Diptera; family Drosophilidae; genus Drosophila; species Drosophila mettleri. Next base: position 265,885 of record JAWNPI010000103.1, on the reverse strand, counting down.
GCATCAAAACAGTTCGTCAGTCAGTCAGTCAAACAGCCGAACAGTCACACAACATGAAGCGAACACGTCAGCGCCTCTGACAATTTGTCGCTAAACAATTTTGAGATCGGCAAAATTGTATGTGGATGTTGCTGCTGTCGCATGTCGTTGCTCGGCTCCTACATGCATGAAAATTCAATAAATAAAAATGTAATTACATGTTGAACAGCTGCAGCGACAATTTGATGGATGAGCAGAGCCCAAAAGTATAGCTTGGCCTAACACATGAAAGTCACTTCGAATTCTATCCTAACAATTGAAACAAACGGGCTAACCAACCTGGAGCTGTTTTGAATGCCTCTTAATCTGATGTGTCAATATTTGATAACGCTTCGAGTTCAAAGAAATGTGTCGATATCCTGCTGGCATTTGCCACCTAGCCTGGATCAACAGCAAAACGTTCAGCCTCAATTGCCTGCTTAGCTCACTGCTGAATGTTTCTATGCACAAATACGTTGTGGAAAAGTGAGTGAGTGTTGAAAAAGAATGAGAAAATGAGTCTGACCGAGAAATACCCAGTTGGCTGATCAGAATAAAATGCGTCCGACTCTTGTCTTTGTATGTAGGATTGATCTTCTTCAATCATCTTCTCTTTTAAGAACTTCACTCCTAAATGCCTCCAAAAAGTAAATCATCGGAGTGATCTCTAAGAACAAGTTCTTCAGGTAGTCACTCAAAAATAGCAATGCATTTTGAATGCTCTATTTGAATGCTCCACGCCATAGCAGACTATAGGGTATTCGGCAGTAAAGTAAACAGGTGAAACACATAAGAGTCCACATATCTGCCGGACCAGGCACAAAGTAGCCGTCATCAGAGGCAGTGGGGAAAATGTTGCACACTCTCTAAACGCCTTTGTTTACACGCTACGTTGTTGCTGTCGATGTTGTCGGCAGGAGCTGCCGCTGCTAGGAGTGCTGTATATCCTCTCGATACATGCGACTACGTGTTTTCCTATGCCTTGCGTACATTTGCTGCATGTTTAGTGATGCGATCTTTGTTTGTGTCTCGTGCTTTGCTTTCCAGCAGCAACAATTACAGCCGACGGTCGCGTCGTTCACAGCAGCAGCAGCAGCAGCAGCAGCAACAGCAACAGCAACATCTACAAAAGCAACAACAACAACAATGTTGGCCACATAGCTCACTTACTTTCTCGCTGTGCTGTTAAATGCTTGGAAAATGTGCACAATTTTCACATCCGGTGTCACATTCGATTCAATTGAGATTTACCTGAACGTGACTAAAATACGCAAATTAAAAACGCTTTTCCCGACTACAGTGTAAAACATATGTGTGTGTGTATGTGTGACTGTTTGTTCTATGTATGTGTCTGTGTGTGTGAGTGTGTATTTCTTTTATATGTGCGTGCACATTGTGTATCTTGGCTCTAGGGTTTGTTCGGTGTGTCTCCCATCAGTCGACCCTCATTTTCTGCATGTTTTCCTCTGCTATGTTTAAATCAGCGTATCAAGTCAAGCATATGATGTAATAAAATAGATTTAATATATGCTAAAGAGGTAAAGCCGCCTCGGGGTCTACTATAGAAGGGGAAATTAAATTTATGTTAGTTGAATGTATGGACTTAAATTAGTTATAAAATTGAGAATCTGTAGTACAGTGTAGTAGTGTTGACCTTAAAATAAATGATATATTTGGAAGTATCGAAATTTATATTGGGCAAAATGTCAGCGCTTTCACTTATACATTTAAATAAGAATCTTACTAGTCAACAATCACAAATTTTATTCTTGATTTAAGCGCTGATTTGTTCACTTAATTAAATGGAAATTAAATTTGTAATAATTATATTTAAGCCCAACTGCCTCTATAGTTTTATTAGCCAGATTAAAATAGCAAAATTGGTAGTTGGCAAAGTGAAAATAAAAACGAGAATCTAATTAAAATAAATAAGTGCAATAATTGCATAGTACATGAAATGCAATTAAAGGTTGCCTAAAACCAATTAAAAAAAAAAATCAGCTTAAAATAGTTATTCAATAATATTTGACTTTTTTCAATGAACATTAAACTGAGCGCAATGAAACGATAAAGTCAAATGCTAAAAGAGAATCATAAATCGATTTAACAATTAAAGCCAAATTCGTATAGAAATAAACTGCTGAACAAGTTTACACAGAAAATACTGTGCAACAAAAACTTGTTTCGTTTAACTTTGTATACAAAATGAGAATATCATTTCAGTCCAGCTAAAATGTATTGTTTTATTTGTCCAGACTTAAGACATTCATTCAATGTTATAGGCATCTAACTTTATGCTGCACAGTGTTTGAGGTCAGCTGTGCCAAATATTTTGTTTGTTACAGCTATTTCAAAAGGAATTCTATTGGTGGATTGCTCTTGTGCTGAGGCCTTTGGGTATTCAGCGAGTCGTTGTGCTTATCATAAATCAATACATATATATATATATATATATATATATATATATATATGTATATATCCAACTGCCGCAATAAGTTCTTTTGGTCATAAAATTAACGCTGTGGCTTTTCAAACTCATTTAATGGCGCCGACTTCAAAGTGACAATAATTTCGCCATTAAGTCGATGAATCTCTAAAATGTACAGGCGCTCTTCCTCTCTCCCTGTCTCTCTCTGTCTGCGGCCATTAAATGGATTGTCGTTTAATTGTTCTCGCGTTTATGCTGCCAACTTTTCGAATGTCTTTGTTGGACTAAGGGCAGTGCCTCGCTCTGCTCCCTTTGCCGTTCTGTCAGCTCTTATGTTGGTGCAATGCCAATTGTCAGAATGGCGCAGACGTTGCTTGACTATGCGGGCAATTATGAGTTAAGAGGAATCACTTCTTGGATCGACCATTAAACAGACGCATACTAAGTTCTGCGGTCATAAAATTAGTGCTGGCCCGAAAAGTGCATTTTGGCTGCCTCCGGCAAGGAGCCCAGCGCGCAAGCGAGGGGGAATCGCTGCAAATCGTTCGCCTCATCGTAAACGCTCGAAAGGGGAAACTGCAGCCAGCAAAGAGCCATTGACACGCCCACTCCACATGGGCGGCTCTTAATGCGGCAATGTGGTCTCTGTGCCAAGAGAGAGTGTAGGGAGGGCGTGGACCGGAGAAGGAGGAATGTGACGAGTTTGTGTTTCCAGCACTAGCTTTGAAATGGTTCTAAGTGGCACTTGAAAAAGGCTCGCAGATCTGTGCTAAATGATGATGGTCATATGTCAGGCCTTTAAGTGGACCGCCAGCTACTACTATATAAATGCAGATACAGCAGAATTGTCGACTGACTGGAGGGTAGATGGCATGGAGGAAAAAAAAATGCAAAATATAATTGTGAACAAAGTATAATACGCAAATTGTTAGTAGCTGTCGTAGATTATTGTAGTGCAAAGACTAAACGTGTGTGTGCCTGTAATGTCGGGTAAGAGTTATATGATAAAATCTTTATATAAGAATGAATATTCAATATAAACTTTTCATCCTCATCGATCCAGCCACAAGCTGAATCTAAGCGCTACAACTTAATTGAATTGTCCTAGCAGTTCAGTTGGGGGCATAGCCCAAAAAGTATTCTCGTGGCAACACGACATTTTCATGTTCAGTTCATTTCAATTTGGTTTTCAAGTGTTTTGGCTCTTCGGGAAGGCAAAATGTGTGTGTGTTTTCCCAGCATTGCAGATGGTGAAAATTATTGGCTGTCGTTTCCCTCTCTCACTGTCCGCTCTTTCTCTCTCACTTTGCGTAGTCAGAATTTGCATATTTCGACGCCTCGGCATAGTTTGCATATTGCATACTGTGCGATGGCCAAAAAGTTTGTGACTTTTCGGTTGGCTTTAGAGATTCGACCATGAAACATGACAGTTTGTGTTTCAGCTCTATGTGCCCTGCATGCCATATGAATAAAGCTGAGCCATCCAAGTAGCCCGACCTTTTGCTGCTGGCACCTGCTGGCACCTGCAGGCCACGCTGGCACATGCAGTATGCATATTGCTGAAATCTAGATTCGAATTTTGCTTGTTTCTGACATCTGCTCCGCGTCTACACTTTCAATCATTGTTAGTCACAAAATCATATTTCAATTAAAGGCTAGCCAGGCCAAGCGACTGCGGCGTGCAATAATCAACAGAAATTGGAGCCAATCTCCCTTGTTGCATTGTCTGAACGAAGGACGAAGGACCTGTAACGCAATAGCAACATGTTCTCTCTGTTGGATTGTTGCAAATTTGTTTGCATATTTTGCTGTAATTGTTGCCAAACTACAAATGGCCAACAAGAGAGATAGACACAGCGAGGGGGATGGCAAATGGGGAGAGAGATTTGCGAAGTGCGTTTGCAAAATTTGCAATTGCTGCAATTGAATTGCTTGCTAAATGAATGTTACGGATAGTTTTGATTTGTTCGCAAACGAAATTTATATTTTTAAAGTTTAACCTTAACAACGTTTCAATCGTGTGCTGCTGGAGGACAGATTTCCCAATTCCCTAAAAGATTTTACTATCAATTTCGATTGCAGCCTCTCTCCCTCATTCTCTTTGTAACGCACTCTTTCCAATAAATCGCATATTTCAATCTATTGACATAATGACAAACCAAACAGCATATTGAAACCAGTAAGCTGGATCCATTGAAGTGTAACAGACAAGAGAATACTCTCTATATCGACAAGAGGCTTGTGTTTTCTTTGATTCTTGCATAGCAGGCAAATGTAAAATTTAAAATTTAGTTTACTATTCCATATAGCCCAATATGCCAAAATTAAACTTTTTCTCATTGAGTATCTGTAGTCGGCTATACATACACATGAAATCACATGTACATGTGAACAAAAAATGTTTTGCATTACATTTGTAATTTTTTTACAACCGTGTCATGTTTGCCAAAGGGCGCCACCTGTCGACCGCGAACGCCAGCTAGCGCCCAAAACCGCTTGCTCGTCCCCAGCTCCCCATCGAGAGCTCTCCGTCGCGTGTCACAGGTTAATTTCGCATGCAAATAATGTCACGTTGTCGTTGTCGCCGTTGAATGAACTTGATTAAAATTCAATGCGACGTTAATTAAATTCTGCCAATGCAATTTACAGGCTTTTTCTATTTTTTTACAGTCAGCTGCTGCCAACCCAGACCAGACCCAGACCGCTGAGGTCTTGTTTAAAGCTGTTGATTTGGTAGGTGCAAATAATGACAGATTCAGAGTAAACAGTTGGCATCATGCTTCATTTATTGGATAATCCCCAATCAGCAATGATTACGTTGGCATTAGAGTAGGAAAAATGGGATTTTAGTGAGAGTATCTCTAGATGTACGTATTCTGGTGAGCTGCGAGGGTCAGTTCTATATACAGTTCTATACCAATTTTATCGATCAAGCAATTTAATATTCCAATAAACAACTCAACCCCAATTAGGTAAGCATACACACATTTATGCAAGAGTTCGCAAAAAATCCATATCTGCATCTGACAGCAGCTCTGGCAAAGTTTGCCCTGAATGCATGCTAAGCGGCATTTAATCGTCTTCGAGCGACTCCTGACACACGTGGTGTATGAGCAATCAGCACATAAATTATCCAACAAAACATTGTTGAGTTTCATTTTCGGTTTCAGTTTCAGCTTCTCTCTGTGGCGTCGCGGAATTCCGGTGCATTGTGCGCGCCATGAAGTCTAGACAATGCAATCATAAATAATTTCTGCATAAAGACGTAATAATTTGCTTGTTTCCCCACTTCTCCCATGCCCTGACCGCTCTGGTCGCTCGACTATCCTTGCTCAATTTCTAACTGGGTCCGTTTGCTTCTCGTCTCCTGTCTGGGGCTGGGGTTGTCCAAATATTTTGTTATTAAATGAAATTGCAATGTTTGCTGCTGACCAGCACCGCAAATACGAGACTCAACTATAGCGCCAGCTCCGGCTCCAGCTCCAGCTCCAGCTCCCTCATTATGAGTGCTGTGTAGGTCTCATGCGCCCTTTGCTCCTGTTTGTCTGGGAATTTCATGTTGGGTCTTCCGTGGTCAGTTTGGTGTCTATGAGCGGGGCTTGGGGTATGAAAAAGCCGGCGGTTTGGGGTTGGTATTTCACTTTTTGCGTGTTTTTAAACGTTTTTATGAATTTGTATGCGGTTGCTGTTGTTGTTGCTTTCGTTGTTGTGATATGCGCTTGCCACTTGTTGGTGAAACTAGCTGAAGCTGATGCTGCAAAGCATTTGTATGCAGATATAGCTTTCTTAGGGATGATGATGCTTATAGAAATATTAATTAAGGACAACAGTTTTGTGAATATGTGAGAAATTGATAGGGAGTGAAGCATGGCTTATATAGAGAATAGAATATCTATGGAAGACAAATAATTAATACTCAAATTAAAATGTTAGTATATTGAAAGTACATCTACTCTAACTCCAACTCTCTTTCTACCTCTCTGTCTCTCACTCTCTCTCTCTGGTTACTTTATCAAAAAGCAAAATGATATACAGTCTGTAATCTGCGCCAACAAGAAGGGAAAATTATTTTGATTCTGGTTAGAGGCGAGCAACTACTATTAGAGTTCTGTGTAGGAACAACGCAGCAGCTAATGAAATTTTCAACATTTTTTAGCTCTGTGCTCGGCACTGCAGCAGGCAGGCAGGCAGGCAGGCAGGCAAGCAGGCAGGCACTCGTTTAAGTCGAGCTTTAAGGCACTTCGAGTACATGCGCTGTGGAAGGCCAACTTCTTGCTGGCGCAACGTTGCGTATGATTGTTGAGTTGCGAGCAACTTCTATTTTGTGTGCTTGCAACGAGTTAAGCAGCTTGCAACTTTTGTGCATTGCATTTGATGTAAAACTGAGCGCAAAAATTGCTTGTGACTAGGTGCAAACATTTGCAGTTTGTAGTCGGCAACTCGTTAAAAGTTGCTCGAGCCAAAGTAACCCGGACACCGAGTTACGCCCATGCCCATCACAGCCACGCCCATCAATCGCAAAAGTGTTGCTAAAAAGTTTGGCATAAATAATGCGCGTCTCAATATTAACAAGCGAAAACTTTGGCGCACTTCAATGAGCAAAGTGTCATGCCAACAGACGGGACCCCAGTGCGTTCCCCGTTCTCCGCCCCCCTCTGTCTATGCCTTTGCAGCCACACCCACCTTGTTAGAGTTGTTTTGGTTGCTACTTTCAAGTTGTCAACAGCTTATTGATGTTGGCATCCCTACCTCTCTTGGCATGCCCCATGAAAATAATCACAAATATATTTTTGCGGCCACAGCCCAATGTCAAAATAATTGCCAGCTCCAAAAGCCCCGCAGTTGTTATTGTTGTTCGGCAGAATGTTGTTGTTGTTGCTGTTTATTATGTTTCAAAAGCCATGTCATGGCTGCGGATCGCCACAGGCAGAGTCGTCTTTCATATCCGTTGCGAGGCTTCCGGGCATCTGAGCAAATTGATTTGCTGCTTTGAAAAACTTGCTCCGACTCACTCGTCGTATACGCAATGTTAATTAAGTGCTAGTTTAAAGGCTTCAACTGTGTGAAATTACCAGTGCAAAATGTATTATTTAGCTTGAAGCTCATTAAATTTCTATAAGGCAAGCGAACTCAAGGACGAGCCCCACTAACCCGAATAGCTCGCTACTCAGTGGGGGATTTGATATGACTGCGCCACTTCATTAAGTGGGTGTGTGTGTGTGTGTATGTGTATGTTAACTGAGCAAACACACGTGCCCCACCCCATCACCACCCCACTATATTCCTAGATGAAAGCTCACAAAATGTGTCATAATGAAGTGCATAAATTTGCACAGCCTTTCTATGGCAAAGCCTTCTGCTTAATGAGACAGCATCAGATAGCAGAGGGCATAAAGCAGAGCTCGCATGGGGTACGACTTGCACAGAGCACATAGTCTTTATTAAAGATGTGGATATGCGTGTGTGGACGGAAAAAAGAAGAGGAGAGAATAAAGGGAGAGCGAAGAGATGAGCAACAAAAACAGAAAAAGTCAAAGATAATAATAGAGAAACATAAGAATCGAGTAAGGCAAGAGAACACGTAAGAGAAATATGCTGAGAAAGGTAATGAGAATTAGGATGATAAGAGAGCAATAAAAAATACTCGTTCACTTCTTTTCGATCAGTTTCGTATTACTCGTATTATACCGAGAGACTCAACATTGGTGCGCTAGCATATGAAAAGAGATCAGAGTGAGAGCGAAATTTCTAAAAGAGCAAAATAAAGAGAAATAGAATAAGAATGGGTATAAGATTAATATTGAGAAAGATAGAAAAGAAAGCAGAGATACACTCTTTTTTGATATTTTTGGGAAATCAGCTCATATTTTTCTATGAATGCATCGTATTGCTCGTGTTGTAACACGCGTGCAGCTATATTTTTCAGTCCTTAATTTTTATGACTAAGCTTTAAAGTCGTAGATAAGCATTAAAGTTGGCTAGCTGTTGCTGATGCTTATTCTGTCTTATTTTTTGGCTTAGACGCACGTATTTTGTAGTTGTTCTTGTTGTTCGACCCCTCCAAATCGAAGCTATAAAAGTAATTAAGATAACGACTTTTGTACTGTTCGCATTGTTCTTTTTTTGCTGTTCGTTTTCGCCTTCCGTCGAGTGTCGATATGTATCGTGTGTATTTACTTTATAGCCCAGAGTTTTACAATATTTTCTCACTCTGTGCTTCGACTTCAGCCTCAGCCTCGGCTCGCGCCCGTTTGCCGTTTGTCGACTTCCTGTTGTTTGTGCAATTTTCTTGAAATTTCATTTCTTAACTTTTGCCAAAGGCCTTTGAGAGACGTCGCTTCCTCCATGGGAGACTGTAAATCATATGAGTGATGCGGGTGGTTGCTGGGGCATGTGGTAAGTTGCCCTGGTTGCCGTTCCACATCTTCTAGTTGTTGCTGTTGTCGCTGCCTGTGGGGGACATTCGGGTTGGCATTGTTGCTGCTTCTGTTTGGGGGCACAACTTGACGGCTGTTGCAACGTTTTTCTAATTGCTTGTCTGGCTATGAGTTCGTTGGCCATTTTGAGTTAGCTCTGGGAGTGTGGAGGATATATCGATTAATTAACGGCATTAAAAGCTAAAAGTTTAAGGGAATGCCCATAACCCATAACCCAGGCGCATATGTGGCTCTGCTTGTGATTTATTCGTTTGTTTCTTTTTTTATTCTCTTCTGGAGCGCTCAGGAAACGGATAATTAATATGCAAGGGTTATTTTTCGATTCACGAGAGATTCGAGTGTTTTATTTGGAAAACGAAGTGAGCGAGAAGAGAGGAGAATTAATTCAGGCAGCATATGAATTAATTGAGTCTTTTCATAACATAAATAATAGGAAGACAGCGCAGAGATATTTATGAATCAAATTAAGAATTTAATGGTTATTGGAGATCTTTACTCATTTGGCTGAGTCATATTTCAGGAAATAACGTGCCTAAGACTTGTAAAGTTTTAAATGCGAATAGCAAATTAAAAAACTAGTCGAAAATAAGAATTTATTATGCTTAGTAACTGAAATGAAATAGAAATTTCATATTACCTCTAAGCACATTTGATATAATTCAGGAATCAATGCGATTCAGTGCATGAAAATGACACTGCTTTTCCTGTAATATATTTTGGTCGCTTTAATTGGATCATATTAATGTGGCTGGTGCTTGAAGCTTTTAAGCCGCTCTGACTGCCGACTAAAGCTTACAAAATCCGCACTGCATTTAACTGACTTTCATCAATTTCATTTTAGTTGCGCACTCAGCCAGGCCGCAACTGTTGCGACTTCCTTCCGCATTGCCGGTGACCCACTTGGGCAGGAGATGGTTTTTTGTTGTTAAGGATACGCTGCATTTAATATGCATGCTGGCTAAATGCCAACTGATTCTCAGTTTTTTATATATATACATATATATATATATATATATATATATATATAGTGAGAGAGATATATAGTAGATATATGAATGAAAACAATTGAATGCAGATTGTGCTCATCGTTGCATGCTTTCAGATGCTGCTGAGGTCAAAGTAGGTTGCCGAAGGGTAAGTGAGTTGAGTCAGAGTCTCTCAGTCAGTCAGTTGCGTGTGCTGTTGATCAGCTTAATAAGTTGGCAGCGGGTGTTGCTGCTGCTGCTGCTACGGCCACTTCTGACACAATTTTCTTGCCACACTCAACTCCTGTGGCACTTTCTTGGCGCGTGCTATACATCATCATGCTACACGCCTCGTTGGGCACTCGACTACAGCAGCAGAGCATCATTTCCGCTCCCTTTTCTATAAGAAGACTCTTCTACTTCTTCATTTCTCCTTCCCTTTCTCTCTCCCTTTTATTGTCCTCACTGTCTCTCTCTCACTTTTATTGAATTTTGCAATGTGTGGCAGCTTTAAGCGCATTCAAACACAAAATCTCGCTTGCGGCTTATGCTTCTAATTATGCACAGCAGATAATCGAGATGTTGGATGTGAAGTGCGTGCTAATTAAAAGGCACAACATTTATGCAATGCCAATTGCAATTCGCAATCGGGCATACACAAAGCCAACGTCGGCCGTCATGGCAACCAGCAGCAACTGCTGCTGTTTCCCCCTCTCAATCTCACTCCGGCTGGGAAATAAATCGCATATAAACAGCAGATAATCCTGGCAACAGCATTGCACACGTCATTCATACCTTTGGTCCTTGCTGCAATCTGCTTTGTTCTGGCAGCTACAGGTGAATCTGGCTACCTTTCTCCCATCGTTTTTGCTGCGATATGTCCGACTGCCGGCCATCGTAGCATCTGGCTGGTCACATTTATTGATTTTAGACCAACAACTTTCTCTATCTCTACCTCTCTCTCTCTTTTTCTGTGTATTGGCTGTTTTTGGAGTGCACCCAATTAGAAAAACAGTTTTTCTAATTAGACAAAAATCCAGTACAAGCTTCAGTACATTGAGCGACTGTGCAGAGGACATGTGAACAGCCCACACAGCACAAAGCATGTAAACCTATCAAGAGATTTGCATGAAATTTTATTTGTCGATAGTTGCTTGGCTTATTGAGACAACTCTCAAGCTTCTATAAGCTCAATTCTCTTATATTATTGGAAAATTAATAAAAACTGAAGATGAGACTTACAAAAATTCTCTTCTCTGAGTAATCTAATGTATCTTAAAGTTCATCCAATTCTTCCTGTATGCTTATGATTAAGTCTTCAGCTAAGGCATGAAATATTTATGTGGCGCGTAATTAAGTTTAGTAACTTATTCAAAAGCTGTTCGCATTTGTAATATGAGCTTTTAATTATATATTTATGTGCATATAAAGAGGATACTTCAGCTTCAGCCCTTAATTTGCGTTGCAATTAAAATGTGCTTCATTTCATAATTAGTGAGCGATAAATGAAAATGAAAATGTGTGAAAATGAGAGCGTCCTTGCGGCGAGTGTCACTTGCGCAGCCGACGGTCTATATATAATGTTGCCATATGCATTTTCCCAGGCTCAAAATGAAAAGCTTAACAAATGCGAAGCTGAATATTGAGCAAACATTTGAAAAGCAAATACTTTGAAAACAAAGTAAATAAATACTCTGGCACTGTCGAGGCAGGCGTGTTCATTAGCGAGTGAGCGAACGCGTTGAATGCTTAAAATGATTCTCATTTCATTCAATTTATTCAAAACGATTTCTTCTTTTCTGGCACTGCAGCAATTGAATTCACATTATATAAAATAAAATGACAGCCTATGGTCATACTTTAAATTTAGTTTGAGAATATCAATAAAACCACGTCTAATTTATGGAGGTTCTATTTAATTTTAATTTATTTATCATTTATATCCTTTTATCAGGATTATTACATTTTTAATTATTTTTTTTTTCTGAATGCAACATTTATTTTAATGATGTTTGCTTTTTAGACGTCACTTGAAAAAATCTTAGGATACTTTGCGACAGCGATGAAATCAACTTAAAGATTTGATGATCAAACTCTTGTAGCATACTTTTGCGCGGATGGATTTAATGCAAATCACAACATATGAACACATTTCTACGGACCATTCTGAACTAGATGAAGCAAAACAAATACTTTAATAAAATACAAAAAAAAAATAAATAAAATAACTATTAATAATTTGTTATGCATAATATTTTATAAATGTAAATAAACGTATACCATTTTAATGCAGTTGGTTTCATTTGGCAAAGACCGATCGGTTGTGGAATCAGTGAAAGATAAAATTTCAATGCATACCCACAAGGCGCAAATAAACACGAAAAATGGCTATAACTCGACCATATCCTGGCACAGGACGAAAGGACATGGTGCGATAGCAAAGTGAAGAGCAGCTCTATCGACTGACACCAAAACATTTTAGGGTCATCTAAGGATCCACAACTTGTCATATTTTCGACTCAGGGCCGCCTGGGAAATGAAGGAATTCGCCAAAAACACACTAAATTGCCAATATCTTGGAAACCAGTAGGACGATTTTAATGTCCTTTGGCCAGTTTGTAGTTCTGGTGGCACCAAATACTGTGCCACCCTATTTGTCAGGATATTCAAGGATATGGCTGAGATAGAAGCACTTTCTTTTATAAACAAAAGTCCTTATTTCTCGGCTCTTTGAAGGACTTTCGGGATTCTAACTGTAAATTCTTCCATTGGGAGATGAAGACCTTGTTTGGTAAAAAGGACATTATGATAGTCCTTCAAATGGCGAAGTTAAGAAGGACTTGGGCCATTTTCCTACCATACCCCTTGTATAAATTTGAGGTGAAATTTTTGGTGGAATCCTGGAATTTTCGGAATGCCATTTGATAGTCCTGCTTCTCAGCAGCTCAAAAAGGTATATCCTTGCTCGATCCTTAAGGATATGCCCAAGCTATAGCTAAAAGAGTTTGTCCTTATTTTGAAATTTTGCTCTAACTCGGCCAAATCCTTTCACATTTATAAAAAAAATGGTGCGTTGGGACCACAAGGATATACTCCTTCGAATGACACACAAGGATATGGAGGTCATCTAAGAATCCTGGCCACGCAACATTGCTCTTGAAATATTGCAGTGCCAAGCAGCTTGGCAACATGTTGTTCGCTGATACTTGGCAGCATGTTGCTGGACTCATTGAGCTGGAGAGCGCTCTGGACCCCACTAGAAAAATTAATGAGAGGCACTTGAAGCGCTAATCACATGCAAGTGAAGCACAGGCCTCGCCAGGCTTACCCTCCGGGATGCAGGCATAAGGCAAAATAAAGTGGGGGGGCGTAACTGGCAGAATGCTAGCAGAAAAGGCGTCGAGGGTTGCAATTGCATTGTTCAATATTTAACTTTTTATTTGATAGCTCGGAAAATTTACTGCACAATAGAAAATCTTAAGAATATAGACATTTAGTTTTGTTTGGCTTTAATTTACAGAGAAACTTAAGAGCTATAAACCTGGTCGCATTTACAATAAACTATATCACAACGACTAATATATACTATATGTGTGTATAACTTAGCATTAATTTTTCACCTATCGTTCCCTTTGCAGTTCGATTAAATACGATTATGTTTAACAAGTCTACACCATATGTTGCACTATGCCTCATAGCTCTTTGCCTGCAGGCTCTTCAGTATGCCGAGGAGCTGCAGCGACTCTAGCGGCTCAAAGTCATCCGCATAGCGCATTGCCGCGTTCTTCAGTAGATCCCGCTCTCTGGGCATATTCAATGTGAGAGGCAACTGTTCAGCCATTACCGAATGGTGAGTTATCAGCGCTTTCAGCGTGCTGAACTGCTTTCGAGCACCTTTGAGACTGTACATCTCGTTCCTGCTGCACTGCACCGCATAGCACTTGACTTTGTGCTCGAGACGCAGGCACAGCTCGTAGCTACGTGGCGTGCTGCGACGCAGCAAGAAGCACCCAGGCGTAGATGACTGAAGATGCTCTTGTGCTGCTTTGATTGTGATTCGCGGCTGATACCAGGTACACTGCAGCAGCTCTGGCTCCTCATCTGTATCCTCATCATCCGTGTTGTTGCTCTGTGTGTTGAAGCGAGGCGTGGAACGTTTGCGTGGGGTGCTACGCCGTCTACTGCCACCGTTGTTACTCTCATTGATCAGCTGGCAGCAATCAGAGATGCCTGCATCAGAGTCATCCTGATCTTCGGCCGCTGCCTCCTCATTGCCACTGGAATCGCTGGGCTGACTGCTCTGCCAACAGTTGAGCGACAGCAGCGACTTCTGCGGCGATTTGTTGACGCGCTTCGGTGTGCTGTTCGGACTGGAACTGCAGCTGCAGATGGCCAGCAGCTCCGCCTCCTCGTCTGTTTCTGCGTCTGCCTGGTATGAGGTGTCGAGTAGATCCTGCTGCAAGCAAATATCAATATAGGTTAACTATAGTATTCTCTGCGCTCTTGCTCTCATCCTTTACATACCTCATCATAGTCGCTAGTTGGCTCATCGCACTGCACACGCGAGGGTTGCGCAAAAAGTTTACGCTGCAAAAAGTTCTTCATACTGTCGTAAACCTTGTGCGTGCGACTCTGTGTGGGCTCCTCAGCTGTGACTGTTGCGACAGCTGGCTGCAGCTTGTTGCTCCATTGTTGACCCTTATTGAAGGCCAAGTCCAGATTCTTGCCTGCATTCGTACTATAAATATCCGAATAGCCAGGACAATTGATGGCATTGCGTAACTGCAGAGTAGGAGAACAAAAGTCTGTGATTAGTTTTGGTCAACCCGGTCATTGTGCTGCTTGATAAACAAAAGTAAAAAGACCCACAGTCCCAGCTCCTATTTCACACGAACTCCTGCTTATGTTAGTCATTTTAGAAAAAGGTTTTTGCTTTCCTTTCCTATCCTTCTTTTTTTTGCCCTGATAACACATATTATGCGCACATTTCATTTCACACTCAACGCTTTGTTCTCCATTGTTCAGTGCCGCTCGAGAGTCTCTGCTCTGATATCCTTGTAATGCGCTTGTTTCAGTTTCTCTATTGTCCTGCAATTTTCCTGGTCTCTATTATTTACTTTTCATTCGGCTGATATAACTATATATATATATATATATATATATATATTTACATGCATATGCTTTAGGGGTTCTCATTCCTTGAAGTGTTGTTCGTTCATCATCAAAATTGATTATTGTTTGCTTTGACTTATAAATTCTGTTCCAGGAAGTTCCGAGAGCTTCCATTTTGAGTAGCTGTGCGCAACTTACAATCTAGCTATTTTCATTTCTGCAGTTACCAGTTACCTAGCTTAATTGGTAATTGTTGTTGTGCTGCGAAGTGTGTTCGAGTGTGTTCCACAACACTTCGGCCCACACACACACAGCTGGATACACCCCTTTTTAACACTTGGTAAACAATTCAAATCATTGGATTCGATTCATTCAGCTCTGCAAAAGTATTCAATAAATACGCAAATAGTGCGTTCGAGTGTGCGTGAAAGAGAGAGAGAGAGAGAGAGAGAGTGAGGTAGATTGATAGAGAGACTTCATACAATGACACTTCAGCACGCACACACACTCACTCACACACACTTGAGTGTGTATTATAAAATGGCAAAATAATGAGCATTCAATTGGTAGCGAATCCTGTTTTCAGGTAGCTGCCATGCACCCTTATACGTGAACAAGGAAAAAGGTGATGAATTTATGCATTAGCCCAAATAGAATTTGATTGAAAAGTAGACAGTCTACTGAGTGGTAGCCAAAGGCTTACCGCACCTTTGCCAGCTACAGTTTTTCCATTTGAGGAAATGCAATGCTTAAATTTCCGGTATCAATTTGCATGCACAATTGAAGCGTCGGTGAAACGCTGCTCAGTTGTTGCTATGTTGCATGCAACATTAATCGTATTCATTTTTGGAGCTGCCGTTGGCCAGGGGCAACATGGACACAAATAAATAAATCTGTTGAAAGCTGCGGCATGTAAGAAGCGTTAAAGTTCTTTCTGTCCATTTATCGGCTTAAATCAAACACAACAAAGAAAAACGAAAACCGAAACGGAAAGAGAAGGCGTTTAATGCCTCCAAAAAATATTCAAATACATGATTTTTAATTTATGCCAGAGGCGCAACGTGAAGAATTAGAAAATCTTAATGGAGCGAGCGAAGAGAACTGGCTTACAGCTATGGCCAAAAGGTGTTTTTTTTTTCATTTGGTTTTCGTGCTCTTGCTTTAATAAAAGATCTGCCTTGATCCTGCCCTGTGGAAAGGTAACTCTAATTGATGATGAAGCATGGCATTGTTTGGCCAGCGCGAGGTGTTAGCATATTTTTCTAATCAAATTGTGCTACACAGGTAACCGAAAAGGTGCTCTCCACTGCCCTTAGGGCCAGCTGACAACAAGAATAACAACAATAACAATAGATCCATCCCGTGTCTACCTAGCAATGAGCAGTTGTTAGTTTTCCATTTATTGTGCATTTAGACCTCACTCTACACAGAGATATAGATAAAGGGAGCAGGGGCAGCTCAAGAAATTAGTTGAAGTGCATGAGTTGCGCTCTTCTTGGCTGATGATTTTATTGAAATGTTGCCTTTTGTTGTGCCTCAAGAGTTACCATTTTCTTGCAGCAAAACTCTGGCATATGCACAAAATTTAAATGCTGGAAAATCAAACAGCTGCTGAAGTGGCTCAACAAATGTTTTCGAAACATAAAAGACAGACGAAACCACCCTCCTAGTACGCCAATACCACATGGAATGCCAATCAGTAGCTTAATTAATAAAAACCCGCAAAACCAATTCGAGTACATACAACTAACATAAAGTATATATATTCTTAGGTAAGAGCATCAGCCGAGTCAATTGGGTTAAGTTTTTTGTCTTATCTGTCTACCAAATTGATAAAAAATAATATAATTTGATAAATTATATTTTCGCGTAGCTTTCGCTATTTTTCCCATAATCGATTTGTAGGGTATCAGACAGTCAAGCGCTCTTACATGATTCATTGCTTCTCTTTTTATCTGTGGCATGTCAGCTATGTTTTAGATACAGCTGTAAATTAGTAATATGCAACAAACTCGGCTATTAGAATATTTGAATGGCATTTCGTTCCGTGTGCTGCGAGGCTAATTTGACAGTTGGACAAAACAAGCGTCTGTATGTGTGTGCGTATGCGTGCGTGTGGGGGCTTTCAAAATGTCAGAGCGACCGAAACACATGGAAGTGCGTCTAGTTTATGACATTTTGGAACACTTTTGTCTGTTTGTCTGTCTGTCTGCCCCGCGGCGCATTTGGAAATTTATGAACTCAGTTCTTTTTTTTTTGCTTAAGGGGCAAGGGGTGGGCGGGGCTACTTACGAGCTCCATCTACATAAAATATACCTTCCGTATACATATATATGAGCGTGCCCCAAATATCGTAAAATGATTTTAACATTTTTTTCCACTAAATTCGTTGTAAAATGTTTATAGTTTATAGTTTTAGTCTTGATATGCTGCCTCTTGGCGCGCTTTATCTGCGGCTGCAATTAGCGTCGCATTCGCTCGAAAATCCTTTGTTTGGACACATGTGGCATGTGGCATGTGGCATTGTGTGTTCTTTATAGCCAGTTCAACACGTTCCACTCATTTCATTTCGGGTTTTGGCCTTTTTATAGGTGTAAAAAATGGGGTCATATCAAACGAATTGAGCTGTTTTTTTTTCGGTTTTTTCTCTCTTTTTTATGGGAATTTAAGAAACACATTTTTGATGAGTTTATTAAATGCAAATTAAAATTGTTGAAATTATTTTTGTTTTCGTTTTAATTGTATTTTATGGGCGTTTTTTATGATGTGGGCAGCAGCCATGGGAATATTTTTATTTAATGCCAGAGCAGATGATTTTCTCGAGTGGCTGATGGAAAAGATATGCAGATGCCGATGGCAATGGCGATGCAGAAACAAATGCCTCTGGTGCATTGAACTTTTTAACTCATTGCGATATAAATATAATTGTTTGTGTGTAAGTTAGAGGGCCAAAAAAATGCTCTGGAATAGATGCATCTCTGATAGAGCGAACTGCTTTACGAGCCCCAGTTGAAGGTAGTGTTGCATTTATTCGAGAAGTTTTAATCGGCGCGGAGTCTAGTTTAGTTTGTTGTGGACTATAAGCAGTTAGTTTCGGTCTGCTCTGGTAAAGGATACTATCACTTTTCAAGCTAAAGCTTTTTATATTGAAAGTCGCTTACAAAATACCTTGAATAGATTACTTTAAAGCATTTCTCAGCAAAGCTGCGAAACAATCAAACTGAGTTCTTAGCGTATTTCATTGATTATTTCAGTCAATCAATTAATCAAACCAAATCGCAGCAGCCTGATTCCTAAGGAATTCTATTTAATTCTATAAGCATTCAACAAATAACAAATAGCAACAATGATTTCATTAAAGGTATATGTAGTCCATCATTTAGATTTTCAAGTATATCGAGTAGCCCTTGTTAGCGTATTTGGAACTCGTCTACTAATGGTTAACTCGAGTCTCTTGTGCTTTTTGTTTTGCTTCACTTTTTGCCCTGCCTAATGCATAGAAAATCCTTGTGGAAGCCATATGAAATACAAACAGCTCAACGGACGCGACGCAAAGCCACATGACGAGCTGATGATAACGATGATGTTGCCTGTTGTCGCTGCATGTTGCAAGTTGCTCGTCGTTGTTGCTGCCGTTGTTGCTTTTGTTGTGACGTTGATGGCTAGACGAAAGCAATGCAAAGCGCAAACTATTTGCTAGCCTGACCAGGCGGTCGATTCCCTGATTAGGAGGGAGTTGAAAGCTGCCCTTATTTTTTTATTTTTGCATATTTGCATTACATTTGCCTGGCGTGGCATGTGGCAATCACCAACAACAACAGCAACTACCATGGCGAAAATTTTTATTGAGTCGAGCGTAAAAATAACAATGCAAACGGGCAGACGGCATGAAAATAAGTGAAATAGTTGTTTACAAAAAAAAATAAATAAATATATATGAAGAAGAGGAGACGCGACGACGACGTTGGGGCTGGGGTACTCAAAGCGAAGAGCGGGTGTTTAAGGCAATATGGAGCATAAATAACAACAATGCATGCAATGCGCCGTCGCCAGCCATTTAATTATGCTCATCAATTTGCAGTCAAAGCCAACGCCGCAATTGTTGTTGCTGTGGCTGCTGCCGTTGCAGTTGCAGTTGCAGTTGCACTTGCCCATAAATCTTAACGAGTGAGTGCTGGGCTGGTCTGACTTGACTGGCTGCCTGCACTTCACTTGCGTTTTGCCTTATGGAAATTGTAAATTAAACTGCACTTAAATGCAACGCAATTAATTTCTACTTTCCCCAGCAGCCGCCCGCTAAGAAATCAAAATTCAAATGCACATTGAGCATAATTTTGGGAAATTATATATATCAAATATATGTATTTATAGGAGTGCATTAATCACTGCCCTTGAATGATCCAAAATGCCGACGCATTTGCTGCTAATCGTTTGATTTAAATTTAGATTTAGATTGCCTTCATAGTTGGCTGCCACTTAGGGCCCGAGCCAGAGGCGCCCGCAACTGAAAATAAAGTGAATGTGCGCCATTCGAGGAATGCTGTGCTAGCAGATACCCTTTTGGTTCCTATGCAGGTTATACGAGCACGTCAAATGAACCTTGAACACATTTATCGAATTCAGCTACTATCGAATCAACATAACATCTGGATATCAAGTCAAGGTAAACAATAGTAAATGCGATTACTAATTAATATAAAACTGTTGATAACACATTTAGAATACAAAAGAGATATAAGATCTTCTATAGATCTTTATTAGCAAACTTATTAACAAACGTATTAACTTCGCTCTACTCTGCTAATGTGGACAAGATGGAAATCCTATTAGCTGCAGTTGCAGTCGGCGCTCTTTGTAAGTTTGTGAAATTCATTTGTTGTTTTTGCCGGCAAATTTCATTTTCCATAGCAAAGAGAAAATAATAACAATGAAGCACTGGAACGCATCTTAAATGAAAGCAGAAAAATAAAATTTTTCATTCGTTTAATTGTTTTAGATTTCAATCTATGGCAATATGGACGCAGCACTTGGCTGTGCGACATATGTTTGACTCTTGGGTTGCTTTTCAGTTGCTAACATTTGCTTGACAACTTTATTAGTTTTGTTCCGAGTGTGTGTGTGCACTTTGTCTGCAGTTTGTTGCTTTATCGTTTTTGTACCGCGATGCGCGTCGCCTTTTATTTTCTATTTCTTCTTTTTTGCTTCAAGTGAAAAACTCGTCGAAAACTAATTGAAAACGTTTGTCAGCGACTGTAAACAAAAATGCTAGACATCTACTTCTCTCTATCTCTCTCTCTTTCGCTCACTCTTTCTGCCCTTCTATCTTGCCAATAAATGTTTTTGTCTAGCATTTTCGGCGCGTTCTGTCTCTGATAACGGATGCGACGCCGCCACAGTTCGGGGCATGTGGCAAACAGAGAGCCTAAGGTGTCGAACGATTTATGCCGCATAGGCGTGCCTGTTTACGTAAATCAGATCTAAGGGATTGTGTAATAAGCCACAGAGCTTGGTAGCTCCTCTGTCTAGAAATAGAGCTCGATTCAAGTGACATAAAAAAATCGACTGGATAAGCTAAACTGTGAGAGACGAAGAATCAATATAGCAATTGAGCATGTGAAACTTCACATAAATAGTATACAAATTTTAGCAACTCTAAGCAGTCAAGTGAATCAATCTGTCATATTATCGAAATAGGAGAAGCAGATTTTATTAGATATTTCTCTCCGGTTGGTTGGAGTAAACTGAATTCCCGCAGCGTAAGTACGAGAGAAGACACACCCATAGAAGCTGTGCGACAATCCTTTTGGGAGTAGCTCGAATAACACCTAGTATACAAATATTTTCATGGATCAAAAATGAAGAGAAAAAAATACAAAGAAATAGGAGAGACCACAAAAGGCATAAGATAAAGTCCCGTCAGCCAGAGACGGGTGTCAATTCCCGTGAAAAATGACGAAGAGCAGCGAAAACAATGCTGATGGAAATTGTGATGATAAATGTACAGCCAAAAGCAGCAAAAGGCAGAAGCCAAAACGCAAACTGTCATTCGGCTTAGAATTACAAACTGGGAACAGAGATAAGAGATGAGGTAGCACTCAACATGGAGTTTATTTAGATCTGAGTGGGGAATTATAGAAACGGAACAGAGATTAGATATTTCTCTCTGTCTATCTCTGTTACCATCTCGCTCTTTCTCTCTCCCTCTCTCTCTCTGTCTCTCTCTCTCTGTCTCTCTCTCTCTCTCTCTCTCTCTCTGTGACTCACTCTCTTTTCGATCTTTCTCTCCATATGTCTGAGCTGAGAAGATTAGAGATTAGAGATTTCGTCTCGCTCTCACCCCCACTCAGCTGTTCTCTATAAAATACAGGTAGTTGAGTCTGCAGCTTAATTAAGTCATTTGCCTAATCAGCTTTGGCATCGCCTTCGTTGGCGTAGGCGCTCAGCATAGACATCTCTTTTCCCCTCTGTACAAATATATATAACGGTCAGCCAGACGTCGCCATCTTAAGCCGATAAAGCCTAGTTAGCGCTTATCACAGAGATCAAATAAATGAAATCCAAACACAAATAACACATGTTTACAAATGTGCCCTAAATGCATTTAGTTCAATCAATCATTATCTTTATGATTCAGTCAGTCAGTCAGTCAGTCCGTCATTATCTTTTAGCTAGTTCCACAGATGTTTGCGAGCTATAAGATTCGTTCACAATCTTTATCTCCTGTCGCCCTCCGCTTTGAATAGTTTTTGGTTTAATTCAGTTCATTTCATGCAAATCATATTTATTTGATTATTTCTGATTTAGTGTTTTGTCTCTGATTTACGCCGACAGTTGGTTTTTATGTCGTCTATCTCTGACACTAAATCATTTTAATTGTTGTCGTTCGTGTATGGAACTCTCGTTGCAGTTCTCCAATTCCCTACTCTCTCCCTTTGCCTGGCACCTCATCAGCTCCAACATGTGTGTGGGGCTTTGGGATCGTGTTGTTTTTTTGGTACGTGGGATTTGTGAAGAGATTACTCATCTGAGGGCGTGTGTGTTGTGGGTGGATTTTGTGGAGTCTATTACTTAGCATATGAAAGCTTGTTATCTTTCTATAAAATGTTTTGTGGGTGTTATTTACCTATCACAAAATGTTTGCATACAATAGTCAGGAAAATATTATATGAAATATCATGTAGAATAGCCTAAGTGCTTTAAAAATATCACTGGATAAATTGTAGAGATGATCCTGAAATAATATCATGTTTCCCAATCTATAGATAAGACTTCAATAATCTCCTCTAAAAATACAATACTTCTTAATTTATAATCAATAATAGATTGCCACTGGCAATTGGTATTGATCTCTTAGACATCAAATGAAGATTTTTATTATCTCAATTTTCATTTCATGCGCTCATATTACGTTAATTCTTAATCCTATCTTCCAATTTCTTCTCGCCTACACTTACCATCTTTGCTTTATCGTGCGTTTTCTTTTGTGTATCCTTTTTGAGTTTATTGACACTGTCCGTGGCGCCAAAGCGATTGTATTGGAACAAACGACCCATTTTCACGCTGTCTGTTTACAGTTTTAAGTAAACAAAGTCTTTGAAATTGTGGTTGTTGGTTTGGCTTTTTCACAATATATCGCGCGCGCAGTATGCAAAAGCTTTGGAGAGCACACGTCTGCCCGTAATATCGTGAAACTTATTGCGGTCTTTCAAGTGTTCAATAACGTAGCGTAAACGAGTCGCGAGCGCTGAAACGGAATTAAATAAAATTCGAAAACGAAACCGAATGCCGGGCAACGAACGGGAGCGAATGCTAGCGATCAGCGCGACGTGCGCAGAGGGAATGATGGGCCACAACTGAATGCATTCGAAAAATACAACGGAAAATGAGCACGACTGAGAGCATGACAGAGGCAGTGGCAGTGGCAGTGGCAGAGGCAGAGGCAGAGGCAGAGCTAGAAGGAAAGCAACAACCAGCAATAACAACAACTTAGCTGTAGCTCAGCGCAGCCAGAGATACAAATTTCATGCTAGGGCAGCGGCAGCAGCGATGGCAGCAGCAGCGACAGCGGCGGCGGCGACGTCAATGGTCGTCGTCACCGGCGTTGTTCATGCAAGGCTGCCGCTGCCGCTGCCGCTGCCGCATTTACCGCTAGTTCACTTTGTCTCTGTTTTGAGTGAACACACACACACACTCAAACAAACCCAGCTAGAGCTGAAGAAAACGCTAACTCACACACACACACACACACATTGAAACATACTCACTCACAGAATGCTAGAATGAGGGGCAAAGAAGAAAAACCACTCAACAAAAAGCGAAATGAGAAAAAATTTTACTACGTCGAATATGTACACTGAAAAAAAATAACGGGCCAACTTCTGTTTTGGGCGGGCAGTCAGCAGTCAGAAGCAGCGAATGAATGGAAATGAGTGCTCGAGGGTCGCAATCCGCAATCCACACTACAAAGTGAGAACTGAGGACTGACGACTGCGGACTCTAGCGCTGAGTAACTGCAGGGCTGACGTCGCACTGAAGGGTAGTTGAGCGGACTTCGTCAACAAGTTGAGTGGGTACGAACAGAGGGCTGGGGGTGTATAGCCAGCCAGCGGCTCAGTCAACTTCGCATACCGCGTTGAGTCCGTTCGTTCGCTCCGGTTCGCCTTGCATTCACTTCATTTGACCAAGCGACTGCCTCTGACTTTTAAATTTTCGGAACGAGTTACGACTATTGACGCCTGTTTACATGTCTGCCTCTGTACTGCTAGTTTTACTGATATCTCTCTCGCTCACTCGCTATCTCGCTCGCTCTACCATCTGCTCCACATTTTGATTCGCTTCTTCATTTGCCTGCTGCACATTTCATTTCGCATTTTCGCCTATTTGCTTAACGTACTCACGTGTTGTTGCTGTTCTTGTGCTCTACTTGTTATTGGTGCCTTAGTCCCGCATCTATTTCCTCTGCAACCCACATGGAACCGCTGCATCAGCTTTTCCTTTTTTTTTGTGCAGTTTTCCCGAAAGTTTTCCTTTTTTCTACTTTGGTGCGCATAAAATAAACACAAAAACTTTGCAGTCTCATTCAGCAGGATGCCACCTTCCCTCTCTCTCTCTCTCTCTCTCTCTCTCTCTCGCTCGCACTTTTTGGCTCTTATGCTTTGCGTCTGCCAACTTCAGCGTCTCATTTGCAGCATCCGCGCCGCCCTTACCTTCTCTCTTCAGCTCAACCGTAATTATCATTATCCCTTTGCTACTCGCTTTGCGCTTTTCATTTCACTGACTATACGGCCAACTATGCCACTTTAATTGAAGTCAATTTTTTTACTTTCCCGCTGCCACATTTTGTTGCAAGTTCCCGCACCATTCCCGTGTTTATTGAAAATTATTTGTGCAACTTATTAGCACCTCCGCAAATTATGAGCTTCGTGTTCTTCTGGCTCAAGCTTTTTTTGTGGCTTGTTTACGATCTCAGGCACATTGTTAATTGAGTTGCCGCCTGACTTGCGGCTGGGCCTAGGTGCAGGATGTTGCTCGACTTTGGCGACTAATTAGTTTAACCAACAAAATGTCCTTGACAAAAACTCCTTTTTTAGAGGTTGTTTATGATGCTTGTCTGAATAAGCGAATATCAAAATGTGTGTCTGAATATTTTCTTTCGTTGTCGTCCTCCTTTTTATCCAGCAGCTGTTCCAATAAAATTCCACTTTAGACCTTTTATATATTCCTGCTGTCTATAGTAACTCCTTCAGCTTATTATTAATCCATTATTTTGCAACGTGCAGATGTTACCAGAATATATATCATGTTGAATGAAAGTAAATATTAAACAGGCGAAAATCTTATTTTTTCCAAATTTGCGCACCCTCAAAAAATTAGTGTTGCTCCCTCTCAAGGCCAAAAAAGGGGATTAAATAGAAGCTAACGCCCATTTAGAGAAAATCCCAGAGGTTAAGCTGTGCTTATAATTAGATTATGACATTAATAAGTCGCTTTAACAAATGCTCAAAATTTGCCAACCCCGCAAAGTGAGAGGGGAAAACGTTGATTTCTCTATACACTAGGATGTCGTGCCCCCTCTTCTTCTTCTCTTTGATTTGTCAACAGTTGCGAAATTGAATTTGTGCAGCGTTTAATATATAAATTGCAGCTATCAATGGGAAAAGAGCATTTGTTGGAGACATCGAGTGGCATTCATAAATCAAGTTGCAACCCCTTGTGGCAAGCACTTACCTCGCTGTATGTGCAACAAATTCAATTTCATTAGATAAAAAGCTTTCCTTAACCAATTTTTCCTCTTCTATTTTGCCTCTTCATCGCTCTCACTTTTTACACAATTGCACTCAATTTATATTGCATGCGATCTTTGATTCCTATAAACAGCTGCACACACACCCATCCACTGCCACGCCCCCTCTCCATTTTTGTCAAGCATTTGCAGTAATTTGCAATATTTTGTAAACGCTTTTCCATTTGTCGAGCCACCCTAAATTGTTTTTAATGGCCATTTGCACTTATAGAGAACTGCTAACTGCATCAAGGGGAATACAGCGTCTTTCGCCTCATATTTCGCCTACTCTCCTCCTGCCTCTAATGGCTTCATCATCTAACTTTACTTTCTGGCCAACAAGAGTTCTTCATGTTTTCCCCGTTTAATTTATGGGCTCAACTAAATGTTATAATAAATCGAAACAACTTAAACAAATATCAGTTGAGATGAACTCTTCGCACAACTGGGGGACAATTCGTTGTGTTCTTCTGCATCTTCTTCATCTTCTCTGTATGCTGGAAATTAATTTTCCCAGAGCCCAGCTATGCTGCTCGCTGGGGGTGCCGCAAGTGTTAAAAATGTAGTTAAGTCGATTCTTCAACAACAATTTGTTTGTTGTGAAATGCATAAAACTAGCCACAGGCAGTGCACATAACACGAAATCGATATAGTAGATGAGAAGAGAACGACGATAGAATACTCTTTAATATTATATACATCTCATGTATGTATTATAATAGTGCTAAACCTCTTATACCTAGCATGACACCATATACCATATACCCTATACCAAGCTCTCTTTCCATAGTATACCACAATTCATTTTATACTATTTCTTTTCATTCATTTTCATTCCAGTGTTTCCCGCGGTGTCTTTGTTTGGCGCTATTTTAAAATGTTTCTTTTATCTAGCCAAAGAGCTGATTCAAGTGCAGTCAGCAATTATGTTTATAAATGATTTGTTAGGGTGGTCTGCTCCCACCTATCTCTACCTCGTACACACCTCTTTCCTCTCCCTTTGTCTACGCCGCTCTTCATGCTGGTAATCCTTCATTCGCCGCATAAATATTTAAAGAATCATGTGTGAAAACACTAAAATTTACTTTAATTTCTGTCAAAGCCCTTGGGGCAATAAAACCGCATAGTTTAATATTTTTTTGTTTTACATGCCTATAAACGATATATTGGTAATATACGCATGTGTATAGCCCGTAGTAATTTTTTTATTATATTTTCTTTCATGTCCGTCGGCTAGATTCAACGGATTTTTAATTGCTATTCTGGCTTTTTGTTTATGTTCAAATGCTCGAATGTTTTTCCCTCTGTATGTGTATGCACCGCCTAATATCATAAATCATTTTGATTGTGTGCTGGAACCATCAGGCTTATGTTTATGCATAAAAGGGGCGTGCATATATTTTGAAAACGATTTTAAAACATTTTGGTTTGATTTATTTTCAGTTGCTTAACCAAAATGTTGTTAGTTTTCCAATAAAAAGCACAGAGAAAATAGTATGGAAAACACTTTTTTGATATGGACTCTAGATATTGTTGTTAGTTATCTAGCAAGGTCTTAACTTGTCTGTTCATAAGTCCCATTGTCTAGCCAAAAAACGTCCATCAAATTGAAGACTTTGATATCGAAGTTCTTATTATCTATAAGTCATTTATCAATTGGAGACAGAAAACTCTACAATAGGCTTGAGCTAACACAATTTCCATTAGGAGGGTGGACACAACAGAGCCAGGCAAGGGGCTGGGGAGGGCTGCCACATTTTCACATTTTTCACACGTTCTGTTACATATCAAATATACTAAATAGTTTTTTTTTCTTATTTTCGTTTCTTCATCTAGATAACGCCCACATTAGTTAACAAGAACTTTCGATTCGAGCTGCTACGAACTACGCGCTTTTTGTGCGGCAATAATAAACGATAAAAAACGATTTTCCAGCAACACAAACAATTATATGATGCATAAATTAGACACACTCCCGAGAGCTGAATAACTAATTTCCTGCTCGGCAATTACTAGCAGCAACAACGAGAAAAAGAACTCTACAACTAACTACCCGAGCTACACGCACTGAACATTAGATGGGGAGCAGTATTTAACTGTATACATACCCTAAGAGAGGGTACTCTAAATATGGCATGGAACCGGAGATGTTTATCTATAAATTTATATGTGTGGATTTCAGTTCAATGTGATCACTTTAATCGTTCATCTTTGATTCGTGCCACCAATAGTTCAATGGTTCTGTAGATCATGAACGACATTTACTTAGTTAAATTTTGTTAAAATCAAAGACATAATCTTGTTAAGTTCCATAATGTATGTGCCGAAATTCATTCCACTTTATGTTCAACCTTCCTTCACAATCAGCCGAACCACTGTATCAATTAGGTGTCAAATGACCATCCAATGGTCATACAGTTACCAAAATATCTTAGCCAATTTTGAGAGTTGCGAGCTTAACAATGTTTTTAATAATAACAGAAAAACTTAACATCAGTTAATACTTATATCACATATTTTCCATATCAGTCACTACTTCACTTAGCAAGAGCATTAACTTTTTGGTTTGGTTTTAAAATATCTTTCGTGTTTCTATTTAATTTGAGGCAGACGCTGCGTGCACTGCAAATGAGTTTGGGCTTTGGTTAATGCCTATGCATGATACATTTAAATGCTGGAAAAATGAAAATACTTCACCATTAAAAGGAAACGTGACAAAATGCGAGCGAGCGAGTGAGTGAGCGATAACCGAAGTGTGACCCGATTGAGTACAAACCACAAAGCGCGTAGAAGGTGAGATCGTCGCCGGGATCAATTTAGGGGTAGACAAGAGTATACAGCATATCTACTTTTTTTATTACATATTTACATTCCTACTTCAAAAAAACACAAATAAATCGTAATTGGCGTACGAGGGGCTTATTGTATTTTTATATTATGTGCGATAGAGCGCAGCAGCGAGTTGCAGTTCCTTTTTTATTCAATTTTCATGCTCATTAAATGAAAAGCGGAAAAACCATAGAGAAACCCAGTGGAAAACCCCAGAGCATGGCTAACGTGAAAAACGCATAGCGTGAAAAACCCTCGAAAGAGGGAAAAGGAAACTGCGGTTGATTTTGCCTCTGGTGTGCGCTGTTTGCCAAACCCGAGAAAGCGGAAGCACGTTGATCAAAATTTGTAGATAGCCGCTACGAGATAACATCTCTTGGCTGCTGTAGGTGCTGTTGATGCTGATGCTGATACGCTCTGCAGTACCAACAGCTGCTAAAAATCTTGAGGGCTTAGCTCTGACGAATTTCGCGATAAGTGGAGAGCGAGAGAGAGCGATCTTTGAGTTGATAAATGAAGAGCTAGTAACAAGTCGAAGTGGTTATTTATTATATGTACACACACATGAGTATGTCAGACAAGCTGCGGGCATTATCTTACAAGCATATGAAATGGGGACTGTGTTGTAAAAGATGCTGTCGTAGGCTACACATCTTTCACACTCGAGCTGCTCATTAGCGAGGGACTTGAGCAAGACGCAGGACTTTAACGCCTCTGTGACCCATTTTTCCGAGCACCGCCGAAAGAAATTCTTAATGATAAATGAACTACAAAACATGCGCACAAATCATATGTAATAGCTGCCAGGCAAAAACGGCTCTTGGCGTTTACAACAAATGTGTGACGATTTCTCAAAACAACAGCAACTAAGAAAGATGAGTCGACTGTAGCCGACGGCCCCAATTGCTGCGTAGCTATATAAATTTGACATTTGCATCTAGCGAAAGTAAAAAGAAGTAGGCTGAATGAAATTCTAGTTTTAAGTCGGGCTATAACAGTATATAGCAGTTGGCCACGACTCTCCATTGCCCACAACTTATTTACTCCCTCTACTAAGTGAACGCGTATGAAAATAATGCGTCTTCAAGCAGACTGCTACTACTACGCCCACATCTCTGTTAGTTTGCTACGCCTGCTAGGTGTCAGGGCCAAGCGAGAATGTCACACTTAACCCAACGTAAAAAAGATGAAACAAAAAATATTGTACGATAAAAAAGGGCACAAAACATGTAGCCGCATACTGTGAAACGCGACCTTTCAAGGTGCAGCGAGTCTGTCTGTTATATACTCGTATATATATGTCTGTAGAAATGAAGACATGTGCATTGAGACCTTATGCTCTGTATGCTCGTTATCCTTTTGCTCAACAGGCAGTTGGCTTGTGTTTTAGGAATTAATGTGCAAAGGGCGCGACCAGCTGCTGCCAGTCGAGAGCGAGCTGCATTTGAATATGTTTCAAGAAATTTGATCTTTTTTCATAGACAACAGGCTAGCCAAGGGCTCAGTTGAAGAGGAAGTAATTTTGTATATGGGCGCCGTATTTGTTTGGAATTAATGAAATTTAGACATGTCCTGTTTGATGTCCTCTCTCTAGCTCTCATAAGGGTAATCAGCGGAAATTGAGTTAGACTCTAAGGACATTATGACAGAGGCCATTAAGGGCTCGTGTTTGCCAGCAATAGAGGACTTTAGCGTAACATCAACATGTTTTCAGCTAAAGTTTTCAGTATTAGATTTGTGTTTGCATATGAATCGAAGCACCAGTTGACAAAGTTAAATAAGGTAAAGGAACACACATTTCTTTCTGAGTTGAGTTCCGTATGGGCACGTCACTCCTAATCTAATACCCTGTCACCGTAGTAGCACTAATATCTTAAGCCAACTACACCCGCATCCCTCTAATCGCATTGCCAACAAGGTAAACAAGATGCTGCACGGACGAGATGAAAAGACGTTGCTGAACAAAGGCGCGAAAGAGACCAACTGCAAAATCCTCTTAATGCGATTTTCAAGTGGAAAGCAATGTGCAATGTCCTTCAACAGAGCCAGCACATAAATATATATACAAGGCTGCGCCAGTAGGGTAACTATGTTAAAAACTGGCACAATGAGATGTGAAGCATGAAAAAGATGAGCTGAAGTTGAAATGGGAAATGGGAAAACAATGCCAAATGCCTGGCCGTCTGGACGAGCTGCCATTGTCTACGGTGAAGGATCTTGCGTGAGACCCAGACCCCGACCTAGACACGTGTACTTTTTTGCAATGTACTGAAATTTATAGTGCAGCATGGAGTTAATGACGTTGCAATTGAAAACAAACGAGAAATAATGAGTTTCATTTCGTTCTTTCCTTGAGAAGCGCTACCAAAGGACGCGCCATGTCGTCTATCAACCGCAACGTGCAGCAGGCAGAACGAATCAAAGTTGGACCGAGTCAATTCCCCCGTGACAGCTGTTTTTTCTTTACCTGTGTCCTTGTATCCTTGTATTCAATATCCTGGCACAATGGCCAATTTAAATGCGGTGCTGTCAGCAGGCAGTCTGACAATAGGGTCAGCAAATTAAAAGAAAATATAAATTCCATTTCATAAACGGAAATCGATGTCTAATGAAGTCCCTATATAGTAAGTATTCTCTATACTGACTGTCGAAGCGTCTATTTTCATTGATTTTGGATGATTGAGAGACAAATTTTAATTTAAATCCATCATTTGAAATAGTCGCTATGAAGTCGTCGCTTGGTTAATATAGTGTGCTATGAAAGTGATAAAGGGTATATTGGCTTAGTGTGATAAGCTAAACTCTATGTTTGACTTGCTACATGGAACTTATTCCAATGATATTTCATGAACTAAAATTGAATACAATAAAATTTAATTAGAGTATAATTGAGTATTTTTATAGTCCGCTTAGCATGATACTCATTTCAAAAATCATAAGTGAAGTATATTGGCTTACTGCTTAGTTAAATAACAATTCTTAAAGTGAAAGACCATAATGGCCAGTTTATGCTCCTTTTTCTATTTTGATTGTGGTCCATTGGTAAATTTTGAACAGGGTATGCGTCTAACAGGAACACCCTATTTCTGCCACATTCCTGACTTTATTCATTGTTATTTTTGGAAACACAACAAAACTTTTAGCCTAACCGACAGCTGTCATAAGCAGTGAGCGACAGAGTTGTCAGAGCTCTTGTCTGTCGTGTGTTGTGTGTGTGGCGTATCTTTCAGATACAAAGCAGACCAATTAAGCCCCGCCCCCACGACTAGCAGCGACTCCCACATACCCTTAACCGCTTGACTGGCTGGTAAAAGTATTTTCGTATTTGTGTTTATTTTGGTAATTCAACGCATCAATTTAACCCCTTTTTTCTGTGCGCGCGCGTTGATGTCTTTTAAATGTGAGCGTTGCTTATGTAAATATTTTCTTGTCGCTCAGTCAGACCCTCAGCTCGGAGGGATGTATGGTTGCGGCTCATCTGTAGATGTATCTGCAGCTGTATCTGTATTTGCATAACTGCAAGCCCGCATCTAAGCGGGCCGACCCCTTTGGCGAGCACTTCGTCTGCTGTTTGCTTAGCTCGGCGCCAGTCTCAATTACTTTATTGATATTGCCATCAAAATAATTGACAATCTTTTGTTGCCTTTTTCCCTATTCGATTGGCGAATTCTAGAAAAAATTGTAGAGTCTTTTGCAGCTCTGTAGAAGCCTGATTGATGCCTCTCAATTCAATTGTCAGCGGTACGTAATCAACTTGTCTTATGCAAGGCAGAACAATGCAATTCTGTATTTTGCTGCAATCAATTGAGCAATTGAAAAGTAGCAAACGTCAGAGAAAAATAATTTGGAAAATTTTGGAATTAAAGTCAAAGCATAAGCTTACTTCCAGAATTCAACCACTATTATGAAATAGATCGAAACGCAGCTAACTACAAAACTAGGATATATAAATCAAAGCAGAAAAAAAAACACAAACTGAGAGAAGAAACTACAAAGCGCTGCCAGCATTTGGTATATAAATTATGATTAGGACTATTATCAAAGCATCAGCCAAGCTATAATGGAGAAGAGTTTGAGTGTATGTATGTATGTCTGTGTGTATTTGTGTGGAAAAACGACATGAAAAATTGTCATTAGGCAAACGACAAAAGACAGCCAAAAAAGTAGCCAAAGCCAAAAGAAGTTAAGAGCAAAACTTGGCTGCGGCTTTTCCACCAGACCACAAAAATGCCAAAAACATACTTGAGAGAGTGTGTGAGTATATGTATGTGTATGTGTGTGTACGTATGTGCATGGGGTGTGGAGACGAGCTCATAAATCATATGCCAGTATGCCGACGACTACGCACTCGACGCAAGGACAAATGTTGATGATGACAAAGCGCCATTAAAGGCACATTTACACCAGATCCCGCTTCGTCCTTTCGTCCTCATCCCGATCCTTTTCCTCCTCTCTATCTAGCACCTACTCCAAAAGGCGTCAATTGACATAAATCAAACGCGACATTCCTCTTATTATTTGCCGATTTTCCACGATAAACTTTCCAATTCTATTTGTGAGTTTCTCCATGCTTGGCAAATAAAGATTTGTGGTCCTAGCCGAAAAGTTTGACAATGCCAATTGATTGGAAAAGTCGAAAGTAGCAAATATTTAAATGTGAATAAGTAAAAAAGTACGATTTAGATGTTTATAAGTTGGTATGATATGCAGAGATTATGGACGAGTTAGGGAATGGTAAATTACACATAGCTTATGTTACGTGAATTTTATACTATTTCTACTGTTTAGCCTTGTAGCTCCTACTTCATATTAGTTCTTCTATTTCTCTTGCTATTTCTGTGCAATATGTGCAATGCAATACAACAAAATTTCTCGATAAGTAAGACTTAGAGAAAAAAAAATAAAAGAAAACAGCTTGTTCCTGTCTTCACCCATATATGTCGTTCGTGGAGTTTGTTATATAAAAATTTATAATTTTCCCTATTGTTACTAATATGATATCCAAACTCAACTTGGTTATTGTGTAATATATTAAATTCTTATTAATATGTGTGTGTCCTCTGACAACAGAAAATATTGTGTGGCCATCAAAGCGGCCGCTCGCTACTCGGAAAAGCAAGCAATTAGAAATGCTATTAGCGGCCAACGCCCCCTATTTAGAGCCACGTCCACACCTGCAGGTACATAGGAGATAGAGGCAAAAATTTGTGGTCCTTTTATATAATCTTACTTTTTCCTTAATAAGCGAATTGCGCTCCTCTTAGGGTTCTGCCACACGCTTCAATTACGCTTTTCATAATTTCCCACGTCGAGAAATTTATTGGTTTTGATGTCTGGCCGTTCTTAGCAGGTCGCCAGCTAAGCATCAACGACTTCCGCTCCATTGGCTCAGCTGCCTCCGAGCCAAGCTGTGGGCGTTATCCTGCTGCTGCTGCTGTCAATGTCCAGCTGTGCCTAAGACTTACGCTGTGGTCTGCCGTTAATTGAACAGCATTTATCTTGAATTATTAAATTGATTTTTATTCATTTTTAATGTTTTTTTTTTTACTCTTGCAAGTGACATTTTTCGTAAGTTTCTTAATGGCTTTTCATTTAAAGCTTAGGCCGGGTTTTTCGTTGCTGGCTCCCCAAGGACCAAAAGTTTTTGTGTATTTAAGCTGTCAGCTCTTGGCAGCTGCTACTAAGCTTGTCCATTAGCCAGCTGACATTTTGGGCAGTGGGGCATTTTAAACTCTACATGTGGCATATGCCACCGCATGAGTCATCAATCAGTTCTATTAGATAACCACCAAGAACTTTTCACAGTCTGTCTGATGCATGCAACCCTTAGCGATTCCTTGCTGCATTATTGTGCAATTTTGCGCTTGGCCACACACCGACAGGCACACTCACACATATTGTATCTATGCTCACGCACAGCAATAACAATTCAACGCTTCTTATTGTTAAGTTGCGCCTTTGCATGACAGGACAACATTTGACTCAAGTCCTGCCTCGTGCTTCGGCAAACTGCCAAATTGAACTTTACATAAACCTAATTTCTCAGCACTTAAAATCTAAATGGAATTATCATTATGAAAACGCAGCAGAAATGAGACTCGAGGCGAGGTTTCACACCGTAAACTGAAACCATTGTCCAACCCTCGGGTCTGTCACCCCAGGTCTAAGTCCTTATGCTGCGGGGGCGGACGCGTGCCGAAATGAAAACGTCATGTTTTTGAATAAAACTTTTGAATTATGATGTTGTGTCACACTCAGTGTTGTTGTTGTCGTTGCTGTTGCTGTTTGCTGTTGTGCTGCCGCACAGCTCATCTGCGCCCATTGGCATTGGGCATTAAATTAATTCAAAACTCTGTTAGGACACGCGCGCGCACGGCAACTTTTTGTCTGATTGCCAAAATATGTGTAAAGCAACGAAAATTGATGAAAGCCTGATAGTAGCTTGATGTGAAAATGTAACAAAAGCAAAACGAATGAAAAAAATGAAAGAAAAGGAAAACCCGCAGAGCTGAAAGCCCTGACGACATGTTGCCAAAGTCCTTGGGGATCTCTGCGGCTTAAGGTCGAATGCAACAGAGGGTCAGGCAGATACTTTTTGCATCTCCCTCTCTATGCCTTTGTAATGTACTTTCACGTGCTTTCAATATCGTATTTATTATTATTATTGCGGATATCCTATAAATAAGAGGGTATATTAGGCAGAATATAGAATATGCCACGAAGTAATATAGCTCATGAGCGTTAAAATATTTTTTCGTTGAGCAGAATTCAAATAGCCTAAGAAAAAATTTCTCTACGCAAATTCTAAATAGTATTTAAATTTAGTATTATTTTTTTGGCTTGTCAAATTTCTTTTCCTTAGTATTCCATAGGTTTATTACTTTCCAGCCAGCCATTTACTATAAATTTTATTTAGTTCGACTGACGCATTTATGGCAGTCAAATAGGCAGGTCCCTCTTAGTTCTCCCCTCTCTCTGAACACTCTTTCCACTTTAGCAATGCTTCACCCCGCGCAGCTAGATATTGTCGGCTAGCCACCCTTGCCTTTGCATTTTGTCTTTTACAAATTGGTTTTCGTGTTCAACACACATCTATTTTAGCCGGTCTGCATAATCACAGGACACACTATACAGTGAGGCGAGGGGTCTAGTAGTTGGGGTTTCTGGACACTCGACGTGATCTCGGCGCTTTCTATTTTTATGTAGCATGTCCAAAGTCTGTCCGTTGCTTGTTTGCTTTAGCTGATAAGGCACGTGGCCTCATTTATCAAGCGAGTCGCGCGACTAGTTGCAACAAGCGGCATGCAACTAAGTATAGATTTTGAATGTTGCCAAATTGCTGCCCAAGTATCGAAATACC
Source organism: Drosophila mettleri (assembly GCA_035047625.1). NCBI lineage: Eukaryota > Metazoa > Arthropoda > Insecta > Diptera > Drosophilidae > Drosophila > Drosophila mettleri. Next base: position 230,454 of record JAWNPI010000103.1, on the reverse strand, counting down.
TAGGTCGAAGGGGTTGCTTTCCTCCTGTATTCTGTGGGGGTTTCCGCCGCACTTGGGCGATTAATTCTCTTTGTAGGAAGTACGTAAGGTTCCCCCTCTGCCTTTTCCCCTGTTGTGCTCAGTGCGTGGCATGCTCTACACGTAATTACTGTTATTATAATTTGTGTTGAGTGCTGCCCTATGCAATCTACATTGCACTATTTTAGCAGGCCATAGATGCCCTTACCCTCTGCCTCTGCTTCCCCGCCTTGCGCTTGTTGTTTTTCAGTTGACCGATTCAGCAACCCTGTGCCAGGTTGTCATAGAAGCCAAATCTTCCTGGAGCTTGTTATAAAAATGAAAACGATACCTTGGCGATGTTTATCTCACGGTATTAATACTCTGTTTTGTAAGCGCTTAGGAAGTACTTTGGCTCCTTGCTTTGCTTAATTTGCCGTCGGAAAATCCCTAAAATAAGCAGGCAAAATGGATTGAATGATATTCACATTCTTAAAATATTTAAAAACATTCAAGCCTTGGATATAGATATTTTATGCACTTTCTGATAAATAGTTATTTTCCATTACTGCTACACATCAAACAGAGTATCACACCGTCTGTTGCAATCGGCTGCAGCCATAGCATGGCAACTATTTATTTCATTTCATCAGAGATTATATCATTGCCCATGGCCCTTGATGAGCTGTCCAATTTGCCCAGCTTAGTTCGCCTCAGTTACTGATCAGCTTTCGTGACTCCGCCTACGTCACTCTGTCGGCCACTTGAGCTGCACGTAATTAATCATCATTCAGCAGTTATCAGAATCAAATGCGCCCCCAAGCATTGCTCCACAATTGGCCCCCTTGCAATTGTGAGCGAGACTGAGCAAACAAATTGTGTTTAAGCGCACTTGAAAAAGATGCTTAAATAAATTCACAATTTGTCTCAAGTGCGTTTTTGTCATTTTCATGCCAGAGCTAGACTCGACAAAAACGAACGAGCAGGCAGACAATGGAGCATCAAGACGGAATGGAATGCAGTACTTATCCACAATGGAATCAGCAGTCATGATTGAAGACAACACGCTCGAGTGTGGTCCCCATTCAGTGGGAGGTCTCATGGTCAGCAGCTACAGCACAGCAGAGCAGAGTAAAAGTCGCCCATCTCTTAATTCCATCATTCTCAATATGTTTGCTGATTGATAAGATGAACCCAGCTTACATGCATATGCACATGCACATTTAGTATACGTCATGATTGAATATACTATGTTAAAGCGTGTGTGGTCGTAGCTGATAGACAAGACCTAGCCCTGGAGAGCACCACTGTATGCCATTGCACTTTTGGCCATTCTCAATATGTTCATTGATTGATAAGACCAACCCAGCTCACATGCACATGCATTTTGCATAATGTGATAGCCTCAACCCTGCTTCAGTCCCAGTTTAAAAACTGTTCCATTTGGTTGGCCCGCTAATCCTCTGCGCCTGTCATAAACATTGACATTGATGTTGATGTTGCTGTTGATGTTGATGTGGATGTTTGCTACTTCGGCTACTGCTGCTGTTGCTACTGTTAGCTCTGTATGAGAGTGACAAGTGGGCGTGCCGGCCAACTACCCGAGTAACCCCGTCGCTGGTGCTCTCTAGCGTTACGCTCCACAAAACCCATACTCTCGTACTTATTCCGGCTTATGCCCCTTTAACGAGTGTATTCGGCATTCAAGCAGACAGTTGACATTCATTTGAAACGTTTGCCCGTGCTATGAGCCCCGCTACCCTTTTCAGAAGCCACATTCTACCCACATTGAGCGCCTGGCTCTGACTCTGTCTCTGCTTCTGCCTCTGCCTTTGCCGCTGTCTCTGACTCGTTGTCCGTTGAGTCGTAACCGCAGCGGCAACTGCGGCGCATGTCAATCATTAAACTGTCATTTTCAGTCGATTTAACTAGCATTAAAAATCGTACACAATTGCCAGGATTTATGCGATGTGCGCAAACTGTCATAAATTTGGCTGAGTGCTCCCAGTTGGACATACACAGCAATGCCCACGCTTCACGTCCCACACTCCGCTGCTTTAGCTGTCCTAATTTTTTATGGCCTGCAAACTAATTTTTATTAATTCGCCTCGCCCTTCTGCCTTCACGTCGCCTTTAGTTAATTCCTCATCTAAGCCCACAAATTTATTTTAATACATGAGAAAACAAGAAGAATGTCTATGATTCAGCATTGAGCTTTGCTGGACCTAAGAACATGTTTTAAAAAAATATAGCTCATGTATACTCTTTAAGCTTTGCGAGTGGGGTATATGAAATAACAGTTTGTCTCTAACATATATTCGACTGCAATTGGACACACATTTACAATGCAATCATTGGATTTTCTAAAGAATATATTCATTTTATATAGTAGTATTGATTATATTCTGTTAAAATAGGGAATAAAATACTTTCTTGAAAATATATATATATATATATATATATACATCTTTAATTTTCATCTTTAGCAATCTCTGCTTAATTTTCAGAGAGCACGCATTTAAAATGATTGCCGGAACAGGCGGCAATCCTGCTGACGGACCCGCAACGATTTTCAGATTCCTTGCGGGGTCGTAAGGTTTTTGTACGTCCTGAGCCTAGTTCCAGAGCTATGCTTTATTTGCCTAGCAGGCACTTTTTTCTTTCTGCTGTGCCACTGCCCAAAAATTATGGAAATTTATTAATCACATAAATTTAAAGCGTAATGTCCTGGCTAGGCCGCGGGTCGTTAGCTCGCCCGCTTCAACTGCCACTCCCGCTGCGATTTCCCCTCTTTGCACACTGGCGCTAATGTGTCCCATGTTGAAATTGTCCTCGACGCGGAGAAATGCATAAAAATTGCGTTAGGGGCAAAAGTTTTATTTTCACGTTTCTATCCTGGGGAGTGGCGGCAGAGACGGAAGACAGGCGCTGGTGGCTGCCTTAAATAAACTTTGCGGTCCTTTTGATTTTTACAAGCAGAAACAATTTTAGACGCTGTTGACGCGTAGACAAATATTTTTGTTCAAATTGTTTGAAAGTGATTTTTGTTTTCGTTTTTTTACAGAATGGAAGATGTTGCATATACAAATTTATTTACAGGTGCCCAAGTAGAGGGACAAGTTAAATTGTTACAATTTTGTTATCTCTAGCTAGCTTTTGCCAACATAGTAAAGAAAGCGGGCAGGAAAGCTTTTTATCTATTTACAAATCGTGCAAGTGACTATAAAACTTCGGAGTTTAATCAAATCAAAAGCATTACCTAAATAGAGGGAGAGAGAGGGCGAAACATATGTATTCATATTGTCTGATGTGGAAAATACTACTTACTTCAAAGCAGTTGGTTGGATCAAAACGTTAATCGAAGAAACAGCCAATGTCTGATAAAACTTGTATGCTCAATACTCAAATCTCTTATCTACTGCAGCCAGTTTCTAAAGCTCCCTTACTTTGAGGATATTCTGACAAAAGTGAACCCTTTATTGGCGCGTCAAGCACAAAAAGTGTGCTTAAAACAAGCGCTAAATTCGTCGCTTGTGCAATGAAATCCCAACAAAGTGCCAACATGTGTTGCACTTAACCGAAAAGAGCAGCTGGAGCAGAGGGACAAGGGCCACAGCAAAGGGCAAGTGCAAACCGCTTCAGCTTCTCGCATAATGCAGCCAACACGCGTGTTTGATAAGCCTTTCAACGACAAGACTATGGGAAACGCACCCTAGAAAACCCAAAAAAATGAAGAGAAAACCGACAAAATTTGCAAAAGAAGCACGTGAGGTGGGAATAAGGGGCAAAGAGGGGAAGGGGGGCGGGTGGAGATGTCGGCGTGCTGACATTTAAAGTAGCTGCCAGCAGTTGAAGTGACAAAACTAAAGATAGGACTCAATCACGTGTAGCTGCCACTGACAATCACTGACGGTTAGGGGAAGGGAGAATACGTCCACACGGCAGAATAGAAAATCAATTTCCACGTTTTTTCCCATTGGCTGCGGCTAACTGAGAGTGTGTGTTGGGGATAAAAGACATGCAAGCAGTTGCTTTGAATTTCATATGACAACGTCAGCAGAGAGAGGGAGGAGAGAGATATAGAGTGAGAGAAGCGGAGCTTGGTGAATGAAGACTGACATGCAGACGGCAGACGACAGAGGAAGGTACATGGAGACAAAGAAGGTGTCACTAACAGGATAAATGTGAAAAACAGCGACAGGAAAAAGAGCTGCCAGGCAGAAGGCAGCAAAAGCAGTAGTGAGATAAGTAGGAAGAGGTAGCCAGTCGGGCATTAGCAAAAGCTCTCTCTTTCTCTGCCCCGCAGAGACTGTGAGTTTTTTGAGCTTGTTTATCGTGTCACAGGATTGGCAGCATAAAGCAGCCTTGTCATTTGTAGAGCAGAATAAATAACAGCAAGACGGAACAGCAAAAGCGGCAACTATCGCCACAACGACGGCAGCAACAGTTGCAACTGAGCTGTTATCAAGATAATACAAAGTAAAACTCCCGTTGCTCTGGCAACTTGCTACAGCACTTAACGACTCTATTTGCTCAACTTGTGCATAGGTAAATGCAGCAGCCGCTTGCCTGCCTCTGACAGACGCATAAGCAGGCATACAGACAGACAGACAGCGAGACAAACAAATACACACACGACCAAACAGAGCCGAGCCCAACGAAGAACAAACCAAAACACGTGAAAATATTTTAAAACAACTCATAGATACCCTGTTTATTGTTGATTTACCTTTCTTAGACTGTGCTCGCAGTATTCAGTCAGTGAGTAACTGAAATAGTAAGGACACTCAGAAGAATCACTAGAAGCCTTACAGAATGCGATCAAATATTAAATATTAAAAGTTTCTCAACTGTAGCCGTGGTAACCGCAACAAATGCTGCAACTGTATATATGTACCTAATATGCAATCAATATACCCCATTAGTATGTTTCATATAAAACATAACAAACCGAAACTAACCACAGAAAGATCTTAGAGTTGGGTCCGATAAGCGCACCGCTAAAGCAGAAGCTGCAAGTCGACAGTTTCAGCTGATGGCAAACATCACGTGTAGTCACCGAGTGTGTGTGCAGGTGGAACTCTGTCTATGTTGTCGCTGCAAAAACAATGCTATACTTGACAACAATAACAGCAACAAGAGCAGCACCAGCGCCAGCAGCCTCAACATGCATCACATACATTTGCAGTTGTATTTTGTTTGTTTTAAGCTGCGACTTTACACAAAAGTCAACAAAACAACGGTGTGTGTGTGTGTGTATTTAAGGCGGATATGACCACGGTTATCGAAAGTTTTTCCTGGTAGTCCACTCGCACGCTGTTGGCAAAAAGTCATAAAACTGAAATTGTTCCTAAAATGACAGCAGCTGGAAATTAAGTTCTTGACTTTTATGTGCACCGCACTTCCGAATTATTGATATGAGCTTCGTCGTGGAATTGAATTGGATTCCCATACAGGACTTGCTTGTGCGCTATCTCTTATTGAGCTGTTTGTTGAGGTGAAAGTGTGGCAGGTAATATTCGAATTTAACAAGGCGCCTGCAGCTCGAATGTCTTTCGATTTATATTCTTAAATTGTTTTAGGAAATGGTTTGTGCAATAAAGGTTGAGAGCTTTAAGATTATCTAGAAAATTATTGAAAATATTGCGATGCGTCTGGTTAAACATTTAATGTTGTGAGACAGTTTCCAGGAACTTATGTGGTTAGTGACTCATTTAGTGGCCCTTACTTTAGCTATTACATAATTTCTCTAGCATTAACTGTCTTAAGTTAAGCACGGTTTCTTCTTAGCATTTCGTTTGTCTATTATTTTCTTACATATTTTTCTCCCCTCATTGGCTTCTTTCCATTTTACAATATTGTCACAACTCCATCAACAGCTTTTGGCATCTAATTGACCTGCATCCGTTTACAGTTTGCACCACATTGTGTGGGTGCTATGTTTTGTAATTTGCTTCTACGACAGACGACACATTCGAAACGAGTCGAACAGATCGTAATCATATTTGAAATAATGTCACACTTCAATTACTGTCAACAGCCGCGTATTTTATTATTAATTCTCTGTAAGACAGCTGCCAGACACATGCGAACGTGTGACTGTCTCGCCCCGCCCCCTCTCCATCTTTTTAAAACGCCACACGTTTTGCATTAGAAATGCTTTGAACTGTGGCTAAGAGCGGAATGTATAGAAAATAATCAGCATGTGGCTTGCGTCAGTGTGTCTAGTGTGAAGCATTAAATCCAAAAATGTCAAGCTGCGCGCCTGCGCATATACATATACATGTACATATATAGAAGATTATTTTTATATAGTTAATTCATTTCGAGTCGAGCTAGGCGACGCATATGGCAGAGCTGAAAGTCAGAGGTTAGCAGCCGGCATACCTGGTCAGCGGGTGGCAAACGCCCCTTGCATCTCCGACACTCAACGGCGTGAATTCTGGTTAATTACATAGAACATGGGCAGCAGGCTTTTGCTTTTGAAGTGGCACCCGCAGTGAGTATTTGTATTGCTTTTCAATTGGAACTCGATTGCGAAACAATGCCCAATGCTCACTGACAAGGCACTTGAAATTCTTTTATGTGTTCTAGTTGCCTTCCAAGAAGCAATAACTAAATGGGTTTTCACCTTCCTCACACACAGACACGCAGTCTGTGTTATTTCGCTTCCTTTGACCAGCATCAGTTGTATGCCGCAATGCTTCGGTAACATTGCCACGCCCCCACATTACGCCATCTATAGCAACTATGCGGGCTTGGATGTCCATTAAGTTTTAGCGCTCCAAAAATTTGCTACGCTTGGGTAGAATCAAAAAATAATTGATTTCCAATACAAAAAAAAACAACTCAATTAAGTTTCCTTCAGCAAAAACTTCATAATACTTAATTGCAGCCTAAACACCAGGCAAATCCTCCCTCAAGATAGAAACGCAGAGGGGGAGGTTGGCCTGAGCCCCTATCTGGTGTTATGCTTCAATTAAAGCAGCGTTTGATCCCGGAAAGCATATGCCAGCCAATTGATAAGCAATTTTCCAATTCGCTAACAATTTACATTTTAATAGAAAAGAAAATCTATACAAAAAAACAAAAAGGAAAAAAGAAGAGAAAAATAGAAAAAATGCGAAGGAAAAGCTGACGAAAATATGAAAAGCCGCTCATGTAACGCACCAAAAAATTCAATATAAAAATTCAAATCATTCAATTATCTGTGGCTCAGCAAATTGGAGCGTATACCATCCAAGGGCGTGGCGTGCGAAAAGAAGAAAAGTTCGAATCAATTTGGCAATTGAATTTAGGGAGGGTCCAAACCAGGGGAGGTGTATGGGGGGCGCCCAGGAAACATGCGACTTAAATAAGTAAAATAAATTGCCGTTTATCAGAAAACAAATCAAATTTCCGTTTGCAACTGAGAAACGAAGGAATTCCAATCGTTTTGTTTGATAAAAAAATTTGTTGAAGTTGGCAAAGAGCTGGAGCACAGGTATTTTAAATTTATTTATTTCATTTTATTGAACTGAAACAATAATATTCTTATATTCGAATATTGACAAGTAAGCGTGCTGCAGTAAGCAGTGAAGCACTTTAGGATATGTGCAATGGTATTTTCAATTTAAGGACTGTTTTTTAATATATGTATATGTTATATATTTTGAAATTATACAGTTTATATCAGTTCCTACCTTTAAGACAGTCTTCTTTCCCATCGGAATGGACAACAAAATATTTAATGCCAGCATCAGCCGCGTAGATTCCATTAAATTTTTGTCATTTCATCTGCTGTTGATGCTGCTCGCGAACATCGTTTACAAAAAACATTTTTTGCAATGTGGCCTGAGAAAAAATCCATTTTCAATTTACAGCCATTAAATTGGAGCACAACCTGCAGGCAGCAACATAAAATATACAAAAAAAAATCGCCTTTAAACAATGCGCTCAAAAAACAATAAAATGTATTGCATATAAAAAGAAAATTGCAGGCGACAGTGCAAAATAAAAGCAAGATGAAACAATTTTCAATGATAAGTCAAAGATTGAATGCTCTCTTAGAAGGAATTTGACTGCACGATCTATACAAAGTAATATTTCTATAGTATTTTGTGCGCTGGCTTACGGCAAATTGAATGAAAAATGAGCGCTAAGAGTTAGCTAAACATTTTATATTAGTTTATTTCATATTAGTTGAAATTTCTATAATTAATTTATACGAACATCGAATAGCAGACAAATACAAATTATAGTAAGGTCATCGAATAGATTCCACTTTGTTGAATCTTCCCATTTGCACTGCTCAAAAATGAAATCAAATCTTATTCGAAATTATGTAATACATATTTGATGACAATACTAAAGTACCTTATGCTACAACAAACTGAAATCACGAGAGCATCTAGTTGTCGCTTTTATTAGCTTTCTATACGTGCGCACGTACGAGTTGTTATATGTATCTATGAGATGCGATATCAATTTGGATAGCTGCGCATTGAGTTACACATGACTGGCAGGTAAATACGAGGCAGCTATTGTTCTATTCATATGTCTCTCTTTTACTCTCCGTATGTTTAATGAGCTACTCGTGTGGCAATCAAAGCCGCCGCTGTCGCTCTTGGGTTCCATCTCTGTATCTTATAGTTGTATCTTTGCGTATTTAGCGCTTGGCTGAATGCCCTTTTACGATGTGCATGGTTACAGTTGTTGGACAGCTGTTTACAGCTTGTTACTGGACTAAAGTTGCTGTCACGCCCACGCAACAAGCAACAGCTCACAAGAGGGTGCTTGCTCGTGCGGTTTTGCTTCTATCCATTAATGCACTAAGCATCCAAACAGAAGACCGCAACAGGCAACACGCAGCAGCAGCAGAAGTAGCCGCAGCAACAGGCAAAGTCCAGAGATACCTTGTGGGTGTGATGAGGGTGCGTCTGCAGTAGCCCAATATCTGTATCTATGTGTCTTTGTATCCTCACAGCCGGCAACTGAGTCCCAGCTTAATGCGCTTGCATAAACAATGCGCATGCAAACCCGAACTACAACTGTATCCGTGTCTGCAACAGTAAGTGTTAATGTATCTGTAACTGTAACAGTAACCGTATCTGTGACCGTATCTGTATCTATAGCTGTATCTGTAAGTACATCTGAAACTTTGTATCGCTAAGCGGATTTGCTGTAATGTCATTCAGTTGGTTCTCAACTTTGGTAGCTAAAACACAACTCAATGCTAAACTCTGCCATAATTAGATAAATGATCTGGCATTGAGTTTGCCATTTAAATAAATAGTTCAAAGGTTGCCGCTGGCAGCAGCTGTAAATCAAAATCACAATTTCATTAAGTTTAAAGCAATTTGAAATGAAAACCTCTGGGGTCGAGCCAAATTACAAAGAAATCAAGTTGTCACGACAACGTCAGCCGCCCCTGACTTCGTCAAAAGCCAAAGTCAAGCCCGTCACATATGGCTGCCCATGGGAACAGGAGGCAGCAGCAAGACAGCAGCAAATAGGTCCGTCCATGCTGCCTGTTGGTTGGCAACCACCAGTTGCACAGCCAAGTAAACAACAGTTATCCTGGAAATGTGCTTCGTCCAGCGCATGCGTCCTGGTGGATGCCAAGTTTCCCGAGCCCCAAGTTTCGCTTTACAATCAAAATGCCAGCACAGTAGAATTTCAGCAAACAGTTCCTTGCGCGCTTTCAACTTGTACGGTTGACCAGGTCCCAGTACAAAGCATTTGCTTAAAAGTATCTTTTAACTTCATGCGTATCTTTAGCGCGTCAAAGTGTCACAAAGCAAGACCTCAACTAAAAAAAACTAAAAAAAAAAATAAACAATTTTCATTGTCGGGTGGCAAATTGGCTCACCGGCAGGAGAAAGTGCTTCATTTTGTGGCTGAGTACTAATTTTATGGTCAGCCAGCCAGCGACTGATAACGACGATAAGAAATGTGGCCAAATCAAGTGCCGCTCGTAAAAATTTGGCGCGCCAAGTGTTGAAATTTATGCGCCATTCGCAATTCGCTATTCCCAATCTCAATCGTAATTGAATTTTATGCTAAAACTTTGGCCAGATAGCCAAGAAAACAAAAAAGAAACGTTTGCATTTTGTGGGCCGATAACGTTCAAGCACTGGCCACGGCACTTCTCACCCGATAAACAAGGGCGAGAAGTGAGAAAAATCTGAATTTTATTACAGGTAAATTTATGCCAACGATTTGTATTTACTTTCCTCGACTAAAAAGTGTCAAGAAATTCCTTTGTGATCTACAATCTTAACAAAAGTGTGTATATCTACGCCAAAGAGCTCTTATAAATAGCCTAGATAGATTATATACCATATATATATTTATTGCCTGCTGTTAATTCTTTAGCAGTTGCTAAAGGAACAAAAATAATAAAAACATTTTCTACCGTGCAGCAAGATATAAACAGCTTCAGATTTGCCTAATTTTATTTTAGTATTTTCTTTAGATATAATTTTTTTCAATTAGTATAAATACGTTGATAATATACAATAGTCTATCCTGTTATCTCGGTTTAATGTAAATAATATTTTGAGTAAATAATATTAAGAGTGAAATTTTATTGAGTTATAAATTTCTATTCAGGACCTTACGACTGTAAACTATAATAATATTTCAATATATCAGGATTGGTAAATGTCGTGTTTCTTTGCTAAAAGCTCTTAAAAGTAAATTTATTCATATATAAGTTCTTAATGAATTGTCTGTCAGGAAATATGATCCTCTGTATCTATCAGTTTTTGCTAATTGGGACTTACCCAAAGCTCACTGAATATTATTTGAAGTCAAAATTAGTTTACGGTTTATTAAGGCCCTTTTTCAACATTTATTTTGCATTTATTTTAATCACAGCAAGTTCAGCGACCTTGATTTTCTATCATGCATCTTGAGAAATGAATCATTGAAAACCGTTGTTTATGCAGCATCTCATTATGCAAACATGCCAAAGTCAGCTGCAGTTGCAACATTTCCTTGTTTTCTCTCACACTTCGTCTTATGCGTCGCCTCCTGTGGTCTCTGTCAACTGGCTTGTCGTCACCCTGGCTGACACTTTGGTTGACATTTAGCGCTGCGCCTGCCGCATATTAAAACACATCGAAATGCATCGCAAAGTTCGCAGCTTGTGCGCGAAGGAAAACTCGGCAAAAGTGTTCCAGTTGTTGCTTAAAGTTTACATCAGCTACTTTGGGGACTCTTCACGACCCGAGTAGCGGGCGCCTGGAGACGGGGCAAGGATTTCCGTTGTTGAGCTGTCAACATGTTTTGAGTCAACTGCTACAGTTTGTGAGAGAGTTAAATATTTGTGCCTTGTTTTATATGCAACTGGCATTGTGGCATAAGTTGAAAACCGAACGGGAGTCGTTACTGCCAGCTGCGTCATTTCTTTTTTTTTTAGTAGTTACTGATCCAATTTATGCACCGAGAGATGTTCAATCCGTAATACATAAACTTTGCTCTGCTGCAAAAATCAGAGGAATATATATGTCTGAAGATTCCTAAACCTAAAAAAAAATGACTCTTCAATTCATCATATTTCTTACTCTCACTAAGGTATCATTCATCTAGCGTAAACTTGGCCGAATTGCAAATTGCAACTGATATTGTAGATAGAAGTCAACCGCAGGAATGGGACGGACAGGGGGCGGATTGCTGGCAACCGAGGTTTGTAACTGTCGTCAAGGGGAAACGTCAGTGGTTGAGCAAAAGGAAATGTCAACGTGGTTTTTCGACAGCCACTGCCAAAGGGCGGGGAGTGAAGTGTGCCAGACAACGGCGACAGGTGTTGCCTGTCAGCTGCAAGGGAAAACCAGCATGTCTTCCTTTCAATTCCCCCTCTGAAGGAGTACTGCATTGGGTACTGCCTTGCCTCCGCTTTTGGCCAACCCCGCTATAAATGGTGTCAAGTTAATCAGCGCGCGACAGTTTCTGTTTTCTTTTCATTTTTGCATGCAGCTTGTGGAGCTTTTTAGCCTTTGAAAAGCAAAAATTTCACGGCTCCTACTCGAGCAAACTTTGCCATAGAAACCGTTAATAAGGTGTAAAAAAGGGGTGGAAGAACAAAAACGTTTCATAAAAATAGCGGTTGCTTGCATAGCTACGATAGGTAAAACATTATTTTCGCTGTTGATGTTGCTGTTGCTGCTCTTGGCCATGACTTTGCTTTGAGTAGCAAGCAGCAACTGCAATAGCAACTGCACAAATTTGTCGTTGCTTAAAAATGAAAATCTCGTATGAAGCATTTAAGCAGGACGCTTCTTATTCACGCACACACACACTTAACAATTTACACTTTTGCTGCAGTTTCTCGATGTGTGTGTGCGTGTATACATTGGCAACAGGGAATCGCTTTTAAGCCTTGCCTTCTTTTGTTTCTCTCCGTTGCTTTTGCTTCAGATCGCCCACCTGCTGCGTTGCCTTTTAATCGCTAGAGCCACTGCCTCGGCGTTGACATTTTCATTCATCGTCTTGGCAACCGTAATTAAAATCGTTTTAATTTACTTCTGCAGCACAAACACACACACGTCTCTACACATATGCAGACAGTAACTCGCCCACACACATTCACTCAGCTGAGCCGCTGGCAAGTGTAGCATACTTATCTGGGCCCTGCCGCTACTCGCCTTCCGCCCGGCTTTATGTTTATCGACTTTTGTTAGTCGTCGTGCGTTGTTGTTGTTGTCATTCTATGCCCCGCCTTTGCTCATTATGTGGGCGTGCAAATTGCTGCATATTCATTTACCGTTATCTTGCAGTCGTCAAGTGAAACATATACAGCAACAACAGCAGCTGCTGCTGATGCTGCCTCTCCTCATACACTTGGCCACCTGCGCGTCCTCTTTAATAACATAAACTTCTTTGGTCTTGCTCAAGCGCCCAAGTTGAGTTAATGAAGAATTTCCATGACGATGTCGATGTCGAGGTCTCCTTACCTCTGATAAGAGGGCTGCCCACCTGCCGGGACTACAGCTCATTATGTTTGCTGTTATTCTAGCTCGTGTGCTTGTCTCCGTGGCAACGCGCACCGCTCAAGTGCGCATCAAATGATTGCCGATAAGATTTGATCTTTGTTTGCTCGCCGCCCACACTCAACTGCTCAAGTGGCAGCAAGAACTGAATTGCTGGCAGCCAAAAAGGATTTACTTTGCGGATTCACCTCTGGCATTTTAATGAAAATGAAAACTCAGCCTGCGCTGCTAAGCAGCTTAAAATTGCCAACTCTGTGCCTGCCCAACTCTGGCTCGCTGTCTCGCATATAGGTAGGCACACATCAAAAGCTACGCTATCAACATGATTTAGCAACATGTTGCTAACACAGATAAGGAGCATCTACACACACACACACACATTGGTCTATTCGGGCTGCATCTGTGTACGTTACACCCACACACATAAAATAATTCGTACCAGGCGAACAGCAAACGAAGGCGACAAACTTACCACGCACTGTAAACACCCATCAGCACGCGCAGTCACATACAGCAGCCCATGAGCAAACACATACACACATACACACGCACACATACAGTCAGAAACAGGCACACAAAATCGTGCTGCAGGCGAACCAAAAAGATGCCAAAAACAAGTTTTTTCGGCTGCTTTCGCACAATGCCAAAAGAGACGGCAACACAACAAAACGAGATAAACAAGGTGAAAAGCATACACCCACACACAGCCATTTCTGCTCTTGGCTTTAAGCTTTTGTTGTGCGTTGCCTGCAATTGCGGCAGCAGCAGAAGACGAGGCATGTGGAGCAAGGAGCGCGTGTGGTTGTTGAGGGGTTACGGAGGGGTTGCGGCTGTTATTAGGGGAGTTGTCTCTTAATTTTGCAACTTTTTGGCGCGCATAATAAAGTTGATATGGCGAGACACTTTGAATATTTTTGTATTATGACAGAAAAAATAAAATAAAGTGGTACATCGAAAAGTAGGCAATGCCTTTTTCTTTGACAGCAGCGCAATTATGTTGCGAGTATGTTTGCATGCGCGGGGGCGGGGTGCTGATACTGATAAAGAGGTGTGTGGCTGTGCGAGTTTATCTTGCAGAAGGTAAAGGCAAAAGCAACAGCAAACAATGTAATGAATGCGGCAACAACAAGAAGTAGTCTGGCCTTTTTGTATTTTTTGTTTTTAACCTGAAAAGCGTGTCAAATAACTAGAGCAGGGGAGAGCGTTAAACGAGCGCTGGCAGTAGTCCACGGGTAGCAGCAGTTGGAGTTGAGCTATGCAGCTGGCAGAACGCATATGTCTGCCAATGTGCTGTCATAAAACAAATGAGCTTTCAACATGAGTTTGTCATTGTTAGCCAAATGCTAGCGCACATTTTTAAAGCAACAATTTATGGACGTAATGCTTGGAAGAACGAAATAAATGAGTAATGGTGTGAAACAACATATTTAATTCAGCATTAAACGTAACAAGATTGGGCGATGATTTATAAATATAAAGCTTATCGATATATATCTTGACTTAACTTCCATTAAAGCTATCAACGGGTATAGCCAGAAAACCCAACGAGAGCGAAAGGTAAATAAGTATATATATATTAACGCTGCAGCTAAATTTCGTTGATTACAATAAAAAACAATGGGAAAGAAAGCCAAGAGAGGACTGTGGCAAGCAGAGCTGGGCAGCTGCGGTAGGCGAGAAAACAATAGTCGCTACGGCCGTAAAAAGCAAAATGTTATACAAAGTAAAAGGTCTTCCAGGAGGAGAATGCTCTACTCCTGTGCAAGTCGCACGTTGCCCTAGCCAGGCTGGTCGAGACGCTTTTTATGGTCACAGTAATTAATGCATACCTCAAGGCTATTAAAGACAAGAGAGAGTGAGAGGGAGAGATGGAGAGAGTAGGGAAAATATAAATCCAAATAGAGACAATAAAGGCAGCAGTCAGCGACAATATAGATAAAATGCAGGAATGAATCAGACTAGAGGCGAGAGACAGGCAGATGCGAGGAGGAAAATTCTCTATATAGACGCAAATCATCCGGAAGTCGAGTGCAAGGTTGAGGGTTTTTCTATGCAGAAGACTGCTTTAAAGAGTTTTTCGTTACTTGAAAATTATACGTAGAGTCAAATAAATTGCCTTTTATTTCTGGTGAGCAACTGCCAAAAAGTCAACTTCACTCTTCACATGGTCTCTGGGTCTTATGGCGGCGCCTAATCCTCTCAAACCCTTCGGACTAACAAAACAACTTTTTGGACTATTTGAGCTTTTTGTGTTTCTCGCATTGCCTCACGAACTGACTTATGCACTTTGAATGCAGTTGAGTTGCCAACTATGTAGTTTGTCTCACATCTCGCTCTCTCTCTCTCTCTCTCTCTCCTAGTCGCTGCTCCCTTCTCTCACAGAAAAAATAACGAATGTAGCAACAAATTTAAGTCAAATTTTTGGTGTGGCCTGTGTGTGCACTGACATGCAAGAGGCATGCGATGCGATGCACAGTATGCTAACGTTTTTTTCTTCTCTTTTAAATACTCTATTACTTGGCGGGCCAAAGGACTTAATTTCTTTGCTTGATTGCAGCTGCTGTCAGATTTTGTTTTCACCCTTATAAAAACCAAAAATATTAAATATTAATACTATTAAGGCCCAAGATCTAAAATTAAGTTTGATTAAACAAATGCTGTTTTAAGTGATATTCTGTAATAGATATATCTATATATATATACATAAATTGAGAATTAAATTGCTAATTATATGTCATTGAAGTTTTTGGCTTTAAGTGGGACTACTCTCAGCACTTCCACTTTCATAGAGCATCTGCCAGTCTTTATTGTCAAATTGAACATTTCCGAACATTATTTTACACTATTGTTGCTCTACGTGTTTTTATTGTTCTCCACGCCTCGCTGCGAAAGCCTAAACTTCTGACTCAACTGACACAGAGTCTCACATCTGCACAGTTCTTGTTACAGCTGAGCTTGTTGGGTGTGTGGTTGTAGGTGTGTACATTGCTCTTCTACACCACTTCACGCTTAAGCTCAACCACAGCTTGTTTGCCGCAGTATGAAGTTTCTCATAATACTCTCTAACTCATGGGCATTAATTTCAGGTCCAAGTTTGACAGCAACACACACACACACACCCATTGGTACACCTGCTGACCTTAGTTTTTTATATGATTGTCGTTTCATTTAGTTGCTTTCGCATATTATGCGGCTCGTCGCGCTGGGCACTTATGCCATTTCCACTTGGCACCAGCACGATACAAATACAAATGCAAATGGCATCGCACAGCAAATGTCAAAGTAGTTGTTAACATTTCCGTTTTTTCTTTCTCTTTTATATTTTTTCAGCTTCCAGTTTCCACTTTTCCCCAGCGTTTATTGCGGGTGCTGTTGCAGCAGTTGCAACAAATGAAAACTTTGCCCTGCCAAATTGTTAGCCACAAGCTGCAACAGCAGCAACAGCAGCCACAGCAGCAGCAGATGCATCGCAGCAAATCTGGCTGAAAGTTGCTTTACCAACACGCTCGACACTTTTAAATTACCAACTTAATTAGAAAACATGAAAGAAGTTCAAGTTTTCCCCTCGCTAACCACTGCAAGTAATTTACATAAATAACTTGGGAGTTCAAGTTGAAGTTTTACAAATCGTCGCAGTCATAAAGCTGCTTAAATGCCATTTAAGCGCTTCAGCTCAGCTTAAATAAGCTGAGCGCGCGAATCGTGTTGCCGACTGGCTGTGTGCAGCTGACAATTGCAGAGTCAAGAATCAGCTTTAAGTGCACGTCTCTAACTTCTGGCTTCTGACTCAACTGAAAATATGTTGCTTGACAGAACATTTTTTTTTGACTAGCTGTCAGTGCTTGTTGACAAGTGTAACAGCCGCTAGCTAACACGACCCCCACTACCGCCCAACACTGTGGCTGCCTATTGGTGTCAACACACATACACTCACTACACACTCACTTTACAAGGTCCACAGGCATCGCGCCCTCTGAGCTTCTTTAGCCATAATTTAGCTCTGTAGCCCTTGTGCATTTGACATTTTTCATCCAATGCATTCACTGCAGCTGCACTGCGAGGACCCACGCTATCTTTGTATATTTGAATATCTTACTGACTCAACAAACTTACTTTCATGAAGCTTCATCTGTCTTGATTTACGCTGTGCATAGTTTAAGTTTCTCTGAGTTTCACATATAAGACTTAGTATTCAATAATTCTTATATATACCAAACAGCTGCTAACTTTATTATACATTTATTATACTCTGACTTGTATTTGTGTTAAAGGTCGGCTCAACTGCATATCTTAATTAAGTAAGCAAGAAAATACTTTAAGCTCCGCAAAATGACCGGCAGCACTTAGCACTTTTGCATAACTTTCCTACCAATTTGGCTCAGCTATGCTGCCTGTTAACAATGTTTTCAAAAAATAAGAGGAAAGAATGAAACGAAACCCGTTTAAAATATTTGCTCAAGTGAAGCATACTTAATGCGTTTATAAATATGCTGGCTGCTCAACGTAAATGTTTATTAACTTGTCGCCTGAGCTTGGGCTTTCAACTATTTTAAGCTCAAACGCCTGGCCTTTTGATGCCCAGCAAATTGACCCTTTGGCCCTGCTTGTCAGTGTGTGTGCGTGTGCGTGTCCGTGTTTGTATGTGAGCGTTTGTTCAGGGCTGCTGGACATTGCGGCTGCTCAATTTGTCGCCTCTTTTTGCAGTAGCTCTATCAACAAACGACACGCCCTGCACGTTTAAGTCAACCAGCCGAAAAGTGAATATTAATGCAGTGCATCCTGAAGCGGTTTTGATATTGAAATTAGTCTCTCTCTGTGTATGTGGGGGCCTGCTACTCCTTAGATAAGGCGTGTCCGAGTTGAGCGCTCTAATGAAATCCTTCAAGCCCCGTCCTCCAACTTATTTGCATAAACGATTTGTGAGTGTCAATGACAAATATTTGTGTTAAAGCGACATAATTGTTGTTTGATGGACGTATTTTATAAAGAAAAGGGTTGCTCTTCGGCAACTGTAGCTAAGAAAATGATGTCTGCCCGCAAGTCTTTAAGTTTGCTTTTTTCTATTTAATGCGCTGTCAGAGGCATTGAAGTTTAACTCATCAACAACTTTGGGCTGTTGGGGTGTTTGACTGTTGGGCACATCCAATCAGCATAACAAACCCCACATCGCTTATAAACAACCCCCATAGAGGGCAGTCGTGAAGGGTGCGCTTTTTCAATTTCGTGCCTAAGCCAGCTTATGCGAAGGACCGTACGATATTAGTTTGCGTTGTCATTTTATTGAAGCAACAGAAATGATAATTTCGTGAATACAATGTCCTTTAGGCGACCACAAACACAAGCAGGATAACAATGGTCGTCAGCCAAACAAAAAAATTCATCGAATGTGCATGAATTTCAATTTGGATTTCTGCCAGGACTTGCACTCGCTACCAGTTAATGATGCTAGGCATAGGCAGATACTTGCCAGAATGTGCGCCTGCGGCTTTATGTAGCTATTGATGCTTGCCAATTGCCTTTGGTTATTTAACTTTAACGTTAGTCATATGATATCCTTTTGCCAAGCATCCCTGTTTCCCGATCTCTATGTTCTATCGCTGTTGGGTCGCTGGTGTCCATTAGCGTCCCGCATGCTACCACGCCCACGCATTGCTTGTTTGCCATTGTTGAGTAATTGGATTATATTACTTCTGCTCTTGCTGCCTGTTACCTGCCATGCTCTGTGTGTGGAGGTCCTGTTGGTAAACTTTCGTGGTCGCCCCCTACATCGAAGCGCTTGTCAAGCGTGATTGATGGCGGCTTGTCAATATCTTAGCGCGTTTTTTAGCTTATGTTTGCTTACTTTTTGACATGCCTAAACCTTGACATTTTTTTATTAAATTACTTTTAATGGCGCAAAGTATAAAGATAAATGTATTCTGCGTCCCTATGCCACGTTGGCCATAATAATAATTTTCTGCAACGCATCTGCAGGACTATTAAATTCGCATAAAAATCGAGTTGTATTTCACACACTTTTCCCACGCCCCCAGCTCCTTCAAGTGTACTGCAACCAATGGAAAATCATAAAAATTTATGACTCCAATAGTCTGGCTGCTGAAGGAGGTACGCTGACAGCTGCTATTAAATTGACGGTTCCAGTTATGAGTTGAATAAAACACATTTGACAGAGCAGCAACTGAAATTGCAGAAGCGGCATACACGCAACATTTAGCAGTTGAGGCGACGGCTTTTAATGACAGACGCGGTCGGAAGCCACTTTTAAGCTGATTGACACATGCCAGGAGATAAGCGTGAACTGGCCCAAAAATTATTATGACAAAATCGATAAAGTTGTGTAGAAAAAAAATGGACAAGCGACAAGGACCCACACACAGAGACAAACGCAAAAGGATATCAAGAGCTGATGAGAGATTTTGCAACGCTTTGTTCTTGCCCTTGACTATCTAGACGGTCCGATCTGTGGTTACGCTATCAGAGAGCCTAATTTACTTGGCCAAAAAGACAAAAAAAAGAAAGAAAGGAATAACAATGGCTTTCCCATTGGCCCAGTGCCAAACACGAAGCGTAAGTGGTTCAAGTTTTGCATGGCCATTTATCTGCTCGAATGACTATGTGTGTGTATGTGAGTGTGTGTGTGTGTGTGTGTGTGTGTGTTGAGCATCATAATGAGAGCTTTACACGCCATGTGCCCGCAGAGATACAACTTGCTCGCCTGCGTCAAGCGCATAAATTTCAAGGACGAGCTTTGCACAGCTGGTGGAGCGCTAGCTAGTACCATGCGGTGACTGGAGCTGCGCATGAGAAGCGACCAGAGAATCAACATAGGCAAAAACAAAACCAACCAAAACAAAAAACAGATGCATACACACGCACTCAGAAAAAAAAACAGCGAGCGAAATGTGCCAAGCGCGAGAAATAAATTGACAGCCCGCGGGTATGCAACGCTTTTTGCTACGGTAAGTTTGACCTACATGCGAATTGTTTTGGGCGGAACGAGGGCGTGGGCGAGCGTTTTGGCCGTGGCAGAAGCAGCAGCACAACAGAAAGCAGTACTTTGTTAACGAGCCTCGGCGAAGTGTTGCAGCAACTGCCGACTTTAGACTTTAATGCAGATTACAGTCTCTAGACGTTTCTTAGGCTTCCTTTGCTTCCTCAATTTCAAGCTGGCATAACTCTGTTAAAAGCTTGATCTATCTGTGTGCTTCATTCAAACTTATTTATTTACTATTCATTTAATTCAGTTACTATAATCATCATTCAGTAATCGATAAGCATCATCTTTACTCACAAATTTGCGCAGAATTAATCAATTTCAAGTGCAATAGAACAGAAAGAATAGCTTCAGCTATTAACAGAGTATGCTGACGAATCATGCAAACTATTGATTAAAAGTTGTCCAATTTTATGGTACCATCAAATTTGTCTAGGCAAAAAACATTAGAGCAAAAGGGTGTGCTGACCAGATCCACTGACCAGGGCAGATAGGAATTTGTATACAGGCTTAAAGCGACGACGTACAAAGTAAAACTATTTTATATGCGACGACAGCAACAGAATAATGTGACTACATTTTCAATAGGTAGGAATGAATTTACGGAGAAGCGAGAGGGGTTCACATGGCGGGCAGACAGAATTGGGGTCTAGTGTCTGGCTCCAGTAGTTGTGTCTCTCAAGCCAGCTGGCATTACCCGAAGCAATAAATGTTCAAAATCAATTGAAGCGTTTTGCCAAAGCCTCACACCTCGCCACCTTGGCACATAAATCGAATGCACGAATAAGTAGATGCCTGGTCAACTTAAGGCACCGATTTGCTATGCGCCAAAAAAACGACCCAAAATCGATAAGGGATGAACGAGAAAAAAGAAATGGAAAATGGGCAACGGAAAATGTCAACTAATTTTGAATGTCGAGCAACTGCAGCCAACGAGCTGACAAGTAAGAAGAATACACAGGCAGGCAGCGTAACAGTTAGACCCGTTGCTCATACGCAGCGTGGGCCCCGCAGCAATGCGGCTTGTCCCACATTCGGACCAACTAGAAATCGAGCAGTTGAGCAATAAAACGCAATTCGGTCATAAAAATAGTCAAACGTTGAAACGAATAAGAGGGTAGAGAGAGAGAGAGAGAGAGAGATAGAGATAGAGGCAGGCAGAAAGGAAGAGAGAGACAACCAACAGGCAGCAACCAGCAGCAGCAGCAGTTGGCAAACAACTGCCCCTAGGATGTCGTCCTATGCTGTTGTCGTCGCCGACGCCGTAGTCCACCGTCTGGCATGGCAAATTGCGAATTTTGCATATTGCCAGTAGGCAATTCCCCTGCAGCACTTTTTGGGTTGCTCTAGCCGATCGGCCGCTCTAGCGCTCTGCCTGCCTTGGCTGGGCCATTAGTCATTTGGCCAGGCGAACGCTTTGGCGTGTCGCCACTTTGCAGGATGAATGACCCCGGCGCAGTTGTTGCTCTGTTTCCACTCTCCAGCTACTACTATCACGACTTTCCGCAACGGAAATTGCACACACGTCGCTGGCCAAGAACTATTTTCATAAAAGACTTAGATATCACAGTTGCGAATATACAAATCATATGAACTAACGGGTTTACTATATCAAATGAAAATTTGTAATTTTAAGTTTAAACATTTCATGATTCTGTTATGTTAATACAAGTCTCATAAGAATGTATTAATTATGTAAGCATTAAAATGGTAAGTAATATTACATTGTGAAGTCTTTCAACAAAAAAAAGGGTAATACTTCGCATACGTATATATAATAATATATCTTCAGCGAGATGGCAAATGCGGGTTATATATAATCAAAAGTTTGCATATGAAAAGAGGATGATATTTTATATTGAAGCTTCAGTGTGTGTATTTAAAAATATATTTACATATATATTTAACCCTTTCTGCTCCATTGTACAGCACCTTGAATATTTAACATTTTTTCTGGCTTAAAATAATTATTAATTTTAATGCCGCGATGCATTAACAAAATGTGCGCTCAGATGAAATGCATTGCCTTGTAAACATACAGAAATAAATAATAAAAAGAAAAAATTAAAAAGATAAATATTTTTAATGAAAATGGTACAGATGATGTTTGTTGCTGTTGTTGGATTTCACGTTTAATTGATTTTCGCATTCGAGTGCATCAAAGATTCATGCATGTGCATTTAATGACATTTGCGTTATGCCAATTGTGCAAAGTGCAAAGCTGATATACGAGAGATTTTTGATAAATTAACATTAATTATTTACGCAAATTGAGGCACCTTTTTTAACGAGGTTTATTTCATGTGAATATTTGAAGTACACAAACTTATTCAGCATTCATATTATCGTAATTGATTTACAACTTTACGATGTCAAGGATAAATAGTCCGTAGTCGAGGTCTGATTTAAGTCCAAATAATAAAATCATTGTTTTTTATCGAAATGTCGATATAAATTAAACTAAATATATGGACATAGGCTAGACAATCAAACAGATTATGTCTTGATTCCTTAAGCTGGTCTATATATATACATATATCTCTACCAATAAAGAATACACTTTTCCTATATCGTAACAAAACTTAAGTCTTTTATAGCCAAAAGCGAACTCATTGCCGTTAAGACTGGCGAAGGTACTAGTTACAGCCACAAAAAAAGATGATAACACCTACCCATTGTTTTGTTCCCCAAAAGTTTCTTATTCACACCCAGTTTTCATGGTAAAAATAATTGTTTTGTTTATTATTGGCCAACGGAAAACGTGCAAGCTTTTGCATAATTAAACAAAGTAAAATGCCAAAAGAAAAAGAAAAATTTACTAATTAAACTTTCTTTGTTTTACATTTTGCTGGCTTTCGCTTGATGTTTGCCATGGGCAAATGCACATATTTAAAAAATTTAAATCATTTGAAAGAACAGCTCGCAAATTTTCGTCATTTTGCTCGACACCTTTTTTTGTTGTGAGGGTGGAAAAAGAAATGAAAAAAAAGAGGCACAACATAAAAAATCACCCTCTGTCCTTTGGCTTCGACGTGTTGGCATTTTGTACTGTTGCCTTTTGCCCTGCAGCCAAAAAATTCACATAATGAACTAAAAGTTGGCGGGGGTGAGAGCTTCGCCAGACGCAAGGTGCTACTCAAATGTTGGCTTCCTCGATAAGATCTGAAAGTTAAAAAAAAAAAAACTGCACCAAGTCAAATGGCCTAAAAATCGCATGCCAGTTGGCAGTTTTATTTGCCACTAAGCGAAAATAATTATTTGCCGTGAGTAGTGCGCATTAGTCTTTTTAAACCAAGGTGCAACCAACAGCGACAGAACAGGGATTGCGACCGAAAGGCGTAACTTCAGCAGCAACAACAACGAGAAGAAAACATGTTAAATAACTGAAGAAAATGCGCGTAAAAGGAAAAGTGTTTTTGTTTTATCAAGGTACCAACACCCTACCATAAGAAAGAGGTATATTACGCTCTAGAAAGTAATGCAAGACTTACAGACAGTATAAAATGTATAAGGGAATTGAAAGTGATCATGTGTAAATATAAGGATCAGGGGAGAGCTGCGAAAAAAATAAATATGTATATGGAATCTAGACTCTATATACAATTATCGGTGCTTCCATTACTTAGAATATTCTCTAGTTTGCACCAGAAGCGTAGCTACCTTTATTACAAGGTATCTGCCAAGTCAATACTGTCAGCTAAATTACTAATTTGTAGCCTTTTTAGCTGTCGCCGAAAGTGCTGGCGGCTTCTTAAATTCGAGTCGTTGCTTTTTCATTGTGTTCTTTTTATAATGTTTGTCATTTTGAAGGCACCTTGCTGCCGTTGTTGTCATTGTTGTTGTTGTTGATGGTGATTTAGCTGCGTGTCGTGCTCGTTTTGCATGTAAATTTGTTGTCTAATTTCGGGCGGTTGGCGATTTATGTGCCTCAAGCACTCTAGCTACCTCTCCCTCTCCCGCTCTCTCTCTATACACTTAGCTCTTTCTGTGAAATTTATTAAATTGCTGGCATCATCATGCACTCACGTCTTTAGCCGCCTAGCCTAGCTAGTAACTCGCCCTTTGCTCATTGACATTATGAATGTTTTTCAATTTTACTTACGACATGAGTTGTTAATAAATGCAGTTGTCCTACTCTGCCATTCTCCCTCTCTTTGTCCCTCCTTTTATTTTTAACCTCACATCCTGCTCGCTCCGTCTACGTGACGCGTTCCTCTCGTCCTGGGCTTGTGATTAATGCTCGGCATAAATTAAATGCATTATAAATAAATTATTACGCATACGCCGAGTTGTCGGCAGCTGCTAATGAAGCTGCTGGCTATTTTAACGCCCGTCTGATTGAGACACACACGTACACGTAGTACAAAAAGGTCTAAAAACTTTGCACAGCTGATGGTTAAAAGTAAGCTAACGGCACAATGTGTGTGAAGCGGTTTTTGGACTGGGCTTGGCTTGATTAAAATTTCATTAACTAAAAGTTGCGGCATATTTTAAAGCATGTGTGTGCAAAATCTGCGGTATTGCTGGTGTTCAGCTGTTCACACTCACACACTCTCACACTCACTTGTGCTTTGGCACACATAAAACGTTTTTGTTGCTTCTCCAGGTCTGCTCCCTTTTTCTTCTGACGTCTTCCCACGAAGTGCTCTGCTCTTTTTTGTGGCGCTGGCT
The DNA here is from genome assembly GCA_035047625.1 of Drosophila mettleri. Taxonomy (NCBI): domain Eukaryota; kingdom Metazoa; phylum Arthropoda; class Insecta; order Diptera; family Drosophilidae; genus Drosophila; species Drosophila mettleri. The sequence goes on along the minus strand of JAWNPI010000103.1, from coordinate 205,818 downwards.
TCATGCGCTTGAACGCTTCGTTTGTTTGCCAACTGCCTGCTGCCTGCTGCCTGTTCCAGCAATTGCCAGTATGTATGTATACGTGTGTGTGTGTGTGTGTGCTTGTGTGTGAGAGCGAGGCTGTTAAATTGCTTGTTTATGTTTCCAGCGCAACTTTCAAGCGCGGCCGCAGCAATCACTTGAAAATGCTCATATGATTTTGATTTGTTTTAATTTGGGTAACGAAAAGAACAAGCCCCAGCTTCTCTCTCCTCCCTACTCAGACTCTCGTCCCCATTGTTTACTTTATCTGAAACAACAGTCGAAACAGAAACAGTTCACTTTGTTGTTCACATACATAAAGTATGTTTTTTTTTTTCTTTGTTAATGTTTTTGTTTGGCCTCTTTCACTCACTTAGTCGAATGAGAAAATTTATTATATAATGAGCTCTTTTTATGGCAGCTTATGCATTATTATGCTAACTTTGCAAATAATTTTTGAATTTATGAGAAATGTATATAAAGCGCGCCATAAATGATATCTTTAATACACACATATATGTATATATACCCTTTCCATTAATTTTGCTAGCGAATGTTATCTGCAGCTGAAGCTGAAGCTGAAGCTCAGCCACTTAAATTTGATTAATACAATTTTTAATTCTTTTGCTTTACTTTTCTTCAATTTCTTACTCGTTCCTCTCTTTACCTCTCACTCTTCACTTCTTAACCTGTCACGTACAGCGCTTGACGCTGACCAAGAATCGACTTAACTACATGCCATAATTATAATGCCAACATCAGCGTTAATTTAACCCCAGCCCAACTGAAAGCCGCTCTTCAGCTCGATGCAGCCCGGCTGCTAATCCACTTCAGCCAGCGACTCATACCCAAAGGCATGTCAAGCATTTAATTACTGCCCATCACAGGAGCTTAAAAATGCTGCCAACTGCTCCTGCTGCCGTCATCCTGGCAAATCCAGTTTGTTAAAATAATATGAGGCTAGTGAAAGGATGCGGCATATTCATCAACATTTTCTGCTCTTTTCCTGTTCGCAAATGTTACGCAAAATATTTTCATTAAAATGTCAAAAATATATATACGAATATATGTGTATGTATATCTGCGAATATTGTGCGCAGACACGCAAAACTGGACGCCAAATAAAGAAAGACAATTAAGGGGAAAATGGGGCGAATGGAAAAAGGTTTCTATTTGTTAAAGCGCTCAACGTGCAGCGGCCAGAACATTTGTTTTCTGCTCTGACCTAGCGTATCGTCGAGAGAGTCGTTAAATTGTTTTCATTATCCTTGTAAGCCTTGGTCAGAGCGCTCTGTGGGTTGCGGTAAGAGGAGTGACTAAAGAGCGGGAAAGCTTTAGCCCGCTTCAGGGGTTGCCTGGCAATTAAAACCGCAATGCAAATGAGCTGTGCTTAATGCGTTTGTCTGCGTGTGCCTCTGTATATATATATATATATATATATATATATATATATATATATATATATATATTTGTGTGTGTGAGTGCTTATACAGTGTCCTAATAGTTTGCGGTTCTCGCGCACAAAAATTTTAATTGCGGCATTGAAGCTCTGCTCTTACTGTTTCGTCATTCTCCCTCTCTCTCTCTCTCTCTATTTTTCTTTCGACTCTACCCTAGTATTCTTTATTCTCCTCTTATTTACATCCATATTTTTGCACACAGCGTTTAGACAGCCACAGCCCACGAGGTGCGTGGCTAAAGTCAAAATTTGCTTCAATTTGATATGCTATATGTACACACACACATGTGTGTATATGTGTATCGGCTTGCTTTGCTGTGCCGTGTTTCCGTTTCATTTGTAATTAATTAAATTACTTCCGCTTAAAGTGCGCTGCCAACATGGCGCTGTGGTCCATGCTGAGACGTTGACTGCCCAAACTCAAATCCAATTCAGAGTCCGGGCCACCGATTTCTCAATTACGACGCTGCAGTCAATTCTCCCTCTTATACTCTCTCTCTCTTCTCTCTCTTAGTATTTCTCCCTCACTCTCGCGCTTCTTTTCACTCCGGCTAGTGCTCTGTCTCTCTTGCGCTGTGTTCATTGCGAAGTAATTAAGAAGACATTTCACCCGAGTATCCTTTAATCTGTGCGTTTTATTTGCGTCCTTTTGCCAGAACTTGTTGTTTACTTCGTCGCACGAGTGCACCCGATTTCAATGTGTTGCTGGTCCTGGGCTGCTGATGATTTTTTGCCTTGGTTTCCTGGGGCTCCTGCTGATGCTCCTGTAATCTGCGGCATTGCCTTTGCGCTGAACTGGTTGTTATTTCTTGCCCAGGCGAACGCTTGATTAGTTGCCTAATGAAGTGTTGATTATGGGCGTCTAATGAGTGCCACACACATTTATATATGCATGCAGACACACATATGTCTGGCAACGCTTTAAAGTAATTTTTAATTAAATTTTCATGTAGCTCTAATTTTTTACCCATTTATATTTTATCTTACAGCAACAATCGTGGCCCACTGACTGCTCAATGAAAAGTTTGGTTACCAGCGAACCGACGTAAGTATAAATACATATTCGCTGGTATTTGCATTTCGCTTTTCTGCCCTAAAAACTAAGCTAAATAAAAAATGGTCAAAGGGCTAAAATTCTCTTTGGCAATACAAATCAATTGAAATCGAATTAAAGCAAACAAAACAGTGCAATAAACAATAAAAACCAATATGAACTATTTGTATATTTATAAAAAAACACTAAGCACCTTTTCCCTCTTTCACTTCTGTATTTACATGAACATTTTCGGACTGCAAAACAATTAAAATTCAACTGAAATTGGCTCAAACCAAAAACACAAAAAACTACAAACGGAATCAAAAAATTGGTAACTAATTGGTAAAAACGTTCAACTGTGAAATTGGCCAACAAACAACTACTGTCTCGCTTTAAACAACCTAACAAAAAATCACATTAACAACAAACAAATAAACAACAAACATCATCATCATCATCCAAATCACGCAACAATCCTGCTATTTATGTGCTTTACATTTTGTGACGTCATTTTGCTGCGACCCATGACCAATCGGAACCCCTCCAAACAACCCCTGTGAACCCCTCTAATCCTGCTCTCCTGCCCACTCCACTCTGTTTTCATCCGTATTTATGTGCATTTTTGCGGCTTGCCCCAACCATCAAACTTTTCATATGCGTTTTCATTTTCATTTCGCTTTCTATCTGGCCTTCTCGCTCCCTCAATTCCACATTTTGTTTATACTTCACGCTTTCGATTTTGCTTCTTTTTTTTTTTTTTTTGATTTCGTTGCCAATTTCCGCTTGAATTAATTCAGTGTTTAAATCAGCGGCGTTGCCCTGGCACTCGTGCTGCCTCGTTCCGCACGTCTTGCTTCTGCCTGCAGTTAGGCTGAAGTAGCGCTCGACCCCTGTGGCTAGTAGAGAATTTAATAAAAGGCCGCAACTGCTCCACACTGTGCTACCCCTCCTCCTACATACCCCATATCCTGGTGCGTGGTCGCGGGTGCTTGTGCTGGCGCGAATCACACGCAGTGCGACAAAAGCCGCCCGCAGCGTTTTTATATGCGCGCTCATAATTCAGAAACACTGCAAAAGTTAATGCCCAAAAGCGACGACGCACAATGATAACCAACAATAATTTGGATTATGAGAAGAGCTGTCTGCCCATGGCAACAAGAGCAACAGCAAGCCCAGCGGCAACAATTGCCAGCGGCAACAGCAACAGCAACAGCAATGGCAGTGCCAGCAGCAGCAACAATTCATCGCCCACCGCAGACAATCACAACACCCATACGAATTCGAACTCTAATGCGAGCTCGAATTCGAATTCGAATAGTAGCTCGTACTTTAACCGCTTTGACAATCGCATTGCTGCCAATTTAGCAGCAGTTATAACCGGCTCTCGCTTTCGCTCGTCCTCCTGCAACAGTCGCCAGCAACAGACGCCACAGCCAACGTCGCAGCACTCGGCTCGCACTTCGTACCACTATCTGAGCGCCACACGTGGCAGATCGACATTGAACACCGCCACGCCCACTTCGCCAGCCAGCCTGGGCAGACGGCGACCCTTGCAGTTGTTCACACAGGCAAATCTTAAGTGAGTAAAACAGTCTTCAAGCCCGAGCCCTATCCAAAAGCTTAATCATGCTCATCAGAACACTTAAACACTGCACACCTGGAACACACATTGCTCGAATAAATAGAATTGTTATTACATATCTATATATATATATATATGAATCTATTAAACAGCTGCAATGATAACGAAAAGGTGGCTCAAACCCCGAGCTCCGACGAGGACAACTCACCCACAGAGCTCAACAGCTGCAAGCGGTTGACGGACAAGCCGCCACTGGTATGTAAAGCCCATAAAAAACTTAGTACCAAGTAATACAAGTAACACCAATTTGCATCCTATTTACCCCCAGCATAAGAAACGTAAAGAAATACCCATGCACACTTACATCATTTATGATTTTATATAGGGGTACATCACTTTTGTCATCAGACTGTACCAGCATATATCTTCTAGACATTATCCTTTGCTAAGAAGTCTTACGTCTCCAAGTATATTTAGTCATTCTCTTCTTTTTGGTGTCTCTGTTTTTATTTAGCAAGTAAGTTTTCGATCAAAGTACTCCCCATCCGCTCAACATTCTTCACCCGCCCCTTATGCCATGCTACCCTCAATCATTGCATATTTGATATGTTTGTGTTTTGACTTTGATAAGGGTGCCTTCAACTTCGCCAACTGCGGCCATTTATTGGTTTTTGTCTTTTTTTTTTGTCATACACAATTTTTCGCACAAATATTTTGAAAATTTATGAATTTTTTCATTGTTTATTCTGCTGCATTTGACGCTTTCTATAAATTATTGGCAGAAATAAAAGAAAAAGAAAAAATATATAAAGGACATCAAAAGCTTTGCCCTAAGCGCAGCTAAACCTTTTCGGCTAGGCTGTTCTCTCTCTTCCTTTTAGTGTTACTTGCCACAAGTTTCTTGGGCAAGTAAAAAAAATTTGTGGCAACTTTTGAAGTATTTCGAAATGTATTGCTTGAGCACAGACCCTTGCCCATCCCTCCAGTTGTCTTACAGACCATTTGCTGTCACTGTATACACTAAAGGAAGCTGTGGAGTACTTTAGCTATTATGTGAAATATATTTAGTTAAGAAATAGCTAAGGTTCTGTGAAACGATTAGGCGCAGTAGGTAGCGAAGACAAGGCTAAAATATAGCAAAAGCAATCTACTGTTTAGAGTATTCTAAGTTTTCTGTGACAAAAGATGAGCGATCTTTGTGATTGTCTGCTTCAACAACGCGTATTTCTTAGCCATTGTCAGGAGACGTGTGAGAAAATGAGGTGGTAGAACTTTGATCTGCTCCACATGTGCAATGTTTATCAAATGTTTTGTCATTTCATGCTTTTTTTTCGTCACGTGTGGCCAGGGCAGAGGATATAGGAAGCCAAAAAACTTTGCATTGCACAAGTTTTGTCTTCAAGTTCGACTTTGAGCTGAGTTGAGGCACGTTGTTTTCATAAATTTGACGCCTTAAATATTCATACCATAGGACAGGCGGCACACACACACATCGCGGTGGCTATAGTGAGGCAGCTGTGCGCAGTCGAGCATAGTCTATGCGATAAGTACGTGCGAGTTTATTCATATGAGAGAGACTCTTAGAGGAGACTCCACATCGTCTGCTCCCATGTGCTGTGTGCACGCGGCGTATGCGTAATGTGTTTGTCTTATTTATGGCCCGATTGCCACGGAGGCGCATTATGATGATTACGTTTTGAGCTAATGGCCCTTAAATGGAGCAAAAGTGCAGCCCAGCAATCTCAATTCCAAGGCCATGTCACACTTTCAACCAACCTTAAAAGACCAGAAACATTGAAATTCTGCAACGCGCCCAAATCGAAAGCGAAAACCAATCACTTCGCCCTAATGGGAAGCCATAAATATTGTCAGCATTTCTCCCCGAAATAAAACCAAATGCAAAACGCTTGACTCAAGGACATCAACAAAATAAAAACCAACCCAGATAAAAACAAAACTGAAGAAAAGCACATATGCTGGAGTAAAACAAAAAAAAGGGTTCAGCACTTTGCTTTAGCATTTCTCATATTTTTTTCATACACTCTCCTAAAAGTGTAAAATGGGTATATTCGTGCTGTACGGAATGTTAGATTGCTGGCATATTTTTATTAAGTCGAAGCGGCACTCTATACTCTGCCATCGTTTCATTCTGATATATGCTAGGACCAATTCCTTTAATCACTATATACTTTCCTCTCGATGAAATTTGGGCTATGGGCCGTACAACCTATCCCATTTATAACATAGCTTTACAGAGTATAACTTAGTCGTTAGTAATTTTCCTTTGTTTTGTCAATAAATCAATTTTTGTTATAACCATAACACGCATACGCCACGTGGCGACCGCCTATGCTACATTGCTATTGCTCTGCTCCCTCGATGTGCTCTGTGCCTAGCTCTGTGTTTTTTACAATATGCCTGCCTTCGTCGGCAGGGGCGCTGTCAATAACATCGTTTTGTGGCAGGGTGCGGCTGCTGCGCGATAAGCAAATTAATTTTTGCAGCCCACACTCACATACACTCTCCCATACACTCATAGTGGGTGTGCCCGACAGCGACCCTAATTGTGCCCGATGGCAAAGTTGGCGTCCTCGTCGTCTGCTTGGCTGCCTGATTCAATTTCAGATAAGCAAAATAAAGCAGCATACAAGTTGCACATGCACCCAGGCCCGGGCAGGCCAACCCAATAGCGGAATGAAGGCAGCAAAGACAAATGGACGATGGCACATTATGCACTTCACCCGCATAACAGGACACACTACGTCTCTCTCTCTATTTGCCGGAAATGATGCGCTGTCTGTCGCCTGATCCTTGTTGCCCTCTGCTGGTGTTGATGCATCGATGCTGTTGACTCGCTGCCGCTAAATGTTTGTTTAGCATCTGCAACAGCAACTGCTCCATACTCAAAACTGCGAGACAAATATATCTATCGTTCGAAGCCGCCTCCATTTTGCTGCTGAAATTGAGCGACAGTCGGTAGAGCCACATGTGGCCGGTGTGTGTCACGCCCACTTGTATATCATACTTTTACCATAAATAATATTTTGTGGACACGCCCAGCACAGGACATACAGCACGGTCCCTCAATCTGTTGCTGATTTAAACGTACAATTCTCCTTCTCCCGTCTCTCTGGCCCTTAGTCAGTTACAGTTTATTAAATTTGCATAAATGTTTTGACTGCACGTGCCACCTCAGTGGCTAGAGAACTCGCAACAGCTGATGCCAAATGTGCCGACTCTGCCAGTTCATTAAGCCAACAACATCCCAATTAGTCTGGCGCACATTTTCTTTATGGCCAGCAAATGGGAAATTTTGAGGGATAAACAAATCAAATTCTAATTTTTGGCAACACCACGCACATGAACGAATTTAAAATGTAACTGATAAAAACAGAAATTAAAGCAGTGTAAAGCATCTTAACAAAGGGGTACTGCACTCTTCATCGCAGAGGGAAAAGAGTACGAGCACAACTCCATGTTTTAGTCTTAAATCTGCATTTACTGCTCAATATTTATCCTACAGTTCGCATCGATGGTCAGACCAGCCTATAACTGTAGTTTCCTTGTAGTACAGTGTAAATTGTGTTAAAATGAGCTCCGTACAAATGAAATCAGTGTGCAATGCATTGTGAAATATGCAAGGAATATTTGCTTAAGCAAATAAAAGTATGCAACGCTCGCGCAGGGTAAATTATGCAGCAATGAGGAAACAATTGCTGTCAGCCAGCTAGTGAGCCAGGTAGTCAGGTAGCGCGCAAGGCAACTGGAGAGTGAAAACTGCACAAACGCCACCGCCGTCTCATTGTCAATGTCGCCTTAAATTATGCCACACACACACGTTCACACTTCGAGAACGCGCATAACTGTAGTCTACTTTCAGGCGCAGCCATTGTACACAACCAGCCAGACAGACTTTCAAAGCCACTGACCCCAAAAAGAAATATAAAAAGACAAAAAGTAGAAAGTAGTTGGGAATACCCAAGTTTAAATACCCTTGCATCTGCAATCTTAAGTCTTACATCTTTAGTCATACAATATCGAAGGCAAATGAAATTTTCTGAAGTTGAAATACAGTTCGATGTTAAAGCTCAACTCAGAGGTGAAGAAGTATGTTTAGACAATATATAGATTTGGTATATTGGGTTATGAAATACATTTCAGCTAATCAATACATTATACATATATCAAAGAATATCTAGAATTTTCTCCTACAGCGCACTGTATTCTAAGTTGATTTCGCAGATATTAAGGCACGAAATATTACAGTCTCATATATGATATTTATTTTAAGACTATACATAAGACCAGCAGAAGTCATAGCATAGCCTACTCTATAGACAAGCAGTCGCTTGGTAACATGATCTCAACATGCGCGCACAAGTGCAGCTAAATTATCACCGCCTGTTCTCAGTTTCCTTTATGTCCACACAGTTGTTCTCTCTGTCTGCCTCTCTCTAAATTTTTTGTTCCTTTTTTCTACTACTGGTAGTCCTGCGGTACATTTCCGTTTAGCACGCCACTTCCGCATCCGCCGTATTCGTTTCTCTGCTACATTTTAAGCATCCTGCAACTGCGACTGTAAAACGCGCCCTCTTCTCGCAGTTGTCCTTCAATTTATGCGGCTGCCTTTTATGGCCCAGCCCTTTTTCTCTAGCAACGGCTCGGCTCCGACTAGTAATTCCTAGTCCAAGCATCCGCTTCCTGTTTAAGTGCAGGCGCAAAAAGTTTTTCTGCCAAGCTTTTTGTCTAGTTGTGGTTTTTGGTAATAAATTCTTGTACGCTCTTCGCTCTTTTTTTCGCTTGTCTGAGGCACGCCCACGGCTGCCTTCTAGTGCAGCTTACAAGGTGTTTAAATTGTAGTTAATTTTGTTGCCACTTGAATAAGCAGTGTATTTAAAGTCCATCTCAACCACCTTTTTTAAAGGTCAAGCGCCTTACCATGGGTCTGTTGCGGCACAACGAGGAATCACGCCCACTAGTGGCTAACGTATCGCCCCTTAGTGCTGCTGCCTTGAAGTGCGAAGATGCAAACCAGCCCATCTACTCGAATGGCTACATCAATGAAGACTCGTATATCGATAGTAAATTTGGCGACTCCTGCCGTCAATCTCTGACTGCCATACCTATGCTGGATAATGTGAATCTAAACAATGACAACAGCGAATTCAGCATGAAGAAGCGATACCTACGTGAAACAAGCAGCGGTAAAATAGACAACGAGAGAGATATATGCAGAGGCGGATATAAAAGTTAATGCTATTTGTAATGTTTTTCTCATAGCCAACTCAAGTCCCAAGATCTTTGCCAATCGCCTGCGCTTTAATAATGCTTCAGCTGCAGTAGCGGCTGCTGCTGCTGCCAGCTTGGCAGCCAACCAGCGCAGTAGCAGCTTGGCCAACACGCATATAAATCGAGAAGACGATGAGGAGGAGTCAGATACTGAGCTCAAAGCAGCCGGCTGGTATCAGGCTGGAATATCACGAGACATCGCTGTAGAGGTGCTGCAAAACAAGAGTCCGGGCGCATTCCTTGTGCGAAAGAGCAGCTCCAAGCCCGATTGCTATGCACTGACACTGCGCGTCCCCTCACCACCTGGACCCAAGATAGCAAACTATATAATACTGCGCTCGCCACGAGGCTATAAGATTAAGGTAAGATATTTGGCATCTAATTAAACTAGCTTTCTTAACAGAGATTACTATTAAAGGGTTTCCGCAAGGAGTTCTCCAGCTTAAAGGCTCTAATCACACATCATTCTGTTATGCCGGAGCTGCTGCCAGTGCCCCTGGCTATGCCGAGACCTACAAATATGTCCTCTTCCCGACGCAATCTGGATGATTTCGATACCTACGATTCGCTGCAAATGCTCCTTAAGTATTTGCGTGCGAAGAACCTAGAAACAGAGCAGTAGAAATCAGAAAGAGAGACAGAGTATCTCCAAGTCAAAGTTATGGAGCCTAAAAAAATTAATTTCAATACCAATAAATGTGATACTCTATTAAAAACAAAGCACTCATATACACCGACATAAAATATACACACTATATCTAACTGCAAATGAAACGCCTAGCTGATAAATGGTGAAAATAATTCTAGTTTAGTTCGGGTTTGTCTTTTTGGCCAGAGGTAAAAGGAAAAGCACAATTTTTAAAATATGAAAAGCGCTTTAAGTTCTACGATAACCCAAACTCTTCCCCTCATTAGTCTAGTGCTTACCTGATTTAGTTCGATTTTCTCTTTTTCTTTCCCATCCAATTAATTTCCTACTTGATTTTCCATTCCGCAAAACCTGGCAAAGAAAACAAAAAATTAATTAAAAATTGATATATATGTATTACAAATGATATGTTAAATGTTGTTGCTGCTTCAATTGTTAAGCATAAATAAGTGTACTAAGCAAAAATTGCATATTTTAAATTAAGTTAAACAAATTACAACAAATACAACCAAACAAAATTGACCCTAAATATGTATATAAAGCACTAACTTAATATAATTGAACTAAATAAAGTTATTTAATTTATATAAAAACGGAAAACAGTATCTGAAACTCTTTTGATTTTAATAATAATTATAATCAATTTCTCATTATAAAATTTTGTGCACAGCAGCCGGACGGGCCAATAAATTTTCACACGTTAATTAAACTTTGGCCTTCCGGATTTTTATTTTGTCTATATATATTTAACATCGAGGTCGTGAATATTTAACGTCGTTCCAAATAAAATTTAAATTATTCTGAATTTGCATTTATGAGGACAGCCAATTTATGCAAAATATGAGGTATTTAATAATAACTTTAAATTATTAAATTTGGCTGCCAAAAAAAGTCACGAGCTCTAGAGGATACTCAAAGTTCCTTTCCATTCTATAAATTTTAAATCATTTTTGTATTTTCAATAGGTATTCTTAAGAGAAAATCACATTATTTGTAACATCTGTCAAGCGAAACTGTGCTCGCGTCGCCCAGCCATCTGTGTGGAGCACTTGGACGCAGTCTTTGGTTGGCCTAATCACCATCATTATACAATTTTAATTTGCTCAACTTTTAATCGAAAGGCAAAAAAGGCGAACATGTCCCGACGGCTTCTGGTACGGCTAAAAATCAAAGTCCCAGCCGGGGCCATGCAATCCCTTTTTTAATTGCAACCTCGAAGACCTACATTTTTTTACACTCAAAATGGCGGCAAATGCTTTGCGCTATGCGAAAAGTTTGTGGAGTCAACAGCGATTTCTTTTTTCTCCAATTTTATTCCTTTAGCCATCCTTTTTACTCAGCTTTGCTTTAGCTGATTTTCTTTTTTATTTTCCTTGTTTGGTGTCAAAGTGTTGTCGACTTTTTCCACTTTTTTGGGTTTTGCTTTTATGTTGCTGCCAAATGAGAGAATTGCGCTTTGTTACAATTATCGGGCTGGCTACACACGAATGCGTGCGTAAATAAAAAAAAAATTCTTAGAAACATTTAAATAATTGTCGAATTGGCAGCTGGACTCAGGAAATTGGCCGGGTAAGCAGCATAAAGTATTCATGAGCGCGACTTTTTGACAAGAAAGTTTTCAAATTTATTTCTTGAAAATTGTTGAGCTGCTTGTTGTTATTGTAGACAGCATTCATTGAATGTGAATGTTTTTGACAACTTGGCCATTAAATATTTAATAAGGCAAAGTGGCTTGGAAATAACAACAACAAAAATCAATTATGAGCCAGTGCTTGCTGCCCCTTATAATTCGTAAGTGGTTTATATGTCTTCAAACGACCATGAAGAGGTTTATTTTTCATTGAATATTTTCCAATCGTACCGTCGCCATTTGCGTAATGAGCGCTATTTGATGAAGGGACCAAAGGACAATGGCGAATAGCCTGGACTTTAGCCGAAAGACTCAGGGACGCCTTCATACTTTTGTTACTTGCGAATATATATATATGTATATATATATATATATATATATATATATATATATATATATATATATATATATATATATATATATATATATATATATATATATATATATATATATCTGTTTCTGTCTCTATCTGGCTCTTCATATTTATTGCATTTCTTTGTCAGCTTCTTAACAGTGGAGCATCCTGTTGTTCCCCTTGCAGCTGTTCCCTTTAACCGTGAACAATGGCGAAAATTATTGCTCGGTTATTTGCGCTGCGTTTTACTCATTTGTCGGCAGCCGTTGCCTTTTGTTGTCCCAGCTCTGGAAATTGCAAGATTTTTCCCTTTTCCTCATTTTTTCCTTACATTTGAACTTTTTCATTAGGCTAATTAAAAATGTTTGAATGTGGCATGAGTTGCTTTCTGACGCTGTCTTTAATGCTATATTTCCTTTTTTTACTCTTTTTCGGGCTGGATCGCTGTAACACATGGCGTACGCGCGCTGAGTGCTTTATGACTGCGAGGTAAATGCGGCGACTGACAACAACTTTTTATAACTTTTTATTTAAATGGATCCAAATGCCACCGGCAATGCTTTGTTAAACAAATGGAGCCTTGAATTGCGCCCAACGCTTCAAAAGGCATGTGACAAACGACATTTTGGGCAACTGTAAGTCGTATGAGCAAAATAATACTTGCATCAGTTTTAAAGTGAATCCAATGCAGAATGATAAAAAAAGGAATATAAAGATATAGAAGAACTAGAGTAAATCTAATGTTTTATATTCATAGAAACAGCTGAATCTTTAAATTACCAAATTTTCTGTTAAACTTTATACCCTTGATATAAGTTGCTTGTCTATCCCTATCTCTCGCATTTTCTCAATCCTTAAAATCTAAACTATGCCTTATTAAACTAAACGGATTTAAGCATCCAACACCTCTCAAAATGCAACTGACGCGACGCATTCAATTCAGCCAAAAACCACAGAACTGTCCAGCATTTTTAGCCAAACTTTATTAAAGCAAAAAAATACATAAAAACTTTTACTGAGCCCATTAAAAAAAGTTGCATACTTTGAGGCGACGCGACGCCTTTGCTAAGTTAAAAGCGACAATTTCGAGCGCTGCTAGGTTCGGCGGTTGTCATTAAAACTACAACAAAAGAGCTGACAAAAAAGAGAGCAAAAATGAATTACATGAGCGCAAAACAATAAAAAGCAACAGCCCAGCTCTCTCAGTTGCCCCTCTACCCGATGTCATTTCTTACTTTTTTATATATTCACTGGAAGTTTTTTGGCAAGGATTTGCTTAAGTGGCACTAACAGTTTGGATGCAAACATTGTCTAGAGAAATTTTTTTATACATATATATATATATATATATATATATATATATATATATATATATATATATATATATATATATATATATATATATATATATATATATATATATATAACAACAGCGGAAAATAATCTTTCGCCGATTAAAGTGCCACGTTCTGAAATTTGAACTGCATCCTGTGCTAGCTCCCTGTCATCCTTCTTAGACAAGGACACCTCATTAATATACTGCGACAATAATAATATTTGTCGCAACTTGATTTTATGACCAATGCGGAAGAGCCAGACCTCATGTCCACAATCAACATCAACATTGACTCGGCAACTGATGCAGCCGAATGATCCCTCTCCTTTTGCTATCCTACCATAGCCAAATATGTTATTGTGGTTTTTTTTTTAGCGGATTGGCGGAGCTGACCAGTGGCCGTAGGGCAATCGCATGCTGCAGACAAAGAAAAACTAAACGTCTACTGCCATCCGCATCTCCACATCGATTGATTATGCCGCAATGTTTGCCAATATTAAGCTGGCCTTTTCACTGCTGCTCATGTTTCTAGCTTGTTTGCCTAACCCAAATTGCATGCTATTGGAAAGAAGTCAACAGCAGACCCAGGCAGTCAGGGATCTCCAATTGGCATATTGCATTCGCATTCGCTTTGGCATTTTGTATTAACTTTTCCACTTCGATGGCACTCGAAAGTTTTTTCAAACACTCTGCCAGCAGCTGCTTCGATCAACTAGCAACAAACAACAATCAACTGAACTCGATGCAGTAAGAAACAAACAATGTAACTGGCAACAAAACCTTTTGTCACTCGGCCGAGAGTCGCTACTATTCTTGATGGGCGTGGCAGTGGCTCAATGAACCTTTTAAGATTACAAAATAAAATGGACACTTGACAAGGTATTCCTCTATTTTTAGCGGACACTAAAAAGCATACCATTTATAAGCTAAGTCAACATTAACATATGTTACTAACATGTGTTTCACAGAAACACAGAGAGTTTCACTCTGTTCGACCACACAGCAATGCTCGATTTGGTGGACTCCATAGTCCTTTATCGATCTATCTAGGTAGATAGAATCTATTCACTTCGAAAAACCTGCTCAATATTTATGAATAAAGTGAACTAAAATACGGCTGCTCTACATCTTCATATTGCGCATAGCCAACACTCAATATACTTTCCGACGGCGCGTGTGGCATTAATGCACTGCATTTGCAACAGCAACAAAACTACAAAAGCAACCGCCGACTACAACTTGATGAAGCCTGAGGAGTGCTGGGCGTGGAAGTTAACAGAGTGTGGTTGCAAGAGACCAAAGAGACGGCAGAAGCTGCAAACAAAAGCCAGTTAAGGCAACAGTAGCTGCCATCTTAGCAGTCGCACACCCACAAGCGGGCACACACGCAGCGCAAACTGACATTGTCATATCGAAATAGTAGCATAAAAGTACACACACACATATATATGCACACGCAAGCTGGCATTCATTTTTGCCATTGTTGCAGCTGCTCTTGGCGTGGCCCATTGTTGCTAATGTCGCTGTTGTTGTTTCATTTTTCTCTTGTTATTGTTGTTGTGCCAACACACACACATACGCGTACGTACCACGCTTGGCTTTTTGTTTAATTCGTTTTTCTATTGTTCACAGGCAAGAACTTTAGTCCACGGCTTTGGCGCATTGTTAAATGTGCTGCTATCTCTTTTCAATCAGGGTAGCTGCTATCTCGTTTGCTCCCCCATCGCTTTCTTTGGCTGTATGCAGATTTTGCACTGCACAAAAGTTGAAAGCGAGGACATTATTGAATATGCATTGCAGTTGGCCCATTGTTGCCGAACACACACACACCTACAAACACGCTAGTGTGTGTGTGTGTGTGCATGTGTGGACACACGACGACGCAAGGCAACCGCCATAAAGCAGCAGCTTAGCGCGCAATTTTGACCATTGAAATTTATATGCCGCTTAGACACAAGTCGAAGCCACACATTAAAGCCAAAGAGACACAGTAACAGAGACACATAGCAAGCAAGTGTGTGGGTGTGTGTGTTTGGCAACATTGCTCAATTTCAAGAATAGCAAAACTGCTTCCAACTGCCAGCCACAGCCATTCGCTTATTTATGTGTTGCTGGCATTTTGTTTGCCATTCGGTCTAATAAATTAACAGCTTTACCTTTGACCCATGCGCACAACCAGCAAACCAATATGGCAACTTATCAACAGCAGCAAAGAAAGGCACGTACCGACTGGCTATACAGGGTTAAAGACAGGCAGGTGGCTCTCAAATGTGCACACCTTATCGCCTGGATTAGGCGACACGCACATTCAGCGCGGACGACAGTCGAGGATTTGGCAATAGTTATCCTGTTCAGCTCTGTGACTAACGAGGCGACAATAAAAATGGCCCTGACAATTGGCACATTGCGGTGGCAAGTTAAAAGGATTTGCCATTTTAAATTATGGTATCATGTGGACAAAGCGCATAAAACAGGAAAAAAGAGACGGAGGAGAGAGAGAGAGAGAGAGAGAAGCAGTGTAAAGAGGCATAATAAAAATAAATTTAAGACTCGGCTACATGTATGTGAAGAATGATCTCTAAGTGTTCGTAGCTATTATAATGTTGGGCAAGCAAAATAATTTAATGGAAGGGGCGTGATAAGTAGCTTGTCTCGATTAAATTTAAAAGGCAGTTTTGGTCTGGTCAAAATGTTAATCGAATTCTATATCAAATATTAATCGATTTTCATGCTCGATTGAAGTTGTTTTTTAATTAAGCATAAAATCGTTAATGTGTCTTATTTGAAGCTCACTCAGTTTAAATATATTCTATGGATATTCATTTAAGTTGCTAATTATGCTGCTAATTTCGAGAACAGCAGACAGACAAGCCCCGCCCGCGATAGATCCCTTTGTAATACCTGGACTTAAGCTTTGAAATTGAATAAAAGCTCGGTACACTGGACACGTTGATGTTGAAGGTGTGTGAAGGCAACAATAAGTTCAAACAAAAGATGTATTTCATTGGCGTGCCGCTAGAGATTCCCAAGGCTTAAGATTGCGCGCCACAGGAAACGCTATCCACGATTTATTGTGCGTCCATTACAAGCGGAAATTAAGCACGGCAGGTCGCCCAGGCGACGCTATAAGGCGAGCGTGCGTGAAAGCGTTTTCCCGGCACACTCCGCCGCTCGCAAGCCCACAAGCAACGCTCTACTGAACTTCGGTAATCTTGTGAGAGGGCAAGGTGGGCATAGGGATAACCGAATTCCAGCTGGCCAAAGCAAAGCTATTGTTTCCCAACACGCTCTCTCCTCTATTCCAGTCACGTGGCACGCAACGACAACTTGGGATTTGTTAAGTGGCACCGCGTTCCGATGTCCGGCAACAGATTCTTCCTTCACTCTAAATTGCTTATATATATACATATATTAAGGTATGAAGCAAGCGTGAATATCCATCCATATTTCCATTTTCATTCTTTTAATACCCTTTGTTTATTTGAAGTTTTTTATAATTTTTCTCTAATTAAATAAAAAGAGCATTTAATAATTAACTCTTTTTTGGACCTTCAAGCTGTTGGTTGCAGTCACAAATTTGAAGTCTTGTCCGGCCTGTCACGTGCTCCACACATTTTGCACATAACTCACTTAAGCATTTATTACCAACTTCCTTTTGCATGCTTCGGCGCTAGCTTTCTCGCTTTTTGTTTTGGCAAACAGCTTTAGTGGTTAACTTGCTTTCATTACTGCTAGCTTGGCCGTTATGTGGAGTCGGGATAGGAGATTGGAGTCGGTGACGAACATCACTCAGCCGTTGCTGATTCGATTTGGGCGTTGTGTACCTTTGCTTTTAGTGATTGAAATCGCACATTCTTAAGTGAAAAAGCGCACACAGAAGTGCACTCAATCACTCGTCACGTGATGCTACCCCGTTACCCGTTACCCGTACACAATTCCTCATGGTGAACAGGAAAGGTGGCTGGGCTAAGTGAAGCGGCGGAGCGTAGTAGCTGCGACTCCTTGGACAGCAATGTGAAAAGTGTTGGCTGTGTTTATATAAAAGATTACGTCATTGTCGTTGAGCAGAGAGAAAGAGTGAGAGAGAGAGAGAGTGAGAGACAAAGAGAAAGAGAAAAGCCGTAAAAAAGCGGTGAAAAGCGTGGAAAACAACAGCAGCATCCGCAATGGAAATGGAAATGCTTTGGGCTATCGCTCGGCTTTTGTAAGCGATGCGATAATGGCACGTAAATGTTCTGAATGTGAAATCAATAGGAAAACAGCTTTAAACAAAAATCACAACAAGAATAGGAAGCCTTCGCCCGGCCAGACCATAAAAATTTAAAACCAATACCGAACAACGTGTTGACCAGAAACTTTTCTAATTTTCGCATTATGAAAATTTTTTGAAATCCCAAGCAAAAGGGCTCTGACCCAAAAAGTAATTTCAAGTAGCTGCCTATACTGAATCTATGAATGAGGCGACAAGTGCCGCAAACCGGGAAAGAGCAAAAAAATGAATATGGCAAAGACCAACAAATGTGAGTAGACCCGTGAAAACTTTTCCATTAAGAAAATTAACTGAGATTAAGTGTGGCGCATGTTTTAACTGAGTAAAAGTTCTTCTCTGATATTCTAGCTGCCTTCTTTCTTTCTTGTTGGGAAATTACAACAATTTCAAGGCATTTAAGTATTTGTCACACACACACTCACAAAGGCAATACAGTTTGTATAGGCCGCAGGCCGGAAGTGCTGCCGTAACAATGGGGATGTGAATGGTGAATGGTTCACAAACTGTGCGTGCGTGTGTGCTTGTGTGTTTGTGTAAGAGTTTATTTGTTGCCTGGCTGCCTGGCTGACTGGCTTGACACACTTTGCTTGTTTGCTGCCGTCGATACTAATCTAATTTTATTGATATTGACACAATTTCTGCAGATTTCCGCATAAACATAAAAACAGAGGCGGGCAACGCATGAAGAAGAAGTGAAACAAGACAAGCTTAGCAACAAAGAACAACAACAACGAATACGAAAAACCCAATAAAAATTGAGTACGGCGGCAATGGCATCGGAAATAAGTTCATTGAAAGCCGCCAACATTGCATTAAACTTGAAACAAATTTCAAACGAGTTTTTTCTTTCAGCTAAGTATATCTAAAGTCTAATGAAAATTCACGAAACTTGATTTTCAAATTCTATAGACTATGGAAAGAGTGCCTGAAAGTTGAGGACTTGGTTTTTGTGGATTGAAATTTCTATCAGATTTTCGTTCACTTACTATAAGATATGCTTCAGCTTATCACCCAAAGCAAATTAAACATACGGATAGACAAATATTCAATTAGGACAGCTTAGAGCCCAAAATATATAAATGAATAAAAATAATTAAGTAGCCGTAGTCAAAAGTTTAAAGAGAAACACAATTCAATAATTCAATTCCATGTTTTCCACTCATTCAGATACTCGAAAGCAAATCATCATCTTTACATCTACATATAGGTATAGGTATATGGGTTTTCCCAATCTTAACGAAAACCTATATCAGTATAACCAAACGTTACCGTAGACACTCGTAACTCTTGAAAGGCTCTAGAGCGCCTTATTGATAAGTAGCCCTCGAGTCATTGAATAAAAGCTTAAAGAGAATATAATGGGTTTATGATGTCTGTGTAATTTCTGGTGCATAAAGTAAATTAAATAAAATAAAAACAACAATAAACCAAGTTATTTGGTAAGAACTGCCAAAATCTGCCACCATCACAGGGATTGGGGCGAGCCATTCTGAAAGCTGCCTGGAATGAGTCGCCATGTAATTAAGACAACTGCAGCTAGGGGGATTTCTGCTTGAAGCGGAATGGTTACATCCTGTGATTAGAGCAAGTAGGTATATAGAATATGCAGTGCAGTTCAGCCATCAGTCCAACAACAAATTTAAATCGCACTTTCCAAGATACTGATCTAAAGACATTGATCTAAATACATATGAAATAGATAGAAAATAGCACATGCAATAAACTCATAGTTGTCTATAGGGTATCTTCGGGCCAACCACTCTCCCTCGTCTGTGGCTGTAGTTAAAGACGAAGGTCTAAGCAACATAATCGCTGAAACGTGTGGCAATTACATGAAACTGGCTAAAATTGAATGCCAAACAGCTGCTGGTTTCTGCGTATAATTCACATCGAAACATACCGCCCAATTCAATTAACCAAAGGGGCCTCAGACACGTGCCGGCCTATTTGTATATGTCTATAAAAACAACAAACTTGTCAAGTGCCACAGCATAGTAAGCCGTGATGCCTTACACGTTGACAGCGGTGTTTTGTCTACTTGGATGCAGCCTTACGCTGGCGTGGATACCAACCGAGCACTTTGATGATGATCCCGAAGAAGTGTTCTCAGCACGCTGGCAGCTGGCTTACGAGAGCTGGCAGCGCAAATGCAAGAAATACGAACTGTCCGAGCAGCAACTGGATGTCAGCCCTCGAATAGCTGGCGGAGAACTTGCCGGAGCAGGAGCTTTTCCCTATCAAGCGGCCTTGTTGTTGCAACTGGGCCAGGGACATGCCACGCAATGTGGTGGATCTCTGATTAGTCTAAACTTCGTGCTGACCGCAGCGCACTGCCTCAATGATGCTGTAAGCGGACAGATCTATCTAGGCACTAATACCTATGCAGATGCTGAAACAGCCACGCAGATTTTTCAGGTTAATAACTGGAATTTCAATGTCTTTCCGGGATATCTGGGCTTTGCGGGCTATAATGATTTGGCCCTAATACATCTTCCCCACTCGGCCAAGCTCAGTGCCAAGGTGGGTCCCATTGCTCTCGCGCTTGATTTTATGCAGCAATCGCTGCTGCAAGGACAGTTGGTCAGCAGCTCCGGCTGGGGTGCCCTTGGTGATGACATGAATGGCACTCTGTCTCTAGAGGCCAATCTGCTGCACTATGTGGATGTTCCTGTGCTGGAGCAGGAGAGATGCATGTGCTATTTTCTACCCGGCTTGGTTAGCGTACGACGTCACATTTGCAGCGATGGGCGACAAGGGCGTGGCAGTTGCCAGGGCGATTCCGGTGGCCCGTTAGTCTTTCGATGGCACAATGTCAGCTATTTGATTGGAGTAACCTCATTTGGCAGCACTAACGGCTGTCAGCAGGGATCCCCGACTGTCTACACACGCATCACTGCCTATTTGGACTGGATCCTGGGCGAGACGGACGTACAAAGAACTGAGTACGAGATAGAAGACTCCTAAAGACCTCGAGTCCAGCAGTCAACAGTCAACTAAAAGCAATTAACGCCCAATTGTTGGCCATTAATTGCTTAACAATATAGCCAGAGTTCTGACATGTCGTAACAATAAAACCAATTAGTTCGAAACGGTAACAACGAAATCGAGTCCCGAGCTCGAGTCCGAGCTTCACATTTCCTGTTTGGCTCCAGATCGAGTTGCCTTGAGCTCTTTGCTACCAAATGTAAATTACGAGCTATAAATAACAATAAGTATTACAACCAACAATCAAATGGCAGCCAAATACTTGACAACATAGCTATAAAAGCAGCAAAACATAAAAACAAGATGAAGCTCAGTAACGGATCGAACAACCCTGGTGAAATGTAGTTAATGTGGATTAATTGTCGCGCCTGTTTTATACCCAAAACTTTTATGAATATATATATATATATATATATATATATATATATATATATATATATATGTATCAAAATATTTTCCTATCATGTATTTGCGACTTACAGGGTATCTTATAGTTGCCAATAAAGTGCAATTCAGCACACGCCTGCTTGTGAGTTCAAATCCCCCACTTTCTACCCATCAATCTGAAACCCTTTCGAGCCGCTCAAAACCGCAGCGCGAGCAATCACGAGACGAGTGTTGATAAGTACAAATAGCCAAACAACTTTTGCGGTTAGCTTAACGCCGCTTTGTGGGTATATTATTATTTTTTTATTTTCAAATAATATCAATTATTGACACAGAGTGCTTTGACGTTGGATGATTAAGCGGGTATAGCCATAAAATAATGCAATTCTATCTATTGGCAGACTTACGGAAAAGCTAACTCATCTTGGCTGAAAATCACATTAGGTTTCTTTGATCGTAATATAAACATAGGTTTATCAATTTTAACTAAAAACTGTATAGTTCATTGTCATGATAGGCAAAAAAACTTAAAGGAAATCATTTTTGCAATGACCAAATCATCGGCACTTAAAACTTCATACCAAGGCTATTAAA
Organism: Drosophila mettleri; assembly: GCA_035047625.1. Taxonomy (NCBI): domain Eukaryota; kingdom Metazoa; phylum Arthropoda; class Insecta; order Diptera; family Drosophilidae; genus Drosophila; species Drosophila mettleri. The sequence continues at coordinate 184,225 of JAWNPI010000103.1, read as the reverse complement.
TTCGCAGATATCATATGATATTTATGATTGATCTTAAGAGTTTAACTGTCCCCAGACAGCGAAACTGTCGACTCAATATTCAAACTGATACAGTCTATTGATAAGATAGAGCTAAGACCATTTAATGCAAAATATTGTAGTCTACAGTGACTTCTCTTGAGCAGCTTGCTGCTTTTCTATTCCTACCTTGATTTAATTGAATTACAAAAATAATACTGGCAATTGGAAAGTATATTTAATAAACAATTTATAAATAAAAATGTTGATCAAAAGATGGTGATTGCTGCGTGCCTGAATTTGCCAAATCTTAGAGAATCGATTGAAAAAATGCTCGGCTTTTGTGTTGGTTCAGCGTGTTGATAAAGAGAACTCCGAGTTGGAATTGGTTGCGATCAGACGTGACGTGTGGCGTAGCGCACGTATCTTATCTAAGCACCTGGAGCATTACCTAATATTGGGCAACAATATACGATGGACTACTATATAAGAGCTTCAATTTGCGGATAAAAAACAGTTGTGTTTTAACTAACTAAACATGAAGTTTCTGATCATTCTTGCCTTGGCCGTGGCTGCCACTGCTTTCCCTGAAAGCGAGCTGGTCCATCGCTCCCGTGTGATGCCCGTTCAGGACAACATTGAAGGTCGTATCACCAACGGTAAACAAGCCAGCGTTGGTCAATTCCCCTACCAGGTGGGTCTATCTCTCAAGGTTTCCGCTCTGTCATCCGCCTGGTGCGGTGGCTCTCTGATTGGTAACACCTGGGTACTGACCGCTGCTCACTGTACCGATGGGTAAGTAATTAGAAGGTCGCATAGGGGATGCAGAATCTCATATCTCAACACACTTTTAGCATTCAGTCTGTGACCGTCTATCTGGGCGCTACTGTGCGCACTTCACCCGAGGTTAGCCACACCGTTCCCAAGTCCGACATCATTATTCACTCCGGCTGGAACAGCAACAACCTGAAGAACGATATCTCCCTGATCAAGATCCCCGCTGTTGCCTTCTCTAGCAGGATCCAGGTTGTCAGACTACCTTCCATTTCAAGCTCGTACTCCACCTATGCCGGCTCTGCTGTTGTCGCCTCCGGCTGGGGCCGCACCAGCGACTCTTCCAACTCTGTTGCCACCAACTTGCAGTACGTCGAGCTGACCGTCATTGCTAACACTGTCTGTGCCGCCACCTACGGCACCTCTATTGTCACGTCATCCAACATTTGCGTCTCCACCCCCAACGGCAAGTCCACCTGCAACGGTGACTCTGGCGGCCCATTGGTGCTCGAGAGCAGCAAGATCCAAGTCGGTTTGACCTCCTTCGGTGCTGCTGCTGGCTGCGAGCTGGGTTACCCAGCTGCCTTCACCCGTGTGACCAGCTACGTCGACTGGATCAAGTCTAACACTGGTATCTCCTACTAAATGTCAGAAGCTTCCAACTCGTAATAAAAAAAAAGCATTCAATGAAATTATTTCCATTGTTATCACTTTTTTCCCTCTTACAAATGAATTCACGAAATGGCGCCGCTAGCATCTAAAGTTTAAATTGACATTAAGCGACAATTGCAAACAGAGGGGGCGGCAGCAACTTTTATGCGCACATAAGTTTTCATTAAAATTCATTAAATTTACGCGGCGAAACAATAAGAAAAAACAACAAAAAATTCAAGAACAAAAAAAAAGAAACAATCAGTAAAACTTCTGCCTAAGGGAAAGTTGTTGTTTGCTACGTTGGCGTGGCATCCTGACAATATGTCAACACTTAAGTTATTACAATGCATTTAAATAATGGCACAAATTTCATTCATACACAATTTTTCTCTTTTATGACTTTTATCGTTTGTTTATTTTTTTTTTTAAATTTTCTGGTTTAAAGAAGTAAAATTGAAAGCATAAAAATACAAATAGAAATAAGTGTGTAGAATAGAATATGTATTCAAATCTTTGCAATCTCATGCAAGTTCATAAAATCGCGCATGAATATGCAAAAAAAAACACTGTCCAACAATGAACTGGCCCACACACAGCGTATTCTATTTACGTCCACAAGCTGGCAAATGTTTATGCTTCTTTGGTTTACATGCAAGGCATTTATGTAACATATACCACGCTAAGATTGGACCCAACGTATGGTTACTCGCTTGAAACGAAGCGATGCTGCAGACTTATAGAAATATATTTATACTATATTATATATATATATATATATATATATATATATATATATATATATATATATATATATTATATTATATATTATATTATATATTATTATATATTATATTATATATTATGTAACTCAACTCTTTAACGACAAGTTACCTTCCTTGTTTTTTGTATGTCGGACGGTCAACAAAATTTGCAATTTGCATGTCCCAAGTATATTTTCGTTTCAGGTGCAAACGAAATTGCAAATTATTTATGCAAACATTTATGATATTTGTCCAACTGTCACCTATGCGATGTGACTAAACAGGTCAGCATTTCTAATGCAAAAGTCAAACTATCAAATGCTTCGACGGCTAATTAATAATTTAGTTGGCTTATAAAATCAAATTTCGCTTCGCGCACAAAAATTAATTAATTAACCAGCAAACTAATTAATTATGTTAGCCCGCCGCACATACATATATTCGTTTGTGTGTATGTTGAAAAGTTGTTCTCTCAAGAGCCAATGCTATACTTGGTAATAAATCGCATGTGATTCACAGCAATCAAGTTAATTAACGTTTTTTCCTTGGGGAACTAGTCGGCTTCATTATTAATTAAGTCATCCCAATACCAAAAAAACCATCTAACCAGGATTATTTATATGAATGTATATATATGTATATTAGTTTATATATATGTATATGTATTTATATTATTGGTACGCAGTAGAAGGTATATTTTAAAAGAAAATAAATGTTCTCCTTACTTATTTTTAGTTTAAGATACTCAGATTTGTATGTTGTTATGAATTCTTAGTATTTAGTTCCTTTCTAATTATTCAATCAAAAGTAAATAAAATAGGTAACACTCTCAATAACAACTTAAATCTTATTCCCTTCCATCCACACCTCTGCACATCCATTAGCCACAATCCTTAACCGAACCGTACCCTTCAGAATTTTAATAACGTTTATGATAACGCTATTAGCTCAGCATGAATCGCAATTTTAACTGAGCAACTTGCTTTAATAGAGTCAACTGTTTTAAGATTAATCAATGCCATGACAAGGCGCACAGAATATCGAGCACAACTACTGAGAAAATGAATGACCCAAGAAAGTTTTAGTCTGAAGTCTGACTTTTTGCCTGTGACACATTGAGTGAGTGATATTTGGGTAATTAACTACCACACAAAAACAGAGCCAATGGAGAGAGAACCTCACTTAGCCAAGAGCAAATATCTTCGAGCTGTCTGTATATTTAACGGGCTGTCACTTGCGCTGACAGCTAACACAGAAAGTGTTTCTAACAAAGGCCACACTCACTCGCACACACTCTGAGAGTATCACACACTTAATTCATTTAACTCAAACATTTTCATTTATTTATCGCATTATTCAGACGCTACCTCAGCGTAACCATTGCGAAACGCTTTCTTTTCTTTTTTTTTCGGCTAATGACTTCCTGCTTTTGCCACCGCGCACAGCTTCCGGCTGCCACACACACCCACATGGGCATGGCATTCTGACACCCACACGGAGGCGCATCAGAGTCATTGAATGTTTTTGGCATGTTGCCCGACTCGACACCATTATTTCTGGTAACAAGATAATTGTATAATGAAATCCAAACAACACTTTGGCTTGACTTGTCTGCGGCAGCCTGGCAGAATAGCAGCGTGGCTTTCTCCCAGCTACAGCCAGTCTCTCTCTCCTTCCGTCTCTGTCTTTCACTCCTTTCTGGTAAGAAAGAGATGGTATCCCTCATTGTCTTTGTCTTTGTCTCTCTCTCTCTTGCTATGACAAACATATATATATATATATATATATATATATATATATATATGTCTGGCTGTCCATGCTGAGCCACTTGAAGTTCGACAACAATGACTTGATGGCAAAGTTCGCTGGTTTTTCCCCAACTGCTCACATAAGGACTGAGACTTTTGTTCTTGTACTTGTTTTCGGATTGAGTCTTATTTCTGATTGAGTGGTAATACTTCTTGGTCTTTGTGAATGTCACACTACAGACTGTTTGCAGGCAACACCAACCCAAATCTGAGGTCAAGTATGAAGCTTATTCTAATTACAAATTACTTTCACTATTCAAAATCGCATAGACAAATTGTTAATTTTGCCTAATAATATTTGTGTAAAGTACTTGGAAAAGAACTGCATATTAATATTTATCTTCATATTATCAAATATATAAACATTGTAGTTAATTTATCCTCCCAAGCATTGTGCTTATACCGCATAGCATTCAATCCATGTTTTGTTTCTAGTTCTTCACCAAAGAAAATCATGTTTGCACCTTATGCATTTTTGTTCTTTGCGTGCGTATTTTTTGTCTGGCGACTGATAATTGATTGACAGCGAAATTGATAGCTTAAGTGCTCGGACGCAGGAACCATATAGCGAACCCGAGATGTATGCTAAAAACTATATCAAAACTAAAAAATTTGGGCAACAATTGAAATATTTTTGGTGGCCACATAGAAGAGTTTCCCATTATGAGGTAAAAATCATACGAGTACATGTGCGGATGCAAAGCCACTCACTGAATACATCGAGTACTCAAATATATGGATGTTAAATATATACATATATATATATATATATATATATATATATATATATATATATACTTGCAATAGCATTACCCAGTCGAATGGCACCCATCATTCAACAAAAAATAACTTCAACACACAGAAAAGAACAGTAGAAAATTTTGCACAGCCAAAAACCAAACTCTGAATACACTACAATAGAATATTTTAGCTTAATTCATTTTAAATAAGTATAATTGCTTTTTAGCGGAAATTTGTATTGTTTTCTACTACACATCTTCTTATTAATTGTTGTATAACCATTTGTTAATGTATATTACAAAATGGAAATTCTACACCTAAATAAAAGATCTTTATGAAGTTTTGTTGAATTAAAACTTTAAATGTAATATTATATATATAATTAATTTTTAATAATATATATATATATATATATATATATTACATTTCTAAGTCGATTTTCTCAAAAATTTTTAAATACTTTCTTGGAAAAGGGCATTCAAAAATATATACCTCTTCCCTGTATACTTTGTCATGGTACAAAATAAAGACATAAAGCAAACAAATGCCTTGCAAAGCAAAACTGAAGTTGAGAAGTGGATCGACAATATGAGAGAATAAGAGGACGTCGAGGGTAAGCAAGGTACATGTTTGGTTGACTAGAATTCGAGTAGCTTTTAGTGAATTCAAGCAGAAAAATATGTAGAAAACAATAAACTGAAATTACAAAAACAGCAAACACACACACTCTCGCACTCCAACGACGGGGAAGGAAAATATTGGCAAACAAAATGTTCATAAGCCATAAAGCATTTGCCTCGACACAGATGCTAAAAAAAGAAAGAGAGAAGAGTAAAAGTATGTATAAAAATGAATATTTGCATGCTAAAATTTGATGACTAGTAATATTTTATGTAACAAGAAAAGCAGAAATATTAAAAAAAAGTGAATATGCATACTAAAATGTGCACGAGCATTAATAAAGTTGTAAAGAGGACATAATAAATATACATACATGTATTAAACCAAGATATTTTAGGAACGATAAGAGAATAGGTTAAACGTAAAACAGTTCCTTGAAAGTATTTAATATTAACTATTTGCACGAGCATGTCTGACAGACACACAAAAGAAAATCCATCTACTCCCATGGCTGACGACGAAAAAAATTGCAATTTTGATCCAAGTCAAAAAAAAAAAAAAAAAAAAAACGAAAAGCTGGCCAAAAAGAATATAAGGAAAAGCACAATCTTATCCATTGATGCGCTCTGTCGCAATCATTTTGCATGCGCCAATAAGCCTGAGCAGTGTCTCAGGACAGGGACACGTATTTGTCTCGCTATTCCTTCGCAATCGATGCCAGTAAATCCTTCAATTTCGAATAGCACACTCCAATATCCAATTGTCGAGTAGACAAGAATTCACAATAAGAAATGTATAAATAAAAAATAAAAAAAAAACATAAATATGTGAGTAAACAAATAAAAAGGAAACCAATAGCAAACCTATCGAAAAGGATTTGCTATACATAAATATATATATATATATATATATATATATATATTATATATGTACATTTATATTTATATTTATTCAACGCGAGTTTTTTCACTTGCAAATAGTAGCTTATTGATACGAAATAAAAATGAAAAAATAAAATGAAATCACTCTGAAATATTGGGTGCTCGCTATGTCGATGCCATTGCCCACATGATATATAAAAGTTGATGCAAACCACTTACGTTTACCGTCTGCTCAATAGATTCTGTGTAAAAATTTTAGAAGTTATATTCAACGACATTTTATGGCTTTTTAGCAGGCGCCAAAGCGGCATATGTATACAAAGGAGAGCGTGTTGATATAATACATCATATATGATAGCTTCATCATTAGAAAAAGCCAACAAAAAATTTAAGCAAATATCTCAAAATCTGACCTGGAAACTAAGAAATAAGATCAAAAGATTCAAAAAAGTTTTGTCATATTTTGAAGAGCCAATGCTCTTACAAAACGTAAGCTGTCTAAAAATTCTCCAATAATAGTGTGTGAGAGTTGGGTTGTATTTCAGCATATCACAGCATACGTAGAAAATACGCGTAATTTAATTTAAGTTGACAATGTTGCCACAACAATTTATTGACTACTCTTTCTAATGAATATTGCATTCAGGTATATGACTTACAGTCCAAGCAGCTGTGCCAATAAAACTTTATCAATACGGAACCATATTAAATCAAAGTAGAAAATTGCAACGCAAACTTTGACCAAAGTAAGGCAAACAGGCCACATACATGTGCGTAGGATACTCATGTCCAATAACGAATTGATGTGAAAAAGTTTTAAAAATGCATTTACGACAGTAAAGCCTGAGCAACATCTTGAGTTGCAGCTAGCAGATGAGGAGACTATGTTGATAAACGCATTAGTCATACGACCAGTGGTACGCGCAATGATTAATGAATCAAAGCTGATGCTGACAGCTGAACAAGCATCTCGCAATTTTTGAATTATAGTAGGAAATGGGACTAGCTATTTAATGTGGCAATGTGATAAGTCATCAAAGAAATGTCGGACAGGTCGGGTACCCGCTAGCCCCACTGGTGCTGCTGTACCAGACAGTTGTCATTAATTTTGGCCATTGACCACAAGGCAAGCAAAAGCAACTTGCAACCATTTCATGACAATTTAACGCAACTGTGCAAACTTTTCCGTTTGCCAACAACAATGAGCGTCTCGGCAATGTCAATTTAATATAAAAAAAGAGCAGCTCGAGTGAGGACAACATGCTTGGTCCACGCCAAGCGTAATCGATGCGGCTCACATTAGAAAGTTTTTCTATGTGTCCTGCTCCAGCAAAACAACCAGCAACAGCAGTATTTGGAGTGCGCCTTTGACTTGGTTTCGTAGCCCCTTTTTTATCGTGAGCTTCTTCGTTTATCATTTCTTGTACACTTGTCGAAATTTTATTGCTGCAATCTTGTTTGCCGCTATCAAAGGCGCTGCTAGGGGACACTTCTCATATATATATATATATATATATATATATATATATATATATATATATATATATATATATATATAGTATAGTAAGGATACTTGTGCTGCGACTGGACATTGTTGTAAGAGATGCCATTGTTGCACGATATGTGTCTAAGAAGAGTGAGCTTGTAAGTGTATAGATATACCCGCTCTTCCTATACTTGTCACAAAATAAAAAAAAGTATATTGATTTCATGCAATATCCGTCTGTTTATATGTGTTTCTCATTGCCTGAATCGCAAAGCGTTTCTACATTATGAAATGTGGTCGAATGTACCTTCAGGACCTATGATAACCCTATGAATAAATTATAATTTGTATATTATTGAATGTGAACGAGTATTATGCAGTCAGCCTTTTCCTTTTATACATGCTTTATTCTAAGTGACTGTGTGGGTAGTAAGAGCATTACGTATACCTAAAATAGCAAATGCTTTTTGGTAATTTAAAGTGTTGTTGCTCAAATTGATGGACCACCGTCGTTCGTTAAGCTATCCAGCCACAATCAAGTGAATTAAATTCTTTTGCTATAAAGGACGAAAGTAGAGGGAGGAGGAAATATATTTGCGGCAATCACTATACCTAAAAGCAATGCTATAATAATATCTGAAAACTTTAGGGTTTAGATATTATTTGTATATTTGTTTGTATTTAAAAAGGATTTAATAGAACTAAAATACTATGATATAAATACTTTGATAGATGAAAGAACGTTGTATACACCTATATAATTATTGGCTTTTGTTGGAATCCCCAATTCTTTATTTATGAGTTCAAATAAAAAGTGCATTCTCTTTAATGGGTTAATAAATCAGCAATTGTGCCAACTAAGGAGCTGAGAAGTAGCCTTAAAGCCGAAAAGCTGGACACCAATGTCGGCTCGGCCGTAGACTATTTGAGTTTAGGAAACTCACGCACGCATTCTGCCAGCATTTATGACCCGGACAGATTCAATGACAGACATAGGAACAACTACATGTGTCAGCAACATATCCAACGAATTGTTTTTATTTGCTAATGCCAGCTGCCCCGCAGACCGCAGCTGAAGATGGGAAGCCCAGCTACTGAGTTCAAGTCCATGTCGTTCCCAAAGTTGCCATTGATTTGTTTTGCATGCTTAGCACGTAAAGCGATTTGATTTCAATTTTCCAGATTCAACTGCCCAGCGCCCAGGCGTCTACTTTTTCGCAATGAGTAAGCAACATTTAGGACAGCGTTGCGTATACGAAACAAATACTTGAAACACCCAGGCACTTAATCGCTGGGAATATCCGACACTTGAAATATATAACGTAAGCAGCCAAAATTATTACCAAAACAATCAATTATCAAAAAATCAAAGTGATTTGATTTATTAACTAAAGAAAAAATAAAAAAAACCCAATATATATATATATATATATATATATATATATATATATATATATATTTATATATGTATATATATGTAAACATATATATATATATATTTGTGACCGAAGATGAGGTTCACTACGTCTGCAAAATCAGTGTTCGTAATAGCAAAGAGATAAGATTGCTTCAGCTAACAGTTTGATAATTCTAATTTTGGATTGTGAACTAGAAGATACTAAGTTTTATGTTAGTAAAAAATAAGAACAGTAATATTAAAATATGTAACAATTTTGAGTTCTTTGCACACATTTTTTTCAAGACATACGTTTTGAAATTTTTAGGGCAGGTTTATGAAATTTATATGTGTCACATTGCAAAATCTCAAGTCTCTGGAATTTAATTTACGTGAGTTTTAATTTTTAGTGTCGTCAAGCTGATGAAGAATATATATAGTTTATGAGGTATGGTACGCCTCCTTCTGCCTGTTACATACATTTTCACAAAAACATTATACAATGAAATTTCATTTTCATTGGATAGGGTATAAAAAATGTCTTTATTTCTTCTGCTTATAAGAGAAATATATAATATTAGGAAGCTAAAGTGCAAGTTCTTTCAAAAGAAACTTGATTTATGTGTTTGAATCAGTTTTTAATAATGCAATTCAAATTATATTATTATTATATTAATTTTATTTCGTAGAAAAAAACCCGAAGGAAAAACGAGGCTTGGAAGTCCGCACATTATATATATAAGCTCTTATAAGGGTAAATCAGGCCGATAAGAATCTTTATATGGAGTAGCCGTCATAAATATAAATCAGTTTGGGCCTGTTAAGTGTCGCACTTCTACCATCCGGCCAACCGTTCAAATGCCTTTAATTACTTTGACTTGTGGCTTATTATCGCAGCAATTTAATAGATAAGGATAGATACGATGGAGTCCACACGCAACTCTGAAGAGTTCCATTGATCTTGAAATAAATTAATCTCAAAAGCTTTATTGACCGTTGGTAAAATGTTGGCTATAAAATGCAAGGAATGGCCAATGGAGAATCATTCTTTCATTTGACAGTAATCAGTATGAAAGTGCTCGTAGTTCTTGCTTTGGCTATTGCCACCGTCTCTGCAGGCGTTGTACCACAAGGTACACCTATGCACCCCCGTGATATGCCTAGCATGCCCTCAATTGAGGGGCGCATAACCAACGGCAAGACCGCCTCCGAGGGTCAGTTCCCCTACCAGGTGGGACTTAGCTTCTCTAGCTCTAGCGGTAGCTGGTGGTGCGGCGGCTCCATCATTGACAATCAATATGTGCTGACAGCAGCTCACTGCACCAGCAGGTAAGTCTTTCTATCTGAAAATGAATTGCTTCTGAAAGCTAAGGTTTTTCCATTCTGCCTACTTGCAGTGCTTCTTCGGTGACCATCTACTATGGCGCTTTGGTTCGCACTAGTGCCAAGCTTGTCCAAACCATCTCCAGCTCTAATTTCAAGCAGCATACTAGCTACAACTCAAATACTCTGGCCAACGATATATCGCTGATCAAGACCCCATCTGTTGCGTTCACATCGTACATCAACAAAGTGTTGTTGCCACCAATTGCCAGCAGCTACTCCACCTACGCCGGACAGAAGGCTACCGCTTCCGGCTGGGGCAAGACCTCCGATAGCGCCTCCGGTGTTACCAGCACTCTGCAGTACCAAACCTTCGATGTTGTCTCTGTTGCCACTTGCCAGGCCACCTATGGCGCTGCCGTTGCCTCCGCTAAGGTCATCTGCATTGCCACCCCCAACAAGTCTTCCACCTGCCAAGGTGATTCCGGCGGCCCATTGGTTCTCGACAGCACTCGCCGCTTGATTGGAGTCACTTCTTTCGTCTCCAGCTCTGGCTGTCAATCTGGTCTACCCTCTGGCTTCACCCGTGTGACCAGCTACTTGGACTGGATCAAGGCAAACTCCGGCGTCTCCTACTAAATTCACTTTCAATTGATTATGGCTAAATACTCCACAATAAACTGAGCTTTACAAAAAAATATAATATTCCTTATTTAGTTAGGTCCGAATTTGTATTTTAAAATAGTATTAAGAGTCTTTGTCTCCGAAGAACGCTACTACTAGTCAATAGAACAAAACACTCTGAAGCCTTTTAAGGCAGAGAGCCTTCGTCGATGGAACTTTTTGAAAATTCAGCGGAATGCTCCCAGAGGAAAATTCAGCATGTCTGATGCTGAGAGCTGTAAGGTGTTTATACCCTGAATCCATTGAAAATGCAAATTTCAGGGTATAATGTTTTTGTGCAAATGTATGTAACAGGCAGAAGGAGGCGTGCCACACCCCATAAAGTATATATATTCTTGATCATCTCGATGAGCTGAGTTGAACTAGCCCTGTCCGTCTGTCCGTCCGTGTAAAACTGCGCAGTAAGCATATTATGTGCATGCATTTGTTTGTGCGTGTGTGTGGTTGTGTGCATGTGTTGTTTACTATTAATGAATAAATGAAACTTTTTATGATTGGTATTACAGCTCAATGGATTCAGAGTATCTCTTAGTCGAGCAGTCTCGACTAGAGTTTTGTTACTTGTTTTGGTTTAATTTTTGTACAAATACAAAATATTGCTGATAGTACACCACATTCTTATAATAATAAAAGCAATTATTTTTCGCGAATAATATATTCCAATATCTTGGTAGTGATAACCACACAAGTGTTTATTTTATTCAATTGTCATGTCATATATACATATGTAAGAGGAGCTTTCTCAAAAAAACTTAAAGTCTGACATCATATATATATATATATATATATATATATATATATATATATATATATATATATACTGAAAGAAGATTGAGCAAAAAGTATACCTATAATATGAGTAAAATTATATGTTATAATAAAATACAATTCTCATCAGCATATTTATATATATATATATATAATATATATCAATATATGTTGATAAGAATTGTATTTTATTGCACATATATATATAAAGCATAAGAGGAGCTTTCTCAAAAAAAGTTAAATAAAATCTGACACCATAGGGCGTGCTTTAATATATAAGAAAAGTTAAAAATTTTACTGAAACAAGATTAAACAAAAAGCCAAAAAGTATACGAGTATATGAGTGAAATTTGCTTATATGTATGCTTTAAACTTTAGATTCAACGAATAAGCCCCTGCAGCCCGTATTAAGAAAATGAAATCCACAACATGCATTAGTTTACAATATACAATGTGTAATATTTACATATAAGAAAAAAGCATTAATCGCAAAAGTGGAATGAATAAATAGAAAACGATATGGGGTATTTTGAATAATTTAAGAAATAAAATAATATAGTCGGAAATAAAGAAGATGTACTTCGTTTCGGAACATACTACCATGAATTAAGGAGGACGGAAACACATTTATGATTGTCCTTATATGAAAAACTAATATATAATAATATAATAATAAATAATATATATATAATACAACGAAATGTTTAGCACAAATGTATTATGGGGTATGTAATAAAAAAAAACTAAAAAGAAAATGAAGCAGAAATAATAATGCAACATAACTTTCAAAGCTGTATATACAACCCGATTTCGTATTTATAGATTTATTACTCTAATTAAGTACTTAAACATACATATACATAATTAAGAACGCATTTAATTTGTTGCCTAAGAGCAATATATATATAATATAAAAAATATATATTAACAGTTTAAATTAACTTAAGGAATATTTATGAGCCCTTCGACTGAAAGATAAGACCCAGCCTAATCGAACATATGTATATCAAAATAACGCTGGTATAAAAGGCAGTACAAGAACCCAAGGAGCTAGTAGTTACTTTTTCAACATGAAGGTATTTCTAACTATACTAGCTTTGGCTGTTGCCTCTGCCTCAGCATTTGAGGAGGTCATCCATCCCAAGGATCTGGCCAAGGTTAACAAGATCGAAGGTCGCATTACCAATGGTTACCCAGCCTACGAGGGCAAGGCACCATACACTGTTGGCCTGGGCTTCAGCGGTGGCTGGTGGTGCGGTGGCTCTATCATAGGCAACACCTGGGTCCTTACTGCCGAGCACTGCACGGGTAGTGACGTCACAGTATACTTCGGTGCCACCTGGCGCACAAACGCCCAGTACACCCACTGGGTCAGCAGGAACGACATCATCAACCACCACAATGCCGACATTGCATTGATCCGCATTCCCCATGTGGACTTCTGGCATATGGTTAACAAGGTTGAACTACCCAGCTACAATGAGCGCTACAATGACTACAACGAATGGTGGGCAGTAGCCTGCGGGTGGGGCGGCACCTATGATGGTAGCCCGTTACCTGACTGGCTACAATGCGTCGATCTGCAGATCATTCACAACTCCGAGTGTCAGCAAACCTATGGTTCCGGTACTGTTACCGACAACATTATGTGTGTACGCACTCCTGATGGCAAGTCTACCTGCGGAGGTGACTCTGGCGGCCCATTGGTGACTCACGACGGCAACAAACTGGTCGGTGTTACTAACTGGGTGTCTGCTGCCGGATGTCAATCTGGACATCCATCTGGCTTCCAACGTGTTACCTCTCACTTGGACTGGATCCGTGACCACACTGGCATTGCTTATTATTAAACAAACTATGGCTGCTGTTACGACTCAAATAAAGCATTATAAAATCTATTCATTTTGGCAATTTTTATATGTTCAGATTGTGACGAGGAAGTTTTTTTGAATTATTGTCTTAAGACATGATAGATATATCTTTTAGTTTAAATTAGATTTAATATATATGTATCATCACTGATCTTCAATTGTTAATGATAAGTCCGAAATTCAATCGATTATTTCGTCAATAAATTAATATTTACTGTATTCAACATTTTCAGTATTAAAAGCCATTTTAAGGAATTTTAATACGATAAGGCGAATATTATTGAAAAATATGGAACACATTTATTCTGGATTTGTAAAACCATCCGAACAAAATAAAGTAGACCTATTTCATATAATATACGATTATTTTCAAGGCTCTCAATATTTCTCAAACTTCACTGTTACATTAATTATTAAAGACAACTCTCGAATGCTATTCAATCAACTTTTTTTATTTCTTCAAGAATCACACTAATAGTAAGCAATTCCAGTGTGGTCACGGATCCAGTCCAAGTGATAGGTAACACGCTGGAAGCCAGCTGGAGCACCAGATGTGCAGGAAGTAGTGCCAAAGTTCGTAACACCGACGAGTTTGTTGCCGTCGTGTGTGACCAAAGGACCGCCAGAGTCACCACCGCATGTGGACTTGCCATCAGGAGTACGTACACATATAATGTTGTCGGTAATAGTGCCGGAACCATATGTTCGCTGACACTCGGAATTGTGAATGATCTGCAGATCGACACACTGAAGCCAGTCGGGTAACGGACTGCCATCATAAGTACCGCCCCACCCGCAAGCAACTGCCCACCATTCGTTGTAGTCATTGTAGCGCTCATTGTAGCTGGGTAGCTCAACCTTGTTAACCATGTGCCAGAAATCCACATGCGGAATACGGATCAATGCAATATCTGCGTTGGGGTGATTGATAAAGTCGTTACGGCTAACCCAGTGAGTGTACTGGGCGTTTGTGCGCCAGGTGGCACCGAAGTATACTGTGACGGAGTCACTGCCCGTGCAGTGCTCGGCAGTCAGGACCCAAGTGTTGCCTATGATAGAGCCACCGCACCACCAGCCACCGCTGAAGCCCAGGCCAACAGTGTATGGAGCCTTACCCTCGTAGGCCGGGTAACCGTTCGTAATGCGGCCAGAGATATCCTTCACATTAATAGCCTTTTCCGTAGCACCAGATAAGGCAGCGCCTGAAGCGGAGGCGACAGCCAAAGCAAGAATAGTAAGAAACACCTTCATATTGCAGATATGAACTGAGTATCTAAAGGATTTGCAGTGGCTTTATAAACAATTTTACCACGCACATTGTGTTCAATTGAATGCATTGTAAATTATATTCAGTAAAATATATTATAAGATAACAATTTATACAAAGTGTGCAATATAACAAGCACGCACTTGATAATGCTGTGAAAACGGTCTATTAATAATATTATTTTATTAATAGACAGTTTTCACAGTTTTATCAATAAACACATCCTTAATTAAAATATATTTGATTATTGATATAAGAAGATGAAGTATTTTCTTACCTTAATCCGTGGTTATACAACAATTTTAATAGTGGATCTAGTTTATCGATACGACTGAAAACAGACCAGCAGTATAGTGATTTTCAACCCACCAACGACCTGTCAGTTTCCAGGTCAGACTGACAGGCAAATAGACTTGCAAGCAAATAGACCGCAGGAGAACATACTAAAAGTCAGACGAATTGGGATGAGTTGAGGCAACAATATATTTTTTTTATGAGTCCGTCATTTATTTGCTACTCTAAATATCACATTTGCTGGTCGTACTAAATTTGATGGGGATCAGCTTAAGCAGAATTGTAAATTATAATAAATTAAAAATCGAATGTAAATGATTTCGTCGACTGAAAATTATCAGTGAGAATTTTATGGAACTCAAGGAATATTTATAACCCTTTAAGTGGCAAGATAAGACCAAACATGATCGTGGTTCTATCAAATCAACACAAGTATAAAAGGCAGCTCAAAAACTCAAGGAACTACTAGTTGAATGTTCAACATGAAGGTATTTTTAACTATTCTAGCTTTGGCTGTTGCATCTGCCTCAGCATTTGAGGAGGTCATCCATCCCAAGGATCTGGCCAAGGTTAACAAGATCGAAGGTCGCATTACCAATGGTTACCCAGCCTACGAGGGCAAGGCACCATACACTGTTGGCCTGGGCTTCAGCGGTGGCTGGTGGTGCGGTGGCTCTATCATAGGCAACACCTGGGTCCTTACTGCCGAGCACTGCACGGGTAGTGACGTCACAGTATACTTCGGTGCCACCTGGCGCACAAACGCCCAGTACACCCACTGGGTCAGCAGGAACGACATCATCAACCACCACAATGCCGACATTGCATTGATCCGCATTCCCCATGTGGACTTCTGGCATATGGTTAACAAGGTTGAACTACCCAGCTACAATGAGCGCTACAATGACTACAACGAATGGTGGGCAGTAGCCTGCGGGTGGGGCGGCACCTATGATGGTAGCCCGTTACCTGACTGGCTACAATGCGTCGATCTGCAGATCATTCACAACTCCGAGTGTCAGCAAACCTATGGTTCCGGTACTGTTACCGACAACATTATGTGTGTACGCACTCCTGATGGCAAGTCTACCTGCGGAGGTGACTCTGGCGGCCCATTGGTGACTCACGACGGCAACAAACTGGTCGGTGTTACTAACTGGGTGTCTGCTGCCGGATGTCAATCTGGACATCCATCTGGCTTCCAACGTGTTACCTCTCACTTGGACTGGATCCGTGACCACACTGGCATTGCTTATTATTAAACAAACTATGGCTGCTGTTACGACTCAAATAAAGCATTATAAAATCTATTCATTTTGCAATTTTTGTATGTTCAGATTGTGGCGTCGAAATTATCGCGAAACATTTTGTCTTAAGACGAGGTATCTTAGCAGACCTACGGTTCCTTGAACATGCATTTTACTACATGGCGATTCAAGTATATCTCTATATCTCTAGCTCAAACTAACACTATACAAAAAATCCTTATTTATCATTATAATTTTATTTTACAAATTTATAGCTAAGCAACACATTCACTCACATATATATATGTATATATATGTATGTATATAGGCATACATAAGCATGCGCTAAGCTCTTACTGCGCAGTTTTCGCATCCTTGGCTGCATTTGCCAAATCTCAAGTCTCTAGTATTTCATTATATTCATTATAGCAGCCCTTTAGAACATAGTCCACATTTCTATCTTTAATGGCTTAAGGAACTGAGTCAACTTATCGATTTTTGTATTTAATAAGGAAACAAGAAAAATGAAGATAAACTCGATATACAGGACAATATATGTACTATAGGTATATTTCAAGTTTTTTTGCTTTTTTGATTATTGTAAAAATGTATTTTAAACGATAGCAATTATGAGAGTTAATTTAAATGGTGTTTCGATATAACGATAATTTTTTATCTCTTGAAGGCTTTTATTAATATTATCAATGTTTTAAGCTGCTATTAAATACAACGGGAAGTGTTGAAGTCGACTGACTCGATAATACTTTAATTTATTTGTATAGATAAAACGATTGTAAAAATTCAGCATATTGTGGGGACATTTCGTTGATAAGATAGTACTTGATTTGCATCTATTGAGTATTCTTTCACTTCTGTTGACAATAAATATAATTACCATCTGGTGGTTGAAGATAAACAATTTTAAGTCTACCATATCTCACCAGCCTTAAGTTTAGTAATATAAAAATGCCACTTCCAATGAACGGACATGCTTTATTCCATTCAAAATACCAATAATTTTGGCATATTGATTAGTGCAAGTAATAAAAAGTTGAATGTCAGTCTGTTTAGCTATGGATTTTGATCTTTCCCTCCTTTGCATCTATGCCTTTCCACTTAAAAGTTCACTTCACTTGAATATATTATCTAATCTCTCCTTAGATGTAGTTTTTTATATTCCACTCTTCACTTTTTTCCTCACTTAAAAGTTCAGTTCACTTGAATGTATTATCTTATCTAAATTGACGGAAATTGTATGTAAATCTGCTTGGCACTTTAAGTATCTTTATTAATGGGCAGTCGTGCGAAGACTTAAAACCATCAAAATCTGAATTCATTCATAAAAATGTTGGAGACAACTGACATCGATAGCGAAACTAAGTTTCTTCACGGACGGATATTGCAAATAACAAAATTTCCTTTTCAGCATTTATAGCATTTAAACACGAAGCTAAGACGTGATTTCTAAAAGTTAGCAGGAGTGGATCTACTCGTATTGTAATCATTCTCAATTTTAGAGTAGCGCGTGGCCACTGCTCGAATCATTGAAATAAAAATTTTAATTTATAAGATAAGAAATTTTAAAAGCCCATTATATTTGATTGAGCTGTAGATTTTATTTGCATTAATTGTGTCAGATTTATAAGATAACATAATTCTAAAAGTCAATTTTGAGGTATATATTTCAACCTGTAGACTTTGTTTGCATTAATTGATGAAGACAGACATAGCTTTTCATATCTTCATGTCATCAACTCGGTTCGTCGTTCTAACAAATAATATATATATCGAGTCATCCACGCCTACTTCTGATACATCATATATATGTTATATGATATTATATATATATATATATAAATATCCAGTGCACATCGGCAGGCTCAGCTTATCACCCCTATCAATAACTAGACTCGAATAATATTTATAAACCACAATATGAAAAAAATTATGATTAAAATCTATTCTCGACCCAGCCTGGGCATATTAACATTGAACTACTTCGACTTAAATAAATTTTCTCAATGACGAATAATTTAATATGTACATAATAGTCCATGTACTTTGTTATCAGCCCAGACAAGGATTAGACATAAATAAAATTTATGAACCGCGATTAAAGTAACTAGACTTTAAACAAATTTCGATAAGGCTGGGGCCAGTAAGTATAAAAGCATAGAAATTAGTTACCAGAGGCCAGAGTAAGAATTCGATAATGAAGTTGTTCGTATTCCTGATTTTTGCTGTTGCAGCAGCCACCGCCATCCCTACTGGGGCAAAACAACCTTTACGTGTAATGGATATGCCCAAGCAGGGCAACATCGAGGGTCGTATTACTAATGGCTATCCAGCCTATGAGGGTAAGGTACCCTATATTGTTGGCCTGAGCTTCAACGGCGGTTGGTGGTGCGGTGGTTCCATAATTGGCAACACCTGGGTCCTAACTGCAGGCCACTGCATCAAGGATGGTTCCGGCGTGACAATTTACTACGGTGCCAGTTTCCGTCATGAGGCTCAGTTCACCCACTGGGTCAGTGGCAACGACCAGATACGTCATCCCCACTACAATGACCAGCTAAACAACGATATTGCCCTCATCCGCACACCCCATGTCGATTTCTGGCACTTAGTGAACAAAGTCGAGCTGCCTAGCTATAACGATCGCTACAACAACTACAATGGCTGGTGGGCTGTGGCTTCTGGCTGGGGACACACCTCCAATGACAGCGGCATGCACAACTATCTGAACTGTGTGGATGTCCAGATCATCAGCAACGACGAGTGCCGCAATGTCTTTGGCGGTGGCTATGTGATCGACAACACCATCTGCATTAACACATCTGGCGGCAAGTCCACTTGCAGCGGTGACTCAGGCGGCCCATTGGTTACTCATGACGGTAACAGAATTGTGGGTATCACATCCTTCGGTCACTGGGACGGATGCACTGCCGGCCAACCCGCCGGCTTTACTCGTGTCACTGGCTACCTGGACTGGATTCGAGACAACACTGGCATCTCCTACTAAATGAAATACTTCTAAATAAAAAATATTCAAAGTTTAAGCAAGAACAAAACAGAATATAATTAGCTCTGCAGTTCTTCTTCTTTACTTTTTAACTTTTGGCCAATTCCAGTAGGCCTCAATAATAAGATAATATTGAAAGTTCAATTCACTCAAGATTGTTATCTAATCAATTGACGGAAATAATATTTAAATCTGACTGGCACTTTGAATAGCTTTGTAGAGGATATTCTCGATAGGATTTACAACTATCAAAATTTAGATTCTTGTCTACATAAACCTAAATGGTTCAATTCATTTTGGGGGTAACTGATAGTGAGTGGCTCTAGAGACGCTTTCTAGTTCTTATCTTATTTCGACAATGAGTAACTAAACATCCACTGATTTACTATGCCAATTTTATTTTCTATTTATTAATTTAATAGTAGGCAACGCCAGAGTTGTCGCGGATCCAGTCCAATTGATTGGAGACACGAGTGAAGCCAGATGGCAAACCAGCACTGCAGCCACTACCAGCAACCCAGGAGGTAACGCCCACTAATTTACCACCGTCATGAAGTACTAATGGGCCGCCAGAATCACCACTGCAGGTTGATTTTCCGCCGGGAGTAGCGACGCACAGAATACCATCGGGTTGATGGCCATAGGTCTGGGAGCATTGGTTGTTGCTGATGATCTGCAGATCGACGCACTGAAGCCAGTCAGGTTGAGAGCCTCCATCGGAAGTGATACCCCAGCCGCAAGCAACAGCCCACCAGTCATCATACATATTGTAACGATCATTGAAGCTGGGCAGCTCCACCTTATTGACCATTGACCAGAAATCGACATGAGGAGTGTGAATCAGTGCGATGTCATTGCCATTGTTGTGGGGCCAATTGTGATTCTGTCTGAACTCTCCGCTGCCCACGGTGTGGGTGAACTGGGCGTTGGTGCGCCAGGTGGCACCATAGTAGATGGTTACAGAACTGGCACCGTTAGTGCAGTGCGCAGCTGTGAGCACCCAGTCATGAGCGATGATGGAGCCTCCGCACCACCAGCCATTGAAACTCAAACCTACAGTATAGGGGGCCTTGCCCTCGTATGCAGGGTAGCCATTGGTGATACGACCCTCAATCTTAGCAGACCTAGGCAGATCCTTGGGATGGACCTGTTGCAGTGTTTCCGCGACAACAGTAGTGATAGCCAAAGCTAATAGTATGAAAGCCTTCATGTTCAACACACAATTGATACCTTTCGACTGCGTTGGAGCGTATTTTATATGGTATCATATCTGTTGTACTTCAGAAAATATCAGCTACTTATTAAAATTGACTATATATTTTAATTTACTCTAACGCTCAAAAAGAAATGTAGATAACACATTTTCTGAGTTTTTAGCGCAATGAGCGCTTATCAAAGTTTCGCAAGTCCATCCCATTACAAGTGTACAAAAAAAAGTAAATAGGGGCCGCAGTAAAAAAGATAAAATAAGACTCACACAATTAAATATCCCTTTAGTCATGGTCAGTCATGCTCATAAATTAAAAATCATTTACTTTATTTTTGATCAATCTACAATCTATTCAAAAAATTTCCGCCAACTGAATCCGCCATCTATTGGTGATAAGCGTAAGTAGGCAAAGGAACACCAATAACAGAAATAATCGATATACATCGATACGAAGTTGTAAATGAAATGTCATGTTAATAACATTGAAAAGCAGCTGTAATTTCCAAATTATGCGCTTATGCCTATTCTCTGCTATATTAAATAACATAAGTGCCATTCATTTATTTGCTTCCTCTTCTATATCGAGAGACAACAAGAAAACCGCAAATAACAAACAGTGATAAAAAGCTAAAGAAATACTGAAATTAAACAGCATGTTAAATATCATTGAACAATGGAAAATATAGTGCACAAGTTTGCAACGATTAGTTTTCAACCACAAGAGGTTGTTTTAACAGAAAATCGGTAAGTTCACCATAATGATAGATGCGAAAAGAAGAGAAACTTCTAAACAGAAAAAAATGTATTTAGCTCTGCACCGATTTGCAAATTGTCTTGGAATCTGAAACCAATGGCAACCACAAATGCAACCGATGATATGCTGGACTCAGAAAGCCCAGACACTGACTACTCAGATGAAGTGGATTCACAGCTAAGCCGTTGCGAGGACAACGATGAAAGCGATAGCTACAGCAGCAGCTATCGCAATGGTCGTCGCGGTGGAGTTGCCCGACGACGAATGCCTGCTCGCGTCTCCAAAGACAATTTTAATCGGGTATGCAGTACAATTATGCGTACAGAGGCAAAAAAGAAACGTAAGGAGCTGCAGACCAATGACCAGATGTTGCGCAGCATTGAAAAAATCTATACAAGCAAGCGTATGAAAAAATTCACGCCCACAAGCCTGGAGACCATATTCGAGGAGCCCAGCGATGAAAATGCAGCCGATGCGGAGGACGACAGTGAGGAATGCACCATAACAAATCAAGTGCGCATAGTTAAATTTGGCAGTCGCAAACTCCGACGGGCTATCTCCTTTAACGATGGCCTCACCAAGAACAAAAATCTGATCAAGAAACGTCGCTTAAAGGTGAAGAAAACCTTTGGCAAACGTTTCGCACTTAAAAAGATCTCAATGTCCGAATTCCACGATCGTCTCAACAAGAGTTTGGATAGCGCCATGTGTGATGCTGAAGACGATCTACCAACTAGCAGCAGCATGGATATCAAGTCAACAGTCAGTACATTCATGGATGATATGCAAGGATCGAGACATACGCCAGCATTCAAATAGATAAATAGGAAAACTAGATGGATAGTCGCTATACAGATTTTTTAGATCGGATGGCGAGGAGAATGTGACACATAACACCTTGAATAAGCCCCAGTGATCAATACAGTAATATATTAGACAAAGATGAGAGTTGGAGTAGATTACTTCCCCTCCTTGCCAAAATTCAAGTAGAATACAGGAGTAAAAGATTTTTCTTTCTCCTCGTCAAAAATAGTTGAGAAGAGATAATTGATTCTAGGAAACTGGTCAGCATTAAATTTGATGACTACACGTCCAATCCAACCATTGGACTTATTGTTGCCTGCTCAATTGTACTAATTATCAATTTAGCTAAGTCTTATATAAGATTTTGTATTAATTTTTAGTTTTAGGAAGTGCAGTTGAGCATGCAAACATAATTTATTTAATTTAATCATTTCTTGCATTCAGTCGTAATGCTATTTATGTTTATTGTTTATGTATAGTTAACATAAATATAAGTATTTATACAATTCGAAATCTGTTCAATGAATAGAATTGTAACAATTGGTGAATGTAATTTAATTTTCATTAAGTTCAGCGAGGAACTGCGTGCACAGTGCTTAAATGAATTTTTCACTGCCGCAAAAATAAATGAATAAAGCAGCAAATAATTTTATTTAAACGCCTATAAAATGTAAAGAGAAAAGAGTGGTAATCACCCGTATTATCCAAATGATAAATAGTTCGATCGTGGTGCTAAATTAAATAACGGCAAATGAATGCATTAGCAAGTGCAATAATATAAATTCATGGGCTTATTATTCAGTATATATACACATATAGTACATATGCATATGCATACATACATATACAAATATATAAAACACGCAAAAGCGGTAATCATAATTTCGATTATGCATTAAACACGACGCACGAAATTCAAACCGAAGCAAAGAAACAAATCAAGAAAAAAAAACATTTTGTAAATCATATCGAATAGGCAATGCTCTTTGCCTTTATCATCCATTGGTAAATTTACATTGCAGAATCCTGAGTAATACTATGTAATAATCTTTCTTAATATTACATTCACAAATAATTAGTTCTAAAAAAAACTCTGCAATAATGGAACTGACATTTCTCTATAAGTAAACTAAGCCCAAACAAAAAATAAATTTACTCATTACTTATTGAAGCACACGACTGGTTATAAGCTTACGACAATCAACCGAAAGAGTGCAAAGTAAGTAAAGAGCACAGTAAGTAAACGGTAGCCGCAAAAAAAAAGGTCTACCGAAACGAGAGGTGCAAAAGATTTGCATAATCGACTCTGTTGCTTTTGCTTTTGTTGTTGCTCCTGTTGTTGTCGTAGTTGCTCCAGTGCAGTAGCCGATGATTGTATTTTGTTGTTGTAGGCTCATTACATTTGAACATATCACCGATCGCGAAACTATTCGATTTATTTGCTTCGATAGACAGGCAAAGTGAGGCCCATTTCCTAACTCTACAAAAACAATAATGCCAGCCCGCAAACCAAGAAATACTTTCATCACCAAATTAAAGTTATTTCAACAAATTAATTTAATTATAAATGCATGCAACAAGTTAGCAGTTAAGCAGTTGTAAGAGCGGCGATGGGGAGTTATGATTTTTCTTATTTCCTGCTGTCGAAAATTCTTCAGGTTCATTCGCATGCAATCTATGCTGCGAATTTACCTATGTATGTATGTATGTATGTATGTATAACTACGTTGTACTCTGACAATAACCTTGGCTTAAGTAAAAAAGAAGAGAAAACCAAAATGGCAGATTTGGTGGTACAGTGGGCAGCATATAGCTCAAAATGTACAGGTTGCGAATGCGTCAAAATTTCAGCTATACGATCATATTATGTCCACTGTTTTGTTCAAAATATGAGTACATGTAATCAGTACTTACATACGTACATACATATGTACACATATATATGTATGTATGCAGAGGGCAGATACAGAGCCGAGCGGCTTAGACAATGCAAAAGACAAATGTATCGTGTAATGCTTGTTGTTTCACTTACCATTTGCCGTCAACAATAACAACACTACACACGGTATTTTTCTGAATGAAAGCATTTTGCCGCATGCTGCGCATTGCACAGCTAACACACACACACGATCCTATCTATACACACGCGTGACGTAATAGCACCAAAGCAAGTTGTGGATAAGTAACTAGAGTTACAGCTATTTATACATGTATCATGTATATATATATATATATATACATATATATATTAACTTTTTAAACCGTAAATGGTAACAGCAACAATATAACGGCCAACGAAAACCGGGCAACAAGCAGATTTGTCCGCCGACGACGCTTGCCCACATTTTGCTTGCACACGCACAACCCGATAATTGCACACTAAAGTAGAAGCTGGCGCCAAAGGGCGAATGACAAATGTCAAAACAAATACGACAAAAATATAATAAAAGCGCAAGCGTAACACAGAGGTCGCAATAATATAAGAGAAAAATGAGATAATTCCAAAGAGTGCAAGTAACAGAAGCGTGTAAAGAGAGCGCGAATACAAAAATGGCATATTGAAATGAATGCAATTGCCGGCTACGCCGCTGTCGTCGTCGCTGTTACGGTCGACGTCGGCAACGGCGTCAAATTAATGCAGCAAAGTAGACGAAATAATTAAAGTGAGCCTCCGAAGCAATTGTTGCAAAGAAAAGAGTTTATAAAAATGCTTGCATCATGCGCGCGCCGCCACAGTTGTAAGTGAGACGCTGACCGACAACGAGAGTCCAAGACCTAGGAAGCTATCGAGGCATCAAAATATACGTGGACCCCGTAACGACTTTTCAAAAATCAAACGGGAAAGAAATTCAAACGCATTTAAAAAGGAAGCAGACTGTTAATAGCGCGCGCATCCGCGTGTCTGTGTGTGTGCAGATTAATTAAATTTAAATTAAGTAATAAATGCGTACGCCAGTAGTGAGGAGCAAAGAAAAACAACGCAAATGGTTTTACAGTCGACAATTGTTTCAATTATTGCGACATTAACAGCACAACGGTTGTTGCTGTTGCTGCTTACCTGGATGACCTGCTGCTGCTACATCCATGTGGCTGTTGCACTCGACTGGCAACAGGTTAAGCCCATGTATTTAGTATCCATGTATCCGGGCCCGTTCGGCATGCCCCTACCACAAACACCATCAACCATCTCACTGTCCGCCGAATTAGATGCGGAAATGAGCGCTACTAACGACGATAGCCGAATCAGCGAAAGCTCTGCAGCTTCTGCGGATATTTCTGCGGAACCAGAGCCACTGGTGTTGAATTTGGAAACAACACCATTGCTGGATAGCATGCTGCCGGAGGGTGCGATGGCCATGGATCGCATCTTTGGAGGCGATGTTGGTAATCCACATTGTTTTCCTTACCAAGTAGGCATGCTGCTGCAGAGACCCAAGGGCCTTTATTGGTGCGGTGGTTCGCTTATTTCGGAGCAGCATGTGCTAACAGCGGCTCACTGTGTGGACATGTAGGTTAAATCGTGATTGATAGCCAAGTTTATGTTTAACTGAGCTACTCTTCTTTCTGCGCTTTTGCAGGGCCAAACGTGCTTTGGTTTTTTTGGGCGCGAATGAGATTAAGAATGCCAAGGAGTCAGGTCAAGTGCGTCTCATGGTACCAAGCAGCAATTTTCACATCTATCCCACCTGGAATCCTAAGCGTTTGAAAGATGATATTGCGCTTGTGCGTCTACCGCATCCAGTCAGTTTTAATGGTAAACCCTTTCCATATTTTTTCTATGCATCTGCAACTCATCCTTGTTGTCTTGTCAGAGCGCATACATCCCATACAGTTGCCCAAACGACATTACGAGTATCGCAGTTTTAAAAACAAGTTGGGCATTGCGTCTGGCTGGGGACGTTATGCTACCGGAGTGCATGCCATTAGCAATGTGCTTCGCTACGTCCAACTGCAGATTGTGGATGATCGCACATGTAAAAGGAATTTTCCATTGTCCTTTCGTGGCACAAACATCTGCACCAGTGGACGTAATGCTAAGTCTACGTGCAATGGAGATTCGGGTGGACCGCTCGTGCTACAGCGTCGTCATTCAAAGAAACGTGTCCTGGTTGGTATTACCTCGTTTGGTAGCATATATGGCTGCGATCGCGGCTATCCGGCTGCCTTCACTAAGGTGGCCTCGTACCTGGACTGGATTAGCGATGAGACAGGCGTCCATTCGCATCAAGACACTACTGAGGCCATTTTCTTTGATCAGTACATCAAGAAATACTCCAAGCAACAACATAAACGCAATCATCATTTTGCTGACGATGTACCCGACGAACTGGATGCCCATCATCCTTTGTCTGGTGAGGATACATCCGAGAATCATAGCTTACACCACCATTCCAAGCCAAAATCCGAATACGACTTTTATTTTTTGTAGCTACCAAGCGGTTAACAAAATAAACTTCAATTTTAAGAAAACATTCTTTAATAACCATTATTAACCACTCCTGTGTTATTCTCGATCCAATCTATGTATGACGTGATCCTTGTGAAAACACCTGGCCATCCAACTTCACATCCGAAAGCAATACCGAAGGAGGTAGCTCCTATCAAGGTGTTACTGCCATCAGCTAAAACCAAAGGACCGCCAGAATCGCCGTTGCAGGTGGAAGTGCCGCCGGTGGTCTTAATGCAAATGACGTTACTCGTCAAAATACCCCCAAACCATGGCGAACAGCCCGAGTTTTTCATGATAGGAACATTAATATACTGCAGAATGTCGGTGGCACTAGTTGCACCTGGAAATAAGAGATTTCCATTTAGTGAAACTACTCCTAAGAATACAATTCAGAGACTCAACTATCAGTGATCTTGCCCCAGCCGGACGCAATCGCCTGCTCGCCGGCATAAACGTTATACGTCTCCTGCTTTACTGGCAGCTTGGCGGGTTGAATGTGTTCATTGAATTCGATAGGTGTAGGCAGTTTAATGATGGAAATATCGTTGGTCAGGGTAGATGCATCCCATTCTTCATGGACAGTCACATATTTGGTTGCAACAAAGATAATCTGCTGACCTTCTTCCTCCCTATTAGTGCGATCCCAGGCGCCCAGGTAGACATCTACACCCGTAGTTAAGCTATCGGTGCAGTGAGCTGCTGTAATCACGTGGCGACTACTAATCAAAGTTCCACCACACCAGGCTGCGCCACCCTTGACGTACAGCATGAGTCCCACCTGGTAGGGAAACTGATTTCTGCCAGCAGTTTCACCCCTGGTTATACGTCCAGCGGGCACACTATGGCGATGAACCATTGGTAATTTAGGCTCAATGTCCACCAATTTGAGGGACTGCCAGTCCACGGCCATGACGCCGATAACGACGGATAGGAGCAACACCGTTACGAAAACGTCTTTCATAATTGTCAACTGAAAGCACACGGCTAGTAGACCCAATCTTTTATAGTCACAGAAAAGCTAAAAGGTTAGCTAATCAACATTGATAAAGTATCGCTTATCAGGCTTTAAATAACTGATTTATGATAATTGCTGAAATTGCTACTGATCTATAAATAATTCCATATTGGCTATACAAATATCAGTTATGAAAAAGTTTGTAAATGCTTAGATAGCTCATGTTTTGCGTTTGCTTCATTATTTGATTGCAAGTCATTTTTTTGTTTTTAGCTAATACATATTATAAATATTACGCCTAGAACTCGTTTTACTTATTCACAAAGCCTACACATAAGGTAAGTTTTGTTGCATTTGACGTATCAATTTTATCCCCTATTGTACTGACCAAAATATAGATGGAAATAAAACAATTAACAAAACTCTAGTCGAGACTGCTCGACTAAGAGATACCCTGAATCCATTGAGCTGTAATACCAATCATTAAGAGTTTCATTTATTCATCAATAGTAAAAAACACATGCACACACACACACACAAACAGATGCATGCACGTAATATGCTTACTGCGCGGTTATGCGGCTGAAGAAGAGGCTGTACTATGGAAACTTTATTGTTTAATAACTTTTGTTCTCGACATATGTTCTTCTCTAGTATTTGATATACGTGAGCTGTCATTTTTGTTGAATTGTGGGCGAAAGAAGAGTGGCATCAAAAATCCAAAAATTACATAATGTGCGGATTCAATATAGCTATCAACCACAACTGCACAATTTCCATTTTCAATGGATTCAGGGTATAAAAAAAAATCATGTTAAATAGAATAAAAACAGACAATCGGAATAATGTTCGAAATTGTTTCTGGCCGAGAATTAAATATGAATATGATTACATGGAAAACACTCCTATAGTATAACATTTTAAGACACACAAGAGAATAAGCACCAAACTCCCATTTCTGAAGTTGATTTCGTTTACTATGATTTTATTTAAAGCTCAAAACAGCATTTAGAACCCATTGTTTACCACACCGGAGTTCTTTTCGATCCAGTCCAGGTAGGAAGTGATGCGTGTGAACACTCCTGGCCAGCCAACCTCGCAGCCAAGGGCAATGCCGAAAGAAGTGGCACCAATCAAGGTGTTGCTGCCATCTGCCAACACCAGAGGACCTCCGGAGTCGCCGTTGCAGGTAGAAGTTCCGCCTGTGGTCTTGATGCAAATGTTCGTTGCTGTAACGGCGCCAACGTACCAGGGAGAGCAGCCAGAGTTGTTCATGATGGGTACAGTAATGAACTGCAATATGTCGGTAACAGCTGTAGCCTCTGCAAAAAGCATAACACAGTTAGTTGAGTATTTCGAACAGAATCCGAAGTGGAACTTACGGTCGGTAGTCTTGCCCCAGCCTGAGGCAACAGCCTGTTCGCCAGCATATGTACTGTACTGGCCGCTCTTAACGGGAAGCTTGGCTGGCTGAATGTATTTGCTGAACTCGATTTCCACGGGCAGCTTAATGATAGAAATATCATTGGTGATGGTAGATGCGTCCCAGCCCTCATGAACTGTAACGTACTTGGTCTCCACGAAGATGATCTGCTGGCCGTCCTCCTTGCTGTCTGTACGATCCCAGGCACCCAGATAGACATCCACACCGGTCGTTAGCGAGTCTGTGCAGTGAGCAGCAGTAATTATATGACGATTGCTGATCACAGTGCCTCCACACCAAGCAGCGCCTCCCTCAACGTAGAGCAGAAGTCCCGCCTGATAAGGGAATTGGTTGCGTGCAGCATTCTGGCCCTTGGTAATGCGTCCAGCTGGTGAATCGTGAAGACGTGTCATGGGCACATTGGGCTCAATGTCCAACGACTTAAGGGAATTCCAGTCCACGGAATTGGCGCCAACAACGGCAACCAGGAGCAGAATCGATGCACAAGCGATTTTCATATTAAAAACAACTGAAGAAACTTGGCTAAGTGGACAATCTTTTATAGCCACAAACTAAGAGGGCTGCATCATATATCTTAAGCAATCGCATGTTTCTAATCATTTGATTTACAATGGAGTACTGATTGTGGCTATTTCTAATTCTGATGCGTTGATAATTGACGTGTGCTGAATAATAAACCTATAAATGGGAATTTCCTTAAATGGAACTTTGTTAAATTTTTTTTTTTCATTTACCTCTTATCTTGTTGTTTGGGTCAGGACAGATGAACTGAGGGATTTTTTAATTAAATTAGCTTTTGTCAATTTAAATAGGCTCACCAAATTAAATAATGTAAATGTCGCCAAACTAATTCGAACCTTGTCCTAATTAAAATTCTGCCACAAATCGCTAGTGCACTAATTCGGCATCGAGCATAACAAATTAGAGTATACACACTGAAAAAAAATTATATATTTATTTCCATTCACAAATTAAGTCTTGCTAGACTTTGCTTATGAATAACATATAATGTCTAATTAATCGATTTCAAATATTCTATTAACAACTGTCTATTAAGATCTATAGATTTATAGTTTAATTATTTACGTATAATTTATTTACACCTCAACGAAATTCGTATTTAATTAAACGGTTTTTGCTTTTTGTTATAATACATAAAAAAAAAATAAGATAAGTCAGAACGTCGTAGTCGGACGAAACCAATTGTGTGATACTCTTTTCCCTTTGGTGTATTTTTTCGCAACCTGTATCATCAAGCATTTATCTTGTACCAATATCGAGATAATCTTAACACTAAGCTATATACCTAATTTCAATAGCAACAGGTGGACTTTGCAGAACATCACTATACTCTTTCTCCTTTTAAGAACAGGAGATAATAACAAACTATTTCAAATTATTATATCTAAAATTTTTTTTTGTACTGCGTAATCAGTAAGATTCTATGTGACAGGTATAAGGTGTCATATATATATTAATTAAGCACTAATTAGTTAGATATTTACGCCATGTGGTGAAATAGGAGTCCGTTTTATATATAATATATATGATATATATGTCAATTAGCTAATGGCAATTGTCGACCTGGTCCTCTTCATCCCTTTTCAATTCAAGCTCTAAGAATCTCATTGTGAATCCCTCAAACTGGACTATAATATGCAATCGATGCCGCAATTCCATTTTATTTATTTATCAATATCAAATGGCATTTGAAATTAAAGCAAAGCGAAGCTCTAAAGCAAATTATATTTTCAAGCTATTTATATCTATATATCGAAACTCTCGTACCTCGTGAGTTGTATCGCCATTTAGATCTGAAGTTTGACCTCGAATCTATTCAAGTGCGTGTGGCTATGAAGCCATTTCAGAACGAGATCGCAGTTAATGTCCTTGAGCTGTGACGCAAGCATTGCTAATTAAAACATTAAATACGTGTGCATAAAATTGAAACGTAAACAAAATTTAATAAAAAATCAATGTAAAAAATGAAATTAACTTTCACACAGGTAATCAGAACGCAAAGGAAGTGGGAGTGAGAATAGACACAATGTACGCGAGTATTGAATACCCTGGACATATATAATTCTATTACGTTGATGAGCTGATGGCCAGAGGAAGCAATAACTCACATATGATATGCAAAACGGACAGAAAAACCGCCTACCGCTTGTCATTGCCCTAGCCATTACAGTCAGCAATGTTTTTCTGCAAACTTCGACCTTGCTATCAATTTTTAGAGCATAATAAGGTGCAGAAATCACACGGGCTCAGCTGCACAATCCTTATAATTATAAAAAAATATATATATACGTATATATATGAATATAAGATAGATGGCTCTTGGCGGTATTTTGAGTGGTTGCCGCGAGTGAGTCAGTTAAGACAGACAGACTATGGCAGCTGCGACGATTGAGGGTTAATCCCCGAATCTTAAATATGAATGGACAATATGACGATATAGACTTTGTTGGTCTTCGCTTATGTTAATTGGGGAGACCTGATGGCATTTTTTATGGATGATTCAGGCCCAGCTGGGGGATCGTTTCGTTATAAATATGTCGATATCTATATATAGTATGTATGTATTATAAAAGTAATGGCAACCAGCTGATCAAGATCATATAATGCTTAGGCCTTATGGGACCGGTTTAGCAGCTGGACTGCGAGAACAGCTGTTCAACTTTCGCTACCGGGGCTTTGCCAATTCTCTTGGCTGTTATTCTTAACGACAGGTGAAGCCAACGAAGCTAACGAAGCTCGGCTTGAATCGTGGCTGATATATAAAAACGCCATCCGGTGCGCGTGCTCAGTTCAGTTGCAGAACATTAACGGAAACGCGCGCGTGCGCTCTCGAGTTCGTGTCTTTAGTTTTATATTTTTGTAACAGAGTGCGCCTTTTTCTGTGCATTTTTTATCGCAACGAATACATAGAGCTCTGTGCTTACAATTCACAAGCTTAGACAAGTGACACAGTTAACGGCGAAGGTCAGCGAACATGGAAGGTCAGGCAAAGCAAGCATACTTCATCAATGAAGCATATAATCACGAAGAGCAGCCACATGGAGCTGGCGGAGGTGGAGCAGCTATTGCCACAGATAATCAACCGCGTCGTCGCAGCGGTGGCAACAAGGAGCTTCAATTGGATTTGTCGGAAAAAAAAACCAAAGAGCAGGCAGCAGGTGCCATGCCCACTATGGATTTTGATGATCTGCTGCCATTGATTGGGGAATTTGGCAGATATCAAAAGATCCTATTCCTATGCATGATTCCCTTCGCATGCTTTGTGGCATTTGTTTACTTCTCACAAATCTTTTTGACCCTCATACCGGAGCAACATTGGTGCCATGTGCCCGAGTTGGACGCACTCGATGTGGAGGCCAGGTATGCTTAACTAATATGAAAACTTTATGTACTCTGACTGCGAGTCTATTGCAGCTGGCTGGGCCAAGATTCTCTTGGCTTTAGGCAAAGCTGGTTAACTGGTTAACTTAAAATTTCCAAGCACTTATAATCTAGTTGGAATGTTGTTTTTGCAAAGTTAATCCAATGCGAATGATTTCAGTGTTTTCTTTATATGATTTTTATGCTTCTATTGTCAGTTCTATTCATGGTTTATTGCCGTGTTAATTGTTTAATTTTTAAATATTCCGTTAGAATTAGGCATTTGGTATGGTTGAACAATTAAAATATTTGCTCTCTCATACAAATTTTCAAATAGTTCAAAAACTATGACCTTGAATATATGTGGATAATAAATAATAATTAATGTTAGTTTAGATTCGGACTTGCTTAAAAACTTCTACTTGCTTAAAATTTAAATAGAATAGTGTTCAGGTAGTAGTCGAAAATAAATATTATATATAAGAAAAATAGTCTGAAGAGTTAATGAAAAATGTATATACAATAAGTTAATGAAAATTTGAATGCGTTAAATTAGTTTTATACGTTCTTAAAACTATTATTTTTGGTATTTATCAGAGAACTTTCTCTGATAAAGCTGAACTTCTCAGCTTTTAGTACCATAGCTTTAAAGTCTAAGTTTGGTTCCGGAAATGATAAGTATATCAGTATTTTTTGATTTTTGTGATGCGGTTCCGCAAAACTTTCACAAGACTTAGCTCGTATCGATCATTGTGTTGACTGACAGCGCCTTGAGCTCGACAGGTTTTTGCCCCTAAGCTGACTGTATCATAATTAAGAGTTTAGAATTCAGTTTGATTTCCACGAAATATTTCAGCTCAAATATCATATTAAACAAATTATAATAACGTGTTTGCAACGCCCAATAATTGTCGAACTTTACAAATTTTAAAGTCAAACGCGAACAAAATTTGAGCGTTCTGATCAAAATCATTAACTCGTCTAAGTGCTGCGGCTTAGAATGACGTCTAACCTTGCAAAACGATTGGAGTTTTTAGTTTTTAGTCGATATGGCTAAAAGAACCTTAAAATTTGGTAGAGCACGGAGGGGAGCAGTGCTTAATGCGAAGGTAAATCAAACAGTGGCAGAGTCAGTTAGAAAAGCAGCTAGTCAGCCAGCCAGCCAGCTGACTAGCCAGTCAGGTAGACTAGCCAGGTAAGCCAGGCCTTTATTAACAACGCTGTTGAAGCTGAGCTGACGCAAAAGTGAAATAATTGTGGTAAAAACAACAGAAAATGAGTACGACTACAACTAAGTAACCAATGTTTTGTGTGGATGCCAAACACGAGCTTAAAAGTTTCCAATGAGAGAAATATTGATAATAAACAGCTACAACCGAGACTCAAATACACTCGAGTGAACATAATTAAATGGAAGCAAATTTGACTTAAGCGAAATGGGTATACACTTGATTGGATATTTACAACGATGTGTGCGTGCTCAACGTCTAATAATACTCGTTCGTTCACACTAGTACATATGTATCTATAAACAGACAATAATCATGTGTCACGCTGCAATCGGACGCATGCAGAGCAGTGGGAAAATTAGCAAGGGACGGAGGTAGAGAGACATTCAATTGTATCATATACCAAAAAAAAACTATGGTAACAGTTATGTAGTCTTAAAAGTGTTATCTGCCTTAAGTTCATCAACCAATTTTGATTATAAGCAAATTAAGTTCAACTCTTGCCAACATTCACCTCTAATTTTCCACATGGCTAAAGTATTTACATAAAAAATTTATAACATGCTAAGTGAACTGTTGATATCACAAAAAAAAAGTTTGTTAATTAGAGTGTGAGATACAAGCAGATTATATCTTAAATATATTGCTATTTCTATATACGGAAAGGTATATAAGGCATATATACTTTTCTAATTACAAGATACACAGCAACTATATCTACTAGAAAAATACTGCGCAAAATAGAAAATTTTTAAGAGGTTTACTAAAAAAAATATATAATCTTTGATTATATGTTAATGCTTGAATAAAACCAATAATCATATATATATATATATATATATATATATATATATATATATATATATATATATATATATATATATATATATATATATATATATATATATATATCATCATCATCATCAATTTTGCTTGATTATTATTGCTTATTGTAGACATATGGAAATAGAGGTAACAACACGATTCGATTGCAAAACATTTTTGTCAAGATCACGAAATAATTATGCTATCCAAGCTCTCAGCTGTCGACCAGACAATGCGTCGCTGACCCTGATGGGTTCATAACCCTCGACATTCATTACTTGAAACTTGACTAACTCAATTGTAAAACCTTTCATTCAATTTACCCACACATTCACACAGATTAGCCCTGTCCATACCCATGATGAATGGGGAGTACAACAATTGTTATATGTACGATGTCAACTATACGGAAGTCATGGCCCAGGGCAAAATTATGGCTGATCCAAATTGGCCACGGGTCAAATGTCGTAATGGCTGGTCATATAATTTTACAGAAATACCTTACTCTACGGTGGCGACCGAACAGAATTGGGTCTGCGATGATGCTGCGCTGCCCACATATGCTCAATCCATTTTTTTCCTGGGTGCTATTGTGGGTGGCCTACTCTTCGGCTGGATAGCGGATCGTTTTGGTCGCATTCCAGCTCTCATTTGTTGTAATCTGATGGGATTGGTTGCG
Source organism: Drosophila mettleri (assembly GCA_035047625.1). Lineage (NCBI taxonomy): Eukaryota > Metazoa > Arthropoda > Insecta > Diptera > Drosophilidae > Drosophila > Drosophila mettleri. The sequence continues at coordinate 148,899 of JAWNPI010000103.1, read as the reverse complement.
GGCGTGGCAACTGCATTTGTAAGCAACTTTTGGCAATTTGCCACAATGCGTTTCTTTGTTGGATTTGCATTCGACAATTGCTTCACCATGATGTATATACTAGGTAAGTGAAAGTGTAGCTCTTATTTATATTGGTATATATTTTCAATAAAATTTGACTTGCATTCAATTTTTGCAGTGCTGGAGTATGTGGGCCCCAAATACCGCACATTTGTTGCCAACATGTCCATTGCCATATTCTTTACGGGAGCCGCGTGTATGTTACCCTGGATTGCTTACTTCATCGCTGATTGGAAGCTGTTGACAATCGTTACGTCAGCTCCTTTGTTGCTGGTGGTGTTCACGCCTCTTATTGTGCCCGAGTCGGCACGCTGGCTGGTCTCACAGGGCCATGTGGATAAGGCTATTTCCATACTACGTCAACTTGAGCGACGCAATGGTCGTCAGGTTTCTGAGCAAACATATCAGAACTTCAGTGAAAGCTGTCAACGCATACGGGATCAGGAACTAGCACAGAATGCTAGCTTCTCTGTGTTGGATCTCTTCAAGTCTCCGCGTCTGCGTCGCACCACGTTGCTGCTTATTGTCATCTGGATGGCCATATCGTTGGTCTTTGACGGTCACGTGCGTAATGTTGGATCTCTGGGGCTGGACATCTTCTTCACCTTTACTGTGGCCAGTTTTACGGAATTACCAGCAGATACTTTGCTCACTCTCACACTAGATCGCTTTGGTCGACGTTGGTTGGCTTGCGGATCGATGGTAGCCAGCGGCATCTTCAGTCTCCTAGCTACGCTAGCACCGGTGGGCGTGTACTCCGCCACATTGGCCATCATGGGTCGTTTCTTTGTGAATATTAGCTATAATATTGGACTGCAGTACGCTGCTGAGATACTACCTACTGTAGTGCGTGCCCAAGGCGTTGCCTTCATCCACATAATGGGATATGTAGCCAGCATTATAGCACCATTTGTCGTTTATCTGGCGAGCATATCGCCTTCGCTGCCATTGATCATCTTGGGTATGATGGGCATAGCAGGTGGCTTGCTAGCGCTACTGCTGCCGGAGACGTTGCATCACCAACTACCACAAACGCTTAGCGATGGGGAAGAGTTTGGTCGTGGTCAGAGCATATGGGATTTTCCCTGTCTCGCCAAGCAGATAGACGATGAAGATAAATGCAATACAGATGTGGAGGAGGTGCGGTCTCAGGCCTTCGTGCGTGGCACTCAAACGGGTGCTTCGCTGACTGCATCCACACGCGGTGAGCTGCGATCAAGTATTTTACGGCGTTCGATTCAATCGCGTAACTCCACCAAATTGTGAATAATCAATTAGTATTTACTCCGAGAGTGACTCATTTATGTATGTAGTCTTGCAATATTCATAGTCCAATTAGCTAAGCATGTTTTTGTGATATTAATTCTAAGTAATTGCGTTGCCATTTGGCCTAATAAATGAAGTTTAACAACAAGTTTTCAGTTTTCAGTTTTCAAGTTATCACAAACAGTTTGCGCCCACATTCGAATTGAGCACTTCTGTTAGTAACTTTAAGTGATAGCTATCGATATTTTTTACCAACACTTTTTGTAATTCGTACAAATTGTGCTTCTGTTAGTTATTAGTTATAGTAGCGTCATCTATTGTAGCATTTTCTGTTATTTCAATTATTAATTGTTAGTCGTTTTTTAACAACAGTGGGCGCCACTTTGTTTACTATTTAAATTGAAATAAAATTTATTGTAGATTATTGCATTACAAACAATTAAATTACGATTATGTATTTGTTTTCTCAGCCTCTCACTTACCAAGAAATTCCAATGCAAATACTCGACCTAATTACAGACAGAAACCGCACCCCATTGGACGCTATAAGAACCCAAGTGCTCCCAATTTGAAAAGTAGTTTACAATGTCAATAGCAGTCTATCTGGTGTTGCTCTTAGGGATTACTTTGAGAGGCGGACATGGCCTGTGTGCTAACAGCAGTAATAATAGAATGCTGGCAGTGCTCAATGCTCCAGTTTCTACTCTGGATGTGGTTCTGCGTATCGAAATGCTGGAAAGAAAATGGACTCCAAGGACTACAGAGGTTACACCACTTAGCTTGAAGGACAGCATTCGGGCTGAAATCAACGGCAATTGGGAGCGAAGACGTTTTGTTTTGCAGCTGGCCAGCCAAGCACGCACCTTGCAACTAAAGCAAGCCATCTACGAAGCCCTGTGGCTAGAGTTACAGCAGATGAAGCAAATGTATGATCCTGTCAAGGTGTTGGACTTATATAGTCAGCTTGAACAACAGTCGCAGATGCCATCAGCGCTACTGGGACAGGTGTATCAAAAGTTTATTGGTCGCAGCGCCCATTTGCTCGCGGCTCCTTTTTACACGGACAGCCGCAGTGCGAGATTCCCACAGGTCACTGCCCTGCTTCAGCGTCTCACCCTAAGCACCTTAGATTACTTACGAGATATATTGGAAGCAGTCTTTGATATGGTATTAGCGCTAGAATCGACTCTCAGTGTGGTGCATTGTCTAGGCAACTTTAGCGCCAGCGTATCCCAATTGACACAAGCCAATCTCCAGCTTCTGCAACGCACGGAGCTGATATCGAATCTTGATGCGCAAGCAGCAGTCCAGTATAATTTGCGTCAACTACTGGAGCAGCCCAATTTTGAGCAGGAAGTCACTCGCAGCTTGCGTGAAGAAGTGTATGAGCAATTGCCTTCAGATGAGAAAATCCTCTACACGGCACAAAAGATCTGCCTGCGTAATATGACAAATCATAATTTTTACATTTACGAGTGCCCACAGACCTATCTGATCTGCACAAATGAACGCGATCCCAAGAAGGCATCCTACTACGTACAGCGAGGAAATGAAAGTGCGAATAATACACTGCGATTTGCCTTCTACAGCTCCTTTTGGCGCAATCGATACATCCTAATGGAACCAAGCAACCACTCAACTGGCGACTATATTACAAAGAACATTTACAGCCGCGATTCGATATTTTGGTGGCAAGTGGTGCAACTAGCTAGCGGTGGTGTAATACTCTATGATGCACCTACAGGTGGTTCGATGCTCTGTGGAGGTGATCCCAACCACTGGGATGGTGAAGAGCGACATGTATATACACGTAGCAGCTTGGAATTTAAAAACTATAGCAGGGAATGCACGTGGAGGGTTGAAGATTGCAGCGATGTAACGAAGTGAATAGAATGATTATACATAAATACACACATAGCAAAGCAACTTATGAGTAACAACTTTTACTAAAAAAAACTTCATAAGGAGTAGATGCTAGTTATAATTAGAGGATTTAAGTATTACTAGCATTTATATATATAGAGTAATCATCAAATTAACCTTACACTATATATATCAAAATCAAAAACAGCATACTTATATACAAACAACTAACTTTAAGATTACAATCAAATTATTTCATAACGTTTATTGTCATCGATCGTAAGGCACAGAAGTGTTCAGCCACATGGTATTTACTACTTTTGCATAAAATCCCATGGTATACAGACAACACCATCGGTAAGCACCGAATAGTAATGGGATATATGCAGCTTGATGCGCTCGAAAGCTGGGAGATTGGCAGGCTGACAGAGTCGTAGATCCCGCAAAGCTGTTATCATCTTGTCGGGAGTTACGGCATCGTCCTTACTTAATGACTGCAATTTCAATCGAGTGATTGTGTCCTCTATGAGCTGCTGTTCGATGTGTTTGTCTGTTTCATATTTGGCCATGCGTTCACGTGCCACCTTCATATTCTGAGTTATGAAGTCTACGAGTATGGCGCCAGGACAAGTGGCGGGTGTGATGAACTGACCCGTTGGACTGACCATCAAAGGACCCGCTTCAGATTCGACAACAATTGTGAACTCTTTCAATATTTGCGGCCAGCTTTTCGGATACAATTGTTTGCTTAAATAATCGTTGAGGGACGTCGTTACTTTCATAAGATGGTTAGCATAACCGCAAGCCTGTTGCTTAGGCATAAATTTACGTCGTCCGATCTGTATGCTACGTAAAACTTGAGATAGCGTCAGTTCATAAACAGGTACCACATTTAGATAGGCATCGTGTTGTGGAATGTTTTTGATGAAGTCAATCCAATTGTTTTGCACATCACCTGTGAACAGCATCACATGACCTTCCAAGCTAATTCCTGTGAACAGCGCAAATACGACAACGCGATTACGTAATGTCTCCAACACTGTTCTATGGGTCTTGGTGAGACGCTGCAGGGATTTGAGGCAGCCCCTATAATGCTCTATGTTCCAGCCACATTCGTAACGAACATCGCGCAGTTGCAAGTCTTTGACAAGCACATTTTTAAGCTTATCAATTTCAGCCTCCATTTCAGATGTTTCCTTGGCTCTTTGCCTGGCTTTTGCAGAATTTTCTTCCAGCCAAATGGAAAGAACTGGACGCGTGCTGGTCGCTTCCTATAAAAAAAAAAACACAAAATTAGCTTTTATAGGGCCGTTTACATAGATATTTACATGACGAAACTGTGTTTCAAACTCGGAAAACTCCGTGTTGTAATGATAATCGTAGCTGGGTCGATTGGCCATAGTTTCTTGAGGCTTCACTGGTGGCGTGGACTTGATGGTTTTTATGTAATCCGTTGATAGATTGCAGGATTCGAGCAAATCTTGTATAAATTTTTTCGGATCACGCGTGCTGCGATCCATGTGTATCTGGACCAATCTAAACATATCCCGTTTTTCAGCAGTCGCACTCTCCCTCACATAGAACTTTAATACTTTGACTTCATCATTGCGATAACTGTGCTTGTAGAGCGCTTCCAGATGGGCACTTAGTAGTTTTAATGAATTCTCGTTGGTCTGCCGCTGCTCAGGATGCTGTCCAAATAAATCCGGATGTACAGCAAAATAAAATGGGCGCAGAGCCGTTGTAAGTTCGCTATTCAAGTTCCTTCGGATTAATCTAACATTTTGTATGGACTGCGCCTGGACGTTGGAATGGATAATGATTTTTACCATTTCACCTCTAAGTCGTAACGCCACTGACATTATGTAAGCCTAGAGCATCTCACTGCTCCACATTACGGCTGTCTAACACATCTGCAGAATACGATCATGTGTCTGCCTAATATTTGCTACAAAATTTGATTTATAAGTGAAGGATTACGTTTTTGCCACTCAGCTGTTGACGTTTAGTATTTCTATGCGTGAGCTAGATAATAATGGATACAGTATTTTTGTAGGTTGGTATAGTGAATGGAAAAACAAAAAACAATAGTTTTTGTAATAAAGAGATTTCCGAATATTTCAAAACATAAACATTTTATTTTAAATAAACTTTTCTTATAATATATTTAATTTAATAATATAAATTGATATTTTGAGTAATATTTTAGTATTGCAGTTAAATGGGTGGCAAAGCTTAACGATTAGAGTTGCCAGACGTAAAAATCATTTCAGTCAGCTGAAAGAAGTTTTCGTAGCTGCGAAGTTGTTTATTTAATTCAATAATTTTGAATTCACAATGTCCACTTACTATTTTGTTATAGTAGGGCATAATGATAATCCGATATTCGAAAAAGAGTTTAGCACAGTTAACAAAGAACAGCGCGTAAGTACGTAAACATATAATCAATGGAGGAAACCGCTCTTAAACACTACACTTACTGTGTTGCAGAAGGAGGACCACAGGCATCTTAACCAGTTCATAGCGCATGCTGCCCTAGATTTGGTAGATGAGCACAAATGGAAGACAGCGAATATGCAACTAAAGAGTATAGATCGATTTAATCAATGGTTTGTGTCTGCCTTCATTACAGCGTCCCAGATCCGCTTCATCATTGTTCATGACAATAAAAATGATGAGGGTATTAAGAACTTCTTTAACGAAATGTATGATACCTATATTAAGTACTCGATGAACGCCTTTTACAAAATCAACACGCCAATTAAATCGCTTATGTTTGATAAGAAGTCGGATATCTTTGGACGCAAGTATTTGCTATCGTAATTTGTTAATTGTTGAGATTGTATTAATTAGTATTTGTAATATACATTTAAATAAAACACACCAGTCTAAGGACACAATAAATGGCTCGACTTTGAACAAATCCTGTATTGAGTAGTCCTTGAAATTTAAATTTGATTTAATTTTTTATTTAGAAAACCAGTCTAACGACACAAAATATAGCTTAAACTTTCAATGTATTTCATGAATCCGCATTTCGTATCAAATCTAAAACGATTTAACGCTTTACAATTTTAAAAATAAACTATAAAGATGTGTGAGCAGTTGAATGTAAGAGGCATGGAACGATTTGTAATTAAAGCAACAATATATTACGGAACTCTAATGGATTAATCTCTTTAAAATGTTAGCTGTTGCTTAATGCTTCTTGTTCTTGCCATGACGCTCATATTTGCTCTTGGACGAGTGCCACAGGATAAGTGGAATAGCAAGAGAAGGCAGCGTCATGATGCCAAAAGCCACCCAATCGAAGAAATGGGAAGAGAAACGTTTGTTGTACTCATTTAGATTGACAATGCCACCCTCTCCAGGCTCCGAGCTGATGGCCAATTGGAGCTGAAAATAAAAACGTGTTAGCAAAGTAGTCAAAAAATCAAAATACTGATAAAAAAAATACCGTCTCAGCCTCCTCGACGGGCTTGTAGGACACCTCGGCAGCTGTGAAGTTGAAATATCCAAAAGCCTTGGGACGCACTACCAGGACATGAGTAAAGTTCGTCTGGGGGGCTATGCGTTCCACAGTAGCTGATGGCTGGCCACCGACCACCTCAAATGCTTCGGGATGGAAACCATTGTCTACCAGCTGCACATTTGTGGCCGCTCCATTCCCTACGTTGAATATTGTATAGCGCACTAGCAAATCGCTCTTCTCAACAAGATATTTGTTGAGGATTTGCTTAGAGACCAGCAGGCGAGCACGTGTCTCATCCTCTGATACACAAACGCTAAGCATAGCGAATAGGACGCAGAACGCAATCGATTTTCTAAACATACTAAAATACCCAAAGAATAAAAACGTTTCACTTTTTTGTTGACGTGGAAGGTTCAATGAAATCGGCAAAGCTTGTGTAATTCTTTGGGATATTAATTAAAAAGTACCAAAACACATCTGCCAGCGATAGAAACAATTAAAATGTTACTCTTAACTCACATGAAATATAGTTATTGAATGCTACAGGTATCCGTTTTAAACTTAATTCAGACTAAAAATTAATGCGGCTACTTTCTCGTGGCTACTCCGTGACGTGTAAACTGTCGGCTGTCAAACTTCGGACGAAAAAACATTTCGCATCGATGCCCAGGCATCGATAACGATTGCATGTCTACAATCATCACTGCGATAACTCTGGTGGTCCAGCTGTTAAGAAACAAAACAATAAACAAATGTTAGCGCGCGGTTTTCGACAAATATTTACAGCTTTTTTTTCACATGCTTGATATTGTATTTATTTTTTCAATATGCATTATTTTAAATCATAATAATTAAGACCGCTTTCAAACAGCGGGGGTGGTCTAGTTGGTTAGAAACACAACAATAAACAAATGCTAGCGCGCGGTTTTTGACAAATATTTACAGCTATTTTTTCACATGTTTGATATTGTATTTATTTTTTCAATATGCATTATTTTAAATAATAATAATTAAGACCACTCGAAAACAGCGGGGGTGGATTGTTTAACCGGCACGTATGGTTGCCCTTGAATGACATTGTCACCCTACACACAATGGTCCACCTTATAAGTTTTCATTTTCAACCAGTTATGGAATTCATAAAATGCTTTTAATGTATGACATACGTTTATATATTAGACATTCTTTTATAACATTATGGTCCAATGCAATCAACATTGCAGAAAAATTTATAATAGAAATTTTGAAATTGTACGAAGTCAACATGATAGCGCTTATTATTACCACTATAGCCGCATCGTACGTTTATCAGTTTGACGACACAGAAGCAGCAGTTGAGTTCGTTTTTTCATCACGAACAGACACAATTATTAACGCTATCACTAACTCGCACGCATTAGGAATTTAGCCAGCAGCTGGAATACTTAACCCGATCATGTCTCTAAGCGTGGAAACGAGACAAACAATCCCATACGAGGGCCAAAAGCCAGGCACCAGTGGACTGCGAAAAAAAGTCAGTTATAAAAGATAATTCAATTACAATTTTTGCAATTAAAATTTTTTAGGTGAAAGTATTCACACAGCCCAACTACACAGAAAACTTTGTTCAATGCATTCTGGAAGCTAATGGCGCACCTCTGGTGGGATCCACGCTGGTTGTTGGGGGTGATGGACGTTACTACTGCAAGGAAGCCGCTGAGCTAATTGTTCGCATCTGTGCAGGCAACGGAGCGGCCAAGCTGTTGGTGGGTCAGAATGGAATACTCTCAACACCCGCCGTGTCCAGTTTAATACGTCACAACAATGCGCTGGGTAAGTGTCATTAATCAACATTTACATCTAAATTATAAAATAGCAGCTGATAAAGATTAGGTGCTTGCTCAGCGAAAAAATACAACTAATTTAAATAAACATTACATATGTATAGTACTTTAAACTAAATAGTAATCGTTTCCATCAGTCTTTGGTTAATATTCAAGGTCATAGAATCGGTGTCTCCGAAATAATTGATTTTGGTTTTGAAAATGTAATTAACAGGCAAAAAGAGTGCCACACCCCATAAAGCTTATATATTATTGACCAGCACAAGGATTTGAGTCGATCTAGCCGTCTTGTAATTAATATATAGATTTTACGTTTTCTCAAAGATTTTAGTAACAAATCTGAATTCCGTTCTAGGGGGTATTGTGTTGACTGCTTCACATAATCCAGGTGGGCCCGAAAATGATTTCGGCATCAAGTTCAACTGTGAAAATGGAGGTCCTGCGCCCGATGCTTTCACCAACAAAATTTACCAGCTCTCCACTGACATTAAGTCCTACAAGCTGGTGCCTGGCCTTCAAATTGACATCTCAAAGGTGGGCATCACTAACTATGATATTGAAGGAAAACCTTTTGTTGTCGAGGTTATTGACTCTGTGGCTAACTACGTACGTCACATGGAGGAAATATTCGACTTTAGTAAATTGCGTGATTTTGTGAGCGGAAAATTGAATGGAAAGCCCCTAAGGATGCGCATCGACTCTATGAATGGTGTAACTGGCGCCTACGTGCGTGAGATCTTTCTGAACCGTTTGGGAGCTACAGAGACATCTGTGGTGCACACCATTCCACTACCCGACTTTGGTGGACTACATCCTGATCCAAATTTGACGTACGCTAAGGAATTGGTGGAATCTGTTGCCAAAGGAGATTATGATATCGGCGCTGCTTTCGATGGTGACGGTGATCGCAACATGATCATTGGTAGCAAGGCATTCTTTGTAACCCCAAGCGACTCCTTGGCGGTCATAGCACACTATCTCGAAGCTATCCCATATTTCCAGAAGAATGGCGTGCAAGGCTTTGCGCGCAGCATGCCGACTGCCTCTGCAGTAGATCTAGTAGGCAAGAAGCTGGGTAAGGAAGTATTCGAAGTACCCACTGGATGGAAATACTTTGGCAATCTCATGGACGCAGGACGCCTTTGTCTATGTGGCGAGGAGAGCTTCGGCACTGGTTCCAATCACATACGAGAGAAAGATGGCATCTGGGCGGTACTCGCTTGGATTTCCGTTATGCAGCACACGGGCAAGGGGATTGAGGATATTCTAAAGCAGCATTGGTCAGTCTATGGACGCAACTATTTCACACGCTACGATTATGAGGAATGCGACTTGGAACCCTGTAATGAGATGATGACCACCATGGAACAAAACATCACAGCTCCTGGATTTGTAGGCAAGAGCTTTGCTAGCGGAGGTAAATCCTACAAAGTTAAAGAGGCGGACAACTTCAGCTACACAGATCCTGTGGATAAATCCTTGGCAACCAAGCAGGGATTGCGTATTGTATTCGACGATGGCAGTCGCATTGTGATGCGTCTTAGTGGTACTGGCAGCTCAGGAGCCACCGTACGGTAAGTATTTAAGATAATGCATTTCATTTTATTTACCATTAAAATGGTTGCTTTTTCGTGCAGCTTATACATCGACTCTTATGAGAAGGAGAATGTACTGGGCCAGGCAAGCGTCATGCTGAAACCACTAATAGATATTGCATTGGAAATCTCACAACTTCCCAAGTTCACTGGTCGCAATGCGCCTACTGTCATTACATAAGCGAATACTGTGCAAATCAAACTATCCTTGTTGCTAGCAGTTCTTTGCGGCATTTGTTATATTTTAATGTTTGTAGCTTCAACCAAAGTTTAAGAAATTAAAGTTTTGAATTATATTTGGATGTTTATAAAAGAATTTCACCCATCTTAACACAAAATTGATTAGTAATTAATGTCTTATTCCAATTTAATTTAGAAATACTGTTTTTCTTTTTTGTCATAGAAATGCAACTAAATATGTCGTTTCTACCTTTTTTCTATATCTCAATGGACAGTACGGTTGACTTCGATATTAGTCGAGTTAACGGATAGAAACATAAAAACATTTAAAGGCAAACAAATTTACAAAATTTAATTTTAGAATGCAATTAACATTTATGTATTTAACATTGATATGTATTCTAAAAGTAACCGCTACTTGGCAGGGGTAACAAGATAATCAAACTCGCTTAAAATCATGTTTGGTATACGCTGCTCAAGCACACTAAGAGGCAAGCCAGCAATACGTACGAATTTCTGCAGAAAGTGCAGCATCGAAATCACCTCTGCACCTAGCATCTCTTTATCCCTATAAAAAAAGTTTTTAATAATTAAATATTAAGGTTCAACTCAAATGGTTTATACTCACAATAGATGGGCTTCCGCCACAGTTACAACATACTGACTCATGTAGGATATATATAACATTTTGACATTCTTGTGGAACTGTTGAAGTACTGTTAGTATTCCCAAGATTAATGGCACACAATCTATGACATCTTTAGAAGACTTTGGCAGCAAGCAATCAGTATTCGTCGAATGCTGTAACCGACCGACATGTACAATGCTAAAAAGGAAAAGAAATAATGACATATTGTGCGTATTTTTAGGTGTTATAAATATCTGCTCCAGCGGGTCATAGTTGCCCGTATACTGAAGAATTTCCTGCAACTCGGTGAGCATTCCCACGCCTTGCTCATCGTACAGTTTCATATTACAGGAGAGTTCCAGAAACAAGGCACTATAAAATAGAAAAACATTAAACATGTGAAAGCTCACTTTTGTCCACCCGACTTACCGATTCAGCGTATCTGTGGTATTCTCTAGCAATTTGGCATCACACTTGCTGTTAAAACTTAGTTCATTGGCAATTTGCTGGCGCAGTAGCTGTTTGTGCCCTATAGAAAGTATCCAGTCTAGAAGTGTGGGCCACACCTTTAGCCAACGTTGTGTATAGCTTTGATAATACTTAATGGGTTGCTTGGCCAGTTCACCAGGAAAGTCACGCGATTCTAGCTGCTTAGTCAGTTTGCAGAGCGCATCACACCACATTCGATCCGTACTTAAATTCTTTTGCAGTCTATCCATATTGCGCTTCAAGTCATCGGCCAGCATATGCGCATAAAGCCGTTCTAGACCCACCATCCCAGCCGGCGCTATGGCATCGCGAAGCACACTGAAGAAACTGGAGCCAGCTAACAGCTGCTGATGCTGAGCACGCTTCTCATACCACGTGCACTTCAAATCCAAATAAATCGTCTGCTTTGGATCCGTGCAACGCAAAATTTCGTTTGCGAGACGCCCAATAAAATTGTTCGATTTGCTGTGATCACCCTGCAGGGGCTGTAAGTTTGGTATGGGTATTGTCTGTGACTGGAAATGGGACTGCCATTCCTGAACTTTGTTGCGCAAAAAGCAATTGCACTCCTTTTCTACATTGTAATTAATAATGCGCTGCGATTCTTCCAACAATATACGCAGGCCTTGTACGCGCAAATAGTCTTCGATATATTCAAAGGATCGGCGATAGCCTTCAATGGTTTTAGCTAGCGAATGGAGTTTCTCCTGGAGCAACTGCACAGACGTCTTGGTCTTCTCTGGCGTAAATATCAGACCTAAATTGTATGCGTTGGCCAAATGATTAACCAGTTCCTTGCGTATGCCATCCTCAAGCAGCTGTTTAGGATCCAGCTCAATGACTCCCACCAAAGTTGTCTTCATCATAAGTATGCCTTTGGTGAAAACTGCAATGGAATTGGTTAGCTGTGCAACCTTTGCACGCTCCTCAAATTGTGCATATTCGCGTATCTGATCCTTATTGAGACGTGTTGGAAACTCCTTAATGCCATTGGTCAACAACTGTATAATTCTGGCCAGAATGCTAAACATTGTTTCCGGCACAATTTGCAGCACACGCCGTAAAAAATTAGCCAGCTCTGTGCTGTAATAGTTGGAGACAGAGATCAGATCTTCGCTTTTTGCCTGATTGATACGCATTAGAGGCACCTCTAGGGTACTGGCCAACTTCAGGAACACAGCTCTTATGCTAATGACAGCGCGTGGTAGGGCTTTAATATGATTCTGCATGATAACAGTGAAATCTCGCTGCAGTAGACACCAGGCGTAACTAAAATCGCTAATCATCTGAATGTGGATCTCGACATCTTCCTTTAGGTTGATTAACTATAACATAGATATATGACAAAATGCTTAATAAAAATTAGGACTATCATTACTCTACCTGCGCCATGCGATTTAGTTGTTCGAGCGTCTCCTGAAGCTGCTGTTTAACTAGCATATTTGCATGTAAATTATGATACTCCTGAACTTCTTCTAATGCCTGCATTGCCTGTATGATTAGTCGTCCTGACTTTTGGGGTTTGCTTAGCTCCAGCTTTTGTAAACGTTCCGCGATCTGACCAAACCATTGCTGCAGATGAGCATTCGCTTCGATTTTGGAAAGTGGCCGCGATCCTGCAAAGGCTTCACTTAATTCGCTGAGATACTGAATTGCCTCATTCTTATTGTGCATCCAGCGATCCTCACGATTCTTTTGAAGTTCAGCCAATATCTCCTTCACATTCAACTCCAATTCGCCACAACTCAACAACAGATGGTAGAGCATTCCAGGATCAAACTGCAGTGAAGTATGCAATTTTTGTAGCAGATGCCCAAGTGTCGTCGCCTGGTTAAAAATTATAACGACGGCTGGTCGTGTATGAAGGCAATACCAACGTAACAGCACATTAGCTTGTCGCATCAGGACGATTATCTGATTGGCATGTTCCAGCACAAAATCTTCGTCTAAGACTCCTTCACGTACGATTTCGCCAATTTTTTGAAGCGTTTTATTCATCTGCTCGCGCTTCTGCTTGCAAAGAATTTCAAGAGAACTAGATGTAACCACATTAGATACAGCAGTGCTTGCTGCCTTAAAGCTTGACCAGGCATCTACTAAGTTTACAGTGATGCCCATATAAATTGAAAGTGTCCAGTTATCGTTAAAGAACTTGTCCACAATCTCGCGCATTTGGGCATTTTGTGTGTGCAACACATCGGGCGAGAAATAAAGACAAACGTACAACATGACTGCCTGGGTCGACAACGCTGTGGTGCGATGCGATGGATGTGGATAGATGGCCAGCTGATTGTAGATGTCATCGGACCTCAAGCGAGTCAAAACCAAATCTATGAAGTTCGTATCGAAACGAAAGCGTGCAAAGTAGGACTCTGGATAGTTAGGCACAGCAACTGTTTTTTTCACTGAGAGCACCGTCTGGTTTTGTGCCGGCCCAACGAAGCCCGTGGACCGCAACAGCAGACAAACATCATGAATGTTACTATCATCGCCGCTGGGAGTAGCATTGCCCCCACTATAGCGATAATAGGCAATCAAGAGCCGCTCCCGTACATCACCAGGTATATGCAAGTCCAAGATGAGCAAAATGACACCGTACAAATATAACGATTCGCACTGCAGACGAGAAATTACTTGAAAGATTCTATTTATATCGACTTTCACTCACCAATAACTGTTTGCCCTCTTCATCGTTCAGCACCGACTCCAGAGATTGCTGTATATAATAACCACTGTTTAATTCCTCAATATACTGCTGTAAGTCTGTCGCATAATGATGCACACTCTGAAAAGCTAGGTAGAAGCGAGTTATTAGATGCAGATGATTTGTGCGAGTTTCCAAGTCCAAGTCGCTGAGCTCCTGTGATATTACAATGTATAGATTTAATGTTATACAATACGACTAATACTTACTGAGCTATCCTCAATCTTCTTTTCGAGCGCCTCAGCAACTTTGAAATAGCTAAAATCGAAAACGATATTCCCATATTTTTGTTTATCAGCTGCGGTTTCCAATCTGCGAATCACAAAAAGTTAGTTTACATTTTAATTGTATTCAGTTTAGGTTCACTTGTAAATGCTGGGTAAGTATTCTTTAAGTCGGAGTATTTCAGCGATGATGGAGTTGCCCACAGAAACAATATTGAGTAAATTTCGACCGCACGCATTATTTTCGGAAAGAAACTCGCTCATTTTCCCAAAAACATTAAAATTCTATTGAAAACAGCTGATTATTATTCACGGTTCATTCATTAGAGCGGAGTCTATCGTTATATGTAAAATAAAGTTTTGCTGAGTTCATTGTAATTTGCGCTTAACTGTCAATTTAAAGGTTTAATTATTTAATAAGATATTCATTTGCGCTTAGAAACCAATTGACATATATATATTGTTAAAAATATAGTCTAATGTACATTACACAGCACTGTTTGTATCGATAGCACTCATATATCGAATTCGATTATATGCAGTGCTCTGCGTTAACACGTGAATGTCCACGCTTCGGCCGCCGCGCATTTTTTTTTGCAAATTGCTCGTCTAGCGGAATTTGCGCTACAAATGTGTTAAATTATTGAATAAGACGGATAACATATTAGCAACGCATTAAGTTTTACCTGGCGCCATGTCGAGCTTTGTCATAGATAAAGAATCATTTGTTCGTCGAATAAAACGCCTATATACAGAATGGAAGGTAAGTCCAAAAAACTGTCTCTCTGTTTGCCTGCCGGGCACACAACAAATGTTTATTAAGCTTTTTCGAGTCCACGTTGATTTCGACGCCCGCTGAAATAATGAAATGACGTTATAATTGAATGCGTTTACTAAATATTGTGAAATTCTTGCTCATATCTTTCGAAACAAGATAATGCCAAAAACAATACCAGAACAAAATTAGGTTAGAAAGCATGATGTTTAATTTCTATATAATGCAAAATTATCATCTTTAACAGGCACCCAGCACTGGACACGACAATGCACTAAGCAATTTGGACTGCATCATGAGCGTTGTTGGTGTAGATGAAGATGTTCTATATTCAAAGTCCATGGCTTTGCAGCTTTGGCTGCTTGGCTACGAGTTGACGGACACAATTTCAGTTTTTGCCTCAGATGCCATATATTTCTTGACTAGCAAGAAGAAAATTGAGTTCCTTAAACAGGCGCAAAACATTAGCGAAGAGGGTGTACCAGAAATCAAGCTGCTCGTTCGAGATCGTGTACGTTTTACAATAAAACCTTTTTATATTTGTTATTCTATTCAAATTTAATTGCTTTAGAACGACAAGGATCAGGCAAACTTTGAGAAGCTAATCACAACCATGCAGAACTCAAAGAAAGGCAAACGTTTGGGCGTTTTTACTAAGGATGCTTTTCCTGGCGAATTCAGCGAATCCTGGAAAAAGCTTTTGACTGCTGCCAAGTTTGAGCATGTGGACATTAGCACCATAATTGCGTACTTGATGTGCCCTAAAGATGACTCAGAAATTAACAATATACGTAAGGCGTCACTGGTTTCCATGGAAATATTCAACAAGTATCTGAAGGATGAAATCATGGACATCATTGATTCAGATAGGGTACTCTATACCTGAATATAGTTCCATCTAATTGTGTATAATTCTTATTAATTATTTATAGAAAGTAAAGCACACTAAGCTGGCCGATGGCTGCGAAGCAGCTATAGCTGAAAAGAAATATACAAGTGGTTTGGATCCTCGATTGCTTGACATGGCCTACCCTCCAATTATTCAATCTGGCGGCGCTTATAGCTTGAAATTCTCTGCAGCTGCTGATAAAAATCATTTGCACTTTGGAGTGATTGTGTGTTCGCTGGGGGCACGCTATAAATCCTATTGCTCCAATATTTCGCGTACCTTTTTGGTTAATCCCACAGAGGCAATGCAGGAAAACTACACGTTTCTGGTAAACGTGCAAGAGGAGATACTCAAGCTACTTATCCCCAATGCCAAGCTCTGTGAGGTATACGATAAGACGTTGGCCTATGTGAAAAAAGAAAAGCCCAGTATGGTTGAGAATCTAACCAAGAGCTTTGGATTTGCCATGGGTCTAGAATTCCGTGAGAATTCAATCGTAATTGGCCCCAAGTGTCAGGCACTTATCAAAAAGAACATGGTCTTCAATCTACATGTGGGCATTTCGAATTTAACCAATCCCGACGCCACCGATAAAGAAGGCAAAACCTATGCATTGCTCATTGGTGATACTGTGCTGGTGGGAGATCAAGGTCCAGCGAGTGTGATGACTCCCTCCAAAAAAAAAATTAAGAATGTCGGCATTTTCATCAAGGATGATGACGACGAGGAGGAAGATACGGAAGATAAAAAGCCCGCCAAGGCTGATCAAGGTACTGAAATATTGGGACGAAGCAAGCGTAATGCTGTACTCGAGTCTAAGTTGCGCAATGAGATCAACACCGAGGAGAAGCGCAAGGAACACCAACGTGAACTAGCCCAGCAGCTCAACGAACGAGCACGCGAACGTTTGGCTAAGCAGGGAAATTCAAAGGAAGTGGAGAAAGTGCGCAAGAATACAGTATCCTATAAGTCAATGAGTCAAATTCCTCGAGAACCCGAGGTTAAGGAGCTCAAATTGTATGTGGACAAAAAATATGAGACAGTTATTATGCCAGTTTTTGGCATTCAGGTGCCCTTCCACATATCCACAATTAAGAATATATCTCAGTCTGTGGAAGGCGAGTATACGTATCTGCGAATAAATTTTTTTCATCCTGGCGCCACAATGGGACGCAACGAAGGTGGACTCTATCCACAACCAGAGGCAACGTTTGTAAAAGAGGTGTAAGTAGAAGATGCACTATATATTTATGCGGGCTAATTATATTCTACTATCAATTGTAGCACCTATCGCAGCTCGAACGTAAAGGAACATGGCGAGGTATCGGCCCCATCTTTTAATCTCAACAATGCGTTTCGTTTGATTAAAGAAGTGCAGAAACGTTTCAAAACTCGTGAAGCTGAGGAGCGTGAAAAAGAGGATTTGGTTAAACAAGATACCCTTATATTGTCCCAAAACAAGGGTAATCCCAAGTTAAAAGATCTGTACATTCGGCCCAATATTGTAACAAAACGTATGACGGGAAGCTTGGAGGCGCATACAAATGGCTTTCGTTACATTTCTGTGCGCGGCGATAAGGTGGACATCCTATACAACAACATAAAAAGCGCCTTTTTCCAGCCTTGTGATGGTGAAATGATTATACTGCTTCATTTTCATTTAAAATACGCAATCATGTTTGGCAAAAAGAAACATGTAGATGTACAGTTCTATACGGAGGTCGGGGAAATAACCACAGATTTGGGGAAGCATCAGCATATGCACGATCGTGATGATTTGGCTGCCGAACAGGCGGAACGTGAGCTCCGACACAAGTTGAAGACAGCATTCAAAAGCTTTTGCGAAAAAGTAGAAGCGATGACCAAGGCACAGGTGGAGTTTGATACGCCGTTCCGTGAATTGGGTTTTCCTGGTGCACCATTCCGCAGCACAGTGACGCTACAACCGACATCTGGATCATTGGTCAACCTTACTGAGTGGCCTCCATTTGTTATCACTCTGGACGATGTGGAGTTGGTGCACTTTGAGCGCGTTCAGTTTCATTTACGTAACTTCGACATGATCTTTGTGTTCAAGGAGTATAACAAAAAAGTCGCCATGGTGAATGCCATACCCATGAATATGTTGGATCACGTCAAGGAATGGCTGAAGTGAGTGCCCTCTATAGTTACCTCTTAAAACTTTTACCCAATCTTCTACCTTTTCAGCTCTTGCGATATACGCTACTCGGAAGGCGTGCAATCACTCAACTGGCAAAAGATTATGAAAACCATTACGGATGATCCTGAAGGCTTTTTCGAACAAGGCGGCTGGACATTTTTGGATCCCGAATCGGGCAGCGAGGATGAAAACGAATCAGCTGAATCGGAGGAGGATGAAGCCTATAATCCAACAGATGCCGAATCGGACGATGAAACTGATGAAGATGATTCCGAATACTCAGAAGCTTCTGAGGATGAAAGCGATGACAGTGATGGTATGTTACATGAATGTTTTATTTATTAAACCATTTAAAAATGCTTAACTCGCAGAGTTAGGTTCCGACGAAGAATCTGGCAAGGATTGGTCAGATTTGGAGCGGGAGGCTGCAGAAGAAGATCGCAATAATGACTACAATACCGATGATAAACGTAATGGGAAATTCGAGACAAAGAAACATAGCAAAAGCTCGAAGCACAGGTAAGCAGACGCTGAAGGGCATTCATATAGATATGTGTTTTTTGTTAAAATTTTCTCTTCTCTAATTTGTTTAATTACAATACTTATTCATGCAAAAACAGTCGTCGCGAGCGCGAGGAACAGCGATCGTCGAACAGTAAAAAGCATAAGTCGAATTCCTCTTCACATTTAAAATCCTCCAGCTCCAAACATGGCAGCTCATCTAGGTTTGTTAAAGTATTCATACACGCACGCAACCCACTTACATACACATACATTTCACATACAATAACCTGAAGAAAACTGCTATCATTTTTATTCATTCGATCTAATAAAGATCATCCACAATTGGCTTTAGATTTAAATATTTTTATAATTCATTTATGGAGTAACTCAATTTGTTAATTCTTTGTACAAATGTTAATGATCTAACTAGACAAAAAAATATTTTTTTATTCATTATTTCTCTTAAGTGTTCGGTTCTTATGCTTCAAATTAAGTATTATTAAAAAATATCTGCAGAGACTTGTCACTGATATATGATACAATTGTCTGATTTAAAGCTGATTTTGATACTCTAAAATTGTAAGTTATTCAATATGCAAATTTATATAGAATATCAAAAAGCTTTAATAACTAAAAGCTAGATGGTCTGTTGGACTAATATACCGATTAACTCTAGTTACATTATTGCGTTATATGAGTTTCTATTAATATGGAAATATTTTTTTTTAAAAACAGTAGGATATGTGAGAATCTGTTTTACAAAAAAAAAATTAGGTTTGTTGGTTGATTAAAGAATATAATTCTTTCTTTATAAATAAAAAACAAAAAAAAAAAACACTTCATAAATTAGGAAAAATGCTGTTCAAAATTGTGCCATAAGAGCTCTTGTTAATCAACTAATACAATTGAATTAATTTTTGAAATAATTTGTTACTTTCTTTTTAAAGCCCATCTAAATCGTCTAAGGATAAATATCATAATCGCGACAAACACCATTCCTCCTCATCGTCGGGACACAAAAATAGCAGCAAGGATAAAGATCGTAAACGCTCCCGTGAAGACAGTCGAGACAATGGCCACAAATCAAAAAAGTCGCGACGTTAAGGATAACCAAACTAGCGGTAGTTTAAATAGAGCCGGAACTATCCTCACAAATACATATACACCACACACAAACAAAGAGAACAAGCAATTACAAATACATCTGTTAATTTTTGGAGACACGTGTCACACTCCCACAACCACAATATACTATTTTCGTTTTGTACATCATATTGCATTTTACTGTTGAGCCTACTTTAACCACAAATTTCGTAACACTTCTCTTCTCCGGCGTCTATTTCATATATGAAAATTGTAATACAAATTAAATAATTATAATACATATATATGTATATATATGTGTAGATCAATGTAGTTATAGTATTTCTACTTGTTCCAGCTTCCCAAGAGATGACGATAGGCATGCACCTCATAGCTGTCACGTCTACGATTGGAGCGTAGATCCTGCTCCTGCTTCTGTTCTCGCTGCTGGTGGGCACTGGAAATGGTTACAGCTGCCACAGTTCCTCTCTTTCGAGTTGCATCAAACATGTTTCGTGTTTTATTGATGGGATAGCGCATTTTATTCTTCAGCCAGGTAGTAAAGGCACGTTCATTATCTTTCATTTTTTTGAGCTCATGATCGTTTCGATTCAACGTCTGTTCCATGGCAAAGCGTTGCTTGCGCCGCAGCTGTTGCTCACGTTGCTGCAGCTGCTTTGCACTCAGCCCGTACTCCGACATATAGCCCGTGTAACGAGGGAGTTTATCTTTCTGTAGCGCATGACGATGCTCACAACAGATCTTATAGTTCATCTTGATATCTGGCACGCTGATAACTTTTGTTGCTGCTGTGTGTGTGTCCTTTGACCGACGGCGAAAACTAAAACGGCGGGCATTGAAGAATGTCTTCGCGGTGGTAGTGGTGGTGGTGGTTCTAGGGGGCATTTTTTGCAAAGCATCGGTTTCTTTCTTATAATAAACGCTTTGTTCGTCCAACTCAAACTCTTCGGGTATATAGCTGGCCACAATGACGGACAGATCATCCTCTTCCGAATCCTCATGTCTATTATCGTTTACAGTTAGACGATTGATCTGCTCCTGCTCTGGAACATCTAGTGTTTTATATAGACTTTTGTAAGCTTGTCGCAGCTTGATGCGCGCCTCGTTGATAACGCGTTCATCTTCCTCGCAGTCCGATTCAGTTAGCAAATTGGTCAAACTTCTCTGATCCGATTCCTCTTCCAATTGGTCATTATTTAAATCGAATGTATTCTGATGAGTTATTCTAATTTTTTGCGTATCTGTAGCAAGTTTTACGTTGGCGGCCTTCAAATCATCCTCATCGACGCCAAAAAAGTCATCATCCTCATAGTCCATGCTGGCGGGCAGAACAGCTGTTGCAGGTTGTTTGCTATGACTGTCACTGTTATTGTTTTCTATTTCGCTTAGATCTAAAATTTCCTCACATATTTCCTCTTCCAACTGTTGCTGTTCCATTGTTGTCTTCTCTGACTCCTCCTCGATGGGCGCAAATCGTTCGTGCTCGCGTTCGGCTTGAAGCTTCAACTGCGCCAACTGCTGTAACAACTCAGAAGGCGTGCTGTACAGTTCATCCTGACTTGACTGCTGCGCTGTAGGCTCATAATCCTCCAGATTGAGAGCAAAGGTGACTTTGCGATTGCTAACAGCACTAGCATTCAAATGATTCATATCATCATCATCTTTGTACATTGCAAAGAGCTGCTTATTGGCCTCCTTAATCTTGTCAACAATGTTGTACTCGTTGACGGGCTTTAGGACTGCATAATAATCCAACAAAAGCGGCATATTTTTGTTAGCTCGAATTTATTCCGCTTATTGAATTGACGTTTTGAATACTTACAGTAAACTTCGCAATCGTCGTCCGACTCCGCCTGCGGATCATGCATCTCTTGCTGATTCGATGTGAATTTTCGCAATTCAAATGCGAGGATTTTTTTTTTTAGATTCGATTTATGTGCTAAACTCACTAAAATTTTCCGTTTCGTGCCGTTGAACGCTTTTGCACGCCAAGTGCTAGACAAGGACTCATCTAGCCAGAAATACGCCCATCAAAAGGTCTAATGAACTACAGGCAATATATAATATATGCTAAATACGATGCCTGCACCTCCTGTTGCGGTTATGATTGTATGTATCCTGTCTCTGTTACCGTTGCCAAGCCCCGACTAGACTAGCTTTCTGTGCCAACAGCTAGCGCTGTTTGGTCGATGCCTGGTGACAATTCGACTTGAGGGAGAGATAAATATGCTTAGCCTGGCTAACACCTAATTTTGTTAGTCATGAATTTTAAAAGGACATCCAGACGTACCCATCATAACTTATCATATCGACTTGATATAGTCTTATCAAGAACATTTTTACCACATCATGTCGGCACTGTATCTGCCTATAGAGATTGACAATTAAGCTCCCTTTTTATTACTTACAAAATGCCTGTTTCCACTCAGACTCAATAATCGAGAATAATTATAGATCGGTAATTTTATGAACTTTATTTTATTGGGGCTTACTGAACTAAACCACATTTAAAGCTTAATAGCTAATCGTCGAGTTCTAAGTCAAAGTAAATACACAATACCTGATTCATCTGATTTTCTTGCATTATATTGAGCAACAAATACGAGCCAATTCATTTGATTTGTCGTTATCCTTCTCTAACTGTATTAACTAAGTTAATGTAAACCATGTGAAATTTGTTTTATGTTTAGTGAGGCATATATATATGTATATTACGAAATTCCAGTAGTAAACAAATGTGCACAAAAAATGATAAGGAATTTACATATAATATTTATCTTTTTTTTAACTGAAAGCCCGCGTATCACATGTATTTAAATAATTCTCAATCGCAAGAAAAAAGTTCTAGCTAAAAATGAAAAGAGAAGAATCGTAAAAGAAACGTGTCTAGAGATATTTACGTTTATCTACGTAATTAAAAATTCATGCCATTATAAAATAAATACTTTAAAGTTTTGTTGAGCATGTCAGGTCAATTGTTTACAGCTAACATATATACACATATGTTTATATATATGTATTTGAATATTATATCAATCCAATCAGATTTTTTTTTCTATTCTTCCTTGATAACTACTTATTATATTCTTCAAACTCCCTAACACAAAATTTTTATTTAAAAATAAAACAAACTGAAAATTTAAAAAATATATTTTGATAATACATTACACTTAAAAACCAACAGGTATTGAAAAGAAAAACTAATGTCAATGCAAAAAAGTTTCTAAATATCTTAGTTTATAAAAACCAACAGGTATTGAAAACAAAAACTAATGTCAATGCAAAAAAGTTTCTAAATATCTTAGTTTATAAAAACCAACAGTTATTGAAAAGAAAAACTAATGTCAAAGCAAACGAGTTTCTAAATATTTTAGCATACGTACAAATTTCGAGTATGATGCAAGCAAAACAATTTACATTACATTGATTTTTTTTCTTATTTTGTATTTTTCCTTTTTTTGTTTTTTTACAACCATATTCAGCATACTTAAAAAATTAGAGCATTAAAAACTAAACGACAAAATGTGGTAAAAAATGTATAATAAAGAATTGCATTAGCTATTTTATGTGATGTCAGATGTGTTGTGAAGTGCGACAGTAAATTTTTTTTATAATTTGATTAGAGGACGGGTAGAATTTTCAAGGGTTAGCAGATTAGAAGATTAGCTCATTAACTGTGTAGCTACATAAAACGCACATATTGCAGTATCAGAGCTGATCTCTTATATCCCTAATCAATTTTTTTTTTTGGGTTTATTTTTCAAGAATTTTTAAGACAGATTTTTGTTAAATAATTAATTTTAGCAAAGTACTGTCAATCTTTCTATATAGATTATATAAACTAAGTAAATTGCATCCTAGACAGACACTTATTTATCTTATACATATATATAGATTCGTGTTCGAAAAATCGTAAGCTTTCCATTAGCTCTTTTTGCGCACGCGACGCAGCTTCGATTTAGTTTGTTTTTGGTGCAATTAAATTTCAATAAATTACAGTTTAGTTGTTTTTTAACACTAAGTCGGGCTCAACGTTTAGCATCATATACAAAGTCTTTCGTTTTTGATGTTATTTTAAATCAATTTCTAATGTGTGTATGTTAGTGTTTTTCTATACGTATTTTTTTACTTTGAGGGTATACCAAACATTTTTTTCTTGAGTATAACAAAATATTATATTTTTAAAATATACATATGTTAAGGCTAAAATTCGAATTTTAGATTTTTACCACGATATTTAGTATGGCTTATCTATTGCAAGTTTTTGGGGACACACACATATTGACATATTGCGTTAATAATATAAATATAAAATAAATGGTTTATATAAATATATATAGAGCGGGTGTCGGGGGTCAAATTGAATCAACCAATTAAACAAAAATTTACAATTTGTAAAGATTATTTTCTTCTTCTTTCGCTTATGTAAACAGCGGCAAGTGATAAAAATCAAACCCTCGATATCCTTTGGCCGCCAGCCATATATAGACAACATGATAGGCGCCTGGTATAAAGCAAATTAGTCCAGCAACAAAAAATACAACACCCTGTGATGTATTATGTGGATCAGCGATGGCAAAAGTACCCATCACAAATAGTCCAGTGCCCACAATGAGCAGCGTCACGGCAGCTAAGACCGTGCGCCAATTTTCGCGCACCTTTGGATGCCGCCAGCAATATGTGTTGGTCTCCTCTGTGGGCAGGTTGCCATATTCCTGTATTAGCGAATCACTGTCCCGCGACGTTGTGTCTTCAGCATACTTGTTGTAGCCCCTGTAGTTAAGTACGATGCAATTGAATTAAATTTAATCATGTAAACAACACTGTTCATATTTGATTAAAATATTGTTGTAACATATTTTTTAAGGACAACTGCTTGTCCGACAAGTAGCGCTTTAACAGCGCTTTTACATGATACATATATACATGTTAATATTACTTAATAACAATGAAGCCTCATCAGTGCAGCCCGTTGCTTCGACCGCGACCGAAGGCCAGACACAAGGTCTTGCTGATCAATGTCATGCAAAATACTAAATTCTTCAATTGAATTTAAAATTGGGTTCGATAAATGTCTACACTGGACAGACGACTACGGTTTTACCATCATTAATATTGTCTACCCTAATCTCCACAATTACGTAGTGTTTTAACTGCTTGCTTTGTGCCTTGAGATGCGACATGCATGCATAATAGACCTACAATGGAATAGTAAATAGACTAGTATGTGTATAAATGAAGCACGCAAGCGCTTTCTGCGTACACCCACAGAATTACACGCACACAATTTTAAGATTTATGGACATTTCCGGCAAGGAAGCGGAAAGTAACATGCGGCATCCATAAACGGTAAAGGCGCTTGACAACAGCTGATGAAATAGTTAAAACTGAGTTTTTTACATCATGCTGATGGTCTTAAGTTGCATGCATGTGCTTTAATGCGATTCTCAGTCACCTATGTATATATAAATCTATAATGGTAACTGCTTACCATATGATTCTAAGAGGGTAAAACTCGAAAATAGAAAATACTCGTCCGAATAATAAAGGATATATTTGGACTATGACAGTCAACAGAACTTTTAATGGACTCAAAAGCTGCATTATTTAATAGAATTTTTAACTTTTACTGGCCATAAAGAAGAACAGTTATAACAATGGCATACACAGCTGTTTATGGCTGCAATCTTCCTTGTAGACAACCAGTCAAAAGGGGCCAATTGCATCGACTCTATTGGTAAATGGTGTTAATACTGTCAAACATATATTCGACAGTTAAAGACTCTACCTACGCAGACATCCAGAACAAGATCCAGTACCAGGAGAACTCGTTTTGAACTTACTTTGGATCCTGTATGCGTATGGATACATCTTCGGTGGAGCGACCTTGTTTGGCACTGCCACTAATGCCGCCCCGCATTGGAGTAGATATCACTGTGGACCCATAGACACGTATCGCCTCTTCTTCCTCTTCCTCGAATGCGTCGTGTATGGAGAAGCCCCGTGCACCGTTATTGTACATACTGTTTCTTGTTGCTGCTGTTGTTTTCCTTACTTGTTATTGTAAATAAATATAATTGGGTCTACGTTTTGTTCACAAAAATTGAAGACGCAAAGAACCAGCGCTTAGTGCTGTATCGCTTGCATTTTTGGTGCATTCAAACGCGTGCTATTAACCTTTCTATTTTTCGTTGCTTCGTAATGATTTTCACAGTATTTTTTCTTAATATTTTGCGCGACACAAAAGATAATGTTCAGGGAGGAGAAGAGTGGGCTGTCTAGTGATGCACAAAACAGAGAAAAACGAAAGTATCGTTAAACGTATCACGCACGTAGGCAACGCACTTTTGACCCGATACTGTTTCTCTATTACAAAATAAGAGTCTTATAAATATAGATATAAAAAAACATTACCAATTTCATAAACCCGTTTTATATTAAACAAATACATTTTATGTCGCTTCTAAAGCATATAATACTAATTTTGTGCCTATTGCACATAAATCACATGTGCTGCCAGATAGTTTACTGAAATAATATGGCAACTCCAATCGCCAGTGATTTCAGTCGCCTGCAATTTAATAAAATCATATTTTACTTTATTTTTCAGTTGTGAAATTTAACTGAATTATTAAAATAATAAACTTCAAGATGTCGCGTCACAGAATTGTACGCGGAATGGACTATAACGACGAGTACGATGGTTACGATGATGTCTATGGGCATTCTGTTGACGACGATTGCGTATCGCCCACGGATCAGCAATGGCTATTCGACCGGACTCGTGGACAACACAGTATGTCGGCGTTTATAAAGAAAAACAAGAAAATTCAGGAGGAAGCGGAAGATGGCGAAGATGACGATGATGAGGAGGATGAGGCATATGAGAAGTCTCGCAGAGATTCCGAAAATTTTCAAATGCCGGAACTAGACGATACAGCACAGGCGAAGCTCAGTTCCTGTGTGGATGAAGTGCGCAGCGTGGTTGGCGATGCAGTCTCAGAGCGTCGCATTGTCGAGTCGTCCATGCGTTTCGATTACGACATACAGAAAATACTCGATGAAATACTCAACGAGGAAACAAACAAAAAAGACAAAGACAAACGTATGCCAAAATTGAAACCTAATACAACGCCAGCCGCAAAAACTATGACAACACCCAAGCCTACGTCCACGAAGATTACACTTTCCTCTGTAAAGGATGCTAGACGTGGCTTCGATATCGCCTCGCCAAAAGCGCCAGCATCGCCAAATGTGTCTGGGCGGAATACACCTGTTGACGGGGGCGACGAGGTAGGACGCATTTCGAATGCCATATTCAAGGTCTCTAAGGATCAGGCACAACGTAATGCACAGCAGTTGTACGAGCAGGAGCGCTCATCGCAAAAGAGTCACATACACATGATTGTCATTGGACACGTTGACGCGGGTAAAAGTACCCTGATGGGTCACCTCCTCTATGATACAGGCAACGTTTCACAGCGAGTAATGCACAAGCACGAGCAGGAATCAAAGAAACTGGGTAAGCAAAGCTTTATGTACGCTTGGGTGCTGGACGAAACAGGCGAAGAGCGTGCTCGTGGTATAACCATGGATGTTGGTCAATCACGTATAGAGACTAAAACAAAAATTGTGACGCTGCTGGATGCTCCTGGACACAAAGATTTTATACCCAACATGATATCAGGGGCTACACAAGCGGATGTTGCTCTTCTTGTCGTTGATGCGACACGTGGCGAATTTGAATCTGGCTTTGAGTTAGGCGGACAGACTCGAGAGCATGCTATACTTGTACGTTCGCTCGGTGTCAATCAGCTGGGCGTGGTCATCAACAAGCTGGACACCGTCGGCTGGTCTAAGGAGCGTTTTCAGGAGATTGTCCATAAGCTGAAATCCTTCCTAAAGCAGGCCGGCTTTAAGGATTCTGATGTCAGCTTTACGCCCTGTTCTGGTTTAACGGGCGAGAATCTCACGAAAAGTGCCCAAGAGCCAGCGTTAAAAGCTTGGTACGGGGGACCACATCTACTGGATGTAATTGAACATTTCAAGGTGCCTGATCGAGCAGTTGATCGGCCATTTAGGATGTCTGTAACGGATATATACAAGGGAACAGGATCTGGTTTTTGTATTTCTGGTCGAATTGAGACGGGTGCTCTCTGTGTCAACGATAAGGTGCTCGTAGGTGCTAGCCGAGAACAGGCGCAGGTGAAATCCCTGAGCATGGATGAACTAACACAGACGAGTGTATTTGCTGGTGATCAGATCTCTGTAACCCTAGGCGGCGTTGATGTGAGCAACATTACCGTGGGCTGTATTTTGTGTGATCCTCAAATGCCAATCCCTATAACTACCCGATTCCAATGCCGCATTATTGTCTTCAATGTGAAGGTGCCCATTACAATTGGTTATCCGGTGTTGCTTCATCATCAGTCACTGATCGAACCTGCTGTTGTCTGCAAACTGACCGCATCAATACACAAAAGCACTGGTGAGGTAGTCAAGAAGAAGCCACGTTGTCTAGGCCACAATTCTTGTGCTTTGGTCGAGGTGGAGACATCTCGTCCAATTTGCATTGAGCGATATTCTGATTATAAGGAACTGGGCCGAGTTATGATGCGAGTGGCAGGCGTTACGATAGCCGCGGGAATGGTCACTAAAATTCGCTAGTAGTGCTTGCTCTCTATTTCTTACAATACGAAATTTTAGTTTTATGTAGTTTTGTTTTGTTGTAAATAAAACTTAAGTTGATAAGCCACCACTGGGTGATAAAAGAACTGTGTTAACTAATTTTCCAAGATTACGTATCAGATTGAATAGATGCACAAAATAAATATTCTCATCTGAAAACTTTAATAAGGTAAAATATTTAAAAGATTCGGCAATGTTGCTATTCATAGCTAAAATTTATCGGTCGATTGTGCAATCGCTGTTTTATCGCGACGAATGGCAACGCTGAAAATGAATCACTTTTAAGTGTGCGAGCGAGCAAGCAAGCAGAAGCGCGTAAGCCGAAAATAGTTATCTGTTTGCTTTAGAATTAAATATCGTTATCAATAAAAAGAATTGGAAATTTCGCAATACGACGCACATTATCTTGCACACACCGGCACAATAAATCGGGAATCTTGTGAAAGCTGCAAAGACAGCAATAACAGACAGTTTCTTTGTGCGCAGCGCTAAAAAGGTAAAACTCCGAGTAGAGTTGCCGCGTGCGTGACATGCGGGTGCTTGCTACTGCCTCCCCTGCCCCGTCAACAAGTTTGTGTGTGTTCTCATATATTGGACCATTCTGCTGTATGGGTCTGCATTCAGCACAGGTTTTTGTTGTAATATGTGTTTTCAATTAACTAAAGAAAGAAAATTGATTTGCATGCTACAAGTGTGCGTATTGTTTGCTAGACCCTAACAATGCCCACAAGAGTCAATCGCTCGACAACTCTAAAAATGAATCATAAAAATGTTGAGGGTAGAGCGCAATTTTGCTGAGTGAGCGGAGAGAACATTTTGAGTTCATTATAAAAAAAGGAATGAAACGAATGAAGAGTGCAGTAAATTCCGAAAAGCAAGCACCAGCATACCCAAAACTAAAAAAAAATACGAAACGAATTTATACTGCAACTTATTTTAAAATACAACTATTGCTTTCTTACATTCCACAGTGCACAAACAATCATACACACGCTCATTTACACCGACATTGAGTACTCGAAAAACATTGTTGCACAGCAACAGCAACGTGAACCTGAGGTAGCCAGCAGAAATATCTGTTGTAAAACGGAAGTTGTTGTCGTAGTCAGCGTCGCAACAGAGGCGACGATAGAGGCTAGTGCTACAGTAATTTTTTTATAACGCAACAATTTCGACAACCGAAAAATAACAGCTTTTTTACCTGAACGGACTAAGAGCGAGCGAATAAACGAGAGAGAGAGAGTGGCAGAGAGACACACACTCTTGCTTACATCTAGAGTTGGTTGGTGGCACAAAGGTTATCAGCAATAACAAAGAATAGTTACAGAAATAACAATAGAAACAACAACAGTTTTGAGCCAAAAACTGCGTCTGTCACTGCAACCTAAAAGCAATTGCCGAACAACGCCTATAAATTAGTGATTCTATATATACATGTATTAAGATATATATATATATATATGTGTGTGCGTGTTGTAATATATATGTATAAGTTGTTCAGAGCGTAACAGAGAGGGAGAGAGAACAACAATAATAACAACCGCCGAAAAAAAAAACCGTGCCGAACCACCTTCCCAAACACAGACGACAGAAAGTAACGACGCCTGATTTAAAACTCTCACATATATATATATATATATATATATATATATATATATAGATATATTATATATTTATATATATATATTTATGTTTATATATTTATTTAAATAAATATATATATATATATATATATATTTACTAGTTAAAAAAAAAACAATGCGTGAATACAAAATTGTTGTTTTGGGTAGCGGCGGCGTTGGAAAATCTGCACTAACCGTACAATTTGTGCAATGCATTTTTGTTGAAAAATATGATCCCACTATTGAGGACAGTTATCGGAAACAAGTGGAAGTGGATGGTCAGCAATGTATGTTAGAAATTTTAGATACCGCCGGCACGGAACAATTTACAGCAATGCGAGATCTTTACATGAAGAATGGACAAGGCTTTGTACTTGTCTATTCTATAACGGCACAATCGACATTCAACGATCTACAGGATCTGCGAGAGCAAATACTACGTGTTAAGGATACTGATGATGTTCCAATGGTGTTGGTTGGCAATAAATGCGATCTGGAAGAGGAGCGTGTAGTTGGCAAAGATTTGGGTAAAAGTTTGGCAAATCAATTCAATTGTGCGTTCATGGAGACCTCAGCCAAAGCCAAAGTGAATGTGAATGATATTTTCTATGATTTGGTACGACAGATAAATAAGAAATCTCCAGAAAAGAAACAAAAGAAACCGAAAAAGTCCCTATGTGTTCTGCTATAAGACTTAAAAAAAATAAGAAATTAAACCATAAAATGAGTAACAAGTTAATAACAAGTAAAAGTTAAAAAATTAATAAGTATATAAAATCCCAACATACAATTAAGATTGTCAAAATTGCAATAACCAAAATATAAATAAAGTCAGATTAAACAAAACATGTTTTTACTCTGCAAAGATTTTTGTAATTATTACATTCTACTATTACTACTACTATTCTTATTATAACTATACACTATATTTTGCTGATTAACAATTAAATATTATAAAAAATATATATATTTATATATATATTTCTCATTCATTTGAACTTTTTTTCTTTTAAAATATGCAATAATCAAAAGTAAAAAAAATAATTAAGCAAAAAACCACATTCGTAACTAAATACATTCTTATTTATTTTTCTTGGTGTTTTCTTTCTATTCATACATAAAACAAACTACAATAAATAAACACATATATAACTAAAATGTATCTATTAAAAAAAGGGGGAGAAAAAAATCGATGCTCCTTGACAAAAAAAAAAAAAAAAAACAAGAAGTTTAAATTAAAATAAAATTTAAGCTAAAAATCTAAATCTAAATTCAATTGTATGCCTAAAAAAATCACATATTTTATAAAAATATTGTATGCAAAGAGATGTCAAAATGTTGCAAACAAAACAGAAAATCCATTTTTAGTAATTAGTTTAAAACAAATTTACAAATAATTGTTTACAAATGATCAATTCCTGTAAGTAAACACAAAATAAATAAAAATATTTCAAACAGATATATTACAAACATTTATAAATACACAATAATCAGGAAGCGATTTAAACATAATAATTCATTTAGTAGAAATAATGCAAAAGTTGAATATTTGATTGCAATTTCAAGAAAAGAAAACAATTTAAGTCCTATTATAATTAATCCATCCCAATCGCAGATAAATAATAAATATAAAATGTACTAATAACTGTAACGGTGACAAATTATATCAATAACCAACATGCCCTTACAACTTCAATTTTAATGCAGAAAGAATTCACTAAGAAGCAGTACATACACACACATACATAAGGGAATCCAACGTGTATCCACAATAAATGTATTACGTTTATAAAAAATATATATATTTAAAAGTAAACACAAAAAAAAAATTAAATAAATTCATGTAAAAAATAAATGTTTTTTATTTCAAAACAGATAATTTAGTTTTTAACTTTTCTTGCTGTATTTTATTCTTGGAATATGAATATAATATTGTTTATATTACAAGTACAATTACAAATTACAATCATAAGGTGATTATGTTTGCATAACCATCAAAATATCTATGGAGAGATACATATATATATGTATATAAATATTATGTCCTTATGTGTGGTTGCATTTTGTGGGGTTACACACTGTAATATCAATAGTTTGATATGGACATTTATTACCTCTGCTGTTTTTTTTTATGAAATATGAGAAGAGAAGCCAACTAAGCAGGCATTTAATAATTATAACATTTTTTTTTTAATGTTCAGATTTTTAGTAGCTTCTGATTTATAATTGTAGCACAAATGCATACTTATTGAACTGTACATACATTTTTTATGACTAGTTTTTCGATTCTAGCTAGCGCTAGCATGTTATTATTATTTTCATTTATATATTTATTTTTAAGTCTTTTTGCGCTGTTTGCAATTTGTTTGAGTTACCGAATTCAGAATCAGTCCAGCTATAATAATAATCTTCTTTATAAAACGGTCTATTTAAAGCCTATGATTAAAACTTAATTTATACTAATTTGGCAACAACGAAAATTAACGAATTAATAAACAAAAAATATAATAGTATAATATATAAATCAATAATAGGCCAATAAAATAATATTGCACTGGGGAATTAAGTATAGGGAAAATTGCACTTTAGGTTTCTACACGACATTTAAAACTAAAATTATGTATATTATTTATATGTAACGACTGTAGTGAGATTTTAGATTACGTTAGATTCTGGTAGGGAGATTACTACGTAGAAAGTGATTAGAATACAATTTGTATTCTTGTGCTTATGGGCGAATTAAATAATATGATAAAAATAAGATATACTATATATATATATATATATATATATATATATATATGTATAATAACAATCAATGGAGCTCTAGAGTCAGGATATCTAATTGCATATGTTTTGCTCTATTTGCGCAGCTGCAACTGACCCTGTGATTGGATCTGGCTCTGCTGTTGCTGATTTGACTGTTGCTGTTGTGATTGCTGCTGTTGCTGATGATCCTCATCATCACTATGCTCCTCACGCAGCGGCAACGAATCGATTTGCTTGGCGGTTGTCACCTTCTTATTGCGCTGCCAGGTGAACACACGCGCCATCTGTAGAAACTTTTTGCGTGACATTTTGCCCATGTTCTTGAGTCGCTCCTGGAATGGTGCTTCATCTTCGTCCTTGACTTTGCCGCTCTGCTCTTTTTCCAATGCACTCATAAAATCCTGATTCCATCGAAGCTGATTCATAAATTCCTCATTCTGCAGCATTAGTGCAAATTGTTCGTCGGGCAACTCGAAATCCTGTTGACCGCCGGGGGGCACCACACGCAGAAATCCAGGTGGCAGGACACCTAATATAGGGGGATTCCAATTTCTACTAATGTTGTTGGAAAGCGCAACGGTATGGCTGATGCTGCTCTTGCTGGGCGTATTGATGACGCTGCTGATACCGCCCTTAATTGCACCTCCGAGAGGCCGTTGTTTTGGCGAAGCGCCCGTATTGTGATGATTGGGCGAAGCTGTCGCTGTACTCAATATTTGCGTATTGCCGACATTAGAGGTAGCTGTTGTGATTGTGGCATCCGTGGCATCCGTGGCATCGATGAGTAGCTGCTGCTGCTGCTGCTGCTGATTGCGTCTCAGCTCTCTTTCCGTGTCGCTGAGATTGATGAGACTCTGTTGTGGTGAGACATTAGCATCCAGTTCATTGCGCAGTTTTTCGTTCTAATCACATGCGGTTAGTGTTAGTTAGTATATTCTTAGTATACAGAAGCATACACACACACCCACATTCACAAGCTCTCTCTCGCACACACAATGAAATATGTACCTGGTTGTCAGTTGACATAGCAAGTAGTTGGTCAATAGTTTGATCTACAGCACCCAAATTAGCGCGCAGAACAGCTTCAATCACTTCACGGTCAATGTCCGGGAACATCTTTTTGAAGTCAGCCATGGCCTGTGAAAATTCCAGTTGCAATGTTGACGTAGCCATGATGATTTTCTTATTTTTAATTTTTCTCCCCCTTTTTTTCTGAACCAGCTGAATGGCCGATAGTGGACCTGCGTATACGATAACTACTCGTTACGGGTATTTTAGAATATCGAGTTACTTTAGTTGTATAAGCAGAGTGATGTGATTGCCTATCACATTATAGTCATCGCTATGACCTATCGATTTTTTCGACAGTGTTGCTTAATGTGTAACTGAGTGGCGCAATTGACACTCAAATTCCATCTTTCTTAGCTAAATTTATGTATTAAAAGATGTGTATGTTATTAAACACACGTTAAATACTTCAGTCTTGTTGATTCTGTTATTGCTGCTGTTTTATTTTTTTAATAAGTGTCAATACGCTTAATTAGTTTTGATATCTAATATTTGATATGCGTGACATAAGGACTTGCTTTGTATTCTCCAAAAAGAAAAAACCCTATTTTATCTTGGCTAATTACAATTTAGGAAGCTGATGTAACAATAAAAATTAATTTGTATGGCATTTAATGCGTGGGTGATGTTATCAACATACGATACGTGCAAGGTTCAGCATGTGTGACACGCTAGGCGCCACTGATTAATAACGGAATACAACATTTAACATCAAATTAAAATGCTGTGTCAGCTGAAATTATTTTTAATTTGTTAATAAACCAAGCTGAAGACCGATGTCTGGAAAAGATAAGAAAGATTTGCCTGATTCATTAATTATATTTCAGCTTCAATTCATATATTTTGTAATACTTTTTAGATATTTCATCAGTTATGAAGCAACGCCTAAACTTAATCTTTGTTAAATTCACTGTCAAGTCCACTGTTAAATAATTTTTGTACGAATTACAATTTTTAAATTTATGCTCAGAAAATTTTCCAAATTTTTTATTTTTAGCTATACAAAATTATGCATCAAATTAAAGCGCTGTGTCAGATGAAATTATTTTTTATTAGTTAACAAACTAAATTGTAGTTTGTTTTTTTTTTTTTTTAGATAATCCATCATTTTTTGAACAACACCTAAAGACTATCGTTTTCAAACTGATTTTCAAAATCATTTTTTTCAAGTTTTCTAATTAATTATCTATTATGCATATTTTTATTTTTAGATATATTTTAGTTTCAATTTTATTAGAATATGTTACAAGGGAAGCTTGTACACTTCGTCTTGATCTTCCAATATTCTACGACTTGACCGAAATAACTTTCATAAATTTTTAGCTGTGAAAGTTTATTGAACCGCAACAAATCACATTTTTGGTTTAGTTAGCATCACTCAATTCATAATCTATGTCTTTTATTTTGGAATATGAATTTTGGGACCAATGTTAATGGAGATGCTGTTTAGACTTGAAATTAAAATATAAATTAAAAAAAAATGATTGTCAAAGGAATAAATAAATATTTCTTTATTTAATTTAATAATATTTTTAAAAATATAATATTTATAATATTATTAATTATTATTATTTTTATCAATATTTTGTATATTTTTAATGTCTTCTGTTGTATCAAATATTTATAAGTCACATATAGGCTTTCTATATCAAATTTTTCAAATACTTTTCTAAACTAATATGCATCATTGTGTGTACCGAACATTCTATTTTAATTTCGTCAGCTATGCTATAAGTCTCTGAATTTACAGCCGATTTCTCAAAAGCAGAGAACGAAAAGTTTAATAAGTCAGCTAGCAGTGATCTGGGCCTAGTAGATGTACGATTCTCATAGTCGAATTTAGTTTGCCGGCAACCAAGAAAGCATTAAGAACAATTGAAGCTGTTTCCCATCAAATTTTTCATAAACATACAAATATTCTGTTTATTGTTGACAGAAATTTACGGCCTAAAATTGCAACTGAGCAAACATTTAAGCCTAAACGCCCACTTGGGCATTAGAATCATTCGATCCGACCGCCCACCGATTAGACGCTCTGAACTGCCGAAGTAGTCACAAATCGCGTCGTCTCCATTCGTAAAATTTTTAACATCGGTATAGCTCGGGCAAGTTAGTGTCTACGTGTGTGCCATACCTGTTGATTTATCCTTTTTTTGTGCAGGTCTGCAACACTGGCTGTACCTATATAAGTAAATGCGTGCTACGGATTTGCGTTTATTGTGTAGTGTCACACCCAACGGTTAACATTTGCGTGAAAATCAAAAAATAAAAAACTGTTATTTGAAAAATTAAAAGTTTTATTGCTGTGAGTGTTCGTTACTTACAATCCAGCCGATTGTGCTGTTTTATTAATTATTTTTTAAGGTAAGTTACAGCTTTAATTTAAATAATATTTCTATGTGTATTAAATCACTTAAATCGTGTACATAAATCATGTATATCATGTATACTTAAATCATTTACAGTTTCCGTAAAACTAAATGGTTTCAAAATTCTATTAAGATTATTGTTGCTAGAACCAGTTCGGCCACAAAGCCTGTTACATTAGGTTTACATTTGACATATGCACTCATGCTTTCTCTCATATACAGACACGCACAAAATGAATCTTGGGTCATTTCATAACATTTAATAATGACCATTGATAATGCTTTGTGATTCGTGTTTTGTTTCATATATAAACATACATAATATTTTTTTTTTTTGCAAACCTCACAGTTATCTGCGCACAGTTTGCGTTGTGAATCTGAATTGATTTATTCTAATATTATTTTTTATTTCATTTGCTACAATAAAAAATGTACACCAACGCCTTATCACCGAATGAAAAAAATTGAAAACGAATTATAATACTATAATATTACTATATAGGGTTTGATCATTCAACAAAGCAGATTCAAGTCTCGTGATACAATTCACCGTGAAAAAATTGAGGGCAAGCAATATGCGTTGCGGTATTTTCCTTTTCTGCCAGCGATAACTTATGGGCTAAAGGTTAGTTCCGTTGATTCTCCCCGTCACAAATCTAGTCGAATAAAAAAAGAGGGAGTGTCTTTATATTCAAAACTTTTGGCTTGATAAGCATTTGATTTTCCGATCCAACTGCTGATGACGTACTAAATTATACAACAGATTACGAAGCTTTAATAACTTTCCCGTAATTTATTTCACCTGGCTTATCTATTGATAACTCTAAAGGTGTAACAAATACAATTTTTGTAATAAGTAACGCTAAAGGCATTAACTGTCAAATAAACTGGCGACCTCCTACAACAACTCCTCCTTTCCCAACCCGACCTCCCTTACCTAATTAATAGCTGACAGTAATGTGAGAAACGCTTATCCAATGGCCGATGAGATAATAGTGGTTAAGAGGGTTCAATGGTATTTGTACGCGTTAAACCTTGACTTCGATTCATATTTTAAAATAATAATAATACATGAAACTGAAAATGCTCAACTATATGAGTATATACATAAAAATATAAATATAAACAATTATATTGAAATATTTTGCAGGCGCTAGAATTATCAATAGCCATAAAAATGCGTTTGTCGCGATTACGACTACTATTTATACTTTACGATTCTCCAATCGCATTAATCTATTACTCATGGACCGCGTAAGTCAATGCTAATCCCAACCCAACGCTTAAGCAACGTACATATAAGTACGTCAATTACATTATATATAAAGATTATATATATATATATATATACATTATTATTGTTGCCATCGAGCATCTGCTGTTCAAATATACTATATTACCATACTATATATATATTATTATAGGAAATATTGTCAGTTCGCATGGGGGCTGAGGTGAATTTTACCAATCAACATTTTTAAGGTTTTTTTATTTTTGAATCCTTTGTTCCTTTGTTTCTTTGTTGAAGAAATATTTTTCCTTAGTATGTGTTTTTTAATTAATTAGGACTAGCAACTAGCAGAATATACTGAGATATGACTATCAACTACTTATACGCGCTTATATCTATACAATTGTGTTGTATTTTATTATCTTATTATATTATGGTGGGGTTAACCAGGTAGAATGACTTAGAGCATGGGAGAGCGGCTCATTTAATAGAATTTCAAAGTGTGATTCAGTATAGACACACTATCTGCCTTGGCACCTCTGTTAATTTTGAATGAAATTATCAGTACAGAATGTGTCAGTATCAGTGTGATCTAATTTAAATATGGATTTCAGTATACTACTGATATTTTATAAATGCAAATTATATGAGCCCAGCTCTAAAAACGAAACTTAATTTTTTCTTTAAAA
This sequence comes from Drosophila mettleri, assembly GCA_035047625.1. NCBI lineage: Eukaryota > Metazoa > Arthropoda > Insecta > Diptera > Drosophilidae > Drosophila > Drosophila mettleri. Next base: position 110,726 of record JAWNPI010000103.1, on the reverse strand, counting down.
AACTAACTTGGGATAAAGTTTTAGCGGTTTAAATGAATGTCATGACATTTAATCAGTTACCCTCTTAACATTGCACGACCCTTCCAGTCACAGTTGAGCATAATTAGCCATTAATTTTTTATCAGAAGTAATTAGGGCATTCACAGACCGCGTCATGGTTTTGCGTAGCTTGCCATGTGATACTGTAAATGGGACAGTGGGTTGGGCTATGCTGGCTTGATTAGGTTTCAAAGTACGTTTGATATATTTTTAGCCGATTCGCAAAACGTAACGAAAGTTTAAGTGGCTTGCGCCCTATTTGCCAACGTGACTTGTTCTGTTTGAAATACCCAACACCTTTAGATGAAACCCGTGCAAAGCGAAAGAACGTGCTACTGGAATATTGTTTCAAAAAAAAGAAAAAAGTACGAGAACTCAAAAAACATTTCGCATATTTTAACATCGGAAACTTTGTTTGTGTCAATGGAAGTTGTAATACGAAACCCTTTTGCGTAAGCACTTGGCCTCGTGTCGGTGTTGGGAAGTCGACGCGTTTTTAATTGTCAACTAGTTGAAAACAAACTCACACCTGCTTGGTTGTTTTTAAGTTCTCTGTTGCTTTCTCTTCTGCTTTAGTTAGTACTGGAACAACAAAAATAAGTCAAACAACGTGATGACAACGTACGGCAGTTCTATCGTCCATCAGCTGGCTATTGCCATTGTCCTGCTGTCAATTACGTCGCACTTGTCGCCTGGAAATGCACAGCAGAGCCTGTCTATTGACGAACAGCAGCAACCAGCAATGCGAATGTTCATTAACGAACTGTTAGGGTCCGGACCGGCTGATGGCAAGAACAACTATTATGCTGAGCAGTTGGTGAGTAACTACTACGACATACGCGGATATAATTACAGAAAAATAGAAAGTAAAATAGAAAGAAAAAGGGTACATTCTGCAATCAAATGCTTGATCTTTGTTCGTGTGTAGGCAACAACACATAAGAATCTTCACAGTTTTAAAATTGCATAAAAAATAACATTAAATTTAAATTTAACGTTTGCAGAAATACCATCAACTTAAACATCGACTGCAGCAGCAACAGCAGAATCAGCATCTGCCACCGCAACAATTACCACTTGTTTACTTTACCAATCAATGGCCCTCACTGCGAGATCTAATCATGAACACCGACTACGATCCGTTGCTGACCGTCGATGGTTTGGACCGCGAACAAAATCGTGCTCCGCAGGGATCTCAGTTCTTGGCTCGTCTGCACAAGCTGGCCAATGCTGTTGATGGCGATGATCAACTGCTCAAGCTGAGCTCCGGCGTTAAGCAGCACAGTAACAAAAGAAATGCGCAGTGTGAGTAAAAACTGAATTTTCAATTTCGATTTCGATTTGAACCTTATTAGATTATATTTTTTGAATCGGATTGGATTTCAATTATAATAGACATATTACTAGTTGTTTGAATATGTATATTGGTGTTGCAATATACTGAAAAAGATTTAATTGGTATATGATTACAAAAATATATATATTAGGTAAACATGTTGTAGTTGCAATATATATAACTATTAGTATGTAATATAGCGAAAAGGTAGATTTGCCTTAAACTGCCTGCATATATCTCAATATTAGATATATTAAATATATAGATAAAACAATATAATGTCATCTCTATTTTGCATGCTATATCTATTAAAATTTAAATTAATTTATATAATATATTTTCGATATTTGCATCTTCCATTTTTTGCAAATAGTTCGTAAACAATGTAAGTGTTGCATGAGACTTTCAAAATATTTCATTTAAGCTCTAAATATTGTCTTTATCTATTCAGATATGAGGCCATGCCATTTCAAGATCTGCAATATGGGACGCTAGCACAATACAAAGACATTCAACTCAACCGATTCTCTGGAGCATATTAAAACATAAAAAAAAAAAAAAAAAAAAAAAAGTAATATATATATTTATATATATATATATATATATATATGTATATAATAATATGTATATGTAAATATATATATATATATATATACATATATGCAAAATTATAAAAATAATTTATACGCCATATACGCAAAAGTATTTCATGTTAGCTATATATATTCTTAATATTATAAATTTTTCTAGTATTTCCCATTTAATTGGAGTTTGAACAAATGTTGTTATTTATTAAATGCTTATTGTTATTACTGAAGAATATTTATTGAAAACAAGTATATATATATATATATATATATATATATATATATATTTATAAATATATGATTATGTTTCATGAATAAAGAATAATAATTATTTATATAAATGGATTAAATTATTTCTTAAGAAACCAATTTCTTTGTTAAAGAAACAATTATTTTTACAGAACATGACGAGGGGTAGAGAGAAGCTGTTGAGAGCAACACGCAACAGGTTTAATCTTTCAACACCTAAAGTGCTTTCACTGAATTTAAGTCCGTCTATTTTAATGAACTCTATTAAATGAAGCTTGCAAAAACATTTGCAATCTGTGAAAATTGTGTAATATACATACATACATATGTGCGTGTATTGCGTACTTTATAATATGAAAATGACAGGTGAAAATTGGAGTAATATACAATACAATAAAAATAACAATAACGAGAAACAAAATACATATATATATATATATACATATATTTAAAAATTTTTGAATATCTATGTACATACAGTCTGTCAAAAAACAGTTTACACAAAGGTCAAAATTCACATTTTTCGACTTTAGACACAAATATTATGGCTATTTATTCAAATTAACTAAATTTTTTTATGGCACTCCATTTATGGAGAAATTTTAAATTATTTTTTATAAAAAAAATTAACAAAATTTAAAAGCGGTGGGAAAATAAACAACAAAAACTAAGATTACACAAGATTCAAGCTGTTAAGAAACTCTTTACACATAATGATTCGTTTGTAGTTAGATTGAAATTTAAAGCGTATTTTGCGAATTTTTGTTAATTTCAATATTTGGTATGACATTTTATAGCATTAGACACATATTGATTAAACAATTTTCTTAGATATCAATTATTGGTCTCTTGCCACGCTTTTAAAATAGCCACTGTCCATTGTGAGCGGTTCCTTAGATACCGTGTTCCCCGAGATTTTCTTCAAGAGCTCCCAATTTTTTTGATGGGGCTCTAATGGGGATTCTTAGGAGATGTATCAATAACTTTTCCATAATTATAGAGGATCCAAATCCATCATTAATCTCATTATAATTGGCCTCATTAGTTTAATAGAATATAAAATTTGGCTTATTGCTGTTATAAAATTATAAAAGCCTTATTTTCTCCACCTAGCTTCAAAGTTTGTGTCTAATAGTGTCCTCAATAAAAGTGTGGTTTTAGACACCTCAGCTGGAGATGCATCACCAAACTATAACCGAATATTTTTCAAATTTTTCAGTAGGAATGTTTTATTTTATTCTAGCGTAATTTTGTGCCTTGACCATATTCTAGATAGACCATTGTTACACTGCAGCATTATTATTGTTTTGTAGCAAATTTTGACGATTTCCTAGAATTCTGCCAGCTGACTCAGCGGAACTGAAGCTATTTTTTGTAATATCCGATAAAAACGCAGTTTTTTTTATGACTTTCAAAGTGTACCCATACCGTAGGATGGTATCCGATAATATTTCGTATGATACATCTACGTCATATTATTCCTTAAGCACCTTTGCAAGTGTACGCATTGGAAGTTTCTGATTTTGATCAATATTCCACTTAATTAAGAGGTTTCTACAAATATAATATTTGTATTTTTGCACATCTATACTTAATTAATTTCGAATTTACATCCATATTCCGCCCGGTTTATAGCGCTATAACTTTTTTCCTTGACACAGACAACTATTCAACTAGGTCCCTAATAGATTTTCCCAAGTTGTGATCATAATAAATCCATTGGATCACATCAAAGCTAAATCTCTGGACAGGCATTTTTAAAAATTAAAGTAAATCACTTTTTAAATGCGTCACCAGCAATATTTTTCAAACACATTAGAGACGATGCAAGAATAATCATGTTCAACGCGACGCACACAGCAAACTCAACGCAGAACTCGACCAACCCTAATTGAACAAAGAAGTTTGTAAAGAGTTTCTAGACAGCTTGAATGCTGTGTAATCATAGTTTTTGTTGCTTATTTTCCCACCCCTCTTCAATTCTGTTAATTTTTTTTCATGAATTAATACAAAATTTGTCAATAAATAGATTGCCATAAGAAAATTTAGTTAATTTGAATAAATAGCAAAAATATTTTGAAGTGTGCTCTCTTCACTTCTCTTCTCTTATAACAAGCATATAATAAATGCATGTGCGCATTTATAAATGTGTTCTATTGGATTTATGTCTGGGCCGCTCTCGCATGTGCACGCATATATAAGTGTGTGCGAGATCAATATACTGCATCAAGTGGGCTGTTGATGTGCGTATGAAGTCTGCTCTCTTCTCTTCTCTTATAACAAGCATATAATAAATGCATGTGCGCATTTATAAATGTGTTCTATTGGATTTATGTCTGGGCCGCTCTCGCATGTGCGCGCATATATAAGTGTGTGCGAGATCAATATACTGCATCAAGTGGGCTGTTGATGTGCGTATGAAGTCTGCTCTCTTCTCTTATAATAAGCATATATGTATATGCATGTGCGCGCATATATAAGTGTGTGCGAGATCAATAAGCATCAATCCGAGTAAGATGATGTTGTTGGTTGTGTGAAGTCCGCTCTCTTCTCTCTTAGAAAAATTAAATATGCGTGTGAATATATATATATACATATGCATGCATATATGAGTGCTAAGTCAAGAAACATCAGTGCGAGTGAGATGTTGATGTTCGTAAGAATTCCGCTCTCTCCTATTGGTCTCTTCTCTAAAAAAAAGCGTATATAAGGGCCGCGAAATAAGTAAATGCGGCATTACGTTCTGTAATATAGAAGCTGAAACAATCAATATATTTTTAAAAAAATAAATTGCTGCTTAAACTTAATATAATTATCAATATAATTCAACATAATTAAATAACAAAAATTTGGAAATTGGGACAAAGGCAGCAAAAATGAAGGAAATTGAATTTTTCTCAGTTTTTAATTCAAATTTATTTGAAAATTGTTCACCGTTGGCATAAACCAGTTGAATTAAGTTGCTAAATAGATTTTCTATTCGATTTATGTGTGGGCCGCTCTCTTCTCTTCTTCACTTAAAACAAGCATAAGTATATGCATGTGCGCGCATATATGAATGTGTGCGAGATCAATATACTGCATCAAGTGGGCTGTTGATGTGCGTATGAAGTCTGCTCTCTTCTCTTCTCTTATAACAAGCATATAATAAATGCATGTGCGCATTTATAAATGTGTTCTATTGGATTTATGTCTGGGCCGCTCTCGCATGTGCGCGCATATATAAGTGTGTGCGAGATCAATATACTGCATCAAGTGGGCTGTTGATGTGCGTATGAAGTCTGCTCTCTTCTCTTCTCTTATAACAAGCATATAATAAATGCATGTGCGCATTTATAAATGTGTTCTATTGGATTTATGTCTGGGCCGCTCTCGCATGTGCGCGCATATATAAGTGTGTGCGAGATCAATATACTGCATCAAGTGGGCTGTTGATGTGCGTATGAAGTCTGCTCTCTTCTCTTCTCTTATAACAAGCATATAATAAATGCATGTGCGCATTTATAAATGTGTTCTATTGGATTTATGTCTGGGCCGCTCTCGCATGTGCGCGCATATATAAGTGTGTGCGAGATCAATATACTGCATCAAGTGGGCTGTTGATGTGCGTATGAAGTCTGCTCTCTTCTCTTCTCTTATAACAAGCATATAATAAATGCATGTGCGCATTTATAAATGTGTTCTATTGGATTTATGTCTGGGCCGCTCTCGCATGTGCGCGCATATATAAGTGTGTGCGAGATCAATATACTGCATCAAGTGGGCTGTTGATGTGCGTATGAAGTCTGCTCTCTTCTCTTATAATAAGCATATATGTATATGCATGTGCGCGCATATATAAGTGTGTGCGAGATCAATAAGCATCAATCCGAGTAAGATGATGTTGTTGGTTGTGTGAAGTCCGCTCTCTTCTCTCTTAGAAAAATTAAATATGCGTGTGAATATATATATATACATATGCATGCATATATGAGTGCTAAGTCAAGAAACATCAGTGCGAGTGAGATGTTGATGTTCGTAAGAATTCCGCTCTCTCCTATTGGTCTCTTCTCTAAAAAAAAGCGTATATAAGGGCCGCGAAATAAGTAAATGCGGCATTACGTTCTGTAATATAGAAGCTGAAACAATCAATATATTTTTAAAAAAATAAATTGCTGCTTAAACTTAATATAATTATCAATATAATTCAACATAATTAAATAACAAAAATTTGGAAATTGGGACAAAGGCAGCAAAAATGAAGGAAATTGAATTTTTCTCAGTTTTTAATTCAAATTTATTTGAAAATTGTTCACCGTTGGCATAAACCAGTTGAATTAAGTTGCTAAATAGATTTTCTATTCGATTTATGTGTGGGCCGCTCTCTTCTCTTCTTCACTTAAAACAAGCATAAGTATATGCATGTGCGCGCATATATGAATGTGTGCGAGATCAATATACTGCATCAAGTGGGCTGTTGATGTGCGTATGAAGTCTGCTCTCTTCTCTTCTCTTATAACAAGCATATAATAAATGCATGTGCGCATTTATAAATGTGTTCTATTGGATTTATGTCTGGGCCGCTCTCGCATGTGCGCGCATATATAAGTGTGTGCGAGATCAATATACTGCATCAAGTGGGCTGTTGATGTGCGTATGAAGTCTGCTCTCTTCTCTTCTCTTATAACAAGCATATAATAAATGCATGTGCGCATTTATAAATGTGTTCTATTGGATTTATGTCTGGGCCGCTCTCGCATGTGCGCGCATATATAAGTGTGTGCGAGATCAATATACTGCATCAAGTGGGCTGTTGATGTGCGTATGAAGTCTGCTCTCTTCTCTTCTCTTATAACAAGCATATAATAAATGCATGTGCGCATTTATAAATGTGTTCTATTGGATTTATGTCTGGGCCGCTCTCGCATGTGCGCGCATATATAAGTGTGTGCGAGATCAATATACTGCATCAAGTGGGCTGTTGATGTGCGTATGAAGTCTGCTCTCTTCTCTTCTCTTATAACAAGCATATAATAAATGCATGTGCGCATTTATAAATGTGTTCTATTGGATTTATGTCTGGGCCGCTCTCGCATGTGCGCGCATATATAAGTGTGTGCGAGATCAATATACTGCATCAAGTGGGCTGTTGATGTGCGTATGAAGTCTGCTCTCTTCTCTTATAATAAGCATATATGTATATGCATGTGCGCGCATATATAAGTGTGTGCGAGATCAATAAGCATCAATCCGAGTAAGATGATGTTGTTGGTTGTGTGAAGTCCGCTCTCTTCTCTCTTAGAAAAATTAAATATGCGTGTGAATATATATATATACATATGCATGCATATATGAGTGCTAAGTCAAGAAACATCAGTGCGAGTGAGATGTTGATGTTCGTAAGAATTCCGCTCTCTCCTATTGGTCTCTTCTCTAAAAAAAAGCGTATATAAGGGCCGCGAAATAAGTAAATGCGGCATTACGTTCTGTAATATAGAAGCTGAAACAATCAATATATTTTTAAAAAAATAAATTGCTGCTTAAACTTAATATAATTATCAATATAATTCAACATAATTAAATAACAAAAATTTGGAAATTGGGACAAAGGCAGCAAAAATGAAGGAAATTTAATTTTTCTCAGTTTTTAATTCAAATTTATTTGAAAATTGTTCACCGTTGGCATAAACCAGTTGAATTAAGTTGCTAAATAGATTTTCTATTCGATTTATGTGTGGGCCGTTCTCTTCTCTTCTTCACTTAAAACAAGCATAAGTATATGCATGTGCGCGCATATATGAATGTGTGCGAGATCAATATACTGCATCAAGTGGGCTGTTGATGTGCGTATGAAGTCTGCTCTCTTCTCTTCTCTTATAACAAGCATATAATAAATGCATGTGCGCATTTATAAATGTGTTCTATTGGATTTATGTCTGGGCCGCTCTCGCATGTGCGCGCATATATAAGTGTGTGCGAGATCAATATACTGCATCAAGTGGGCTGTTGATGTGCGTATGAAGTCTGCTCTCTTCTCTTCTCTTATAACAAGCATATAATAAATGCATGTGCGCATTTATAAATGTGTTCTATTGGATTTATGTCTGGGCCGCTCTCGCATGTGCGCGCATATATAAGTGTGTGCGAGATCAATATACTGCATCAAGTGGGCTGTTGATGTGCGTATGAAGTCTGCTCTCTTCTCTTATAATAAGCATATATGTATATGCATGTGCGCGCATATATAAGTGTGTGCGAGATCAATAAGCATCAATCCGAGTAAGATGATGTTGTTGGTTGTGTGAAGTCCGCTCTCTTCTCTCTTAGAAAAATTAAATATGCGTGTGAATATATATATATACATATGCATGCATATATGAGTGCTAAGTCAAGAAACATCAGTGCGAGTGAGATGTTGATGTTCGTAAGAATTCCGCTCTCTCCTATTGGTCTCTTCTCTAAAAAAAAGCGTATATAAGGGCCGCGAAATAAGTAAATGCGGCATTACGTTCTGTAATATAGAAGCTGAAACAATCAATATATTTTTAAAAAAATAAATTGCTGCTTAAACTTAATATAATTATCAATATAATTCAACATAATTAAATAACAAAAATTTGGAAATTGGGACAAAGGCAGCAAAAATGAAGGAAATTTAATTTTTCTCAGTTTTTAATTCAAATTTATTTGAAAATTGTTCACCGTTGGCATAAACCAGTTGAATTAAGTTGCTAAATAGATTTTCTATTCGATTTATGTGTGGGCCGCTCTCTTCTCTTCTTCACTTAAAACAAGCATAAGTATATGCATGTGCGCGCATATATGAATGTGTGCGAGATCAATATACTGCATCAAGTGGGCTGTTGATGTGCGTATGAAGTCTGCTCTCTTCTCTTCTCTTATAACAAGCATATAATAAATGCATGTGCGCATTTATAAATGTGTTCTATTGGATTTATGTCTGGGCCGCTCTCGCATGTGCGCGCATATATAAGTGTGTGCGAGATCAATATACTGCATCAAGTGGGCTGTTGATGTGCGTATGAAGTCTGCTCTCTTCTCTTCTCTTATAACAAGCATATAATAAATGCATGTGCGCATTTATAAATGTGTTCTATTGGATTTATGTCTGGGCCGCTCTCGCATGTGCGCGCATATATAAGTGTGTGCGAGATCAATATACTGCATCAAGTGGGCTGTTGATGTGCGTATGAAGTCTGCTCTCTTCTCTTCTCTTATAACAAGCATATAATAAATGCATGTGCGCATTTATAAATGTGTTCTATTGGATTTATGTCTGGGCCGCTCTCGCATGTGCGCGCATATATAAGTGTGTGCGAGATCAATATACTGCATCAAGTGGGCTGTTGATGTGCGTATGAAGTCTGCTCTCTTCTCTTATAATAAGCATATATGTATATGCATGTGCGCGCATATATAAGTGTGTGCGAGATCAATAAGCATCAATCCGAGTAAGATGATGTTGTTGGTTGTGTGAAGTCCGCTCTCTTCTCTCTTAGAAAAATTAAATATGCGTGTGAATATATATATATACATATGCATGCATATATGAGTGCTAAGTCAAGAAACATCAGTGCGAGTGAGATGTTGATGTTCGTAAGAATTCCGCTCTCTCCTATTGGTCTCTTCTCTAAAAAAAAGCGTATATAAGGGCCGCGAAATAAGTAAATGCGGCATTACGTTCTGTAATATAGAAGCTGAAACAATCAATATATTTTTAAAAAAATAAATTGCTGCTTAAACTTAATATAATTATCAATATAATTCAACATAATTAAATAACAAAAATTTGGAAATTGGGACAAAGGCAGCAAAAATGAAGGAAATTTAATTTTTCTCAGTTTTTAATTCAAATTTATTTGAAAATTGTTCACCGTTGGCATAAACCAGTTGAATTAAGTTGCTAAATAGATTTTCTATTCGATTTATGTGTGGGCCGCTCTCTTCTCTTCTTCACTTAAAACAAGCATAAGTATATGCATGTGCGCGCATATATGAATGTGTGCGAGATCAATATACTGCATCAAGTGGGCTGTTGATGTGCGTATGAAGTCTGCTCTCTTCTCTTCTCTTATAACAAGCATATAATAAATGCATGTGCGCATTTATAAATGTGTTCTATTGGATTTATGTCTGGGCCGCTCTCGCATGTGCGCGCATATATAAGTGTGTGCGAGATCAATATACTGCATCAAGTGGGCTGTTGATGTGCGTATGAAGTCTGCTCTCTTCTCTTCTCTTATAACAAGCATATAATAAATGCATGTGCGCATTTATAAATGTGTTCTATTGGATTTATGTCTGGGCCGCTCTCGCATGTGCGCGCATATATAAGTGTGTGCGAGATCAATATACTGCATCAAGTGGGCTGTTGATGTGCGTATGAAGTCTGCTCTCTTCTCTTCTCTTATAACAAGCATATAATAAATGCATGTGCGCATTTATAAATGTGTTCTATTGGATTTATGTCTGGGCCGCTCTCGCATGTGCGCGCATATATAAGTGTGTGCGAGATCAATATACTGCATCAAGTGGGCTGTTGATGTGCGTATGAAGTCTGCTCTCTTCTCTTATAATAAGCATATATGTATATGCATGTGCGCGCATATATAAGTGTGTGCGAGATCAATAAGCATCAATCCGAGTAAGATGATGTTGTTGGTTGTGTGAAGTCCGCTCTCTTCTCTCTTAGAAAAATTAAATATGCGTGTGAATATATATATATACATATGCATGCATATATGAGTGCTAAGTCAAGAAACATCAGTGCGAGTGAGATGTTGATGTTCGTAAGAATTCCGCTCTCTCCTATTGGTCTCTTCTCTAAAAAAAAGCGTATATAAGGGCCGCGAAATAAGTAAATGCGGCATTACGTTCTGTAATATAGAAGCTGAAACAATCAATATATTTTTAAAAAAATAAATTGCTGCTTAAACTTAATATAATTATCAATATAATTCAACATAATTAAATAACAAAAATTTGGAAATTGGGACAAAGGCAGCAAAAATGAAGGAAATTGAATTTTTCTCAGTTTTTAATTCAAATTTATTTGAAAATTGTTCACCGTTGGCATAAACCAGTTGAATTAAGTTGCTAAATAGATTTTCTATTCGATTTATGTGTGGGCCGCTCTCTTCTCTTCTTCACTTAAAACAAGCATAAGTATATGCATGTGCGCGCATATATGAATGTGTGCGAGATCAATATACTGCATCAAGTGGGCTGTTGATGTGCGTATGAAGTCTGCTCTCTTCTCTTCTCTTATAACAAGCATATAATAAATGCATGTGCGCATTTATAAATGTGTTCTATTGGATTTATGTCTGGGCCGCTCTCGCATGTGCGCGCATATATAAGTGTGTGCGAGATCAATATACTGCATCAAGTGGGCTGTTGATGTGCGTATGAAGTCTGCTCTCTTCTCTTCTCTTATAACAAGCATATAATAAATGCATGTGCGCATTTATAAATGTGTTCTATTGGATTTATGTCTGGGCCGCTCTCGCATGTGCGCGCATATATAAGTGTGTGCGAGATCAATATACTGCATCAAGTGGGCTGTTGATGTGCGTATGAAGTCTGCTCTCTTCTCTTCTCTTATAACAAGCATATAATAAATGCATGTGCGCATTTATAAATGTGTTCTATTGGATTTATGTCTGGGCCGCTCTCGCATGTGCGCGCATATATAAGTGTGTGCGAGATCAATAAGCATCAATCCGAGTAAGATGATGTTGTTGGTTGTGTGAAGTCCGCTCTCTTCTCTCTTAGAAAAATTAAATATGCGTGTGAATATATATATATACATATGCATGCATATATGAGTGCTAAGTCAAGAAACATCAGTGCGAGTGAGATGTTGATGTTCGTAAGAATTCCGCTCTCTCCTATTGGTCTCTTCTCTAAAAAAAAGCGTATATAAGGGCCGCGAAATAAGTAAATGCGGCATTACGTTCTGTAATATAGAAGCTGAAACAATCAATATATTTTTAAAAAAATAAATTGCTGCTTAAACTTAATATAATTATCAATATAATTCAACATAATTAAATAACAAAAATTTGGAAATTGGGACAAAGGCAGCAAAAATGAAGGAAATTGAATTTTTCTCAGTTTTTAATTCAAATTTATTTGAAAATTGTTCACCGTTGGCATAAACCAGTTGAATTAAGTTGCTAAATAGATTTTCTATTCGATTTATGTGTGGGCCGCTCTCTTCTCTTCTTCACTTAAAACAAGCATAAGTATATGCATGTGCGCGCATATATGAATGTGTGCGAGATCAATATACTGCATCAAGTGGGCTGTTGATGTGCGTATGAAGTCTGCTCTCTTCTCTTCTCTTATAACAAGCATATAATAAATGCATGTGCGCATTTATAAATGTGTTCTATTGGATTTATGTCTGGGCCGCTCTCGCATGTGCGCGCATATATAAGTGTGTGCGAGATCAATATACTGCATCAAGTGGGCTGTTGATGTGCGTATGAAGTCTGCTCTCTTCTCTTATAATAAGCATATATGTATATGCATGTGCGCGCATATATAAGTGTGTGCGAGATCAATAAGCATCAATCCGAGTAAGATGATGTTGTTGGTTGTGTGAAGTCCGCTCTCTTCTCTCTTAGAAAAATTAAATATGCGTGTGAATATATATATATACATATGCATGCATATATGAGTGCTAAGTCAAGAAACATCAGTGCGAGTGAGATGTTGATGTTCGTAAGAATTCCGCTCTCTCCTATTGGTCTCTTCTCTAAAAAAAAGCGTATATAAGGGCCGCGAAATAAGTAAATGCGGCATTACGTTCTGTAATATAGAAGCTGAAACAATCAATATATTTTTAAAAAAATAAATTGCTGCTTAAACTTAATATAATTATCAATATAATTCAACATAATTAAATAACAAAAATTTGGAAATTGGGACAAAGGCAGCAAAAATGAAGGAAATTGAATTTTTCTCAGTTTTTAATTCAAATTTATTTGAAAATTGTTCACCGTTGGCATAAACCAGTTGAATTAAGTTGCTAAATAGATTTTCTATTCGATTTATGTGTGGGCCGCTCTCTTCTCTTCTTCACTTAAAACAAGCATAAGTATATGCATGTGCGCGCATATATGAATGTGTGCGAGATCAATATACTGCATCAAGTGGGCTGTTGATGTGCGTATGAAGTCTGCTCTCTTCTCTTCTCTTATAACAAGCATATAATAAATGCATGTGCGCATTTATAAATGTGTTCTATTGGATTTATGTCTGGGCCGCTCTCGCATGTGCGCGCATATATAAGTGTGTGCGAGATCAATATACTGCATCAAGTGGGCTGTTGATGTGCGTATGAAGTCTGCTCTCTTCTCTTCTCTTATAACAAGCATATAATAAATGCATGTGCGCATTTATAAATGTGTTCTATTGGATTTATGTCTGGGCCGCTCTCGCATGTGCGCGCATATATAAGTGTGTGCGAGATCAATATACTGCATCAAGTGGGCTGTTGATGTGCGTATGAAGTCTGCTCTCTTCTCTTCTCTTATAACAAGCATATAATAAATGCATGTGCGCATTTATAAATGTGTTCTATTGGATTTATGTCTGGGCCGCTCTCGCATGTGCGCGCATATATAAGTGTGTGCGAGATCAATATACTGCATCAAGTGGGCTGTTGATGTGCGTATGAAGTCTGCTCTCTTCTCTTCTCTTATAACAAGCATATAATAAATGCATGTGCGCATTTATAAATGTGTTCTATTGGATTTATGTCTGGGCCGCTCTCGCATGTGCGCGCATATATAAGTGTGTGCGAGATCAATATACTGCATCAAGTGGGCTGTTGATGTGCGTATGAAGTCTGCTCTCTTCTCTTATAATAAGCATATATGTATATGCATGTGCGCGCATATATAAGTGTGTGCGAGATCAATAAGCATCAATCCGAGTAAGATGATGTTGTTGGTTGTGTGAAGTCCGCTCTCTTCTCTCTTAGAAAAATTAAATATGCGTGTGAATATATATATATACATATGCATGCATATATGAGTGCTAAGTCAAGAAACATCAGTGCGAGTGAGATGTTGATGTTCGTAAGAATTCCGCTCTCTCCTATTGGTCTCTTCTCTAAAAAAAAGCGTATATAAGGGCCGCGAAATAAGTAAATGCGGCATTACGTTCTGTAATATAGAAGCTGAAACAATCAATATATTTTTAAAAAAATAAATTGCTGCTTAAACTTAATATAATTATCAATATAATTCAACATAATTAAATAACAAAAATTTGGAAATTGGGACAAAGGCAGCAAAAATGAAGGAAATTGAATTTTTCTCAGTTTTTAATTCAAATTTATTTGAAAATTGTTCACCGTTGGCATAAACCAGTTGAATTAAGTTGCTAAATAGATTTTCTATTCGATTTATGTGTGGGCCGCTCTCTTCTCTTCTTCACTTAAAACAAGCATAAGTATATGCATGTGCGCGCATATATGAATGTGTGCGAGATCAATATACTGCATCAAGTGGGCTGTTGATGTGCGTATGAAGTCTGCTCTCTTCTCTTCTCTTATAACAAGCATATAATAAATGCATGTGCGCATTTATAAATGTGTTCTATTGGATTTATGTCTGGGCCGCTCTCGCATGTGCGCGCATATATAAGTGTGTGCGAGATCAATATACTGCATCAAGTGGGCTGTTGATGTGCGTATGAAGTCTGCTCTCTTCTCTTCTCTTATAACAAGCATATAATAAATGCATGTGCGCATTTATAAATGTGTTCTATTGGATTTATGTCTGGGCCGCTCTCGCATGTGCGCGCATATATAAGTGTGTGCGAGATCAATATACTGCATCAAGTGGGCTGTTGATGTGCGTATGAAGTCTGCTCTCTTCTCTTATAATAAGCATATATGTATATGCATGTGCGCGCATATATAAGTGTGTGCGAGATCAATAAGCATCAATCCGAGTAAGATGATGTTGTTGGTTGTGTGAAGTCCGCTCTCTTCTCTCTTAGAAAAATTAAATATGCGTGTGAATATATATATATACATATGCATGCATATATGAGTGCTAAGTCAAGAAACATCAGTGCGAGTGAGATGTTGATGTTCGTAAGAATTCCGCTCTCTCCTATTGGTCTCTTCTCTAAAAAAAAGCGTATATAAGGGCCGCGAAATAAGTAAATGCGGCATTACGTTCTGTAATATAGAAGCTGAAACAATCAATATATTTTTAAAAAAATAAATTGCTGCTTAAACTTAATATAATTATCAATATAATTCAACATAATTAAATAACAAAAATTTGGAAATTGGGACAAAGGCAGCAAAAATGAAGGAAATTGAATTTTTCTCAGTTTTTAATTCAAATTTATTTGAAAATTGTTCACCGTTGGCATAAACCAGTTGAATTAAGTTGCTAAATAGATTTTCTATTCGATTTATGTGTGGGCCGCTCTCTTCTCTTCTTCACTTAAAACAAGCATAAGTATATGCATGTGCGCGCATATATGAATGTGTGCGAGATCAATATACTGCATCAAGTGGGCTGTTGATGTGCGTATGAAGTCTGCTCTCTTCTCTTCTCTTATAACAAGCATATAATAAATGCATGTGCGCATTTATAAATGTGTTCTATTGGATTTATGTCTGGGCCGCTCTCGCATGTGCGCGCATATATAAGTGTGTGCGAGATCAATATACTGCATCAAGTGGGCTGTTGATGTGCGTATGAAGTCTGCTCTCTTCTCTTCTCTTATAACAAGCATATAATAAATGCATGTGCGCATTTATAAATGTGTTCTATTGGATTTATGTCTGGGCCGCTCTCGCATGTGCGCGCATATATAAGTGTGTGCGAGATCAATATACTGCATCAAGTGGGCTGTTGATGTGCGTATGAAGTCTGCTCTCTTCTCTTCTCTTATAACAAGCATATAATAAATGCATGTGCGCATTTATAAATGTGTTCTATTGGATTTATGTCTGGGCCGCTCTCGCATGTGCGCGCATATATAAGTGTGTGCGAGATCAATATACTGCATCAAGTGGGCTGTTGATGTGCGTATGAAGTCTGCTCTCTTCTCTTCTCTTATAACAAGCATATAATAAATGCATGTGCGCATTTATAAATGTGTTCTATTGGATTTATGTCTGGGCCGCTCTCGCATGTGCGCGCATATATAAGTGTGTGCGAGATCAATATACTGCATCAAGTGGGCTGTTGATGTGCGTATGAAGTCTGCTCTCTTCTCTTATAATAAGCATATATGTATATGCATGTGCGCGCATATATAAGTGTGTGCGAGATCAATAAGCATCAATCCGAGTAAGATGATGTTGTTGGTTGTGTGAAGTCCGCTCTCTTCTCTCTTAGAAAAATTAAATATGCGTGTGAATATATATATATACATATGCATGCATATATGAGTGCTAAGTCAAGAAACATCAGTGCGAGTGAGATGTTGATGTTCGTAAGAATTCCGCTCTCTCCTATTGGTCTCTTCTCTAAAAAAAAGCGTATATAAGGGCCGCGAAATAAGTAAATGCGGCATTACGTTCTGTAATATAGAAGCTGAAACAATCAATATATTTTTAAAAAAATAAATTGCTGCTTAAACTTAATATAATTATCAATATAATTCAACATAATTAAATAACAAAAATTTGGAAATTGGGACAAAGGCAGCAAAAATGAAGGAAATTGAATTTTTCTCAGTTTTTAATTCAAATTTATTTGAAAATTGTTCACCGTTGGCATAAACCAGTTGAATTAAGTTGCTAAATAGATTTTCTATTCGATTTATGTGTGGGCCGCTCTCTTCTCTTCTTCACTTAAAACAAGCATAAGTATATGCATGTGCGCGCATATATGAATGTGTGCGAGATCAATATACTGCATCAAGTGGGCTGTTGATGTGCGTATGAAGTCTGCTCTCTTCTCTTCTCTTATAACAAGCATATAATAAATGCATGTGCGCATTTATAAATGTGTTCTATTGGATTTATGTCTGGGCCGCTCTCGCATGTGCGCGCATATATAAGTGTGTGCGAGATCAATATACTGCATCAAGTGGGCTGTTGATGTGCGTATGAAGTCTGCTCTCTTCTCTTCTCTTATAACAAGCATATAATAAATGCATGTGCGCATTTATAAATGTGTTCTATTGGATTTATGTCTGGGCCGCTCTCGCATGTGCGCGCATATATAAGTGTGTGCGAGATCAATATACTGCATCAAGTGGGCTGTTGATGTGCGTATGAAGTCTGCTCTCTTCTCTTCTCTTATAACAAGCATATAATAAATGCATGTGCGCATTTATAAATGTGTTCTATTGGATTTATGTCTGGGCCGCTCTCGCATGTGCGCGCATATATAAGTGTGTGCGAGATCAATATACTGCATCAAGTGGGCTGTTGATGTGCGTATGAAGTCTGCTCTCTTCTCTTCTCTTATAACAAGCATATAATAAATGCATGTGCGCATTTATAAATGTGTTCTATTGGATTTATGTCTGGGCCGCTCTCGCATGTGCGCGCATATATAAGTGTGTGCGAGATCAATATACTGCATCAAGTGGGCTGTTGATGTGCGTATGAAGTCTGCTCTCTTCTCTTCTCTTATAACAAGCATATAATAAATGCATGTGCGCATTTATAAATGTGTTCTATTGGATTTATGTCTGGGCCGCTCTCGCATGTGCGCGCATATATAAGTGTGTGCGAGATCAATATACTGCATCAAGTGGGCTGTTGATGTGCGTATGAAGTCTGCTCTCTTCTCTTCTCTTATAACAAGCATATAATAAATGCATGTGCGCATTTATAAATGTGTTCTATTGGATTTATGTCTGGGCCGCTCTCGCATGTGCGCGCATATATAAGTGTGTGCGAGATCAATATACTGCATCAAGTGGGCTGTTGATGTGCGTATGAAGTCTGCTCTCTTCTCTTCTCTTATAACAAGCATATAATAAATGCATGTGCGCATTTATAAATGTGTTCTATTGGATTTATGTCTGGGCCGCTCTCGCATGTGCGCGCATATATAAGTGTGTGCGAGATCAATATACTGCATCAAGTGGGCTGTTGATGTGCGTATGAAGTCTGCTCTCTTCTCTTCTCTTATAACAAGCATATAATAAATGCATGTGCGCATTTATAAATGTGTTCTATTGGATTTATGTCTGGGCCGCTCTCGCATGTGCGCGCATATATAAGTGTGTGCGAGATCAATATACTGCATCAAGTGGGCTGTTGATGTGCGTATGAAGTCTGCTCTCTTCTCTTCTCTTATAACAAGCATATAATAAATGCATGTGCGCATTTATAAATGTGTTCTATTGGATTTATGTCTGGGCCGCTCTCGCATGTGCGCGCATATATAAGTGTGTGCGAGATCAATATACTGCATCAAGTGGGCTGTTGATGTGCGTATGAAGTCTGCTCTCTTCTCTTATAATAAGCATATATGTATATGCATGTGCGCGCATATATAAGTGTGTGCGAGATCAATAAGCATCAATCCGAGTAAGATGATGTTGTTGGTTGTGTGAAGTCCGCTCTCTTCTCTCTTAGAAAAATTAAATATGCGTGTGAATATATATATATACATATGCATGCATATATGAGTGCTAAGTCAAGAAACATCAGTGCGAGTGAGATGTTGATGTTCGTAAGAATTCCGCTCTCTCCTATTGGTCTCTTCTCTAAAAAAAAGCGTATATAAGGGCCGCGAAATAAGTAAATGCGGCATTACGTTCTGTAATATAGAAGCTGAAACAATCAATATATTTTTAAAAAAATAAATTGCTGCTTAAACTTAATATAATTATCAATATAATTCAACATAATTAAATAACAAAAATTTGGAAATTGGG
Source organism: Drosophila mettleri (assembly GCA_035047625.1). Taxonomy (NCBI): domain Eukaryota; kingdom Metazoa; phylum Arthropoda; class Insecta; order Diptera; family Drosophilidae; genus Drosophila; species Drosophila mettleri. The sequence continues at coordinate 91,634 of JAWNPI010000103.1, read as the reverse complement.
ACAAAGGCAGCAAAAATGAAGGAAATTGAATTTTTCTCAGTTTTTAATTCAAATTTATTTGAAAATTGTTCACCGTTGGCATAAACCAGTTGAATTAAGTTGCTAAATAGATTTTCTATTCGATTTATGTGTGGGCCGCTCTCTTCTCTTCTTCACTTAAAACAAGCATAAGTATATGCATGTGCGCGCATATATGAATGTGTGCGAGATCAATATACTGCATCAAGTGGGCTGTTGATGTGCGTATGAAGTCTGCTCTCTTCTCTTCTCTTATAACAAGCATATAATAAATGCATGTGCGCATTTATAAATGTGTTCTATTGGATTTATGTCTGGGCCGCTCTCGCATGTGCGCGCATATATAAGTGTGTGCGAGATCAATATACTGCATCAAGTGGGCTGTTGATGTGCGTATGAAGTCTGCTCTCTTCTCTTCTCTTATAACAAGCATATAATAAATGCATGTGCGCATTTATAAATGTGTTCTATTGGATTTATGTCTGGGCCGCTCTCGCATGTGCGCGCATATATAAGTGTGTGCGAGATCAATATACTGCATCAAGTGGGCTGTTGATGTGCGTATGAAGTCTGCTCTCTTCTCTTCTCTTATAACAAGCATATAATAAATGCATGTGCGCATTTATAAATGTGTTCTATTGGATTTATGTCTGGGCCGCTCTCGCATGTGCGCGCATATATAAGTGTGTGCGAGATCAATATACTGCATCAAGTGGGCTGTTGATGTGCGTATGAAGTCTGCTCTCTTCTCTTCTCTTATAACAAGCATATAATAAATGCATGTGCGCATTTATAAATGTGTTCTATTGGATTTATGTCTGGGCCGCTCTCGCATGTGCGCGCATATATAAGTGTGTGCGAGATCAATATACTGCATCAAGTGGGCTGTTGATGTGCGTATGAAGTCTGCTCTCTTCTCTTATAATAAGCATATATGTATATGCATGTGCGCGCATATATAAGTGTGTGCGAGATCAATAAGCATCAATCCGAGTAAGATGATGTTGTTGGTTGTGTGAAGTCCGCTCTCTTCTCTCTTAGAAAAATTAAATATGCGTGTGAATATATATATATACATATGCATGCATATATGAGTGCTAAGTCAAGAAACATCAGTGCGAGTGAGATGTTGATGTTCGTAAGAATTCCGCTCTCTCCTATTGGTCTCTTCTCTAAAAAAAAGCGTATATAAGGGCCGCGAAATAAGTAAATGCGGCATTACGTTCTGTAATATAGAAGCTGAAACAATCAATATATTTTTAAAAAAATAAATTGCTGCTTAAACTTAATATAATTATCAATATAATTCAACATAATTAAATAACAAAAATTTGGAAATTGGGACAAAGGCAGCAAAAATGAAGGAAATTGAATTTTTCTCAGTTTTTAATTCAAATTTATTTGAAAATTGTTCACCGTTGGCATAAACCAGTTGAATTAAGTTGCTAAATAGATTTTCTATTCGATTTATGTGTGGGCCGCTCTCTTCTCTTCTTCACTTAAAACAAGCATAAGTATATGCATGTGCGCGCATATATGAATGTGTGCGAGATCAATATACTGCATCAAGTGGGCTGTTGATGTGCGTATGAAGTCTGCTCTCTTCTCTTCTCTTATAACAAGCATATAATAAATGCATGTGCGCATTTATAAATGTGTTCTATTGGATTTATGTCTGGGCCGCTCTCGCATGTGCGCGCATATATAAGTGTGTGCGAGATCAATATACTGCATCAAGTGGGCTGTTGATGTGCGTATGAAGTCTGCTCTCTTCTCTTCTCTTATAACAAGCATATAATAAATGCATGTGCGCATTTATAAATGTGTTCTATTGGATTTATGTCTGGGCCGCTCTCGCATGTGCGCGCATATATAAGTGTGTGCGAGATCAATATACTGCATCAAGTGGGCTGTTGATGTGCGTATGAAGTCTGCTCTCTTCTCTTCTCTTATAACAAGCATATAATAAATGCATGTGCGCATTTATAAATGTGTTCTATTGGATTTATGTCTGGGCCGCTCTCGCATGTGCGCGCATATATAAGTGTGTGCGAGATCAATATACTGCATCAAGTGGGCTGTTGATGTGCGTATGAAGTCTGCTCTCTTCTCTTCTCTTATAACAAGCATATAATAAATGCATGTGCGCATTTATAAATGTGTTCTATTGGATTTATGTCTGGGCCGCTCTCGCATGTGCGCGCATATATAAGTGTGTGCGAGATCAATATACTGCATCAAGTGGGCTGTTGATGTGCGTATGAAGTCTGCTCTCTTCTCTTATAATAAGCATATATGTATATGCATGTGCGCGCATATATAAGTGTGTGCGAGATCAATAAGCATCAATCCGAGTAAGATGATGTTGTTGGTTGTGTGAAGTCCGCTCTCTTCTCTCTTAGAAAAATTAAATATGCGTGTGAATATATATATATACATATGCATGCATATATGAGTGCTAAGTCAAGAAACATCAGTGCGAGTGAGATGTTGATGTTCGTAAGAATTCCGCTCTCTCCTATTGGTCTCTTCTCTAAAAAAAGCGTATATAAGGGCCGCGAAATAAGTAAATGCGGCATTACGTTCTGTAATATAGAAGCTGAAACAATCAATATATTTTTAAAAAAATAAATTGCTGCTTAAACTTAATATAATTATCAATATAATTCAACATAATTAAATAACAAAAATTTGGAAATTGGGACAAAGGCAGCAAAAATGAAGGAAATTGAATTTTTCTCAGTTTTTAATTCAAATTTATTTGAAAATTGTTCACCGTTGGCATAAACCAGTTGAATTAAGTTGCTAAATAGATTTTCTATTCGATTTATGTGTGGGCCGCTCTCTTCTCTTCTTCACTTAAAACAAGCATAAGTATATGCATGTGCGCGCATATATGAATGTGTGCGAGATCAATATACTGCATCAAGTGGGCTGTTGATGTGCGTATGAAGTCTGCTCTCTTCTCTTCTCTTATAACAAGCATATAATAAATGCATGTGCGCATTTATAAATGTGTTCTATTGGATTTATGTCTGGGCCGCTCTCGCATGTGCGCGCATATATAAGTGTGTGCGAGATCAATATACTGCATCAAGTGGGCTGTTGATGTGCGTATGAAGTCTGCTCTCTTCTCTTCTCTTATAACAAGCATATAATAAATGCATGTGCGCATTTATAAATGTGTTCTATTGGATTTATGTCTGGGCCGCTCTCGCATGTGCGCGCATATATAAGTGTGTGCGAGATCAATATACTGCATCAAGTGGGCTGTTGATGTGCGTATGAAGTCTGCTCTCTTCTCTTCTCTTATAACAAGCATATAATAAATGCATGTGCGCATTTATAAATGTGTTCTATTGGATTTATGTCTGGGCCGCTCTCGCATGTGCGCGCATATATAAGTGTGTGCGAGATCAATATACTGCATCAAGTGGGCTGTTGATGTGCGTATGAAGTCTGCTCTCTTCTCTTATAATAAGCATATATGTATATGCATGTGCGCGCATATATAAGTGTGTGCGAGATCAATAAGCATCAATCCGAGTAAGATGATGTTGTTGGTTGTGTGAAGTCCGCTCTCTTCTCTCTTAGAAAAATTAAATATGCGTGTGAATATATATATATACATATGCATGCATATATGAGTGCTAAGTCAAGAAACATCAGTGCGAGTGAGATGTTGATGTTCGTAAGAATTCCGCTCTCTCCTATTGGTCTCTTCTCTAAAAAAAAGCGTATATAAGGGCCGCGAAATAAGTAAATGCGGCATTACGTTCTGTAATATAGAAGCTGAAACAATCAATATATTTTTAAAAAAATAAATTGCTGCTTAAACTTAATATAATTATCAATATAATTCAACATAATTAAATAACAAAAATTTGGAAATTGGGACAAAGGCAGCAAAAATGAAGGAAATTTAATTTTTCTCAGTTTTTAATTCAAATTTATTTGAAAATTGTTCACCGTTGGCATAAACCAGTTGAATTAAGTTGCTAAATAGATTTTCTATTCGATTTATGTGTGGGCCGCTCTCTTCTCTTCTTCACTTAAAACAAGCATAAGTATATGCATGTGCGCGCATATATGAATGTGTGCGAGATCAATATACTGCATCAAGTGGGCTGTTGATGTGCGTATGAAGTCTGCTCTCTTCTCTTCTCTTATAACAAGCATATAATAAATGCATGTGCGCATTTATAAATGTGTTCTATTGGATTTATGTCTGGGCCGCTCTCGCATGTGCGCGCATATATAAGTGTGTGCGAGATCAATATACTGCATCAAGTGGGCTGTTGATGTGCGTATGAAGTCTGCTCTCTTCTCTTCTCTTATAACAAGCATATAATAAATGCATGTGCGCATTTATAAATGTGTTCTATTGGATTTATGTCTGGGCCGCTCTCGCATGTGCGCGCATATATAAGTGTGTGCGAGATCAATATACTGCATCAAGTGGGCTGTTGATGTGCGTATGAAGTCTGCTCTCTTCTCTTCTCTTATAACAAGCATATAATAAATGCATGTGCGCATTTATAAATGTGTTCTATTGGATTTATGTCTGGGCCGCTCTCGCATGTGCGCGCATATATAAGTGTGTGCGAGATCAATATACTGCATCAAGTGGGCTGTTGATGTGCGTATGAAGTCTGCTCTCTTCTCTTCTCTTATAACAAGCATATAATAAATGCATGTGCGCATTTATAAATGTGTTCTATTGGATTTATGTCTGGGCCGCTCTCGCATGTGCGCGCATATATAAGTGTGTGCGAGATCAATATACTGCATCAAGTGGGCTGTTGATGTGCGTATGAAGTCTGCTCTCTTCTCTTATAATAAGCATATATGTATATGCATGTGCGCGCATATATAAGTGTGTGCGAGATCAATAAGCATCAATCCGAGTAAGATGATGTTGTTGGTTGTGTGAAGTCCGCTCTCTTCTCTCTTAGAAAAATTAAATATGCGTGTGAATATATATATATACATATGCATGCATATATGAGTGCTAAGTCAAGAAACATCAGTGCGAGTGAGATGTTGATGTTCGTAAGAATTCCGCTCTCTCCTATTGGTCTCTTCTCTAAAAAAAAGCGTATATAAGGGCCGCGAAATAAGTAAATGCGGCATTACGTTCTGTAATATAGAAGCTGAAACAATCAATATATTTTTAAAAAAATAAATTGCTGCTTAAACTTAATATAATTATCAATATAATTCAACATAATTAAATAACAAAAATTTGGAAATTGGGACAAAGGCAGCAAAAATGAAGGAAATTGAATTTTTCTCAGTTTTTAATTCAAATTTATTTGAAAATTGTTCACCGTTGGCATAAACCAGTTGAATTAAGTTGCTAAATAGATTTTCTATTCGATTTATGTGTGGGCCGCTCTCTTCTCTTCTTCACTTAAAACAAGCATAAGTATATGCATGTGCGCGCATATATGAATGTGTGCGAGATCAATATACTGCATCAAGTGGGCTGTTGATGTGCGTATGAAGTCTGCTCTCTTCTCTTCTCTTATAACAAGCATATAATAAATGCATGTGCGCATTTATAAATGTGTTCTATTGGATTTATGTCTGGGCCGCTCTCGCATGTGCGCGCATATATAAGTGTGTGCGAGATCAATATACTGCATCAAGTGGGCTGTTGATGTGCGTATGAAGTCTGCTCTCTTCTCTTCTCTTATAACAAGCATATAATAAATGCATGTGCGCATTTATAAATGTGTTCTATTGGATTTATGTCTGGGCCGCTCTCGCATGTGCGCGCATATATAAGTGTGTGCGAGATCAATATACTGCATCAAGTGGGCTGTTGATGTGCGTATGAAGTCTGCTCTCTTCTCTTCTCTTATAACAAGCATATAATAAATGCATGTGCGCATTTATAAATGTGTTCTATTGGATTTATGTCTGGGCCGCTCTCGCATGTGCGCGCATATATAAGTGTGTGCGAGATCAATATACTGCATCAAGTGGGCTGTTGATGTGCGTATGAAGTCTGCTCTCTTCTCTTCTCTTATAACAAGCATATAATAAATGCATGTGCGCATTTATAAATGTGTTCTATTGGATTTATGTCTGGGCCGCTCTCGCATGTGCGCGCATATATAAGTGTGTGCGAGATCAATATACTGCATCAAGTGGGCTGTTGATGTGCGTATGAAGTCTGCTCTCTTCTCTTCTCTTATAACAAGCATATAATAAATGCATGTGCGCATTTATAAATGTGTTCTATTGGATTTATGTCTGGGCCGCTCTCGCATGTGCGCGCATATATAAGTGTGTGCGAGATCAATATACTGCATCAAGTGGGCTGTTGATGTGCGTATGAAGTCTGCTCTCTTCTCTTCTCTTATAACAAGCATATAATAAATGCATGTGCGCATTTATAAATGTGTTCTATTGGATTTATGTCTGGGCCGCTCTCGCATGTGCGCGCATATATAAGTGTGTGCGAGATCAATATACTGCATCAAGTGGGCTGTTGATGTGCGTATGAAGTCTGCTCTCTTCTCTTCTCTTATAACAAGCATATAATAAATGCATGTGCGCATTTATAAATGTGTTCTATTGGATTTATGTCTGGGCCGCTCTCGCATGTGCGCGCATATATAAGTGTGTGCGAGATCAATATACTGCATCAAGTGGGCTGTTGATGTGCGTATGAAGTCTTTTTTAAGTTTGCCAATTGCCTGCCAGCTTCACACTGGCAGTATCTTTATTCGATTTAACTCATTACTTAATCCTAGCAACATCTATTAAATTTAGTTTCAGCAACATTTGCAATTTTGTTTAGAGCTTTGTAAACATGTAGCTCTACTTTTCGATACTTATTTTAACTTATACAGTATCGTATTTGGCAACAAATAGTATTTTCTTATATGGCTAAGGTATTTACATAGATTACATATAATGGTCACACTGATTTACATGTGCATTTAACATTTGCATTTTTTCAAACAGGGGCACAATTGGAATTAATTATTAAACAAATTTAGCAAAGCAATTTAAACAGAATATGATGGACAATATAAAACAACTTAATTTAAATAGCTTGAGCTGACTGCACACAGGGCTTTCTTATGAGGTAAGTTTTTAACATAAGTGACATTATTTGCATACATTTACATACATATATACTAATACATATACATATTGCTAATTTACATCTGCATTTTTTCAGGTACAATAATTATGATTGGACATCAAGGACCGGCATCACAGGATTTGGAAACACATACATCGAGTCATAATAATAACTCGTCATCAAGTGCAGTATCGTCAGGTAAGTGGACTTGTATTTTTTTTTTGTATATAATTTTGTGCCAATTAGTAACTTGTGTTTACATCTGTTTTTTCATGGTTTTATTGGTCCATGATCATCATACGTCATCTGGAGGGCGGCCACGCGTTGTAGTCGACCAAAATATGCCACCTGAGTAGCGTATTCGAGGCAGTGCTGTGCAGAACCAACCAGTCCGGCTGGCAATGGCGAGGTCTGCTTCAGCTCGTGCAGCCAGGCCAGGCTGAGTACCATTATTATGGCAGCGTGAACGCAGCTGTATGCTGCGTGTATACATACCATTGTATTGTGTCAGCCCATACGGATTTACAGGAGCGTCGCATCTTCTTCTCCTTATTGGATTGTCGTCTTGAGGACGCAGCCCACAATAGCGTCGCCCTGGACGCCAAGTCAAGTGGTCAGGCTGCGGCCTTGTTGTGTGTCTTCGCCAGCGGAGTCTGTTTTCGGAGCTTTTTTTAAGTTTGCCAATTGCCTGCCAGCTTCACACTGACAGTAACTTTATTCGATTTAAACCATTACTCTACTTAGCAACATATGTTAAATTTAGGGTACAGCAACATTGCAATTTTGTATATATGAGCTATGTAAACATTAGTATAGCTCTTCTTATCGATACTTAAGTTTTAGCTTATATCATAACATTGTATCGTTATTGGCAACAAACAGTTTTTTCTTATTAGACTAAGGTTTTTACATGAATAACATATATTGGTCACACTAAGTTACATGTGCTTTTACATTTACATTTTTTTAGAAACTATTTGGACAACATTAGACAAGTTGGATAAATTAAGATTGACAGAATTGGATACATGCATATTTTCTCATACGGTAAGGTATTTACGTTAATATTATAAACACTTATACATATTTATACATACATTCATTTACATTTGCATTTTTCAGACAATGATCAACATAAAAAACAATTGATATAATTTAAATGGACATCGAGGACAATCATCACAGGATTTGGACAGCCATTCATCGAGTCTTAATGACAGCTCGTCTACCCGAGCAGGATCGTCAGGTAAGTGGACTTGTATATTTTTTTTGTATATAATTTTGTGCCAATTAGTAACTTGTGTTTACATCTGTTTTTTCATGGTTTTATTGGTCCATGATCATCCTACGTCATCTGGAGGGCGGCCACGCATTGTAGACGACCAAAATATGCCACCTGAGTAGCGTATTCGAGGCAGTGCTGTGCAGAACCAACCAGTCCGGCTGGCAATGGCGACGTCTGCGTCAGCTCGTGCAACCAGGCCAGGCATTGTATTGTGTCAGCCCATACGGATTTACAGGAGCGTCGCATCTTCTTCTCCTTATTGGATTGTCGTCTTGAGGACGCAGCCCACAATAGCGTCGCCCTGGACGCCAAGTCAAGTGGTCAGGCTGCGGCCTTGTTGTGTGTCTTCGCCAGCGGAGTCTGTTTTCGGAGCGTGCCAAGTTCGTCATAGGCTGAATTTGTCTTTTATTTGTGTCCACTGACCAGCAAAACAGTAGTACATTTACAAACATGTATCTACAATTATGCTGCGTGTGTCGTAGTGGGTCGCTGTTGCGTAAATGTAAGTGCGTGTGTGCAGTTACTGGTCGCCGTTGTTCAGCGGCCATATCATCGTCGAGTATACGTTCCGAATTTTGAGCTGGAGTCATTTTGGATCTATTGTCAGGTGAGTAATATGATATATTATTATTAATCATTTTGTTTATCATTGGCAGCATCTAGATCCATGGAGACTATTTTGTTTTCAGCTCTGTCTTGAAGTTGCAGATTATGGGCATTATTAGGTATTATATCGTTATATTTTGATTGACATTCAATAAAACGCATCATAACATTTAATAATTGATTAATCTTTTCCTCAATTCTGCCGAACATTGTCATATTCTGAGGAGCGAGTAAATTAGTTTGCTGCTGGTCATCTCGAAGACGTTTTTGGAAAGTGGTCAAGTGCCTCTCTGCAGGATTTCTTCTTGCTCGGCCACTATTTCTTGCATCTTGCACGGCCGCGTTAAGTATTGGTGTACGAGCTTCATTGGCTTTCGCGCTTTTAGCTTTTGTTGTTGCTACCTTTCGTTTCACCCGGAGCTTACGCTGGACTTTATGTAAGTGTACTCGTTTTTTATACTGTTTTGGTGCTGGTGAAGGTTTATCAGGTACTGGTGCTTTTGATGTATTGGCAGCTCTTGGAGTTTTTGTCCTTATGCTATGTGTTTTTGGCTGGTGGTCCATACGTAGCTGTTGTTGTCCTTTATGACTGTTGGGGATATGGCTCGCTACGTTACCACGCACAACACTGCTGTATGTCAGCTTGGGAGTGTAGGTATTTTGCTGATTTAGGACCTGTTGTTTGTTTTGTTGTTGTTGCTGTTGCTGGCGCTGTTGCCGTTGTTGTTGCCTCATATCAGAAACTGCTCGGGCTGCATTGAGCTTGTTTCTAGCCTCCTTATAGGCCGGGCATCCCTTATAGCAGCTGATGTGTGCCCCATTGCAGTTGATGCATTTTGGTGCCACATGCCTTGGCTTACTGCAATCTGTTGATGCATGCTCACCTCCACATTTCATGCATCGGAAGGGGCGTCTACAGTAATTTTTGGTGTGCCCAAATCCTTGACATCTATGGCACTGAGCTGGATCCGTTGGCTTAGCCTGTCGCTCTACCTTAATGGCTTGCCTGTTCATTTCCTTGAGCTGGAGGATGTTTTTGTGGCTTTCATTAGCCATAGCCTCTAGCTCAACTTCAAAAATATTAAGTGGCTTGCCACTATATCTGTGCCTCAATACACGTAAAAAACGTACCACATAGCCAAGTTTCATCAATTCATTTTTGATCCATTCACATGGCGTCGAGGAATGTAGCAGTTTTATGACAATTCTGTAGCCTTTTTGACTGCGCGGCTGATAAGTGTGTAGGTGCGTTTTGTCCTCATTGAGGGTCGTCAATATCGCATTGTAAGTATTAATGTCTTCGCATAGTATGCGAAGACCATTATTATTAGCCGCCGTCTTCGTGACAAATTTTCCAATCGCTGGATTCATTAGAAGTTTGTCAAGTAGGCTTGTTATGTTGGGCACAGTTGGCAAGAAGATAGAGGGAATTTTCTTCTTAACAATGTTTGCATCCAACTGAGTAGCTGTGATAGGAACAGGGGTGTGATGTTGCAGTGGGTGCATTTGCTGTTTGCAAACATCAAATTTTCCCTGCCTTGCTTCCTGGTGTAGCTTTGTGGCAAATTTACTTTTAAATTGAGGAGTTGCTAGCGTCATACCTATGTCATTGTCATTATCTTCGTCTTTGTCATTATATATGGCAATGCGTCTTCTTTTAATTGGTGATTGCCATGAATACGAAGGTGGTGTTATTTTTGTTATTGCTTTTGCTGCTGCTGCCTGAGGAGGAGGCGACAGATCATGGGGCAGTAATGGCGGGGCTTCAGTGAGCCATCTTTTAATACTATATTTATTTGTCATGTTATTTGTTGTTGGTGCTTTGTCAATTGCTGTTGCTGTTTTTAATGTGTTGTTGCTAGTAATGGCGGGCGTCACTGTTGAAGTTTGGTCTTCATATAATTGTCTTTTGACACCCTTATCGTATGCTCCAAATTTTTGTTGTTGTTGTTGTTCCCTGTTGTCTAAATTTGGCGCCAAAGCTAGCATTGCATTATTGCTAGCTGCGCTTTTATTAGTAAATGAGAGTGCATTGCTTGTGTGCGAGTCCCGCACAAGTGTGCTTGTGTTCGTGCCGTGTGTGTCAGCATTTGTCTTGGAGACTTTTGTTTGGTTTGTATGTGTGTGTTTGTATGCACACTCATGCATGTCTGGCTTGGCAGTAGTTGTAGGTAGTGTGGGGGGACTTTTATGATTGTGTGTGTAAGAGAGAGGCTTTCCAATTCCCTCTACATTCACTTTCGTCTTATTTGGCGCGCTTTTTTGTGGCGTCACTTGATGGTTAGTTAGAGTCTTCTCTGCTATTTTTGGTGACTCCATTGCCGCTACTAGGGCCTCATCCTCCTCCGAAACGACTATCATCTCATCGATCGGGGAGCCACCATGCAGATCAGTGGTCATGTCCAAGTCAGACTCAGATATATGGGACATGCAGTACTCACCGCTCAAGTCTTCAGAATAATCAAGAAGAGCAAGTTCGTCCGTAGTTGAGTATTGGCTTCTGATGAGTCTCTCGAAGTAGTCCAGGTTGCCTCCTCCAGAGATTAGTGACGGATTAGTAGATGTCTTTCTTTTCTTTAACTTTTTTTTATTAAATTTAAACTTATACATCTTTATTTATTTATTTTTATTTTTTTTTTTTTTTATTTATTTGAGGTAAGTTTTTAACATAAGTGACATTTTTAAGTTTTTTTTTTTTTAAGTTTTTTTTTTTTTTTAAGTTTGCCAATTTTTTTTTTTTTTTTAAGTTTGCCAATTTTTTTTTTTTTTTTAAGTTTGCCAATTGCCTGCCAGCTTCACACTGGCAGTATCTTTATTCGATTTAAACCATTACTCTACTTAGCAACATATGTTAAATTTAGAGTACAGCAACATTGCAATTTTGTTTTGAGCTTTGTAACATGTAGCTCTATTTTTCGATACCTATTTTAACTTATACAGTATCGTATTTGGCAACACATAGTATTTTCTTATATGACTACGGTATTTACACAAATGACATATAATGGTCACACTAAGTTACATGTGCCTTTACATATTTTTTAAACAGGGACACAATTTGACTCAATTGTTAAACAAATTAAGCGTATCAATTTAACAAGATTTGATGGACAACATTAAACAACTTAAATTAGCTTGAGCTGACAGCACACAGTGCTTTCTTATGAGGTAAGTTTTTAACATAAGTGACATTATTTGCATACATTTACATACATATATACTAATACATATACATATTACTAATTTACATTTGAATTTTTTTTTTTTTCAGGTACAAATAATCATGATTGGACATCAAGGACCGGCATCACAGGATTTGGAAACACATACATCGAGTCATAATGGCAGCTCGTCGTCAAGCGCAGAATCGTCAGGTAAGTGGACTTGTATATATTTTTTTGTATATAATTTTGTGCCAATTAGTAACTTGTGTTTACATCTGTTTTTTCATGGTTTTATTGGTCCATGATCATCATACGTCATCTGGAGGGCGGCCACGCATTGTAGACGACCAAAATATGCCACCTGAGTAGCGTATTCGAGGCAGTGCTGTGCAGAACCAACCAGACCGGCTGGCAATGGCGAGGTCTGCGTCAGCTCGTGCAACCAGGCCAGGCTGAGTACCATTATTATGGCAGCGTGAACGCAGCTGCATGCTGCGTGTATACATACCATTGTATTGTGTCAGCCCATACGGATTTACAGGAGCGTCGCATCTTCTTCTCCTTATTGGATTGTCGTCTTGAGGACGCAGCCCACAATAGCGTCGCCCTGGACGCCAAGTCAAGTGGTCAGGCTGCGGCCTTGTTGTGTGTCTTCGCCAGCGGAGTCTGTATTCGGAGCGTGCCAAGTTCGTCATAGGCTGAATTTGTCTTATATTTGTGACCACTGACCAGCAAAACAGTAGTACATTTGCAAACATGTATCTACAATTATGCTGCGTGTGTCGTAGTGGGTCGCTGTTGCGTAAATGTAAGTGCGTGTGTGCAGTTACTGGTCGCCGTTGTTCAGCGGCCATATCATCGTCCAGTATACGTTCCGAACTAACTTTTGTATTTTGTAGATCTTCGTCCAGTATCGCCTCATCGCTTATATGCGGCATTGATGACTCTGCTGTTGCTGCCACTGTTTCAGTTGCGGATGCAGTTGTATTCCAGCTTGCAATTTGAAGTTTATTGTTAAACTGGGAGCTGTCGCTGATTGCATTATGGATGATTGGGTAGGAATTTTGAGCTGGAGTCATTTTGGATCTATTGTCAGGTGAGTAATATGATATATTATTATTAATCATTTTGTTTATCATTGGCAGCATCTAGATCCATGGAGACTATTTTGTTTTCAGCTCTGTCTTGAAGTTGCAGATTATGGGCATTATTAGGTATTATATTGTTATATTTTGATTGACATTCAATAAAACGCATCATAACATTTAATAATTGATTAATTTTTTCCTCAATTCTGCCGAACATTGTCATATTCTGAGGAGCGAGTAAATTAGTTTGCTGCTGGTCATCTCGAAGACGTTTTTGTAAAGTGGTCAAGTGCCTCTCTGCAGGATTTCTTCTTGCTCGGCCACTATTTCTTGCATCTTGCACGGCCGCGTTAAGTATTGGTGTACGAACTTCATTGGCTTTTGCGCTTTTAGCTTTTGTTGTTGCTACCTTTCGTTTCACCCGGAGCTTACGCTGGACTTTATGTAAGTGTACTCGTTTTTTATAATGTTTTGGTGCTGGTGAAGGTTTATCAGGTACTGGTGCTTTTGATGTATTGGCAGCTCTTGGAGTTTTTGTCCTTATGCTATGTGTTTTTGGCTGGTGGTCCATACGTAGCTGTTGTTGTCCTTTATGACTGTTGGGGATATGGCTCGCTACGTTACCACGCACAACACTGCTGTATGTCAGCTTGGGAGTGTAGGTATTTTGCTGATTTAGGACCTGTTGTTTGTTTTGTTGTTGTTGCTGTTGCTGGCGCTGTTGCCGTTGTTGTTGCCTCATATCAGAAACTGCTCGGGCTGCATTGAGCTTGTTTCTAGCCTCCTTATAGGCCGGGCATCCCTTATAGCAGCTGATGTGTGCCCCATTGCAGTTGATGCATTTTGGTGCCACATGCCTTGGCTTACTGCATTCTGTTGATGCATGCTCACCTCCACATTTCATGCATCGGAAAGGGCGTCTGCAGTAGTTCTTCGTATGCCCAAATCCTTGGCATCTATGGCACTGAGCTGGATCCGTTGGCTTAGCCTGTCGCTCTACCTTAATGGCTTGCCTGTTCATTTCCTTGAGCTGGAGGATGTTTTTGTGGCTTTCATTAGCCATAGCCTCTAGCTCAACTTCAAAAATATTAAGTGGCTTGCCACTATATCTGTGCCTCAATACACGTAAAAAACGTACCACATAGCCAAGTTTCATCAATTCATTTTTGATCCATTCACATGGCGTCGAGGAATGTAGCAGTTTTATGACAATTCTGTAGCCTTTTTGACTGCGCGGCTGATAAGTGTGTAGGTGCGTTTTGTCCTCATTGAGGGTCGTCAATATCGCATTGTAAGTATTAATGTCTTCGCATAGTATGCGAAGACCATTATTATTAGCCGCCGTCTTCGTGACAAATTTTCCAATCGCTGGATTCATTTGAAGTTTGTCAAGTAGGCTTGTTATGTTGGGCACAGTTGGCAAGAAGATAGAGGGAATTTTCTTCTTAACAATGTTTGCATCCAACTGAGTAGCTGTGATAGAAACAGGGGTGTGATGTTGCAGTGGGTGCATTTGCTGTTTGCAAACATCAAATTTTCCCTGCCTTGCTTCCTGGTGTAGCTTTGTGGCAAATTTACTTTTAAATTGAGGAGTTGCTAGCGTCATACCTATGTCATTGTCATTATCGTCGTCTTTGTCATTATATATGGCAATGCGTCTTCTTTTAATTGGTGATTGCCATGAATACGAAGGTGGTGTTATTTTGGTTATTGCTTTTGCTGCTGCTGCTGCCTGAGGAGGAGGCGACAGATCATGGGGCAGTAATGGCGGGGCTTCAGTGAGCCATCTTTTAATACTATATTTATTTGTCATGTTATTTGTTGTTGGTGCTTT
Organism: Drosophila mettleri; assembly: GCA_035047625.1. Taxonomy (NCBI): domain Eukaryota; kingdom Metazoa; phylum Arthropoda; class Insecta; order Diptera; family Drosophilidae; genus Drosophila; species Drosophila mettleri. Next base: position 76,537 of record JAWNPI010000103.1, on the reverse strand, counting down.
GTCAATTGCTGTTGCTGTTTTTAATGTGTTGTTGCTAGTAATGGCGGGCGTCACTGTTGAAGTTTGGTCTTCATATAATTGTCTTTTGACACCCTTATCGTATGCTCCAAATTTTTGTTGTTGTTGTTGTTCCCTGTTGTCTAAATTTGGCGCCAAAGCTAGCATTGCATTATTGCTAGCTGCGCTTTTATTAGTAAATGAGAGTGCATTGCTTGTGTGCGAGTCCCGCACAAGTGTGCTTGTGTTCGTGCCGTGTGTGTCGGCATTTGTCTTGGAGACTTTTGTTTGGTTTGTATGTGTGTGTTTGTATGCACACTCATGCATGTCTGGCTTGGCAGTAGTTGTAGGTAGTGTGGGGGGACTTTGTGTGTAAGAGAGAGGCTTTCCAATTCCCTCTACATTCACTTTCGTCTTATTTGGCGCGCTTTTTTGTGGCGTCACTTGATGGTTAGTTAGAGTCTTCTCTGCTATTTTTGGTGACTCCATTGCCGCTACTAGGGCCTCATCCTCCTCCGAAACGACTATTATCTCATCGATCGGGGAGCCACCATGCAGATCAGTGGTCATGTCCAAGTCAGACCCAGATATATGGGACATGCAGTACTCACCGCTCAAGTCTTCAGAATAATCAAGAAGAGCAAGTTCGTCCGTAGTTGAGTATTGGCTTCTGATGAGTCTCTCGAAGTAGTCCAGGTTGCCTCCTCCAGAGATTAGTGACGGATTAGTAGATGTCTTTCTTTTCTTTAACTTTTTTTTATTAAATTTAAACTTATACATCTTTATTTATTTATTTTTATTTTTTTTTTTTTTTTTTTTTTTTTTTTTTAAGTTTGCCAATTGCCTGCCAGCTTCACACTGGCAGTATCTTTATTCGATTTAAACCATTACTCTACTTAGCAACATATGTTAAATTTAGAGTACAGCAACATTGCAATTTTGTTTTGAGCTTTGTAACATGTAGCTCTATTTTTCGATACCTATTTTAACTTATACAGTATCGTATTTGGCAACACATAGTATTTTCTTATATGACTACGGTATTTACACAAATGACATATAATGGTCACACTAAGTTACATGTGCCTTTACATATTTTTTAAACAGGGACACAATTTGACTCAATTGTTAAACAAATTAAGCGTATCAATTTAACAAGATTTGATGGACAACATTAAACAACTTAAATTAGCTTGAGCTGACAGCACACAGTGCTTTCTTATGAGGTAAGTTTTTAACATAAGTGACATTATTTGCATACATTTACATACATATATACTAATACATATACATATTACTAATTTACATTTGAATTTTTTTTTTTTTCAGGTACAAATAATCATGATTGGACATCAAGGACCGGCATCACAGGATTTGGAAACACATACATCGAGTCATAATGGCAGCTCGTCGTCAAGCGCAGAATCGTCAGGTAAGTGGACTTGTATATATTTTTTTGTATATAATTTTGTGCCAATTAGTAACTTGTGTTTACATCTGTTTTTTCATGGTTTTATTGGTCCATGATCATCATACGTCATCTGGAGGGCGGCCACGCATTGTAGACGACCAAAATATGCCACCTGAGTAGCGTATTCGAGGCAGTGCTGTGCAGAACCAACCAGACCGGCTGGCAATGGCGAGGTCTGCGTCAGCTCGTGCAACCAGGCCAGGCTGAGTACCATTATTATGGCAGCGTGAACGCAGCTGCATGCTGCGTGTATACATACCATTGTATTGTGTCAGCCCATACGGATTTACAGGAGCGTCGCATCTTCTTCTCCTTATTGGATTGTCGTCTTGAGGACGCAGCCCACAATAGCGTCGCCCTGGACGCCAAGTCAAGTGGTCAGGCTGCGGCCTTGTTGTGTGTCTTCGCCAGCGGAGTCTGTATTCGGAGCGTGCCAAGTTCGTCATAGGCTGAATTTGTCTTATATTTGTGACCACTGACCAGCAAAACAGTAGTACATTTGCAAACATGTATCTACAATTATGCTGCGTGTGTCGTAGTGGGTCGCTGTTGCGTAAATGTAAGTGCGTGTGTGCAGTTACTGGTCGCCGTTGTTCAGCGGCCATATCATCGTCCAGTATACGTTCCGAACTAACTTTTGTATTTTGTAGATCTTCGTCCAGTATCGCCTCATCGCTTATATGCGGCATTGATGACTCTGCTGTTGCTGCCACTGTTTCAGTTGCGGATGCAGATGCGGTTGCAGATTATGGGCATTATTAGGTATTATATTGTTATATTTTGATTGACATTCAATAAAACGCATCATAACATTTAATAATTGATTAATTTTTTCCTCAATTCTGCCGAACATTGTCATATTCTGAGGAGCGAGTAAATTAGTTTGCTGCTGGTCATCTCGAAGACGTTTTTGTAAAGTGGTCAAGTGCCTCTCTGCAGGATTTCTTCTTGCTCGGCCACTATTTCTTGCATCTTGCACGGCCGCGTTAAGTATTGGTGTACGAACTTCATTGGCTTTTGCGCTTTTAGCTTTTGTTGTTGCTACCTTTCGTTTCACCCGGAGCTTACGCTGGACTTTATGTAAGTGTACTCGTTTTTTATAATGTTTTGGTGCTGGTGAAGGTTTATCAGGTACTGGTGCTTTTGATGTATTGGCAGCTCTTGGAGTTTTTGTCCTTATGCTATGTGTTTTTGGCTGGTGGTCCATACGTAGCTGTTGTTGTCCTTTATGACTGTTGGGGATATGGCTCGCTACGTTACCACGCACAACACTGCTGTATGTCAGCTTGGGAGTGTAGGTATTTTGCTGATTTAGGACCTGTTGTTTGTTTTGTTGTTGTTGCTGTTGCTGGCGCTGTTGCCGTTGTTGTTGCCTCATATCAGAAACTGCTCGGGCTGCATTGAGCTTGTTTCTAGCCTCCTTATAGGCCGGGCATCCCTTATAGCAGCTGATGTGTGCCCCATTGCAGTTGATGCATTTTGGTGCCACATGCCTTGGCTTACTGCATTCTGTTGATGCATGCTCACCTCCACATTTCATGCATCGGAAAGGGCGTCTGCAGTAGTTCTTCGTATGCCCAAATCCTTGGCATCTATGGCACTGAGCTGGATCCGTTGGCTTAGCCTGTCGCTCTACCTTAATGGCTTGCCTGTTCATTTCCTTGAGCTGGAGGATGTTTTTGTGGCTTTCATTAGCCATAGCCTCTAGCTCAACTTCAAAAATATTAAGTGGCTTGCCACTATATCTGTGCCTCAATACACGTAAAAAACGTACCACATAGCCAAGTTTCATCAATTCATTTTTGATCCATTCACATGGCGTCGAGGAATGTAGCAGTTTTATGACAATTCTGTAGCCTTTTTGACTGCGCGGCTGATAAGTGTGTAGGTGCGTTTTGTCCTCATTGAGGGTCGTCAATATCGCATTGTAAGTATTAATGTCTTCGCATAGTATGCGAAGACCATTATTATTAGCCGCCGTCTTCGTGACAAATTTTCCAATCGCTGGATTCATTTGAAGTTTGTCAAGTAGGCTTGTTATGTTGGGCACAGTTGGCAAGAAGATAGAGGGAATTTTCTTCTTAACAATGTTTGCATCCAACTGAGTAGCTGTGATAGAAACAGGGGTGTGATGTTGCAGTGGGTGCATTTGCTGTTTGCAAACATCAAATTTTCCCTGCCTTGCTTCCTGGTGTAGCTTTGTGGCAAATTTACTTTTAAATTGAGGAGTTGCTAGCGTCATACCTATGTCATTGTCATTATCGTCGTCTTTGTCATTATATATGGCAATGCGTCTTCTTTTAATTGGTGATTGCCATGAATACGAAGGTGGTGTTATTTTGGTTATTGCTTTTGCTGCTGCTGCTGCCTGAGGAGGAGGCGACAGATCATGGGGCAGTAATGGCGGGGCTTCAGTGAGCCATCTTTTAATACTATATTTATTTGTCATGTTATTTGTTGTTGGTGCTTTGTCAATTGCTGTTGCTGTTTTTAATGTGTTGTTGCTAGTAATGGCGGGCGTCACTGTTGAAGTTTGGTCTTCATATAATTGTCTTTTGACACCCTTATCGTATGCTCCAAATTTTTGTTGTTGTTGTTGTTCCCTGTTGTCTAAATTTGGCGCCAAAGCTAGCATTGCATTATTGCTAGCTGCGCTTTTATTAGTAAATGAGAGTGCATTGCTTGTGTGCGAGTCCCGCACAAGTGTGCTTGTGTTCGTGCCGTGTGTGTCGGCATTTGTCTTGGAGACTTTTGTTTGGTTTGTATGTGTGTGTTTGTATGCACACTCATGCATGTCTGGCTTGGCAGTAGTTGTAGGTAGTGTGGGGGGACTTTGTGTGTAAGAGAGAGGCTTTCCAATTCCCTCTACATTCACTTTCGTCTTATTTGGCGCGCTTTTTTGTGGCGTCACTTGATGGTTAGTTAGAGTCTTCTCTGCTATTTTTGGTGACTCCATTGCCGCTACTAGGGCCTCATCCTCCTCCGAAACGACTATTATCTCATCGATCGGGGAGCCACCATGCAGATCAGTGGTCATGTCCAAGTCAGACCCAGATATATGGGACATGCAGTACTCACCGCTCAAGTCTTCAGAATAATCAAGAAGAGCAAGTTCGTCCGTAGTTGAGTATTGGCTTCTGATGAGTCTCTCGAAGTAGTCCAGGTTGCCTCCTCCAGAGATTAGTGACGGATTAGTAGATGTCTTTCTTTTCTTTAACTTTTTTTTATTAAATTTAAACTTATACATCTTTATTTATTTATTTTTATTTTTTTTTTTTTTTTTTTTTTTTTTTTTTTTAAGTTTGCCAATTGCCTGCCAGCTTCACACTGGCAGTATCTTTATTTTTTTTTAAGTTTGCCAATTGCCTGCCAGCTTCACACTGACAGTAACTTTATTCGATTTAAACCATTACTCTACTTAGCAACATATGTTAAATTTAGGGTACAGCAACATTGCAATTTTGTATATATGAGCTATGTAAACATTAGTATAGCTCTTCTTATCGATACTTAAGTTTTAGCTTATATCATAACATTGTATCGTTATTGGCAACAAACAGTTTTTTCTTATTAGACTAAGGTTTTTACATGAATAACATATATTGGTCACACTAAGTTACATGTGCTTTTACATTTACATTTTTTTAGAAACTATTTGGACAACATTAGACAAGTTGGATAAATTAAGATTGACAGAATTGGATACATGCATATTTTCTCATACGGTAAGGTATTTACGTTAATATTATAAACACTTATACATATTTATACATACATTCATTTACATTTGCATTTTTCAGACAATGATCAACATAAAAAATAATTGATATAATTTAAATGGACATCGAGGACAATCATCACAGGATTTGGACAGCCATTCATCGAGTCTTAATGACAGCTCGTCTACCCGAGCAGGATCGTCAGGTAAGTGGACTTGTATATTTTTTTTGTATATAATTTTGTGCCAATTAGTAACTTGTGTTTACATCTGTTTTTTCATGGTTTTATTGGTCCATGATCATCCTACGTCATCTGGAGGGCGGCCACGCATTGTAGACGACCAAAATATGCCACCTGAGTAGCGTATTCGAGGCAGTGCTGTGCAGAACCAACCAGTCCGGCTGGCAATGGCGACGTCTGCGTCAGCTCGTGCAACCAGGCCAGGCATTGTATTGTGTCAGCCCATACGGATTTACAGGAGCGTCGCATCTTCTTCTCCTTATTGGATTGTCGTCTTGAGGACGCAGCCCACAATAGCGTCGCCCTGGACGCCAAGTCAAGTGGTCAGGCTGCGGCCTTGTTGTGTGTCTTCGCCAGCGGAGTCTGTTTTCGGAGCGTGCCAAGTTCGTCATAGGCTGAATTTGTCTTTTATTTGTGTCCACTGACCAGCAAAACAGTAGTACATTTACAAACATGTATCTACAATTATGCTGCGTGTGTCGTAGTGGGTCGCTGTTGCGTAAATGTAAGTGCGTGTGTGCAGTTACTGGTCGCCGTTGTTCAGCGGCCATATCATCGTCGAGTATACGTTCCGAATTTTGAGCTGGAGTCATTTTGGATCTATTGTCAGGTGAGTAATATGATATATTATTATTAATCATTTTGTTTATCATTGGCAGCATCTAGATCCATGGAGACTATTTTGTTTTCAGCTCTGTCTTGAAGTTGCAGATTATGGGCATTATTAGGTATTATATCGTTATATTTTGATTGACATTCAATAAAACGCATCATAACATTTAATAATTGATTAATCTTTTCCTCAATTCTGCCGAACATTGTCATATTCTGAGGAGCGAGTAAATTAGTTTGCTGCTGGTCATCTCGAAGACGTTTTTGGAAAGTGGTCAAGTGCCTCTCTGCAGGATTTCTTCTTGCTCGGCCACTATTTCTTGCATCTTGCACGGCCGCGTTAAGTATTGGTGTACGAGCTTCATTGGCTTTCGCGCTTTTAGCTTTTGTTGTTGCTACCTTTCGTTTCACCCGGAGCTTACGCTGGACTTTATGTAAGTGTACTCGTTTTTTATACTGTTTTGGTGCTGGTGAAGGTTTATCAGGTACTGGTGCTTTTGATGTATTGGCAGCTCTTGGAGTTTTTGTCCTTATGCTATGTGTTTTTGGCTGGTGGTCCATACGTAGCTGTTGTTGTCCTTTATGACTGTTGGGGATATGGCTCGCTACGTTACCACGCACAACACTGCTGTATGTCAGCTTGGGAGTGTAGGTATTTTGCTGATTTAGGACCTGTTGTTTGTTTTGTTGTTGTTGCTGTTGCTGGCGCTGTTGCCGTTGTTGTTGCCTCATATCAGAAACTGCTCGGGCTGCATTGAGCTTGTTTCTAGCCTCCTTATAGGCCGGGCATCCCTTATAGCAGCTGATGTGTGCCCCATTGCAGTTGATGCATTTTGGTGCCACATGCCTTGGCTTACTGCAATCTGTTGATGCATGCTCACCTCCACATTTCATGCATCGGAAGGGGCGTCTACAGTAATTTTTGGTGTGCCCAAATCCTTGACATCTATGGCACTGAGCTGGATCCGTTGGCTTAGCCTGTCGCTCTACCTTAATGGCTTGCCTGTTCATTTCCTTGAGCTGGAGGATGTTTTTGTGGCTTTCATTAGCCATAGCCTCTAGCTCAACTTCAAAAATATTAAGTGGCTTGCCACTATATCTGTGCCTCAATACACGTAAAAAACGTACCACATAGCCAAGTTTCATCAATTCATTTTTGATCCATTCACATGGCGTCGAGGAATGTAGCAGTTTTATGACAATTCTGTAGCCTTTTTGACTGCGCGGCTGATAAGTGTGTAGGTGCGTTTTGTCCTCATTGAGGGTCGTCAATATCGCATTGTAAGTATTAATGTCTTCGCATAGTATGCGAAGACCATTATTATTAGCCGCCGTCTTCGTGACAAATTTTCCAATCGCTGGATTCATTAGAAGTTTGTCAAGTAGGCTTGTTATGTTGGGCACAGTTGGCAAGAAGATAGAGGGAATTTTCTTCTTAACAATGTTTGCATCCAACTGAGTAGCTGTGATAGGAACAGGGGTGTGATGTTGCAGTGGGTGCATTTGCTGTTTGCAAACATCAAATTTTCCCTGCCTTGCTTCCTGGTGTAGCTTTGTGGCAAATTTACTTTTAAATTGAGGAGTTGCTAGCGTCATACCTATGTCATTGTCATTATCTTCGTCTTTGTCATTATATATGGCAATGCGTCTTCTTTTAATTGGTGATTGCCATGAATACGAAGGTGGTGTTATTTTTGTTATTGCTTTTGCTGCTGCTGCCTGAGGAGGAGGCGACAGATCATGGGGCAGTAATGGCGGGGCTTCAGTGAGCCATCTTTTAATACTATATTTATTTGTCATGTTATTTGTTGTTGGTGCTTTGTCAATTGCTGTTGCTGTTTTTAATGTGTTGTTGCTAGTAATGGCGGGCGTCACTGTTGAAGTTTGGTCTTCATATAATTGTCTTTTGACACCCTTATCGTATGCTCCAAATTTTTGTTGTTGTTGTTGTTCCCTGTTGTCTAAATTTGGCGCCAAAGCTAGCATTGCATTATTGCTAGCTGCGCTTTTATTAGTAAATGAGAGTGCATTGCTTGTGTGCGAGTCCCGCACAAGTGTGCTTGTGTTCGTGCCGTGTGTGTCAGCATTTGTCTTGGAGACTTTTGTTTGGTTTGTATGTGTGTGTTTGTATGCACACTCATGCATGTCTGGCTTGGCAGTAGTTGTAGGTAGTGTGGGGGGACTTTTATGATTGTGTGTGTAAGAGAGAGGCTTTCCAATTCCCTCTACATTCACTTTCGTCTTATTTGGCGCGCTTTTTTGTGGCGTCACTTGATGGTTAGTTAGAGTCTTCTCTGCTATTTTTGGTGACTCCATTGCCGCTACTAGGGCCTCATCCTCCTCCGAAACGACTATCATCTCATCGATCGGGGAGCCACCATGCAGATCAGTGGTCATGTCCAAGTCAGACTCAGATATATGGGACATGCAGTACTCACCGCTCAAGTCTTCAGAATAATCAAGAAGAGCAAGTTCGTCCGTAGTTGAGTATTGGCTTCTGATGAGTCTCTCGAAGTAGTCCAGGTTGCCTCCTCCAGAGATTAGTGACGGATTAGTAGATGTCTTTCTTTTCTTTAACTTTTTTTTATTAAATTTAAACTTATACATCTTTATTTATTTATTTTTATTTTTTTTTTTTTTTATTTATTTGAGGTAAGTTTTTAACATAAGTGACATTTTTAAGTTTTTTTTTTTTTAAGTTTTTTTTTTTTTTTAAGTTTGCCAATTTTTTTTTTTTTTTTTAATTTTGCCAATTTTTTTTTTTTTTTTTTTTTTTTTTTTTTTTTTTTTTTGCCAATTGCCTGCCAGCTTCACACTGGCAGTAACTTTATTCGATTTAAACCATTACTATACTTAGCAACATATGTTAAATTTAGAGTACAGCAACATTTGCAATTTTGTTTTGAGCTTTGTAAACATGTAGCTCTACTTATCGATACTTATTTTAACAGAAATAGTATCGTATTTTCTTATATGACTAAGGTATTTACATAAATTACATATAATGGTCACACTGATTTACATGTGCATTTAACATTTGCATTTTTTCAAACAGGGGCACAATTGGAATTAATTATTAAACAAATTTAGCAAAGCAATTTAAACAAAATATGATGGACAATATAAAACAACTTAATTTAAATAGCTTGAGCTGACTGCACACAGGGCTTTCTTATGAGGTAAGTTTTTAAACATAAGTGACATTATTTGCATACATTTACATACATATATACTAATACATATACATATTACTAATTTACATTTGCATTTTTTCAGGTACAAATAATAATGATTGGACATCAAGGACCGGCATCACAGGATTTGGAAGCACATACATCGAGTCATAATAATAACTCGTCATCAAGTGCAGTATCGTCAGGTAAGTGGACTTGTATATATTTTTTTGTATATAATTTTGTGCCAATTAGTAACTTGTGTTCACATCTGTTTTTTCATGGTTTTATTGGTCCATGATCATCATACGTCATCTGGAGGGCGGCCACGCATTGTAGACGACCAAAATATGCCACCTGAGTAGCGTATTCGAGGCAGTGCTGTGCAGAACCAACCAGTCCGGCTGGCAATGGCGAGGTCTACGTCAGCTCGTGCAACCAGGCCAGACATTGTATTGTGTCAGCCCATACGGATTTACAGGAGCGTCGCATCTTCTTCTCCTTATTGGATTGTCGTCTTGAGGACGCAGCCCACAATAGCGTCGCCCTGGACGCCAAGTCAAGTGGTCAGGCTGCGGCCTTGTTGTGTGTCTTCGCCAGCGGAGTCTGTTTTCGGAGCGTGCCAAGTTCGTCATAGGCTGAATTTGTCTTATGTTTGTGACCACTGACCAGCAAAACAGTAGTACATTTACAAACATGTATCTACAATTATGCTGCGTGCGTCGTAGTGGATCGCTGTTGCGTAAATGTAAGTGCGTGTGTGCAGTTACTGGTCGCCGTTGTTCAGCGGCCATATCATCGTCCAGTATACGTTCCGAACTAACTTTTGTATTTTGTAGATCTTCGTCCAGTATCGCCTCATCGCTTATATGCGGCATTGATGACTCTGCTGTTGCTGCCACTGTTTCAGTTGCGGATGCAGTTGTATTCCAGCTTGCAATTTGAAGTTTATTGTCAAACTGGGAGCTGTCGCTGATTGCATTATGGATGATTGGGTAGGAATTTTGAGCTGGAGTCATTTTGGATCTATTGTCAGGTGAGTAATATGATATATTATTATTAATCATTTTGTTTATCATTGGCAGCATCTAGATCCATGGAGACTATTTTGTTTTCAGCTCTGTCTTGAAGTTGCAGATTATGGGCATTATTAGGTATTATATTGTTATATTTTGATTGACATTCAATAAAACGCATCATAACATTTAATAATTGATTAATTTTTTCCTCAATTCTGCCGAACATTGTCATATTCTGAGGAGCGAGTAAATTAGTTTGCTGCTGGTCATCTCGAAGACGTTTTTGGAAAGTGGTCAAGTGCCTCTCTGCAGGATTTCTTCTTGCTCGGCCACTATTTCTTGCATCTTGCACGGCCGCGTTAAGTATTGGTGTACGAGCTTCATTGGCTTTTGCGCTTTTAGCTTTTGTTGTTGCTACCTTTCGTTTCACCCGGAGCTTACGTTGGACTTTATGTAAGTGTACTCGTTTTTTATACTGTTTTGGTGCTGGTGAAGGTTTATCAGGTACTGGTGCTTTTGATGTATTGGCAGCTCTTGGAGTTTTTGTCCTTATGCTATGTGTTTTTGGCTGGTGGTCCATACGCAACTGTTGTTGTCCTTTATGACTGTTGGGGATATGGCTCGCTACGTTACCACGCACAACACTGCTGTATGTCAGCTTGGGAGTGTAGGTATTTTGATGATTTAGGGCCTGATGTTTGTTTTGTTGTTGTTGCTGTTGCTGGCGCTGTTGCCGTTGTTGTTGCCTCATATCAGAAACTGCTCGGGCTGCATTGAGCTTGTTTCTAGCCTCCTTATAGGCCGGGCATCCCTTATAGCAGCTGATGTGTGCCCCATTGCAGTTGATGCATTTTGGTGCCACATGCCTTGGCTTACTGCAATCTGTTGATGCATGCTCACCTCCACATTTCATGCATCGGAAGGGGCGTCTACAGTAATTTTTGGTGTGCCCAAATCCTTGACATCTATGGCACTGAGCTGGATCCGTTGGCTTAGCCTGTCGCTCTACCTTAATGGCTTGCCTGTTCATTTCCTTGAGCTGGAGGATGTTTTTGTGGCTTTCATTAGCCATAGCCTCTAGCTCAACTTCAAAAATATTAAGTGGCTTGCCACTATATCTGTGCCTCAATACACGTAAAAAACGTACCACATAGCCAAGTTTCATCAATTCATTTTTGATCCATTCACATGGCGTCGAGGAATGTAGCAGTTTTATGACAATTCTGTAGCCTTTTTGACTGCGCGGCTGATAAGTGTGTAGGTGCGTTTTGTCCTCATTGAGGGTCGTCAATATCGCATTGTAAGTATTAATGTCTTCGCATAGTATGCGAAGACCATTATTATTAGCCGCCGTCTTCGTGACAAATTTTCCAATCGCTGGATTCATTAGAAGTTTGTCAAGTAGGCTTGTTATGTTGGGCACAGTTGGCAAGAAGATAGAGGGAATTTTCTTCTTAACAATGTTTGCATCCAACTGAGTAGCTGTGATAGGAACAGGGGTGTGATGTTGCAGTGGGTGCATTTGCTGTTTGCAAACATCAAATTTTCCCTGCCTTGCTTCCTGGTGTAGCTTTGTGGCAAATTTACTTTTAAATTGAGGAGTTGCTAGCGTCATACCTATGTCATTGTCATTATCTTCGTCTTTGTCATTATATATGGCAATGCGTCTTCTTTTAATTGGTGATTGCCATGAATACGAAGGTGGTGTTATTTTTGTTATTGCTTTTGCTGCTGCTGCTGCCTGAGGAGGAGGCGACAGATCATGGGGCAGTAATGGCGGGGCTTCAGTGAGCCATCTTTTAATACTATATTTATTTGTCATGTTATTTGTTGTTGGTGCTTTGTCAATTGCTGTTGCTGTTTTTAATGTGTTGTTGCTAGTAATGGCGGGCGTCACTGTTGAAGTTTGGTCTTCATATAATTGTCTTTTGACACCCTTATCGTATGCTCCAAATTTTTGTTGTTGTTGTTGTTCCCTGTTGTCTAAATTTGGCGCCAAAGCTAGCATTGTATTATTGCTAGCTGCGCTTTTATTAGTAAATGAGAGTGCATTGCTTGTGTGCGAGTCCCGCACAAGTGTGCTTGTGTTCGTGCCGTGTGTGTCGGCATTTGTCTTGGAGACTTTTGTTTGGTTTGTATGTGTGTGTTTGTATGCACACTCATGCATGTCTGGCTTGGCAGTAGTTGTAGGTAGTGTGGGGGGACTTTTATGATTGTGTGTGTAAGAGAGAGGCTTTCCAATTCCCTCTACATTCACTTTCGTCTTATTTGGCGCGCTTTTTTGTGGCGTCACTTGATGGTTAGTTAGAGTCTTCTCTGCTATTTTTGGTGACTCCATTGCCGCTACTAGGGCCTCATCCTCCTCCGAAACGACTATCATCTCATCGATCGGGGAGCCACCATGCAGATCAGTGGTCATGTCCAAGTCAGACTCAGATATATGGGACATGCAGTACTCACCGCTCAAGTCTTCAGAATAATCAAGAAGAGCAAGTTCGTCCGTAGTTGAGTATTGGCTTCTGATGAGTCTCTCGAAGTAGTCCAGGTTGCCTCCTCCAGAGATTAGTGACGGATTAGTAGATGTCTTTCTTTTCTTTAACTTTTTTTTATTAAATTTAAACTTATACATCTTTATTTATTTATTTTTATTTTTTCATTTATTTTTTTATTTTTTTTTTTTTTTTAATTTTTTTTTTAAGTTTGCCAATTGCCTGCCAGCTTCACTTTTTTTTTTTTTTAAGTTTGCCAATTGCCTGCCAGCTTCACACTGACAGTAACTTTATTCGATTTAAACCATTACTCTACTTAGCAACATATGTTAAATTTAGGGTACAGCAACATTGCAATTTTGTATATATGAGCTATGTAAACATTAGTATAGCTCTTCTTATCGATACTTAAGTTTTAGCTTATATCATAACATTGTATCGTTATTGGCAACAAACAGTTTTTTCTTATTAGACTAAGGTTTTTACATGAATAACATATATTGGTCACACTAAGTTACATGTGCCTTTACATATTTTTTAAACAGGGACACAATTTGACTCAATTGTTAAACAAATTAAGCGTATCAATTTAACAAGATTTGATGGACAATATAAAACAACTTAATTTAAATAGCTTGAGCTGGCTGCACACAGGGCTTTCTTATGAGGTAAGTTTTTAAACATAAGTGACATTATTTGCATACATTTACATACATATATACTAATACATATACATATTACTAATTTACATTTGCATTTTTTCAGGTACAAATAATTATGATTGGACATCAAGGACCGGCATCACAGGATTTGGAAACACATACATCGAGTCATAATAATAACTCGTCATCAAGTGCAGTATCGTCAGGTAAGTGGACTTGTATATATTTTTTTTGTATATAATTTTGTGCCAATTAGTAACTTGTGTTTACATCTGTTTTTTCATGGTTTTATTGGTCCATGATCATCATACGTCATCTGGAGGGCGGCCACGCATTGTAGACGACCAAAATATGCCACCTGAGTAGCGTATTCGAGGCAGTGCTGTGCAGAACCAACCAGTCCGGCTGGCAATGGCGAGGTCTACGTCAGCTCGTGCAACCAGGCCAGACATTGTATTGTGTCAGCCCATACGGATTTACAGGAGCGTCGCATCTTCTTCTCCTTATTGGATTGTCGTCTTGAGGACGCAGCCCACAATAGCGTCGCCCTGGACGCCAAGTCAAGTGGTCAGGCTGCGGCCTTGTTGTGTGTCTTCGCCAGCGGAGTCTGTTTTCGGAGCGTGCCAAGTTCGTCATAGGCTGAATTTGTCTTATGTTTGTGACCACTGACCAGCAAAACAGTAGTACATTTACAAACATGTATCTACAATTATGCTGCGTGCGTCGTAGTGGATCGCTGTTGCGTAAATGTAAGTGCGTGTGTGCAGTTACTGGTCGCCGTTGTTCAGCGGCCATATCATCGTCCAGTATACGTTCCGAACTAACTTTTGTATTTTGTAGATCTTCGTCCAGTATCGCCTCATCGCTTATATGCGGCATTGATGACTCTGCTGTTGCTGCCACTGTTTCAGTTGCGGATGCAGTTGTATTCCAGCTTGCAATTTGAAGTTTATTGTCAAACTGGGAGCTGTCGCTGATTGCATTATGGATGATTGGGTAGGAATTTTGAGCTGGAGTCATTTTGGATCTATTGTCAGGTGAGTAATATGATATATTATTATTAATCATTTTGTTTATTTTTTTTTTTTTTAAGTTTGCCAATTGCCTGCCAGCTTCACACTGGCAGTATCTTTATTCGATTTAACTCATTACTTAATCCTAGCAACATCTATTAAATTTAGTTTCAGCAACATTTGCAATTTTGTTTTGAGCTTTGTAAACATGTAGCTCTACTTTTCGATACTTATTTTAACTTATACAGTATCGTATTTGGCAACAAATAGTATTTTCTTATATGGCTAAGGTATTTACATAAATTACATATAATGGTCACACTGATTTACATGTGCATTTAACATTTGCATTTTTTAAAACAGGGGCACAATTGGAATTAATTATTAAACAAATTTAGCAAAGCAATAAAACATCTTAATTTAAATAGCTTGAGCTGACTGCACACAGGGCTTTCTTATGAGGTAAGTTTTTAACATAAGTGACATTATTTGCATACATTTACATACATATATACTAATACATATACATATTGCTAATTTACATCTGCATTTTTTCAGGTACAAAATAATTATGATTGGACATCAAGGACCGGCATCACAGGATTTGGAAACACATACATCGAGTCATAATAATAACTCGTCATCAAGTGCAGTATCGTCAGGTAAGTGGACTTGTATATTTTTTTTGTATATAATTTTGTGCCAATTAGTAACTTGTGTTTACATCTGTTTTTTCATGGTTCTATTGGTCAATGATCATCATACGTCATCTGGAGGGCGGCCACGCGTTGTAGACGACCAAAATATGCCACCTGAGTAGCGTATTCGAGGCAGTGCTGTGCAGAACCAACCAGTCCGGCTGGCAATGGCGAGGTCTGCTTCAGCTCGTGCAACCAGGCCAGGCTGAGTACCATTATTATGGCAGCGTGAACGCAGCTGCATGCTGCGTGTATACATACCATTGTATTGTGTCAGCCCATACGGATTTACAGGAGCGTCGCATCTTCTTCTCCTTATTGGATTGTCGTCTTGAGGACGCAGCCCACAATAGCGTCGCCCTGGACGCCAAGTCAAGTGGTCAGGCTGCGGCCTTGTTGTGTGTCTTCGCCAGCGGAGTCTGTTTTCGGAGCGTGCCAAGTTCGTCATAGGCTGAATTTGTCTTATATTTGTGACCACTGACCAGCAAAACAGTAGTACATTTACAAACATGTATCTACAATTATGCTGCGTGCGTCGTAGTGGATCGCTGTTGCGTAAATGTAAGTGCGTGTGTGCAGTTACTGGTCGCCGTTGTTCAGCGGCCATATCATCATCTAGTAAGCGTTCCAGACTAATTCTTGTATTTTTTAGCTCTTCGTCCAGTATCGCCTCGTCACTCATCTGCTGTGGTCGCATAGTCGGCTTGAGCGACTGCCGCATAGATGTCTCTGCTGTTGCTGCCACTGTTACGGTCATGGATGTAGCTGCCATTGGCTCGTTTGCCGGTATCGGTGCATGTGCTGGTACTTCTGGAGCCTGAGCAGCCTGCGGATCTTGCGCTGTTGTCTCCACCTCTACTCGTCTTTCTTCCTCATAGTCAGGGACTATGATTCGTTGAATGGCAAGCGGCTGGCCTTGGATACGCGCCACAGCCGCCTCTCTGGTAATTAGTCCTCTTCTGTAACGACGCTTTAAGTCATTAATAACCATCTCACAGAGCCTGGCTGGTGGTGGCTGCATTTGACGCATTCTCTCTAGAGCTGCCTGGTTCTTTGCGCTCCTTGCAGCTTCGAGACGCTCAACCTCTTCTTGGTGCAATCGAAGGAGTGTCGGAAGAGATTCCATATTCTGTGGCTGTTGCATAGGCTGAGTGCACGTTCCTTGTTGGGGTTGCAGCGGTCGTATATGTAGCTGCAGCTGCTCCATATATCGTGGACGATTTAAGCGTTGTGGCACATATGGATCAAGTAGGAGGTTACGAACCTCCAGGTTGTTATGATTGGCCAGAGAGTTGGCGAAGCGGCTGCTGGCCCGATGATAAGTCTCGTCAGCGTTATGGAATCCGTACATGGTACGTATTGTTATATTCTTCGTGTACCATGTTGCGTGAACTGACTTTCTAATGATTTTATTCTGCAGGGTCTGGATACGCAGCATTTGTGTATTAGACACAAGGGAGCCCCAGACTTTTTTTTTTTTTTTTTTTTTTTTTTTTTTTTTTGCCAATTGCCTGCCAGCTTCACACTGGCAGTAACTTTATTCGATTTAAACCATTACTCTACTTAGCAACATATGTTAAATTTAGAGTACAGCAACATTTGCAATTTTGTTTTGAGCTTTGTAACATGTAGCTCTATTTTTCGATACCTATTTTAACTTATACAGTATCGTATTTGGCAACACATAGTATTTTCTTATATGACTACGGTATTTACACAAATGACATATAATGGTCACACTAAGTTACATGTGCCTTTACATATTTTTTAAACAGGGACACAATTTGACTCAATTGTTAAACAAATTAAGCGTATCAATTTAACATTTTTTTTTTTTTTTTTTTTTTTGCCAATTGCCTGCCAGCTTCACACTGGCAGTATCTTTATTCGATTTAACTCATTACTTAATCCTAGCAACATCTATTAAATTTAGTTTCAGCAACATTTGCAATTTTGTTTTGAGCTTTGTAAACATGTAGCTCTACTTTTCGATACTTATTTTAACTTATACAGTATCGTATTTGGCAACAAATAGTATTTTCTTATATGGCTAAGGTATTTACATAAATTACATATAATGGTCACACTGATTTACATGTGCATTTAACATTTGCATTTTTTCAAACAGGGGCACAATTGGAATTAATTATTAAACAAATTTAGCAAAGCAATTTAAACAGAATATGATGGACAATATAAAACAACTTAATTTAAATAGCTTGAGCTGACTGAACACAGGGCTTTCTTATGAGGTAAGTTTTTAACATAAGTGACATTATTTGCATACATTTACATACATATATACTAATACATATACATATTGCTAATTTACATCTGCATTTTTTCAGGTACAAAATAATTGTGATTGGACATCAAGGACCGGCATCACAGGATTTGGAAACACATACATCGAGTCATAATAATAACTCGTCATCAAGTGCAGTATCGTCAGGTAAGTGGACTTGTATATTTTTTTGTATATAATTTTGTGCCAATTAGTAACTTGTGTTTACATCTGTTTTTTCATGGTTTTATTGGTCCATGATCATCATACGTCATCTGGAGGGCGGCCACGCGTTGTAGACGACCAAAATATGCCACCTGAGTAGCGTATTCGAGGCAGTGCTGTGCAGAACCAACCAGTCCGGCTGGCAATGGCGAGGTCTGCTTCAGCTCGTGCAACCAGGCCAGGCTGAGTACCATTATTATGGCAGCGTGAACGCAGCTGCATGCTGCGTGTATACATACCATTGTATTGTGTCAGCCCATACGGATTTACAGGAGCGTCGCATCTTCTTCTCCTTATTGGATTGTCGTCTTGAGGACGCAGCCCACAATAGCGTCGCCCTGGACGCCAAGTCAAGTGGTCAGGCTGCGGCCTTGTTGTGTGTCTTCGCCAGCGGAGTCTGTTTTCGGAGCGTGCCAAGTTCGTCATAGGCTGAATTTGTCTTATATTTGTGACCACTGACCAGCAAAACAGTAGTACATTTACTTTTTTTTTTTTTTTTTTTTTTTTTTTTGCCAATTGCCTGCCAGCTTCACACTGGCAGTATCTTTATTCAATTTAACTCATTACTTAATCCTAGCAACATCTATTAAATTTAGTTTCAGCAACATTTGCAATTTTGTTTTGAGCTTTGTAAACATGTAGCTCTACTTTTCGATACTTATTTTAACTTATACAGTATCGTATTTGGCAACAAATAGTATTTTCTTATATGGCTAAGGTATTTACATAAATTACATATAATGGTCTCACTGATTTACATGTGCATTTAACATTTGCATTTTTTCAAACAGGGGCACAATTGGAATTAATTATTAAACAAATTTAGCAAAGCAATTTAAACAGAATATGATGGACAATATAAAACAACTTAATTTAAATAGCTTGAGCTGACTGCACACAGGGCTTTCTTATGAGGTAAGTTTTTAACATAAGTGACATTATTTGCATACATTTACATACATATATACTAATACATATACATATTGCTAATTTACATCTGCATTTTTTCAGGTACAAAATAATTATGATTGGACATCAAGGACCGGCATCACAGGATTTGGAAACACATACATCGAGTCATAATAATAACTCGTCATCAAGTGCAGTATCGTCATTTTTTAAGTTTGCCAATTGCCTGCCAGCTTCACACTGGCAGTAACTTTATTCGATTTAAACCATTACTATACTTAGCAACATATGTTAAATTTAGAGTACAGCAACATTGCAATTTTGTATATATGAGCTATGTAAACATTAGTATAGCTCCTCTTATCGATACTTAAGTTTTAGCTTATATCATAACATTGTATCGTTATTGGCAACAAACAGTTTTTTCTTATTAGACTAAGGTTTTTACATGAATAACATGTATTGGTCACACTAAGTTACATGTGCCTTTACATATTTTTTAAACAGGGACACAATTTGACTCAATTGTTAAACAAATTAAGCGTATCAATTTAACAAGATTTGATGGACAACATTAAGCAACTTAAATTAGCTTGAGCTGACAGCACACAGGGCTTTCTTATGAGGTAAGTTTTTAACATAAGTCACATTATTTGCATACATTTACATACATATATACTAATACATATACATATTACTAATTTACATTTGCATTTTTCAGGTACAAATAATTATGATTGGACATCAAGGACCGGTATCACAGGATTTGGAAACACATACATCGAGTCATAATAATACCTCGTCATCAAGTGCAGTATCGTCAGGTAAGTGGACTTGTATATTTTGTTGTATATAATTTTGTGCCAATTAGTAACTTGTGTTTACATCTGTTTTTTCATGGTTTTATTGGTCAATGATCATCATACGTCATCTGGAGGGCGGCCACGCGTTGTAGACGACCAAAATATGCCACCTGAGTAGCGTATTCGAGGCAGTGCTGTGCAGAACCAACCAGTCCGGCTGGCAATGGCGAGGTCTGCTTCAGCTCGTGCAACCAGGCCAGGCTGAGTACCATTATTATGGCAGCGTGAACGCAGCTGCATGCTGCGTGTATACATACCATTGTATTGTGTCAGCCCATACGGATTTACAGGAGCGTCGCATCTTCTTCTCCTTATTGGATTGTCGTCTTGAGGACGCAGCCCACAATAGCGTCGCCCTGGACGCCAAGTCAAGTGGTCAGGCTGCGGCCTTGTTGTGTGTCTTCGCCAGCGGAGTCTGTTTTCGGAGCGTGCCAAGTTCGTCATAGGCTTTTTTTTAAGTTTGCCAATTGCCTGCCAGCTTCACACTGGCAGTAATTTTATTCGATTTAAACCATTACTCTACTTAGCAACATATGTTAAATTTAGAGTACAGCAACATTTGCAATTTTGTTTTGAGCTTTGTAACATGTAGCTCTATTTTTCGATACCTATTTTAACTTATACAGTATCGTATTTGGCAACACATAGTATTTTCTTATATGGCTAAGGTATTTACACAAATGACATATATTGGTCACACTAAGTTACATGTGCCTTTACATATTTTTTAAACAGGGACACAATTTGACTCAATTGTTAAACAAATTAAGCGTATCAATTTAACAAGATTTGATGGACAACATTAAGCAACTTAAATTAGCTTGAGCTGACAGCACACAGGGCTTTCTTATGAGGTAAGTTTTTAACATAAGTCACATTATTTGCATACATTTACATACATATATACTAATACATATACATATTACTAATTTACATTTGAATTTTTTTTTTTTTTTTTCAGGTACAAATAATCATGATTGGACATCAAGGACCGGCATCACAGGATTTGGAAACACATACATCGAGTCATAATGGCAGCTCGTCGTCAAGCGCAGAATCGTCAGGTAAGTGGACTTGTATATATTTTTTTGTATATAATTTTGTGCCAATTAGTAACTTGTGTTTACATCTGTTTTTTCATGGTTTTATTGGTCCATGATCATCATACGTCATCTGGAGGGCGGCCACGCATTGTAGACGACCAAAATATGCCACCTGAGTAGCGTATTCGAGGCAGTGCTGTGCAGAAACCAACCAGTCCGGCTGGCAATGGCGAGGTCTGCGTCAGCTCGTGCAACCAGGCCAGGCTGAGTACCATTATTATGGCAGCGTGAGCGCAGCTGCATGCTGCGTGTATACATACCATTGTATTGTGTCAGCCCATACGGATTTACAGGAGCGTCGCATCTTCTTCTCCTTATTGGATTGTCGTCTTGAGGACGCAGCCCACAATAGCGTCGCCCTGGACGCCAAGTCAAGTGGTCAGGCTGCGGCCTTGTTGTGTGTCTTCGCCAGCGGAGTCTGTTTTCGGAGCGTGCCAAGTTCGTCATAGGCTGATTTTTTTAAGTTTGCCAATTGCCTGCCAGCTTCACACTGGCAGTAACTTTATTCGATTTAAACCATTACTCTACTTAGCAACATATGTTAAATTTAGAGTACAGCAACATTTGCAATTTTGTTTTGAGCTTTGTAACATGTAGCTCTATTTTTCGATACTTATTTTAACTTATACAGTATCGTATTTGGCAACACATAGTATTTTCTTATTTTTTTTTAAGTTTGCCAATTGCCTGCCAGCTTCACACTGGCAGTAATTTTATTCGATTTAAACCATTACTCTACTTAGCAACATATGTTAAATTTAGAGTACAGCAACATTTGCAATTTTGTTTTGAGCTTTGTAACATGTAGCTCTATTTTTCGATACCTATTTTAACTTATACAGTATCGTATTTGGCAACACATAGTATTTTCTTATATGGCTAAGGTATTTACACAAATGACATATATTGGTCACACTAAGTTACATGTGCCTTTACATATTTTTTAAACAGGGACACAATTTGACTCAATTGTTAAACAAATTAAGCGTATCAATTTAACAAGATTTGATGGACAACATTAAGCAACTTAAATTAGCTTGAGCTGACAGCACACAGGGCTTTCTTATGAGGTAAGTTTTTAACATAAGTCACATTATTTGCATACATTTACATACATATATACTAATACATATACATATTACTAATTTACATTTGAATTTTTTTTTTTTTTTTTTCAGGTACAAATAATCATGATTGGACATCAAGGACCGGCATCACAGGATTTGGAAACACATACATCGAGTCATAATGGCAGCTCGTCGTCAAGCGCAGAATCGTCAGGTAAGTGGACTTGTATATATTTTTTTGTATATAATTTTGTGCCAATTAGTAACTTGTGTTTACATCTGTTTTTTCATGGTTTTATTGGTCCATGATCATCATACGTCATCTGGAGGGCGGCCCCGCATTGTAGACGACCAAAATATGCCACCTGAGTAGCGTATTCGAGGCAGTGCTGTGCAGAAACCAACCAGTCCGGCTGGCAATGGCGAGGTCTGCGTCAGCTCGTGCAACCAGGCCAGGCTGAGTACCATTATTATGGCAGCGTGAGCGCAGCTGCATGCTGCGTGTATACATACCATTGTATTGTGTCAGCCCATACGGATTTACAGGAGCGTCGCATCTTCTTCTCCTTATTGGATTGTCGTCTTGAGGACGCAGCCCACAATAGCGTCGCCCTGGACGCCAAGTCAAGTGGTCAGGCTGCGGCCTTGTTGTGTGTCTTCGCCAGCGGAGTCTGTTTTCGGAGCGTGCCAAGTTCGTCATAGGCTGAATTTGTCTTATGTTTGTGACCACTGACCAGCAAAACAGTAGTACATTTACAAACATGTATCTACAATTATGCTGCGTGTGTCGTAGTGGGTCGCTGTTGCGTAAATGTAAGTGCGTGTGTGCAGTTTCTGGTCGCCGTTGTTCAGCGGCCATATCATCGTCGAGTATACGTTCCGAATTTTGAGCTGGAGTCATTTTGGATCTATTGTCAGGTGAGTAATATGATATATTATTATTAATCATTTTGTTTATCATTGGCAGCATCTAGATCCATGGAGACTATTTTGTTTTCAGCTCTGTCTTGAAGTTGCAGATTATGGGCATTATTAGGTATTATATTGTTATATTTTGATTGACATTCAATAAAACGCATCATAACATTTAATAATTGATTAATTTTTTCCTCAATTCTGCCGAACATTGTCATATTCTGAGGAGCGAGTAAATTAGTTTGCTGCTGGTCATCTCGAAGACGTTTTTGGAAAGTGGTCAAGTGCCTCTCTGCAGGATTTCTTCTTGCTCGGCCACTATTTCTTGCATCTTGCACGGCCGCGTTAAGTATTGGTGTACGAGCTTCATTGGCTTTCGCGCTTTTAGCTTTTGTTGTTGCTACCTTTCGTTTCACCCGGAGCTTACGCTGGACTTTATGTAAGTGTACTCGTTTTTTATACTGTTTTGGTGCTGGTGAAGGTTTATCAGGTACTGGTGCTTTTGATGTATTGGCAGCTCTTGGAGTTTTTGTCCTTATGCTATGTGTTTTTGGCTGGTGGTCCATACGTAGCTGTTGTTGTCCTTTATGACTGTTGGGGATATGGCTCGCTACGTTACCACGCACAACACTGCTGTATGTCAGCTTGGGAGTGTAGGTATTTTGGTGATTTAGGACCTGATGTTTGTTTTGTTGTTGTTGCTGTTGCTGGCGCTGTTGCCGTTGTTGTTGCCTCACATCAGAAACTGCTCGGGCTGCATTGAGCTTGTTTCTAGCCTCCTTATAGGCCGGGCATCCCTTATAGCAGCTGATGTGTGCCCCATTGCAGTTGATGCATTTTGGTGCCACATGTCTTGGTTTTCTGCAATCTGTTGATGCATGCTCACCTCCACATTTCATGCATCGGAAGGGGCGTCTACAGTAATTTTTGGTGTGCCCAAATCCTTGACATCTATGGCACTGAGCTGGATCCGTTGGCTTAGCCTGTCGCTCTACCTTAATGGCTTGTCTATTAATCTCCTTTAACTGGAGGATGTTTTTGTGGCTTTCATCTGCCATAGTCTCAAGCTCGACCTCAAAAATGTTAAGTGGCTTGCCACTAAAGCGATGCCTCATTACTCGTATGAATCGCGTCACGTAGCCAAGTTCATTCAGCTTACCCTTCAGCCATTCACAAGGCGTAGAAGAATGGAGCTGCTTTATGACAATTTTATAGCCTTTATGGCTATGCGGCTGATACGTATGCATGTGAATTTTGTCCTCATTGAGGATCGTCAGAATTGCATTATACGTATTTATGTCTTCGCATTGTATGCGAAGCCCATCGTTATTGGCCGCCGACTTCGTGACAAAGTTTCCAACCGCTGAATTCATTTGGAGTTTGTCAAGTAGGCTTGTTATGTTGGGCACAGTTGGCAAGAAGATAGAGGGAATTTTCTTCTTTCCAATGTTTGCATCCAACTGAGTAGCTGTGATAGGAACAGGGGTGTGATGTTGCAGTGGGTGCATTTGCTGTTTGCAAACATCAAATTTTCCCTGCCTTGCTTCCTGGTGTAGCTTTGTGGCAAATTTACTTTTAAATTGAGGAGTTGCTAGCGTCATACCTATGTCATTGTCATTATCGTCGTCTTTGTCATTATATATGGCAATGCGTCTTCTTTTAATTGGTGATTGCCATGAATACGAAGGTGGTGTTATTTTTGTTATTGCTTTTGCTGCTGCTGCTGCCTGAGGAGGAGGCGACAGATCATGGGGCAGTATTGACGGTGCCTTAGAGGGCCACCTTTGTACATTATCTAGTCTACTTGTTATTGTTGTCTTAGTTGCACCCTTATTGTATGCTACAGGTTCATTTTGAACTGCTTGTAGCCCTGCTTGTTGCATGATTGGCTTATGTTGTTGTAGTAGATGTTGTTGTTGCTTTTGCAATTGCTGTTTTTGTTTAGTGCCGGCTAGCTGGGCACTTGTCAACATGTGTTTTTTTTTAAGTTTGCCAATTGCCTGCCAGCTTCACACTGGCAGTAACTTTATTCGATTTAAACCATTACTGTACTTAGCAACATATGTTAAATTTAGAGTACAGCAACATTTGCAATTTTGTATATATGAGCTATGTAAACATTAGTATAGCTCTTCTTATCGATACTTACGTTTTAGCTTATATCATAACATTGTATCGTTATTGGCAACAAACAGTTTTTTCTTATTAGACTAAGGTTTTTACATGATTAACATATATTGGTAGCACCAACTTACATATGCTTTTACATTTACATTTTTTTAGAAACTATTTGGACAACATTAGACAAGTTGGATAAATTAAAATTGACAGAATTGGATACATGCATATTTTCTCATACGGTAAGGTATTTACATTAATATTATAAACACTTATACATATTTATACATAAATTCATTTACATTTGCATTTTTCAGACAATGATCAACATAAAAAATAATTGATATAATTTAGATGGACATCGAGGACAGTCATCACAGGATTTGGACAGCCATTCATCGAGTCTTAATGACAGCTCGTCTACCCGAGCAGGATCGTCAGGTAAGTGGACTTGTGTTTATTTTGTTTGTGTCAAAAATTAATCTCTTTTTTTGCTTTTCCATGTTACTTCGTCGTCCGGAGAGGGTCCACTCAGTACAGACGATGGCGCACAGTCCAGTCCAGTAGTCCGGCCGGCTATAGCGTTGTCAGTGTCAGCTCGTGCCATTGCACAGCGTTCACCAAATTGTTGTGCATATACAAGCACAATAGCCAGTCCAGTATGAGCACCAGTGTATTGGCATCATAGGCGCAGATGCATGATGCGTGAAAACACACCAATGGATTGGATCCACCCATAAAGTTCTGAAAAAGCGTCGCATATTCTTCTCCTTATTGGAATGTCGTCTAGAGGATGCAGCTGATAATAGCGCTGCCCTGAGCGCCAAGTTAATTGTCCAGATTGCATCCTCATTAGTTGTACAGCCAGTGCCTGTAATCGCACTGCGCCTGCGACCACTGACCAGCATATAAGCAATACATTTATTACTATGTATTTGCTAGTATGCTGCGTGCGTCGAAGTGTATCGTTTATGGGTGAGTGTGTGGTGGACCTGGCATCATGCAGTTCACGTTCCATATTAATGGTCTTCTTTCTCCAGATTTCTTGGGGTATCGCCGCATAGCTTATCAGCCTTGGAAGCATTGTCAGTACTTGTGGCGAAAGTATTAGGAGACATGCAGTGCATCTATTGTCAGGTGAGTATTTTCGTGTGCCTTCAATCATTAATCGTGTCATGGGCAGTGTCCAAGTCCTTGGAGAGTACTTTTTTAACAGTTTTCAGTTGTTGCAGTTCAGAATTATTAGCTGGAATGTTGCCAGATTGAATTTCAATAAAACGCGTCAAAACATGGATTAACTGGTCTATTTTTTGTTCAACCCGACTAAACATCGCTATATTCGCAGGAGCAATTTGCCTTTGTTGTTGCTGCTGTTGATCTTCCCGTAGCTGTTCTTGGAAGATAGTCAAGTGTCTCTCTGATGGATTGCGTACCCGGCCACTGTTGCCAGCATTGCCCACTGTCACAATAGGAGAGGAAGTGGACTTGTTGCTTGTTGCTATTGTACGCTTAGAGGCCTTTTTATGGCGTTTTGGTGATGTTGGAAGAGGTGCTGGTGCCCATTTTTTTGGCGTATTGGCTACTCCTGGCTGTTTCTCCATGCGTGGATGCTGTTGTCTCCATTGAGCTTTGCTCATGCAATCAGCAGTTACATTCCCGCGCACAACACTGCTATAAGACAGTTTGGAAGTATGAACCGGTTGATTTGCAAGGATCCTAGGAGTCTCCTTTGACACGCATTGCTCTTGATGCTGCTTTGACTTCTGATCATGATGCTTTTGTCGCTGCTTTCTCATGTCAGTAATGGCACGTGCGGCATTTAGATTGCTTCTGGCCGCTTTATAGGCAGGACAACCCTTGTAGCAACTGATGTGAGCCCCTTTGCAATTGATGCATTTTGGAGCAACATGCTTTGGCTTACTGCATTCAGTAGTTGCATGCTCACCTGCACATTTCATGCATCGGAAAGGACGTCTGCAATAATTTTTTGTATGTCCAAATCCTTGGCATCTATGGCACTGAGCTGGGTCCGTTGGCTTAGCCTGCCGCTCAACCTTAATAGCTTGTCTATTAATCTCCTTTAACTGGAGAACCTTTATGTGGCTTTCATCTGCCATAGTCTGAAGCTCGACCTCAAAAATGTTAAGTGGCTTGCCACTAAAACGATGCCTCATTACTCGTATGAATCGCGTCACGTAGCCAAGTTCATTCAGCTTACCCCTCAGCCATTCACAAGGCGTAGAAGAATGGAGCTGCTTTATGACAATTTTATAGCCTTTATGGCTATGCGGCTGATACGTATGCATGTGAATTTTGTCCTCATTGAGGATCGTCAGAATTGCATTATACGTATTTATGTCTTCGCATTGTATGCGAAGCCCATCGTTATTGGCCGCCGACTTCGTGACAAAGTTTCCAACCGCTGAATTCATTTGGAGTTTGTCAAGTAGGCTTGTTATGTTGGGCACAGTTGGCAAGAAGATAGAGGGAATTTTCTTCTTTCCAATGTTTGCATCCAACTGAGTAGCTGTGATAGGAACAGGGGTGTGATGTTGCAGTGGGTGGATTTGCTGTTTGCAAACATCAAATTTTCCCTGCCTTGCTTCCTGGTGTAGCTTTGTGGCAAATTTACTTTTAAATTGAGGAGTTGCTAGCGGCATACCTATGTCATTGTCATTATCGTCGTCTTTGTCATTATATATGGCAATGCGTCTTCTTTTAATTGGTGATTGCCATGAATACGAAGGTGGTGTTATTTTTGTTATTGCTTTTGCTGCTGCTGCTGCCTGAGGAGGAGGCGACAGATCATGGGGCAGTATTGACGGTGCCTTAGAGGGCCACCTTTGTACATTATCTAGTCTACTTGTTATTGTTGTCTTAGTTGCACCCTTATTGTATGCTACAGGTTCATTTTGAACTGCTTGTAGCCCTGCTTGTTGCATGATTGGCTTATGTTGTTGTTGTAGTAGATGTTGTTGTTGCTTTTGCAGTTGCTGTTTTTGTTTAGTGCCGGCTAGCTGGGCACTTGTCAACATGTGTGAGTGTGAGTGTGCATCTCCCATATCGTCATTTACTTTGTGTGCAATTCCGCCAAATTGTGCATTTAAATTTGGCGCCAAAATTGACACTGCATCAGCGCGTTTGCTAGCTGCGCTTGTATTAGTATTAGTGGGAGAGAGAGCTTTATTTGTGTGCGTATATGTGTTTTCTTTTTTTTAAGTTTGCCAATTGCCTGCCAGCTTCACACTGGCAGTAACTTTATTCGATTTAAACCATTACTATACTTAGCAACATATGTTAAATTTAGAGTACAGCAACATTGCAATTTTGTATATATGAGCTATGTAAACATTAGTATAGCTCTTCTTATCGATACTTAAGTTTTAGCTTATATCATAACATTGTATCGTTATTGGCAACAAACAGTTTTTTCTTATTAGACTAAGGTTTTTACATGAATAACATATATTGGTAGCACCAACTTACATATGCTTTTACATTTACATTTTTTTAGAAACTATTTGGACAACATTAAACAAGTTGGATAAATTAAAATTGACAAAATTGGATACATGCATATTTTCTCATACGGTAAGGTATTTACATTAATATTATAAACACTTATACATATTTATACATACATTCATTTACATTTGCATTTTTCAGACAATGATCAACATAAAAAATAATTGATATAATTTAGATGGACATCGAGGACAGTCATCACAGGATTTGGACAGCCATTCATCGAGTCTTAATGACAGCTCGTCTACCCGAGCAGGATCGTCAGGTAAGTGGACTTGTGTTTATTTTGTTTGTGTCAAAAATTAATCTCTTTTTTGCTTTTCCATGTTACTTCGTCGTCCGGAGAGGGTCCACTCAGTACAGACGATGGCGCACAGTCCAGTCCAGTAGTCCGGCCGGCTATAGCGTTGTCAGTGTCAGCTCGTGCCATTGCACAGCGTTCACCAAATTGTTGTGCATATACAAGCACAATAGCCAGTCCAGTATGAGCACCAGTGTATTGGCATCATAGGCGCAGATGCATGATGCGTGAAAACACACCAATGGATTGGATCCACCCATAAAGTTCTGAAAAAGCGTCGCATATTCTTCTCCTTATTGGAATGTCGTCTAGAGGATGCAGCTGATAATAGCGCTGCCCTGAGCGCCAAGTTAATTGTCCAGATTGCATCCTCATTAGTTGTACAGCCAGTGCCTGTAATCGCACTGCGCCTGCGACCACTGACCAGCATATAAGCAATACATTTATTACTATGTATTTGCTAGTATGCTGCGTGCGTCGAAGTGTATCGTTTATGGGTGAGTGTGTGGTGGACCTGGCATCATCCAGTTCACGTTCCATATTAATGGTCTTCTTTCTCCAGATTTCTTGGGGTATCGCCGCATAGCTTATCAGCCTTGGAAGCATTGTCAGTACTTGTGGCGAAAGTATTAGGAGACATGCAGTGCATCTATTGTCAGGTGAGTATTTTCGTGTGCCTTCAATCATTAATCGTGTCATTGGCAGTGTCCAAGTCCTTGGAGAGTACTTTTTTAACAGTTTTCAGTTGTTGCAGTTCAGAATTATTAGCTGGAATGTTGCCAGATTGAATTTCAATAAAACGCGTCAAAACATGGATTAACTGGTCTATTTTTTGTTCAACCCGACTAAACATCGCTATATTCGCAGGAGCAATTTGCCTTTGTTGTTGCTGCTGTTGATCTTCCCGTAGCTGTTCTTGGAAGATAGTCAAGTGTCTCTCTGATGGATTGCGTACCCGGCCACTGTTGCCAGCATTGCCCACTGTCACAATAGGAGAGGAAGTGGACTTGTTGTTTGTTGCTATTGTACGCTTAGAGGCCTTTTTATGGCGTTTTGGTGATGTTGGAAGAGGTGCTGGTGCCCATTTTTTTGGCGTATTGGCTACTCCTGGCTGTTTCTCCATGCGTGGATGCTGTTGTCTCCATTGAGCTTTGCTCATGCAATCAGCAGTTACATTCCCGCGCACAACACTGCTATAAGACAGTTTGGAAGTATGAACCGGTTGATTTGCAAGGATCCTAGGAGTCTCCTTTGACACGCATTGCTCTTGATGCTGCTTTGACTTCTGATCATGATGCTTTTGTCGCTGCTTTCTCATGTCAGTAATGGCACGTGCGGCATTTAGATTGCTTCTGGCCGCTTTATAGGCAGGACAACCCTTGTAGCAACTGATGTGAGCCCCTTTGCAATTGATGCATTTTGGAGCAACATGCTTTGGCTTACTGCATTCAGTAGTTACATGCTCGCCTGCACATTTCATGCATCGGAAAGGACGTCTACAATAATTTTTTGTATGTCCAAATCCTTGGCATCTATGGCACTGAGCTGGATCCGTTGGCTTAGCCTGCCGCTCAACCTTAATAGCTTGTCTATTAATCTCCTTCAACTGGAGAACCTTTATGTGGCTTTCATCTGCCATAGTCTCAAGCTCGACCTCAAAAATGTTAAGTGGCTTGCCACTAAAGCGATGCCTCATTACTCGTATGAATCGCGTCACGTAGCCAAGTTCATTCAGCTTACCCTTCAGCCATTCACAAGGCGTAGAAGAATGGAGCTGCTTTATGACAATTTTATAGCCTTTATGGCTATGCGGCTGATACGTATGCATGTGAATTTTGTCCTCATTGAGGATCGTCAGAATTGCATTATACGTATTTATGTCTTCGCATTGTATGCGAAGCCCATCGTTATTGGCCGCCGACTTCGTGACAAAGTTTCCAACCGCTGAATTCATTTGGAGTTTGTCAAGTAGGCTTGTTATGTTGGGCACAGTTGGCAAGAAGATAGAGGGAATTTTCTTCTTTCCAATGTTTGCATCCAACTGAGTAGCTGTGATAGGAACAGGGGTGTGATGTTGCAGTGGGTGCATTTGCTGTTTGCAAACATCAAATTTTCCCTGCCTTGCTTCCTGGTGTAGCTTTGTGGCAAATTTACTTTTAAATTGAGGAGTTGCTAGCGTCATACCTATGTCATTGTCATTATCGTCGTCTTTGTCATTATATATGGCAATGCGTCTTCTTTTAATTGGTGATTGCCATGAATACGAAGGTGGTGTTATTTTTGTTATTGCTTTTGCTGCTGCTGCTGCTGCTGCCTGAGGAGAAGGCGACAGATCATGGGGCAGTATTGACGGTGCCTTAGAGGGCCACCTTTGTACATTATCTAGTCTACTTGTTATTGTTGTCTTAGTTGCACCCTTATTGTATGCTACAGGTTCATTTTGAACTGCTTGTAGCCCTGCTTGTTGCATGATTGGCTTATGTTGTTGTAGTAGATGTTGTTGTTGCTTTTGCAATTGCTGTTTTTGTTTAGTGCCGGCTAGCTGGGCACTTGTCAACATGTGTGAGTGTGAGTGTGAGTGTGCATCTCCCATATCGACATTTACTTTGTGTGCAATTCCGCCAAATTGTGCATTCAAATTTGGCGCCAAAATTGACACTGCATCAGCGCGTTTGCTAGCTGCGCTTGTATTAGTATTAGTGGGAGAGAGAGCTTTATTTGTGTGCGTATATGTGTTTTTGTGTGTATTTTGTGCTTTTATTACGTCAGCAATTGTCTCGAAATATTTAGTATTTGCATGTGTGGACGTGTGTGCACACATATACGTGGCTGGCTGGGCAGTAGTTGTGTGTGAAGCGGGACTTTTTTGGTTGTGTGTGAAAGAGAGATGCTTTCCAATTCCTTCCACATTCACTTTCGTCTTATTTGGCGCGCTTTTTTGCGGCGTCACTTGATGATTTGTTAAAGTCTTTTCTGCTGTTCTTGGTGACTCCATTGCCGCTACCAGGGCCTCATCCTCCTCCGAAACGACAGTTATCTCATCGATCGGGGAGCCACCATGCAGATCAGTGGTCATGTCCAAGTCAGACTCAGATATATGGGACATGCAGTACTCACCGCTCAAGTCTTCAGAATAATCAAGAAGAGCAAGTTCGTCCGTAGTTGAGTATTGGCTTCTGATGAGTCTCTCGAAGTAGTCCAGGTTGCCTCCTCCAGAGATTAGTGACGGATTAGTAGATGTCTTTCTTTTCTTTATTTTAAGTTTGCCAATTGCCTGCCAGCTTCACACTGGCAGTAACTTTATTCGATTTAAGCCATTACTATACTTAGCAACATATGTTAAATTTAGAGTACAGCAACATTTGCAATTTTGTATATATGAGCTATGTAAACATTAGTATAGCTCTTCTTATCGATACTTAAGTTTTAGCTTATATCATAACATTGTATCGTTATTGGCAACAAACAGTTTTTTCTTATTAGACTAAGGTTTTTACATGAATAACATATATTGGTCACACTAAGTTACATGTGCTTTTACATTTACATTTTTTTAGAAACTATTTGGACAACATTAGACAAGTTGGATAAATTAAAATTGACAGAATTGGATACATGCATATTTTCTCATACGGTAAGATATTTACGTTAATATTATAAACACTTATACATATTTATACATAAATTCATTTACATTTGCATTTTTCAGACAATGATCAACATAAAAAATAATTGATATAATTTAAATGGACATCGAGGACAGTCATCACAGGATTTGGACAGCCATTCATCGAGTCTTAATGACAGCTCGTCTATCCGAGCAGGATCGTCAGGTAAGTGGACTTGTGTTTATTTTGTTTGTGTCAAAAATTAATCTCTTTTTTGCTTTTCCATGTTACTTCGTCGTCCGGAGAGGGTCCACTCAGTACAGACGATGGCGCACAGTCCAGTCCAGTAGTCCGGCCGGCTATAGCGTTGTCAGTGTCAGCTCGTGCCATTGCACAGCGTTTACCAAATTGTTGTGCATATACAAGCACAATAGCCAGTCCAGTATGAGCACCAGTGTATTGGCATCATAGGCGCAGATGCATGATGCGTGAAAACACACCAATGGATTGGATCCACCCATAAAGTTCTGAAAAAGCGTCGCATATTCTTCTCCTTATTGGAATGTCGTCTAGAGGATGCAGCTGATAATAGCGCTGCCCTGAGCGCCAAGTTAATTGTCCAGATTGCATCCTCATTAGTTGTACAGCCAGTGCCTGTAATCGCACTGCGCCTGCGACCACTGACCAGCATATAAGCAATACATTTATTACTATGTATTTGCTAGTATGCTGCGTGCGTCGAAGTGTATCGTTTATGGGTGAGTGTGTGGTGGACCTGGCATCATCCAGTTCACGTTCCATATTAATGGTCTTCTTTCTCCAGATTTCTTGGGGTATCGCCGCATAGCTTATCAGCCTTGGAAGCATTGTCAGTACTTGTGGCGAAAGTATTAGGAGACATGCAGTGCATCTATTGTCAGGTGAGTATTTTCGTGTGCCTTCAATCATTAATCGTGTCATTGGCAGTG
Organism: Drosophila mettleri; assembly: GCA_035047625.1. Classification (NCBI taxonomy): domain Eukaryota; kingdom Metazoa; phylum Arthropoda; class Insecta; order Diptera; family Drosophilidae; genus Drosophila; species Drosophila mettleri. The sequence goes on along the minus strand of JAWNPI010000103.1, from coordinate 43,557 downwards.
TCCAAGTCCTTGGAGAGTACTTTTTTAACAGTTTTCAGTTGTTGCAGTTCAGAATTATTAGCTGGAATGTTGCCAGATTGAATTTCAATAAAACGCGTCAAAACATGGATTAACTGGTCTATTTTTTGTTCAACCCGACTAAACATCGCTATATTCGCAGGAGCAATTTGCCTTTGTTGTTGCTGCTGTTGATCTTCCCGTAGCTGTTCTTGGAAGATAGTCAAGTGTCTCTCTGATGGATTGCGTACCCGGCCACTGTTGCCAGCATTGCCCACTGTCACAATAGGAGAGGAAGTGGACTTGTTGTTTGTTGCTATTGTACGCTTAGAGGCCTTTTTATGGCGTTTTGGTGATGTTGGAAGAGGTGCTGGTGCCCATTTTTTTGGCGTATTGGCTACTCCTGGCTGTTTCTCCATGCGTGGATGCTGTTGTCTCCATTGAGCTTTGCTCATGCAATCAGCAGTTACATTCCCGCGCACAACACTGCTATAAGACAGTTTGGAAGTATGAACCGGTTGATTTGCAAGGATCCTAGGAGTCTCCTTTGACACGCATTGCTCTTGATGCTGCTTTGACTTCTGATCATGATGCTTTTGTCGCTGCTTTCTCATGTCAGTAATGGCACGTGCGGCATTTAGATTGCTTCTGGCCGCTTTATAGGCAGGACAACCCTTGTAGCAACTAATGTGAGCCCCTTTGCAATTGATGCATTTTGGAGCAACATGCTTTGGCTTACTGCATTCAGTAGTTGCATGCTCACCTGCACATTTCATGCATCGGAAAGGACGTCTACAATAATTTTTTGTATGTCCAAATCCTTGGCATCTATGGCACTGAGCTGGATCCGTTGGCTTAGCCTGCCGCTCAACCTTAATAGCTTGTCTATTAATCTCCTTCAACTGGAGAACCTTTATGTGGCTTTCATCTGCCATAGTCTCAAGCTCGACCTCAAAAATGTTAAGTGGCTTGCCACTAAAGCGATGCCTCATTACTCGTATGAATCGCGTCACGTAGCCAAGTTCATTCAGCTTACCCTTCAGCCATTCACAAGGCGTAGAAGAATGGAGCTGCTTTATGACAATTTTATAGCCTTTATGGCTATGCGGCTGATACGTATGCATGTGAATTTTGTCCTCATTGAGGATCGTCAGAATTGCATTATACGTATTTATGTCTTCGCATTGTATGCGAAGCCCATCGTTATTGGCCGCCGACTTCGTGACAAAGTTTCCAACCGCTGAATTCATTTGGAGTTTGTCAAGTAGGCTTGTTATGTTGGGCACAGTTGGCAAGAAGATAGAGGGAATTTTCTTCTTACCAATGTTTGCATCCAACTGAGTAGCTGTGATAGGAACAGGGGTGTGATGTTGCAGTGGGTGCATTTGCTGTTTGCAATCATCGAATTTTCCCTGCCTTGCTTCCTGGTGTAGCTTTGTGGCAAATTTACTTTTAAATTGAGGAGTTGCTAGCGGCATACCTATGTCATTGTCATTATCGTCGTCTTTGTCATTATATATGGCAATGCGTCTTCTTTTAATTGGTGATTGCCATGAATACGAAGGTGGTGTTATTTTTGTTATTGCTTTTGCTGCTGCTGCTGCCTGAGGAGGAGGCGACAGATCATGGGGCAGTATTGACGGTGCCTTAGAGGGCCACCTTTGTACATTATCTAGTCTATTTGTTATTGTTGTCTTAGTTGCACCCTTATTGTATGCTACAGGTTCATTTTGAACTGCTTGTAGCCCTGCTTGTTGCATGATTGGCTTATGTTGTTGTAGTAGATGTTGTTGTTGCTTTTGCAGTTGCTGTTTATGTTTAGTGCCGGCTAGCTGGGCACTTGTCAACATGTGTGAATGTGAGTGTGCATCTCCCATATCGACATTTACTTTGTGTGCAATTCCGCCAAATTGTGCATTCAAATTTGGCGCCAAAATTGACACTGCATCAGCGCGTTTGCTAGCTGCGCTTGTATTAGTATTAGTGGGAGAGAGAGCTTTATTTGTGTGCGTATATGTGTTTTTGTGTGTATTTTGTGCTTTTATTACGTCAGCAATTGTCTTGAAATATTTAGTATTTGCATGTGTGGACGTGTGTGCACACATATACGTGGCTGGCTGGGCAGTAGTTGTGTGTGAAGAGGGACTTTTTTGGTTGTGTGTGAAAGAGAGATGCTTTCCAATTCCTTCCACATTCACTTTCGTCTTATTTGGCGCGCTTTTTTGCGGCGTCACTTGATGGTTAGTTAGAGTCTTCTCTGCTATTTTTGGTGACTCTATTGCCGCTACTAGGGCCTCATCCTCCTCCGAAACGACAGTTATCTCATCGATCGGGGAGCCACCATGCAGATCAGTGGTCATGTCCAAGTCAGACTCAGACATGTGGGGCATGCAGTACTCACCGCTCAAGTCTTCAGCATCATAGAGAAGAGCAAGTTCGTCCGTAGTTGAGTATTGGCTTCTGATGAGTCTCTCGAAGTAGTCCAGATTGCCTCCTCCAGAGATTAGTGACGGATTAGTAGATGTCTTTCTTTTCTTTAACTTTTTTTTATTAAATTTAAACTTATACATCTTTATTTATTTATTTATTTTCTTTTTTTTTTTTTTTTTTTTTTTTTTTTAAGTTTGCCAATTGCCTTTTTTTTTTTTTTTAAGTTTGCCATTTTTTTAAGTTTGCCAATTGCCTGCCAGCTTCACACTGGCAGTAACTTTATTCGATTTAAACCATTACTATACTTAGCAACATATGTTAAATTTAGGGTACAGCAACATTGCAATTTTGTATATATGAGCTATGTAAACATTAGTATAGCTCTTCTTATCGATACTTAAGTTTTAGCTTATATCATAACATTGTATCGTTATTGGCAACAAACAGTTTTTTCTTATTAGACTAAGGTTTTTACATGAATAACATATATTGGTCACACTAAGTTACATGTGCTTTTACATTTACATTTTTTTAGAAACTATTTGGACAACATTAGACAAGTTGGACAAATCAAAAATGACAGAATTGGATACATGCATATTTTCGACCCGACAAGTTGGATAAATTAAAATTGACAAAATTGGATACATGCATATTTTCTCATACGGTAAGGTATTTACATTAATATTATAAACACTTATACATATTTATACATACATTCATTTACATTTGCATTTTTCAGACAATGATCAACATAAAAAATAATTGATATAATTTAAATGGACATCGAGGACAATCATCACAGGATTTGGACAGCCATTCATCGAGTCTTAATGACAGCTCGTCTACCCGAGCAGGATCGTCAGGTAAGTGGACTTGTGTTTATTTTGTTTGTGTCAAAAATTAATCTCTTTTTTGCTTTTCCATGTTACTTCGTCGTCCGGAGAGGGTCCACTCAGTACAGACGATGGCGCACAGTCCAGTCCAGTAGTCCGGCCGGCTATAGCGTTGTCAGTGTCAGCTCGTGCCATTGCACAGCGTTCACCAAATTGTTGTGCATATACAAGCACAATAGCCAGTCCAGTATGAGCACCAGTGTATTGGCATCATAGGCGCAGATGCATGATGCGTGAAAACACACCAATGGATTGGATCCACCCATAAAGTTCTGAAAAAGCGTCGCATATTCTTCTCCTTATTGGAATGTCGTCTAGAGGATGCAGCTGATAATAGCGCTGCCCTGAGCGCCAAGTTAATTGTCCAGATTGCATCCTCATTAGTTGTACAGCCAGTGCCTGTAATCGCACTGCGCCTGCGACCACTGACCAGCATATAAGCAATACATTTATTACTATGTATTTGCTAGTATGCTGCGTGCGTCGAAGTGTATCGTTTATGGGTGAGTGTGTGGTGGACCTGGCATCATCCAGTTCACGTTCCATATTAATGGTCTTCTTTCTCCAGATTTCTTGGGGTATCGCCGCATAGCTTATCAGCCTTGGAAGCATTGTCAGTACTTGTGGCGAAAGTATTAGGAGACATGCAGTGCATCTATTGTCAGGTGAGTATTTTCGTGTGCCTTCAATCATTAATCGTGTCATTGGCAGTGTCCAAGTCCTTGGAGAGTACTTTTTTAACAGTTTTCAGTTGTTGCAGTTCAGAATTATTAGCTGGAATGTTGCCAGATTGAATTTCAATAAAACGCGTCAAAACATGGATTAACTGGTCTATTTTTTGTTCAACCCGACTAAACATCGCTATATTCGCAGGAGCAATTTGCCTTTGTTGTTGCTGCTGTTGATCTTCCCGTAGCTGTTCTTGGAAGATAGTCAAGTGTCTCTCTGATGGATTGCGTACCCGGCCACTGTTGCCAGCCTTGCCCACTGTCACAATAGGAGAGGAAGTGGGCTTGTTGTTTGTTGCTATTGTACGCTTAGAGGCCTTTTTATGGCGTTTTGGTGATGTTGGAAGAGGTGCTGGTGCCCATTTTTTTGGCGTATTGGCTGGCTGTTTCTCCATGCGTGGATGCTGTTGTCTCCATTGAGCTTTGCTCATGCAATCAGCAATTACATTCCCGCGCACAACACTGCTATAAGACAGTTTGGAAGTATGAACCGGTTGATTTGCAAGGATCCTAGGAGTCTCCTTTGACACGCATTGCTCTTGATGCTGCTTTGACTTCTGATCATGATGCTTTTGTCGCTGCTTTCTCATGTCAGTAATGGCACGTGCGGCATTTAGATTGCTTCTGGCCGCTTTATAGGCAGGACAACCCTTGTAGCAACTGATGTGAGCCCCTTTGCAATTGATGCATTTTGGAGCAACATGCTTTGGCTTACTGCATTCAGTAGTTGCATGCTCGCCTGCACATTTCATGCATCGGAAAGGACGTCTACAATAATTTTTTGTATGTCCAAATCCTTGGCATCTATGGCACTGAGCTGGATCCGTTGGCTTAGCCTGCCGCTCAACCTTAATAGCTTGTCTATTAATCTCCTTCAACTGGAGAACCTTTATGTGGCTTTCATCTGCCATAGTCTCAAGCTCGACCTCAAAAATGTTAAGTGGCTTGCCACTAAATCGATGCCTCATTACTCGTATGAATCGCGTCACGTAGCCAAGTTCATTCAGCTTACCCTTCAGCCATTCACAAGGCGTAGAAGAATGGAGCTGCTTTATGACAATTTTATAGCCTTTATGGCTATGCGGCTGATACGTATGCATGTGAATTTTGTCCTCATTGAGGATCGTCAGAATTGCATTATACGTATTTATGTCTTCGCATTGTATGCGAAGCCCATCGTTATTGGCCGCCGACTTCGTGACAAAGTTTCCAACCGCTGAATTCATTTGGAGTTTGTCAAGTAGGCTTGTTATGTTGGGCACAGTTGGCAAGAAGATAGAGGGAATTTTCTTCTTTCCAATGTTTGCATCCAACTGAGTAGCTGTGATAGGAACAGGGGTGTGATGTTGCAGTGGGTGCATTTGCTGTTTGCAAACATCAAATTTTCCCTGCCTTGCTTCCTGGTGTAGCTTTGTGGCAAATTTACTTTTAAATTGAGGAGTTGCTAGCGTCATACCTATGTCATTGTCATTATCGTCGTCTTTGTCATTATATATGGCAATGCGTCTTCTTTTAATTGGTGATTGCCATGAATACGAAGGTGGTGTTATTTTTGTTATTGCTTTTGCTGCTGCTGCTGCTGCTGCCTGAGGAGAAGGCGACAGATCATGGGGCAGTATTGACGGTGCCTTAGAGGGCCACCTTTGTACATTATCTAGTCTACTTGTTATTGTTGTCTTAGTTGCACCCTTATTGTATGCTACAGGTTCATTTTGAACTGCTTGTAGCCCTGCTTGTTGCATGATTGGCTTATGTTGTTGTTGTAGTAGATGTTGTTGTTGCTTTTGCAGTTGCTGTTTTTGTTTAGTGCCGGCTAGCTGGGCACTTGTCAACATGTGTGAGTGTGAGTGTGCATCTCCCATATCGTCATTTACTTTGTGTGCAATTCCGCCAAATTGTGCATTCAAATTTGGCGCCAAAATTGACACTGCATCAGCGCGTTTGCTAGCTGCGCTTGTATTAGTATTAGTGGGAGAGAGAGCTTTATTTGTGTGCGTATATGTGTTTTTGTGTGTATTTTGTGCTTTTATTACGTCAGCAATTGTCTTGAAATATTTAGTATTTGCATGTGTGGACGTGTGTGCACACATATACGTGGCTGGCTGGGCAGTAGTTGTGTGTGAAGCGGGACTTTTTTGGTTGTGTGTGAAAGAGAGATGCTTTCCAATTCCTTCCACATTCACTTTCGTCTTATTTGGCGCGCTTTTTTGCGGCGTCACTTGATGGTTAGTTAGAGTCTTCTCTGCTATTTTTGGTGACTCCATTGCCGCTACCAGGGCCTCATCCTCCTCCGAAACGACAGTTATCTCATCGATCGGGGAGCCACCATGCAGATCAGTGGTCATGTCCAAGTCAGACTCAGATATATGGGACATGCAGTACTCACCGCTCAAGTCTTCAGAATAATCAAGAAGAGCAAGTTCGTCCGTAGTTGAGTATTGGCTTCTGATGAGTCTCTCGAAGTAGTCCAGGTTGCCTCCTCCAGAGATTAGTGACGGATTAGTAGATGTCTTTCTTTTCTTTAACTTTTTTTTATTAAATTTAAACTTATACATCTTTATTTATTTTTTTTTTAAGTTTTATTTTTATTTTTTTTTTTTTTTTTTTTTTTTTTTATTTGCTTTTTTTTTTTTTTTTTTTTTTTAAGTTTGCCAATTTTTTTTTTTTAAGTTTGCCAATTGCCTGCCAGCTTCACACTGGCAGTAACTTTATTCGATTTAAACCATTACTCTACTTAGCAACATATGTTAAATTTAGGGTACAGCAACATTGCAATTTTGTATATATGAGCTATGTAAACATTAGTATAGCTCCTCTTATCGATACTTAAGTTTTAGCTTATATCATAACATTGTATCGTTATTGGCAACAAACAGTTTTTTCTTATTAGACTAAGTTTTTTACATGAATAACATATATTGGTAGCACCAACTTACATATGCTTTTACATTTACATTTTTTTAGAAACTATTTGGACATTATTAGACAAGTTGGATAAATTAAAATTGTCAGAATTGGATACATGCATATTTTCTCATACGGTAAGGTATTTACATTAATATTATAAACACTTATACATAAATTCATTTACATTTGCATTTTTCAGACAATGATCAACATAAAAAATAATTGATATAATTTAGATGGACATCGAGGACAGTCATCACAGGATTTGGACAGCCATTCATCGAGTCTTAATGACAGCTCGTCTACCCGAGCAGGATCGTCAGGCAAGTGGACTTGTGTTTATTTTGTTTGTGTCAAAAATTAATCTCTTTTTTGCTCTTCCATGTCACCTCGTCGTCCGGAGAGGGTCCACTCAGTACAGACGATGGCGCACAGTCCAGTCCAGTAGTCCGGCCGGCTATAGCGTTGTCAGTGTCAGCTCGTGGCATTGCACAGCGTTCACCAAATTGTTGTGCATATACAAGCACAATAGCCAGTCCAGTATGAGCACCAGTGTATTGGCATCATAGGCGCAGATGCATGATGCGTGAAAACACACCAATGGATTGGATCCACCCATAAAGTTCTGAAAAAGCGTCGCATATTCTTCTCCTTATTGGAATGTCGTCTAGAGGATGCAGCTGATAATAGCGCTGCCCTGAGCGCCAAGTTAATTGTCCAGATTGCATCCTCATTAGTTGTACAGCCAGTGCCTGTAATCGCACTGCGCCTGCGACCACTGACCAGCATATAAGCAATACATTTATTACTATGTATTTGCTAGTATGCTGCGTGCGTCGAAGTGTATCGTTTATGGGTGAGTGTGTGGTGGACCTGGCATCATCCAGTTCACGTTCCATATTAATGGTCTTCTTTCTCCAGATTTCTTGGGGTATCGCCGCATAGCTTATCAGCCTTGGAAGCATTGTCAGTACTTGTGGCGAAAGTATTAGGAGACATGCAGTGCATCTATTGTCAGGTGAGTATTTTCGTGTGCCTTCAATCATTAATCGTGTCATTGGCAGTGTCCAAGTCCTTGGAGAGTACTTTTTTAGCAGTTTTCAGTGGTTGCAGTTCAGAATTATTAGCTGGAATGTTGCCAGATTGAATTTCAATAAAACGCGTCAAAACATGGATTAACTGGTCTATTTTTTGTTCAACCCGACTAAACATCGCTATATTCGCAGGAGCAATTTGCCTTTGTTGTTGCTGCTGTTGATCTTCCCGTAGCTGTTCTTGGAAGATAGTCAAGTGTCTCTCTGATGGATTGCGTACCCGGCCACTGTTGCCAGCATTGCCCACTGTCACAATAGGAGAGGAAGTGGACTTGTTGTTTGTTGCTATTGTACGCTTAGAGGCCTTTTTATGGCGTTTTGGTGATGTTGGAAGAGGTGCTGGTGCCCATTTTTTTGGCGTATTGGCTACTCCTGGCTGTTTCTCCATGCGTGGATGCTGTTGTCTCCATTGAGCTTTGCTCATGCAATCAGCAATTACATTCCCGCGCACAACACTGCTATAAGACAGTTTGGAAGTATGAACCGGTTGATTTGCAAGGATCCTAGGAGTCTCCTTTGACACGCATTGCTCTTGATGCTGCTTTGACTTCTGATCATGATGCTTTTGTCGCTGCTTTCTCATGTCAGTAATGGCACGTGCGGCATTTAGATTGCTTCTGGCCGCTTTATAGGCAGGACAACCCTTGTAGCAACTGATGTGAGCCCCTTTGCAATTGATGCATTTTGGAGCAACATGCTTTGGCTTACTGCATTCAGTAGTTGCATGCTCACCTGCACATTTCATGCATCGGAAAGGACGTCTGCAATAATTTTTTGTATGTCCAAATCCTTGGCATCTATGGCACTGAGCTGGGTCCGTTGGCTTAGCCTGCCGCTCAACCTTAATAGCTTGTCTATTAATCTCCTTTAACTGGAGAACCTTTATGTGGCTTTCATCTGCCATAGTCTCAAGCTCGACCTCAAAAATGTTAAGTGGCTTGCCACTAAAGCGATGCCTCATTACTCGTATGAATCGCGTCACGTAGCCAAGTTCATTCAGCTTACCCTTCAGCCATTCACAAGGCGTAGAAGAATGGAGCTGCTTTATGACAATTTTATAGCCTTTATGGCTATGCGGCTGATACGTATGCATGTGAATTTTGTCCTCATTGAGGATCGTCAGAATTGCATTATACGTATTTATGTCTTCGCATTGTATGCGAAGCCCATCGTTATTGGCCGCCGACTTCGTGACAAAGTTTCCAACCGCTGAATTCATTTGGAGTTTGTCAAGTAGGCTTGTTATGTTGGGCACAGTTGGCAAGAAGATAGAGGGAATTTTCTTCTTACCAATGTTTGCATCCAACTGAGTAGCTGTGATAGGAACAGGGGTGTGATGTTGCATTGGGTGCATTTGCTGTTTGCAAACATCAAATTTTCCCTGCCTTGCTTCCTGGTGTAGCTTTGTGGCAAATTTACTTTTAAATTGAGGAGTTGCTAGCGTCATACCTATGTCATTGTCATTATCGTCGTCTTTGTCATTATATATGGCAATGCGTCTTCTTTTAATTGGTGATTGCCATGAATACGAAGGTGGTGTTATTTTTGTTATTGCTTTTGCTGCTGCTGCTGCTGCTGCCTGAGGAGGAGGCGACAGATCATGGGGCAGTATTGACGGTGCCTTAGAGGGCCACCTTTGTACATTATCTAGTCTACTTGTTATTGTTGTCTTAGTTGCACCCTTATTGTATGCTACAGGTTCATTTTGAACTGCTTGTAGCCCTGCTTGTTGCATGATTGGCTTATGTTGTTGTAGTAGATGTTGTTGTTGCTTTTGCAGTTGCTGTTTTTGTTTAGTGCCGGCTAGCTGGGCACTTGTCAACATGTGTGAGTGTGAGTGTGCATCTCCCATATCGACATTTACTTTGTGTGCAATTCCGCCAAATTGTGCATTCAAATTTGGCGCCAAAATTGACACTGCATCAGCGCGTTTGCTAGCTGCGCTTGTATTAGTATTAGTGGGAGAGAGAGCTTTATTTGTGTGCGTATATGTGTTTTTGTGTGTATTTTGTGCTTTTATTACGTCAGCAATTGTCTTGAAATATTTAGTATTTGCATGTGTGGACGTGTGTGCACACATATACGTGGCTGGCTGGGCAGTAGTTGTGTGTGAAGAGGGACTTTTTTGGTTGTGTGTGAAAGAGAGATGCTTTCCAATTCCTTCCACATTCACTTTCGTCTTATTTGGCGCGCTTTTTTGCGGCGTCACTTGATGGTTAGTTAGAGTCTTCTCTGCTATTTTTGGTGACTCTATTGCCGCTACTAGGGCCTCATCCTCCTCCGATACGACAGTTATCTCATCGATCGGGGAGCCACCATGCAGATCAGTGGTCATGTCCAAGTCAGACTCAGACATGTGGGACATGCAGTACTCACCGCTCAAGTCTTCAGCATCATAAAGAAGAGCAAGTTCGTCCGTAGTTGAGTATTGGCTTCTGATGAGTCTCTCGAAGTAGTCCAGGTTGCCTCCTCCAGAGATTAGTGACGGATTAGTAGATGTCTTTCTTTTCTTTAACTTTTTTTTATTAAATTTAAACTTATACATCTTTATTTATTTATTTTTATTTTTTCATTTATTTTTTTATTTTTTTTTTTTTTTAAGTTTGCTTTTTTTTTTTTTTTTTTTTTTTTTAGTTTTTTTTTTTAAGTTTGCCAATTGCCTGCCAGCTTCACACTGGCAGTAACTTTATTCGATTTAAACCATTACTATACTTAGCAACATATGTTAAATTTAGGGTACAGCAACATTGCAATTTTGTATATATGAGCTATGTAAACATTAGTATAGCTCTTCTTATCGATACTTAAGTTTTAGCTTATATCATAACATTGTATCGTTATTGGCAACAAACAGTTTTTTCTTATTAGACTAAGGTTTTTACATGAATAACATATATTGGTCACACTAAGTTACATGTGCTTTTACATTTACATTTTTTTAGAAACTATTTGGACAACATTAGACAAGTTGGACAAATCAAAAATGACAGAATTGGATACATGCATATTTTCGACCCGACAAGTTGGATAAATTAAAATTGACAAAATTGGATACATGCATATTTTCTCATACGGTAAGGTATTTACATTAATATTATAAACACTTATACATATTTATACATACATTCATTTACATTTGCATTTTTCAGACAATGATCAACATAAAAAATAATTGATATAATTTAAATGGACATCGAGGACAATCATCACAGGATTTGGACAGCCATTCATCGAGTCTTAATGACAGCTCGTCTACCCGAGCAGGATCGTCAGGTAAGTGGACTTGTGTTTATTTTGTTTGTGTCAAAAATTAATCTCTTTTTTGCTTTTCCATGTTACTTCGTCGTCCGGAGAGGGTCCACTCAGTACAGACGATGGCGCACAGTCCAGTCCAGTAGTCCGGCCGGCTATAGCGTTGTCAGTGTCAGCTCGTGCCATTGCACAGCGTTCACCAAATTGTTGTGCATATACAAGCACAATAGCCAGTCCAGTATGAGCACCAGTGTATTGGCATCATAGGCGCAGATGCATGATGCGTGAAAACACACCAATGGATTGGATCCACCCATAAAGTTCTGAAAAAGCGTCGCATATTCTTCTCCTTATTGGAATGTCGTCTAGAGGATGCAGCTGATAATAGCGCTGCCCTGAGCGCCAAGTTAATTGTCCAGATTGCATCCTCATTAGTTGTACAGCCAGTGCCTGTAATCGCACTGCGCCTGCGACCACTGACCAGCATATAAGCAATACATTTATTACTATGTATTTGCTAGTATGCTGCGTGCGTCGAAGTGTATCGTTTATGGGTGAGTGTGTGGTGGACCTGGCATCATCCAGTTCACGTTCCATATTAATGGTCTTCTTTCTCCAGATTTCTTGGGGTATCGCCGCATAGCTTATCAGCCTTGGAAGCATTGTCAGTACTTGTGGCGAAAGTATTAGGAGACATGCAGTGCATCTATTGTCAGGTGAGTATTTTCGTGTGCCTTCAATCATTAATCGTGTCATTGGCAGTGTCCAAGTCCTTGGAGAGTACTTTTTTAACAGTTTTCAGTTGTTGCAGTTCAGAATTATTAGCTGGAATGTTGCCAGATTGAATTTCAATAAAACGCGTCAAAACATGGATTAACTGGTCTATTTTTTGTTCAACCCGACTAAACATCGCTATATTCGCAGGAGCAATTTGCCTTTGTTGTTGCTGCTGTTGATCTTCCCGTAGCTGTTCTTGGAAGATAGTCAAGTGTCTCTCTGATGGATTGCGTACCCGGCCACTGTTGCCAGCCTTGCCCACTGTCACAATAGGAGAGGAAGTGGGCTTGTTGTTTGTTGCTATTGTACGCTTAGAGGCCTTTTTATGGCGTTTTGGTGATGTTGGAAGAGGTGCTGGTGCCCATTTTTTTGGCGTATTGGCTGGCTGTTTCTCCATGCGTGGATGCTGTTGTCTCCATTGAGCTTTGCTCATGCAATCAGCAATTACATTCCCGCGCACAACACTGCTATAAGACAGTTTGGAAGTATGAACCGGTTGATTTGCAAGGATCCTAGGAGTCTCCTTTGACACGCATTGCTCTTGATGCTGCTTTGACTTCTGATCATGATGCTTTTGTCGCTGCTTTCTCATGTCAGTAATGGCACGTGCGGCATTTAGATTGCTTCTGGCCGCTTTATAGGCAGGACAACCCTTGTAGCAACTGATGTGAGCCCCTTTGCAATTGATGCATTTTGGAGCAACATGCTTTGGCTTACTGCATTCAGTAGTTGCATGCTCGCCTGCACATTTCATGCATCGGAAAGGACGTCTACAATAATTTTTTGTATGTCCAAATCCTTGGCATCTATGGCACTGAGCTGGATCCGTTGGCTTAGCCTGCCGCTCAACCTTAATAGCTTGTCTATTAATCTCCTTCAACTGGAGAACCTTTATGTGGCTTTCATCTGCCATAGTCTCAAGCTCGACCTCAAAAATGTTAAGTGGCTTGCCACTAAATCGATGCCTCATTACTCGTATGAATCGCGTCACGTAGCCAAGTTCATTCAGCTTACCCTTCAGCCATTCACAAGGCGTAGAAGAATGGAGCTGCTTTATGACAATTTTATAGCCTTTATGGCTATGCGGCTGATACGTATGCATGTGAATTTTGTCCTCATTGAGGATCGTCAGAATTGCATTATACGTATTTATGTCTTCGCATTGTATGCGAAGCCCATCGTTATTGGCCGCCGACTTCGTGACAAAGTTTCCAACCGCTGAATTCATTTGGAGTTTGTCAAGTAGGCTTGTTATGTTGGGCACAGTTGGCAAGAAGATAGAGGGAATTTTCTTCTTTCCAATGTTTGCATCCAACTGAGTAGCTGTGATAGGAACAGGGGTGTGATGTTGCAGTGGGTGCATTTGCTGTTTGCAAACATCAAATTTTCCCTGCCTTGCTTCCTGGTGTAGCTTTGTGGCAAATTTACTTTTAAATTGAGGAGTTGCTAGCGTCATACCTATGTCATTGTCATTATCGTCGTCTTTGTCATTATATATGGCAATGCGTCTTCTTTTAATTGGTGATTGCCATGAATACGAAGGTGGTGTTATTTTTGTTATTGCTTTTGCTGCTGCTGCTGCTGCTGCCTGAGGAGAAGGCGACAGATCATGGGGCAGTATTGACGGTGCCTTAGAGGGCCACCTTTGTACATTATCTAGTCTACTTGTTATTGTTGTCTTAGTTGCACCCTTATTGTATGCTACAGGTTCATTTTGAACTGCTTGTAGCCCTGCTTGTTGCATGATTGGCTTATGTTGTTGTTGTAGTAGATGTTGTTGTTGCTTTTGCAGTTGCTGTTTTTGTTTAGTGCCGGCTAGCTGGGCACTTGTCAACATGTGTGAGTGTGAGTGTGCATCTCCCATATCGTCATTTACTTTGTGTGCAATTCCGCCAAATTGTGCATTCAAATTTGGCGCCAAAATTGACACTGCATCAGCGCGTTTGCTAGCTGCGCTTGTATTAGTATTAGTGGGAGAGAGAGCTTTATTTGTGTGCGTATATGTGTTTTTGTGTGTATTTTGTGCTTTTATTACGTCAGCAATTGTCTTGAAATATTTAGTATTTGCATGTGTGGACGTGTGTGCACACATATACGTGGCTGGCTGGGCAGTAGTTGTGTGTGAAGCGGGACTTTTTTGGTTGTGTGTGAAAGAGAGATGCTTTCCAATTCCTTCCACATTCACTTTCGTCTTATTTGGCGCGCTTTTTTGCGGCGTCACTTGATGGTTAGTTAGAGTCTTCTCTGCTATTTTTGGTGACTCCATTGCCGCTACCAGGGCCTCATCCTCCTCCGAAACGACAGTTATCTCATCGATCGGGGAGCCACCATGCAGATCAGTGGTCATGTCCAAGTCAGACTCAGATATATGGGACATGCAGTACTCACCGCTCAAGTCTTCAGAATAATCAAGAAGAGCAAGTTCGTCCGTAGTTGAGTATTGGCTTCTGATGAGTCTCTCGAAGTAGTCCAGGTTGCCTCCTCCAGAGATTAGTGACGGATTAGTAGATGTCTTTCTTTTCTTTAACTTTTTTTTATTAAATTTAAACTTATACATCTTTATTTATTTTTTTTTTAAGTTTTATTTTTATTTTTTTTTTTTTTTTTTTTTTTTTGCTTTTTTTTTTTTTTTTTTTTTTTAAGTTTGCCAATTTTTTTTTTTTTAAGTTTGCCAATTGCCTGCCAGCTTCACACTGACAGTAACTTTATTCGATTTAAACCATTACTCTACTTAGCAACATATGTTAAATTTAGGGTACAGCAACATTGCAATTTTGTATATATGAGCTATGTAAACATTAGTATAGCTCTTCTTATCGATACTTAAGTTTTAGCTTATATCATAACATTGTATCGTTATTGGCAACAAACAGTTTTTTCTTATTAGACTAAGGTTTTTACATGAATAACATATATTGGTCACACTAAGTTACATGTGCTTTTACATTTACATTTTTTTAGAAACTATTTGGACAACATTAGACAAGTTGGATAAATTAAGATTGACAGAATTGGATACATGCATATTTTCTCATACGGTAAGGTATTTACGTTAATATTATAAACACTTATACATATTTATACATACATTCATTTACATTTGCATTTTTCAGACAATGATCAACATAAAAAATAATTGATATAATTTAAATGGACATCGAGGACAATCATCACAGGATTTGGACAGCCATTCATCGAGTCTTAATGACAGCTCGTCTACCCGAGCAGGATCGTCAGGTAAGTGGACTTGTATATTTTTTTTGTATATAATTTTGTGCCAATTAGTAACTTGTGTTTACATCTGTTTTTTCATGGTTTTATTGGTCCATGATCATCCTACGTCATCTGGAGGGCGGCCACGCATTGTAGACGACCAAAATATGCCACCTGAGTAGCGTATTCGAGGCAGTGCTGTGCAGAACCAACCAGTCCGGCTGGCAATGGCGACGTCTGCGTCAGCTCGTGCAACCAGGCCAGGCATTGTATTGTGTCAGCCCATACGGATTTACAGGAGCGTCGCATCTTCTTCTCCTTATTGGATTGTCGTCTTGAGGACGCAGCCCACAATAGCGTCGCCCTGGACGCCAAGTCAAGTGGTCAGGCTGCGGCCTTGTTGTGTGTCTTCGCCAGCGGAGTCTGTTTTCGGAGCGTGCCAAGTTCGTCATAGGCTGAATTTGTCTTATATTTGTGACCACTGTCCAGCAAAACAGTAGTACATTTACAAACATGTATCTACAATTATGCTGCGTGTGTCGTAGTGGGTCGCTGTTGCGTAAATGTAAGTGCGTGTGTGCAGTTACTGGTCGCCGTTGTTCAGCGGCCATATCATCGTCGAGTATACGTTCCGAATTTTGAGCTGGAGTCATTTTGGATCTATTGTCAGGTGAGTAATATGATATATTATTATTAATCATTTTGTTTATCATTGGCAGCATCTAGATCCATGGAGACTATTTTGTTTTCAGCTCTGTCTTGAAGTTGCAGATTATGGGCATTATTAGGTATTATATCGTTATATTTTGATTGACATTCAATAAAACGCATCATAACATTTAATAATTGATTAATCTTTTCCTCAATTCTGCCGAACATTGTCATATTCTGAGGAGCGAGTAAATTAGCTTGCTGCTGGTCATCTCGAAGACGTTTTTGGAAAGTGGTCAAGTGCCTCTCTGCAGGATTTCTTCTTGCTCGGCCACTATTTCTTGCATCTTGCACGGCCGCGTTAAGTATTGGTGTACGAGCTTCATTGGCTTTCGCGCTTTTAGCTTTTGTTGTTGCTATCTTTCGTTTCACCCGGAGCTTACGCTGGACTTTATGTAAGTGTACTCGTTTTTTATAATGTTTTGGTGCTGGTGAAGGTTTATCAGGTACTGGTGCTTTTGATGTATTGGCAGCTCTTGGAGTTTTTGTCCTTATGCTATGTGTTTTTGGCTGGTGGTCCATACGTAGCTGTTGTTGTCCTTTCTGACTGTTGGGGATATGGCTCGCTACGTTACCACGCACAACACTGCTGTATGTCAGCTTGGGAGTGTAGGTATTTTGGTGATTTAGGACCTGATGTTTGTTTTGTTGTTGTTGCTGTTGCTGGCGCTGTTGCCGTTGTTGTTGCCTCATATCAGAAACTGCTCGGGCTGCATTGAGCTTGTTTCTAGCCTCCTTATAGGCCGGGCATCCCTTATAGCAGCTGATGTGTGCCCCATTGCAGTTGATGCATTTTGGTGCCACATGCCTTGGTTTTCTGCAATCTGTTGATGCATGCTCACCTCCACATTTCATGCATCGGAAAGGACGTCTACAATAATTTTTTGTATGTCCAAATCCTTGGCATCTATGGCACTGAGCTGGGTCCGTTGGCTTAGCCTGCCGCTCAACCTTAATAGCTTGTCTATTAATCTCCTTTAACTGGAGAACCTTTTTGTGGCTTTCATCTGCCATAGTCTCAAGCTCGACCTCAAAAATGTTAAGTGGCTTGCCACTAAAGCGATGCCTCATTACTCGTATGAATCGCGTCACGTAGCCAAGTTCATTCAGCTTACCCTTCAGCCATTCACAAGGCGTAGAAGAATGGAGCTGCTTTATGACAATTTTATAGCCTTTATGGCTATGCGGCTGATACGTATGCATGTGAATTTTGTCCTCATTGAGGATCGTCAGAATTGCATTATACGTATTTATGTCTTCGCATTGTATGCGAAGCCCATCGTTATTGGCCGCCGACTTCGTGACAAAGTTTCCAACCGCTGAATTCATTTGGAGTTTGTCAAGTAGGCTTGTTATGTTGGGCACAGTTGGCAAGAAGATAGAGGGAATTTTCTTCTTACCAATGTTTGCATCCAACTGAGTAGCTGTGATAGGAACAGGGGTGTGATGTTGCAGTGGGTGCATTTGCTGTTTGCAAACATCAAATTTTCCCTGCCTTGCTTCCTGGTGTAGCTTTGTGGCAAATTTACTTTTAAATTGAGGAGTTGCTAGCGTCATACCTATGTCATTGTCATTATCGTCGTCTTTGTCATTATATATGGCAATGCGTCTTCTTTTAATTGGTGATTGCCATGAATACGAAGGTGGTGTTATTTTTGTTATTGCTTTTGCTGCTGCTGCTGCTGCTGCCTGAGGAGGAGGCGACAGATCATGGGGCAGTATTGACGGTGCCTTAGAGGGCCACCTTTGTACATTATCTAGTCTACTTGTTATTGTTGTCTTAGTTGCACCCTTATTGTATGCTACAGGTTCATTTTGAACTGCTTGTAGCCCTGCTTGTTGCATGATTGGCTTATGTTGTTGTTGTAGTAGATGTTGTTGTTGCTTTTGCAGTTGCTGTTTTTGTTTAGTGCCGGCTAGCTGGGCACTTGTCAACATGTGTGAGTGTGAGTGTGCATCTCCCATATCGTCATTTACTTTGTGTGCAATTCCGCCAAATTGTGCATTCAAATTTGGCGCCAAAATTGACACTGCATCAGCGCGTTTGCTAGCTGCGCTTGTATTAGTATTAGTGGGAGAGAGAGCTTTATTTGTGTGCGTATATGTGTTTTTGTGTGTATTTTGTGCTTTTATTACGTCAGCAATTGTCTTGAAGTATTTAGTATTTGCATGTGTGGACGTGTGTGCACACATATACGTGGCTGGCTGGGCAGTAGTTGTGTGTGAAGAGGGACTTTTTTGGTTATGTGTGAAAGAGAGATGCTTTCCAATTCCTTCCACATTCACCTTCGTATTATTTGGCGCGCTTTTTTGCGGCGTCACTTGATGATTTGTTAAAGTCTTTTCTGCTGTTCTTGGTGACTCCATTGCCGCTACCAGGGCCTCATCCTCCTCCGAAACGACAGTTATCTCATCGATCGGGGAGCCACCATGCAGATCAGTGGTCATGTCCAAGTCAGACTCAGATATATGGGACATGCAGTACTCACCGCTCAAGTCTTCAGAATAATCAAGAAGAGCAAGTTCGTCCGTAGTTGAGTATTGGCTTCTGATGAGTCTCTCGAAGTAGTCCAGGTTGCCTCCTCCAGAGATTAGTGACGGATTAGTAGATGTCTTTCTTTTCTTTAACTTTTTTTTATTAAATTTAAACTTATACATCTTTTTTTTTTTTTTTTTTTTTTTTTTTTTTTAAGTTTGCCAATTGCTTTTTTTTTTTTTTTTTTTTTTTTTTTTTTTTGCCAATTGCCTGCCAGCTTCACACTGGCAGTAACTTTATTCGATTTAAACCATTACTCTTTTTTTTTTAAGTTTGCCAATTGCCTGCCAGCTTCACACTGGCAGTAACTTTATTCGATTTAAACCATTACTCTACTTAGCAACATATGTTAAATTTAGGGTACAGCAACATTGCAATTTTGTATATATAAGCTATGTAAACATTAGTATAGCTCCTCTTATCGATACTTAAGTTTTAGCTTATATCATAACATTGTATCGTTATTGGCAACAAACAGTTTTTTCTTATTAGACTAAGGTTTTTACATGAATAACATATATTGGTAGCACCAACTTACATATGCTTTTACATTTACATTTTTTTAGAAACTATTTGGACAACATTAGACAAGTTGGATAAATTAAAATTGTCAGAATTGGATACATGCATATTTTCTCATACGGTAAGGTATTTACATTAATATTATAAACACTTATACATATTTATACATAAATTCATTTACATTTGCATTTTTCAGACAATGATCAACATAAAAAATAATTGATATAATTTAGATGGACATCGAGGACAGTCGTCACAGGATTTGGACAGCCATTCATCGAGTCTTAATGAAAGCTCGTCTACCCGAGCAGGATCGTCAGGTAAGTGGACTTGTGTTTATTTTGTTTGTGTCAAAAATTAATCTCTTTTTTGCTTTTCCATGTTACTTCGTCGTCCGGAGAGGGTCCACTCAGTACAGACGATGGCGCACAGTCCAGTCCAGTAGTCCGGCCGGCTATAGCGTTGTCAGTGTCAGCTCGTGCCATTGCACAGCGTTCACCAAATTGTTGTGCATATACAAGCACAATAGCCAGTCCAGTATGAGCACCAGTGTATTGGCATCATAGGCGCAGATGCATGATGCGTGAAAACACACCAATGGATTGGATCCACCCATAAAGTTCTGAAAAAGCGTCGCATATTCTTCTCCTTATTGGAATGTCGTCTAGAGGATGCAGCTGATAATAGCGCTGCCCTGAGCGCCAAGTTAATTGTCCAGATTGCATCCTCATTAGTTGTACAGCCAGTGCCTGTAATCGCACTGCGCCTGCGACCACTGACCAGCATATAAGCAATACATTTATTACTATGTATTTGCTAGTATGCTGCGTGCGTCGAAGTGTATCGTTTATGGGTGAGTGTGTGGTGGACCTGGCATCATCCAGTTCACGTTCCATATTAATGGTCTTCTTTCTCCAGATTTCTTGGGGTATCGCCGCATAGCTTATCAGCCTTGGAAGCATTGTCAGTACTTGTGGCGAAAGTATTAGGAGACATGCAGTGCATCTATTGTCAGGTGAGTATTTTCGTGTGCCTTCAATCATTAATCGTGTCATTGGCAGTGTCCAAGTCCTTGGAGAGTACTTTTTTAACAGTTTTCAGTTGTTGCAGTTAAGAATTATTAGCTGGAATGTTGCCAGATTGAATTTCAATAAAACGCGTCAAAACATGGATTAACTGGTCTATTTTTTGTTCAACCCGACTAAACATCGCTATATTCGCAGGAGCAATTTGCCTTTGTTGTTGCTGCTGTTGATCTTCCCGTAGCTGTTCTTGGAAGATAGTCAAGTGTCTCTCTGATGGATTGCGTACCCGGCCACTGTTGCCAGCATTGCCCACTGTCACAATAGGAGAGGAAGTGGACTTGTTGTTTGTTGCTATTGTACGCTTAGAGGCCTTTTTATGGCGTTTTGGTGATGTTGGAAGAGGTGCTGGTGCCCATTTTTTTGGCGTATTGGCTACTCCTGGCTGTTTCTCCATGCGTGGATGCTGTTGTCTCCATTGAGCTTTGCTCATGCAATCAGCAGTTACATTCCCGCGCAGAACACTGCTATAAGACAGTTTGGAAGTATGAACCGGTTGATTTGCAAGGATCCTAGGAGTCTCCTTTGACACGCATTGCTCTTGATGCTGCTTTGACTTCTGATCATGATGCTTTTGTCGCTGCTTTCTCATGTCAGTAATGGCACGTGCGGCATTTAGATTGCTTCTGGCCGCTTTATAGGCAGGACAACCCTTGTAGCAACTAATGTGAGCCCCTTTGCAATTGATGCATTTTGGAGCAACATGCTTTGGCTTACTGCATTCAGTAGTTGCATGCTCGCCTGCACATTTCATGCATCGGAAAGGACGTCTACAATAATTTTTTGTATGTCCAAATCCTTGGCATCTATGGCACTGAGCTGGATCCGTTGGCTTAGCCTGCCGCTCAACCTTAATAGTTTGTCTATTAATCTCCTTCAACTGGAGAACCTTTATGTGGCTTTCATCTGCCATAGTCTCAAGCTCGACCTCAAAAATGTTAAGTGGCTTGCCACTAAAGCGATGCCTCATTACTCGTATGAATCGCGTCACGTAGCCAAGTTCATTCAGCTTACCCTTCAGCCATTCACAAGGCGTAGAAGAATGGAGCTGCTTTATGACAATTTTATAGCCTTTATGGCTATGCGGCTGATACGTATGCATGTGAATTTTGTCCTCATTGAGGATCGTCAGAATTGCATTATACGTATTTATGTCTTCGCATTGTATGCGAAGCCCATCGTTATTGGCCGCCGACTTCGTGACAAAGTTTCCAACCGCTGAATTCATTTGGAGTTTGTCAAGTAGGCTTGTTATGTTGGGCACAGTTGGCAAGAAGATAGAGGGAATTTTCTTCTTACCAATGTTTGCATCCAACTGAGTAGCTGTGATAGGAACAGGGGTGTGATGTTGCAGTGGGTGCATTTGCTGTTTGCAAACATCAAATTTTCCCTGCCTTGCTTCCTGGTGTAGCTTTGTGGCAAATTTACTTTTAAATTGAGGAGTTGCTAGCGTCATACCTATGTCATTGTCATTATCATCGTCTTTGTCATTATATATGGCAATGCGTCTTCTTTTAATTGGTGATTGCCATGAATACGAAGGTGGTGTTATTTTTGTTATTGCTTTTGCTGCTGCTGCTGCTGCTGCCTGAGGAGGAGGCGACAGATCATGGGGCAGTATTGACGGTGCCTTAGAGGGCCACCTTTGTACATTATCTAGTCTACTTGTTATTGTTGTCTTAGTTGCACCCTTATTGTATGCTACAGGTTCATTTTGAACTGCTTGTAGCCCTGCTTGTTGCATGATTGGCTTATGTTGTTGTTGTAGTAGATGTTGTTGTTGTTGCTTTTGAAGTTGCTGTTTTTGTTTAGTGCCGGCTAGCTGGGCACTTGTCAACATGTGTGAGTGTGAGTGTGAGTGTGCATCTCCCATATCGACATTTACTTTGTGTGCAATTCCGCCAAATTGTGCATTCAAATTTGGCGCCAAAATTGACACTGCATCAGCGCGTTTGCTAGCTGCGCTTGTATTAGTATTAGTGGGAGAGAGAGCTTTATTTGTGTGCGTATATGTGTTTTTGTGTGTATTTTGTGCTTTTATTACGTCAGCAATTGTCTTGAAGTATTTAGTATTTGCATGTGTGGACGTGTGTGCACACATATACGTGGCTGGCTGGGCAGTAGTTGTGTGTGAAGAGGGACTTTTTTGGTTGTGTGTGAAAGAGAGATGCTTTCCAATTCCTTCCACATTCACCTTCGTATTATTTGGCGCGCTTTTTTGTGGCGTCACTTGATGATTTGTTAAAGTCTTTTCTGCTGTTCTTGGTGACTCCGCTACCAGGGCCTCATCCTCCTCCGAAACGACAGTTATCTCATCGATCGGGGAGCCACCATGCAGATCAGTGGTCATGTCCAAGTCAGACTCAGATATATGGGACATGCAGTACTCACCGCTCAAGTCTTCAGCATCATAAAGAAGAGCAAGTTCGTCCGTAGTTGAGTATTGGCTTCTGATGAGTCTCTCGAAGTAGTCCAGGTTGCCTCCTCCAGAGATTAGTGACGGATTAGTAGATGTCTTTCTTTTCTTTAACTTTTTTTTATTAAATTTAAACTTATACATCTTTATTTATTTATTTTTATTTTTTTTTTATTTATTTGAGGTAAGTTTTTAACATAAGTGACATTTTTAAGTTTTTTTTTTTTTTTTTTTTAAGTTTGCCAATTTTTTTTTTTTTTTAAGTTTGCCAATTGCCTGCCAGCTTCACACTGGCAGTAACTTTATTCGATTTAAACCATTACTCTACTTAGCAACATATGTTAAATTTAGGGTACAGCAACATTGCAATTTTGTATATATGAGCTATGTAAACATTAGTATAGCTCCTCTTATCGATACTTAAGTTTTAGCTTATATCATAACATTGTATCGTTATTGGCAACAAACAGTTTTTTCTTATTAGACTAAGTTTTTTACATGAATAACATATATTGGTAGCACCAACTTACATATGCTTTTACATTTACATTTTTTTAGAAACTATTTGGACATTATTAGACAAGTTGGATAAATTAAAATTGTCAGGTTTTGTGTTTGCCAATTGCCTGCCAGCTTCACACTGGCAGTAACTTTATTCGATTTAAGCCATTACTATACTTAGCAACATATGTTAAATTTAGAGTACAGCAACATTTGCAATTTTGTATATATGAGCTATGTAAACATTATTTTTAAGTTTTTAAGTTTGCCAATTGCCTGCCAGCTTCACACTGGCAGTAACTTTATTCGATTTAAACCATTACTCTACTTAGCAACATATGTTAAATTTAGGGTACAGCAACATTGCAATTTTGTATATATAAGCTATGTAAACATTAGTATAGCTCCTCTTATCGATACTTAAGTTTTAGCTTATATCATAACATTGTATCGTTATTGGCAACAAACAGTTTTTTCTTATTAGACTAAGGTTTTTACATGAATAACATATATTGGTAGCACCAACTTACATATGCTTTTACATTTACATTTTTTTAGAAACTATTTGGACAACATTAGACAAGTTGGATAAATTAAAATTGTCAGAATTGGATACATGCATATTTTCTCATACGGTAAGGTATTTACATTAATATTATAAACACTTATACATATTTATACATAAATTCATTTACATTTGCATTTTTCAGACAATGATCAACATAAAAAATAATTGATATAATTTAGATGGACATCGAGGACAGTCGTCACAGGATTTGGACAGCCATTCATCGAGTCTTAATGAAAGCTCGTCTACCCGAGCAGGATCGTCAGGTAAGTGGACTTGTGTTTATTTTGTTTGTGTCAAAAATTAATCTCTTTTTTGCTTTTCCATGTTACTTCGTCGTCCGGAGAGGGTCCACTCAGTACAGACGATGGCGCACAGTCCAGTCCAGTAGTCCGGCCGGCTATAGCGTTGTCAGTGTCAGCTCGTGCCATTGCACAGCGTTCACCAAATTGTTGTGCATATACAAGCACAATAGCCAGTCCAGTATGAGCACCAGTGTATTGGCATCATAGGCGCAGATGCATGATGCGTGAAAACACACCAATGGATTGGATCCACCCATAAAGTTCTGAAAAAGCGTCGCATATTCTTCTCCTTATTGGAATGTCGTCTAGAGGATGCAGCTGATAATAGCGCTGCCCTGAGCGCCAAGTTAATTGTCCAGATTGCATCCTCATTAGTTGTACAGCCAGTGCCTGTAATCGCACTGCGCCTGCGACCACTGACCAGCATATAAGCAATACATTTATTACTATGTATTTGCTAGTATGCTGCGTGCGTCGAAGTGTATCGTTTATGGGTGAGTGTGTGGTGGACCTGGCATCATCCAGTTCACGTTCCATATTAATGGTCTTCTTTCTCCAGATTTCTTGGGGTATCGCCGCATAGCTTATCAGCCTTGGAAGCATTGTCAGTACTTGTGGCGAAAGTATTAGGAGACATGCAGTGCATCTATTGTCAGGTGAGTATTTTCGTGTGCCTTCAATCATTAATCGTGTCATTGGCAGTGTCCAAGTCCTTGGAGAGTACTTTTTTAACAGTTTTCAGTTGTTGCAGTTAAGAATTATTAGCTGGAATGTTGCCAGATTGAATTTCAATAAAACGCGTCAAAACATGGATTAACTGGTCTATTTTTTGTTCAACCCGACTAAACATCGCTATATTCGCAGGAGCAATTTGCCTTTGTTGTTGCTGCTGTTGATCTTCCCGTAGCTGTTCTTGGAAGATAGTCAAGTGTCTCTCTGATGGATTGCGTACCCGGCCACTGTTGCCAGCATTGCCCACTGTCACAATAGGAGAGGAAGTGGACTTGTTGTTTGTTGCTATTGTACGCTTAGAGGCCTTTTTATGGCGTTTTGGTGATGTTGGAAGAGGTGCTGGTGCCCATTTTTTTGGCGTATTGGCTACTCCTGGCTGTTTCTCCATGCGTGGATGCTGTTGTCTCCATTGAGCTTTGCTCATGCAATCAGCAGTTACATTCCCGCGCAGAACACTGCTATAAGACAGTTTGGAAGTATGAACCGGTTGATTTGCAAGGATCCTAGGAGTCTCCTTTGACACGCATTGCTCTTGATGCTGCTTTGACTTCTGATCATGATGCTTTTGTCGCTGCTTTCTCATGTCAGTAATGGCACGTGCGGCATTTAGATTGCTTCTGGCCGCTTTATAGGCAGGACAACCCTTGTAGCAACTAATGTGAGCCCCTTTGCAATTGATGCATTTTGGAGCAACATGCTTTGGCTTACTGCATTCAGTAGTTGCATGCTCGCCTGCACATTTCATGCATCGGAAAGGACGTCTACAATAATTTTTTGTATGTCCAAATCCTTGGCATCTATGGCACTGAGCTGGATCCGTTGGCTTAGCCTGCCGCTCAACCTTAATAGTTTGTCTATTAATCTCCTTCAACTGGAGAACCTTTATGTGGCTTTCATCTGCCATAGTCTCAAGCTCGACCTCAAAAATGTTAAGTGGCTTGCCACTAAAGCGATGCCTCATTACTCGTATGAATCGCGTCACGTAGCCAAGTTCATTCAGCTTACCCTTCAGCCATTCACAAGGCGTAGAAGAATGGAGCTGCTTTATGACAATTTTATAGCCTTTATGGCTATGCGGCTGATACGTATGCATGTGAATTTTGTCCTCATTGAGGATCGTCAGAATTGCATTATACGTATTTATGTCTTCGCATTGTATGCGAAGCCCATCGTTATTGGCCGCCGACTTCGTGACAAAGTTTCCAACCGCTGAATTCATTTGGAGTTTGTCAAGTAGGCTTGTTATGTTGGGCACAGTTGGCAAGAAGATAGAGGGAATTTTCTTCTTACCAATGTTTGCATCCAACTGAGTAGCTGTGATAGGAACAGGGGTGTGATGTTGCAGTGGGTGCATTTGCTGTTTGCAAACATCAAATTTTCCCTGCCTTGCTTCCTGGTGTAGCTTTGTGGCAAATTTACTTTTAAATTGAGGAGTTGCTAGCGTCATACCTATGTCATTGTCATTATCATCGTCTTTGTCATTATATATGGCAATGCGTCTTCTTTTAATTGGTGATTGCCATGAATACGAAGGTGGTGTTATTTTTGTTATTGCTTTTGCTGCTGCTGCTGCTGCTGCCTGAGGAGGAGGCGACAGATCATGGGGCAGTATTGACGGTGCCTTAGAGGGCCACCTTTGTACATTATCTAGTCTACTTGTTATTGTTGTCTTAGTTGCACCCTTATTGTATGCTACAGGTTCATTTTGAACTGCTTGTAGCCCTGCTTGTTGCATGATTGGCTTATGTTGTTGTTGTAGTAGATGTTGTTGTTGTTGCTTTTGAAGTTGCTGTTTTTGTTTAGTGCCGGCTAGCTGGGCACTTGTCAACATGTGTGAGTGTGAGTGTGAGTGTGCATCTCCCATATCGACATTTACTTTGTGTGCAATTCCGCCAAATTGTGCATTCAAATTTGGCGCCAAAATTGACACTGCATCAGCGCGTTTGCTAGCTGCGCTTGTATTAGTATTAGTGGGAGAGAGAGCTTTATTTGTGTGCGTATATGTGTTTTTGTGTGTATTTTGTGCTTTTATTACGTCAGCAATTGTCTTGAAGTATTTAGTATTTGCATGTGTGGACGTGTGTGCACACATATACGTGGCTGGCTGGGCAGTAGTTGTGTGTGAAGAGGGACTTTTTTGGTTGTGTGTGAAAGAGAGATGCTTTCCAATTCCTTCCACATTCACCTTCGTATTATTTGGCGCGCTTTTTTGTGGCGTCACTTGATGATTTGTTAAAGTCTTTTCTGCTGTTCTTGGTGACTCCGCTACCAGGGCCTCATCCTCCTCCGAAACGACAGTTATCTCATCGATCGGGGAGCCACCATGCAGATCAGTGGTCATGTCCAAGTCAGACTCAGATATATGGGACATGCAGTACTCACCGCTCAAGTCTTCAGCATCATAAAGAAGAGCAAGTTCGTCCGTAGTTGAGTATTGGCTTCTGATGAGTCTCTCGAAGTAGTCCAGGTTGCCTCCTCCAGAGATTAGTGACGGATTAGTAGATGTCTTTCTTTTCTTTAACTTTTTTTTATTAAATTTAAACTTATACATCTTTATTTATTTATTTTTATTTTTTCATTTATTTTTTTATTTTTTTTTTTTTTAAGTTTGCTTTTTTTTTTTTTTTTTTTTTTTTTTAGTTTGCTTTTAAGTTTGCCAATTGCCTGCCAGCTTCACACTGGCAGTAACTTTATTCGATTTAAACCATTACTATACTTAGCAACATATGTTAAATTTAGAGTACAGCAACATTGCAATTTTGTATATATGAGCTATGTAAACATTAGTATAGCTCTTCTTATCGATACTTAAGTTTTAGCTTATATCATAACATTGTATCGTTATTGGCAACAAACAGTTTTTTCTTATTAGACTAAGGTTTTTACATGAATAACATATATTGGTCACACTAAGTTACATGTGCCTTTACATATTTTTTAAACAGGGACACAATTTGACTCAATTGTTAAACAAATTAAGCGTATCAATTTAACAAGATTTGATGGACAACATTAAGCAACTTAAATTAGCTTGATTTTTTTTTTTTAAGTTTGCCAATTGCCTGCCATCTTCACACTGGCAGTAACTTTATTCGATTTAAACCATTACTATACTTAGCAACATATGTTAAATTTAGAGTACAGCAACATTGCAATTTTGTATATATGAGCTATGTAAACATTAGTATAGCTCCTCTTATCGATACTTAAGTTTTAGCTTATATCATAACATTGTATCGTTATTGGCAACAAACAGTTTTTTCTTATTAGACTAAGGTTTTTACATGAATAACATATATTGGTAGCACCAACTTACATATGCTTTTACATTTACATTTTTTTAGAAACTATTTGGACAACATTAAACAAGTTGGATAAATTAAAATTGACAAAATTGGATACATGCATATTTTCTCATACGGTAAGGTATTTACATTAATATTATAAACACTTATACATATTTATACATACATTCATTTACATTTGCATTTTTCAGACAATGATCAACATAAAAAATAATTGATATAATTTAAATGGACATCGAGGACAATCATCACAGGATTTGGACAGCCATTCATCGAGTCTTAATGACAGCTCGTCTACCCGAGCAGGATCGTCAGGTAAGTGGACTTGTGTTTATTTTGTTTGTGTCAAAAATTAATCTCTTTTTTGCTTTTCCATGTTACTTCGTCGTCCGGAGAGGGTCCACTCAGTACAGACGATGGCGCACAGTCCAGTCCAGTAGTCCGGCCGGCTATAGCGTTGTCAGTGTCAGCTCGTGCCATTGCACAGCGTTCACCAAATTGTTGTGCATATACAAGCACAATAGCCAGTCCAGTATGAGCACCAGTGTATTGGCATCATAGGCGCAGATGCATGATGCGTGAAAACACACCAATGGATTGGATCCACCCATAAAGTTCTGAAAAAGCGTCGCATATTCTTCTCCTTATTGGAATGTCGTCTAGAGGATGCAGCTGATAATAGCGCTGCCCTGAGCGCCAAGTTAATTGTCCAGATTGCATCCTCATTAGTTGTACAGCCAGTGCCTGTAATCGCACTGCGCCTGCGACCACTGACCAGCATATAAGCAATACATTTATTATTATGTATTTGCTAGTATGCTGCGTGCGTCGAAGTGTATCGTTTATGGGTGAGTGTGTGGTGGACCTGGCATCATCCAGTTCACGTTCCATATTAATGGTCTTCTTTCTCCAGATTTCTTGGGGTATCGCCGCATAGCTTATCAGCCTTGGAAGCATTGTCAGTACTTGTGGCGAAAGTATTAGGAGACATGCAGTGCATCTATTGTCTGGTGAGTATTTTCGTGTGCCTTCAATCATTAATCGTGTCATTGGCAGTGTCCAAGTCCTTGGAGAGTACTTTTTTAACAGTTTTCAGTTGTTGCAGTTCAGAATTATTAGCTGGAATGTTGCCAGATTGAATTTCAATAAAACGCGTCAAAACATGGATTAACTGGTCTATTTTTTGTTCAACCCGACTAAACATCGCTATATTCGCAGGAGCAATTTGCCTTTGTTGTTGCTGCTGTTGATCTTCCCGTAGCTGTTCTTGGAAGATAGTCAAGTGTCTCTCTGATGGATTGCGTACCCGGCCACTGTTGCCAGCATTGCCCACTGTCACAATAGGAGAGGAAGTGGACTTGTTGTTTGTTGCTATTGTACGCTTAGAGGCCTTTTTATGGCGTTTTGGTGATGTTGGAAGAGGTGCTGGTGCCCATTTTTTTGGCGTATTGGCTACTCCTGGCTGTTTCTCCATGCGTGGATGCTGTTGTCTCCATTGAGCTTTGCTCATGCAATCAGCAGTTACATTCCCGCGCAGAACACTGCTATAAGACAGTTTGGAAGTATGAACCGGTTGATTTGCAAGGATCCTAGGAGTCTCCTTTGACACGCATTGCTCTTGATGCTGCTTTGACTTCTGATCATGATGCTTTTGTCGCTGCTTTCTCATGTCAGTAATGGCACGTGCGGCATTTAGATTGCTTCTGGCCGCTTTATAGGCAGGACAACCCTTGTAGCAACTGATGTGAGCCCCTTTGCAATTGATGCATTTTGGAGCAACATGCTTTGGCTTACTGCATTCAGTAGTTGCATGCTCGCCTGCACATTTCATGCATCGGAAAGGACGTCTACAATAATTTTTTGTATGTCCAAATCCTTGGCATCTATGGCACTGAGCTGGATCCGTTGGCTTAGCCTGCCGCTCTACCTTAATAGCTTGTCTATTAATCTCCTTTAACTGGAGAACCTTTATGTGGCTTTCATCTGCCATAGTCTCAAGCTCGACCTCAAAAATGTTAAGTGGCTTGCCACTAAAGCGATGCCTCATTACTCGTATGAATCGCGTCACGTAGCCAAGTTCATTCAGCTTACCCTTCAGCCATTCACAAGGCGTAGAAGAATGGAGCTGCTTTATGACAATTTTATAGCCTTTATGGCTATGCGGCTGATACGTATGCATGTGAATTTTGTCCTCATTGAGGATCGTCAGAATTGCATTATACGTATTTATGTCTTCGCATTGTATGCGAAGCCCATCGTTATTGGCCGCCGACTTCGTGACAAAGTTTCCAACCGCTGAATTCATTTGGAGTTTGTCAAGTAGGCTTGTTATGTTGGGCACAGTTGGCAAGAAGATAGAGGGAATTTTCTTCTTATCAATGTTTGCATCCAACTGAGTAGCTGTGATAGGAACATGGGTGTGATGTTGCAGTGGGTGCATTTGCTGTTTGCAAACATCAAATTTTCCCTGCCTTGCTTCCTGGTGTAGCTTTGTGGCAAATTTACTTTTAAATTGAGGAGTTGCTAGCGGCATACCTATGTCATTGTCATTATCGTCGTCTTTGTCATTATATATGGCAATGCGTCTTCTTTTAATTGGTGATTGCCATGAATACGAAGGTGGTGTTATTTTTGTTATTGCTTTTGCTGCTGCTGCTGCCTGAGGAGGAGGCGACAGATCATGGGGCAGTATTGACGGTGCCTTAGAGGGCCACCTTTGTACATTATCTAGTCTACTTGTTATTGTTGTCTTAGTTGCACCCTTATTGTATGCTACAGGTTCATTTTGAACTGCTTGTAGCCCTGCTTGCTGCATGATTGGCTTATGTTGTTGTAGTAGATGTTGTTGTTGCTTTTGCAGTTGCTGTTTATGTTTAGTGCCGGCTAGCTGGGCACTTGTCAACATGTGTGAGTGTGAGTGTGCATCTCCCATATCGACATTTACTTTGTGTGCAATTCCGCCAAATTGTGCATTCAAATTTGGCGCCAAAATTGACACTGCATCAGCGCGTTTGCTAGCTGCGCTTGTATTAGTATTAGTGGGAGAGAGAGCTTTATTTGTGTGCGTATATGTGTTTTTGTGTGTATTTTGTGCTTTTATTACGTCAGCAATTGTCTTGAAGTATTTAGTATTTGCATGTGTGGACGTGTGTGCACACATATACGTGGCTGGCTGGGCAGTAGTTGTGTGTGAAGAGGGACTTTTTTGGTTGTGTGTGAAAGAGAGATGCTTTCCAATTCCTTCCACATTCACTTTCGTCTTATTTGGCGCGCTTTTTTGCGGCGTCACTTGATGGTTAGTTAGAGTCTTCTCTGCTATTTTTGGTGACTCTATTGCCGCTACTAGGGCCTCATCCTCCTCCGAAACGACAGTTATCTCATCGATCGGGGAGCCACCATGCAGATCAGTGGTCATGTCCAAGTCAGACTCAGACATGTGGGACATGCAGTACTCACCGCTCAAGTCTTCAGAATAATCGAGAAGAGCAAGTTCGTCCGTAGTTGAGTATTGGCTTCTGATGAGTCTCTCGAAGTAGTCCAGGTTGCCTCCTCCAGAGATTAGTGACGGATTAGTAGATGTCTTTCTTTTCTTTAACTTTTTTTTATTAAATTTAAACTTATACATCTTTATTTATTTATTTTTATTTTTTTTTTTTTTTTTTTTTTTTTTAAGTTTGCCAATTGCCTGCCAGCTTCACTTTTTTTTTTTTTTTTTTAAGTTTGCCAATTGCCTGCCAGCTTCACACTGGCAGTAACTTTATTCGATTTAAACCATTACTATACTTAGCAACATATGTTAAATTTAGAGTACAGCAACATTGCAATTTTGTATATATGAGCTATGTAAACATTAGTATAGCTCTTCTTATCGATACTTAAGTTTTAGCTTATATCATAACATTGTATCGTTATTGGCAACAAACAGTTTTTTCTTATTAGACTAAGGTTTTTACATGAATAACATATATTGGTCACACTAAGTTACATGTGCTTTTACATTTACATTTTTTTAGAAACTATTTGGACAACATTAGACAAGTTGGACAAATCAAAAATGACAGAATTGGATACATGCATATTTTCTCATACAGTAAGGTATTTACATTAATATTATAAACACTTATACATATTTATACATAAATTCATTTACATTTGCATTTTTCAGACAATGATCAACATAAAAAATAATTGATATAATTTAAATGGACATCGAGGACAATCATCACAGGATTTGGACAGCCATTCATCGAGTCTTAATGACAGCTCGTCTACCCGAGCAGGATCGTCAGGTAAGTGGACTTGTGTTTATTTTGTTTGTGTCAAAAATTAATCTCTTTTTTGCTTCCCATGTTACTTCGTCGTCCGGAGAGGGTCCACTCAGTACAGACGATGGCGCACAGTCCAGTCCAGTAGTCCGGCCGGCTATAGCGTTGTCAGTGTCAGCTCGTGCCATTGCACAGCGTTCACCAAATTGTTGTGCATATACAAGCACAATAGCCAGTCCAGTATGAGCACCAGTGTATTGGCATCATAGGCGCAGTTGCATGATGCGTGAAAACACACCAATGGATTGGATCCACCCATAAAGTTCTGAAAAAGCGTCGCATATTCTTCTCCTTATTGGAATGTCGTCTAGAGGATGCAGCTGATAATAGCGCTGCCCTGAGCGCCAAGTTAATTGTCCAGATTGCATCCTCATTAGTTGTACAGCCAGTGCCTGTAATCGCACTGCGCCTGCGACCACTGACCAGCATATAAGCAATACATTTATTACTATGTATTTGCTAGTATGCTGCGTGCGTCGAAGTGTATCGTTTATGGGTGAGTGTGTGGTGGACCTGGCATCATCCAGTTCACGTTCCATATTAATGGTCTTCTTTCTCCAGATTTCTTGGGGTATCGCCGCATAGCTTATCAGCCTTGGAAGCATTGTCAGTACTTGTGGCGAAAGTATTAGGAGACATGCAGTGCATCTATTGTCAGGTGAGTATTTTCGTGTGCCTTCAATCATTAATCGTGTCATTGGCAGTGTCCAAGTCCTTGGAGAGTACTTTTTTAGCAGTTTTGAGTGGTTGCAGTTCAGAATTATTAGCTGGAATGTTGCCAGATTGAATTTCAATAAAACGCGTCAAAACATGGATTAACTGGTCTATTTTTTGTTCAACCCGACTAAACATCGCTATATTCGCAGGAGCAATTTGCCTTTGTTGTTGCTGCTGTTGATCTTCCCGTAGCTGTTCTTGGAAGATAGTCAAGTGTCTCTCTGATGGATTGCGTACCCGGCCACTGTTGCCAGCATTGCCCACTGTCACAATAGGAGAGGAAGTGGACTTGTTGTTTGTTGCTATTGTACGCTTAGAGGCCTTTTTATGGCGTTTTGGTGATGTTGGAAGAGGTGCTGGTGCCCATTTTTTTGGCGTATTGGCTGGCTGTTTCTCCATGCGTGGATGCTGTTGTCTCCATTGAGCTTTGCTCATGCAATCAGCAGTTACATTCCCGCGCAGAACACTGCTATAAGACAGTTTGGAAGTATGAACCGGTTGATTTGCAAGGATCCTAGGAGTCTCCTTTAACACGCATTGCTCTTGATGCTGCTTTGACTTCTGATCATGATGCTTTTGTCGCTGCTTTCTCATGTCAGTAATGGCACGTGCGGCATTTAGATTGCTTCTGGCCGCTTTATAGGCAGGACAACCCTTGTAGCAACTGATGTGAGCCCCTTTGCAATTGATGCATTTTGGAGCAACATGCTTTGGCTTACTGCATTCAGTAGTTGCATGCTCTTTTATTTAAGTTTGCCAATTGCCTGCCAGCTTCACACTGGCAGTATCTTTATTCGATTTAACTCATTACTTAATCCTAGCAACATCTATTAAATTTAGTTTCAGCAACATTTGCAATTTTGTTTTGAGCTTTGTAAACATGTAGCTCTACTTTTCGATACTTATTTTAACTTATACAGTATCGTATTTGGCAACAAATAGTATTTTCTTATATGGCTAAGGTATTTACATAAATTACATATAATGGTCACACTGATTTACATGTGCATTTAACATTTGCATTTTTTAAAACAGGGGCACAATTGGAATTAATTATTAAACAAATTTAGCAAAGCAATAAAACATCTTAATTTAAATAGCTTGAGCTGACTGCACACAGGGCTTTCTTATGAGGTAAGTTTTTAACATAAGTGACATTATTTGCATACATTTACATACATATATACTAATACATATACATATTGCTAATTTACATCTGCATTTTTTCAGGTACAAAATAATTATGATTGGACATCAAGGACCGGCATCACAGGATTTGGAAACACATACATCGAGTCATAATAATAACTCGTCATCAAGTGCAGTATCGTCAGGTAAGTGGACTTGTATATTTTTTTTGTATATAATTTTGTGCTAATTAGTAACTTGTGTTTACATCTGTTTTTTCATGGTTCTATTGGTCAATGATCATCATACGTCATCTGGAGGGCGGCCACGCGTTGTAGACGACCAAAATATGCCACCTGAGTAGCGTATTCGAGGCAGTGCTGTGCAGAACCAACCAGTCCGGCTGGCGATGGCGAGGTCTGCTTCAGCTCGTGCAACCAGGCCAGGCTGAGTACCATTATTATGGCAGCGTGAACGCAGCTGCATGCTGCGTGTATACATACCATTGTATTGTGTCAGCCCATACGGATTTACAGGAGCGTCGCATCTTCTTCTCCTTATTGGATTGTCGTCTTGAGGACGCAGCCCACAATAGCGTCGCCCTGGACGCCAAGTCAAGTGGTCAGGCTGCGGCCTTGTTGTGTGTCTTCGCCAGCGGAGTCTGTTTTCGGAGCGTGCCAAGTTCGTCATAGGCTGAATTTGTCTTATATTTGTGACCACTGACCAGCAAAACAGTAGTACATTTACAAACATGT
Organism: Drosophila mettleri; assembly: GCA_035047625.1. Lineage (NCBI taxonomy): Eukaryota > Metazoa > Arthropoda > Insecta > Diptera > Drosophilidae > Drosophila > Drosophila mettleri. The sequence continues at coordinate 8,660 of JAWNPI010000103.1, read as the reverse complement.
ATCTACAATTATGCTGCGTGCGTCGTAGTGGATCGCTGTTGCGTAAATGTAAGTGCGTGTGTGCAGTTACTGGTCGCCGTTGTTCAGCGGCCATATCATCATCTAGTAAGCGTTCCAGACTAATTCTTGTATTTTTTAGCTCTTCGTCCAGTATCGCCTCGTCACTCATCTGCTGTGGTCGCATAGTCGGCTTGAGCGACTGCCGCATAGATGTCTCTGCTGTTGCTGCCACTGTTACGGTCATGGATGTAGCTGCCATTGGCTCGTTTGCCGGTATCGGTGCATGTGCTGGTACTTCTGGAGCCTGAGCAGCCTGCGGATCTTGCGCTGTTGTCTCCACCTCTACTCGTCTTTCTTCCTCATAGTCAGGGACTATGATTCGTTGAATGGCAAGCGGCTGGCCTTGGATACGCGCCACAGCCGCCTCTCTGGTAATTAGTCCTCTTCTGTAACGACGCTTTAAGTCATTAATAACCATCTCACAGAGCCTGGCTGGTGGTGGCTGCATTTGACGCATTCTCTCTAGAGCTGCCTGGTTCTCTGCGCTCCTTGCAGCTTCGAGACGCTCAACCTCTTCTTGGTGCAATCGAAGGAGTGTCGGAAGAGATTCCATATTCTGTGGCTGTTGCATAGGCTGAGTGCACGTTCCTTGTTGGGGTTGCAGCGGTCGTATATGTAGCTGCAGCTGCTCCATATATCGTGGACGATTTAAGCGTTGTGGCACATATGGATCAAGTAGGAGGTTACGAACCTCCAGGTTGTTATGATTGGCCAGAGAGTTGGCGAAGCGGCTGCTGGCCCGATGATAAGTCTCGTCAGCGTTATGGAATCCGTACATGGTACGTATTGTTATATTCTTCGTGTACCATGTTGCGTGAACTGACTTTCTAATGATTTTATTCTGCAGGGTCTGGATACGCAGTATTTGTGTATTAGACACAAGGGAGCCCCAGACTGGCAGTGCATATTGCCAAATTGGCATTACGAGCTGCTTAACGACCAGAGCTTTGCATACTTTTGCCAATCGGCTACTCTGGCCCAGCAGCCATTCTAGTTTATTGGCTCTCGCCCTTAATCTCACACAGAGTCGAGTGACATGTTGACGGAGCGTCAATTTATGGTCCAGTATAACTCCCAGGTATGTGTGTGTGGTTTTGCGCAGGACTAATTGACCATTGAGTTGTATTTGAGGCATTGTTTCATTTTGTCTCCGATCATGGTTATTTAGTGTATATATTACATGACCCGTTTTTGCCGCGTTGATACCAATAGCCCATTTATTAGCCCATTTTGCAAAATGCTGAAGGTAGCACTGATTTTCTCTCACCGCAGTCGTAGGAAGATTTGATGCACACATCACCACTGTGTCATCAGCATAGGTTGACAGCAGCATACGGTTTTCATGTGGCATCAAAAATTGACGATTTTGAGTGAGAGACGGCAGAGGCATGTCCGATGAGAATATTGTGTACAGTATAGGGCCCAAAACGCTTCCTTGCGGTACGCCAGCTGTAGCTCTACCTGTACGCGATCTCTTCCCATTGCATATTACAGCGAAAGTTCGTCCTCTCACGTAGCTCTCAAGAATCTGATACATATTATTTGGAAGTATCTTAATTAGTTTGCACAACAGTCCATCATGCCATACTCTGTCAAATGCTTCAGAGATATCTATGAAGACACTTGAACAGAATTGCTTTTGTTCATAAGCGCGCAAGATAAATTGTGTGACTCGTGCCAGCTGCTGTTCCGTTCCATGTTCACGCCTGAATCCGAACTGGTGAGTCGGCACCGCTTTAGCAAACTCCTCAATTTCAAACAGCCTTGTCAATAGTAGTTTCTCGAAAAGTTTCGACAGTCCAGAAGTGAGGCTGATCGGGCGGTACGATGCCATCTCTGCCGAGTTCTTTCCATTCTTTAGGACCATTGTTATGCCCGCATGCTTCCATTTTCCAGGGAAGTGTCCAAAACGCAGCATCGAGTTATAAATAAGCAGCAGATACAGCTGCGCTTTCTGTGGTAAGACTTGGATGAGTCCATTGTCAATTTTATCCTCTCCCGGCGCTTTTAATTTATCCAGTAAGGCAATTTGGGACTTTAGTTCGCTAAGCGTTATTGGCCTAATTGTGGGGTTATGATGCTGCTGCTGCTTCTTTAATTGCTTCAGTTTGCTCCACTCGTCATTAATTTCTGCTCTTTGCTCAGATGTATTGGTCAGGATTGGAGAGAATCTGCTTTCCAAGTGAGAAGCGAATGCTTCTGCCTTCTCATCAATCGTCTTTGTCCATACAACTTGACCACTTTGCGTATTTACAGGCGTTATTTTTATTGGGTAGTTAGGCTGCGGCTGTCTTTTTATTTTCTTTGTGAGCCTCCATAGCTTTTGCATGCTACATTGGTCAGTAGTCCTAATTCCTTCAAACAGGCTATTAATTCTGTTATTTTCCAGGACAGCAATGGCCTTCTTCAATTGGTTCTGAGCTGCCCTATATTGTCTTCTCGCCTCTGGAGTACGTGTGGCAATCAGCGTCCGTTTGCTCAGTTGCTTATGTGCTAGCAGCGACTGAGTGTGCTCGTCTAACTCAAAATTTTGATGTCGTCGTTTACATCGTCGTCTCTGGCTATGGTGCGCTGTTGCTGCCGTAGCTGCCATCTGGATATTGCGCATAAAAATTTCTATGGCATCGTCGACATCTGCGCGCGAATTTAGCTCTGTGTTGAGAAGGATTTGCTGCTCGAGCGTTGCCTGAAAGCGTTCAATATTCGCTCCCTTAGGAAGCAACCGTCCATTGCCATTTGGGCGCTCGAAGCAGCGGCGGCGACCTACAAACAGTTCAATCATCATAGGCAAATGGTCTGAGTCCAGGTCCGTGGTGGATTGGATGTTAAGGCAGCCGTCGTCAATTCTGCCGTATACAGCAAAGTCGATAGCCGATGGCCTTTTCCTCCGGTCATATGGAAAGTGTGTAGCACCACCTGTAGCCAGTATTTTATACCTTTTTTGCGCATGAACTGCCTGGAGCAGCGCTTTGCCTCGTTGGCATGCCCGTGGATTTCCCCACCAGTTGTGTTGCGCATTCCAGTCTCCGCAGAGGATAAACTTGGATGATGTTAGTCGCCCCGAGAAGCTGTCGATGTGTCTCAGCAGCTTAGTGAAATGAAGAGGCTTCCATTTAAATATAGGCGGGCAGTAAATTGGTGCTATGATTACTCTCTCATCTTTTGACTTTTCATTTTCAGGGAGCAGGACAATGGGCATGCATTGGATGGAAACTTCCTCTATTGGCTGGAGAGCAGCGTGTTTGATATCATCACGGATAAGTATGGCAACACCACCTTTTCTATGGGATTGCGGATTTGTGGCTACATATGTGAGGTAGCCAGCGACTTTTAATATACTTGCAGTTGGCAATGTTCGTGTTTCAACTAGCATCATTATGTGTAAGTTGTGGCGCCGCATGAACAGTTCAATTTCTTGCATTTTATTGCTCACACCACAAGCATTCCAGAATGCAATTTTAACTTTATTGTCAAGCTGGGAGCTGCCATGAGTTGCATTGGAGTTGATAGGGAAGGAATTTTGAGCTGGCGTCCTTATGGATCTATTGTCAGGTAAGTAATATGAAGTGTTATTATTAATCATATTGTTCGTCATTGGCGGTGTCTAGGTCCATGGAGACTATTATGTTTTCAGCTCTGTCTTGAAGTTTCCCTTTTTGCTGCTGATTATGGGTATTTTTAGGTAAAATATTATTATCTTTTGATTGGCTTTCAATAAAAAGCATCATTACATTTATTAATTGATTTATTTTTTCCTCAATTCTGCCGAACATTGTCTTATTCTGGGGAGCGAGTAAATTGGTTTGCTGCTGGTCACCTCGAAGGCGTTTTTGGAGAGTGGCCAAGTGCCTCTCTGCAGGATTTCTTCTTGCCCGGCCACTATTTCTTTCATCACGTCTGGTCACGTTTAGTACTGGTGTACGAGCTTCATTGGCTGCCACTTTTGCAATTTTAGCTGTTTTTGTTGCTAAATTTCTGGCTGCTGATCGTTTAACACGTAGCTTACGCTGGGATTTATGTAAGTACATCTGTTTTTTATATGGATTTGGTGTTGGTAAGGGCTTTTCAGGTACTGGTGCTTTTGGTGTAGTGGCAGCTCTTGGAGTTTTTGTCCTTATACTAGGTGCTTGTCGCTGGTGCTCCATACGTAGCTGTGGTTGTCCTTGGTGCCCGTTGAGGATATGACTCGCTACGTTGCCACGCACAACACTGCTGTATGACAGTCCGGGAGTATGAAAAATGTGGTGATTTAAGACCTGCGATTTATGTTTATACTGTTGCTGTTGATGGTGTTGTTGTCGTTGTTGTTGTTGTTGCTTAATAGCAGAAATGGCACGGGCTGCATTTAGCTTATTCCTAGCCTCCTTGTAGGCCGGGCATCCCTTATAACAGCTAATGTGTGCCCCATTGCAGTTGCTACATTTCGGAGCCACATGCCTTGGCTTACTGCATTCTGTTGATGCATGCTCCCCTCCACATTTCATGCATCGGAAAGGGCGTCTGCAGTAGTTCTTCGTATGCCCAAATCCTTGGCATCTATGGCACTGAGCTGGATCCGTTGGCTTAGCCTGTCGCTCTACCTTAATGGCTTGCCTGTTTATTTCCTTGAGCTGGAGGATGTTTTTGTGGCTTTCATTAGCCATAGCCTCTAGCTCAACTTCAAAAATATTAAGTGGCTTGCCACTATATCTGTGCCTCAATACACGTAAAAAACGTACCACATAGCCAAGTTTCGTCAATTGATCTTTAATCCATTCACATGGCGTCGAGGAATGAAGCAGTTTTATGACTATTCTATAGCCTTTTTGACTACGCGGCTGATAGGTATGCAAATGCGTTTTTTCTTCGTTGAGGGTCGTTAGTATCGCATTGTAGGTGTTAATATCTTCGCATTTTAAGTTTGCCAATTGCCTGTCAGCTTCACACTGGCAGTAACTTTATTCGATTTAAACCATTACTATACTTAGCAACATATGTTAAATTTAGAGTACAGCAACATTGCAATTTTGTATATATGAGCTATGTAAACATTAGTATAGCTCTTCTTATCGATACTTAAGTTTTAGCTTATATCATAACATTGTATCGTTATTGGCAACAAACAGTTTTTTCTTATTAGACTAAGGTTTTTACATGAATAACATACATTGGTCACACTAAGTTACATGTGCCTTTACATATTTTTTAAACAGGGACACAATTTGACTCAATTGTTAAACAAATTAAGCGTATCAATTTAACAAGATTTGATGGACAACATTAAGCAACTTAAATTAGCTTGAGCTGACAGCACACAGGGCTTTCTTATGAGGTAAGTTCTTAACATAAGTGACATTATTTGCATACATTTACATACATATATACTAATACATATACATATTACTAATTTACATTTGCATTTTTTTTTTTCAGGTACAAATAATTATGATTGGACATCAAGGACCGGCATCACAGGATTTGGAAACACATACATCGAGTCATAATGGCAGCTCGTCGTCAAGCGCAGAATCGTCAGGTAAGTGGACTTGTATATATTTTTTTGTATATAATTTTGTGCCAATTAGTAACTTGTGTTTACATCTGTTTTTTTCATGGTTTTATTGGTCCATGATCATCATACGTCATCTGGAGGGCGGCCACGCATTGTAGACGACCAAAATATGCCACCTGAGTAGCGTATTCGAGGCAGTGCTGTGCAGAACCAACCAGTCCGGCTGGCAATGGCGAGGTCTGCGTCAGCTCGTGCAGCCAGGCCAGGCTGAGTACCATTATTATGGCAGCGTGAACGCAGCTGCATGCTGCGTGTATACATACCATTGTATTGTGTCAGCCCATACGGATTTACAGGAGCGTCGCATCTTCTTCTCCTTATTGGATTGTCGTCTTGAGGACGCAGCCCACAATAGCGTCGCCCTGGACGCCAAGTCAAGTGGTCAGGCTGCGGCCTTGTTGTGTGTCTTCGCCAGCGGAGTCTGTTTTCGGAGCGTGCCAAGTTCGTCATAGGCTGAATTTGTCTTATATTTGTGACCACTGACCAGCAAAACAGTAGTACATTTGCAAACATGTATCTACAATTATGCTGCGTGTGTCGTAGTGGGTCGCTGTTGCGTAAATGTAAGTGCGTGTGTGCAGTTACTGGTCGCCGTTGTTCAGCGGCCATATCATCGTCGAGTATACGTTCCGAATTTTGAGCTGGAGTCATTTTGGATCTATTGTCAGGTGAGTAATATGATATATTATTATTAATCATTTTGTTTATCATTGGCAGCATCTAGATCCATGGAGACTATTTTGTTTTCAGCTCTGTCTTGAAGTTGCAGATTATGGGCATTATTAGGTATTATATTGTTATATTTTGATTGACATTCAATAAAACGCATCATAACATTTAATAATTGATTAATTTTTTCCTCAATTCTGCCGAACATTGTCATATTCTGAGGAGCGAGTAAATTAGTTTGCTGCTGGTCATCTCGAAGACGTTTTTGGAAAGTGGTCAAGTGCCTCTCTGCAGGATTTCTTCTTGCTCGGCCACTATTTCTTGCATCTTGCACGGCCGCGTTAAGTATTGGTGTACGAGCTTCATTGGCTTTTGCGCTTTTAGCTTTTGTTGTTGCTACCTTTCGTTTCACCCGGAGCTTACGTTGGACTTTATGTAAGTGTACTCGTTTTTTATACTGTTTTGGTGCTGGTGAAGGTTTATCAGGTACTGGTGCTTTTGATGTATTGGCAGCTCTTGGAGTTTTTGTCCTTATGCTATGTGTTTTTGGCTGGTGGTCCATACGTAGCTGTTGTTGTCCTTTATGACTGTTGGGGATATGGCTCGCTACGTTACCACGCACAACACTGCTGTATGTCAGCTTAGGAGTGTAGGTATTTTGGTGATTTAGGACCTGATGTTTGTTTTGTTGTTGTTGCTGTTGCTGGCGCTGTTGCCGTTGTTGTTGCCTCATATCAGAAACTGCTCGGGCTGCATTGAGCTTGTTTCTAGCCTCCTTATAGGCCGGGCATCCCTTATAGCAGCTGATGTGTGCCCCATTGCAGTTGATGCATTTTGGTGCCACATGCCTTGGTTTTCTGCAATCTGTTGATGCATGCTCACCTCCACATTTCATGCATCGGAAGGGGCGTCTACAGTAATTTTTGGTGTGCCCAAATCCTTGACATCTATGGCACTGAGCTGGATCCGTTGGCTTAGCCTGTCGTTCTACCTTAATAGCTTGTCTATTAATCTCCTTTAACTGGAGGATGTTTTTGTGGCTTTCATCTGCCATAGAGTCAAGCTCGACCTCAAAAATGTTAAGTGGCTTGCCACTAAAGCGATGCCTCATTACTCGTATGAATCGCGTCACGTAGCCAAGTTCATTCAGCTTACCCTTCAGCCATTCACAAGGCGTAGAAGAATGGAGCTGCTTTATGACAATTTTATAGCCTTTATGGCTATGCGGCTGATACGTATGCATGTGAATTTTGTCCTCATTGAGGATCGTCAGAATTGCATTATACGTATTTATGTCTACGCATTGTATGCGAAGCCCATCGTTATTGGCCGCCGACTTCGTGACAAAGTTTCCAACCGCTGAATTCATTTGGAGTTTGTCAAGTAGGCTTGTTATGTTGGGCACAGTTGGCAAGAAGATAGAGGGAATTTTCTTCTTACCAATGTTTGCATCCAACTGAGTAGCTGTGATAGGAACAGGGGTGTGATGTTGCAGTGGGTGCATTTGCTGTTTGCAAACATCAAATTTTCCCTGCCTTGCTTCCTGGTGTAGCTTTGTGGCAAATTTACTTTTAAATTGAGGAGTTGCTAGCGGCATACCTATGTCATTGTCATTATCGTCGTCTTTGTCATTATATATGGCAATGCGTCTTCTTTTAATTGGTGATTGCCATGAATACGAAGGTGGTGTTATTTTGGTTATTGCTTTTGCTGCTGCTGCTGCCTGAGGAGGAGGCGACAGATCATGGGGCAGTATTGACGGTGCCTTAGAGGGCCACCTTTGTACATTATCTAGTCTACTTGTTATTGTTGTCTTAGTTGCACCCTTATTGTATGCTACAGGTTCATTTTGAACTGCTTGTAGCCCTGCTTGTTGCATGATTGGCCTATGTTGTTGTTGTAGTAGATGTTGTTGTTGCTTTTGCAGTTGCTGTTTTTGTTTAGTGCCGGCTAGCTGGGCACTTGTCAACATGTGTGAGTGTGAGTGTGAGTGTGCATCTCCCATATCGACATTTACTTTGTGTGCAATTCCGCCAAATTGTGCATTCAAATTTGGCGCCAAAATTGACACTGCATCAGCGCGTTTGCTAGCTGCGCTTGTATTAGTATTAGTGGGAGAGAGAGCTTTATTTGTGTGCGTATATGTGTTTTTGTGTGTATTTTGTGCTTTTATTACGTCAGCAATTGTCTTGAAATATTTAGTATTTGCATGTGTGGACGTGTGTGCACACATATACGTGGCTGGCTGGGCAGTAGTTGTGTGTGAAGCGGGACTTTTTTGGTTGTGTGTGAAAGAGAGATGCTTTCCAATTCCTTCCACATTCACTTTCGTCTTATTTGGCGCGCTTTTTTGCGGCGTCACTTGATGGTTAGTTAGAGT